>CM057461.1:64315000-65565000 GCA_030035585.1 Dugong dugon
AAGTGTCCTCACAGACTAGAATTCTAGTTGGGTTTTACCTTTTGTTTTATCAGCACTCATAGAAGAAAGAATGGATCCTATGAAGGTAGTTTATTTTTAGTGAAACAGCTAGAAGGGGATGGATTTCATTTTACCATATATAGAGATTCAAGAAATAAATACTCTGAGACCTCAAAATAACAAGTCTGCCTGCTGTGGACTTCTTTTCATTATCAGTGAGGCCCAGTGTACCCTCCTGCTTCCCTTTTTGCCTCCGCTGCCTGGACGCTCAACTCTTGATTCTCTTACATAGTTACCCACAGCACGTTTTCTTGTGTAATTCGCCCTTTTCCACCCCAACTTTCAAAATAAAATGAAACAAACCCACCGCCGTCGGGTTGATTCCGACTCACATCGACCCTATTGGACAGAGTAAAACTGCCCGATAAGGTTTCCAAGTAGCGCCTGGTGGATTCGAATTGCCGACCTTTTGGTTAGCAGCTGTAGCTCTTTATAGCCACCGTCCTTTATAGAATTTAATTATTTCATTGCTTCCTTCTCTTCCCCCACAACCAGCCTCAACTTTTTTGCGGAAATAGGTGGCTGCAAACAAAAGTCTGAGTATAACAATGAAACCGGTGAGGTCGCTTCCTTCCTCACATTCGGGGAGCGCGCATAAAGGAGCATTGTACTCAGGACACTGTTTTCCAACAGCTCTAAAGCCCCCAACAGGCGCTGGCCTAGGACTCGTCAATGACTCAATCATTCAGCTGACCTTTAAGCGCTCACTGGGTACCAGGTTCTGTGCTGCTAGTGAACAACCCAGCCCCACGCCTTTCTGATTCACTCAGTTCCTGGAGGCCAGGACCCCACCCCGTAGGCCCTGAACTGCTTGGTGGTGGTGTCTGCAGCGTTGCACCTGACGGATGCCGGAGGGGAGGCGGGATCTGAGATCCAGCAAAGGGCAGGAGCGCAGGGGAAAGGACTGGGCTGAGCACGGCTGCGGGGATGTGCCTCCCCTGACTGGGCCTCACTCATGCATCCCGCCTTCCCTTAGGTTTGGGATGCTGGGATGGGGCGCTGTGGGGGATGTTGTGTTACCTCTGCGCGACCGAAGCCCAGGGAAACAGGGGCAGGACTGGGAAGTGCGGGCCTTATTACCGGACGCCGAGATGCTCTCTCTGTGCTTCTCGCGATGGAGCGGGGACAGCAGGCGGCCACAGGGCAACTGGACCGCAGGCGGCGCGCCCCTGGGCGGCAGGAACGAAACGTCGGCTAGGAGCAGGCAGGGCGCCCGAGCTGCAGCGGGCGGCTGCGCACCGAAGCCGCAAAGGAGGCCCAGCCCCAGTGGGAGGGCACCGCGTGCCAGGCAGGAGCTGCCGAGCCCCGGGCCGGGGCAAGGCAGGCCCGTGGAGCCCTTGCAGGCAGATCCCTGCCCCGGGACGGCGGGTGCCGGCAGCTCGACCTCCAGGCCCAGCAGATCGGTGATGGCGAAGCCACGGGGGCGCGGGCTGGGGAGGGCCCCGACGGGCGCTAGCGCCCTACTCCTGGCCCTCTCTTCGGAAAGCGCGTCTCCGCCGTTCATGGCTTCTCAGCCGGTGAGGTGCGATCCCCTCCAGGTCTTCTTTGCGGAGGGAACTCAGCTCAAACGACGCTTTATACGACTGGGAGGCCTGTCGGTTGCCAAACGCCGGGAGGGCTCCAATCAGCTGGGCGCGGGCGCGTCGCTGCTCCAGACCCCAAGAGAGGGGGATGCCACCAGTTTCCCTCCCCTCTATCTCCGCTCTTCCAGCTGCAGCCCCCTCAACACCTCTACTTCTCCTCCTCTCTCCAGTTGGTTCGCCCTCTCCAACTCCCTCTCCTCAGTTCTTGGGACAACGGAAGGAGGAAGAGGACAACGACCCCGCTGTCTGCTCGTCCTTCTAAAGTCGCGGGTTCCAGACCCCGGCATGGTCTTCCTTTCCCTTCCAAACTCTCTGGGTGAAAAGCCGGCTCCCAGCCGCGCTGAAGCCTCCCTGACACGATTCGGTCGCTCGTTAAGACCTAGGGCCCCAATTCCCAGCCACACGTGCATCCCTACCACAGACATGAACCCCGCCATCCATCCAATTTAACCACTGGAGCCAAAGGGGCCTTTCCGGGAATCCTCAAAGGGTAAGTGGGGGGAAACGTTTATTTATCCCATGTCACTCCGCTGTCTAGCCAACTCCACCGCAGCACTCTAGTGGCTGAGCTGTAGGGTGTCAAAAACGCAGTCGATCTGGAAGAAGGACAAGGAGCAGAGGCAGATAGGTAGGTGATGAGCAAGAGAGGGAAGACCAGGCCAAGACAGTGAGGGCAGGGTTGCCAGATCTAGTAGGTAAAAATACAGGAGGCCCAGTTAAATTTGAATTTCCGATGAACAATTATTTCCCCCCTCCCTTTATTTGTTTGTTTAAGTATAAGTATGTCCCAGTATTTTATCTGGCAACCCTAAATGGGAGACGTGTAAATTGGAAAATAGGGTCTGTTAACAGGGGCGCACCACACCCATGGGGGTTAATGAATTACTGCTGGATTTTATGCTAATTCAAAGAAAGAATGATTTTCATGTCAGACTCCCATGTTCACTAAGGTTGCGCTGTTTTAGACTGCAGGCAGAACAAAGCGCGTTGGGGAGCCGCTCCTGCCGCTAGTTAAAAGGTTGAGAGTTCGGGTCCAAGACGGAGGGTGAAAACTGAACTACTTTCATTTTTTGTCTCTGCCTTCATCTCTAGCCACCCCACGCACCCACCGGTGCATCACCGGGAGCCGGAGCCTCCCCTTCCCAAACGAAGAGCTCTTGAAGCACCCCGCACGGGAGGGAGCGACTCCTCCGCGGAGACGAGGCTCGCTGCCTTCCTGCTGTGCGTCTTCCCCGCGCAGCGAAGTGGGTCTCGTTCACGTTGCCCTTTCCTGTGTCCTCTGCTGCTAAACACGCAGATTAAGCAAGGGGCTACCAATAAAGATAATACAAGGCGCTGCGCATTAACTCCCCATTATTAAAGGAAAACCCAAATCTCCTAGCACAAGCTGTTTCCGAGATTAGCAAAACAACAACTTTCCTTTGGATAATTGTCCTTTGAACAGCTCCAGGGCGGGGCCAGCTTGAAACCTTGGCGGCATTCTCGGCTCTGCCAAGAATTTCTCCCCCAAATTTATCTGTGGGTTCAGTGGAAGGCATGCAGGGCTCGGGTCGAGGTGCCGCTCCTCGCCGGACGGCGTTCTTCAGTCGTTTGTAAATCTGAACTTGGGGCCGCCGTGAAGGGAGACACCCACGGTTCTATATATTTCCTAGCCAGCGTTCGGGGAGGGCAGTCGGGAGAGTCGCCCCTAGGGTGGCTCATCCCTGGTCACCCACACCGGGAGGGTCTAAAAGGCTCCCGGGTGCCTGGAAATGCGGACAGCGCCGCCTCTCCTGGGCAGGAATCTTGGGGTCTCCCTCACCTATCCTTGTCAGAGGAGTTAGAAGACACGTAGTGAGACAGACAGACCCCAATTAGATGGCCGGGGCCCAGAGGTACCGGAGCCCCGGAGTGGGCCCCCCAACCTCCTCCATCCCACGCGGAGTGGCCGCAACGTATACGCCAAAAGCACCCGCCTCTTCAATCTCTTGGGGGCGGATCTTGCCAAACCCATTTTAAAATTAAAGAAATAAGGTTTATTAAACCTGCCACTCAGGACTTGGAGAAACAGGGAAAGCGAAGCCGAGCGAGAGATCGGACAAGAGGAGCCGGAGTTGGGAGATGATGGGGGATTCAGAGACCGAGAACAGGCGAGGCTCTAAAGGGAGGGTGTGTCCCTAACGCCTCCTCGGGCCCCACCCGCAGGGAAGGGGCCCATGGGACCCTGGCGGGGAGCAAGCTGGGTGCCTCCTCTTTTGCAGCATCGAGGCAGCTGGAGAGCAGCGCTCGAGGGCACTTTCACTGCCCCACCGCCAGCCATCCGCGGCGCCAATTTGCGCTCCACCTCCAGGTGCTACTGAGAGCGGATTTGGGATCCTCCTGCGCGCCTGAACCTCCGGGAAGGGCTCAGAGCCCGGCGCCAGTGGGTGGGGCGCAGCGGCCCGCCTCGGACAAGGTGGAGGAAGTGCGTCTAGTCATTCCTCAGTGATTAGGGGACATGGAAAGGAGAGAGCGAGCTGATTCCCTGGGCGCGACACTCCGCGAATCCCCGGGCCCCCCGGCAGGTGCTGAAGCTGCGGGGTCCGGGCCCGGGTTTGGGGGATGCCTCTGCGCTCTGACGGATGAACAGTGGATTCCTCCCGGTCCCCTCATCCACAGTCAAATCTACCCGGGCCAAGCACTTGAAAGCGTCCCAGTTCTGCCTCCGGAGTCATTTTAGACCCCTGACTGCGTTAAGGGCATCAGCCCGCATAATCTGGGTTTAACTAATGAGATAGGCTTCTCCGTTCATCACTTTCCAGAGATTTCCAGCCCCTCTCTGACGCCAGGGCAAGTGTTACCTCCACTTCCCTGGCTTCCCGGGGCTTCCCGGCTCGTGGTCCTGGGCGCAGCCCGGCTCTTCGCCGCGCCAACCTGAGGCTAAATTCCCTGAGTGGCTCAACAGATAGGACTCTCAGGGTTTTCAGAACCTCCTCTGGTCACTGTGCCTGTAGAAGGTGTTCCGGATCCAATACGAATGAATAGAGATTCATGGGTCTTTAGCTGCTCCTTCCTGTCGCCTTTGTGCCCTCCTTTAAAGGTTGTCATAGCAGATACTGTCTTGCCCTGTCCACATCCCATGCCCTCGCCACTTCGCTGCACACCTGCCCAACCTCCAGTTGCCCAAACCTGCTCCTTTGCCCGCTTTCTTCGAAGTCTACTTTGCACACTAGTAACCTGGTACCCTGGCCCTAGGACTGAAGGAGAGCTCATCATTTTTCACAGCATCAGTGCAAGTGTCCAATGGCTGCTCTGTACTAAGTGGTGCCTTCCCTATACTGTTCCATGGCACAACTTAGCCTGGTTCATGGATGCCTGGCCTGCCATAGCCCTGGCCCTTTTCTCCAACCTTCCCATCAGTCTGAAAATGCCCCAGGATCTTTCAGTAAACTTCATTCTGTGTAAGTTCGCTGTGTGAAACTTCTGTGGTTTGCATCCAAGAATCCTTTCTATGGCACCCAGGCCATCATCTGGTATCTTCTCCCAACCCTCTTCATCCCCACCCTACGCCCCCACACTCCAGTCTGTTGCACAGCCACAGTGGTCTTGCATGTCACTCCCCAACTTCACACCTCTTGACAGTTTCCCATTGCTGTTGGGAAATGCTAACTCTTAACTCCTTCCTTACTAGTGACGGAAGAAGCAATGCCTGGGCTCATTAGTGAATACATGGGCTACTGAGCAGCAACAGTCCAGTTTTGCAAAAACTGTGAAACTGACCCAAACAAGTAAATGGTGGGGGTTGCTGGGGTCAGGAACTACTGATCCATAGGTGGTCCCCATGAGAGACCAGCCTGAGTCCCCTTTCTGGTTTCTATTGCTGCATAACAAATTATCCCAACACCTAGCTGCCTAAAGCAGACCATTTTGTTTTGGGTCATGGTTTTGTGAGCCAGAAATTGAGAATGGCTCAGTTGGGCTATTCTCACCTGGAGTCCCTGAGGGCTGGACTGGGCTGCGTGTTGGCTGCTAGCTGAAGTACCTCAGACCTCTCCAGCATGGTGGCCTCAAAGGAGCTGGACTTCTCACAGGCGGCTGGCATCCTACAGAGGGAGCATCCCAGGGAAATCGAGTAGAAGCTGCAAGGCCTTTTTTGGGCTACATAGTATCACTCCCATCATAATTACCTGGCAGGGCTGCATTGTGGATTTTGTGGGCCCTCATGAGCCTTATATTTTGTGACTGCTTTGATATAAAAGCAAATATAATCCAGTCTGGACCTATTCCATTTCTTCTTCTGATATTAAAATGAAAATTAAAATATTTTCATTGGCTCCTAAACATGTGGGTCCTGGCACTGAGCCTACAGTACCTGACAGACAGGTGGGCCTGTTTATTGGTCTAAGCAGCCACAAGCCCATCCAGATTCAAGGAGAGGAATGTAGACCTCATCTCTTCAAGGCCAGGGTGACATGTTTGAATACCACCTCCCAGCGCTCAAAGGGCCAGGAGCTGTGCTGTGGGCTGCCCACCCACCAGCCCCCAGCCGAAATAGCTCCTCTCCGTGAGTCCTTCCAAGATTTCCCTGCCCCTGCTGGAGAAGTCTCTTCTGAGCTTGTAGGCCTTGATGATCCTATGCCATCTTGTCTTGCCTTCAGTCCTTTTGTGAGTGTCCTCACCCCTCATCAGGCTTCAGTGCCCCCACCAAGTCTTATTCACACTCACAATCCCCAGAGAAATGCTCTTTACCTTCCAAGACAGTGCATTCCTTCCTGCGGCTTCTGGAGGAGTTCTCCTTACTTTATATCCATGGTTCTCAAAGTAGGGTCCTGGACCAGCAGCACCTGAGAACTGGGTAAAATGGAGACTCTTGGACCTCATTAAGATCTGTACGGAGTAGGCCCAGCAATCTGTGTGTTCACGGCCCTCCTGGGGATTTTGATCTGCTCAAGGTTAAGAACCTTCTGTTGGCATCTCATGAGCCATGTGTCCTCACTTATTTAACAAATATGTTCTGAGTACAAAATACACCAGTTGTTCCCAGATGCTCTGAGGAACATGGACTTGATCCTCAGCTCAAGTTCAATACTAGGGTAACAGCAGCCAAACTAGGGCTTAGGTAACCAATCAGGGGTACCAAAAAAAGAAAGAAAAGGGAAACTTTTACTTTGAGAGATTTATCTCAAGGTAGTGGCTCGCACAATTGTAGAGGCTGGCAAGTCCCAAGTCCGTGGGTCAGATGTGCTAGAGGCTTCTTCTGACTCACATGGCTGCAGAGGCTGATGAACCCAAGATTGGCAGGTTAAACAGTAGGCCACTAGCTCACAGGCTGTAGAGTCTGACATATCCAAGATCAGTAGGTAAGGCAGCAGGCTTTTTTCTTTTTTTACAACTAAACCAAATTTATTTAGTTAGTGCTAAAGGATAGCAGCCTTGAGAGACACCAAGAGCTGCAGCTACCTGGTCTACTTAATGATACACTCTCTCAGTTATCTGTTACAGGCAACAAGAATTATTACTGAGCAGCCATTGCAAAATCTCGTGGTCCACAAATGATGTGCACACATGATCCTTTGATTTAGAGTTAACCTGATCTCCGTTACAGCTGTGACAAGGCAGCAGACAGTTGTGTTACTCTTCACAGTCAGGAACATATCTTGTTTTCTGCATGTGAGAGGAACAAAAGCATTGATATAAATGTGCCTCAGAGTGAGAACTGAAAACATTAAAATAAAAAAGTCAAATAGAACTAAGTTCTTGAAACTACATATAAAAATTGAATTATTAAAACTAAAAGCAGCAAATCAAAACATCTGCGGAGCTTTTCTGGTAGAACTAAAACAACAAAAATTAGTTGGTACCCATGTTCAGTAAGTCACTACCATTGACAAAACTAAACCCAAACTAGGAAATGGAAAAGTGCATAATGAAATTAAATCTTGGATCAAGTATTACAGAAAACTGGAAATGTTTGTCCAGCATAGTTGATGAATAATGATTTAAAGGAGGTATTAAAGTTTATTGGATCTGGCTTTGGCCTGGCGTTCCATGTAAAAAAGGATGTGGGCCTTTGCCTTCAGCATGATCTCTTCAGCAGTCAGTGTTACAGTACTGTCATTGAAATGGAACCAGAAACCTTCATGAGTTGCAAATGCTGTGTAATATCTAGAGCCAACCCCGGAACCATGGTGCACCACCACAGCAGCAAGGTCATAGAGGCAATTCTCTCAGCCACTGTTCTCAGGCGCTAATGAGTAGTAATTCATGTCTAGACCTCTCAGGGGAAACTCTACATGTGTGTGAATTTTCTTCCTTAAATACGCTGTCCAGTGAAAACTTTTCAAATGTAAGCATAGCACCTTGGGTAGTTTTTGAATCCAAAACTTTTTAGTGGACTTTTGCTTCTTTTTGCATTTGTGACACATGTATAACTCTGTTTCATCAAATTCTTCTAAGTCGGTAAAACTGTGAAGACAATCTCATAGTAAACAAACTGGTCCATTTTCTTGATTCTTAGAGCGCTTATTTCTGAACTGACTTGGAATATCTAATGAAAGATCTAGGAAAGGGTCAAACTTTCTAGATTCTGTCCTACATATGAGACCATTAACCTCATTTTGGAGAATACCTGCAAATATAGCTGGGACAAAAGTAAATTCTCCATTTATGCAGCATTTGTTACTCAAAGACAGAGTAGAATTCTCTTGCAGAATCACTGAGCGGCAAACACCATTGAAACCGCCCTGGAGTTCCAAGTGTAGGTAGTCCAAAAAGTAGTGCACGAACTCATGGGCATCCTGCTGCTAATAGCCTCTAAAGTTTGGCATAATCTTCCAACTGTGGAGGTCAACGAATCCCAAGATAGGCAGGCAATACAGCAGGCAGCTGGCTCAAGCCCAAGAACTGGAGGTCATATGATGACGAGGCAGATCCAGAATCCAGAGCAAGCAAGCAAGCGTTGCCAGGATATTCATATATACATATATATATATATAGGATGTAGGCCACACTCCCGAGGAAACTCCTCTTACAACTAATCGGCTGATCACATCAGATCACATCATGGAAGATGACTACATCATTACATAACTGCCAAACCACTGAGAATCGTGGCCCAGCAAAGTTGACACACAACCTTAACCATTACACTTGACAAGGGAGATCCAGACATCAACCCTATATCGTGGATGAGAAAACTGAGGCACTAAGCCGTACCCAGCTGAACAGTAAGTGGAGAGCTCAGGATCCAAGCTCTGACTGTCAGGTTTGAAGCATCAAAGCCATGATGGGGAAACAGCTTGGTGGGGCATTTCTTCCACTTGCTCCATGGTTTAGTACTGTTTCTGTTTTGAATTTTCAAGTGCTTGGGGCCTGTAAAGATCTTAATCTTTCCCTGCTCTGATTGCTGTCTATTGGTGGTGTGGTGCACTGTGGGCTTGAGACAGATTTCCATGAGAGGCTCCCCTGCCCCAGGCTGGTCTGTTCGTTCTGGATCCTGAGATAATAGCAAAACCCCAGGTAGGAATCCAGGTAATACTTTGGCATCCAAAGATATATTTCCCTACCTCCTTCTCCAACTTTGTGCCTTTCTCTCTCCTCTCTCCCCTCCCTTCTTCCACCTCAGCTTCTCCCTCACTTTAGGCCTTCAAGTGGAGCTCATGGCAACCCTCATTTTTAAGTCCCATTCCACAAGTCAAACGAACCCCAGGGAATGTGGATGAGCAAGTTAAACTTGGGGAGAACACAGCATCCAGCCTATCTAAGACCCGTTGGGCACAGTGGATGGTCAGCAGAGATTGCTGGAAGATCTGTGGAGGGGAAGGCACCCACGGATGGATGGACCGAAGGAGACATGTTGCTCGAGCATCAATAGAGGGGAGCATAGGCAACCCTGTAAGCCATAAGTGCATTTCAAAGCCCAGAAGGTCACACCTGAGATTGGGAAGGGGTTACTAAAGTGAATTCTGAGGACAGGAGAGGCTGTTTCATCTCCAGTGCTAAATAAGTGTAAGGTCATCTATTCTACCTACAATTGAGAAAACCAGCAGTGGGCAAATAATAAAGGGCTTATAACCAAATAGTTACTCGTTGCTGTCAGGTCAATTTTGACTCATAGTGACCCTATAGGACAGAGTAGAACTGCCCCATAGGCCTTCCAAGGAGCAGATGGTGGATTGGAACTGCTGACCTTTTGGTTAGCAGCCAAGCTCTCTACCACTGTGCCACAAGGGCTCCAACGAATTAGTAGTTAGAAGTAAATGACAGAATGGATGAAAGAAACAGGATCCATCAATATGTTTTCTACAAGAGACACACCTTAGAAACAAAGAGGTAAATTTATTAAAAATCAAAGGATGGAAAAAATATATCAAGCAAACAGCTACCAAAAAAGAGCAGAAGTGGCAATACTAATCTCAGATAAAATAGACTTTAAAACAACATCCACTGTAAAAGACAAAGAAGGACACTATATAGTGATTAAGGGGATGATCCGTCATAAAGACATAAGCATAATAAACATTTATGCACCCAATGACAGGGCTCCAAAATACATAAAAGATTGGAGGAAGACTCATTAACAACCTGCATTATGCAGATGAGACAACCTAGCTTGCTGAAAGTGAGTGGACTTGAAGCCCTTAGTGATGAAGATCAAAGACCACAGCCTTCAGTATGGATTACACCCTCAACATAAAGAAAACAAAAATCCTCACAACTGGACCAATAAGCAACATCATGATAAACAGGGAAAAGACTGAAGTTGTCAAGGATTTCATTTTACTTGGATCCACAATCAAAACCCATGAAAGCAGCAGTCAAGAAATCAAAAGATGCATTGCATTGGGCAAATCTTCTGCAAAAGACCTCTTTAAAGTATTGAAAAGCAAAGTTGTCACCTTGAAGACTAAGGTGTGCCTGACCCAATCCATGGTGTTTTCAATTGCCTCATATGTATGTGAAATCTGGACAATGAATAAGGAAGACTGAAGAAGAACTGACGTCTTTGAATTGTGGTGTTGATGAAGAATATTGAATGTACCTCGGACGGCCAAAAGACTGAACAAATCTGTCTTGGAAGAAGTACAGCCAGAATGCTCCTTAGAAGCAAGGATGGTGAGACTATGTCTCACATACTATGGACATGTTATTAGAAGGGATTAGTCCCCAGAAAAGGACATCATGCTTGGATAAGTAGAGGGTCAGCGAGAAAGAGGAAGACCTTCGGCAAGATGGATTGATACAGTTCAGGCTCAAGCATAACAATGATTGTGAGGATGGTACAGGATCAGGCAGTGTTTAGTTCTGTTGTAAATAGGGTTGCTATGAGTCAAAACTGGCTGGATTGCACCTAACAACAACAACAACTATAGTGTCTACATCAAACAACTTTGTTATCTGAAGCACCTAGAGGTCATATTGTTCTATATGTTTTTTCTATTGACTCCTGCTCATGGTAGTTTTCTTGTGTGCTCTCTAATCACAAATTGTCCTCAAGTTCCATGGAATTTTATCTATGGGAAACTTATACAGGTTTTGCTGTTCTTGTGTCCCTCATATGTTTACTTCTTTCATATGACCAAAAGGTGTTTTCAGCCAGGGGCCACTTCCTATGTTAATTTTTGGATTGAGGGTTCCTAGACCAATCGGTTAGTGTAAATTAAAACTCCCAGGCCCACAGGATGACATGCCTGTGGTTACAAACTCCCAGGGAAAGCATTTTCCCACGCCAAGCCCAAACCAGAATAAATGATCTTTCTATGACTTCCCTTTGCTCATAGTCCACCATTCACAGAGGGTGACCTCTAAATGGGGAGCTGGTTCTAACTCTGCTATGAGGAAAGTAAAAATACTACTAACACAGAGAGAGACGTCTCCACTCAACATGGAAAGAAAGAAAACTGGTTTACTACTGAGTAAACATAACAGAGCACATGCATGTAGGAAGCCCTCAAGAGACTGCAAAGTCAGGATGAAATTCCACACAATTTATATAGCAAAGCAGGTATAAAGTTCACTTGGGAATTGAGGTAGCATTTGTTTAGTTAATTAACCTCCTCTAACCAAAACAAAACAAAAATCCACTGTCATCAAGGCAATTTCGACTCATAGTGACCCTATAGGACACAGTAGATCTAACCCACAGTGTTTCCAAGGAGTGGCTGGTATATTCAAACTACTGACCTTTTGGTTAGCAGCCAAGCTTGTAACCACTGCACCACCAGGGCTCCAAAAGAATAATAAAATGCTTCTTATTTCCCAGAAAACAAATGGTAACAATTTGTGATAGGTGCCTACATTTTAAGGGGATGTGAAAGCAATGGCCTAAGAGAAATTGCTGTATTGTAAAACTGGATACTTGGCTTTTCTAGTCCCTAGAGAAATTTATCCACTTTCCAAAGTTAGAGAAAGAACTGAGGCCCATTAGGCCCCCCAAAGAGACACTCTAAAATGGGGAGTGGAGGAAAATCGTCTTTTCCCTTTATTCACATTTGTACCCCAACACTGCCTTACATAGGCCCAAGTTCTTTCCTCTTATTAAAACAAAATCCCTTCAGTGCAATGTGGTATTCTGGCTTGGATCCTGGAACAGATAAAGGACATTAGTGGGAAATTTGGGTAACTCTGACTAACTGCTAATTAAATCTGTAATGTAGTTAATAGTAATGCTCCAGTGTCAACTTCTTGGTTTTGATAAATATACCATGATTATGGAACATGTTAACATTAGGAGAAGCTTGATGATGAGTGGGTAATACCTGTGCAATATCTCTGCATCTTTTCTATAAGTCTAAAATTATTTCAAAATAAAAAGTTAATAAAAATTAAGGTAGAGCACAAATTCAGAGCAAGAGGTGACAAGCCTCTCTTCTGACAATCTTATAAACAAAACAACCAACAAACAAAAATCCCCGGTTACTCAATAAACACATTAAGCGTGAAAGGTTAAATACACCAATTAAGAAACAGAGACTCTTCAGAGTAGATTTTAAAAAGTAGTCTACAAAAAATCCACATTAACATTGTAACTGACCCTATAAAGAGAATTATGACAAAATATTATGAATAACTGAATGGCAACAAACTAGATTACCTAGATGAAATGGACAAATTCTTAGAGGTACACAACCTACCCAAATTGAATCAAGAGGAAATAGAAAATATCAATAGACCTATAACAAGTGAAGATATTTTTAATCAGTGATCAAAAACTGCCCAACAAAAAAAAAGTCCTTGACAAGATGGTTTCACTGGGGAATGCTACCATTTAGAAAATAATTGACAGCAATCCTTTTTAAACTCTTCCAAAAGACAGAGAAGGAAAGACTATTTCCTAATTCATTCTATGAAGGAAACATAACCCTAATACTAAAACAAGACAAACGCACCACAAGAAAAGAAGACTACAAGCCAATATCGCTTATGAATATACATGCAAAAATTCTCAGCAAAATACTAGCGAACAGACTCCAATAGCACATTAACAGAGTCATACACAATGACCAAATGGGATTTATTCTAGGAATGCAGAAAAGGTTCAACATTAGAAAATCAGTTAAAGTAATACACAAAATCTGTACAACAAATAAAAAGAACTACATGATCATCTCTATGGATGCAGACAAAGCATTTGATAACATCCAACACGCTTTCTTGATGAAAACCCTCAGGAAGAGTGGGATAGAAGGGAAGTTCTTCAATACGATTATAGGGCATATACGAAAACCAGCAACCAACATTATACTTAATGGAGAAAGATTGAGAGCCTTCCTCTTGAAACTGGGAACAAGCCAAGGCTGCCCACTCTCACTCCTTAGGTTCAATATTATATCAGAAGTCCTAGCCAGGGCAATAAGACAAGAAAAAGAGATAAAAGGTATCTATATTAGAAAAGAAGAAGTAAAATTATCTCTATTCACAGATGATATGAAGTTATACATAGAAAATCTCAAAGAGATTGCAAGAAATCTTCTAGAGGTAGTAGAGGAATATAGCAAAGTTACAGGGTAAAAGGTCAAAAACAAAAATCAGTTGGATTTCTATACACCAAAAATGAGAAATCTGAAAGAGACATTAGAGAAACAATCTCATTTGCAGTAGCAACTGAGAGATAAAATACCTAGGAATAAATTTAACAAATTTAACCAGGGATGTAAAAGACATATAAAGTAAAAATTATAAAACTGGAAGAGATTAAAGAAGACTTAAATAAATGGAAAGATGCTTCCTGTTCATAGATTGGAAGATTTAATATTGTTGAGATGTCAATGCTACCCAAAATGATCTATAGATTCCATGCAATTCTGATCAAAATTCCAATAGCCTTTACAGAAATGGAAAAACAAATCCTCAATTTTATATGGAATGGCAAAATGCCTTGAATAGTTAAGTACTGTTGAAAGAGAAGAACAAAGTAGAGGACTTACACTTCCTGATTTTAAAACATAAAAAATGGAATGTGTGGCTGATTGCCTGCATGAACAACTGCCTTGTTTGCCATGAGACCAGAAGAACTGAATGGTGCCTGACTACCACTACTGAACATTTTGATCAAAGATTCTAAAGGGGTAAAATGCAGAATGGACTTTCAAATTCTCATGGACTCCAGACTTTCTGGAGCCATGGGAGCTGGATGAACTCCTGAAACTACTGCCCTGAGAAAATCTTTAAAACTTAAACCAAAAATATCCCTGAAGTCTTCTTAAAGCAATAGTTTAGCTAAACTAGTAAAAACTGTCTGCCTTGAGCATTACCACCTTTTAAGAACTATCTATTTGGGATCAAAGTAACAACAGCAACTAAAAAGATCAGATAGAAATCATACGGGGCAGTGATCTTTTTTAATTGAGGTAGAAAAATTCAGAAAAGGAGGTGAGAATGGTTGCACAACTCAAAGATTGTAATCAATATCACAGCATTGTACATGTAGAAACAGTTGAATTGGTGTGTTTTGCTGTATATGTTCTCAACAACAACAAAATAAATTTAAAAAAATTTTTATACAGCTAAAGTAATTAAAACAGTCTGGTACTGGTATAACAATAGACACATAGACGAATGGAATAGAATTGAGATTCCAGAAATAAACCCATGCATCTATGGTCAACTGATTTTTGACAAGAGAACTAAGTCAATTCAATGGGGAAAGAAGAGTCTCTTCAATAAATGATGTTGGGAAGGTTGGATTTTGACATGCAGAAAAATGAAACAGGAAACAGGATATACACCATACACAAAAACAAATTCAAAATGGATTAAAGACCTAAATGTGAAACTAAAACCATAAAATTATTGAAAAAAATGCAGGGGCAGTGCTATTAGGCCTAGCTTTTAACAGTGGATTATCTAATATAATAAAAACCCAAACAGCAAAAGACAAAATAAATAAATGGGACCTCATAAAAATTAAAAACTTTTGCTCATCAAAAGGCTTTATCAAAAAAACAAAAAGACAAGCTACCTTGGGAGAATATCTTAGGAAACCATATATCTGATAAGAATCTAATAACTATATATATATATATATATATATAACTTCAGCAAGTTAACAAAAAGACAAATAACTCAATTATAAAATGGGTGTGATGGTTAAGATTGTGTGTCAACTTGGCTGGGTGATGATTCTCCTTGCTTTAATGTAATCACTCCCATGATTGAATATACTGTGAGTAGTCAATCCGATGAAAGGGAGTCTCCTTGCGGGTGTGGCCCGCATCTGTATATAAGCAGACGTTCTGGCTTTTTGCTCTCTCTGGATCCTGCGGCTGCTTCCTGTCATCACATCTCCCGTTCTTGGGACTTGAGCTGTCAGCTTATCTGCCGAACCTGGGATTCGTTGATCTGCACAGCCTTTGAGTGGGAGCCCTGCTCTCCAACCTTCTGTTCTTGGGCTTGCCAGCTTTTGGAGCTGTGTGACTTGAGAGAGGCCTCTACCCTGATCCACGGACTGGGGACGTTCTAGCCTCTACAATCATGTGAGCTGTTTCCTTGATATAATCTCTCTATATATATATATTTATACACTTTACTGGTTTTGCTTCTCTAGAGAACCCAGCCTAAGACAATGGGAAAAGGACTTGAATAGACATTTCACCAAAGAGGATATTCAAATGACCACCAAACACATGAAAAAATGCTGAACATCACTAACTATCAGAGAGATGCATTTCAAAACCACAATGAGATACCATTTCATTCCACTACGATGGCTAAGATAAAAAATCAAAAACAGAAAATAACAAAAGTTGGTGAGGATGTGAGGAAATTGGAAGCCTTATCTATTGCTAGTGGGAATATAAAATAGCACAGCTGTTGTGGAAAACAGTGTGGTGGTTCATCAAAAAACTAAAAATAGAACTACCATGTGACCCAGCAATTCCACTCCTAGGTGTATGCCCAAAAGACTTGAAAGCAGAGATTCAAACAGATATTTGTACGCCAATGTTCATTGCAGCATTATTCACAATAGCCAAAAGTGAAACAACCTAAATGCCCATCAGTGAATGAATGGATAAACTAAATGTGGTACATACATACCAGTGAGGTCATATGATATTTGTCTTTTTATGATTGACTTATTTCAACTCAGCATAATGTCTTTAATCTCCATCCATGTTGTAGTGAGTTTCAAGACTTCATTTCTCTTTCTGGCTGAGTTGTATTGCCCTGAGATAATCTTTAAACCTTAAACCATTAATATCCCCTGAATTCTTCTTAAAACGAAACAGTAGCTTAGCTTAACGAGTAAAGAATGTCTGTCTCGATAATTGTGCTATTTTAAGATCTATCTATATGGGATCAAACTGGTGACAGCAACCCAAAGGTTAGATAGGAAACTTAGGGGGCAGTGAGTTTATGTTACTGGGAGAGGAACAATTCAGTAAAGAGGGTAAGAATGGTTGCACAACTTAAATAATGTGATCAATGTCACTGAATTGTACATGTAGAAATTGTTTAATTGGTGTATGTTCTGCTGTGTATATTCTCAACAACAACAAAAATAAAATAAATTATAAAAAAAGAAACATTTTAAATATAAGGGCACAGAGAGATTAAACATAACATACTACGCTAACACTATCAAAAGAAAGCCACATTAGCTATATTAATTTCAGACAAAGTAAACTTCAGACTTTGTCTCTTCAGAGATAAAGAGGGGCATTACATAATGATAAAGAGATCAGTTATCCAAGGAAACATAACAGTTCTTAACATATATGCACCTAAAAACGGATGTCAAAAATACACAAGACAAAAAGTGATAAAACTGGAGCTATGTCAGTGAAAATGGCAGAGGAGGGAACTCCAAAATGCCAGCACTCCACAAAAGCAGTGAATAAACTGACAAAAACTGTCAGAATCACCTTTATTGGAACTGTGGAAACTAATCAAAGTTACAGCAACCAGTGAACAATTAAGAAAACAATAGCTAGATCTAGGTAAGAGAACCTATGGAGTTTTAACTAACCCTGGGCCCATCCTCTGCTCCCCAGTTCAGTGGTGGCCTTGAAGACAACAGCCCACATTCTCAGAGAGAGATAAAACCAAAAACTAAACCCATTGATGTCGAGTCTAATTCCAACTCATACCGACCCTATAGGACAGAGTAGAACTTCCCCATAGGGTTTCCAAGACTGTAAATCTTTACAGAAGCAGACTGCCACATCTTTCTCCCACAGAGTGGCTGGTGGGTTCAAACCGCTGACCTGTTAGCAGCTGAGGGCTTAACCACTGCCCCACCAGGGCTCTTCCCAGAGAGATAAAAGTGGACCTTATTCTCAAATAAATGTGTATTTTGTTTTGTCTTGCTTGGTGTCTCCTTGAAGGACTGGCTCAAATCTTGCCTTCATTTTACCTAACTCAAGCTCTCCTAGGGCTGAAGTGGCTACTCCAGGGGCATTGGTCAAAAGCATTTAAAGGCAAATGTATTAGCCACTGTCGCCTGGAGCGAGGGTTAATAGTTGGGACAAACAATAGATTAACTGAAAAGCTTGGGAGGAAAGGCTGTTAAAAGGGATTACTTCATGAATGACTTCATAAGGGATAACTGCCAATAAAAATCAGCATCAGCACAAAACTAGTTCTTATGAGATCAAGCAGAGTCCCTAGGTGGTGCAAAGTGTTAAGCACTTGACTACTAGCTGAAAAGCTGGTAGTTCTAACCCACCCAGAGTTACTTCGGAAGACAGACCTGGCAATCTGCTTCTGAAAGGTCACAGCCTTGAAAAGCATATGAAGCAGTTCTACTCTGTATACATGGGGTAGCCGCGAGTCAAAATTGACTCGACAGCAACTAACAACATGATGAGGAGGTTAAGTATATCTTCACCCTCCCACTTCTCCACTATTTCTGACATCAGCCACTTCTCCTACAGCCCACTCTACTTCTTTATTGGGTTCCGTAATTCATTGCAGTGGCCACACAGCATACTCACAGTTCTGTGATTTATTAGGGCTGCAACAGGCTACAACTTGGGAGCAAGATCAACTTGGGAGTAACAGAAACAGCATCAAAAAGTACATAGGCAAGGTCTGGAAGGATCCCCCAGGTGGAGAGCACATCCCTCCCTTCTTCAGTGCAAGACAGCTTCCAACCAGGACAGTTCTGAGAGCAAAAAGGCTCATGGAACATGTGCACTCTCTACTGGAAAAGCTGCCAGACCATTCTCAGCAGGTGCCACTGCCCTCATCCAGTGATCAGCGGGCATGGCTTCTCTGCTGGACAGCTGCCTTCTTTCCTGGGTCGCTGCTTTCTCTGCTGGGCAGGTGCTCTGAACTGGCATCTCCACTGGGTGGCTGCATTCTTTACTAGGCAGACCTCTCCACCATTGGTCTCTCCTCCATCAGCCTCTCTGCCATTGGCCTCTCTGCTGCTAATTGGTCCAGCTCACAATCAGTGTATCAGGTCTTATTTCTGCTCCACTCAACCCGCTCAGCTACTCTCTGCCATTGGTCCTCTCTACTATCAGGACTTTATGCCATCAGGCTCTGCCACAGGCCTCTCTGCTGCTAACTGGCCCAGATGATAACCTGTGTAGTAGCTCACTTAGCTCTCTCAGCTGCTCTCCACTATCAGGCCTCTCTGCTCTCAGGCCTCTCCACCATCAGACTCTCCACTGTCAGCCTCTCCACTGCTAACTGGCCCAGCTCATAGCCAGTGTATCAGCTCTCAGTTCTCTCAGATTTCTCAGCTGCTGCTCTCTCACCAAGAGCTCTCTCAGCTGCTCTCCACCATTGAGCCTCTCTGTCATTGGGCTCTCCACAGTCAGGCTGTCTTCCATTGGCTCTCCATCTTTGGCCTCTGTGCCACTAACTGGCCCAGCTCACAGCCAGTATAGCAGCTCTATCAGCTCTCTCTCTCAGCTGCTCTCTGCCATCAGTCTTCTCTGCCATTGGGTTCTCTGCCATCAGCCTCTCCACCATTGGTCTCTACACCATTGGCCTCTGCAGGCTGGTTCAGCTCCACTAACTGGCCCAGCTTTTAGCCAGCATCTTTGGGACTGCTTTGTTCCAATGTGGCTCTGCTTCTCTGCCAGCCCAGCTCTTAGCCAGCAACTCTCTCAGCTAAGCTCTCTCAGCCAACTGACCCAGCTCTTAACTGACATCTCTCTCAGCACAACTCTCTCAGCTGCAGTTTTGTTACCTAGTATGGGAGGGCTTTTAGTACAGGGCCTCCATGTCCCAAAGGATATGCTCCCCTCTTAGCTCCTGTCAACCAGGAGGCCCTGAAAAACCTATGTGTCTTGATCCTTTATATAGTCAGTTACAAGGCAGGACCTCCCCCACCAGACCAGAGCTCAATCAACCCTCAATCAGCCAGAATATATCAATCAACTCAGACCTTGTATAAAAGTAACATAGGCAATATTCTCTGCAGGCAGAGACTTGCCCCTCCCCCAGGTGAAAGTAACAAAACTTCTGGCTAGACTACAACTTGGGAGGTCCCCTAAGTTGTTTTTTTTTAAGAACTAGGGAAAAGATAACAACTCCTCAGGGGCTGTCAATTTCTTAGGGAAAAAAATCCCCTAAGTTGTTTTTCCAAAGAAACAAGGCAAAAGGCTACATAAAGGAACTCATTGCACCTCACCTGGGAGATGAGATGCTTTGGGGAATAAAATCTTTGAAAAGCCCCCATATGTTCCTGGGAATCTAGAAGGCCATACACCTGCCCAGGGCTGGGTGCATGCTCAGGAAAGACCTGAGAAGGTCCTAAGAGCTCAGCTCTGGTTGCACAAGCAGGAAGTGAAGACTATGGCAGAGTTGTATGCCTTGCTGAGTGTTGAAGGTATCTCCCAACACACACACAGCCCATCTGCAAAGACTGGAAGGTGTTTTTTTTCTTTTTTTTTTTGAGGGGGAGAGAGGTGTTTCAGAGTATTTAGGAAATCTCTGTCAAATCACTAGCTGACCACTAAGCTAACAGAACAGAGACTTCAGTGAACACACATGACAAAGAATGCAGACTTTAGAAAATTAGATCAGAAAAGTTACTAAACAAACAACTACTACAACAAGCAGCAAAAACAAACACTCAGGAGAGGGATAATCTAGATTTCTCGATTTGCCATATTGTAATATTCAAAATGTCCATTTTTTCCAATAAAAATGTAAAAAGCACACAAAGAAACAAGAAAGTATGGACCATATGCAGGAAAAAAAAATAGAAATGATCCCCAAGGAAGCACAGACATTAGATTTACTAGAGAAAAAAAATAATGATAAAAATAAATCCAAAAAAAAAACAAAACTTTAAATTAGCTATTTTAAACATGCTGAAAGAACTAAAGGAAATCATGTTTAGAGCACTAAAAACAACCAGGAGAATGATGTCTCATCAGAAAGAAATTATCAATAAAGATATTGAAAATACAAAAAGGAACCAAACAGAAATTCTGGAGTTGAAAAATTGTTGTTGTTGTTAGCTGCTGTTGAGTCAGCCCCAACTCGTGGTGACCCCAACATGCACATCAGAACAAAACACAGCTCAGTCTTGTGTCATCCCCATTATCTGCTGCAGATTGGACTGTTGTGATCCATTGGCTGTGGTTTTCGTTGGCTGATTTTCAGAAGTAGACTGCCAGGCCTTTCTTCCTAGTTCTTCTTAGTCTAGTAGCTCTGCTAAAAGCTATTCCACATCACAGCAACACACAAGCCTCCACTGACAGATGTGGCTGTGTATGATGTGCATTGATTAGGAATCAAACCCAGGTCTCTGGTATGGAAGGCAAGAATTCTACCACTGCTTCCTTAGTTTGAAAAGTGAAATGAAAATTCACTAGAGAATTTCAACAGCAGATTTGAGCAGGCAGAAGGAAGAATTATCAACCATGAGATAGATCAATTGAAATTACACAGTCTAAGGAGCAAAAAAATAAAAAAAACAGAATGAACTAAAATGAACAGAGCCCAAGAGACCTGTACGACCTCCTCAAATATATCAACATATGTATAATAGGAGTCCCAAAGGAAAGGGGAAAGAGAAAGGGGCAGAAAGAATATTTGAAGAAATAATGGCTGAAAGCTTCCAAATCTGAATGAAAAACATGAATCTGTACATCCAAGAATCTCAATGAACTCCAAGTACGATAAACCCAAAGACATCCACACTGAGACACATCATAATGAAACCACTGAAGGCCAATAACAAAGAGAGAATCTTGAAAACAATGAGAAACAAGCAACTCATCACCTGCAAGGGATCCTCAATAGGTTACTCATCACAAATCATGGAGGTAAGAAGGAAGTGAAAATGGCACATTCAAAGTACCAAAAGAAAAAAAAAAAACTGTCAACCAAGAAGTCTATATATGGCAAAATTATCCTTCAAAAATGAAGGAGAAATTAAGAAATTCCTAGATAAGAAAAACGGAGACAGTTTGTCACCAGTAAACCTGTCCTACAAGAAATGCTAAAGGGAGTCCCTTCAGGCTGAAATAAAACTATAATAGACAGTAACTTGAATACACATGAAGAAATAAAGAACACCAATACAGGTAATTACACAGGTAAATATAAAAGTCAATATTAATGTGTTTTTTGGCATGGAAGTCATCTTTTTTCTTGTATTATTTAAATGACAATCCAATAATACTAAATGTATATTAATGAGCACACAGTGAATAAAGATGCAATTGTAGCAAGAATAACATAAAGAAGGGGATGGAGCTATATAGCAGCAGAGTTTTTATACAGTGTGGAAAGTTAGTTGGTATTAATTTGAACTAAACCCAACTCACAGTGATCCTGTAGGACAGAGTAGAACTTCCCCATAGGGTTTCCAAGGCTGTAATCTATACACAAGCAGACTACCACATCTTTCTCCCATGGAGCAGCTGGTGGGTTTGAACGGCCAACCTTTTGGTTAGCAGCTGAACACTAAGATGGTAATTGCAATCCCCAGGGCAACCACTACGAAAATAACTAAAAATATATCATAAAAAATAAACAAAAAATAGAGAGAAAAGAATAAAAATGGTACACTAGAAAATATCTGTTTAACACAAAAGAAAGTACTGCAGGAATTAAGAAGTTAAATAGACAGAAGACATATGAAACACAAACAGCAAAAAGTCAGAAGTAAGTCCTCCCTTATCAGTAATTACATTAAATGTAACTGGATTAAAATCTTCAATAAAAAGGGCATAGAATTGTTAACAGTGAAGGAATAATTCAGAAAAGGAGAGTGAGAATGGTTGCACAACTTGAAGAATGTAAACAATGTCACTGAACTGTACACGTAGAAATTGTTGAACTGGTGTATGTTTTGCTGTGTATATTTTCAACAACAAAAAAATTAAAATAAGTTATTAAAAAAATTAAAGGTATAGATTGACAGAATAAAGGAAAAAATAGCATGATCCAACTATATGCTGCCTACAAAAGACCTACTTTATATCCAAAGACAAAAATAGGTTGAACATGAAAAATATAAAAACATAGTCTATACAAATGGTAATCAACAAAGAGCAGAAGTGGCTATACTGATATCAGACAAAATAGACTTTAAGTCAAATATGTTATAAGAGGCAAAGAAGGACATTATATAATGATAAAAGGATCAATCCTTCAAAAAGATATAGCAATTATAAATATACATGCACTTAACAACAGAACCCCAAAACATATGAAGTAAAAACTGACAAAGTTGAAAGGAGAATAGACTTTTGAATAATAAATGTTGGAGACTTTAATACTCTACTTTCAATAATGGATAGAACAACTAGACAAAAACAAGGAAATAGAAGACTTGAACAACATTATAAAGCAAATAACCTAACAGATATCTACAGAACACTGCACCCAAAAATAGCAGAATAAACATTCTTCTCAAGTCTACTTGGAATGTTCTCAGGATAGACCATATGTTAGATCACAAAACAAGTCTCAATAAATTTAAAAAGACTAAAGTCATACAATGTAGATACATTCCAAACACAATTGAATGAAAAAAGAAATCAATTAAGAGGGGAAAATGAAAATTCACAGTATGTGGAAATTAAACAATACTCTCTTAAACAATCAGTGGGTTGGAGAAGAAATCACAAGAATAATCAGAAAATATTTTTAGATGAATGAAAATGCAACCAAAACTTATGGAATTCAGTGCAAGCAGTGTCCACAGGGAAATTTATAGCTATAAATGCATACATTAAAATAGAGAAAGATCTCAAATCAATAACCCAACTTTACAATTTAGAAAACTAGAAAAAAGAAGAGCAAACTAAACCCAAAGCAAACAGAAGGAAGGAAATAATAAAGACTAGATCAGAGATAAATGAAACAGGGAGCAGTACAACAGTAAAGAGAATTAAAACCGAAAGTTGGTATTTTGAAAAAACCAACAAAAATGACAAACCTTTAGCTAGACTGACCAAGATAAAAAGAGAGAAGACTAAAACTATTAAAATCAGAAATGAAAATGAGAACATTACTACTCACGTTACAGATATAAAAAGAGTTAGAATACTATGAAAAATTGTATGCTAACAAATTAGATAACATAGATGAAATGGACAAATTCCTAGAAGCACACAAACTACCAAAACTGATTCAAGAAGAAATAAAAAATCTGAATAGACCTATAATTAGGAAAGAGATTGAATTACTAATCAAAAAATTTCCAACAAAAAGTGCAGGACCAGATGGCTTCACTTGTGAATTCTATCAAACTTTTAAAGAATAATTAACATCAATTCTTCTCAAATTCTTGCAAAAATAGAGAAGGTGGTAACACTTCCTAACTCATTCTATGAGGCTAGCATTACCTTGAGATCAAAATCATATGAAGACACCACAAGAAAATAAAATTATTGTTGTTATCTTAAACCACTATGTTTTTGAGTGTTTTTTATACAGCAATAGATCACTGAAACAGGTGACATTTATTTTTTTTTCATCAGAAGTGTAAATAGTCACAAAGTATATTATATCTACCATATTGTACATATTAATATTTTAAATAAAATTATTATAGTACTCTTTAACTCTTTCAAGTATCATATATCATATAGGTGATTTGATACTCACTATCATCCATTTTTTAAAACAGTAACAAGCATTTTTTCACCAGTCATAAATTTAACATTGTTTCTTTTACTCTTTTAATTTGTATTTTCACTCTACTTTCCCCATAGAATTTGGTCGTTGTTCTTGAAAATCTTTCAATGAGCATTCTGTCATATGGCTCTTTAACAAAAACATTTAAATTTTTTTTTAATTTTATTTTTGTTATTTCCTGCAACCATATGGATCTATGTTTAAAAATGTCTGCCAAGTTGAATTATAACAATTATTATCAATGCACAATGGAATAATACATCACAATTATATTTAAATTTATAGAACTATTAAGTATAAAAACTTCAATTTTATTGGAATTGCATCTTTTATTGAGATAAATGGAATTTTTTAAATTGCTTCATGTCTCCATGAATAAATATTGCTTATTCCTAGCTTGAGACAGTTTACAGCATCCAGTTCATCTTATTTTTCATTTTTTGTGTACGTGACATGGAGACATTCTGTTCATATAAAGAAGTGGATGGCAATTAAAGCACTTTCTTCATTGTGACATCACTCAGTTACTTGAACTCCTTCCCAATCGCATGCCCCAAGTCCCATTTCTGATCATCTATTAGCTGACAACTTAATCAGGTACCCTTTCAACTTTCTAAAACAAAGAATAGGAAATCATCTGACATGCAAATCTTATCCAGTCATTAGAGTCTTTCATGGTTTTAGTTTAAAAAAAGTATAATCAAAAAGGATTTACTTAGACCTATCAAATGACTGTTAATTGTATCTATAATTCTTTCACTTAGAGGTTTCTTGTTTATCTGGTAATATGCCTACGTTTGTTAGACACACCTTGTTTAAGGAACAAAACTATAAAACTGCAGTAAATTGGAAAATGTACATTTTAGTGTTCCTATCAGCTTTGAACAAAACTAATATATCCAATCTATTTCTGATTTATATGTCATCTTAAATAGATGATAGATAGATTGATAGATAAGACAGACAGATAGACACCTGCTGTCTAGTCAACTTCAACTCTGTTTCCCTTTATATACAACAAAACATTGCCCAGTCCTGCATCATCCTTCCAATTACCGGCATGTTTGAGTCCATCATTACAGCTATTTGTGCCAATCCATCTCCCGAGGGGCCAGCCTTGTCCTCACTAGCTTTCTACTTCACCAAACATGATGTTCTCCTCCTGAAGATGTGTCCAAAGGAAGCAAGTTCTGTTGTGATCCATATGGTTTTCATTGGCTAACTTTCAGAAGTAGATAGCCAGGCCTTTCTTCCTAGTCTGCCTTAGTCTGGAAGCTCTGCTGAAAACTGTCCACCATGGATCACCCTGCTGGTATTTGAAATACCAGTGGCATAACTTCCAGCATCATAGCAACACCCAAGCCACCACAATTTGACAAACTGACAGATGGGTGATGGATGCAATCTTAAATTTCCTTAAAAAGAAAATGTGTGACAAATGGATATACGTGTGTGCGTGTGTGTGTATGTATAAATTTCTTTACACAGATAAAGCAATTGCCTTTATAATTATGTTTCTGGCAGATTTAGAACAGCCTCTCCATATCTCAGAGGGAGGCATTAATCCTACTAAAATGAAGCAGGTTTTCTCATATCCAGGGAATTGAGTCCTAGATTATGCTCTAGGACGATGTTTATCCCACACACGTAAATGTGTTCCCCTAGTAGGAGTGCACTTTAATCTGGGTTTACGGAAAGGATGTTAATGACTGCTGTTAAGTGCTTTATTTACAGCACATTCCACAACGCTTCCCCGTATGAGTGAAAGAGGAGAGAAATTGCTTATGAGTGGGAGCAGGATATTCAGCCAAGTTAAACTCTATTTTTATTTATGTTTCATAGATTTCCAGTATCCAATAACCTTTTGGCAAAAGTCAATAAAAATATTTCTCCTACAAGTCTAAATGAATGTTTAAAAACATATGTAAGATAAGAACCTATTTCCAACATATATATTGTTCTTACATGGACATATAAAGCTGATCAGTCAAAAGTAAAGGTGGAAATCTTCACCTCCTAGGCCTTGACACCAAAACACCTTGACAGCTTGCTGAGACCCAGGCCTGGACTCAGCAAGCTCTTTCAATGACCAAGAACACTGGGAATGTAGAGCTGGCTTGCTTCATACCAGACTGGTATCTCCCATCATGGTTTTGTTAAAGAGTCTAACTGTAAGAAAGAGTAGTACGCACGATGTGTGTCCCCACACCAGACGCCTTTTCCCAGGCTGGTGCAGCCACCTCCCAGCTGCCGTGAGTGTTGGTGGCCAAGGGCCCTAGAGGAAGGCCCCCTTATCTGAAGAGCTGCCTAGGCTGACATAGCCACTTTCCCACAGGTGCCAAGGAGTCCCCCTTACCCCCTCCCCTCTACCCCCAGCACCAATGACTGACTGGCGCTGGTACACATATGTGGCCCCTGCCTCAAGAGAGGCTCACTTGGGGGTATAAATCATGCCTCAGAACAGCTCCCTCCAACTGGATCATGTCTCTGCTCAGCTTCCCCCACCCCATTCTGCCCCTCATTCCTGTCTCCTGAGAGCCCTCCTTCCATAATCCCCAGGTACTCCAAATCCCTGCCTCAGGCTCTGCTTCCAGAGCCCCAACCTAGGTCATGTGGCTACTGAAAGATGAACTGCCAAGATTACAATGGTTATATAGTATCACCAAGAACTTCTCATTAAGAAGGGTGAATTTTATTTCTTTTAAAATTATACCTCAACAAACCTGACTTAAAAACCAAAAAACCAAACCTGGTTGTCATGGATTGAACTGTGTCCCCCAGCAATATCTGTCAACTTGGCTAGGTCACAATAACCAATATTGTATGATTGTTTACCATTTTGTAATCATAATTTCCATATGTGTTGTAAATCCTATCACTATGATGTAGTAAAATGGATTAGTTATATTGATGAGGTCTACAAGATTAGATAGTGTCTTAAGCCAATCTCTTTTGAGATATAAAGGAGAGAAGCAAGCAGAGAGACATGGGAAACTTTATACCACCAAGAAAGCAGTGCTGGGATCAAAGCTTGTCTTTTGGACCTGAGGTTCCTGCACTGAGATGCCCCCAGACCAAGGGAAGACTGATGCACCACAAGGACCTTCCTCCAGAGCCGACAGAGAGAAAGCCTTCCCCTGGAGCTGACATCCTGAATTTAGACTTTTAGCCTACTTTACTGTGAGCAAATAAACTTCTCTTTGTTAAAGCCATCCACCTGTGGTATTTCCATTATAGCAGCACTAGATGACTAAGACACCGATGGAGCCAACATGGTGCTATGGACAGAAGTACCATGCCATCTCTCTATAGCAGAGACCTGAAAAACTAAGTAAAACAGATACAAACATCAATCCTGGAACCCTAAACGTCAAATGAAGGGAAGAAGTATTGATCAAGCACCGAAAGGAAAAAGAAACTGACAGAGAACAGAAAACAAGGAGAGCTACGGACTGAAGGTCTCCTACTAGCTAACACAGCACAAATTCGCTATCTTGGACCTCAGCCACCAAGAATGGCAGACAGACAGTACAGGAAGGCAACTTCACAGAGCTCCCAACAGGAGACAAAGCACCCGGTAACCAGAGATACATGCATTCCCACCCCCCACCCTTCTTCCCTTTACATGGCCTCTGCCGCTTTCCAATAGGCCATGATCACTCAGCTGGAGAGATACCAGCTCACTGCCACCAGGGTCTGCCTTACCCCCACTGGCTGGCTCCTTCAGCACCATTTTGTTGTTGTTGTTTTGGCTTTTTTTTTTTTTTTTTTTTGCTTCTTCTCTCTCTCCCTTCCTTCCTTTCCTTTATCCCACTCAGGAAGCCCCATGTGCCATCCCTGCCCCTTCTTGATGGGGTATGCCACACTGCTCAGCTAGAGAACCACCAGCACACGGCCTCCCCAGGTCCATGCCACCCCCACTGGTAGGCTCCTTGAGCGTCATTTTTTTTTTCAATATCTTCTCTCTCTCTCTCCTTGCCTTCCCTTTCCTTTCTCCCACCCTGCTAGCCCTGTGTGCCATCCCCACCCCTTTTGGACAGGCTGTGCCACACCACTTGGCTAGAGATCACTGGCACATGGTTTCCCCAGGTCTGTGCTGCCCACACTGGTAGTCTCCTTCAGCACCAATTTTTTTTAAATTCTTCCCTCTCTCTCTCCCTTCCTTCCTTACCTTTCTCCTGCCCAACTAGCCTAGTGTGCAGATCCTGACCCTTTTTGAGGGACTGTACCACACCACACCACACACACTCAGCTAGAATCCACCAGCACATGGCCTCCCCAGGTCCGCGAGGCCCCCACGAGCAGGCTCCCTCAGCAACGTTTTGTTTTGTTTATTTTTGCTTTTTTTGCTTTTTTGTTTTGTTGTTTCTTCTTTCTCTCTCCTTCTTTTCCTTTCTCTCACCCAACTAGCCCTGTGCACTGCCTCACACCCCCTTCTCAATGCTGTACTGCTTGGCTAGAGAGCCTCTGGTACATAGCGTCCCCGGGTCTGTGCTTTCTTCACAGGCTGGCTCCCTCAGGGACATAATTTTTCTTTTTCTTTATCTTTCCCTTCTTCCTCCCATCTAGGTTTTGTGCTGCCTCCACTCCTTCCTAATGGGCCATGCCGTGCTGCCTGGTGAGAGTGACATCAGCTAGCCAGCACCTCAATTCCACCCCACCCCCCAGCTCCCCCAGCACCATATTTATTTTAGTAGTTCTTTTTGTTTTTTTTTATTTTTTTGTTGATTAATCTCTCTCCCTTCTTTCATTTTCTTTATCCTGCTTTTCTAGCCCCATGTACCATTCATGCCCCTTCTCAACAGGCTGAGCCACACCACTCAGCTAGAGAGGCACCGGCACACCGCCTCTCCAGGGCTGTCCCTTTCCCACCTGTCAAACACTACCGTGCCACAATTTTATTTACTTTTTCTTTCATTTTTATGCTTTTTAAAATTCTGTTTCTCTTTTCTTTCTCTCATCCACTTAGCTCCATACATCACATCCTCTCCCTTCCCTCCTGCATATCCGCGCTATGCTCTGAGCATTGTGCCCTGGAGTGGTACCAGTGCTAACCAAGGGCTGCCATCCTGCATTATCCCCAGCCCTGCCCTGTCAGCCCCAGTACATGCCACAAATGATGGATCACCACCCCTTCCCCCCACTGGACCTTTCCTGCTGCACCATAGCTGAGCAACAGGCCTTGCACACCTGGGCAAGGTGGTGAGAAGTATGGTGCCCACAGATGAGCAAGCAACAAAGTACACCCAGTCCACCTGCCCAGACATAACCAACTAAAACAAACAGGCAGGACAAAACAAACAAATCTACAATCAATAAATGAAGAAAATAATTCCCGAATGTCCGTAAGACAGCAGACAATATCAAAACATATATAAAAAATGACAAGATGGCTCAAGAAAGTGATCAAAATAAAACACCAGATGACATTCTGCTAGAAGAAAAGGCACTGGGATTATCTGATAGGGAATTCAAGACTCTAATAGTCAGGGCTCCCCAAGCGATGAAGGAAAACATAGACAAAAATAAGGAAAAAATAGACAAAATCAGGGAAAACACAGACAAAGCAATGGAATAATTCAAGAAAATAATACAGGAGCAAAATGTCAAAGTAAATAAACAACTAGAAATCACACAAAAACAGCAATTAGAAATCCAAAAGATAATAAGATTTCAGAAATGAACAGTGCAAATGAAGGTTTTAGGAGCAAATTTGAAACAATGGAAGACAGGACCAACAAAACTGAAGATAAATCCTTGGATATCACTTTGAGGAAAAATCAGAGAAAAGAATGAAGAAAAATGAAGAAACCCCGATTACAATGTGGAATACAATCAAAAGAAAAACTTGCATGTGATTGGAGTTCCAGAGCAGGAGGAGAAAATGGAAAACACAGAGAGGATCACTGAAGATTTGCTAACAGAAAACTTCCCTAATATGAAAGATGAAAAGCTGATAATTCAAGAAGCTCAACAAACCCTATATACAATAGACCCCAAAGGAAAATCACCAAGACATATCGTAATCACACTCTCTAAAACCAAAGACAAAGAAAGAATCCTGAGAGCAGCTCAAGAAAAACAAAAGTCACATTCAGAGGGAAAACAATAAGACTAAGCTCTGATTACTTGGCAGAAACCATGCAGGCAAGAAGGCAATGGGATGACATACACAAAACCTGGAAGAAAAAATTTCTAACCAAGAATAATACATCCTGTAAAACTCTTGCTCAAATATGATGGCAAAATTAGGACATTTCCAGATAAGCAGAAATTAAGGGATTATGTAAAAACCAAACCAAACTTACAAGAATTATTAAAGGGAGACCTTTGGTTGGAGAACCAACAACATCAGACAACAACCTGAATCTAGGACACAGGACAGCATCAGTCAGATACTAACCTAGGTAATGAATGCTCAAGGATAAAACAAAACTAAAAGATTTACACAGGGAACCAGACAGGTCAATCTGTAAATGACAACAACATTAGAACAACAAAAGAGAGAATAAATGGTGTAGGTATAGAACTTTCAAACAAAGAGGAAGTCAAGGCAATATTAAGTAATAAAAGACTGGTTTAAACTTAGGAAGATAGGGGTAAAGTTCAAGTAACTACAAGGAACATTAACAAGCTTACTTATCAAAATAAAGAAGGAAAATATAAAGTCTCAGTAAACACAAAATCTACAAAAACGAAAGAAACAAATAAAATCCACAAACAAAAGGAATTCTTCACAGGAACAAAGAAAACATTAGCACCACAAAAAAAGCACTACAAAATGACAGCAATAAACTCACACCTATCAGTAATCACAGTGAATATAAAAAGCTTAAATACACCCATAAAGAAACAGTAACATAATGGATAAAAAACAGGACCCATCAATATGCTGTCTACAAGAGACACACCTTAGAAACAAAGATAAAAATATATTAAAAATCAAAGGACGGAAAAAATATATCAAGCAAACAGCAGCCAAAAAAAAAGCAGGAGTGGCAATACTAATCTCAGATAAAATAGACTTTAAAACAAAATCCATCATAAAACACAAGGAAGGACATTATACAATGATTAAAGGAACAATCTACCATGAGGACATAACCATAATAAATATCTATGCACCAAAACAGGGCTCCCAAATACATAAAACAAACTCTAACAGCACTGAAAAGAGAAATTGACAGTTCCACAATAATAGTAGGAGACTTCAAAAGACTCTACAAGAAAACTACTGGAACTAATAGAAAGGTCCAACAGGTAGCAGGATACAAGATAAACATACAAAAATCAGTTGGATTCCTATATATCAATAAAGAAAACTATGCAAAGGAAATCAGGAAAGCAATACCAAGCCCCTTAAAAAATAAAATACTTAGGAATAAATCTAACCAGGGACAAATCAAAAAAATAGAAAATAACAAATGTTGGCAAGGCTGTGGGGAGATTAGAATTCTTACGCACTGCTGGTGGGGATGCAAAATGGTTTCAACCATTTTGGAAAATGGTCTGGCACTTCCTTAAAAAGGCAGAAATATAAATGTCTTATGATCCAGCTATTCCATTTCTAGGAATATATTCTAGAAAAATAAGAGCCACCACACAAATAGACATGTGCACACCTATGTTCATTACAGCATTATTCACGATAGCAAAAAGATGGAAACAACCTAGGTACCCATCAACAGATGAATTAATAAACAAACTATGGTACATACACACAGTGGAATACTACACAACAATAAGGAACAATGATGAATTTGTGAAACATCTCACAACATGGATGAATCTGGAGCGCATTATGCTGAGTGAAACAAGTCAATCACAAAAAGACAAATATCGTATGAGACCACTCTTATAAAAACTCATGAAAAGATTTACACACAGAAAGAAACAATCTTTGTTGTTTATGAGGGAGGTGAGAGGTGGAGAGGAAAAAAACACTAACAAGACAATAGATAAGTGGTAACTTTGGTGAAGGGTAAGAATTACTTACTGGGGAAGTCAGCACAACTTGACCAAGGCAAGGTCATGGAAGCTCCATAGACACATCCGAACTCCCTGAGGGACTGAATTACTGGGCTAGGGGCTGGGGACTATTGTCTCATGGGACATCGAACTCAACTGGCATAACATAGTTTATAAAGAAAATGTTCTACATTCTACTTTGGTGAGTAGTGTCTGGGGTCTTAAAAGCTTGTGAGTGGCCATCTAAGATACTCCACTGGTCCCAACCCATCTGGAGCAAGGGAGAATGAAGAAAACCAAAGACACAACTATCACAGCCTCCACCAGACTGAGTCCAGCACAACTAGATAGAGCCCAGCTACCACCACCAACCACTGTGACAGGGATCACAACAGAGTGTCCTGGACAGAGCTGGAGAAAAATGTAGAACAAAATTTCAACTCATAAAAAAAGACAAGACTTACTGGTCTGACAGAGACTGGAGAAATCGTGATAGTATGGCCCCCAGATACCCTTTTAACTCAGTATAGAAGTCACTCCTGAGGTTCAAACTTCAGCCAAAGATCAGACAGTCCCATAAAACAAAATGACATTTAATGGGCACACGAGCCAGGGGCAATGTCAAGAAGGCAGGTGGGGACAGAAAAGCTGGTAGTGGAGAGCCCAAGGTCGAGAAGGGGAGAATGTTGATACGTCATGGGGTTGGCAACCAATGTCACAAAACAATATGTGTATTAATTGTTTAATGAGAAACTAATTTGTTTTGTAAACTTTCATATAAAGCACAATAAAAAAAGCAAATTAAAAAAAAAAAAGACTAGACTAGCTGGTCTGACAGAAACTAGAGAAACTCTAAGAGCACAGCCCCCAGACACTCTTTTAACTCAGTACTGATGTCACTCCCAAGGTTCATCCTTTAGCCAAAGTTTAGACTGGTCTATAGGGCAAACAATAACACACATGAGGAACGTGCATCGTAGTTCTATCATGTATATGAGACTAAATGGGCACATCAGCCCAAAAGCAACGACGAGAATGCAGGAAGGGACAGGAAAACTGGACAAATGGAAACAGGGAACCCAGGGTGGAGAAGGGGAGAGTGTTGACACATCACAGAGTTGGGAACCAATGTCACAAAAACAATTTGTATATTAAGTGTTTAATGAGAAACAAATATGCTCTGTAAACTTTCACCTAAAGCACAATAAAAAATTTTTGATAACTGTTGCCATAGAGTTAATTCTGACTCATAGCGACCCTATAGGGCAGAGTAGAACTGCCTCATAGAGTTTCCAAGAAGCAGCTAGTGAATTTGAACTGCTGACCTTTTGGTTAGTAGCCATAGCTATTAGTCACTGTGCCACCAGGGCTCCACAATAAACCTGACTTTAAAAAAAAAAAAAAGGTGAACCTCCACAGAAAACTAATCACTGCTCCTACCAGGAGAGAAGATCTTGATTTCTCTAGAAGGAGACAAGACACTCCAGAAAAGCAAATGGCAAGCATGATCAAGGATCCCTTTCTACGTTTAAGATATCCTCTGTCTGTGATGCTCAGCATCTGGAGGGAGGAGCTAAGGGACTGACGGTATGACTGTGTGATTAAAATCTCCCTCCTGGAAGAAAAAGAAAAAAGAGAGGCAGTCTGGGACAGGTCTCTCCAAAGGGCTTGTGCTGAGGCTCTGGTGACTATTACAAAGTTAGGGCTTTTGCACTGCTCTGCCTTTCAAAAGAGCTTTGTACAGAGCTCCATAGGCTTTTCTCTCATCTGCCTGATTGTTCTGTGTTCACGGGGTCAGTGTGTGATTATTTGGAAACCTGGCTTGGTTTTCCTCATTTGTTTTATCTTTCATGTAGCAGCTGTGTGTTAATAAAAAGTCCCCACACTGAAGGATTTTCCTGGAATTTCAACAGTAAAATAGAAGGATTTGCATCAAACACTGGGAGATGTCTGCAAAAAATAGTACTTTTCAGTGATGAGGGCGGAGGGCTGTGGGAACCATGGTCTTGGGGAACATCTAGATCAACTGGCATAACACAGTTTATAAAGACAATGCTCTACATTCTACCTTGGTGAGTAGCGTCTGGGGTCTTAAAAGCCTGTAAGCAGCCATCTAAGATATTCCACTGGTCTCATCCCTTCGGCAGCAAGGGACAATGAAGAGAACAGGATACAAGGAAAAGATTAGTCTGAAGGACTAATTGTCCACAGCTACCAAGGCCTCCACCGGACTGAGTCCAGTACAGCTAGATGGTGCCTGGCTACCACCACTGACTGCTCTGACCATGATCACAACAGAGGGTTCTGGACAGAGCTGGAGAAGGATGTAGAGCATAATTCTGACTCACAAAAAAAAGACCAGATTTACTGGCCTAAAGGAGACTGGAGAAACCCTGAGAGTATGGCCCCCAGACACCCTTTTAGCTCAGTGGTGAAGTTACCTCCGAGGTTCACCGTTCAGCCTGGGAGTGGACAGCCCCATAAAACCAAATGGGACTAATGAGGTACAGCAGTCCAGGGACAAGGGCTAGAAGGCAGAAGGGGACAGGGAAGCTGGTGATAGGGAACCCAAGGTTGAGTAAGGATAGTGTTGATGTGTTGTGAGGTTGTTAACCATTGTCATAGGGCAACATTTGTAGTAACTGTTAAATGAGAAACTATTTTGTTCTGTAAGCCTTCATCTAAAGTGAGAATAGCAGCACAACTGGAAAGCGTAGTTGATGTCACTGAACTGTGCATGTAGAAATTTTTGAAATGGTGTATCTTTGGCTATCTATATTTTCGCCAAAAAAAAAAAAAAAGGTCAAAAAGGGAGAGGGTTGGCATGTTATGGGGTTGTTAACCAATGTCATAAAAGAATGTCTGTACTACTGTTTCATGAGAAACTATTTGTTCTGTAAGCCTTCACCTGAAGTACAATAAATTAAAAAAAAAAAACATTTAGGGGCAGATACATAAATAAATCATGGTAAATTCACTTGTATGGTAATTATGTGATCATTAAAATTAGAACCATAAGACACTTGGTTATATGTGGTGAATTGACCAGGAGCGTTTGTCATTGCATCCTCAAACTCTGTTACGATAAGAGTAAAAGTAGAGAAGGAGGGGCTACATGGTGGTGTAAACAGATACACCCTCTCATCCCCCTACAACTAAGCCAGTAAATAACAAATAACAATTAGCATAGAAATTTCGGAGGGCCAAACAGCAGTTAAAGTGTTGGAGAACCAAGATGAGTCCTGAATCAGGAGAGAGACAGAGTGGAAATGGCAGGAAGGCTGAGATTTGCTGACTGCCTGCATCCTACCTGCTGACTAGGCTCACAGTGCCCATTTTGGGTCATGGAAAAAGAACACAGGGAAAGAGCTACATGTAAGACACAGAAAAGCTCAGAGATACTGGGTATATAGACTTAGAAAGGAGCGGCAAGAGGGGTAAGGCACCTTCTTGGTTGAGGTAGAACTGAGAGACAGTGGCATACTGGCATGAATATATTTGAAATCTGTGAAACCAAAGAAAGTGCAGCCCCATAAAAGTAGTGCAGATCAGCTGTGGGAATTCACAAGTAGGGGGCAGGAAAGCCCAAACATGGACTTGGGAAGGGGTACAGGGAAACTGAAATGGTGCAGGCGAATGCTATTGTGTTTCACTGTGAACAGAGGTGGCAGGGCACTAGAACCCTGGTTCATAGACAGCTGTGGGACCCATTTATCAGCCAGGGTAAGAAATGTACACCAAACATCCTACCAACTGAGAACTAAAGGGCTCCCTACCTTACAACCAAGCACTGCAGGACAGCCTGGGAAAACCACATCCCACCCCCTCCATCTACAGCCAGTGGGAAATCCTGTGCCTACACAGTCAGGCATGAAGGAAAAGCCACACTCCATCCCCATAGACAGACATGAGGAAATCCAGTCCAAGTGTTGCAGTCACCTCAGGAAAGCCACACCCTACCGCACAAACTGCAGAGGGAAATTCATATCCCAGTAATGTCAGCCACCACAAGGAAAGCCCACCACAAAACAACACAGAGCAAGTGCCCAGAGACTTAAAATTTTCAAAAACACTTAACATCTGTGAAGCCAGAGTAGAACCCTATATTAAGCTGAGGCTCTGCCACAAAACAGGGAGGAGAGCCACACATTCTCAGAATGGTTGAGTCAGTGCTGGAAGAACCAAAGAGTCAGAGTGGCCTCTGGTAGAAATTAGGGGAAGATGGTGAAAATAAAGAAAAAAAACTTCCAGGAAATATTGAAAATTCCTAGTTCCAGATTATCACAATAAGGTACTCAAATGTCCCATGTTCAACAAAAAATTATAAAACAGGATCACAGGAAAAGACGGCCCAATCAAAATAAAACCATGAAGAAGCATAAATTTCCCCAAAAGAGACCAGATTACTGGGAAAAATTGAAGCCCTCCAGACAACAATGTTAAATATGTTCAAAGAAAGCAAAGAACACACAGGAAAACAAACTAATGGAGATCAGGAAACAAATGAAAAATGAAATTAGAAAATCAATAAGGAGATTGAAAACATTTAAAAAAAATACAAAAGAAACATTCAACAATAAATTCAAGCAGACAGAAGATAGAATAAGCAAACTAGAAGACAAGATAATTGAACTTATCAAGTCTCAAGAGGAACAAGAGAAAAGAACAAAGAAAAGCAAACAAAGCCAAATAGGACTGTTGGATTCAATTAAGAAATCCAACATTAGGATTTTTTGAATTCCAGAACAACAGGATAGTAAAAAACACATAGAAAGAATTTTCCAAGAGATAATGATAAAGAATTTCCAGATCTGAATAAGGAATCAAGCCTGCAAATACAGGAAGCTAGGTGAACTCCAAGCAGAAGGAATGTAAAGAGGTCTACAACAAGGCACATTGTAATAGAATTCTTGAAAAACAAAGACAAGAAGAGAATTTTGAAAGCAACAAAAGAAAAGCACAATATAAAATATTAAGGGTCATTCATAAGAATTAGTGTGGGTATCTCCTCAGAAACCTTGGAGGACTGAAGACAATGGAGCAACATATATAAGGTACAAAGGAAAACAATTGTCCACCAAGAATTTTTTACCCAGAAGCATTGTAAAGTTCAAAACTGCGGAGGAAATCAAGTCATTCCCAAATAAACGGAAGTTGTGGGAATTTGTTACTATCAGACCTGTATTCCTTAAGGGAGTTTTTTAGATGGAAAGAAAAGAACACTAGACAAATACTCGAATCTGAACATGAGAAAAAAAAAAAGAGAAAGAGAGAGCTCTCCAGTAAAGGTAATGGCACGGGTAAATATAAGGACCAAGTATACAGTATTTCCAGGGAGTACTTAGTAGTTAAGTTCCTAAAGCAATCATACAACATCAGTTGCATAAGAAATAGGTATAAATTAAATCCATAGAATGTATAATGATGTAACTGGAGACTCAACAACAAAAATGGGGGGGGGGACAGGAATAGAGATTTAGTATGTTAATATTGTACATTACTTGTTTGTATGTTAAATGTTTGCATCAAACTGAAAGGAGTTGATGCAACTGTAAGTTGTTCAACGTAACGTTTATGGTAACCACTAAAAATATACTTAGAAAAAGTTGGCCTAGCTTCGTGGATTTGCAGGCTTGAAAGGAAGAAGGAAGAAATCAAAAAGCCTCAACACAAAAGAACAGCTAAACACAAAAAATAACAAAAGTATGGGAATAGTGGAACAAAGAAAATACAAGACTCAGAAAAAACAATTAGCAAAATGAATGAAGTAGGTTTTCTGTAATTACCTTAAACATAAATGGTCTAAACTCTCCATTCAAAAGGCAGACCGTGACAGAATGAATTTTTAAAAAATGATTCATCTTATGCTGTCTATAAGAGACACACCTTACGCCCAAGGATACGAACAGACTGAAAGTAAAAGGTTGAAAAAGAACATTCCAAGAAACTCGTAACCAAAAATCAGCAGTGTTGGCTATACTAATATCAGATAAAATAGACTTTAAATCTAAATCTGTTGTAAGAAATGAAGAAGGACATTACATAATAATAAAAGGGTGAATTCATCAAGAAGACATAACAATTGTAAACATATACATGTCCCTAACATCAGTGCTGCAAAATATATGAAACAAATACTGACTGATAAGAAAGAAGTAATAGACAACTCCACAAAAATAGCTGGGGTCTTTATTATACCACTTTCAATTCTGGAAAGGATATCTCAAAAGATCAGTAAGGACATTGAGGACTTAAACAACACCATAAACCAATTAGACCTAATGGACATATATAGAACCCTCCACCCATTGTAAAAAATAATTCACATTTTTCTCCAGTGCATATGAATCATTTTCCAGATTAGACCATATGCTAGCCCACAAAAAAAGTCCCAACAAATTTGAAAAGATTAAAATTATACAAAATATCTTCTCTGACCACAAGGAATAATATAAGAAACTAACAGCAGAAGCAAAACTAGAAAACACACAAATTCATGGAAATTAAACAACGTGCTACTAAACAATTATCGAGTCAAGGAAAAAATAAAGAGTGAAATAAAAAAATACCTGAAGATGAATGAAAATGAAAATACATCATACCAAAACTTAGGGAACACAGAGAAGGCAGTCCTCAGAGGGAAATTTGTAGCAATAAATGCCAACGTTAAAACAGAAGGTCTCAAATAAATAGTCTAACTCTACAACTTGAAGAACTAGAAAAAGAAGACCAAACTAAACCTAAAGCTACTAGAAGACAAAAAAAAATAAAGGTCAGAGCAGAAATACATGAAATAGAGTATAGAAAAACAATAAAGAGAATCAACAAATCCAGAAGTTGGTTCTTTGAAAAGAACAATAAAATTTACAAACCCTTATCTAGGATGTGAAAGAAACAAAGAGAGAATATGCAAATAACCAAAATAAGAAATGAAAGTAGAGAACTGACCCGATAGAAGTAAAAAGGATCATAACAATACTATGAACAACTTCACTTCAACAAAATTGATAACTGATGAAATGGACAAATTCCTAGAAGTACATAATCTACCTAAACTGACTCAAAAGGAAGTAGAAAACTTTAACAGACCCATAACAAGCAAAGAGATCAAATCAGTAATAAAAAAGCCTCCCAACAAAGAAAATCCCAAGACCAGACAGCTTTGCTGGGGAATTCTACCAAATATGTAGAGAAGAACTGACACCAATCCTATTCAAACTCTTCCAAAAATTAGAGGAAGAAGGAATACTCCCTAACTCTTTCTATGGAGCCAGCATGACCCTGGTACCAAAGCCAGACAAAGACACCACAGGAAAAGAAAACTACAGACCAAAATCTCTTATAAATATAGATGCCAAAATTTTTAACAAAATACTAGTAAACAGAATCCAACAGAATATTAAAAGAATTGTACATCATGATCAAGTGGGATTTATTCCAGGAATGCAAGATTGGTTCAGCATTAGAAAATCAGTCAGTGTAATATACTGCATTAATAGAACAAAGGAAAAGAACCATATGATCATCTCAACTGACACAGCAAAGGCATTTGATAAAATTCAGCACCCTTTCTTGCTAAAAACTCTCGACAAGATAGGAATAAAAGGAAGTTTCTCAACAGGATTAAGGCCTTTTATGAAAAATCAACAGCCAACATTATACTCAATGGAGAAAGAGGGAGAATTTTTCCCTTGAAAATAGAAACAAGACAAGGATACCCACTTTCAACACTCCTATTCAATATTGTACTGTAAGTTCTAGCCAGAGCAATAAGGTAAGAAAAGAAATAAAACTATCCAAATTGAAAAGAAAAAGGTAAAACTATCTCTATTCAGAGATTACATGATTTTATATATAGAAAATCTCAAAGAATCTACTAAAAAACTTCTAGAATTAATAGAGGAATCTGGCAAAGTTGTAGGATACAAGGTCAATATGCAAAAATCAGTTGAGTTTTTATATATCAACAATAAGAAATCTGGAAAGGGGATTAAGAAAACAACTCCATTTACAATAGCATCTAAGAGAATAAAATATCTAGGAATAAATTTACCTAGGGATGGGAAAGACTTATACAATGAAAATTATAAAACCCTACTGAAAGAGACTAAAGAAGACCTAAATAGATGGGAAGACATCCCATGCTCATGGATGGGAAGGCTTAATATAGTCAATGTGTCAGTATTACTTAAAGTGATCTACAGATACAACGCAATCCCGACCTAAAGTCCAATAGCATTCTTTACAAAAATGAAAACACTAATCCTCAATTTTATATGAAAAGACAAGGAATCAAGATAGCCAAAGCTGTTTTGAAAAAGAAGAACAAAGTAGGAGGCTTCACACTTCCCATCTTAAAACATATTACACAGCTACAAGTAATCAAAACATCCTGGTAATGTTTTAATGATAGATATATAGACCAATGGAATAGAATCAAAAACTCAAAAATAAATTCAAACATCTATGGTCAATTGACTTTCGACAAGGGAGCTAAATCCATTGCAGAAGGGACAATCTCTTCAACAAATAGCTGGAAAAACAATATTTTTACATGCAGAAAAATGAAGGAAGATCTATACCTCATGCCATACACAAAAACTACAATGGTTCAAAGACCTAAACGTTAAATCTAAAACCATAAAGTTCTTGGAAGAAAATATAGGAGCAAAGCATTGGGACCTAATTTTTTTCAATGATAGATTATCAAATACAACGAATGCAAGAGCAGCAAAAAACAAAATAGAAAACTAAGACCTCATAATAGTTAAATATTTAGTCATCAAAAGAGTAAAAAGACTACCTACAGACTGGGAAAAAATATTTGGGAACAATATAGCCAATATATGTCTAATATATGAAATATATATAAAACTTCTATAATTTAACAACAAAAAGACAAACAGCCAATCAAAAATTGGGCAAAGGGCATGAACAAACACTTCACCAAAGAGGATATTCAATAGGCCAACAAGTACATGAAAAGATGTTCAGTGTCATTAGATAGCAGAGAAATACAAATCAACCCATAATGAGATACCATTTCACTCCCACTAGGATGACTAAGATTAAAAAAAAAAAAAAAAAAAAAAAAGAGGTTATACTAAATGAGGGTGAAGTATACACACCTTGATGAAGGTAAATGATGTCACTAAAAAGTACACAAGAAGAAAGGACCTGTTGGTAAATGCTAAATTGCTGTGGCACATATAATTTCGAAACAACAAAAACAACCAAAAAATATATGTGCAGGTATATATGTATGTATGTAGGCATATATGTGTATAGGTATGTATATAGTGTGTATGCATATGTATAACCCAAACCCATAGCTGTAGAGTTGATTCCAACCCATAGTGACCCTATAAGACAGAGTAGAATTGCCCCCATAAGGTTTCTAAGGAGCGGCTGGTGGATTCGAACTACTGATCTTTTTGGTTAGCAGCCGAAACTCTTAACCACTGGGCCAACAGGGCTCCTATGTATATGTATTTGTGTGACTATATGCACATATATTCATATATATAATAAATCACATAGAGGACACAGTTATGGATACTTCTTGGACATAACAAAACATCTCATGGAATTGGATTTCTGGGTTTGAAGGATTAATACCATAGTCTCGTGGGACGTCTTGGTCAGTTGGCATAACATAGTTCATGAAAGTATGTTCTACTCCCTAGTTTGGTGAGCAGTGTCGGGGGCCTTAGAAGCTTACAAGCAGCCATCTAAGATATAACTATTGGTCTCGACTGGTCCATAGCAAAAGAGAAAGAAGGAAACCAAAGACTCAAAGAAGAAACTAGTTTACAAGGACTAGAAGGCAGGAGGGGACAGGAAAGCTGGTAATAGGGAACCAAAGGTGGAGAAGGGACAGTGTTGACATGTCGTGGGGTTGTTAACCATTGTCGTAAAACAATATGTGTACTAACTGTTCAATGAGAAACAATTTGTTCTGTAAACCTTCATCTAAGGAACAATTAAAAAAAAATAAATGTAAAAAAAAAAAAAGAAAGAAAGTAGGCCATGTGTGCCCCACGGACCCAGAAGGTTCAGGTTTGGAGACACCAAGCACCAGGGAAGGCAGAGCAAGCTCTGGGAGAAGAAGGAAAGAGGGGAGCAGGTAGATTCCCAGGGAGCCACTGCCCAGCCACAGGCCAAGGGACACTCCTCCACAGCCCTCTGGGAAGCTGGAGTTTTTCTCTGGAGAAATTGACCCAGAAAGGCCACCAGAAGTAGTGTGCCATCAAAACGAAGGCTACAAACTAAGAGAAAGGACCACGTGGGATCCAGGAGACAAGGGGCCCCACATGAGAGGGGCTATAAGAACTCTTAGGGTGTTGGAGCAGGAAATCCCAGCATGACAGCTGTGCAGAGCTGAGCAAGTAACCAGTCCAGGATACAGGGGAGATCCACCAGTCCAGGAGCTACGTTGGTAGAGAAAATAAATCAATGGACCAGAAGGATTGTTTGATATCATTAGCAGCATAAAAATATTATAATAGCAAAAAGTTATAAAAATAGTCTTTCCTTATAACTTAACATCCATCTCTGGTGTTCTTGCCCTACCCTAGCCATCACGGTATCTTGCCCAAGCTCAAAAGATTAAAGTAGTTAAAGTTAAATCAAAGAATTTCTAGATTGGTAGCACTTTCTGGTGCCCAGAATTGGAAAATGCCAATTTTCTCTAGAAAGAAACATTCTCAATCCAGTCTCCTAACACTGATCAAATTCAGCAAAATATGAGTGCAAAATCAAGAACCATCAGTCGGGGGGAAAATAAACATTAGTTTTAGATCCCCCCACACAAAGAATTCAAGGATTGGAATTATTAAATATACAATATAAGATTGTTACATATGAAATGTTTGAAGATAGAAAAGATGATGTTAAAAATGATCAAGACAGAAGACGCTACTAAAAAAGAGTCAAAAGAAATCTTTTAAATGAGCAATCAGTTAAAAGATAAAATATCTGAAAAAAAATTTAATCACTAATTGCTAATGTAAAAATATCACTTTCTAGGTAAACAGAAGCTGAAGAAATAGTGAACTAGATGATAGATCCGAAGAAAATGCCCAGCTTACAGCACAGGAAAACAGTGATACGGAAAATAAGAAGCAGAGATGACAATGAGGACAGAAGGAGAAGACCTAACATGTGTCTAATCAGAGTTCCTAAAGGAGATATCAGAGAAAACAAAGGAAAGGAAAAAGTTGACCTGATAACTACCAAGAATTTTCCAGCATTAAGGAAAGACTTGAACCCCAAGATACAAAAATACAATGTTTACCAAACAGAAAAAAAATTAAAAAACAATGACATCTTTAAAAGCAAGTAGAAACAAAATACACATTACCTATATAGACTTCTCCATAGCAACAATGGAAGCCTGAAGACACTGGAATAATATCTTCAAAATACTGAGAGAAAGTAACTGTCTTAGTTATCTAGTGTTGCTATAACAGGAATACCACAAGTAGGTGGCTTTAACAAATAGAAATTTATTCTCCCACAGTTTAGAAAGTTAAAGTCCAAATTCAGGGCGCTGGCCCAACAGGAAGAGTTTCTCTCTCTGTTGACTCTGTGGAAAAGTCTTTGTTTCTTTTCAGCTTCTATTTCTTGGTTCTTGGAAATCTCATGTGGCATGGCATCTATCTTTCCTATCTGTGCTTGCTTGCTTCCTTACTTGCTCAATCTGCTTTTTATATCTCAAAAGGGATTGACTTAAGACACACCCTACACTAATACAGCCACATTAACATAACAAGGCAAACCCATTCCCAAATGAGATGAACGCAGGTATAGGAGTTAGAGTTTACAACGCATATTTTTGGAAGACACACTTCAATCCAGAACAGTAACTGACACAATCTTTCCACAATGCGGACTAGATAAATACATATTCAGATAAACGTAATCTGAGACCACCACTACAGAATTTTAATGGTATTGTGGTAATTTTTCTAAAGTCCTTGTCTGGTAAATATTCATACTGAAGTATTTGTCAGTGAAAATGTTTGCTTTAAAATACTCTAGCAAAAGGAAGATGGCGGGATGACACAAGAATGGAAGAAAATTGGTGGCTGTTGACACTGGGTCAGGGGTACATGGAGATTCAATGTACTGGTCTCCCAACGTTTTTAGTATGTCTGAAAATTTCCTTGAAATTTCTTTTTTTTTTTTTAAGTTCAGAAACTGGCAGTACACCTGGAACAAGGGTGAAGGCATGGGGCTAAAATAAGGACAACAGAGTAAAAGCCCCAAACCCTCAGATCCGTAGACCCTTCCCTCCTCCCGGCTGTGAAAGAATGCCCTCCCCACCCTGGCAGAGGACTGGTGAGGATGAAACAATGGCCCACACTTTCTGGGAGAGGAGGGCATCAGGCCTCTTCCCCCACTGGCAGCCAGACCCTAATTTCAAAGGCAGGAGACTAGAAGAGGCTTTGCTGGAGAATCTGACTAGCCCAAAAGGAAAGACCTGAAGACACTTACAGAGTTTCCCCAGCGTATGGCCCATGGTCACATCACAATGAAACATAAATTCCACAAGCCTGTCCTCTCCCCCAGGGCTTCCAGTTGGCTTTTAATCGTCCTTCCCTAAGTCTTGAGTAGGTAACTAGAGACAACCAGACACCCAAGGAAAGCCTCTAACATGGAAGATGGAGACCAACCAAACAGCAAATGCAGCCTGGGTTAAGCAGACAAGGCAGAGAGAGAGGAGGAAAGAATACATCCATGAAGCAAGAGCAGGATACTATAAAAAGGAATACAGAGAGAACAAAAAAGAGCTCTTGAAAAATGAAGGCATAATAGTTGTAGTAGTTAATACTTAAATACTCCAACTCATGGAGACCTCACCTATAACAGAACAAAAAGTTGTCCGGTTTTGCACCATCTTCATGATCTTTGGTACATTTGAGCCCATTGTTGTGGCTATTGTGTCAATCCATCTCATTGAGGATTCCCTTGTTTTCGCTGACCCACTGTTTTACCAAACATGATGTCTTTTTTTAGAGTTTGGTCTTTCCTGATGATGTATCCAAAGTAAGCAAAACAAAGTTTCATCATCCTTGCTTCTAAGGAGCATTCTGATTGTATTTCTTCTAAGACTAATTTGTTCATTCTTCTAGCAGTCCATGGTATATTCAATATGCTTCACAGTGGTTAAGAGCTCGGCTGCTAACCAAAAGGTCAGCAGTTCTAATCCACCAGCCGCTCCTTGGAAACCCTATAGGGCAGTTCTACTCTGTCCTATTGGGTTGCTATGACTTGGAATCGACTCGACGGCAATGGGGTATAATACCACAAATCAAATGCATCAATTCTTCTTCTGTCTTCTTTTTTCATTGTCAAGCATATGAGGCTATTGAAAGACCATGGCTTGGGCCAGGCACACCTTAGTCATCAAAGTGCCATCTTTGCTTTTGAAAACTTTAAACAAGTCTTTTGCAGCAGATTTTCCCAATGCAATACATCATTTGATTTTTTGACTAACCGAAAGGTTGGTGGTTCGAAACTACCAGCGGCTCCACAGGAGAAAGATGTGGCAGTCTGCTTCTGTAAAGATTTATAGCCTGGAAACACTGTGGGGTCGCTATGAGTCAGAATCAACTTGATGGCAGTGGGTTAGTTTTTTAGTTTTTCCATGGGCACTGATCGTTGATCCAAGTAGAATGAAATCCTTGACAACTTCATAATAGCAGAAACAAAAACTCAGTATAAGGGTTGGAAAGATAAAAATGAGGAAATCTTCCCTGGAAAGTAGAGCAATAATATAAAGAGGTGGAAAACAGAGAGAAAGAGTAGGAAGATTAGAGGATCAGACCAGAAAGCTCAACAATCCAATAATAGGAGTTCCAGAAAGAGAAAGCAGAGTGGGGGATGGAAATCATTCTACTTACTTGTGGTCAGTGTTTAAACACATTAAATGAAATACCTAAGAAATGGCATAGATAATGCCAGGCTAACTGCCAGTTGAATTTACATCAAAATTGTGAGGCAAGGGTTGCAATTATTCAGACAAATGGGGAAATTTGAGTATAGACTGAAAAATAGAAATGTTATTTTATAAGTGTGTCAACGGTATCATGGTTCTATAGGAGAATGTTCCTGTTCTCAGGAAGTATGTACTGAAGTGTTTAGAGGTGATATTTCAAAACATTTGCAATTTACGCACTTTCAAATACAAAGAGAGAGAGAGAATGAGAGTGTGCAAATGTGACAAAATGTTATGAAGTGGTGAATCCAGGTGAAGGTTATCTATATGGGTGTTCATTGTATCACTGTTTCCATTTTTTCTGTATATTGAAATAAAAAGTGATGGAGCAATTAAGTCTTAAAAGACTCATTTCCCTCAGCTATTACAAACAAGCATAAGATTTTACCTTATTTCTGGTCTTTGTGCAGCAACTGATATGGTGTAGGTTGGGTTTTCTGAAAGTAGATTCTGAGATGGAATTTGGGGTACATTATATTTATTGGGGTATAGAACCTATGAAAGGAAAAGGGAGGCAACAGGATTGGGCAGAGGGTGAGGTTCAACTATAATGCTGACCAGATGAAGCCTCAGCCAACCTGGCCCAAGTCCTGGAGCAAAAATGGCCCCATTGGTGTCTTATGCTAGGTCAAAGTGGCCCAGCCTCTACACCCCCCAACCTCAGTCAGCCGGATACAGGCTGCCCTGGGAAAAGCAGGTGGCAGATCTGCAGTGGAAGCAGATGGACCTGCCTGTTGACCACTCACTTGCCCCTGGGCAGAAAATCCTCCTTGATGGGGAATTGAGTGGCACATTTCTGTGTCAGCCACACCAGAGAATCACTTCTTATTCCTGAGATTGCTGGGGCACTCGCTTTTTAGACTCACATGTCTGGAGTTTCAATTTTCTAATCTAAACATAATGCTTTTGTATTGTTGTTGACGTTAGGTGCCATCGAGTCAGTTCCGACTAATAGCAACTCTAGGTACAACGGAACAAAACACTGACCAATCATGCATCATACTCCAATCCTTGCTGCACTTGAGCCCATTGTTGCAGCCACTGTGTCAATCCATCTCATTGAGGGTCTTCCTCTTTTTTGCTGAACCTCTACTTTACCAAGCATGATGTCCTTCTCCATGGACTGGTCTCTCCTGACAACATGTCCAAAGTAGGTGAGACAAAGTCTTGCCATCCTTGCTTCTAAGTAGCATTCTGACTGTACTTCTTCCAAAACAGATCTGTTTGTTCTTCTGGTAGTCCATGGTATATTCAATAGTCTTTGCCAAAACCATAATTCAAGGCATCAATTCTTCTTCAGTCTTCCTTATTCATTGTCCAGGTTTTGCATGCATATGAGGCGACTGAAAATACCATGGCTAGGGTCAGGTCCACCTTTGACTTCAAAATGACATCATTTTTTAACAGTTTAAAGAGGTGTTTTGCAGAAGATTTGCCCAATGCAATATGTCGTTTCATTTCTAACTGCTGCTTCCATGGGCATTGATTGTGAATCCAAGTAAAATGAAATCCCTGACAACTTCAACCTTTTCTCCGTTTATCATGATGTTTCTTATTGGTCCAGTTGTGAGGATTTTTGTTTTCTTTATGTTGAGGTGTAAACCATACTGAAGGCTGTGGGTTTTGATCTTCGTCAGTAAATGCTTCAAGCCCACTTTCAGCAAGCAAGGTTGTGTGATATGCGTATCGCAAGTTGTTAATGAGTCTCTCTCCAATTCTGATGCTGAGTTCCTCTTCATATAGTCCAGCTTCTCTGATCATTTGCTCAGCATACAGACTAAGTATGGTGAAATGATACAACTCTGATGTACACCTTTCCTGACTTTAAACCTGTGGCATCCTCTTGTTCTGTTTGAACAACTGCCTCTTGGTCTATGTACAGGTTCCTCACAAGTACAATTAAATGTTCTAGAGTTCCCATTCTTTGTAATGTTATCTGTAATTTGTTATGATCCACACAGTCGAATGTCTTTGCATAGACAATAAAATACATCTTTCTGGTATTCTCTACTTTAAGCCAAGATCCACCTGACATCAGTGATAATATCCTTTGTTCCACGCCCTCTTCTGAACCCAGAATAAACTTCTGGCAGTTCCCTGTCCATGTACTGCTGCAACCACTTTTGAATGATCTTCAGAAAAATTTTACTTGTGTGTGATATTAATGATATTGTTTGATAATTTCCGCATTCTATTGGATCACCTTTCTTTGAAGTGGGCACAAATATGGATCTCTTCCAGTCGGTTGACCACGAGGCTGTCTTTCAAATTTCTTGACATAGACAAGTGAGCACCTCAGCACCGCATCGGTTTGTTGAAAAATCTCAACTGGTATTCCGTCAATTCCTGGAGCCTTCCTTTTCACTATTCCCTCAGTGCAGCTTCAACTTCTTCCTTCAGTAAAATCAGTTCTTCATATAAATGCTACCCCCTGAAATGGCTGAATGTTGACGAATTCCTTTTGGTACAGTGTATTACCTCCCTCTTCTTTTGATGCTTCCTGCGTTGTTCAATATTTTCCCCATATTATCCTTTAATATTGCAACTGAAGCTTGAATTTTTTCTTCAATTCTTTCAGTTTGAGAAATGCCAAGCATGTTCTTCCCTTTTGGTTTTCTAACTCCAGGTCTTTGTACACTTCATTTGCACACACATCTTGATTGCATGTTGGATCAGTTGCAGACTGCAGAAGTTGGTATAAGTCTTCAATTTTCTCATCTTTGGCTTTAGTGATTGATGTGTAAATTTGAATAACAGTCGTATTAACTGGTCTTCCTTGGAGGTGTATGGATATTATCCTATCTCTGACAGCATTGTACTTAAGGATAGACCTTGAAATGTTATTTTTGATGGATGAATGCAACACCATTCCTCTTCAATTTGTCATTCCCAGCATAGTAGACCATATGATTGTCTGATTCAAAATGGTCAATACCAGCCCATTTTAGCTCACTGAAAAAACAAACAAACAAATCCATTGCCATCGAGTCGATGCTGACTCATAGCGACTCTATAGCACAGAGTAGAACTGCCCCATTAGGTTTCCAAGGAACTGCTAGTGGATTTGAACTGCTAATCTTTTGGTTAACAGCCAAGCTCTTAATCACTATCGATCTTCATGTGTTCCATTTCATTTTTGATGACTTCCAATTTTCTTCCCCACGCTTCTTTCAGTTTGTCATACTGTGGTGGCTTGTGTGTTGTGATGCTGGAAGCTATGCCACTGGTATTTCAAATGCCAGCAGAGTCACCCATGTTGGACAGGTTTCAGCAGAGCCTCCAGACTAAGACAGGCTAGGAAGAAGGACTTGGCAGTCTACTACTGAAAAAATTAGCCAGTGAAAACTTTATGAATAGCAGCTGAACATTGTCTGATATAGTACCAGAAGATGAGCCCCTCAGGTTGGAAGGCACTCAAAACACAACTGGGGAAGAGCTGCCTCCTTAAAGTAGAGTTGACCTTAATGACATGGATGGAGTCAAACTTTCAGGACTTTCATTTGCTGCTGTAGCAGGATTCAAAATCAGAAGAAATATCTGCAAACATCCATTAATAATAGGAACATGGAATGTATGAACAAGAAAATTGGAAGTCATCAAAAATGAAATGGAACGCATAAACATTGATATCCTAAGCATTAATGAGCTGAAATGGACTGGTATTAGCCATTTTGAATTGGTCAATCATGTGGTCTACTATGCTGGGAATTACAAATTGAAGAGGAATGGCATCACATTCATCATCAAAAAGAACATTTCAAGATCTATCCTGAAGTATAGTGCTGTCAGTGATAGGATAATATCCATACGTCTACAATAAAGAAGAGTTAACAAATTTACACACCAACCTCTAAAGCCAAAGATGAGAAAATTGAAGACTTATACCAACTTCTGCAGTCTGCAACTGATCCAACATGCAATCAAGATGCATTGATAATTACTGAGAATTGGAATGTGAAAGTTGGAAACAGAAGAAACAGTAGTTGGAAAACATGACCTTAGTGATAGAAACAACACTGGAGCTCTCTTGATAGAATTTTGCAAGACCAATGACTTCTTCACTGCAAATACCTTTTTTCACCAACATAAATGATGACCTATACACATGGAACTTACCAGATGGAATACACAGGAATCAAACTGACTACATCTATGGAAAGATACAGTGGACAAGCTCAATATCATCAGTCAGAACAAGGCCAGGAGTTGACTGTGGAACAGATCATCAATTGCTCATATGTAAATTCAAGTTGAAGCTGAAGAAAATTAGAATGAGTCCAAGAGAGCCAAAGTATACCTTGAGTATACTCCCCCTGAATTTAAAGACCATCTCAAGAATAGATTTGACTCATTAAACACTAGTGACCGAAGATTAGACAAGTTGTGGAATGACATCAAGGACATCATACATGAAGAAAGAAATCGGTCATTAAAAGGACAGGAAAGAAAGAAAAGACCAAAATGGATGTCAGAAGAGACTCTGAAACTTGTTCTTGAATGTAGAGTAGCTAAAGCGAAAAGAAGAAATGATGTAGTAAAAGAGCTGGATAGAAGATTTTAAAGGGCAGCTCAAGAGAAAAAGTAAAGTATTATAATGACATGTGCAAAGACCTGGAGAAAAAATCAAAAGGGAAGAACACGCTCAGCATTTCTCAAGCTGAAAGAACTGAAGAAACAAGTCAAGCCATGAGTTGCAATATTGAAGGATTCCATGGGGAAAATATTAAATAACACAGGAAACATCAAAAGAAGATGGAAAAAATACTCAGAATCACTGTACCAAAAGGATTGGTTGATGTTCAACCATTTCAAGAGGTAGCATATAATTAAGAACTGACAGCACTGAAGGAAGAAGTCCAAGCTGCACTGAAGACATTGACAAAAAACAAGGCTTCAGGAATTGACAGAATATCATCTGAGATGTTTCAACAAAAGGATGCAGTGCTGAAAGTGCTCACTCATCTATGTAAAGAAATTTGGATGACAGTTACCTGGCCAATCAACTGGAAGAGATCCATATTTATGTCCATTCCAAAGAAAAGTGATGCAACAGAATGTGGAAATTATCAAACAATATCATTAATATCACACACAACTAAAATTTGGCTGAAGATCATTCAAAACCAGTTGCAGCAGTTCATGGACAGGGAACTGCCAGAAATTCAAGCCAGATTCAGAAGAGGATTTGGAACAAGGGATATCGTTGCTTAAGTCTGATGGATCTTGGCTTAAAGCAGAGAACACTAGAAAGATGTTTACCCATGTTTTATTAACTACGCAAAGGCATTCGACTGTGTGGATCATAACGAATTATGGATAATATTACAAAAACGGGAATTATAAAAAACTTAATTGTGCTCCTGTGGAACGTATACATAGACCAAGAGGCAGTCATTCAAACAGAACAATGGGATACTGCACAGTTTATAATCAGGAAAGGTGTGTGTCAGGGTTGTATCCTTTCACCATACTTATTCAATCTGTATGCTGGGCAAACAGTCCGAAAAGCTGGACTATATGAAGAAAAACAGGGCATCAGGATTGGAGGGATACTATTAACAACCTGTGATATGCAGATCGCACAACCTTGCTTGCTGACAGTGAAGAGGACTTGAAGCACTAATTGATGAAGATCAAAGACTACAGACTTCAGTATGGATTATACCTTAACATAAAGAAAATAAAACTCCTCACAACTGGACCAATAAGCATCATCAGGATAAATGGAGAAAAGATTTAAGTTATCAAAGATCTTGTTTTACTTGGATCCACAATCAACGCCCGTGGAAGCAGCAGTTGGAAATTCAACAACGTATTACATTGGACAAATCTGCTGCAAAAGACCTCTTTAAAATGTTGAAAAGCAAAGATGTCACTTTAAGGACTAAGGAGCACCTGACCCAAGCCATGATGTTTTCACTTGCCTCATATGCATGTGAAAGCTGGACAATGAATAAAGAAGACGGAAGAATTGATGCCTTTGAATTATGATGTTGGAGAAGAATATTGAATATATCATGGGCTGCCAGAAGAACAACAACAAAAAAAAAATCTGTCTTGGAATTACAGCCAGAACAATCCTTAGAAGCGAGGATGGTGAGACTTCATCTCATGTACTTTGAACATGTTCATGTACTTTGAACAGGTTATCAGGGATGGACCAGTCCCTGGAGAAGGTCATCATGCTTGGTAAAGTAGAAGGTCAGTGAAAAAGAGGAAGACCCTCACCAAGATGGACTTAAAAAGTGGCTTCAACAATGGGCTCAAGCATAACAATTGTGAGTATGGCACAGGACTGGGCAGTGTTTCATTCTGTTGTACATAGGGTCGCTGTGAATTGGAACCGATTTGAAGTCACCTAATAGCAACAGCAACAATTTTCTTAGATTTGTACTTCGTACATTCCACGTTCTGATTATTAATAGATGTTTGGAGCTGTTTCTTCTCATTTTTAGTCATACTACCTCAGCAAATGAAGATCTGAAGAGCTTTACTTTATCCACGTTATTAAGATTGACTCTACTTTGAGAAGGCAGCTCTTCCCCAGTCATATTTTGTGTCTTACAACCTGAGGGGCTTATCTTCTGGCACCATACCAGACAATGTTCTGCTGCTATTCATAAGGTTTTTACTGGTCATTTTTTTTCAGTAGACCACCAGATCTTTCTTCCTAGTCTGTCTGAGTCTGGAAGCTCCACTGAAGCCTGTCCACCATGGGTGACCCTGGTGGTATTTGAAACACCAGTCATAGCTTCCAGCATCACAGCAACACGCAAGCCACCACAATATGACAAACTGAAAGGCTCTTAGGGAAATATTTTCTTTTGTGCTCACTTAATGTATCCCAGATTTTTAATTGGATACCTACTCCAACCTCAGTATATGTGCTTGTAGTTTTTGTTTTTTAGATTGTCTCAAAAGCCAACTTAATGTGAAAAACTTAACCTGGATCAATTTTTAAAATTCAAATAGATGAGAGAGAGAGATAACCAACCAGCTGCCATCAAATTGACTGTAATTCACGGTGACTCCATGTGTGTCAGAGTAGAACAGAGCTTCATAGGGCTTTCAATGACTGATTTTTTGGGAGGGGAAGGGGCAAGCAGAACACTAGGACTTTCTTTCAACCTTTCAGTTAGCAGCCAAGCACATTGACTATTTGCACCACCCAGGGGCTCCTGTTATCATGTAAGTATTAAAATAACTTTCTTAAAATTATTAAGTTAAACTTTTAAAAAGTCACACTTGCTATGAATCCTTCCCAAGAAGATTCTGATTTTTTGAGGCAGAAATCTACTCAAGATCGACTTATAGATAGAAAGATAAATTGCACAAGGACCAGGTAGGTGATGTATTGTGAGAAGTGAAGAGAGTGGGAGAGTGACCATGGGACTTCCCAGTCTCTCTTTTTTTAACCCCTTTTTGAAAGCAGCAAAAGTACAAAGAAATGCATATGTGTAGACATCATGCCTCACTGTTGCAGAGAAGTAGGGAGTGGTGGTGACTAAGGTGAACTGGGGTGTACATGCCTCTTCGAAGGGAGCCGCACCTCTCAGCTGCAACTCTTTATGTCCATGTGGAAGTGTCTTAGTTATCTCGTGTTGCTGTAAGAGAAATACCACCAATGGGTGTCTTTAACAAACATAAATTTTATTTTCTCACAATTTAGAAGGCTACAGGGTGCCAGCTCTAGGGAAAGGCTTTCTCTCTCTGTTGGCTCTGGAGGGAGGTCTTTGTCTCTTCAGCTTGTTTCCTGGTTCCTTGGAGATCTCCATGTGGCTTGGCATAAATCTTCTCCCATCTCTGCTCTGCTCACTTGTTTAATCTCTTTTTATATCTCAAAAGAGATTGAATCAGGATACACCTTACACTAATCCTGCCTCATTAACATAAAAAATTCCATTCCTAGATGGGATTATAACCACAGGCATAGATGTTAGGGTTTAGAACATATATATTTTTGGAGGACAAAATTCAATCTGTAACAGAAAGTAATGGCCTGCAGTATCCAGATCTTTTGATTTTTCATTAGAAACTAGAAATCTAGATTTTTATGTGAAATCTACCAGTCCTTCAATGTCTCGTTTGAGTTGAAACTGGATGTGACCTGAGAACTACCAGTTTGAGACCTTCAGTAAAAGGCATCACCACCAGGTGACTGTCTGAAGTTGTCTTTCTCAAATCATTGTGCTCCCCTACCCACACGCTGACCAGTGTAGACACACAGGCTCATCTACTGAAATGGTCACAACAAAATCCATAGCATTTCCTCAGTGTCAATAAAGCAGTCCCTGCCGAGAATCATTAAGAATATTCCTGGCAACATGGCACTATAGGCAGAAGCCCATGCCATCCCTCCACATAAATGATCCAAAAAACTAAGCCAAACAGAAAAAACGGCAATCCTGAAACCCTAAGCATAAAATGAAGAGATAAAAAACTCAGCCAAGCACCAAATGGAATAAGAAACTGACAGAGAACAGAGAGCGAGGAGAGATACATGCAGAGGTCCCCTATCAGTTAATGCAGCATGGATCTGCCACCTTGGACTCCTACCAGAGACCAGAGAATGGGGGTATGAGAAAGCAGCTTCACAGAGATTCCAGCAGCAGACAGAACAACGGGTAACCAGCGATATACGCTTTCCCACCCCCCATACTTCTTCACCCCCACTGGGCATCCTCTGCTTCCTGTGGCCACAATCTTTTGGCTGGGAAGCACCAGCTTCACCCTGTTGTCACTTGGATTCCACCTGTCCACTCTGGCCAGCTTCCAAAGTGCCATTTGTTGGCTGCTGGTGTTGCTTTTACCGCTTCTTTAGATTTCATCCTTACCACTCACCACCTCCCCCTCCTTTCTGTCAAATACCTGGCTCCATCTGCCATCTTTGCTTCTTCCTGAAAGGCTGTGAAATGCCACTCAAATGTGAGACTGCTTCCCAGCTTGTGCTGCCACATTGGTGGGATTCCGGGGCTTTTTGTTTGTTTGTTTGATTTGAATTGTTTGTTTGTTTTCTTTTTCTTTTCTCAAATGGGAAGCCAATTCTAGCCAGGCAGTAGTGTGCAGCTTGGGACCTCTCCCTCAGTTTACACAGACACGCAGAGGGATCCCTGAGAGCACTTTTTTTTCTTCGTTTTCTTTTTTTTTTTTTTTTTCTGTTTTGGGGGAGTTTTTCTTGTTCTTTTTTATTTGTTTTCTTTTCCCTCTTTTTCTCTTTTTGTCTTTCTTCATGACTCAGTTTCTTGTCTCTCTATACTTTCCTCCTTTCCCTGTCTCCTGAATACCTGGCACTGAGTGACACCTCTACCCCTTCAAGCCAGGCTGTACTTCATGGCCAGGGAGCAACTTCTCCAGACCTTGCAGCTGCACCAGTGGGAACCCTGGGAGCATACCTTTTCTTTTTTCTAATTTTTATTTATTCATTTTTTTCTTTTCTGTTTTTCTTCTTCTTGTCCTTTTTGTTTTTTTCCATTTCATAGTCTCTTATCTCTCCACTCCAATGGCAAGCTCCCCTAGCACTCTTTTTTGTTTGTACGTTTTTGGCTCCTGTTCCTCTCTCCTCTCTCCCATACCCATGTTAGCTCCACACATCATGATCTCCCCTCTCCATCCTGCCTACCTGCACCATGCACTGAACATCACACCACCAAACAGCCCAGGCATGGCCTACTGGAACCTACCCTGCACTGATTACCAGCCCACCCTGGTGGCCATAGTAAGTGCCACAAACAACCCATCCCAGAAACTTCTCTTCAGCTAGGCCTGCCCTGCTGTACCATATCTGAGCGGCTGACCCTGCCAATTGGAGGAGGTGAAAAGAATTGTGCCCACAGATGAGCAAACAACAAAGAACAAACAGCCCGCCTGCTCAGACAAAGCCAAATAAAACAAAAAAGCAGGGCAAAGCAAACAAATATACAATTAATAAATGAGAAAAACAACTAATGAATTCCCCGAAGACAGCAGACAATATAAAAAAATTTACAGAAACAGGACAGGATGGTTCCAGTGGGCATCCAAAATAAACACCAGATGACTTTCCAGTAGAAGAAAAGGCACTAGAACCACCTGATAAGGAATTCAAATCTCTAATATTCACAGCTATCCAAGAGTTGAAGCAAAAAGCAGACAAAAATGAGGAAAAAATAGACAAATTCATGGAAAAGGCAGACAAATTCATGGAAAGTACAGAAAAAAAATGGAAGACTTCACAAAAATAATGCAGGAAAAAATGCTAAAATAAATTCACAACTAGAAATTATACAAAAACAACTATAAAAAATCCAAAAGATAAACAACAAGAGTTCATAAAAGGACAGTATTATAGAAGAGCTGAGGAGCAGGTTTGAAACAGTGGAAGACAGGATCACCAAAACTGAAGACAAACACTTGGATACAACTCTGAGGAAAAATCAGAAAAAAGAACAAAGAAAAATGAAGAGACTCTGAGAACTATGTGGAATACAATCAAAAGCAAAAATTTGTGAGTGATCAGAGTTCCAGAACAGGGGGAGAAAACAGAAAACACAGAGATGATCATTGAAGAACTGCTGACACAAAACTTCCTTAATATCATGAAAGATGAAAAGCTGGCCATCCAAGAATCTCAATGAACCCCATATAGGATAGACCCCAAAAGAATATCATCAAAGCATATCATAATCACACTTGCCAAAACCAAAGACAAAGAATCTTGAGAGCAACTAGAGAAAAACAAAAAGTCACATACGGAGGAGAAACAATAAGATTAAGCTAAGATTATTTGGTAGAAACCACGTAGGCAAGAAGGCAATGGGATAACATATATAAAACCTTGAAAGAAAAAAATTGTCAGCCAAGAATAATATATCCTACAAAACTCTCGTTCAAATATGATAGTGAAATTAGGCTATTTCCTGATAAACAGAAATTGAGGGAATATGTAAAAACCAAACAAAACTTACAAGAATTATTAAAGGCAGTTCTTGATCTGAGAACAAACAAAATCAGCTCACAGGCTGAACCTAGGACACAGGATCGTACCAGCCAGATACCAATATTGGAAACGAACTCTCAAGGACCATCCAAAACCAAAAGAAATACAACAGGGAATCAGAGCAATTAAGCTGTAATTGACAACAACATCAGAACAATAAAAGAGGAAATAAACGGTGTAGGTATAGAACCTTCTAATGGAAAGGAAGGCAAGGTGATACCACGTAATAATAGACTGCTTCAAACTTAGGAAGATAAGGGTAAATTTCACAGTAACCACAAAGAAATTTAACAAACTGACTCACCAAAATAAAGAGAAAAACATAAAGTCTCAATAAAAACAAAACCTACAAAAACAAAAGAAATGAAAAAACTACCCACAGACAAAAAGAATTCAGCACAGGAGAGTAACAGGAACAAAGAAAACATCACCACCATAAAAATAAGCACTACAAAATGACAGCAATAAACTCACACCTATCAATTATTACACTGAATATAAATGGCCTAAATGCAACCATAAAGAGATGGAGAGTGACAGAATGGATAAAAAAACAGGATCCATCGATATGCTGTCTACAAGAGACACATCTTAGAAACAAATACATCAATTTATTAAAAATCAAAGGTTGGAAACAAATATATCAAGCAAACAACTACCAAAAAAGAGCAAGAGTGGCAATACTAATCTCAGATAAAATAGACTTTAAAACAAAATCCACCATAAAAGACATAGAAGGACACTATATAAATGATTAAGGGGATGATCCATCATGAAGACATAACCATAATAAACATCTATGCACCCAATGACAGGGCTCCAAAATACGTAAAATAAACTCTAACAGCACTGAAAAGAGAACTTGACAGTTTCACAATAATAGTAGGAGATTTCAAAACACTACTCTCAGTAAAGGACAGAACATCTAAAAAAAAAAAAAAAAACTCAGCAAAGATACAGAAGACCTAAAGGGGACAATCAGCCAACTTGACCCAATAGACATATATAGAACACTACACCCAACAACTGCAAAATACACATTCTTTTACAAAGCACATGAAACGTTCTCCAGAATAGACCACATCTTAGGTCACAAAGCAACCCTCAACAAGATCCAAAACACTGAGAGAATACAAAGTATCTTCTCTGGCCACAACTCCATCAAGGTAGAAATTAACAACAGAAACAGCAAGGAAAAAAAATCAATTACATGGAAACTGAATAGCACCCTGCTTACAAACCGCTGCGTAATAGGAGAAATCAGAGATGGAACAAAAAAATTCCTAGAATCAAACAAGAATGAAAACACACCATACCAAAACCTTTGGAACACAGCAAAGGCAGTCCTCAGAGGACAATTTATAGCAATAGATGCACACATCAAAAAAGAAGAAAGGGACAAAATCAAAACATTAACTACACAACTCAAACAAATAGAAAGAGAACAGCAAAAAAAACCACAGCCACCAGAAGAACTGAAATAATAAAGATCAGAGCAGAAATAAATGAAATAAAGACTAGAAAAACAATAGAAAGAATCAACAAAACCAAAAGTTGGTTCTTTGAAAGAATGGACAAACCACTGGCCAGACTGACAAAAGAAAAACAGGAGAGGATGCAAATAACTCAAATAAGAAATGAAATGGGGGACATTACAACAGACCCAACTGAAATAAAAAGGATCATAACAAACTATTATGAAAAACTATACGCCAACAAATTTGAAAACCTAGAGGAAATGGATAAATTTCTAGAAAAACACTACCTAATGAAACTATAACAAAGTGATGTTGAAAATCTGAACAGACCCATAACAAGAGAAGAGATTGAAAAGGTAAAAAAAAAAAAAAAAAAATCCTGGCCCAGATGGCTTCACTGGAGAATTCTACCAAACATTCAGAGAAGAGCTTACACCAGTACTACTCAAACTATTTCAGAACATAGAAAAGGAAGAGACACTTCCGAATTCATTCTGTGAAGCCAGCATAATCCTGATAACAAAACCAGGCAAAGATGTCACAAAAAAAAAATTACAGACCAATATCTCTCATGAACATAGATACAAAAATTCTCAACAAAATTTTAGCCAATAGAATTCAGCATCATATCAAAAAAAATAAAACACCACGACCAAATAGGATTCATACCAGGTATGCAAGGATGGTTCAACATTAGAAAATCAATCAACGTAATCCACCACATAAATAAAAGGAAAGAAAAGAATCACATGATCATCTCGATCGATGCAGAAAAGGCATTTGACAAAGTCCAACACCCATTCCTGATAAAAATTCTCAATAAAACAGGTATAGAAGGGAAATTCCTCAACATAATAAAGGGCATTGATGCAAAACCACCAGCCAACATCATCCTTAATGGAGAGAGGCTGAAAACGTTCCCCTTGAGAACAAAAACAAGACAAGGATGCCCTTTATCACCACTCCTATTTAACATTGTTCTGGAAGTTCTAGCTAGAGCAAAAAGGCAAGAAAAAGAAATAAAGGGCATTCATATTGGTAATGAAGACGTTAAACTGTCCCTGTTTGCAGATGATATGATACTATATATAGAAAACCCTAAAGACTCTGCGAGAATACTACTGGAACTAATAGAAAGGTTCAGGAGAGTAGCAGGATACAAGATAAACATACAAAAATTAGTTGGATTCCTACACACCAATAAAGAGAATGATGAAAAGGAAATCAGGAAAACAATACCATTTATAATAGCCCCTAAAAAAATAAAATACTTAGGAATAAATCTAACCAGGGATGTAAAAGACTTATACAAAGAAAACTACAAAACACTACTGCAAGAAACCGAAAGGGAACTACATAAATGGAAAAACTTGCCATGCTCATGGATAGGTAGACTCAACACTGTGAAAATGACAATTCTGCCCAAGGCAATTTCAAATACAACGCAATCCCTATCCAAATACCAACAACATTCTTTAAAGAGATGGAAAAACTAATCATTAACTTTAAATGGAAACGGAAGAAGCCCTGGATAAGTAAAGCACCATTGAAGAAGAAGAATAAAGTAGGAGAACTTACACTACCTGAACTCAGAACCTACTATACAGCTATGGTAGTCAAAACAGCCTGGTACTGGTACAACAACAGATACAGTGACCAATGGAACAGACCAATGGAACAGAATCAAGAACCCAGATGTAAACCCATCCACCTATGGTCACCTGATCTTCAACAAGGGCCCATCAAATGGAGAAAAGACAGTCTTTTTAAAAAATGGTGCTGGCAAAACTGGATGTCCGTCTGCAAAAACATGAAACAGGACCCATACCTCATACCATATACAAAAAACTAATTCAAAATGGATCAATGACCCTAACACACAAACCCAAGAAGATACGCTAGATTACTGGGATCTTCTAAAAATTAAACACTTATGCTTATCAAAAGACTTCACCAAAAGAGTAAAAAGAGAACCTAAAGACTGGGAAAAAAATCTTGGGCATTACAAATCAGACAAAGTTCTAATCTCTACAATCTAATGGAAAAATCAACACCTCTACAACAAAAAGACAAATAATCCAATTAAAACATGGGCAAAGGAAATGAACAGACACTTTACCGAAGAAGACATTCAAGCGTGAGGAAATGCTCACAATCACTAGCCATTAGAGAGATGCAAATTAAAACCACATTGAGATACCATCTCACCCCAGCATTACTGGCACAAATCAAAAGCTACGGAAATAACAAATGTTACTTGCCTGTGGGGAGATCGGAACTCTTATGCACTGCTGATGGGAATGCATAATGATACAACCATTTTGGAAAATGATATGGCACTGCTTTAGAAAGCTAGAAATAGAAATGCCATACGATCCAGCAATCCCACTCCTAGGAATACATCCTAAAGAAATAAGAGCCGTCACACAAATAGACATATGTACACCCATGTTCATTGCAGCATTGTTCACAATAGCAAAAAGATGGAAACAACTTAGATGCCCATCAACAGATAAATGGATAAACAAACTATGGTACATACACACAATGGAGTATCATGCAACGATAAAGAAAAATGATGAATCTGTGAAGCATCTCATAACATGGATGAAACTGGAGGACATTACGCTGAGTAAAATAAGTCAATCACAAAAGGACAGACATTGTATGAGACCTCTATTGTAAAAACTCATGAAAAAGTTTACACACAAAAGTAACAACCTTTGTTGATTATGAGAATTGGCGGAGGGGGAAATACTAAATAGACAATAGATAAGTGGTAACTTTGGTGAAGGGTAAGCCAGTACACAATACTGGGGAAGCCAGCACAACTTGTACAAGGAAGGGTCATGGAAGCTCCATAGACACATCCAAACTCCCTGAGGGACTGAATTGCTGGGCAGAGGGCTGTGGGGACCATGGTCTCAGGGAACATCTAGCTCAATTGGCATAATAGTCTATAAAGACAATGTTCTACATTCTACCTTGGTGAGTAGCATCTGGGGTCTTAAAAGCCTGTGAGCAGTCATCTAAGATACTCCACTGGTCTCACCTCTTCGGGAGCAACAGAGAATGAAGAGAACAGGACACAAGGAAAAGATTAGTCCAAAGGACTAATGGATCACAGCTGCCAATGCCTCCACCAGACTGAGTCCAGTACAGCTAGATGGTGCCCAGCTACCACCACTGACTGCTCTGACCGGGATCACAACAGAGGATTTTGGACAGAGCTGGAGAAGGATGTAGAACAAAATTCTAACACACAAAAAAAGACCAGATTTACTGGCCTGACAGAGACTGGAGAACACTGAGAGTATCGCCCCCGGACACCCTTTTAGCTCAGTGGTGAATTCACTCCCGAGGTTCACCATTCAGTCAGGGATTGCACAGCCCCATAAAACAAAACAGGGCTAATGAGGTGCAGCAGTCCAGGGACAAGGACTAGAAGGCAGGAGGGGACAGGAAACCTGGTGATAGGGAATCCAAGTTTGAGTAAGGACAGTGTTGACATGTTGTGGGTATTGTTAACCATAGTCATAGGGCAATATGTGTACTGTTTAATGAGAAACTATTTTGTTCTGTAAACCTTCATCTAAAGTACAAAAAAAAGTTATCTATGTGAGATCAAATTGACAACAGCAACTCAAAAGGTTTGATGGGAAGCCTAGGGGACAGTGAGCTGAAGACAATGGTGATAGAATAATTTGGAAAAGGATAGTGAGAACAGCAGCACAACTGGAAGAATGTAATCGATGTCACTGAATTGTACATGTAGAAATTTTTGAAATGGTGTATATATGTAAATTTTCACCAAAAAAAAAAAGTTCCTCCAAGGTCGAGAAGCGAGAGTGTTGACATGTCATGGGGTTGTTAACCAGTGTCATAAAACAACATGTGTATTGACTGTTTAATGAGAAACTATTTGTTGTGTAAACCTTCACCTAAAGTACAATAAAAAACATTTAAAAAAAAAAAGAATATTCCTGGGCCATCAATCCATGGCAAGACAACCTCTTGCTACTAAAAGCCACTAAATTGTACACTTTCAAAGGTGAATTTTATGATAAGTGAGGTATATCTTGATAAGCTGTTACTTTAAGAAGGCTTCAACATGCTGGATCTTAGCTACTCAAGGTCTCTGGCTCTCAGCGCTTACTTTTTCATCCCCGAGTGCCGTGTGCTTTCAGGTGAGCTGATACTGAGTCCCATTAACTGTTGAGTTTTTCTAGATAATACATGTTAAAGAAGAATTAATACTATTGTTTTAGAATGAACACTGCCCAAGCACTATCTCTAGTAGGATTGTAATCAGCTTTACCTACTTGCCATCTAATCTGATTGAAGCAGATTTTCTACAAAATCTTTTTTTATTATTATTATTTTGTTGCTATTAAAAGTTCATCTATTTGCAGAGGTAACTCTGTCAGGCCTAACTTTCAGCAATGGATTATCTACTATAATAATGAAAGCACAAACAGCAAAAGATAAAACAAATAAATGGGACCGCATAAAAATTAAAAATATTTGTTCATCAAAAGACTTCACCAAAAAAGTGAAACAAGCTACCAACTGGGAGAATATCTTCAGAAACCATGTATCTAACAAGAATCTAACAACCAAAATATATAAAAGACTTCAGTAACTTAACAACAGAAGGACAAATAACTGAGTCGTAAAATGGGCAAAGGACTTGAATAAACGGTTCACCATAGAGGACATTCAGATGGCTACCAAACACATGAAAATATGCTCAATGTCATTAGCCATCAGAGAGATGCAAATCAAAACCACAATAAGATACTATTTAATTCCCACTAGGATGGCTAAGATTAAAAAAACAGAATATAACCAATGTTGGTGAGGATGTGGGGAAATTGGAACCCTTATTCATTGCTGGTGGGAATGCAAAGTGGCACAGCCATTGTGGAAAATAGTGTGGCAGTTCATCAAAAACTAAAAATAGAACTTTCATATGACATGGCAATTCTACTCCTAGGTATATGTCCAAAAGACTTGAAAGCAGAGATCAAACAGATACTTGTACACCAATGTTCCTTGCAGCACTATTCACAATAACCAAAAGGTGGAAACAATCTAAATGCCATCAACAGATAAATGGATAAACAAAATGTGGCACATACATACAATGGAATACTACTCAGCCAGTAGGAGCAATGAAGTTGAAGTCTCGATACATGCTACAGTATGGATGGAGCTTAAAGACATTATGCTGAATGAAATAAGTCAATCACAAAAAGACAAATACTGTATGACCACATTTATATAAAAAGACAAGAAAAGGCAATTGTATAGAGAACAAAGTTTATTAGTGGTTACCGGAGGTGAGAGTGAGGGGGGAAGGGGAAGTCAACATGATGAAACAATCCCATTGATTAAGGGTAGGTTTGCACAGCTGATTATTATAAAGGCTGTCAATAAGTTGCATACCTGTAAAAAGTTGAATTGGCAAAACCTGTGTAATACATACATTTTTCAACAATGATTAAAAAAAAAAAAAAGTAGCTGCTAAGGCTGCTTATGTACAACCAAAAACCTCGTGGGATTTGGTTCATTGGTTTGGTGGTTTAGGGTCATGGTTACATAAGACATCCCAGTTAATTGGCCTAATAACATGTTCAGTGCTTCTATTCTACTTCCTAGTTCATTACTTAGTGCCTGGGGTCTTAAAAGCCTGCAAGCAGCCATAAAAGGGACAGCAATTGGTCTCTATTCACCTGGAGCAATAGAAGGAGTCAGGAAGAGGAGAAGGAAATGTAATGTGTGGTTAATTGCCTCCATAAACAACTGCCCCCTTTGCCATAAGATCAGAAGAGCTACAGGGTGCCTGGCTACCGTTACTTAACATTTAGATCAAAGATTCTATAGAAGAATTCTGATCCAAAGGTGGAAAATACAGAACAGAATTTCAAATTCTCATGGACTCCAGACTTCCTGAAGCCATTAAGTTTGGATGAACCACTGAAACTATTACCCTGAGATAATCTTTAAACCTTAAACCAAACATATCCCCTGAAGTCTTCTTAAAATCAAACAATAATTTAGCTAAACTAGTTTTTTAAAAAAAAAAAGTCTGCCTTGAGCATTATGCTCTTTTAAGAACTAGCTATATGGGATCAAATTGATAACAGCAACTGGAACCCTAGTGGCAGTGAATTTATGTTAATGGAAGAGGAACAACTCAGAAAAGGAGGGGGAGAATGGTTGCACAACTTGAAGTGTGTAATCAATGTCACAAAATGATACATGTACAAACTGTTGAATTTGGGTATGTTTTGCTGTGTATGCAGCCCTGATGGCATAGTGTTTAACAGCTCAGCTGCTAACCAAAATGTTGGCAGTTCAAATCCATCAGCCACTCCTTGGAAACCCTTTGGGGCAGTTCTACTAGTGCTATAGGGTCACTGTGAGTCAGAATCCACTCGCAGGCAATGGGTTTGGTTTTTGGTTGGGTTAGTGTGTATATTCTCTACAGCAACAACAAAATAAATAAAATTTTAAAATGTCACCTATTTGGATCTCTCTTAAGCTCTAAGTTCTGGAATCAATTTATAATTTCACAGATAACCAGGAACTGAATTGCCATACTTTTAATTAAAATAGAAAAAGAAGAGAGATGGATTGTCACTGTAGTGGAATTTGTGGGTACTGCATTTCTGAGTATGTTTTAGCCTATTTTCCCCAGCTCTGTGTTATAAGTCTGTTCATCATAATGCCTTTTGACCCTCTGCATTTACTCAATCATAATTATCCTTTAATACTCTTAGATTATAAAACTTTTAGCTTATCTTCCATTAATACTCCAGAACAAGCAAACCGTTTAAATAAAGTGCTTAACCCTTTGTGATCAGCCCCTAGTGAGGGGGAGAGGGTGGGGGGAGAGGTGGAAAGTATCACACTCAGGTGTAGACGGGAAGTTGGATTACAGTCGCCCCCCTCTCCTCCTCCAACAACCGCACATGGAGATTCACAAGCGCCTATACATGGAGCCCTAGAAAAGACCTGGCGATCTGCTCCGGTAAAGATTATAGCCTAGGAAACCCTATGGGGCAGTTCTACCCTCTCATACAGGGTCGCTATGAGTCGGAATTGACTGGGCAGCGTCTAACAACAAGGACACACATGGAGTGAAGGTCATGGTGGAGAGCCGGTGCCTGCGGGGAGGGTTGGCCGCCGGTGTCCCCCGCCCGCCCGAGCGAAGCAGATGCGCCTGGGGCGTTGGGGGAGTCCCCACGAAGCCTTTGAGGACCCGCAGCAGGCTAAGTGGTCTGAAGTCGGGTCCACAGAGTGTGGTCTGCCTCTTCTTCTCCGCCTCTGAGCTGCGGGAAGCCCGGGGTCAGGCGCCCAGCAGCCGGGGAGTGGGGGGCGCGCGGGCAGCGCTCGGGCCCAGCCAGCTCGAGTTCAAGGCTCTCCGGGCCCCTGCAGGGCGGCCTGGGGCAGCTCGCCCGGCCTCTGGCCTCCAGCAGTTTCCCGTGTGTAACAGAGACAGGTCTTAGACTGTGTCCCACAGGGCTGTGGTGACACCAATGCACTCACCGTGGGCCGCAGCCGCCAGTGGCCCCTCCAAGGTCCCCTCTGCGCCCGCAATCTCCCGCACCGCAGCCGCCTCTGGCCTGCGGCCCACAGAGGAATGCCCTGGAACAGCCCTCCACCAGTGAGGGCAGGCGCTGTCCCCGAACAGGCTCCGCCTGCGATGCAGCTCCAGGCCCGCAGGGGTGATCACACGGCCCCGCTTCTCCTTCCCCTGCTCGCACCTCCTGGCCCCATCTCTCAGTAGCACCAGCACCCCCTCTGCTCACCAGGCCCCCATTTAGGTCACACCACCCGCCCAGCCGCCTTTGATCAAGGCGCTGCTCAGCGGGCACCTGGGGGAGGCTGAAAACAGCCTCACCACCATGTTGTTCTGGGGTTTTCTGCAGAAGGACGCTCTCGGTCTAACTGGGCTCTACACGGATCATAGCCCGTGACTGGTCGGGATGTTCTGGGTGAACCGGGTTTGGGGAAGTCTAGCTCCGCTTGACCCGACCCCGCGGGGAGCCCTGGGCCATGTACTGCGCTCCAGAAACAGTGCTGCTGAGTCAAACAAGGAGGCAAGGATTGTGAGCCACCGTCAACTAGAGGGGCCGCCGCCAGGGGCAAAGGGCAGCTCTGGGCAAGGCAGCGGCAGCCCCTCCCACCTCCCAGGAGAATTTAGGCTGCAGGGGTGAGCCATTACCCAAGCCCCCACAGCAGCTGGGGAGGCCACACGCCAACAGGAAAAGGCCCCAGGGCATGGGGCAGGGCACCCAGAGAAGGAGTGGAGCTTGACCCAGACGTCCTGTGTCCTGTACTTGGGGCTAGAGATCAATGTATGACCTACAGATCCAATAATTCTTATTAATATGAAAAATTCCTTACAGACAGTTACATATAAAACACCACATTTATTTCCACAGTTAATGAACCAAGCCTATGAACAGTGTTAAATTTCGTGAAATTAGAGCTATTCCAAGAGACCAGAACAACTGAGAGGGAGCCAAACAGCACCAAAGCCAAGCTCCTGCCCAGAGACAGGGGAATCTAGACGCTTCCCTCCTAGTGGGCTGTTCACTGGAAGGGGAGCCTCCTGGAGGCTGGGACTTGGAGAAATTTAAGACTGTTGCCTCCTGACTTCTGGAGCTAGACCCTCAGCTGAGAGGGAGCTGGCAGCCCCCACAGGCTCCCCTCACTTCCAGCTCCCCTCACCAGGCCCTGTTTTGTGGGCCTGGAGACCAAACAGAGCAAGGAGCCCTGGTGGCACAACGGCTAAGCACTTGGCTGCTAACCGAAAGGCTGGTGGTTTGAATCCACCCAGCCCCTGCTCTGGTGATCTGTTTCCATAAAGATTACAGGCTAGGAAAGCCTATGGTGCAGTTCTACCCTGTCACATGAGGTTGCTATGAGTCGGAATTGACTCGATGGCACCTAACAACAACAAAAACAACCTGAGAGCAGCAAGGGTGCTGCCAACAAGAAGCAGCGCCCTCCTCCCTGTGGGCTGGAGAACAGGGCTCAAGCCTGCCCCAGACAGTGTGGGCAGGGACTCGGCCACAAGGCCCACCACCACTACCATCTGGTCTGGGTCTCAGGTGCACCTTTAAGACTATGGTGTGAGTGAGGCCATCAGCTGACTGTGGGGATACCCTCCCTTCCTGCTTCCCACCCTCCTCTTGGCAAGGAAATTTCCAGTTGCTTAGGACACCCCGGGCCTTGGCCTTGTGCCCCTCCCTGACCACCACCCTTGCTTTACTTCCATTAGCAGACACCTGTTCCAAAGGATAACTGATATTTGCTTTTCCCACACCTCTCCTTGGCTCTGCAAGCTTCTTGCAGCTGGAACTGCTCCTGATGAGGTCACAGACTACCTCTGAACTGGTGGTGTATGGTTCTGCCTGGAGCCATTTCTCTTCTCACTCCATGTGCTGGTTAGGGTTGTATGTCAACTTGGCTGGGCCATGATTCTTAATGGTTTGATAGTCATGTGATGTTGTGATCACTTCCACAATGAGATTTGATATTATGTGATCACCTCCATGATGGGATCTGCTGTGAGTAGCCAATCAGTTGAGGGGGAGTTTCCTTGAGCCTGTGGCCTGCATTGAATATAAGTGGATGTTCTGGTAAGGCTTGAGGGCTTTTGCTTGTTCTGGATCCTACAGCTGGCTCTTGTTCATCTGACCTCCGGTTCATGGGACTTGAGCTAGCAGCTTACCTGCAGTCTTGGCCTTCCAATCTTGGGGTTCACTGATCTTCACAGCCTGTGAGCAAGAGCCCCGCTCTCTGACCTGCCAATCTTGAGTTTACCAGCACCTATGAATCAGGACAAGCCTCAGTTCTGACCCATGGACCTGAGACATTCCAGCCTCTACAACCACGTGAGCCATTTCCTTGATATAAATCTCTCTATATATATATTTACTGTTTTTGCTTCTCTAGAGAACTCAGCCTAAGACACTCCGTAAACATCATCCATTCCCAAAGATTCAGGCACCATTCATACACTTGCTGGCTACTCCCAAGTCCACACTAGCAGCCCAGATGTCTCTCCTGAGCTCCCAACTCCAACACAAATGCTGACTTGACATAGGGTCCTCAGTGCCTACAAGTCAAGCCCACCCACCTTTTCTACTGGGTCTCTTCTCCCCTTTAGTATGTTAGCAGACCCCTAAGATGAGAGACATTCAGGCTGAGCTTGCAATACCAGGTTAATCTACTCTGTCTTTGAGGGTGTGAGGGAAGGGGAGCAAAACTGTTCTCAGAAAGCATGTTTCGTGCAAACTGCCCTTGTCCTTGAAAGACAGGCAGAACCATATTCACAAAATACTTGTGCAGACTGTTTCCAGGATGTCAGTAGATTAACTGTTACGTGACTTGTGGTTACTGCTTCCTTACATTTTCACATTCAAATAGTTTTCCTCAACTCCTTCTCTGCCTTCTTGTTCTCCTGATAACACTGTCAGAACTCGCCTTCTTTCCAAAAAACCTTGTCAAGAAACCATTGTCTTTTAACAGTTGATTAAATGAAATGTATTTTAGAATCCGCCCTGCAGATGCCGAGGAATTTCCTCGCATTGCCTTTGTCCTGTGGACTAGAATAGAACTTCACAACTTAGTTAGGGACTTCCCCAAGTTGTGCCAAGACTCTTATCAATGTGCTGAGGAATTTAACATTTTAATTGAAGCTTATCAGCTGGGACTTCCCAATTCGTATCACTTAATTCATATGGTACTTGGACATGGGAATGCCCAACGGTGGCTAGAAGAAGCTGAATGGAAAAATTCCAAAGAAACTTTAGCTTTAGACATGGGAAAAATAGCCACTGAATTATTGGAAGACTCTTGATCAATGGGCAAAAGATTGCCAGAAGCCCTTCCAAGAGCCTTTCCCCCATTAAGTAACTGGACAAAAATTCACTCCCGCAAATAAAATAAAGATGAAAGTGTATACGATTATCAGACCTGGCTGCTTCAAAAGTTTTCTGAACAGTCTGGGATTCTCTGAATACTGTGGGCACCTCTGGGTCCTTTAATGCTGTTTTCATATTTGGCCGTAAGCTGAAATTTCAGCCTTAGTAAAAAGACACACATTAGAATGGGTAATGGGTTCCTAACACTGAACTTACTAACTTGGCTTACAAGCTTTCCCAGACTCGAGGCTGGGAAGGCCTCTGAAGCAAATAAACTTAATGGCCCTCCAGCTGCAACAATTGCAGTCTCCCAGCCAAAACAAAAATGTCAGAACTTCCAGTGGAACCAAGGCTGGTATTTGTCACTATTGAAAAAAGCCTGGTGTCTTAGGCTGGGTTCTCTAGAGAAACAAAACCAGCAACGTGTATAAATATATACAGAGAGATTTATATCAAGGAAATCATTCACACAGTTGTAGAGACTGGAAAGTGGGTCAGACAGGAGGCTTCTCCTGATTCACATAGCTACAGGGACTGGCAAACTCAAAATCGGCAAGTCAGACAGCAGGACTTCTGCTAACAGGATGTGAAGATCAATAAATCCCAAGATCAGCAGCCAAGACCGCAGGTAAGCTGCTACCTCAAGTCCCAAGAATCAGAGGTCAGAAGAACAGGAGCCAGCTGAAAGACCCAGACCAAGCAAAAGCCCTCGAGCATTTCTAGAAAGTCCACTTACATTGGATGCAAGCCACATCACTAAGGAAACTCCTTTTCAACTTATTGGCTACTCACAGCAGATTCCATCATGGAGGTGATCACATTATATCAAATCTCATCATGGAAGTGATCACATCATCATAGGACTGCCAATCTGCATTGTAACTGCCAAACTACTGAGAATTGTGGCACAGTCAAGTTGACACATAACCTTAAAAATCACAGTCCACCCCTCATCAACTTGGCACCTGTACACATCTCCTTAAACCGTACATGAGCTCTGAATAAAGACAACTATAAAGTCATTCTTGGGCCTAACATGATACAACAAACACATGTGCAACCAAGTATGCTTTATCCCTGTTTACGTCTTATTTTATAAGTGAAGAAAACAAAAATATTTGATACACACACACAAGGTAGAAATACTTGTAAATATTACAGTCCTCATTTCTGCAACTGATCACATGGTCATAACTGGTATTTAGAATGACTTTCACCACCCATTCTGTATTCCCTTTGCCCTCCACAAGTACCTCAGCTGGTCGTGGTTCTCTGCCTGGTAGGGTGACCCAAAACATCATTCCTGATGGGTCTGGGCCATTGGTAGTTGTATCGGATTGGGTTGCTATAGTTTTCAATTGACTTTAATCACAGGGCATGGTAGTACTCTCTTAGCCCTAAAGAATCCCCTGCATTCCAGACATACTCTCCTTTACTTTCCTTATGTAATATCAATCCAACTTCCTCTTGGTAATCAGGATCAATCACATCAGCCTTTCTTTGCCTGTGGATCCAGATACATAAGGAGCCCCAAGTGGCTAGGTGGCATTTTTTATTTCCAGTGCTATGTAATCAGTTATGTGTTTCCAGTGGGAGCATTCCTCCCTTCAGAACTAAGACCTCTAGACCTGCAGACTACCTCTTAACTGGTGGTGCCTGGTTCTGCCTCAGGCCATTTCTCTTCTCACTCTGTGAACATCACCCATTCCCAAAGGTTCAACCATCATCCATTCACCTGATGACAACTCCCAAGTCCACACTAAACCAAAAAAATAACAACAACACAAACCTGTTGCCATCAATTCCAACTCATAGCAACCCAATAGGACACAGTAGAGTTCCCAAGGAGCAGCTGGTGGACTCGAACCGCCAACCTGTTGGTTAGCAGCCAAGCTCTTAACCACTGTGCCACCAGGGCTCCAAGTCCACACTAGTAGCCTAGATATCTTTCCTGAGCTCCCAACTCCAACCCAAATGCCAACTTGGCACAGGCTCCTCACCCCCAACAAATCAAGCACACCCGTCTTTTCTGCTGGGTCTCATCTCTCCATTAATGCAAGAACCTGGGTGCCATGCTGAACCCCATCTCCTCCCTTAGCCCCACATCCAACTAGTCACCAGCCCTTGCGTCTAAGTCAGTCTCAGAACAGTGCCTCCGTTCTATCCCCACAGTCTCCCTAGTTCCCAGGGTGCACAGCAGCCTCCTAAATGCTCTCCTTCCGTCAGTGCCTCGTCTGATCATCCCACACGCTGCTGGAGGATGTCCTCATGACCAGTTACTTCTGTCATCCTTCCAGTCAAAACCCTTCAGTAGCTTCCCATCTTTGATGAAACTCAACTTTCTCAGTTCCCCTCTTGATCATTTCCCATTGCTCCTATCCACACAAACTTCAAGGAAGCCACACTCTCTCTCCCACCTCGAGCCTTGCGCACATGGTTCTGTCTACTGGTCAAATCCCTCCTCTTCTCTTCTTGGACAGTCCTACCTGCGTCCAACCTCAACAAGTGTCTCCTCCAGCCCAGCCCAGGTTGACTTAGGCACCTTCCTTGAGACCCCTTGTAACCTGAGATGCCTCTAATCAGATGCTTTGGGGGCACCATCATTCACTGGGAAACGTCAGCTAGTGTAATGATTAAGACCATTATGACCATGGCCTTATGCTCCTTACAAGCTGTGTGTCCTTGGGCAAAGTACTCAATCTTTCTGAACCCCAGTTTCCTTCTCTGTAAACGGGAGAGGATAAACGTACATTTTTTATAAGATTGTTGTTAGCATATTAAGTGCTTAACATAATGCCTGGCACTTAGTAAATGACTGAAAAACATTATTAAATAGAGTAAAAATCTCTAAAAGTACCTAAAACTTGCATTTTGCAAAAGCTGCAAATATAGACTCAAGAAGAAGGAAGTTGTTATAAAAGTTTTTATGAGTTAATTTAGTTATTGTTGAGGTAGTTCATCATCCCATGGTTAAGACTTGAGACTCCACCACCACCCTATAATTAGCCACTTTTTTTTTAATGCCATGCAGATAACTGCTTCAAAGAAGGGAGGGGCCTAGGAGACAGACTAGAAGGCCAAGTTGATGGCTACAGAGATAAAACCAAGAAATGGTTAGTAAGGGAGAGAACATCAGAATCTAGCAAACAACAGTTGCTTAACTGACTCCGGAAAGTAAACGAAAAAGTATAGGCATCTTAGTTGAATGGAAATTATGTGGGCTCCAAAGTGTCTGCACTGCATATCTGTATCTGAAATCCTCCTTAAGAGCACAGTTAGATTTAACCTCTTCAGATGAAGGGTTTGCCTTTTTTGTAGGTTCAATACCCACTTTTCAGGTCCCCCCTCCTCTAAAGGCTTGGCAGACAGGGGGGCCAATGGGTAGGGGGTCCCAGAGAACCCTTGTTGTAGCACAGCCTATTGTTGCCAAAGCTTAGAAGGTGGGTTCCATCTGCCGTGCTCAGACCTGCCAATAATCTGGACACCTTTGAGAAACAGAAAATAACTTTATTGCAATACACAGAGCAAGGAGCTGGGAGAAAGCGCCTCAGATCAGACTCCCCAAGCTCTGGGGAAGCAGAGTTTATATGTGATTTGGGCAGCAAGATGGTGGCTACGCAGGCATACTGGGGAGGGAAAATTCTAGAAGGAATACATAGGGAAGACATTCCAGGAATTAAGGCAGCCAGGAAATAGGTGAGTGGTTCTTGTCAGACCTCTCACTTCAGAATGACGTCCAGGTGATGATTTTTCTTCTGATTCGTTCCACCTGTTGCTGCATCCTCTGTTGAGGTCAACTAATGGTCACAGCTGGCCCTTCTGCACATGCTGGGCAGACCAAATATGGCTTGGGCTGGTTTAAGGCAATCTTTTCTGACTAATGGAAATTTACTGGCATTCGTAGGGTCAGGTTACACTGTGACCTCCACACTCTCATCTCACCAACTGGGACATCAGCATACAGCAAAGGGTACAAGGAGCCAGCAGATGTCCCAGAAAGCTCAGTCAAGCCATGACAAGGAGAAATGCAATGGGAAGAACCAGACTCTAGTCCCAACCCCAGGTCTAAATGTCTGGCCCATCTCTGGTATCAACCTTGATCCTCAGTAAAATGGGAGGTTAGATTAGGTAAATTTGTGTGCTATGTTGTGTCATGAGAATCAACTTTACCCAAGGAGAGGTCTGGCCTTTGTCCTGGAATTGCCTCAGTAACTGGAGTATCTCTGTTTTTCATGGTGGGCCCCTGGGACCACACTTAATAGTTTATGCTAATGAGATGATTCATGGTGGGCCCCCTTCATAGTCTATGCTACCAAGTTGACTCAAGATGGGGGCTGGCCACACTGGAAGGACCAACCATGTGATTAGAAGGTTAGGGCTTTGAAACAAGATGTCAGCCAGACCTCCGACGTGGGGAGGGAGCTGGAGACTGAATTCAATCACATGGCCAATTATTCAATCAATTGTGCCTACGTAATAATGACTCCTAACATCAAGGCTCCGGTGAGCTTCCCTGATTGAAAATAATATTCTTTGTATTGTCACACATCAGCGTGCCAGAAGAGTGATGTGCCGTACCTCCACAGGGAAGAGGATAAAGGAAGGTTCATGTATGGGACCTCCCAAACCTTGCCCTATGCGTGTCTCCCTTTGACTGGTTCTGATTTGTATTCTTTTGCTATAATAAACCTGTAATTGAAAATATAACACTTTACTGAGTTCTGTGAGTCATTGTAGTGAGTTATTGAACATGACAAGGTGGTGGGAACCCCCGAATTTTTAGCCAGTTGGTCAGAAGTGAGGGTGGCCTGGGGATCCCTCAGCTTTCAGCTAGTGTCTGAAGTGAGGGCAGTCTTGTGGCAGTCCGTGCCCTTAACTTGGGAAGTTTGGCCCAACTCTTGGTAGTTGGTGTCAGAAGTCATTTTCATTGTATATTTTAACTTTATTTCTGAAAAAGAAATAAATGCAGGATGTACAAGCTTAAAATTACAAAAGGATACTCAGTGACAAGTCTCCCTCCCACATCACTGCCACTTCCTCTTCCTGGAGGCACCCAGCTTGCGTATGCTCCCAAGATAGCTCATGCATTTACTCACAAGTTCACCACTCTCTCTTTGTACAAATGGTGGCTCCCACACTCACCTCTCTGCACCTTGCATTTTTCCTCCACAATATGTCTGGAGATTGTTCCATATCAGTACCTTAAGTGCTATCTCGTTTTGTTTGTTTTGTTTTGTTTCCTTTAAACTGCAGATTCTTCCAGTCTGTCAATGTACTACAATTTTAAATAGACTTTCAGGGACCCTGCCAGCTCTGAAAATCAAAATTATCCACTCAGAGCTGCCTTCCAGCCTGCCCTAAGTGGACTGAGGACAGGCAGCCCATCATACTGGAAGCCTCACCTCTCCTTCCCAGAGGTGATGGGGCAGTAGCAGACCCTCACATAAACGAGGCCACTGCTGGCATCAGACCTAGGACAGTCATTCCTTAGCCAGATAGTATCTTGGCAGCCAAACCAGGCCTGGAATGGCTTCATTTCTAAGGTTGTGCTAACACAAGAGGTGTGGAGGCTTCCTTTACCAAGTGTGGGACACCCAGAGAGCTGACCTCATAAAGCACTCACACATATCCAGGAAAATGACTGACTGGAAAGGGTGGCCCCACCTTTCCCCACAACCACTCTGGCCTCATGCCAAGATAATGTTCCCACCTGGCTGCTTCATCCCTTAGAAAAGACAAACAGAATTAGGTCATGAAGATGAAGGAGTCCGCATCCTCACCTGAACCCCTTTTCCAGCTGCAGATTAACACTAGGATTGACCTATGTAGCTGTCCTGGCTGCATCAGTGCCAAAGCGGAGGTTCAGCAGACCACAGTGGTGCCAGGTGACCCTTCTTTATCCAGACACTCCATCTCCTCATCCTAGAAGGCAAGTCAGAAGAACAGGGATTGAGAGTGAACAGAGGGCTGGAAAGAGAGGTGAGCAGGTAGACAAACAGCAGCGGTGAAAGCTGATTAAGCCAACATCAAATAGAGGTACCTTGTTTTTATGCAAATAATGCATGCCTTTATATGGTTGTTAGCCAAATGCACCCTCCCCCTCCCCAAGGTATTTTCAAAGTATTTCCATAAGCACCACTTTGTCCATTTTTTTTTTTACATTGCTGTAAAAAAATTAACCTAGAGTGCACATTATTGGCATAAAAATACAGTAAATGAGAGTGGCTATTGGAATCATGGAGTCCAGGAATAAAGACGATTGGGAGAATGGTGGATTTAAACACTAAGATAGTTAGATGCCTGTGAGTGGAGGGTGGTGGACAGCACGCGCCAGATAAGAAAAATAATGGAATGGAAAGAATATTCTGAACGAAAAGAAAGACAGCATATTACCTATCTATTGCTGTGTAACAAATTACCCCAAAGCCTAATAGTTTGAAACAACAGCAGTCATTTATTGTCTCTCACAGTTTCTGTGGGTCAGGATTCACGAGCAGCTTAGCTGGGTGGTTCTGATTCAGGGCCTCTCATGAGGCTGTAGTCAGATGTCAGCATGGGCTGCCATCATCCAAAGTCTCAACTATGGCCAGAGGATCTGCTTTCAAGGTGGCTCCCTTACACGGTTCAGCTGGTGCCAGCTATTGGTGGGAGGCCTCAGTGCCTCTCTACCTGGGCTTCTCCAAGGGCTGCTCAAGTGTCATCATGGCATGGTGCTGACTGCCCCCAGAGCAAGCAACCCAACAGAGCAAGATGGAAGTTGCAATGATTTTATGACCTAGTCATCGTCACATTCACATATTCTGTCAGTCACAGAAGATAGCCCCAATTCAGTGTAGGAAGGGGCTGCACAAGGGTGTGAATAACAGGAGTCAAGGATTGTTGGCAACCATCTTGGAAACTGGAGACCATAGACCAAGAGAGACAAGATATTCCACGTGAACATGAAATTGTTAGCAGCCACGCCAAGCTCGTGGTAGAAGATAATGAGGATGAAGAATTAGAAAGGAAAAGAAGAAAAAATAAAAGCAAATCTTCTTGTACTCCAATTGGACCCAAATCTTTTTTTCTTTTTTTCTCACCTTCCTTGTTATTTTAAATTATTTAAATAATTTTAAATAACATCTGTAATGCCTACATATTTTCACATTACAAGAATGTCTAGAAGTTCCAGCAAAACGGCGCTCTAGGCAGAAGCACCACACCATCCCTCCACAGCAAAGATCCAAAAAACTAAGCTGAACAGAGAATACAAAATTCTGAAACCCTAAAACATCAAATGAAGAGATAAAGAACTCAGCCAAGCACCAAATGGAGTGAGAAAACTGACAGAGAATGGAAAGTGAGGAGAGATTCATGCAGAGGTCCCCTACCAGCTAAAACAGCATGCTTCCGCCATCTTGGACTCCTATCAGAGACCAGCAAACAGGGGGTATGAGAAAGCAGCCTCACGGAGCATCCAGTGGGAGACAAAACAACCGCTAATTTGCGATAAATGCTTTCCCACTCCCCACCCATCTTCACCCCGACTAGGCCTCCTCTGCTTCCCGCAGCCACAATCTCTTGACTGGGAAACACCAGCTGCTTGGATTCCACACACACAAATGGGTGGCTCTCTGAATGCCATTTTTTGGCTACTGGTGTTGCTTTTTTCTGCTTCTTTTGATTTCTTCCTTGCCTCTCGCCACCTCCCCCTCCTTTCGCTCGAGTACCTCGCTCCGTGCACCATCTTTGCTTCTTCCTGAGGGGCTGCAGAGTGCCGGTAATTTGTGATATATGCTTTCCCACTCTCTACCCTTCTTCACCCACACTCTTCCCCCTCTGCTTCCCACGGACACAGTCTCTTGTCCAGAAACACCAGCCCACACTAGCTGGCTCTCTGAGTGCCATTTGTTGGCTGCTAGTGTTGCTTTTTTTTTTCCTGCTTCTTTTGAGTTCTTACTTGCCTCTCACCACCTCCCCCTTCTTTCGCTCGAGTACCTGGCTCCATGCGCCATCTTTGCTTCTTCCTGAGGGGCTGCGGAGCTCCGTTCGAGTGTGGAGCTGCTTCCCAGTCTGGGCTACCGTGCTGGTGGGATCCCGGGGCTTTTGTTCATTTGTATGTTTTGAATTGTTTGTTTGTTTCCTTTTCCTTTTCTTGAGTTGGGAGCCCTTTCTGGCCAGGCAGAGCTGTGTGGCAAGGAGACTCCCCTTTGGCTTCCACAGACTTGCAGAGGGATCCCTGCGGGCATTTCTTCTTTTGTTGGTTTCTTTTCCTGTTTTTTTGGGAGCCTTTCTTGTTCTTTTTTTTTTTTAATTTTTTTTGTTTTCTTTTCCCTCTTTTTCCCTTTTTGTCTTTCTTCATTGCTCAGTTTCTCATCTCTCTATATCTTCCTTCTCTTTCTGTTCCCTGAATACCTGCTGTTGTATACCTCTACACCTTCTAGCCAGGCTGTACTGCAACACCTGAGAGCGACTTCCCCAGACCTCATAGCAGCACTGGTGGGATCCCTACGAACCTTGCAGTTCTTTAACCTTTCTGATTTTTATTTATTCATTGTTTTTTTCCTCCTCTTCCCCTTTCTGTTTTTCTCCGTTTCATAGTCTCTCATCTCTCCACTCCAACAGCAAGCTCCCCTAGCATTCTTTTTGTTTGTTTGTATGTTTTTGGCTACTGTTCCTCTCTCCTCTTTCCCATATCCATCTTAGCTCCACACATAACAATCTCCCTGCTGCATCCTGCCTACCTGCACCGTGCGCTTGACATCACACCACCGAGCAGCACAGGTAAGGCCTACTGGAACCTGCCCTGCACTGATTACTGACCCGCTCTGGTGGCTGTAGTAAGTGCCACAAACAACCCATCCCTGTAACTCCTCTTCAGTTAGACCTGCCCTGCCGTAACATATCTGAGTGACTAACCCTGCCAGTTGGAGAAGGAGGAGAAAAGTACTGTGCCCAAAGATGAGCAAACAACAAAGAACATACAGTCCGCCTGCTCAGACATAGTCAATTCTTTTTTAAAAAAAGGGACGTAACAAACAAATCTACAACCAATAAAAGAGAAAAATAACTACTGAATGCCCCGAAGACAGCAGACAATATCAAAACATTTACAAAAACAGGGCAGGATGGTTCCAGTAGGCGTCCAAAATAAAACACCAGATGACTCTCCTGTGAAGAAAATGCACTAAAACTACCTGACAGGGAATTCAAATCCCTCATACTCAGAATTCTCCAAGAACTGAGGCAAAAAGCTGACAGACACGAGGAAAAAATAGACAAATTCATGGAAAATACAGACAAAAAATTGAAAGAATTCAGGAAAACTATGCAGGAACAAAATGCCAAAATAAATTCACAACTAGAAATTATACAAAGACAACAATTAGAAATCTAAAAGATAAACAACAAGATTTCAGAAATGGACGGTGTCATAGAAGGACTGAGAAGCTGATCTGAAACGGTGGAAGACAGGATCAGTGGAATTGAAGACAAACACTTGGATACAACTCTGTTTCAGGAAAATTCAGAAAAAAGAACAAAGAAAAATGAAGAGACCCTGTGAGTCATATGGAACACAATCAAAAGCAAAAATATTCAAGTGATTGGAATTCCAGAACAGGGGAGAAAACAGAAAACACAGAGAGGATCGTTGAGGAACTGCTAACAGAAAACTTCCCCAATATCATGAAAGATGAAAAGCTGGCCATCCAAGAAGCTCAACGAACCCCATATAGAAGAGACCTCAAAAGAAAATCACCAAGGCATATCATATTCACACTCACCAAAACCAAAGACAAACAAAGAATCCGGAGAGCAGCTCATGAAAAACAAGAAGTCACATACAGAGGAGAAACAATAAGACTAAGCTCAGATTATTTGGCAGAAACCATGCAGGCAAGAAGGCAATGGGATGACATATATAAAATCTTGAAAGAAAAAAATTGTCAGCCAAGAATAATATATCCTGCAAAACTCTCGTTCAAATTTGATGGTGAAATTAGGTCATTTCCAGATAAACAGAAATTAAGGGAATATGTAAAAGTCAAACCAAACTTACAAGAATTATTAAAGAGAGTTGTTCAATCTGAGGACAAATAGCTTCACCTCACAGGCAGAACTAGGATGCAGGATCATACCAGCCAGATACCAATCTAGGAAATGAACTCTCGAGGACTATCCAAAACCAGAAGAAATACAACAGGGAATCAGAGCAGTTAATCAGTAAATGACAACAACATCAAAACAATAAAAGAGGGAATAAAAAGCATAGGTATAGAACCTTCTAATGGAGAGGAAGGCAAGGCGATACCAAGTAATGGTAGACTGCTTCAAACTTAGAAAGATAAGGGTAAAATTCATGGTAACCACAAAGAAAGTTAACAAATGTACTCATAAAAAAAGAGGAAAAACATAAAGTCTCAGCAAAAACAAAACCTACAAAAACAAAAGAAATGAAAAAAAAATCCACAAACAAAAGTAACTCAGCACAAGAGAGTAAGAAGAACAAAGAAAAATTCAGCACCACAAAAAAAAGCACTACAAAATGACAGCAACAAACTCACATCTATCAGTAATTACACTGAATGTAAATGGACTCAATGCACACATAAAGAGACAGAGAGTGACAGAATGGATAAGAAAACAGGATCTATCAATATGCTGTCTACAAGACACACCTTAGAAACAAACATGTGAATTTATTAAAAGTCAAAGGTTGGAAAAAAATATATCAAGCTAACACCTACCAAAAAAGAGCAGGAGTGGCAATTCTAATCTCAGATAAAATAGACTTTAAAACAAAATCTACCATAAAAGACAAAGAAGGACACTATATAATGATTAAGGTGACGATCCATCATGAAGACATAACCATAATAAACATCTATGCACCCAATGACAGGACTCCAAAATACATAAAACAAACTCTAACAACACTGAAAAGAGAAATTGAGAGTTCCACAGTAATAGTAGGAGACTTCAATACACAACTCTCAGTAAAGGACAGAACAACCAAGAAGAAACTCAGCAAAGATACAGAAGACCTAAAGGGCACAATCAGCCAACTTGACCTCATAGACATATATAGAACACTCCATCAAGCCTCTGCAAAGTACACATTCTTTTCCAATGCACATGGAACATTCTCCAGAATAGACCACATCATAGGCCACAAAGCAATCCTCAACAAGATCCAAAACGTTGAGATAATTCAAAGTATCTTCTCTGACCACAATGCCATCAAGGTAGAAATTAACAATGGAAAGAGCAAGGGAAAAAAATCAACTACATGGAAACTGAATAATACCCTGCTTACACATCACTGGGTAATAGAAGAAATCAGAGATGGAATAAAAAAATTCCTAGAATCAAATGAGAAAGAAAACACATCATACCAAAACCTTTGGAACACAGCAAATGCAGTCCTCAGAGGACAATTTCTAGCAATAGATGCACATATCAAAAAAGAAGAAAGGGACAAAATCAAAACATTAACTACACAACTAAAATGAATAGAAAGAGAACAGCAAAAAAAGCCCACAACCACAGGAAGAAAGGAAATAATAAAGATCAGAGCAGAAATAAATGAAATAGAGAACAGAAAAATGATACAAAGAATCAACAAAACCAAAAGTTGGTTCTTTGAAAGAATCAACAAAATCGACAAACCACTGGCCAGACTGACAAAAGAAAAACAGGAGAGGACACAAATAACCCAAATAAGGAATGAAATGGGGAACATTACAACAGACCCAACTGAAATAAAAAGGATTATAACACAATATTATGAACAACTATACTCCAACAAATTTGAAAACTTAGAGGAAATGGTTAAATTTCTAGAAACACACTACCTAATGAAACTATCACAAAGTGATGTTGAAAATCTGAACAGACCCATAACAAGAGAAGAGATTAAAAAGGTAATAAAAAAACTCCCAACCAAAAAAAGCCCTGGCCCAGATGGCTTCACTGGAGAATTCTACAAAACATTTACAGAAGAGCTTGTACCAGTACTACTCAAGCTATTTCAGAGCATAGAAGAGGAAGCAACACTTCCAAATTCATTCTATGAAGCCAGCATAATGCTGATACCAAAACCAGGCAAAGATGTCATAAAAAAAGAAAATTACAGACCAATATCTCTCATGAATATAGATGCAAAAATTCTGAACAAAACTGTAGCCAATAGAATTCAGCATCATATCAAAAAAATAATACACCACGACCAAGTAGGATTCATATCAGGTATGAAAGGATGGTTCAATATTAGAAAATCAATCAACGTAATCCACCACATAAATAAAAGGAAAGAAAAGAATCACATGATCATCTCAATTGATGCAGAAAAGGCATTTGACAAAGTCCAACACCCATTCCTGATAAAAACTCTCAATAAAATAGGTATAGAAGGGAAATTTCTCAACATAATAAAGGGCATCTATGCAAAACCAACGGCCAACATCATCCTTAATGGAGAGAGGCTGAAAACATTTCCCCTGAAAACAAGAACAAGACAAGGATGCCCTTTATTACCACTCCTATTTAACATTGTGCTGGAAGTTCTAGCTAGAACAATAAGGCAAGAAAAAGAAATAAAGGGCATCCAAATTGGTAATGAAAAAGTTAAACTGTCCCTGTTTGCAGATGATATGATACTATACATAGAAAACCCTAAAGACTCCACGAGAAATCTACTGGAACTAATAGAAAGATTCAGTAGAGGAGCAGGATACAAGATAAACATTCAAAAATCAGTTGGATTCCTATACACCAGTAAGGAGAACGATGAAAAGGAAATCAGGAAAACAATACCATTTTCAACAGCCCCTAAAAAGATAAAATACTTAGGAATAAATCTGACCAGGGATGTAAAAGGCCTATACAAAGAAAACTACAAAACACTACTGCATGAAACCCAAAGGTATCTACATAACTGGAAAAACATACCATGCTCATGGTTAGGCAGACTCAACATTGTGAAAATGACAATTCTACCCAAAGCAATTTACAAATATAACACAATCCCAATCCAAATACCAACAACATTCTTCAAAGAGATGGAAAAACTAATCATTCTCTTTATATGGAAAGGGAAGAAGCCCCGATTAAGTAAAGCACTACTGAAGAAGAAGAATAAATTTGGAGGACTCACACTACCTGACTTCAGAACCTACTATACAGCTACAGTAGTCAAAACAGCCTGGTACTGGTACAATGACAGATACATTGACCAATGGAACTGAATTGAAAACCCAGATGTAAATCCAGCCACCTATGGTCAACTGATCTTCGACAGGGCCCAAAGTCCATCAAATGGGGAAAAGACAGTCTGTTTAACAAATGGTGCTGGCAAAACGGGATATCCATCTGCAAAAAAAATGAAACAGGACCATACCTCACACCGTATACAAAAACTACTTCAAAATGGATCAAAGACCTGAATATAAAGCCTAAAACTATAAAGTTCATAGAACAAAATATAGGACCAACACTTCAGGCTTTAATACATGGCATTAACAGGATACAAACCATAACCATCAATGCACAAATCCCAATAGATAAGCTAGATAACTGGGGTCTTCTAAAAATCAAATACCTATGCTCTTCAGAAGACTTCACCAAAAGAGTAAAAAGAGAACCTACAGACTGGGAAAAAATTTTTGGACAGTACAAGTCAGACAAAGGTCTAATCTCCATAATCTATAAGAAAATCCAACACCTCTACAACAAAAAGATAAATAATCCTATTAAAAAATGGGCAAAGGAAACGAACAGACACTTCACCAAAGAAGACATTGAAGTGGCCAACAGACACATGAAGAAATGCTTGCGATCACTAGCCATTAGAGAAATGCAAATGAAAACCACAATGAGATACCATGTCACCCCGGCATTACTGGCACAAATCAAAAACACTGGAAATAACAAATGTTGGAGGGGCTGCGGGGAGATCGGAACACTTATGCACTGCTGGTGGGAATGAAAAATGATACAACCATTTTGGAAAATGATATGGCGCTTCCTCAGAAAGCTAGAAATAGACATACCATTTGATCCAGCAATCCCACTCCTAGGAATATATCCTAGAGAAATCAGAGTTGTCACTCGAATAGACATATGCACACCTATGTTCATGGCAGCATTGTTCACAATAGCAAAACGATGGAAACAACCTAGATGCCCATCAACAGATGAATGGATAAACAAACTATGGTACATACACACAATGGTGTACTCTGCAACGAGAAAGAACAACAATGAATCTGTGAAGCATCTCATAACATGGATGAAACTGGAGGCCATTATGCTGAGTGAAATAAGTCAATCACAAAAGGACAAATATTGTATGAGACCGCTATTGTAAAAACCCATGAAAAAGTTCACACACAAAATGTAACAATCGTTGGTTACCAGTGATGGGAGGGGTGGGGGGTAAATACTAAGTAGGCAGTAGATAAGTGATATCTTGGGTGAAGGGTGAGACAGTACACAATACAGGGGAAACTAGCACAACTTGTACAAGGAAAGGTCATGGAATCCCCATAGACACATCCAAACTCCCTGAGGGACTGAATTGCTGGGCTGAGGGCTGTGGGGACCATGGTCTTAGGGAACATCTAGCTCAACTGGCATGACACAGCTTATAAAGACAATGCTCTACATTCTACCTTGGTGAGTAGTGCCTGGGGTCTTAAAAGCCTGTGAGCGGCCATCTGAGATACTCCACTGGTCTTATCCCTTCGGGAACAAGCGAGAATGAAGAGAACAGGATACAAAGGAAAAGATTAGTCCAAAGGACTAATTGTCCACAGCTACCAAGGCCTCCACCAGACTGAGTCCAGTACAGCTAGATGGTGCCCAGCTACCACCACTGACTGCTCTGACCAGGATCACAACAGAGGGTTCTGGACAGAGCTGGAGAAGAATGTAAAGCATAATTCTAACACAAAAAAGACCAGATTTACTGGCCTAAAGGAGACTGGAGAAACCTCGAGAGTATGGCCCCCAGACACCCTTTTAGCTCAGTGGTGAAGTTACCTCCGAGGTTCACTGTTCAGCCTAGGAGTGGACGGTCCCGTAAAACCAAATGAGACTATCGTGGTACAGGAGTCCAGTGACAGGGGCCAGAAGGCAGAAGGGGACAAGGAAGCTGGTGATAGGGAACCCAAGGTTGAGTAAGGATATTGTTGATGTGTTGTGAGATTGTCAACCATTGTCATAGGGCAACATTTGTAGTAACTGTTAAATGAGAAACTATTTTGTTCTGTAAGCCTTCATCTAAAGTGAGAATAACAGCACAATTGGAAGAGCATAGTCAATGTCACTGAACTGTGCATGTAGAAATTTTTGAAATGGTGTATCTTTGGCTATGTGTATTTTCACCAAAAAAAAAAGGTTGAGAAGTTAGAGAGTTGACATGTTGTGGGATTGTTAACCAATGTCATAAAACAACATGTGTTCTACTGTTTCATGAGAAAATATTTGTTCTGTAAGCCTTCACCTGAAGTACAATAATAAAAAAAAAAAGTCCCAGAAAAAAAAAAGAATGTCTAAAAATAAGGTGAAGAGAAAAGAGAAAAGGCCTCCTTAACCAAACCACCTTGAATGCCAGCCTCCTCCCCAGAGTTAACCACTGTTTTCACGTTGATGTAATATCCCAGAATTTTCCTTTAATTTTTCCTTTACTTTACATTTCATATGTGTGTGTAGGTATAAAATGGATTTTATTTCATGATAAATGTAATTTTATTTTGTATTTTTTTAACATAAATCATATCATACTGTGTATCATTGCTCTTCAAACTACTATTGCACTTATCAATGTGTCTTGGATATCATTTCATATGTTTATGTATATAATGCTTCCTCATTTTTTTTAAAATTTATTTTATTTTTTGTTGTTGTTGAGAATATACACAGTAGAATATATGACAGTTCAACAACTTGTACACATACAATTCAGTGACGTTGATTACATTTTTCAAGCTGTGCAACCATTCTCACCCTCTTTTTCATTTATTCCACCTCCATTAACATAAACTCACTACCTCCTAAGTTTCCAACCTAAACTTTCAAGTTGCTGTTGTCAATTTGATCCCATATAGATAGTTCTTAAAAGAACACAATGCTCAAGGCAGATATTCTTTATTAAGCTAAACTAATTGTTTGGTTTGGCTTTTATTGTTTGGTTTAAAGAACTCAGGGGTGTAAAATGGTAATAGTAGCATCAGAACCTGTTTAACTTCAGGGAGAATAATGATCAGGATAGCCCAGAGCTTATTCCCACGAGGTAGAAGTCAGACACTCTCCAAACTTTTTGCCGGTTCTGACATCAGTCTTCCCTCCCACAGCACTCTCTACTTCTCTTCTAGGTTCAATAATCCATTGTAAATGCCACACAGAACTCACAAACCATACTTACAGTTAAGTGGTTTATTAAGGAAGCAACAGTGTACAACTCAGGATCAGGATCAACAGACTACAACTCAGGATCAGAATCAGGAAGCACGCAAAGTCTGGAAGCCTCCCCCAAAGAGGAGAGCACGTCCCTCCCTTCTTCAGTGCAGGACAGCTCTCTCAGCTTCTCTTGGCCATGCAAGTAAGCAGACCCTTCTCTCTGCCATGCACACCCCTTCTCAATCATGCAGTCCTCCCTCAAACCCCTCAGGACAGGTTTACTCTCAACCCCTCAAGACAGGCCTCCTCTTTGCCTCCTGAGAACAGGTCTCTTGACACTTCTGTCCCTCACCACTGACTCTGCTTCAAGGCCCCTTCCAGGGCTGTCACTGTCTTCACTGTTACAGCCCTTGACCTGTGTTACAGCTCTTTTAGGAGGTTCCATGCTTTCTCTCTCTCTGCTTCTTCTCTTTTCTTGCTTCTTCTCCTTTCTTTCTTCTGCTCTTCTGTCTGCAACCCTCTACAGGGTTGGCTGCATATATAAGCAAACTCCTGGTCAATTTCAAGGCATGGCTCCCACACCAGGGCCACAGGTACTTCATTTGCATGATGGGCTATAGTCACTTCATTTGCATAAGTATATTTGACCAAGTCCTGCAAGGTATGTAAAATAGACCAATCATAGGCCAGGCTGCAGCCCAGGGCCAGACAAAAATTATCAAACCACAAGTTGTTTACAGCTTACCCAGGAAATTTCAATCAATCTGGACAAAAGAAACAAACCCTCTGGGGCAGAAAACTAGGGCAAAAGTAACTCCTCAAGGCTTAGGGGAAAAATCTCTCAAGACTGTTTTTTCAAAGAACCAAGGCAAAAGCCTCATAAAGGAATTCATTCCACCACAAGGGGCTATGTTTGGTTTAAAATTTAAGGTTTAAAGACTATCTCAGAGTAATAGTTTCAGGGGTCATCTAGCTTCTGTGGCTCCAGAAAGTCTGCCTTCCATGAGAATTTGAAATTCCACCACCCTTTTGATAAGGATTCTTCTATAGAATTTTTGATCTAAACATTCAGCAATAGTAGCTAGGCACCTGCCAGTTCTTCTGGTCTCGTGGAAAAGGCAATGGAAGTTGTTCGTGGAGGCAATGCCTCATTCTTTTTATTTCCTTAAATTTTATTTATTTTGTTGTTGTTATTGAAAATATACACAGCAAAACATACACCAATTCAAGAGTTTCTACATGTACAATTTAGTGACATTGTTTATATTCTTCGAGTTGTGCAACCACTCTCACTCTCCTTTTCTGAGTTGTTCCTCCTCCATTAACATAAATTCCTTGCCCCTAAGGTTCCTATCTAATCTTTCAAGTTGCTGTTGTCAATTTGATCCCATATAGATACTTCTTAAAAGAGCATGATGCTCAAAGCAGACATTTTTTACTAGTTAAGCTAAACTATTTTTTCATTTAAAAAAAAATTCAAGCCTTGAGTTGCAATATTGAAGGATTCTATAGGGAAAATATTAATGACCCAGAAAGCATCAAAAGAAGATGGAAGGAATACAGAGAGTCACTGTACCAAAAACAATTGGTCAATGTTCAACCATTTCAGGAGGTAGCATACGATCAAGAACAAACGGTACTGAAGAAAGAGTTCCAAGCTGCACTGAAGGTATTGGTGAAAAACAAGGCTCCAGGAATTGATGGAATACCAATTGAGATGTTTCAACAAATGTATGCAGCACCAGAGGTTCTCACTCAGCTATGACAAGAAATTTGGAAGAGAGCTACCTGACCAATCAACTGGAAGAGATCCTTATTTGAACCCATACCAAAGAAAGGTGATCCAACAGAATGTGTAAATTATCAAATAATATCATTAATATTACACACAAGTAAAATTTTGCCGAAGATCATTCAAAAGCTGTTGCAGCAGTACATCTACAGGGAACTGCCAGAAGTTCAAGACAAATTCAGAAGAGGATGTAGAACAAGGGATATCATTGCTGATGTCAGATGGATCCTGGCTGAAAGCAGAGAATACCAGAATGATGTTTACATGTGTCCAATTGACTATGCAAAGGCACTAGACTGTGTGGATCATAACAAATTATGGATAACATTTCAAAGAATGGGAATTCCAGAACACTTAAATGTGCCATGAGGAACGTGTACATAGACCAAGAGGCAGTTGTTGGAACAGAACAAGGGGTTTAAAGTCAGGAAAGGTGTGGGTTAGGGTTGTATCATTTCACCACACTTATTCAATCTGTATGCTGAGCAAATAATCCGAGAAGCTGAACTATGGGAACAAGAACACAGTATCATGATTGGAGGAAGACTCATTAACAACCTGGCATATGCAGATGACACAACCTTGCTTGCTGAAAGTGAAGAGGACTTGAAGCATTTACTGATGAAGATCAAGAACCACAGCCTTCGGTATGGTTTACACCTCAACATAAAGAAAACAAAAATCCTCACAACTAGACCAATAAGCAACATCATGATAAACGGAGAAAATATCGAAGTTGTCAAGGATTTTATTTTACTTGAATCCACAATCAACGCCCATAGAAGCAGCAGTCAAGAAATCAAAGGATGCATTGCATTGGGCAAATCTTCAAAAGACTTCTTTAAAGTGTTAAAAAGCAAAGATGTCACTTTAAGGACTAAAGTGTGCCTGACCCAAGCCATGGTGTTTTCAATCACCTCATATGCATGTGAAAGCTGGACAACGAATAAAGAAGACCGAAGAACTGATGCCTTTGAATTATAGTGTTGATGAAGAATATTGAATATACTATAAACTGCCAAAAGAACTAACAAATCTGCCTTGGAAGAAGTACAGCCAGAATACTCCTTAGAAGTGAAGATGGTGAGACTTCATCTCATGTACTTTGGACATGTTATCAGGAGGGACCAGTCCCTGGAGAAGGACATCATACTTGGTAAAGTAGAGGATCAGAGAAAAGAGGAAGCCCCTCAAAGAGATGGATTGACACAGTCGCTGCAACAATGGGCTCAAGCATAACAACGATTGTGAGTATGGCACAGGACTGGGTTGTGTTTTGTTCTGTTGTACACAGGGTTGCTGTGAGTCGGAACCAATTCAATGGCACCTAACAACAGCTACATTGTTTTGTTTTAAGATGATTTCAGGGAATATTTTTGGTTTAAGGTGTGCAGATTATCTCAGGGCAATAGTTTCAAAGATTCATCCACCCTCCTTGGCTCCAGAAAGTCTAGGGTCCATGAGAATATGAAAGTCTGTTCTACGTTTTCTGCCTTTTGGTCAAGATTCTTGTATGGAAACTTTGATCAAAATGTTCAGTAATGGTAGCCAGGCACCATCCAGTTCTTCTAGTCTCATGGTAAAGGGGGCAGTTGTGCATGGAGGCAATTAGCCACATATTCCATTTCCTTCTCCTATTGGTGACTCCTTCCTCTGTTGCTCCAGGCAAATAGAAACAAATTGTTGTGCCTTGTTTATTCATTCACCTGTTGATAGGCATTTATGTTGTTTCCACTTTTGGCTATTGTGAATAGTGCTGCAATGAACATTGGTGTTCAGGTCTCTTTTTGAGTCTCTGCTTTCAACTGTTTTGAGTACATACCTAGGGGTAAAATTGCTGGGTCATATGGTAGTTCTATTTTTAATTTTTTGAGGAACCACCACACTGTTTTCCACAACAGCTGTACCATTTTGCATTCCCACCAGCGATAGATAAGTGTTCATATTTCCCCACATCTTCATCAACATTTGTTATTTTCTGTTTTTATTCATTTATTTATTGTATCTTAGCCATCCTAGTGGAAGTGAAATGATATCTCATTGTGGTTTTGATTTGCATATCTCTAATGGCAAATGATGTTGAGCATCTTTTCATGTGTTTGGTGATCATTTGAATGTCCTCTTTGATTAAATGTGTATTCAAGTCCTTTGCCCATTTTATGATGGAGTTGTCTTTTTGTTGTTGAGTTGTCAAAGTTTTATACATATTTTCACTATTATATTCTTATTGGATATATGGTTTCCGAATATATTCTCCCAGTCATTCTTCAATCCATTTTAAATTTGTTTTTGTGTATAGTGTGAGGCATGGGTCCTGTTTCATGTTTCTGCATGTGGAAATCCAATTTTCCCAATACAATTTATTGAAAAGACTCTTCTTTCCCTATCAAATGGACTTAGCATCCTTGTCAGAAATCAGTTGACCACAGACGTGTGAGTTTATTTCTGGACTCTCAATTCTGTTCCATTGGTCTGTGTGTGTATTGTTATACTAGTACCAGGCTGTTTTGATAACTGTAGCTCTATCATATGTTTTAAAATTGTAAATGTGAGAATACCTCATTCTTTTTAACTACTGCATGGCATTCCTTAGTATGGAATTACTGTGGTATATAATCATTCCTTTCATGAAGGAGATTTAGGTTTTTCCATTTTTTCTATTATTAACAGTGACAAAACTTGTATATGGATCTTTGAACAACATTTACTTCTAAATAGTTTATCATTTTTGAATATACGTATGTTTTATATATACATATGTATGTTATATATTTATACATATGCGTGTATACACATATATATATATATATATATATATTTTTTTTTTTTTTTTAGAGTCCTTAGGTTGCACAAATGTTTAAGCCAAGCGGTGACTAACGAAAAGGTTGGCGGTTTGAACCCACCCAGAGGCACTTCAAAAAAAAAGTCTGGAAATCCGCTTCTGAAATGTCGAAGCCATGAAAATCCTATGGAGAAGTTCTATTCTGCAACTCCTGGGGTCACCATGAGTCAGAATCGATTCAATGGCAACTGGTTTGTTTGTTTTTTCATATACATGTTATCTTCAATTGTCAATTCCTAATTTTCTTGTATTGTGATCAGCAAGTGTGACCTACATCACAATTTCTGCTTTTGGGAATTCATTGACAATTTCTTTATGGCTTAATACATGGTGAATTTTTGTGACTGTGCTACATATGGTTGAAAATAATATATATTCTCTGATAGGTTAAAAAAAGACCTATTATCTCGTGTGTGTGTGTATTTATATGTGTGTGTGTGTGTGTGTATATATATATAAAACCTGTTGCATTCGAGTCGATTCTGACTCATAGCAACCCTATAGGACAGAGTAGAACTGCCCCATAGAGTTTCCAAGGAGCGCCCAGTGGATTCAAACTGCAGACCCTTTGGTTAGCAGCCATAGCATTTAACCACTACTCCACCAGAGTTTCCATACATATACACATACATATACATACTTGAATTTTATTGCAGTAAAATATATGTAACAAAAAATGTTCCATTTTAACCATTTAAAATGTATAATTCAATGACATTAATTACTTTCACCCTGTGGTGCAATAATTACTATCCATTTCCAAAAGTTTTTCATCATCCCAAACAGAAACTCATTGCTCCTTAAGTAATAACTTCCTGTTGCCCTCCCTCCCAGCCCCTGGTGACCTACTTTAGTCTCTATGCATTTGCCTATTCTAGCTATTTCATATAAATGGGATCATATATTTGTCCTTTTGTAAAACCTATTATCTCTTATATGAAATTTGTCAACTATGTTATTCAAGTGCTCTGCTAGGTTTTATCTTCTTAATCTGTCAGTTTTGAAAGATGTACATTAAAAATCTCACACTAATAGTGGATTTGCCGATTTCTGTTTGTATTTCCATCAGTTTTTATCTTAGATATAAAACTCACTAACATTTATTCACTGCCTGCTGTATCTCAGACCTTGTGAAATGACTTTACATGTATTATCTTATTTAACCCCAACAACAACCCTATGAAGAAGCCATTATTATTAAACTTATTTTTCAGATTAGAAACCTAAGGCGAAGAGGAATGCTAGGTCACACACCTAGAATACAGTAAAACAGAGATTTAAACCCCTACATTTTAGCCCTAAGGTATGAGCTCTAAACCACTATAGCTACTGTTTTCTCATTGGGACTCTCCATTATTTTATGCATCACTGTCTTAGTTTCTTAGTGCTGTTATAATAGAAATACCACAAGTGAGTGTCTTCAACAAACAGAAACTTATTTCCTCACAGTTTAGGAAGCTAGATGTTCAAATTCAGGTCACTGGCTCTAGGGAAAGGCTCTCTGTGTCGGCTCTGGGGAAATGTCCTTGTCTCTTCAGTTTCTATTCCTTGGTTCCTTGGCAATATTCATGTGGCATGTCATCTATCTTTCTGCCATCAGTGTTTGCTTGCTTCTGTGCCTAATCTGCTCCTTTTATATCTCAAAAGTGATTGGCTTAAAACACACCCTACACTAATATGGCCTCATTAAAATAACAAAGAAAATCTTATTCCCAAATGGAATTACATCCACAGGTACTGGGGTTAGGATTTACAACACATATTTTGTGAGAAGACCTATTGAAAAAGTGAGTCTCTTAGACTTTCAACTCATTTTTACCATATATTTCTCTTGAGCACACAAAAAAGGAAAATATAAGTGAAATAAATTGGTGAAGGTATGCATACGTAAGATTTGTTGTCTTTCAGAATTCAATTCTTCTTAATTACTTAATTACATAATGTGGTACATACATATGATGGAATACTACTCAGCCAGTAGGAGAAATGAAATCTTGATGCATGCTACAGTATGGATGGAGCTTGAAGACATTATGCTGAGCAAAATAATCCAATCACAAAAAGACAAATATCGTATGACCTCATTTATATAAAAAGACAAGAAAAAGCAAATGTATAGAGACCAGAGTTTATTAGTGGTTACCAAGGGTGAGAGGGATGGGGAAAAGGGGGGTTAATGGTGATGGAAAAATTGCATTGATTAAGGTTAGTGTTGCACAGCCGATTATTGTAACTGCTATCAATAAGTTGTACACCTGTAAAATGTTCAATTGGCTTAGGGTGTGTGATATGTATTTTTACAACAATGACAAAAAAAGAGTAGCTGCTGAGCCTGCTTATGTACATCTAAACATCTCATGGAATTTGGTTCCTTTGTTTAGAGGTTTGGGGTCATGGGTTCATGGGACATCCCAGTTAATTGGCCTAATAATGTGTTTAGTGCTTCTATTCTACCTCCTAGTTCATTGCATAGTGCCTGGGGTCTTAAAAGCTTGCAAGTGGTCATTCAGAGTATGACAATTGGTCTCTGTTCACCTGCAGCAACAGAGAAAGAAGGAGAGTCAGGAATAGGAGGAAGATATGGAAGATGTGGCAAACTGCCTCCATGAACAACTGCCTCCATTGCCATGAGGCCAGAAGAACTCGATGGTGCCCGGCTACCATTGCTGAACATTTTGATCAGAGTCAATAGAAGAATCCTGATCAGAAGGGGGAAAATAAGAGAATTTCAAATTCTCATGGACACTAGAATTCTAGAGCCATGGAGGGTGGATGAACCCTTGAAACAATTGCTCTGGGATAGTCTTTAAACCTTAAACCAAGAATATCCCCTGAAATCATCTTGAAACTGAACAACAGTTTAGCTTAACTAGTAAAAGAAAAAAATCTGCTTTGAGCATTATGCTTTTTTAAGAACTATCTATATGGGATCAAATTGACAACAGCAACTTGAAAGCTTATATAGAAACCTTAGGAGATAGTGAGTTTATGTTAATGCTGGAGGAACAACTCAGAAAAGGAGGGTGAGAATGGGTGCACAACTCTAAGAATGTAATCAATGTCACTAAACTGTACATTTAGAAACTGTTAAATTGGTGTATGTTTTGCTGTGTATATTCTCAACAACAACAACAAAATAAATAAAATTTAGAAAAAAAAGAAGAAAGTAAATGTGAGCCCAGGACTTTATATCCAGCACAACTGCTCTTCTACATAAAGGTCACACGAACCATTATCAAAATGCAAAACCTCCAGGAACATTATTGCCTTGATTCCTCCTTGAGGGATCTCTCAGAGAGTGAGCCTTGTAACTTACTACACATTGTTAGTTAAGCCTCATAATAATGTTCTGAAGTAGGCATTAGCATCTCTATTTTACAGATGAAGAAACTAAGTTTCCATGATACTGAGGAACTTGCTAAGAAATGATGAAATTCTGGGAAGATGACGGCATAAACAGACCATCGTTTTGACCCTCCATCACAAATACAACAAGGAAATGGTGCTCGATCTTGAGGGACTCTGAATGATAGAGCATAGGACAGCAGCATGGAACTGCCAACAAGCAAGTATCAATGAATCAACGATGAGTTGCTTCTCCCACCATCATCCCTACCTCTCCCCCAGCCACGCGGGCTACTGTGAACTGTGGAAGCAGCTCTAAAATCAACAAGCTATAACTCCCGGAGAGTCCGTTTGGAGTGTGCCAACATCTCCCCCATCCAGACACTGTCAGCTTCAAGGCAGCTGTGAATCGCTACAGAAGGCCCCAATAGCAGAGTCTGTTCCCATAATCAACATTTTACCTGTCTTCCTATGCACCACATTGCTCATTCCTCTGTAACCAACAGGACAGGCCTCCCTGGGGGTCAGTTCAGGCCTGTCTACTCCCTCTTCTGTTTGTCTCTGAGGCTGCTGTGTGCTAGGAAGTAGATGTCTTGAGTGGATGCTACACCCACAGCCAACATACTACAGGGAAGGGTTCTGACAGCAACAAAGCAGACCTCCCTGGGGGTTCATTTGGAGTGTGACAGCATCTTCCCTACCTGATTACAGTAAGCTGTAAGGCTGCTGCAAATTGCTACAGAAGGTGCCCTTCAGTGGAGTCTGCTCCAATAGTCAGCACTCTACCTGCCTTTCTGTGCACTCCATAGCTCAAGCCTCAGAAACCAACAGGACAGATCTCCCTGGGGTTAGTTTGAGTCTGCCTGTTCCACCTTCCAGTCAGTGCTGGGGACTACTAACTGAGGCTGCTGTGTGCTAGGAAACAGGAGTCTTGAGTGGATGCTGCACTCACAGACAATAAACTACTAGGGGGACTCTGGTGAAAACAAGGCAGACCTCCCTGGGGTCCGTTCAGAGTGTGATAGCCCTTCCCGCACCCAGTAACTGTTGGCTACGGGACTGATTCTAACTTCTACAGGTTTCCTACAGTGGAGCCAGCAGGTGGGTCACCTAAGTGGAGACTGCTCCTCCAACCACCACAGGGCCACTGGGCCTCTGAAACCAACAAGACATATCTTTCCCAGGTCTTTCTGGGGAGTGCCAGCCCCTCCTCCTCCTGAAATAGAGGAAAGTCTGCCTGTGCTTCCCCTGAATGCCAGCTCAGATATAAACAGCTCCCACAGTGCTGGGAAGGAAGCCTCAGGCAAAACCAGAGGGCAACACCCAGTCCTCAAAGGGGCTCACTGGGTGTGGGTTTTCCCACTGAAAACATGGTTGTGGAAACAGAGAAGGGATGGAAGTTACAAACAGCAAGAGAGGACTATGCCTCCTGGTGGAAAGATTGATTAGTATGTGATATCTCACCTGAGTAATGGTGCCCACTGGTGGTCAGATTGACCTCAATGTGTTCTCTGGTGTGTTTGGAAGACATTGAAAGTAGAAAATTGAGATCTGGAACTTTCAAATCCTAATTAAACCAGGGAGGGAGAAGGAGCTATCACAGAGAAGGAGAGGAAATAGTAAACAAAGTCTCTGCCCACCTAAGCATTTTTCACCATGAGACCAGAAGAACTGGTGCCCAGCTACCATTACTGAACATTTTGATCAAAGATTCTATAGAAGAGTGCTGATTAAAAGGGGGGAAATGCAGAACAGAATTTCAAATTATCATGGAATTCAGACTTTCTGGAGACGTTGAGGCTGGATGAACCCCCAAAACTATTGCCCCGAGGTAATCTTTAAACCTTAAGCCAAAAATATCCCCTGAAGTCTTCTTAAAACCAAACAATAGTTTAGCTTAACTAGTAAAGAATGTCTGCTTTGAGCATTGTGCTCTTTTAAGATCTAGCTATATGGGATCAAAGTGACAACAGCAACTAGAAAGATTAGATTGGAAACTTAGGGGGTAGTGAGTTTATGTTAATGGGGGAGGAACAACTCAGAAAAAGAGGGTGAGAATGGTTGAACAACTCTAAGAATGTAATCAGTGTCACTGATTTGTACATGTAGAAACTGTTGAATTGGTGTATGTTCTGTTGTGTATATTCTCAACAACAAAAATAAAATGATTTTTTTTAAAGTGGTGGAGATAAAATTCTAGCCCTCACTGCTCTTTGTCACTCACAGCACAGCAGCCCACCCACGGGTTGGCACCCCACAATTGCTCACTCTTTGAGATCAGGAGCTGAAGCTCCACTTTACATGCAAATACTAACACAGTGGTTAAGAACCTAATCTTCAGATCTGGATTCCAATCCTAGTTCCATTCACCACTAACCAGTTGTGTGACTGTTGTCATTAGCTGCTGTCATGCAGGCCCCTAACTCATGGCAACCCCATGCACAAAGGAACAAAATACTGCCTGATCCTGCGCCTTCTCATGATTGGTTTCAGATAGATTCTATTATCCTCATTTTACAGATGATTAAACAGAGGAAGAGAGAACAGAGATACATGACCAGGTTGCAGAGGGTACTTGGAAGACCCAGGATTCAAACCTGGGGACTCTGCCTCCAGAGCCCAGACTTTTTTTTTTTTTAACATTTCATCACATTTGTTTTATCTCTCTGAACCATTTGAAAGTTGTAGACATCTTGACATTTCACCCCTAAATACTTCACAATCACCACACCTAAAAAAAAAATTAATGCTAATTTAATTACCTGACATTCAGTCCATAATCAAATTCCCCAAACCAACCAAACCAAACCCATTGCCATCAAGTCAATTCCTACACATAGTAACCCTGTAGGACAGAGTGGAACTGCCCCATAGGGTTTCCAAGGAACTGGTAGATTCAAACTGCCGACTTTTGGTTAGCAGTCGAGCTTTTAACCAGTGTGCCACAAGGGTGCCTCAAATTCCACAGTTGTCCCTAAATATGGATTTTAAAGTTTGTTTTTTCCTTCATTTCAGTATCCAATCAAGGTTTACACAGAATTTGCTTGTTATGTTTTGTTAGTGTCTTTTAATCTAGAATATCACCAACCCCCGCTCCCACTCCCACTTTTTCTCCATGACGTTGAGATGTAGAATGCCTCTGTGTTAGTTAAGATTGTGTGTTAACTTGGCTGGGCCATGATTCTCACTGTTTTGGCAGTCGTACAATGTTGTGAACACTTCTCTGTTGAGATTTGATATGTGATCACCCCCATGATGGGATCTGCTGTGAGTAACCAATCAGTCAAAAAGGAGTTTCCTTGAGGGTGTGGTCTCATCAAGCATGGGGACACATTCTGGCAGGGCGCAGGGGCTTTTGCTTGTTCTGGATCCTGCAGCTGGCTCCTGTTCATCTGACCTCTGGTTCTTGGGACTTGAGCTAGCAGCTTACCTGCGGTCTCACCCGCCTATCTTGAGATTTGTAGATCTTCACAGCCTGTGAGCAGCAACCCTGCTGTGCAACCTGCTGATCTTGGGTTCCCCAGCCCCTGCAGCTAGGTGAATCAGGAAAAGCCTCTATCCTGACCCACAGACTTGGGATATTACAGCCTCTACAACTGTGTGAGCCATTTCCTTGATATAAATCTCTCTTCTCTAGAGAACCCAGCCATATTCTAGATTTGTCTGGTTGTTTCCTCACAGCTAGGTTCAGATCAAACACTTATGGCAAAAACACCACATAGGTGACATTGTTTCTGGGAGTTTGCCCTCCTTTCGCCTTTCAGCATGGTTCACGGTGGGGTTGTTCTGTGACTAACAGGCACAGTCAGCACCTAGAGGAGAGAGGATGACCCTACACCCAGCCCTCAACAGTGGGCAGCTGCGTCACTGTTATGGCATCACTATTACCGCTAGCCTCCTCATGTCACACAGGTTGTCAGATTATGGTTGCAATGGCCTTTCTGCCCCCTGCAGCAGACACCTGGTATTCCCTTGGCCCACTCCAAGAAGACAGCACCTCACAGCCTCCCACCTCAGAGCTGCCTGAGGGCTTTTCCTGGTTCCTCTGGAACATTTTCAGCCCCCACCCAGAGAAAGCCAGGAAGTGGCGGGCAACTCTCATGGATGAGGGATGGAGTTGATAGATGCCAGCCCAGTGCCCAGCTTCCCTGTTTGTTGGTGCACAACTCCTCTGAGAGTCCCCTATTGTCATGCTGTCCCTTCCCTGGCTCCATCTCCCAGCTCCCTCACTTGGATTTCCCGGGATCATCTCCCAGATAAAGGGCGGACATTCCTCAATCAGGGTCTGTCTGGGGGAGCTAAGCTGAAGGAAGAGACAAGTCCTGAGGCACAGCCTGGAGCACTTGGCCTTTGTATTCCAGAGGCCACGTCTGGGCTGACCCAGGGCTGCCCCTACAAGGGGAATCAGAGTGGGCTCCAGTACCTGTGGATAGAAGAGGGCTCAAGGGGGCCAAAGGAACCTCACACCCAGCACAGACTGTCCTGGAGCTGTCCACTGCCCACAGAGCCTGACATCTGCTGGGGGGAATGTGAGCCAAGAGGGAACTGTCTGTGGAGACCATGAACCCAGCCAGGCAGGCACTGGGAGCCTAGAGAACCACAGCACCAGGTGAGACAGGCAGGATCTGTGGAAAGACTACAGAAACACAAAGATCTACAACAACAATCTCCTAGTTTTTCGGAAGTCATAGCACCGTGTGTGCACCTTACTGTTATTTTCATATACGCACCCTTCCAAAAGAAAGTGCAACAAAGCATACATACATAGAAAATCAATTACATTTAATTCAGTTTTGGAGATTGTCTTAGTTATCTAGTGCTGCTATAACAGAAATACCACAAGTGTGTGGCTTTAACAAGGAGAAATTTATTCTTTCACAGTCTGGGAGGCTAGAAGCCCGAATTCAGAGTGCCAGCTCCAGGGGAAGGTTTTCTCTCTCTGTTGGCTCTTGGGGAAGGTCCTTGTCGTCAATTTTCCCCTGGCCAAGGATCTTCTCCGCACAGGGATGCCAGGTGCAAAGGACACCCTATGCTCCCAATGCTTCTTTCTTGGTGGTATGAGTCCCCCTCTATCTTTCTGCTTGCTTCTCTCTTTTATATCTCAAAAATGATTGACCTAAGACACAACCAAATATTGTAGACTGAGTCCCACCTCATTAACATAACTGCCTCTAATCCTACCTCATTAATATCATAGAGGTAGAATTTACAACACGTAGGAAAATCACATCAGATGACAAAATGATGGACAATCACACAATACTGGGAATCATGGCCTAGCCAAGTTGACACATATTTTGTGGGGACACAATTCAATTCATAACAAAGACCTTTGAGAATTTCACAATTCCCCAAGAGAAATGAAGATGTCCTTGGCTGTCATAAAATTAGATCTCATGTACTGTCTGCGTAGTAACTAAAACAAAACAACCAATTTAGTTTTCAGCCAATTTAATTTTTCTAAAAATTAGTAAACTTACTTTTCAAAGCTCAGAACATGAAAAACAAAGAAAGACCCAAAAACTGTCACAAATTGTAGGAAACTAAGGAGACATGATGACTGGTGGCGGTGTGGTTAAGTGTTAGGCTACTAACAGAAAGGTCAACAGTTCAAACCCACCAGCCACTCTGCAGGAGAAAGATGTGGCATTTTGCTTCCATGAAGATTTACAGCCTTGGAAATCATATGGGGTAGTTCTACTCTGTCCTGTAAGACTGCTATGATTCAGAATCAACTCGATGGCAACGGGTTTTGGATGACTAAATGCAATGTGGTTTCCTGAACTGGATTCTGAAACAGAAAAATGACATTAGTGGAAAAGCTGGTGAAATCCAAATGAAGTCTTTAGTTTCATACATAGTATAGTACCAGTGCAAATTTCTTAGTTTTGATAAATTTATGTATATAAATTTATGAAGGATACTAACATTTGGGAATACTGAGTCAAGGGCATTTGAGAACTCTGTATGATCTCTGCAACTCTTCTGTAAGTGAAATTATTTCACAATAATAAGGTGGTATCATGGATTGAATTGTGTCCCCCAAAAATGTGTCAATTTGGCTAGGCCATGATTCCCAGTATTGTGTGGCTGTCCTCCATTTTTTTATCTGATTTTGTGATGTGTTGTAAATCCTAGCCTCTATATGTTAATGAGGCAAGATCAGTCACATCCTTCTTCAGGTCACACCCTTGCTTGAGTCACACCTTTTATCTTACAAGAGATAAAAAGAGAGAGAAGTGAGCAGAGAGAGAGAGAGGGACCTCATTACCACAAAGAAAGAAGAGCCAGGAGTGGAGCACATCTTTTGGACTGAGGGTCCCTGCACTGAGAACCAACTAGACCCAGGGGAAGATTGATGCCAAAAAGCATGGAAATCTCCAAGGATCACTGGACCCATAGATGTTGAAAGGAGACAAGGACCTTCCTCCAGAGCCGACAGGGTAAGAAAGCCTTTTCCTAGAGCTGGCACCTTGAATTTGGACGTCTAGCTTCCTAAACTGTGAGAGAATAAATTTCTGTTTGTAAAAGCCATCCACTTGTGCTATTTCTGTTATAGCAGCACTAGACAGCTAAGACAGGAGATATTGTTGATTGGATGCTCTCATGGATTGAATTGTGTCCCCAAAAAATATCTGTCAACTTGGCTGGGTCATGATTTCCAGTATAGTATGATTGTGTACCATTTTGTAATCTGGTGTGATTTCCTTATGTGTTGTAAACTCTATCACTATGATGTAATAAGATGGATTAGCAGCAGTTATACTGATGAGGTCTACAGGATTAGATAGTGTCTTAAGACAATCTCTTTTGAGCTATAAAAGAGAGAAGTGAGCAGAGAGACATGGGAACCTCATACCACCAAGAAAGCAGTGCTGGGAGCAGAGCACATCCTTTGGACCTGAGGTTCCTGCACAGAGAAGCTCCCAGACCAAAGGAAGATTGATGACATGGACCTTCCTCCTGAGCTGATAGAGAAAGCATTCCCCTGGAACTGATGCCCTGAATTTGGACTTGTAGCCTACTGGACTGTGAGAGAATAAATTTCTCTTTGTTAAATCCATCCACTTGTATTTCTGTTACAGCAGCACCAGATGACTAAGACAGGAGGGATCCTAGCAGGGGCCGGAGGGAGGTGGGAAGGTGTGAGTGCCAACACTGGAATACCTTATCGAGCTAGTCTCCACTGTCTGTCTGAGATGATAAATTCTCCAGGGCCTTTGAAGTGGTCTCTGGAGTGCATCTGAGAACTATCTGTCCAGGAGAGGATGGGGAGTGGCTCCTGCTGTAGCTGGTCAAGGAGACCCTGTGCCTTAGCTCCCCCACAGGCATCGGGCACACTCAGAGAAACCCAAGGCAGAAACCAGAGTTGTCAGTCAGATTCTTGCTGCACAAAGCAGTGGAATTAAACTGGAGCAAGAGGAGGGGCTGCAAGGACACACAGTGGTGCCAGTCAGTCAGATTCTTGCTGCACAAAGCAGTGGAATTAAACTGGAGCAAGAGGAGGGGCTGCAAGGACACACAGTGGTGCCACAAGGTGTCCAGTACTACAGAGAAACTACTCTCCAAACAACTGCCCCCAGCACCCGGTGCCCCATAAGCTCCCAGCTTCCTGACAGGAGCACCTCCACGTCTCTTACTGAGGGCCTCCCCTGCCCATGAGACCAGATCAAGTTCATGTGTAGGGAGGGCCAAAAGGGACAAGGAACTAACATTCCCAGGGGCAGCCCTCAACAAATAACAGGCTATCATTAGTGGGTAAATACATGGCCTCTTTGCCCACCAGGTGGGATGACTCTAAGGCATGTTGCACACTCTCTCCCAGAAGTCCCCAACAGGCTCAAGCCCCAATTGCCCACACAAATAATCCGTTCATCAGTGCACCCTGCCTTGGCTTCCTTCTCCCTGTCTTGCTTCCTGGTCTCTCACTATGCTTCTCCAGATCACATCCCAAACTAACTAAACCAAAACAGTTGCCATCAACTCCAACTCGTGGCGAAGCACGTGTGTCAGAGTAGAACTGTACTCCAAAGCGTTTTCAATGGCCGTGAACTTTCAGAAGTAGAGAATCGTGCCTTTCCTCTGAAGTGGATTTGAACCTTCTACCTTTCAGTTAGTATCTGAGCACTTCTCTCTTTGCACCATTCAGGGACTCCTAAACAAACTATTTGTCCCCAAATCCTTGTCTCAGATCTGCTGTTGAGTAACCCACAAAAACAGAGGCTGAGCCATGGTTTTGAGCCATGGTTTGAGACAGGACTGTCTGATCCAGAGCCCAGACACTTAGCCATGGTGCTACCTCAGCTGCTCAGCTGTTGGGAAAGTCAGTTTATTCAGGGACCCTGTGAGAGGCCACAGACATCTGTGTGCCACCTGCAGCCACTGAACACCATCTTTCCACTTTCTACTCCAACTGACATCTAGCAAAACAAGCACCAGAGACCCTGGCATCTTCCTTCTTCTCCAGGTCTAGAAAGATGTAAGAGGGAACTTGTCCAGCAGGGAGTTCCCTCTCAAGTATATCTAAACCGGTGCTTGAAGACCACCATCACATCAACCTCCACCACAGTTGTCGGTCCCCTCTCCTCTCTGCCCAGCCTCAGCCTACTGGGGATCTGCTCTCTCAGGACTCTGTCCTGGCCTCTTGTGACCTACAATCATTTCTTCCAACTCAGTTATCCAAACTCTTCCCTCATTTCACCTTGCTCTGTTTGATAAGGCTCTTCTGATGCCAAATCTAGTGCTAACAGCTCCCTCCACCACTTCTGTTTAGCTCCCAGAATTGCTCCGTGATAGCTCATTTCCAGCAACGTTACGCTGATGTTTTGGAGAACTCCTCTGGCTTCCATTGGGTCTTTGTTCATTGCCAGCCACAGGTGCTGGATATGGTTGACATTAGTGAACTACAGCAAAGACTGCAGCTAACAGCAGCTCTGCCCATCCCTGCATGGCATGGCACTCTCCCTGAGGTATCTTGAGGGCAGTGTTTCAGACTGTGTCTCCAAGGCCTGCCAGGGGACAGGTGGATGAAAAGCCAAAGTCTGCAGAGAATGGAGAAGAGGTAGTGGCAAGGCAGGTAGAAAAGAGGGTGTGTGCAGCCCAGGCTTGGCAATGGGCCCCCCAGCCCAGACCACTCATTTTCTGGTGCCAACGGGCTGCTTACTGAACCCCTTTTCAGCCTCAATTTCCTCATACCTAAAATGTGGATAATAATACTACTTCCCAGGACTGTTGTGAGGATTAAATGAGACAGGCATAAGCGCACAGCCTGAGGTCAGCTCATGGCAGCCTATGGAATCCATGCTATCATTGTTGTCATCATTAACTACCATTTTTTCAATCTCCGAATCCTCTTCAACAGAAAACCGGTTGTCTTGATGGGCACTTGAGAAAGGAGGAGCAAATTTTTGAGACAGCATGATCCAAAGAATTTTCTCTCAGCAACAATTGTTAAGCCCAGGAGGTCTTGGAATTCTTTTAGAAGAGGGTTCAATATCAGCAGGCTCAGATGGCTCCCGAAAGGTCTAAATTATCCCTAGAGTCCCAATATCTTGGCTTATGATTCCTCACGTCTCCCTAATTAAATTGTCTGGTTTAATCCCTGCTGCTTGGCCCTCTCCTAGCCCGGTCCTCCCCAGCTTTGCAGCCACTCGGTGCTGGGTGCAATTTACAAACTGCCGGTTTGCAGACTTGGTGCCCCCAGCAATATGTTCCACGCCCACCTCCTTTGTGTAAGGTCCGCCTGTTAACTGGCAGTTGGAATGTCTTCTAAGCAGACAAAAGACCAGCTCAAGTGTGTGACCATTTGAGGGCAGTGGTCACTCCCTCTGCGGGTAGTTAAGCTTTGGGCTGTCCAGAGCCAGCTGCTGTGTCCTCTGAAAAGAATGGATCCAGCATGTGGGCTCCAAAAAGGCCTGGGCCCTGGGCCCCAGTGCAACAACCCACTCAGAAGCACATTCAGCATATGGATCCCCAGGGCTTCCTGCATTTCACAACCATGACTTCCCCCTTCAGGGACAGCAATATTTGGAGACCTTAAATGGGCTGTGTGACCACATTAAATTCCCAAGGCAGCCAGAACCAAGATGCTACTTGGCTTGGCTCATGGTTCTTCCCCTCCATGAAACAGATTGGCTCATTTTTCAGGCAACTAATTGTTAATTTGAAGCCATGAATAGAAAGAGATGAGAAAGACCTGTCTCCTGCCTGATAAATGTTAAGCTTTGTTATTCACAGGCTCCATGGAAACGAAAGGTCTTTGAGTTTGAGAAGATGGCAAAACATAGGCGAGTCAGGGACCGTGTATGTGCACATACGGAATCGCACAATTGCCTTTCCTTTATAAAACATGGTGGGGATGCCATTCACAATGAACCGTCACTGTCAGTGCTTATGGGGGACAAGGGTCATGTTATCTCGGGCCTCAACAAATCCAGACTTTGAGGAGATTGCCAACATCTGTACAAAAGTCTCAGTTTGTAGAAAAGAGTACGTAATTCTCAGTTATGCTGCCAGAATTTTTTTAAAAGACCGTGCAACTTTAAACTTGAGTCCCATTACTAGACCACATCTTTGACACCATAAATTAGTATTTACAATAAATTCTGCAGTTATCTTGTGCACAGCATAACTTCATGGCAGTGTATTAAAAGCATTTACTTGTTAAACACAATTAAAATATACCATAAAATTTTTTGTAACCCATTTTCCCCCCATATTTTATTATGAAAAATTTCAAATACAGAGAAAAATTGAAGGAATTTACAGTGAACCCTACAGAGCACTGTGTACATTCATTCTATAATTGTTAAAATTTTGCTATACTTGCCTTATCATAAATCTATCTCTTGGTCCACCCATCAATCCATCATATTTTTTGTTGCATTTCAAACTAAGTTGCCAACAGCAGTAACTTCCACCCCTAAAACTTGAGCATGCCCATCATAAACTAGAGACCAATGTGCATTTAGGGGATTTTTAGGTAAAACTTATATACGGTGTCATGCCCGTCTCTGAAGTGCACCATTCCATGAGTCTGGACAAAGATGTGCACCTTTGACCTAACCCCTATCAAGACACACAACATGCTTAGAAAGTCCCTGTAGTCTCTTTCCAATCACTCTGATCCCGCCCCCAACCTACCCCCATCCTCATGTTGTTGTTGTTAGGTACTCTAACTTATGGCGACCTTACGTATAACAGAACCAAACATTGCCTGTTCCTGCACCGTCTTCATGATCGTTAGTGTTTGAGTCCATTGTTGTGACTATGGTGTCAGTCCATCTCTAGAGGGTTTCCCTTGTTTTCACTGACCCTTTACTTTACCAAATATGTCCTTTTCTAAGTGATTTGACCTTCCTGTTGATGTGTCCAAAGTAAGCAAGCTGAAGTACTGTTTTTTTCCCCACAATAGTTGTAACCCATTTTTGCTATTTATATTTTAATATACCTGGAATTTAAGTAAACAGAAGTGATCTAGAGCTATTTTAAAGCATAGATGAGAAGGTTGGGAGGGAGCAGGGAGTTTAAGTAAACGGAAGTGAAACAACTAGGACAGAAATAACGAGAATGTTGACACAATATGAAGAATGTAATGAATGTCACTGATTATTATGTCCAGAAACTATGGAATGGGAGCAGGTTTGCTGTGTATATTTTCACCAAAAGTAAAATTTTGAAAAAATAGGGGGAAAAAAAGGTCATCTAGACTTCTCGACTTCTGCGAGGTCCAGAGAACCACCTTAGTTGTCTCATTTTTTTTTAATCACCAAATCATCAATGTATCCCTCCAGGGCTAAGAAGGCAGAGTGCAGCTCCCATGATTTTAAGTCCATGGATGCAAGCTCTCATTTTCTTTTCTACAAAAAGAGAAAATTAAGCCAGGCTTATTTGACTTTTTTCACTGGCCCCTTCAGAATAGGCTAATGCTTGACTGCACGCTTTATGAGAGAACACAGGGATCTTTGAATCTTTTGAATCAGGAATACAGCCTCAAAAATAGAATTAGTTATTGATGTAAAAGTCCCAAAATTTTCAGGCAAGAATCATAAGTGGATGATTAATGGTGGAAGTATAAGGACTATGAAGATATTTACAATCTCAAAGTATTTTCCCAAAACATAAATTACAAAAGGAAAAATAGTGGAGAAACCTCACAGATACTACTTTAAACAAATGAGCTAAGGTAACATCACCTGTTTCTGGACAAACCTACAGGAAAGGCACAACATCACTTCTGTGGCATTCTAGCCAAGAGTGCATAAATTGAATCTAATCATAAGGAAATATCAGGCAAATCAAAACTGAGAGACATTTTACGAAATAATTGATCTGTATTGTTAAAAATAGTCAAGGTCCCATGCACCTTGTCTGTGCACAAAGAGGGGCACCAAACACTGACCAGATTGGACAATGAATCTCCCTGCTGAAGTGCCTGGAGTTGGCTGTCCCCCACTCCCACTAGTGTGGCTCCTAAAACAGTAGCTACAACTCCAGACCTCCGTTGCTTGTCCAAGGAGGGGAAAGGAGCCCATCTGTGGTGGGAGACTGGAAGGCTGTGCACAGCGGCTGGGGACAGCAGAGCTCCTCTGAGTGCCCACAGCTCCAGTGGGCTGGGCTCCATGACCGGTTACTACCCGTTGCTGTCGAGTCAATTCTGACTCATTACAACCCTACAGGACAAAGTAGAACTGCTCCATAGGGTTTCCAAAGAGCGGTTGGTGGATTCAAACTGCGAGCTTTCTGGTTAGCAGCCGAGCTCTTAACCACTGCATCACCAGGGCCAGTTAATAAAAGTGTTGCAAACAGTCATAAGGTGCAGCAGAGCAGGGGAGAAAGAACTAAGCAATGAAAGCTGCGCCATCTGGTGGACAGATCGATTAATGCGAGCAACTAAAAGAAAAAAAAAACCCTAACCTGAATATAGAGGTGCTTCAAGCAGGCTGGAAGATTCTGTCCACCTGATGGTTTCTTCCAGAAAACAGTGCCATCCATACAAATACTTGGAAGAGCTGAGTAAGCTACCATCAAGCAAAAATATAATGCCCCAAAGTCAATAAAAGAGTACAGGAAATACTAAGAAAATAGAAATGATGACTCATTCAAATGAATAGAAAAAAGGAGAGACAACGTATCTATGGAAGCTCAATTAATGAATATAGCAGAAGAATACAATACAATGATATTAAACAAGCTCATAGAACTAAAAGAAAACACAGAAAAAGAACTAAAGGAAATTAGGAAAATAGTTAAGGAACAAAATGAGAACATAAATAGAGGAACCATAAAAAGAAACCAAACAGAAATACCGGAAATGAAAGAGACAATAACTGAAATAAGAAACTCAGTGGAAGGTTTGAATAATAGGGTTGAACAGACAAAAGACAGAATCAGAGAAATTGAAGATAAAGTAACCAAAATACTAGAGGCCAAAGAACGACAAGGGAGAAGGATCAACAACACCAACCACAGTTTAATGGAACTCGTTGAACACCAAGTAGGATGAATCCAAACAAGCACACACCAAAGCATATCATAATCAGTTTATCAAAGACTAAAGATAACTGAGTGAAGCCAACATGGCGCTATAGACAGAAGGACTATGCCATCCCTCTACAGCAAATACCTGAAAAACTAAGTAAAACAGATACAAACGTCAATCCTGGAACCTTAAGCATAAAAGGAAGGGATAAAGAACGCAACCAAACACCTAATGGAATAAGAAACTGGCAGAGAACGAGGAGAGCTACGGATTGTAGGTCCCCTACCAACTAAAGTGGCGTGGACTCGTCATCTTGGACCTCAGCCACCAAGAACAGCAGACAGGGAGTATGGGAAGGCAACTTCACAGAGCTCCCAACAGGAGACAGATCAACCGGTAACCAGGGATACACGCTTTCCCACCCCTGCACCCTTCTTCCCTCTACACAGCCTCTGCCACTTTCCAATTGGCCACAGTCACTCAGCCAGAAAGACGCCAGCTCCTTGCTGCCTGGATTTGCCCCACCCGCACTGGTCAGCTCCTTTAGTGCCATTTTCTGTTGTTGTTATTTTGGCTTTTTTTGTTTGTTTCTTCTCTCTCTCTACCTTCCTCCTTACCTTTCTCCCACCCACCTAGCTGCGTGTGCCATCTTCACCCCTTCTTGACAGGCTGTGCCACACTGCTCAGCTCGAGAGCCATTGGCATGGGGCTTCCCCAGGTCCACACCACACCACCGGCAGGCTCCCTTAGTGCCGTTTTTTTTTTTTTTTTCACCCTTGGTTTCTCATCTCTCTCTCTCCCTTACTTTCCTTTCTCCTTTCCACCTAGTTGTGTGAGCCATCTCTGCCCGTTCTTGATGGGCTGTACCACACTGCCCTGGTAGAGAGCCAGCAGCACATGACCTCCCCAGGTCGATGCCACTACCACTGGCAGGCTCCTTCAGTGCATTTATTTATCTTTTCTTGTGCTTTAGGTGAAAGTTTACAGCTCAAGTTAGTTTCTCATACAAAAATTTATACACACATTGTTATGTGACCCTAGTTGCTAACCCTATAATGTGACCGCACATTCCTTCTTTCTAACCTGGATTTCCCGTGTCCATTCAACTAGCTCCTATCCCTTTCTGCCTTCTCATCTCGCCTCTGGACAGGGGCTGCCCATTTAGTCTCCTGTATCTACTTGAACTAAGAAGCACACGCTTCACAAGTATTATTTTATGTCTTATAGTCCACTAGATTCTTTGTCTGAGGAGTTGGCTTCAGGAGTGGTTTTAGTTCTGGGTTAACAGAGAGTCTGGGGGCCATGTCTTCTGGGGTTCCTCCAGTCTCAATCAGACCATTAAGTCTGGTCTTTTTTACTTGAATATGAGTTCTACACCCCACTTTTCTCCTGCTCCATCAGGGGTTCTCTGTTGTGTTCCCTGTCAGGGTGGTCATTGGTGGTAACCAGGCACGATCTAGTTCTGGTCTCAGGCTGATGGAGTCTCTGGTTTAAGTGGCCCTTTTTGTCTCTTGGGCTAATATTTTCCTTCTGTCTTTGGTGTTCTTCATTCTCCTTTGCTCCCGGTAGGTTGGGGCCAATTGATGCATCTTAGATGGCAGCTTGCTAGCTTTTAAGACTGGAGACGCCACTTACCAAAGTGAGATTCAGAACATTTTCTTAATAAACTTTGTTATGTCAATTGACCTAGATGTCCCCTGAAGCCATGGTCCCCAGAGTCCTGCTCTTACTACATTGTCTCTCAAAGCATTTGGTTGTGTTCAGGAAACTTCTTAGCTTTTGCTTTAGTCCAGTTCTGCTGACTTCCCCTGCATTGTGTGTTGTCCTTCCCTTCACCGAAGATGATCCTTGCTTACTGTCTAGTTAGTGAATTCCTCTCTGCCTCCCTCCCCACACTCATAACCATCAAAGAACGTTTTCTTCTGTGCTTAAACCTTTTCTTGAGTTTTTATAATAGTGGTCTCATGCAATATTTGTCCTTTTGTGACTGACTAATTTTACTCACCGTAATGTCCTCCACATTCATCCATGTCGTGAGATGTTTCACGGATTCGTCTTTGTTCTTTATTGTCGCATAGTATTCCATTGTGTGTTTGTACCATAATTTGTTTATCCATTTGTCTGTTGATGGGTATCTAGATTGTTTCCATCTTTTTGCTGTTGTGAACAGTGCTGCAATGAACAGCGGTGTGCATACGTCTATTCATGTGATGGCTCTTATTTCTCTAGGGTATATTTCTAGGAATGAGATTGCTGGCTCATATGGTACTTCTACTTCTAGCTTTTTAAGGAAGCACCAGATCATTTTCCAAAGTGGTAGTACCATTTTACATTCCCACCAGCAGTATATAAGTGTTCCAGTCTCTCCACAACCTTTCCAACATTTATTATTTTGTGTTTTTTGGATTAATGCTAGCCTGGTTGGGGTGAGATGGTATCTCATTGTAGTTTTGATTTGCATTTTGCTAATGGCTAATGATCCTGAGAATTTTATCATATATCCATTAACCTCCTGAATGTCTTTGGTAAAGTGTCTGCTCATATCCTTTATTCATTTGTTAATTGGTTTTTTTTGTGGTTGAAGTTTTGCAGTATCTTGTAGATTTAAGAGATTAAAACTTGATTGGATATGTCATAGCCAAAATTTTTTTCCCAGTATGTAGGCTGTCCTTTTACTCTTTTGGTGAAATCTTTTGATGAATATAAGTGTTTGATTTTTAGGAGCTCCCAGTTATCTAGCTTCTCTTTTGGTGTTTGTGTATTGTTAGTTATGTTTTGTATCCTGTTTATGTCATGTATTAGGGCTCCTAGCATTGCCGCTATTTTTCATTCGGTGATCTTTAGCATTTCAGATTTTACATTTAGGCCTTTGATCCATTTTGACTTAGTTTTTTGTGCATGGTGTGAGGTATCGGTCTTGTTTCATTTTTTTGCAGATGGATATCCAGTTATGTCAGCACCATTGGTTAAAAAGACTGTCTTTTCCCCATTTCACATGCTTTGGGCCTTTGTCAAGTATCAGCTGCTCATAGGTGGATGGTTTTATGTCTGGATTCTCAATTCTGTTCCATTGGTCTATGTATCTGTTGTTGTACCAGTACCGGGCTGTTTTGATTACGGTGGCGGTATAATAGGTTCTAAAATCAGGTACTGTGAGGCCTCCCACTTTGTTCTTCTTCTTCAGTAATGCTTTGCTTATCGAGGGCCTCTTCCCTTTCCATATGAAGTTGGTGATTTTTTTCTCCATCTCATTAAAAAATGCTGTTAAAATTTGGATCGGGATTGCATTGTATCTGTAGATCACTTTGGGTTAAATCGACATTTTCACAATGTTGAGTCTTCATATCCATGAGCAAGGTATGTTTTTCCACTAATGTAGGTCTCTTTTGTTTTCTTACAAGAGTGTCTTGTAGTTTGCTTTGTATAGGTCTTTTACATCTCTGGTTAGATTTATTCCTAAGTATTTTATCTTCTTGGGGGCTATTGTAAATAATATTGATTTGGTGATTTCCTCTTTGGCGTTCTCTTCGTTGGTGCAGAGGAATCCAACTGATTTTTTATGTTCAGCTTGTATCCTGATACTTTGCTGAAATCTTCTATTGGTTCCAGCAGTTTTCTTGTGGATTCTTTGGAGTTTTCTGTGTATAAGATCCTATCATCTGCAAATGGGGACACTTTTACTCCTTCCTTACAAATTTGGATACCCTTTATTTCTTTTTCTAGCCTACTTTCTCTGGCTAGGTCCTCTAGCACAATGTTGAATAACGGTGGTGATAAAGGGCATCCTTGTCTGGTTCCTGTTCTCAAGGGGAATGCTTTCAGACTCTCTCCATTTACGATGATGTTGGCTGTTGGCTTTGTATAAATGTCCTTTATTACATTGAGGAATTTTCCTTCTATTCCTGAGAGTTTTTATCATGAATGGGTGTTGGACTTTGTCAAATGACTTTTCTGTGTCAATTGATAAGATCATCTGCCTCATGTCTTTTGTTTTATTTATGTGATGGATTACATTGATTGTTTTTCTAATGTTGAACCATCTTTGCATACCTGGTATGAATCCCACTTGGTCATGGTGAATTTTTTTTTTTTTTTTGATATGTTGTTCAATTCTATTGGCTAGAATTTTGTTGAGGATTTTTGCATCTATGTTCATGAGGGATATTGGTCTGTAATTTTCTTTTTTTGTGTTGTCTTTACCTGGTTTTGGTGTCAAGGTTATGCTGGCTCCATAGAATGAGTATGGGAGTATTCCATCCTTTTCTATGCTCTGAAATACCTGTAGTAGTAGTGGTGTTAACTTTTCTCTGAAAGTTTGGTAGAATTCTCCAGTGAAGCTGTCAGTGCCAGGGTTCTTCTTTGTTGGGAGTTTTTTAATTACCTTTTCAATCTCTTCTTTTGTTATAGGTTTATTTAGTTTTTCTACCTTAGTTTGTGTTAGTTTAGGTAGGTAGTGTGTTTCTAGAAATTTGTCCATTTCCTCTAGGTTTTTAAACTGTTGGAGTACAATATTTATGATTCTCTTAATTTTAGTTGGGTCTGTTATGATATCACCCATCTCATTTTTTATTTGGGCTATTTGCTTCCTCTTGTGTTTTTCTTTTGTCATTTTGGCCAATGGTTTATCAATTTTGTTGATCTTTCAAAGAACCAGTTTTTGGTTTTGTTAACTCTTTCAATTGTTCTTCTATTCTGTTTCATTTAATTCTGCTCTAATTTTTATAATTTCCTTTCTTCTGATGCCTAAAGGCTTCTTTTGCTGCTCTATTTCTACATATTAGAGTTGTAGGATTAATATTTTGATTTTGGCCCTTTCTTCTTTTTGGATGTATGCATTTATTGCTATAAATTGACCTCTGAGCACTGCTTTTTCTGTGTCCCAAGGTTCTGGTAGGATGTGTTCAAATTCTCATTTGATTCTGTGAATTTCTTTATTCTGTCATTAATTTCATCTAAAGCCCAGTAGTTTTTGAGCAAGGTGTTGTTCAGTTTCCATGTATTTGATTTTTTTTTTTCCTTGCTTTTTCTGTTATTGATTTCTACTTTTATGGCTTTACGGTCGGAAAAGATACTTTGTAATATTTCGATGCTTTGGATTCTGTTAAGGCTTCCTTTATGGTCTCATATGTGGTCTATTCTAGAGATTGTTCCATGTGCGTTGGAAAAGAAAGTACACTTGGCTGCTGTTGGGTGGAGTGTTCTGTATCTGTCTATGAGATTAAGTTGGTTGATTATGGCAATTAGATCTTCTGTGTCTTTATTGAGCTTCTTTGTAGATGATCTGTTCTTCACCAAAAGTGGTGTGTTAAAGTCTCCTGCTATTATTGTGGAGCTGTCTATCTCTCTTTTCAATTCTGTTAGAGTTTGTTTCATGTATTTTGGAGCCCTGTTCTTGGCTTCATATTTACTATGGTTATGTCCTCCTGCTGTATTTACCCTTTAATCATTATATATTGTCTTTCCTTATCTTTTGTGGTGGATTTTACTTTAAAGTCTATTTTGTCAGACATTACTATTGCCTGCTCTTTTTTGACGGTTGTTTGCTTAATATATTTTTTTCCATCCTTTGAGTTTTAGTTTGTTTGTGTATTTAAGTCTAAGGTGTGTCTTTTCTAGGCAGCATATAGACAGATTGTGTTCTTTTTTTTTTTTTTTTTTTTAATCCATTCGGCCACTCTCTGTCTCTTTATTGGTGCTTTTAGTCAATTTACTTTCAGTATAATTATTGCTAGGTATGAGTTTAGTGTTGTCTTTTTGATGAATTTTTTTGTCATTGACAGTTTCTTCCCTCCATCTAGTTTTCTGTGCTGAGTTGTTTTTCTTTATGTATTTTCTTTTCATCTTTTTCATTGTTGTTGATTTTGTGTTTGCTGAGTCTTTATATTTTTCTAGTTTTTTATTTTGACTTGTAAGATAGTTAGTTTCCTTTGTGGTTACCTTACTATTTACCCTTATTTTTCTAAGTTTAAATCACTGTTTTATTTCTTTATATCTCTTTGATTTCCCTCCATATGAAGGATCTGTGACTACATTATTTATTCCCTCTTTTTTGTTTTAACATTGTCATCTATTTCATATTGACATCTCTGTTTCCTTATATTCAATGTGTTAGCTTTGATTTATTTTTATGACTTCCCTATTTGGGTTGATATCTGGTTGTTCTGTCCTGTGTTCTAGTCTTGGGTTTTAACTGATGTTATTGATTTTCTAACCAGAGGACTCCCTTTAGTATTTCTTGTAATTTTGGTTTGGTTTTTACAAATTCCCTAAACTTTTGTTTATCTGGAAATGCCCTAATTTCACCATCATATTTGAGAGACTGTTTGCTGCATATATAATTCTTGGCTGGCAATTCTTTTCTTCAAGGCTTTCTATATGTCATCCCATTGCCTTCTTGCCTGCTTGGTTTCTGCTGAGCAGCCCGAACATAGTTGTATTGACTTTCCTTTGTAGATGAGTTTTCATTTATTTCTAGTTGCCCTTAAAATTCTCTCTTTATCTTTGGTTTTGGCAAGTTTGATTATATCTTAGTGACTTTCTTTTGGGATCTACCTTATGTGTGGTTTGATGAGCTTCTTGGATAGAGATCTTCTCATCTCTCACGATATCAGGGAAGTTTTCTGCCAACAAATCTTCAATGATTCTGTCTGTATTTTCTGTTATCTCCCCTGTTCTGGTACTCCAATCACTCGTAGGTTATTCCTCTTGATAGAGTCTCGCATAATTCTTAGGTTTCTTCATTTTTTAAAAATTCTTTTATCTGATTTTTCCTCAAGTAAGTTGATGTCAAGTGCTTTATCTTCAGTCTCACTAATTCTGACTTCCATTGCCTCAGTTCTGCTCCTGTGACCTTCTATTGAGTTGTCTAATTCTGAAATTTTACTGTTAATATTTTGGATTTCTGTTTGCTGTTTCTTTATGGATTCTTGCAGCCTGTTAAATTTGTCATTATGCTCTTGTATAACCTTCTTAAATTTCTCTATTGCTTTGTCTGTGTGTTCCTTGGCTTGTTCTGAGTTTTTGCATGGTCTCCTTCCTGATCTCTTGAAGAGTTCTGTGTATTAATCTTTTGAATTCTACCTCTGGTAATTCCAAGAAGTTCTCTTCCTCTGGCAGGTTTCTTGATTCTTTGTTTTGGTAGCTTGCTGAAGCCATCATGGTCTGCCTCTTTATGTAATTTGATATTGACTCTTGTCTCCAAGCCATCAATGTTATTATTTTTATTTATTTTATATTTGCTTAGTGTGTCCTAGCTTCTTGTTTTGTTTTGTTTTGATATGCCCAGATAGGCTGGTCATGTAAGCTAGTTTGATTATTGGCATCTTTGAAGCTCTCACGTCCTGTCTCCAGGTGGCTAGAGCTGTTACTATGTATGTGAGCCCAGGAATCCATTTACTTCTCTTGTGTGGATTCAGCTCAGGTGTCCAGGTCGTCAGTCACTGAGTGTGTGGTGCAGGCTCTCACCTACAGTCCCTTACAGGTAGGGGTGATTGGCATAGGTACAGGTATCTGGCTGCAGTAGGGGGGTCATGTGCAGATCAAGGCAGAGGGATAACTGCTACCCCTGAGTGTCTGGGTGGAATGTGTGTTCCCTAGAACACATAAGTAGGTGGGTTTTGCAGTCAGACTATGGGCACCCAATGCTGCTGGCTGTAAGGACTGGGAGGTACTACTTATTCTTGGACCCCTGTTGCAGGTGGCTTATTGGAGTGGGTGGAGCCACCAGTTCTAAGGCCCTTGATGTGGGTAGATGAGGGCCCTAATTAATGGGCTGGGTGGTGTCAAATGTCACGAATCTGCCACTCCCCCTTACAGCTGACATAGATGAAAATAGGCTTCAGGTATATACCCTGTTTTGCTGTGCTAATGAGGGCCTACACTGTTGAATGGGCCCACACAGGTCTATGCAGTGTTAAAAGGCATTCAAAGTCCATGGGCCCCTTATGCCTGTGCCTAGGCAAAGGGGCTGTGCCTGCCCTGAGTTCCCAGCTTAGGGGAGCTGGCAGATTATTTTTTCCTGCTTGTTAAATTGTTCCTCTCCAAAGCTGGGAGAATGGCTCAGGGCACGTGACGAGTCCTACTTCTGGACCAGGGGGCACCACAATCACTGAAGCCAGACCAGGACCCAGAGCAGAGCAGGGAGGGGGCAGGTAACTGGGAGAGAGGCACTTCCCAAGAGGGGGGGTTTGATCTGTGCAGTAGGTTAGACACTTATACTTATCTTTTGCCAATTGAGCACTATTTCTCAGTGGTTCTGGAGGCTTGAGCAGACTCTCCACCATTTGGTCTCTCCTGATGTGGAAGACACATCGCGGGTGTCACTGCTTGTCTCACCCCTCGCACCTTACACAATCCAGCCTGTGAGGTGCCAGTGCCATCCAGGTCAGGCCTGGTAACTCCTCGCTGCTCGCCTCCCTCCCCCTGCTGCTCAATCTGATTCCTTAACTTTGTCTTTGATGTTCAGGGCTTCTAGATTGTCATATATAATCAACTGACTTGTTTTTTTCGAGTCTTTGCTGCATGAGGGACCACAGGAAGCACTCGCCTACTCCACCATCTTGGCCCTGCCTCCTTCAGCAAATTTATTTTTTCTTTTCTTTTTATCTTTGCTTGTTTTTGCTATTCTTTTTTATTGTTGTTGTTTCTTCTCTCTGTCTCCCTTCCTTCCGTTTCTTTCTCCCACCCACCTAGCCCTGTGCACCGCCCCTCCTTCTCAACAAGCTGTGCTGTACTTCACAGCTAGAGAGCCTGTGGCACACAGCCTACCCAGATTCATCACCCCTACAGGCTGGATCCCTCAGCTCCGTAGTTTTTTATCTTTATCTTTACCCTTCTCGCTTTTCCTTCTCCCTCCCTTCTATGCCTGGCACTGCCTGTGCCCCTTCTTGATGCACCATGCCATGCTGCTTGGTGAGAGAGACACCAGATCACCCCTACCCCAAATCCACCCCACCTCCAATGGCCAGCTCCCCCAGCACCATATATATTTTTTGGTGGAGTTTTGTTTGTTTTGTTTTTTCTTTCTTCTCTCTCTTTCCCTTCTTATCTTTCCTTTCACCAGTCCACCTCGCCCCTTGCAACACCGATGCCTCTTCTCAACAGGTCAAGTCACACCACTTGGCTAGAAAGACACCATCACACAGCATTGCCAGGTCTGCTCTGCCCACACCCACCAGATCCTACCACACCACCATTTTATTCAGTTCTTCTTTTTTCCTTCTTTTTTTTGTTTTTTTGCTTTGTTTCTCTCTTCTTTCTCTCACCCACTTAGCTCCACACATCACATCCTTTCCCTTTCTCCTCCCTATTTGCATCACACACTGAGAATCACACCACCAAGCAGCACAGGCATGGACCACCGGATCCTGTCCTGCACTGCCCACCAGCCCTGACCTGTCAGCCCCAGCATGTGCTGTAAATAACCCATCTATTCATCACTTGCTTCTCTGCTGGACCTGTCCAGCTACACTATAGCTGAGCAAAAGGCCCTGCACACCTGGACAAGCTGGTGAGAACTATCGTACCCACAGATGAGCAGGCAACAATGCATGCCCAGCCCACTGCACAGACAGAACCAAATAAAACAAAAAAGCAGGATGAAACAATCAAATCTACAATCAATAAACGAAGAAAATAATTCTTGATTGTCCTGAAGACAGCAGACAATATCAAAAAAAATTTTTTAAAGGACAGGGTGGCTCCAGGAAGCTTTCAAAATAAAAAACTAAATGACCTTCCATAGAGGAAAAGGCACTGAAACTACTTGGCATGAAATTCAAAACTCTAATATTCAGGGATCTCCAAGAAATGAAGGAAAATGCAGACAAAAATAAGGAAAACACAGACAAATTCATGGAAAATACAGACAAAATCATGGAAAAGACAGACAAAACAATGGAAGAATTCAGAAAAGCAATACAGGAACAAAATTTCAAAATAAACAAAAAACTAGAAATCATACAAAAACAACAATTAGAAATCCAAAATAAAAACAAGATTTCAGAAATGGACAGTGAAATAGAAAGTTTTAGGAGCAAATTTGTAACAATGGAAGACAGGATCAGCGAAATTGAAGACAAATCTTGGATACCACTTTGAGAAAAAAAATCAGAAAAAAGAAAGAAAAAACCCTGAGAACACTGTGGGATAAAAATGAAAGCAAAAATTTGCATGTGATTGGAGTTCCAGAATAGGACAAGAAAACAGAAAAAACAGAGAGGTTCATTGAAGATATGCTGACAGAAAACTTCCTTAATATCATGAAAGATGTAAACCTATCCAAGAAGCTCAATGAACTCCATATAAGATAGATCCCAAAAGAAAATCACCAAGACATATCATAAGCATGCCCAGCTAAAACCAAAGACAAAGAAAGAACCCTGAGAGCAGCTCGAGAAAAATTAAACATCACATAAAAATGGGAAACAATAAGACTAAGCTCTCATTACTTGGCAGAAACCATGCAGGCAAGAAAGCAGTGGAATGACATATATAAAACCTTGAAAGAAAAAAATTGCCAACCAAGAATTATATATCCTGCAAAACTCTCACTCAAATATGATGGCAAAATTAAGACATTTCCAGATAAACAGAAATTAAAGGATTATGTAAAAACCAAACCAAACTGACAAGAAATATTAAAGAGTCAGTCCTTCAGTTAGAGAACCAACAACATCAGACAACAACCTGAATGTAGGATGCAACACAGCATCAGCCAGATACAAATCTAGGTAATGAACTCTCGAGGATAAAGTAAAACTAAAAGATTTACAGCAGGGAACCAGAGATGTCAAGCTGTAAATGACAACAAGGTCAGAACAATAAAAGAGAGAATAATTGATGTAGGTATACCCGTTGCCATTGAGTCAATTCCAACTCATAGCAATCTATAGGACAGAGTAGAACTATCCTGTAGAGTTTCCAAGTGGTGCCTGGAGGATTTTAACTGCCGACCTTTTGGTTAGCAGCCGTAGCTCTTAACCACTACACCACCAGGGTTTCCAATGTAGGTAAACAACTTTCAAATGGAGAGGAAGTCAAGGCGATATCAAGTAATAAAAGACTAGTGTACACTTAGGAAGATAGGGGTAGATTTCAAGGTAACAGCAAAGAAAAGTTAACAAACCTACTTATCAAAGTACAGAAGAAAAACATAAAGTCTAGGTACATGAAAATCTACAAAAACAAAAGAAACAAAAATATCCACAAACAAAATGAATTCAGCATAGAAAAGTAAGAGGAACAAACAAAACGTCGGCACCACAAAAAAGCACTACAAAATGACAGCAATAAAAACACATATCAATAATCACACGGAACATAAATGGCTTAAATGCACCCATAAAGAGACAGACAGAGAGTGACAGAATGGATAAAAAATCGACCAATATGCTGTCTACAACAGACACACCTTAGAAACAAAGACATAAATTTATTAAAAATCAAAGGATGAAAAAATAATATATTAAGCAATCAGCAACCAAAAAAGAGCTGGAGTGGCGATACTAATCTCAGATAAAATAGACTTTAAAACAAAATCCACCATAAAAGACAAAGAAGGGCACTGTAACATGATTAAATGGATGATCCACCAAGATGGCCTAACCTTAATAAATATCTATACATCCAATGACAGGGCTCCAAAATACATAAAACAAACTATAAGAGCACTGAAAAGAGAAACTGACAGTTCCACAATAATAGTAGGGGACTTCAAAAAACCACTGTCTATAAAGGACAGAAGATCCAGAAAGAAACTTAACAAAGATACAGAATATCTAAATGACAAAATCAACTAACTTAACCTCATAGACATAGAATACTCCACTCAATAGTAGCAAAGTACACATTATTTTCCAACACACCTGGAACATTCTCCAGAATAGACCTCATCTTAGGCCACAAAGCAACCCTCAACAAAATCCAAAACATTGAGATAATACAAAGCATCTTCTTGATCACAACAAAATAAAAGTAGAAATTAATAACAAGAAGATCAAGGAAAAATCAACTACATAGACACTGAATCACACCTTCTTTAAAAACCACTGAGTAATAAAAGAAATCAAAGACAGGATCAAAAAATTCCTAGAATCCAACATGAATGAAAACACATCACACCAAAACTTTGGGACACAGCAAAGGCAGTGCTCAGAGGTCAGTTTACGGCAATGGATGCAGACATCAAAAAAGAAGAAAGGGACAAAATTAAAACACTAGCTACACAACTTGAACAAATAGAAAGAGAACAGCAAAAGAAGCCCACACCCTCTAGAAGAAAGGAAATAATAAACAGCAGAGCAGAAATAAACGAAATAGAGAATAGAAAATCAACAGAAAGAATCAACAAAACCAAATTTGGTTCTTGAAAGGATCAACAAAATCGACAAACCACTGGCCAAACTGACAACAGAAAAACAAGAGAGAACACAAACAACCCAAACAAGAAATGAAATAGGGGACATTACAACAAACCCATCTGAAATAAAAAAGGATCATAACAGAGTACTATGAAAAACTATACTCCAACAAATTTGAAAACCTAGAAAAAATGGACAAATTTCTAGAAACACACTACCTAAATTAACACAAACTGAAGTCAAAAATCTGAACAGACTCATAACAAGAGAAGAGATCAAAAAGGTAATTTTTTAAAAACTTGCAACCTAAAAAAAGCCCTGGCCCAGATGACTTCACTGGAGAATTCTACCAAACATTCAGAGAAGACCTTGCACCAGAACTACTCAAACTATTTCACAACATAGAAAAGGAAAGGATACTTCCAAATTCATTTTATGAAGCCAGCATAACCCTGATACCACAACCAGACAAAGACACCACAAAAAAAGAAAATTACAAACCAATACCTCTCATGAATATAGATGCAAAAATTCTCAACAAAATTTAGCCAGTATCAGACTTCTGGGCAACATGGCGCTATAGTCAGAAGCACCACACCGTCCCTCCACAGCAAAGATCAGAAAAACTAAGTCAAACAGAGTCAATCCTGAAACCCTAAGCATCAAATGAAGACATAAAGAACTCAGCCAAGCACCAAATGGAATAAGAAACTGACCAAGAACAGAGAGCAAGGAGTGATACATTCAGAGGTCCCATATCAGCTACCGCAGCACGAATCCACCATCTAGGACTCCTATCAGACATCAGCGAACAGGGTGTATGAGAAAGCAGCTTCATGGAGCTTCCAGCAGGAGACAGAACAACAGGTAACCAGTGATATAGGCTTTCCTACCCCCCACCTTTCTTCACCCCCACTTGGCCTACTCTGCTTCCTGCAGCCACAGTATCTTGGCCACGAAGTACCGGCTTCACCCCGGTGTTGCTTGGATTCCAGCCCCCCGCACTGGCCAGCTTCCTGAGTGCCATTTGTTGGCTGCTGGTGTTGCTTTTTTCAGCTTCTTTAGATTTCTTCCATACCTCTCACCACCACCACCACCCTTTCTCTCAAATACCTGGCTCCACCTGCCATTTTTGCTTCTTCCTGAAAGGCTGCGACACACTGATCGACTGTGAAACTGCTTCTCGTCCAGTGACGCCACATGGGTGGGACACCCGGGAATTTTTTGTTTGTTTACTCTGATTTGTTCTGTTTTGATTTGTTTGTTTCTTTTCTCAGCTTGGGAGCCCCTCCTAGCTGGGCAATACCACGCAGCTTAGAAGCTACTCCCTTATTCTGCACAGATGAACAGGGATATCCCCGGGGGCATTTCTTTCATCTTGATTTTTTTCATTTTGTGTTTTTTGTTTGTTTGTTTATTTGTTTTGTTTTCTTCTCTCTCATTCTTTTTTTATCTTTCTTCATTTCCAGTTTCTTGATTTATTCATTTTCTCCTTTTCTTTTTTAATTTTTGTTTTTCCCGTTTCTTAGTCTATCATCTCTCCACTCCAATCGCAAGCTCCTTTAGCTATTACCTTTTTGGCTTCTGTTCCTCTCTCCTCTCTCTCGTCTTTCCCATGCCCATCTTAGCACCACACATCACAATCTCTCCCCTCCCTCCTGCCTACCTTCACTGTGCGCTGAACATCACACTCCCAAGCAGCACAGGCATGGCCTACTGAAACCTGCCCTGCACTGATTCCCAGTCCACACTGTCAGCCATACTGTGTACCACAAACAACCCATCCCAGCAACTCTCTTTCAGCTGGACCTGCCCTGCTGTACCATACCTGAGTGATTGACCCTGCCCATTGCAGAAGGAGGTGAAAAGTATCGTGCTCACAGACAGGCAAACAACAAAGAAATCACAGCCCACCTGTTCAGACATAACCAAATAAAACAAAAAAGCAGGATGAAACAAACAAATCCACAATCAATAAATGAGGAAAATAACTACTAAATGCCCCGAAGACAGCAGACAATATAAAAACATTTACAAAAACAGGACAGGATGGTTCCAGTAAGCATCCAAAATAAAACACCAGATGACTTTCCAGTAGAAGAAAAGGCACTAGAACTACATGATATGGAATTCAAATCCCTAATATTCAGAATTATCCTAGAGTTGAAGCAAAAAGCAGACAAAAATGAGGAAAAAATAGACAAATTCATACAAAAGGCAGACAAATTCCTGGAAAATACAGATAAAAAAGTGGAAGAATTCAAGAAAATAACACAAGAACAAAATGCTAAAATAAATTCACAATGAGAAATCATACAAAAACAACAATTAGAAATCCAAAAGATAAACAACAAGATTTCAGAAATGGACAGTGTCATAGAAGGGCTGAGGAGCAGGTTTGAAACGATGGAAGACAGGATCAGCAAAATTGAAGACAAACACTTGGGTACAAATCTCTTTGACGAAAAATCAGAAAAAAGAGTGAAGAAAAATGAGAAACTCTGAGAATTATGTGGGATACAATCAAAAGCAAAAATCTTTGAGTGATCATAGTTCCAGAACAGAGGGAGAAAACACAAAACACAGAGAGGATCATTGAATAATTGCTGACTGAAAACTTCCACAATATCATGTAAGATGAAAAGCTGACCATCCAAGAAGCTCAATGAACTCCATATAGGATAGACCCCAAAAGAAAATCATCAAGGCATATCATAATCACACTGGCCAAAACCAAAGACAAACAAAGAATCCTGAGAGCAGCTCATGAAAAACAAGAAGTCACATACAGAGGAGAAAGAACAAGACTAAGCTCGGATTATTCGGCAGAAACCATGCAGGCAAGAAGGCAATGGCATGACATATATAACACCTTGAAAGAAAAAAATTGCCAGCCAAGACTAATATATCCTGCAAAACTCTCGTTCAAATATATGGTGAAATTAGGTCATTTCCAGATAAACACAAATTAAAGGACTATGTAAAAACCAAACAAAACTTACAAGACTTATTTAAGGGAGTCCTTTGATCTGAGAACAAACAACATCAGTCCACAGGATTGTACTAGCCAGATACCAACCTAGGAAATGAACTCTTAAGGACTACTCAAAACCAAAAGAATTACAACAGGAAACCAGAGAGGTTAATCTGTAAATGACAACAGCATCAGAACAATAAAAGAGGGAATGAACAGTGTAGGGATAGATCCTTCTAATGGAGAGGAAAGCAAGGCAATACCAAGTAGTAATAGACTGGTTCAAATGTAGGAAGATAAGGGTAAATTTCAAGGTAACCACAAAGAAAGTTAACAAACTTATTCATCAAAATAAAGAAGAAAAACATAAAGTCTCAGTAAAAACCAAATCTACAAAAACAAAAGAAATGAAAAATAGTCCACAAACAAAAGGAACTCAGCACAGGAGATTAAGAGGAACAAAGAAAATGTCACCACCACAAAAAAAAAAAAAATGCACTACAAAATGACAGCAATAAACTCACACCTATCAATAATTACACTGAAAGTAAATGGCCTAAAGGCACCCAAAAAGAGATGGAGAGTGACAGAATGGTTAAAAAAACAGGATCCATCCATATGCTGTCTACAAGAGACACACCTTAGAAACAAAGATGTAAATTTATCAAAAATCAAAGGTTTGAAAAAAATACATCAAGCAGTTACCAAAAAACACCAGGAGTGGCAATACTAATCTCAGAGAAAATAGTCTTTAAAATAAAATCCACCACAAAATACAAAGGACACTATACAATGATTAAGGGGATGATCCATCAGGAAGACATAACCATAATACACAGCTATGCACTCAATGACAGGGCTCCCAAATACATAAAAAAAAAAAAAACACTTTAACAGTACTGAAAAGAGAAATTGACAGTTCCACAACAATAGTAGGAGACTTCAACACATCACTCTCGGTAAAGGACAGAACATCTAGAAAGAAACTCAACAAAGATATGGAAGACCTAAAGGGCACAATCAGCCAACTTGACCTCATAAACTTATATAGAACACTACACCCAACAGCTGCAAAGTACACATTCTTTCCCAATGCATATGGGATCTTCTCCAGAAGAGACCACATCTTAGTCCACAAAGCAATCCTCAACAAGATCCAAAACGTTGAGATAATACAAAGTATCTTCTATGACCACAATGCCATTAAGGTAGAAATTAACAACAGGAAGACTGAGGGAAAAAAATCAAGTACATGGAAACTGAATAACACCCTGCTGACACATCACTGGGTAAGAGAAGAAATAAGAGATGGAATCAAAAGACTCATAGAATCAAACGAGAATGAAAACACATTGTACCAAAACCTTTGAGACACAGCAAAGGCAGTTCTCAGAGGACAATTTATAGCATTAGAAGCACACATCAAAAAAGAAGAAAGGGACAAAATCAAAATATTAACTACAGAACTCAAACAAATAGAAAGAGAACAGCAAAAAAAGCCTGCAGCCACCAGAAGAAAGGAAATAACAAAGATCAGAACAGAAATAAATGAAACAGAGAAAAACAATAGAAAGAATCAGCAAAACCAAAAGTTGGTTCTTTGAAAGAATCAACAAAATCAACAAACCACTGACCAGACTGACAAAAGAAAAACAAGAGAGGACACAAATAACCCAAATAAGAAATGAAACAGGGGACATTACAACAGACCCAACTGAAATAAAAAGGATCACAACAGAGTATCATGAAAAACTATACTCCAACAAATTTGCAAACCTAGAGGAAATGGATAAATTTCTAAAAACACGCTACCCACCCAAACTATCACAAAGTAATGTTGAAAATCTGAACGGACTCATAACAAGAGAAGAGATTGTAAAGATAATTATAAAAAAAAAACTCTCAACGACAACAAAAAAGCCCTGGCCCAGATGGCTTCACTGGAGAATTATACCAAACATTCAGGGAAGAGTTTATACCAGTACTACTCAAACTATTTCAGAACATAGAAAAAGAAAGGATACTTGCAAATTCATTTTATGAAGCCAGCATAACCTTGATACCAAAACCAGGCAAAAAAGCCACAAAAAAAGAAAAAACAGACCAATATCTCTAATGAATATAGACGTAAAAATTCTCAACAAAATTCTAGAAAACAGAATTCAGCATCATATCAAAAAAAATAAACCACGACCAAGTAGGATTCATACCAGCTACACAAATATGGTTCAACATTAGAAAATCGATCAACTTAGTCCACCGCATAAATAAAAGGAAAGAAAAGAATCACTAGATCATCTAAACTGACTCAGAAAAGGCTTTCAACAAAGTTCAACACCCATTCCTGATAAAAACTCTCAATAAAATAGGTATAGAAGGGAAATTTATCAACATAATAAAGGGCATCTATGCAAAACGAGCAGCCTACTTTATTCTTAATGGAGAGAGGCTGAAAATAATCCCCCTGAGAAAAGGAACAAGACAAGGATGCCCTTTATCTCCACTCCTATTTAAGACCATGCTGGAAGTCCTAGCTAGAGCAATAAGGCAAGAAAAAGAAATAAAGGGCATCCAGATTGGTAATGAAGAAGTTAAACTGTCCCTGTTTGTGGATGATATGATACTATACATAGAAAATCCTAAAGATTCCATGAGAAAACTACTGGAACTAATAGAAAGATTCAGCAGAATAGCAGGATACAAGATAAACATACAAAAATCGGTTGGATTCCTTTACACCAATAAAGAGAACAATGAAAAGGAAATCAGGAAAGCAAGACCATTTACAATAGCCCCTAAAAAAATAAAATACTTAGGAATAAATCTAGCCAGGGATGTAAAAGACCTAAACACTACTGCAAAAAACCCAAAGGGATCTACATAAATGGAAAAACATACCATGCTCATGGGTAGGTAGACACAACACTGTGAAAATGACAATCCTACCCAAAGCAATTTACAAATACAATGCAATCCCAATCCAAATACCAACAACATTCTTTAAAGAGATGGAAAAAGTAATCATTAAATTTATATGGAAAGGGAAGAATCCCCGGATAAGTAAAGCTCTATTGAAGAAGAAGAATAAAGTAGGCGGACTCGCACTACCTGACCTCAGAACCTACTATACAGCTACGGTAGTCAAAACAGCCTGGTACTGGTACAACGACAGAAACATTGACCAATGGGACAGAAATGAGAACCCAGATGTAAATCCATCCACCTACAGTCACCTGATCTTCGACAAGGGCTCAAAGTCCATCAAATGGGGAAAAAACGGTCTTTTTAACAAATGGTGCTGGCAAAACTGGATGTCCATCTGCAAAAAAATGAAACAGGACCCATACCTCACACCATACACAAAAACTAATTCAATTTGGATCAAAGACCTAAATATGAAGCCCAAAACGATAAAATTCATAGAAGAAAAAATAGGATCAATGCTAGAAGCCCTAATGCACGACATTAACAGGATACACCATAAGCAATAACACACAAACCCAAGGAGATAAGCTAGATTACTGGGATCTTCTAAATATTAAACACTTATTCTCATCAAAAGACTTCACCAAAAGAGTAAAAAGAGAACCTACAGACTGGGAAAAAATATTTGGACATTACAAGTCAGACAAAGTTTTAATCTCTAAAATCTACAAGAAAATTCAACACCTCTGCAACAAAAAGACAAATAATCCAATTAAAAAATGGGCACAGGAAATAGACTCTTACCAAAGAAGACATTCAAGCGGCCAATAGGCACATAAGGAAATGCTCGCGATCACTAGCCATTAGAGAAATGCAAATTAAAACAACAATGAGATATCATATCACCCCAGCATTACTGGCAAGAATGAAAAACACTGGAAATAACAAATGTTGGAGAGGCTGCGGGGAGATTGGAACTCTTATGCACTGCTGGTGGGAATGCAAAGTGAAACAACCATTTTGGAAAATGATATGGCACTTCCTTAGAAAACTAGAAATAGAAATACCATACGATCCAGCAATCCCACTCATAGGAATGTATCCTAGAGAAATAAGAGCCGTCACACTAATAGACATATGCACACCCATATTCATTGCAGCACTGTTCACAATAGCAAAAAGATGGAAACACTCTAGATACCCATCAACAGATGAATGGATAAACAAACTATGGTACATACACACAATGGAGTATTATGCAGTGATAAAGAACAGTGATGAATCTGTGAAGCATTATATAACAAAGATGAAACTGTAGGACATTATGCTGAGTGAAATAAGTCAATCACAAAAGGACAAATATTCTATGAGACCTCTACTGTAAAAACTCATGTAAAAGTTTACTCACAAAAAGAAACAATGTTTGTTGGTTACGAGGGATGGGAAGGGGGGAACTAAATAGAAAACAGATAAGTGGTAACTTTGATGAAGGGTAAGACAGTACACAGTACTGGGGAAGCCAGCACAACTTGTATAAGAAAAGGTCATGGAAGCTCCATAGACACTTCCAAATTCCCTGAGGGACTGAATTGCTGGGTGGAGGGCTGTGGGGACCATGGTCTCAGGGAACATCTAGCTCAACTAGCATAACACAGTTTATAAAGACTATGTTCTACATTCTACCTTGGTGAGTAGCGTCTGGGGTCTTAAAAGCCTGTGAGCAGTCATCTAAGATACTCCACTGGTCTCAACCCTTCAGAAGCAAGGGAGAATGAAGAGAACAAGATACAAGGAAAAGATTAGTCCAAAGGACTAATAGACCACAGCTACCAAGGCCTCCACTAGACTGAGTTCAGTACAGCTAGATGGTGCCCGGCTACCACCACTGACTACTCTGGCTGGGATCACAGTACAGGGTCCTGGACAGAGCTGGAAAAGGATGTAGAACAAAATTTTAACCCACAAAAAAAGACCAGATTTACTGGCATGACAGACTGGAGAAACCCCCAAAGTATGACCCCCAGACACCCTTTTAGCTCAGTGGTGAATTCACTCCCGAAGTTCACCACTCAGCCGGGATTGGACAGCCTCCTAAAACAAAATGGGACTAATGATGCACAGCAGTCCAGGGACAAGGACTAGTAGGTAGGAGGGAACAAGAAAGCTGGTGATAGGGAACCCAAGGTAGAGAAGGGACAGTGTTGACATGTCATGGGGTTGTTAACCATTGTCATAGGGCAATATGTGTACGTTTGTTCTGCAAACCTTATCTAAGGTACAAAAAAAAAAAAAAGAATTATCTATGTGAGATCAAACTGACAACTGCAACTCAAAAGGTTTTATGGGAAGCCTAGGAAGCAATGAGTTGAAGATAATAGTGATGGAATAATTTGGAAAAGGATAGTGAGAATAGCAGCCCATATGGAAGAATGTAACTGATGTCACTGAATTGTACATGTAGAAACTTTTGAAATGGTGTAAATTCAGCTATGTATATTTTCACCAAAAGAAAAGGTCCCCCAAGGTCAAGAAAACAGAGTGTTGACATGCCGTGGGGTTGTTAACCAATGTCATAAAGCAATATGTGTATTGACTGTTTAATGAGAAACTATTTATTCTGTAAACCTTCATGTAAAGTACAATAAATATATATATATATATAAAATATCCAATAGAATTAATCATTATATCAAAATAATAATAATAATAACACACCACGACCAAGTGGGATTCATACCGGGTACAAAAGGATGGTTCAATATTAGAAAATCAATTAACGTATTCCACCACATAAATAAAAGGAAAGAATCACATGCTCTCTTCATTCTATGCAGAAAAGGCATTCAAAAAAGTCCAACATCCATTCCTGATAAAAACTCTCAATAAAATAGAAATAGAATGAAAATTCCTCTGCATAATTGTCATGGATTGAATTGTGTCCTCCAAAAATGTGTCAACTTGGTTAGGCCATGATTCCCAGTATTGTGTGATTGTCCACCATTTTGTCATTTTATAAGATTTTCCTATGTGTTGTAAATCCTATCACCATGATGTTAATAAGATGGATTAGCAGCAGTTATATTGATGAGATCTACAAGATTAGATAATGTCTTAAGCCAATCTCTTTTGAGATATAAATGAGAGAAGCGAGCAGAGATCATGGTGACCTCATACCACCAAGAAAGCAGTACCAGGAGCAGAGTGTGTCCTTGGGAGCTGACATTCCTGCACTGAGATGTTCCCAAACCAAGGGAAGAGTGATGACAAGGACCTTCCTCCAGAGCTGACAGAGAAAACCTTCCCCTGGAGCTGACGTCCTGCATTTGGAATTCTAGCCTACTAGACTGTGAGAAAATAAATTTCTCTTTGTTAAAGTCATCCACTTGTGGCATTTCTGTTACAGCAGCACTAGATGAGTGAGACAATAATAAAGGGCATCTATACAAAATCAATAGGCAAAATCATTCTTATTGGAGAGAGGCTGAAAAAATTCCCCTTGAGAACAGGAAAAAGACAAGGATGCTCTTTATCACCACTCCTATTTATATTTTGCTGGAAGACCTAGCTAGAGCAATAAGGCGAGAAAAAGAATAAAGGGCATCCAAATTGGTAAGGAAAAAGTCAAACTGTCCTTATCTTGCGGATATGATACTATACATACAGCACTCAAAAGACTCCGCAAGAAAACTACTGGAACTAATAGAAAGATTCAGCAGAATAGCAGGATACAAGATAAACATACAAAAAATCAGTTGGATTCCTATACACCAATAAAGACAACAACGAAAAGGAAATCAGGAAAACAATACCATTTATAATAGCTCCTAAAAAAAGTAAAATACTTAGGAATAAATCTAACCAGGGATGTAAAACACCTATACAAAGAAAACTACAAAACACTACTGCAAGAAACCAAAAGAGAGCCACATAAATGGAAAAACATACGATGCTCATGGATAGGTAGACTTAACATTGTGAAAATATCAATTCTACCCAAGGCAGTCTACAAATACAATGAAATTCCGATCCAAATACCAACAGCATTCTTTAACAAGATGGACAAACTAATCATTATCTTTACATGGAAAAGGCAGACACCCTGGATAAGTAAAGCACTATTGAAGAAGAATAAAGTAGGAGGACTCACACTACCTACCACACAGCTATGGTAATCAAAATAGCCTGGTACTGGTACAACAGACATATTGACCAATGGATCAGACTCGAGAACACAGACGTAAATCCATCTACCTACAGTCCCCTGATCTTCGACAAAGGCCCGAAGTCCATTAAATGGTGCTGGTAAAACTGGATGTCCATCTGCAAAAAAAATGAAACAGGACCCATACCTCAAGCCATACACAAAAACTAATTCAAAACGGAACAAAGACCTAAACATAAAACCATAAACTATAAAGATCATAGAAGGAAAAATAGGGTCAACGCCAGAAACTCTAATACACAGCATAAACAGGATACAAACCATAATAACAGTACACAAATACCAGAAGATAAGCTAGATAACTGGAATCTTCTAAAAATTAAATGCTTATGCTCATCAAAAGACCTCACCAAAAGAGTAAAATGAGAAACTACAGACTGAAAAAAAAATGTTGGCTATGACAAATCGGACTAAGGCCTAATCTCTAAAATCTACAGGGAAATCCAATACCTCTAAAACAAAAAGACATATAATCCAATTTTTAAAAAAAGGGCAAAGGATATGAACAGACACTTCACCAAAGAAGACATTCAAGTGGCTAACAGACACATGAGGAATTGCTCTAGATCACTAGCCATTAGAGAAATGCACAGCAAAACTACAATGAGATACCATCCTACCCTGATATTAGTGGCATGAATCAAAAAACCAGAAAATAACAAATGCTGAGGAGGCTTCGGGGAGTTTGCAACCCTTATGCACTGCTGGTGAGAATGTAAAATGGTACTATCATTTTGGAAAACGATATGGTGCTTCCTTAGAAAGCTAGAAATAGAAATATCACACGGTCCAGCTACCTTACTCCTAGGAATATATCCTAGAGAAATAAGAGCCGTCACTCGAATAGACATATGCACACCCATGTTCATGGCAGCATTGTTCACAATAGCAAAACTGTGGAAACAACCTAGAGGTTTATCAACAGATGAATGGATAAACAAACAACGGTACCTACTCACAATGGAATACTATGCAGCAATAAAGAACAATGATGAATCTGTGAAGCATCTCATAACATGGATGAAACTGGAGGACATTATGCTGAGTGAAATAAGTCAATCACAAAAGGACAAATACTGTATGAGACCTCTATTGTAAAAACTCATGAAAAAGTTTACACACAAAAAGTAACAATCTTTGTTGGTTATGAGGGATGGGCGGGGTGGGGGAATACTAAATAGGCAGTAGATAAGTGGTATCTTTGGTGAAGGGTGAGACAGTACACGATACTAGGGAAACTAGCACAACTTGTACAAGGAAAAGGTCATGGAAGCTCCATAGACACATTCAAACTCCCTGAGGGACTGAATTGCTGGGTGAAGGAGGGCTGTGGAGACCATGGTCTTAGGGAACATCTAGCTTAACTGGCATAACACAGTTTATAAAGACAATGTTCTACATTCTACCTTGGTGAGTAGCGTCTGGGGTATTAAAAACCTGTGAGCAGCCGTCTAAGATACTCCACTGGTCTCACCCCTTCGGGAGCAAAGGAGAATGAAGAGAACAGGATACAAGGAAAAAATTAGTCCAAAGGACTAATGGACCACCCTACCAGGGCCTCCACCAGACTGAGTCCAGTACAGCTAGATGGTGCCCAGCTACCAACACTGACTGCTCTGACCAGGATCACAACAGAGGGTTCTGGACAGAGCTGGAGAAGGATGTAGAATAAAATTCTAACACACACAAAGAAGACCAGATTTACTGGTCTGAAAGAGTCTGGAGAAACCCCAAGGGTATGGCCCCCAGATACCCTTTTAGTTCAGTGGTGAAGTCACTTCCGAGGTTCACTATTCAGCCGGGGATTGGACAGCCCCATAAAACAAAATGGGACTAATGAGGCACAGCAGTCCAGGAACAAGGACTAGAAAGCAGAAGGGGACAAGAAAGCTGGTGATAAGGAACCCAAGGTTAAGTAAGGACAGTGTTGACATGTCGTGGGGTTGTTATCCATTGTCATAAGGCAACATGTGTACTAACTGTTCAGTGAGAAACTATTTTGTTCTGTAAACATTTCTAAAGTGAGAATAGCAACACAACTGGAAGAATGTAATCAATGTCACAGAACTGTGCATGTAGAAATTTTTGAAAAGGTGTATCTTTGGCTATGTATATTTTCATAAAAAAAAAAGGTCAAGAAGAGAGAGGGTTGACATGTCGTGGGGCTGTTAACCAATGTCATAAAACAATATGTGTACTGACTGTTTAATGAAAAACTATTTGTTCTGTAAACCTTCACCTAAAGTACAATAAAAAATAATGCCAAAAACGAAACTACATAGAGAAAAATGACTCAGCACAGAAAATAGAGAGAAACAAAGAAACTGTCAACACACAAAAAAAATATGTCAAAATGACAGCAGTAAGCTCATACCTGTCAATAATTACATTGAAGGCAAATGGACTAAATGCATCAATAAATAGACAGAGGCAGGATAGGCAGGATAGAAAAAAAAACACAATCCGTATATATGCTGCCTACAAGAGGCACAGCTTAGACTCAAACACACAAACAAAAACTCAAAGGCTGGAAAATATATATATCAAACAAACAATAACTCAAAAAAGAGAAGCAGTGGCAATATTAATCTCTGACAGAATAGACTTTAAAGCAAAATCCACCACATAGGATAAGGAAGGACGCTGCATAATAATTAAAGGGTAAATACACCAGGAGGACATACCCATAATAAATATTTATGAACCCAACAACAGGGCTCCAAAATACATAAAACAAACTCTAGCAGCATTGAAAAGAGAAATAGATAGCTCTACAATAATAGTAGGAGACTTCAACACACCACTTTCAGTGAAGGACAGAACATCTAGAAAGAAACTCAATAAAGACACATAAGATCTGTAAGCCACAATCAACCAACTTGATCTCATAGACATAGACACAACACTCCACCTAACAGCAGCCAAGTATACTTTGTTTTCCAATGCACATGGAACATTCCCCAGAAGAGACCACATTTTAGGCCACAAAGCAAGCTTTAACAGGATCCAAAACATTGAAATATTATGCAGTGTCTTTTCTGACCATAAAGCCATAAAAGTAGAAATCAATAACGGAAAAAGCAAGGAAAAAAAATCAAACACATGGAAACTCAACAACACCTTGCTCAAAAACTATTAGCTTACAGAGGAAATCAAGGACAGAATAAAGAAATCTGTAGAATCAAATGAGAATGAAAACACATCTTACCAGAACCTTTGGGACACAGCAAAAGCAATGCTTAGAGGTCAGTTTATAGCAATAAATGCACACACCCAGAAAGAAGAAAAGGTCAAAATCAAAACATTAACACTACAACTCAAACAAATAGAAAGAGAGCAGCAAAAGAAGCCCCCAGTCACCAGAAGAAAGGAAATGGATAAAGATTAGAGCACCAATAAATGAAAAAAGAGAATAGCAAAACAATTGAAAGAATCAACAAGACCAAAAGTTGGTTCATTGAAAAGATCAACAAAATCAATAAATGATTGGCCAAACTGACAAAAGAAAAACAGAAGAGGAAACAAATAACCTGAATAAGAAATGAGATGGGTGATATCACAACAGACCCAACTGAAATAAAAAGGATCATAACAGAATGCTATGAAAAATTGTACTCCAACAAATTTGAGAACCTAAAGGAAATGGGCAAATTTCTAGAAGCACACTATCTATCTAAACGAACACAAACCAAGGTAGAAAAACTAAACAAACCCATAACAAAAAAAGAGATTGAAGAGGTAATAAAAAATCTCCCAACAAAAACAAGCCCTGGCCCAGATGGCTTCACTGGAGAAGTCTACCAAATTTTCAGAGAAGAGTTAACACTAGTACTAGTAAAGGTATTTCACAGCATAGAAAAGGATGGAACACTCCCAAACTCATTCTATGAAGCCAGCATAAGCCTGATACCAAAGCCAGATAAACACACGAACAAAAAAGAAAAGAAAATACAGACCAATACCCCTCATGAACATAGACACAAAAATTTTCAACAAAATTCTAGCCAATAGAATTAACAGTATATCAAAAAAAAATTCATCATGACCAAGTGGGATTCATATCAGGTATGCAGGGATGGTTTGACATTATAAAACCAATCAACATATTCCATCACATAAATAAAGCCAAAGATAAGAACCACATAATCTTATCAACTGATGCAGAAAAGGCATTTGACAAAGTCCAACACCCATTCCTGATTTAAAAAAAAAAAAAATCTCTCAGCAAAATAGGAATAGAAGGGAAATTCCTTGATATAATAAAGGTCATTTATACAAAGCCAACAGCCAACATCATTCTAAACAGAGAGAGTCTGAAAGCATTTCCCTGGAGAACGGGAACCAGACAAGGATGTCCTTTATCACCACTCATATTCAATATTGTGCTGCAGGTCCTAGCCATAGTAATAAGGCAAAAAAAGAAATAAAGGGCATCCAAACTGGTAAAGAAGAAGTAAAAGTATCCCTATTCGCAGATGATATGCTCTTATACACAGAAAACCCCCAAAAAATCCACAAGAAATCTACTGGAATAAATAGATTTCATCAAAGTATCAGGATACAAGATAAACATACAAAAAATAGTTGGATTCCTCTACACCAGCAAAGAGAACTTGGAAAAGGAAATCACCAAATCAATACTATTTGCAATAGCCCCCAAGAAGATAAAGTACTTAGGAATAAACCTAACCATAGACGTAAAAAAAAAAAAAAAACCCTGATACAAAGAAAACTAAAAGATACTACAGTAAGAAACCAAAAGAGACCTAAATAAGTGGGAAAATATACCATTCTCATGGATAGCTAGACTCGACATTGTGAAAATGTCAATTCTACCCAAAGCAATCTACGGATACAATGCATTCCCGATCCAAATTCCAACAGCATTTTTTAACAAGATGAAGAAACAAATCACCAACTTCATATGGAAAGGTAAAAGGCCCTAGATAAATAAAGCACTGCCAAGAAGAAGAACAAAGTGGGAGGCATCACACTACCTGATTTGAGAACCTATTATAGCACCACAGTAGTCAAAACACCCTGGTACTGGTACAACAACAGACACATTGACCAATGGAACAGAATCGAGAGCCCAGATATAAATTCATCCACCTATGGTCACCTGACCTTCAACAAAGGCCCAGAGTCCATCATATGGGGAAAAGGCAGTCTTTTGAACAAATGGTGCTGGCAAAACTGGATGTCCATCTGTAAAAATATGAAACAGGACCCATACCTCACATTATACACAAAAACTAATTCAAAATGGATCAAAGACCTAAATGTAAAACCAAAATCTGCAAAGATTATGGAAGAAAAAACAAGGTCAATGCTAGGAGCCCTAATCCATGGCATAAATAGAATACAAACCATAAGTAACAATATACAAACACCAGAAGATAAGCTAGATAACCGGGATCATCTAAAAATTAAACACTTACGGCATCAAACGACTCCAAAAAAAGAGTAAAAAGAGAACCTACAGACTGGGGAGAAAAATGGCTATGACATATCCAACAAAGGTCTAATCTCTAAAATCTACAAGAAAATCCAATACTTCTACAACCAAAAGACAAACAATCCAATTTAAAAATGGGCAAATGATATGAACAGACACTTTACCAAAGAAGACATTCAGGCAGCTAATAGATACATGAGGAAATGCTCGCAATCACTAGCCATTCAAGAATGCAAATCAAAACCACAATGAGATACCATCTCACCCTGGCATTACTGGCACGAATCAAAACAATAGAAAATAACAACTGCTGGAGAGGCTGTGGGGAGATTGGAACTCTTATGCACTGCCGGTGGGAATGCAAAATGGTACAACCATTTTGGAAAATGATATGGTGATTTCTCAAAAAGTTAGAAATAGAAATAACATACGATCCAGCTATCCCACTCTTAGGAATATATCCTAGAGAAATAAGAGCCATCACACGAATAGACATATGCACACTTATGTTCCTTGCAGCATTATTCACAATAGTAAAAAGATGGAAACAACCTATGTGTCCATCAACAGATGAATGGATAAACAAATTACGGTACATATACACAATGGAATACTATGCATCAATAAAGAACAATGATGAATCTGTGAAACATCTCACAACATGGATGAATCTAGAGGGCAATATGCTGAGTGGAATCAGTCAGTCACAATAAGGCAAATACTGTATTAGACCACTATTATAAAAACTCATGAAAAGCTTTACACACAGAAAGAAACAATCTTTGATGATTACGATAGAGGGGAGGGGTGGAGAGGGAAAAACACCAACTAGACAATAGATAAGTGGTAACTTTGGTGAAGGGTAAGACAGTACACAATACTGGGGAGGTCAGCACAATTTGACCAAGGCAAAGTTATGGAAGCTTCATAGACACATCCAAACTCCCTGAGGGACCGAATTACTGAGCTGAGAGCTGGGGACCGTGGCCTTTGAGGACATCAAGCTCAATTGGCATAAAATAGTTTATAAAGAAACTGTTTTACTTCCTACGTTGGTGAGTAGCGTCTCGGGTCTTAAAAGCTTGTGAGCAGCCATCTAAGATACATCTACTGGTCCCACCATGTCTGGAGCAAAGGAGAATGAAGAAAACCAAAGACACAAGGGAATTATTAGTCCAAAATACTAATGGACCACAACTACCACAGCCTCCACCAGATTGAGTCCAGAACAACTAGATGGTGCCTAGCTACCACCACTGACTGCTCTGACAGGGATCACAAAGAGAAGATCCCAGACAGAGCAGGACAAAAATGTAGAACAAAATTTAAACTCATAAAAAAAGACCAAACTTACTGACCTGACAGAGACTGTGGCCCCCAGATACCCTTTTAACTCAGAACTGAAGTCATTCCTGAAGCTCATCTTTCAGCCAAACATTACACAGGTCTATAAAACAAACAATAACACACAAAGTATATGAGACTAAATGGGCACACCAGCCCGAAAGTAAAGACAAGAAAGCAGGAAGGGACGGGAAATCTGGACAAATGGAAATGGGGAACCTGAGGTCAAGAGGGGGAGAGTGTTGACGCATAGCAGAATAGGCAACTAATGACACAAAACAATTTTTGTATTAATTGTTTAATGAGAAACTAATTTGCTCTGTAAATTTTCACCTAAACCACAAAAAAAAAAAAAAGTCTTTTCATTCAAGGCCTAATCATGCCAACTTTAGCGCGCTCCTACAATGCAGGTCACAAATGTTGCCATGAAGTTCAAGATTTAGGGCAAATCATGGCCACCAACAGCCACTAGGAACTTTTACTCAGAATGGGAATTTGGAAAGGTGGTCATTTCAACCCAGACTAGCCCTTACACTCCAGAGAGAGAAGGCCAGCCCAGCACCAGCAATACTTCAGGCCAATATTTGGAAAAAAATGCAGGGAGTAATGCTGGCATCCAGCAGGTCACCTTGCCCCAAGCCAGACACACAAATACAGGTAGTCCAAGTTTAGCTCCATTATATTTCATCTTTTTGTCTACCTAGCTATCATTCTTTCTCCAGGGTATCTCCTCAAGGCAGATACCATCAAGCCTTCCAGCCCCAACAATCTCTCTCCAGTGTAGTAGTTAAGAGACAGACTGGCTGGTCTATGATCCTTGCTTGTGAGTATGACTTTTGGCAAGTTAATTATATCTTTGGGCATCAGTTTCCTCAACTGTAAAATGAGGATATAATAATTGTCTCAGTAATTAATTTAAAGAGAATATGTATCAAAGTGAAGAAACCTGGTGGGCATTACCTCAAAGAAGTGATCAAAGTTAAGGTCACCAGTAAAGGGACATCACGGGCCTCCTGACATGACACACTGAGAACACACATCACTTGGTGACATTCCTGCCAAAAATGCATAACCTGAATTGAATCATGAAGAAACATTAAAGTCTTAAACTGGCAAAGCAACTGGCTTGTACCGTTCAAAAACGTCAAGGTCATAAAATACAAAGGGAGACTAAAGAACTGTTCTAGATTGAAAAGACTCGAAGAGACAACTAAATGCAACATGTGATCCAAGACTGTATCCTAGACAGAAAGGAAGATAGGTAAATGAATTAAATATTTGTTTTGTTTTGCTGTTGTTATAAAAGACAGTGTTAAGATAATCAGTGAAATTTTAATGGGTTGTGTGAATTTGATAGTAGTATTTTATCAGTGTTAAGTTTCTGATTCTGATAAGTGTACCATGGCTATGTAGAAGACTGTCCTGGTTTTTAGGAAATATGCAATGAAGTATTTAGATGTGTGTCACATCTGCAATTTACTTTCAAATGGTTCAGAAAAAGAAATACTCTCTTATCTATATTGTGTGTGTGTGTGTGTGTGTGTGTGTGTGTGTGTGTGTGTGTGTGGAGACAGAAAGAGAATGGTAAGGCAAATTTAGTAAAATATTAACAATTGGGGAATTTGAGTGAAGAGTAGACAGTAATTCTTTGTATTATTCTTGTAAGGTTTTCAGAGGTTTAAAATTATTTTTTAAAAAATAAAAGAATGGGTATATAAAGCACAATGCCTTAGAAAAAGGCTAATTATAGCTATAAAACACCTAGGCAATTAGAGTCTGTTCCACATAGTCTTTTATTATATACAGTTTTGCTGCTTAACTGTTTAGAGGACAGATCTTTTTGTCCTTGAAGGCACTGCATATTTGTAATACCCATAAGGTCTAACATATCAGCATACAAATTTGTTTATTCAACAAGTATTTCATTAGATCTGGACTTACCAGTCACTGTGCCAAGCACTGGAATACCATGAGGTGTAAGACCCAGGGCCAGGCCCTCAGAAGGTTTCCATTCTAGTGGGGGAGGCTGAAGGATGCTTTGCGTGTAAGAGAAGGAAGAGGTGTGGTGTACTGGTTGATAAGACAAGAAGAATGCCAGGGAGAAGGAAGGAGGAAGAAGCAGGAAAATGAATTTGTATAGAAAATAAATGACAGAAGAAGTAGCAGAACCAAAAAGGCTTTGTTTAAAATTACTTTTCATGCATTTACTATGAGGTGAGCATGAGAAGACAAGAGGTGGCACAAGTTCAAGGATAGTCATTGCATTATAGTTTAAAATAGCAAATGATTGGAAACACCTAACTGGCTAAACAAATCACATCCCAACAACAGAACACTACGCAGCCATTAAAAAGAATTGATCTGCTTCCTGCAGCCACAACTGTGGTTACTTGGAGGAGAAGTAACTGGGAGGGGCAGAGGGGTCCTCAGAGAGCTGGACTTGTTCTACAACACTAAGGGCTGCTGGTGACACAGTGTGAACATCTATGAAAACAGATGAGCCGCACACTGAAGACTGTGTACTTTACCATATGTAACTTATAGCTCAATTTTTTAAAAGACTTAAAACATTATTTCTCTCTGTATATAAGAAATTATTTCCAAGGTATATTGCTAGATGAAAAATGCATATAGAACAGTATACATAGAATTCACTCTTTATGGGGTATTTAATAAAGGAAATGTACACATATTTATCCTTACCCATGCATAGAATGTCACTAGAAGCACATACGAGAAATCAGTAAACCATCCCAGCCAGGGGAGAAGAGAGTGGGGTAGCTATGGGTGGGAGGTGGGAAACACAAGGAAATACAAGTCAGTTCATTTTTTAAAGTGAGGAGAAAATCTAGGGCTTAGAGAAAGTGCAAGTGCTTCCCTGTTAGTTTACCATCACAAACTATATTTGTTGTTTTGGTTTAAATTATATGAAGCTCATGGTTTTGAGAAATGAGGTATATGCACAGGCATGATTGGAAAGATTAATAGGAGAGTCTGGATTGGGAACTGTTTTAAAAATGTGTATTCATCAATAAACTAAACACAACTGACTCCCATGTCATGTCTTAAAGCCCAATTTTATAATAGATTTGTTATTAAAAAATACCCATTAATTTGTTAAAATAGAGGGGCATTTATATATGTATATGTACATGTATAATGTGCACACAGGTATGTATACATGTACATTTTTACACAAATAACGTGCACCTTTGTTTGCCAACCATGCCCTCTGCCCATGAAGTATTTTCATAAGTACATTATGCTAACTTTTTACAGCAACATGTAAAAAAATTGATATAGTGGTACTTATGAAAATACATCATGGGGGAGGACACAGTTACCAAACAAATGTAGAAAGCATGTGTTATTTGCATAAACATACAGTATGTATTGCATACACAGACACACATGGCCATGTGGGCTCACCAAACCTGTTATGAGGAGGAAAACCATGTGAAATCACTATTTAATCTTTGCACCAGTATCCCCAGCCCTGGTTTCATGGTCATATACTTTCACCTAGCATCCCCTCAATAAACTGACACTAAACATATTTGCCCAGCAGAGATGAGAAGACACAAATTAAAGAAATAATGGATCAATAAACAAGGTTAAAGCTGAGCACTTTTATTATGATTGAAGAATATATTGGAAAATTGTGTATACATATTCATATATGCTTGTGTATGTATAAAATACTCTGAAGAATACAAATAAACTGTTAAAAGTAGTTGCCTCCAGGAATTGGAGCTAGGGTGCTAAGACGACTTTCAATGTATATTATTTTGTGTCTTTTGAATTTTGAATCATGAGAATGTATTATCAATTAAGACATAAATCTTTAAAAAGAAAAAAGTTTTTTTATTAGATTTTGCTGAGAGGCAAGGCCAAGATGGTGGAGTAGTCAGATGCTTCCGGTGGGCCCTCTTACAACAAAGACCTGAAAAAACAAGTGAATTATTTATATATGACAATCTAGGAGGCCTGAACATCAAAGTCAAAGTTGAGGAATCAGACTGACCGGCAGGGGAAGGGAGAGTCAGTTTGGAAGCAGCAAGGAGTTTCCAGACCTGACCTGGCGATAGCCTGAGGCCTTCAGACCCCATCAGCTTGTGGTGCATGGTGAGGCAGGCAAGCAGCGGTGCTTGGGAGACATTTTCCACACTGGGAGAGACCCAGAGGCAGACAGTCTACTCGGCCATCCAGAACCAGTGAGAAGCAGCCCTCGATCAGTGAAAGGATAAATACTTGCGTCTGGCCTACCACATGGATTAAAAACACCCCACTTAGGGAAAAACCTCTCTCCCATTTACCTCCCTGCTCCCTGCTCTGCGCTGGGTCCTGGACAAGCTTCAGCAACTGCCGAGTCCCCTGGGCCAGAAGTAGGATCTGTCATATGCCCTGAACCATTCTCCCACCCTTAAAGAGTGAACAAATTAACAGGGGAAAAATAACCTGCTGGCTCTCCTAAGCCAGGAATTCAGGGTAAGCAAAGCTCCCTTTGCCTAGGCACAGGCATAAGGGATCCATGGACTTTGAGTGCCTTTTCCCCTGCATAGACTTATGTGGGCCCATTTCAACAGCGTAGGCCCTCATTACCGCAGTATAACAGGGTATATACCTGAAGTCTAACTTCAACTGTTTCAGCTGTGAAGTGGCAGGCTCATAACATTTGACACTGCTCTGCCCATTAAGCAGGGTCTTCACCTACCCATATCAGGGGGCTGAGGACTTGTGCCTCCACCCACGCCACCTATCCACCTGTGACAGGGGCCCAGGAATAAGAAGTGCCCCCCAGTCCTTACAATCAACAGCATTGGGTGTTCATATTCTGGCTGCAAAACCCCCCCATCTACGTGCTCTAGGGAACAGGGACATGCTTTCCTCCAGGACACTTAGGGGTGACCGTCAGACCCCTGCCTTCCTCAGCCTGTGTCTCCCTGCTGCAACTGGATACCTGTGCCTATGCCAATCACTCATGTCTGTCTAGAACTATAGGTGAGAGCCTGCACCACACACTTTGCAGCTTACTACCTGGACACCTGAGCTGAATCCATACAGGAGGAGTGGGCAGACTCCTGGGTTCACATACTTAGTGGCAGGTCTGGCCACCTGGTGGCAGAACATTGGAGCTTCAGGGGCACTGGTGATCAGGCTAGCTTACACAAGCAACCTATTTGGACATTTCAAAACAAAACAAAACAAGAAGCTAATACACAGTAAGCAAACATAAAATAAATAAATATAATAACTTATTGATAGCTCGAAGACAACAGTCAATATCAAATCACATAAAGAGGCAGACCATGATGGCTTCAGCAAGTTCCCAAAATAAAGAATCTAGAAATTTTCTGGATTAAGAAAATTCCTTGGAATTACCTGAGGCAGAATACAAAAGATGACATATATAAAACCTTGAGGGAAAAAAATTGCCAGCCAAGAATTATATATCCATCAAAACTGTCTCTCAAATACGATGGTGAAATTAGGGCATTTACAGAACTCTTTGAGAGATCAGGAAGGAAATTAATCAAAACACAGAACACACAATAGAGGAACTTAAGAAGATTAGAGAAGAGCATAATGACAAATTTAACGGGCTGCAAGAATCCATAGAGAGACAGCAGTCATAAATCCAGAAGATTAATAATAAAATTTTGGAATTAGACAGTTCAATAGAAAGTCATAGGAGCAGAATTGAGGCAACGGAAGTCAGAATTAGTGAGACTGAAGATAAAGCACTTGACACTAACTTATTAGAGGAAAAATCAGATAAAAGAATTTTAAAAAATGAAGAAACCCTAAGAATTATGTGGGACTCTATCAAGAGGAATAACCTATGAGTGATTGGAGTACCAGAATGGGGGAGGGATAAAAGAAAATACAGAGAGAATTGTTGAAGATTTGTTGGCAGAAAAATTCCCTGATATCGTGAAAGATGAGAAGATATCTATCCAAGATGCTCATCGAACCCCCCATAAGGTAGATCCCAAAAGAAAGTCACCAAGACATTATATAATCAAACTTGCCAAAACCAAAGATAAAGAGAGAATTTTAAGAGTGGCTAGGGATAAATGAAAAGTCATCTACAAAGGAGAGTCAATAAGAACAAGCTCGGACTACTCAGCAGAATCCATGCTGGCAAGAAGGCAATGGGATGACATATATGAAGCTTTGAAGGAAAAATATGCCAGCCAAAAATTATATATCCAGCAAAACCATCTCTCAAATATGATGACAAAATTAGGGCATTTCCAGATAAACAGAAGTTTAGGGAATTTGCAAAAACCAAACCAAAATTACAAGAAATACTCAAGGGAGTCCTCCAATTAGAAAATCAATAGCATCAGATAACAAACCAGGACTGGAACACAGGACAGAGCAACCAGATATCAACCCAGATAGGGAAGTCACAAAAATAAATCAAAGCTAAAACACTGAAAACAGGGAAACAGATGTCGGTATGTAAAAGACGACAACATTAAAACAAAAAAGGCAGACTAAAAAATGTAGACATAGATTTTTCATATGGAGAGGAAGTGAAGGAGATATAAAGAAATAAAAGACTGGTATAAACTTAGAAAAATAGAGGTAAATATTAAGGTAACCAAAAGGAAACTAACAATCCTACAAGTCAAAGTAAAAAACAAGAAAAATATAAAGACTCAGCAAATACAAAATCAAAAACAAAGAAAAAGATGAAAAGAAAATACATAAAGAAAACCGACTTGGTACAAAAAATTAAGTGGAACAAAGAAACTGTCAACAACACACAAAAAAAGACATCAAAACGATAGCACTAAACTCATACCTGTCAATAATTACACTGAATGTAAATGCAATAAATGCACCAATAAAGAGACAGAGAGTGGCAGATTGGATTAAAAAAACACAATCAGTCTATATGCTGTCTACAAGAGACACACCTTAGATTTAAAGACACAAACTAAAACTCAAAGGATGGAAAAAATATATTAAGCAAACAACACTCAAAAAAGAGCAGGAATGGCAATATTAATCTCTGACAAAAAAAACTTTAAAGTAAAATCCACCACAAAGGATAAGGAAGGAAACTATATAATGATTAATGGGTCAATACACCAGAAGGACATAACTATAATAAATATTTATGCACCCAACGACAGGGCTCCAAAATACATGAAACAAACTCTAACAGTATTGAAAAGAGAGATAGACAGCTCCACAACAGTAATAGGAGACTTCAACACACCACTTTTGGTGAAAGACAGAACATCCAGAAAGAAGCTCAACAAAGACACGGAAGATCAAAATGCCACAATCAACCAACTTGATCTCACAGACATATACTGAACACTCCACCCAACATCAGCCAAGTATACTTTCTTTTCCATAGCACACGAAACATTCTCCAGAATAGATCACATATTAGGCAATAAAGCAAGCCTTAACAAAATCAAAACCCTCGAAATACTACAAAGCATCTTTTCTGACCATAAAGCCATAAAAGTAGAAATCAATAACAGAAAAAAACAAGGAAAAATATTAAATACATGAAAACTGAACAACACCTTGCTCAAAAACTGTTGGGTTATAGAAGAAATTGAGGATGGAATAAAGAAATTCATACAAACAAGAATGAAAACACATCCTACCAGAACCTTTGAGACACAGCAAAAGCAGTGCTCAGTGGTCAATTTATAGCAATAAATGCACACATCCAAAAAGAAGAAAAGGCCAAATCAAACATCATAACTGGAACAAGTAGAAAGAGAGCAGCAAAAGAAGTACTCGGGTGCCAGAAGAAAGGAAATAATAAGAATTAGAGCAGAATTAAATAAAGAATAGAAAAACAATTGAAAGAGTTCTTTCAAAACTGATAAACCACTGGCCAAAACGACAAAAGAAAAACAGGAGAGGAAGCAAATAACCCAGATAAGAAATGAAGTGGGTGATATCACAACAGACCCAACTGAAATTAAAAGAATCATAACAGAATACTATGAAAAACTATAACGAATTTGAAAACCTAGTGGAAAGGGACAAATTTATAGAAACTCACTACCTACCTAAACTAACACAAAAAGAGGTAGAACAACTAAATAAACCCATAACAAAAGAAGAGATTGGAAAGGTAATTTAAAAATTCCCAATAAAAAAAAAAGCCCTGGCCTGGACAGCTTCACTGGAGAATTCTATCAAACTTTCAGAGAAGAGTTAACACCACTACTACCACAGGTATTTCAGAGTGTAGAAAAGGATGGAATACTCCCAAACTCATTCTATGAAGCCAGCGTACCCTGATACCAAAACCAGGTAGAGACACCACAAAGCAAATTACAGACCAATATCCCTCATGAACATTGATGCAAAAATCCTCAACAAAATTCTAGCCAATAGAATTCAGCCAGCTATCAAAAAAAAAAAAAATTCACCGTGATCAAGTGGGATTCATACCAGGTATGCAGGGATGGTTCAACATTAGAAAAACAATCAATATAATCCATCACATAAATAAAACAAAAGATAAGAACCACATGATCTTATCAATTGATGCAGGAAAGGCATTTGACAAAGTCCAACACCCATTCATGACAAAAACTCTCAACAAATTAGGAATAGAAGGGAAATTCCTCAACATAATTAAGGGCATTTATACAAAGCCAACAGCCAACAGCCAACATCATCCTAAATGGAGAGAGTCTGAAAGCATTCCCCTTGAGAACAGGAACCAGACAAGGATGCCTTATCACCGCTCTTATTCAATATTGTGCTGGAGCACAATAGGCTAGAAAAAGAAATAAAGAGCATCCAAATTGGTAGGGAAGAAGTCAAAGTATCTCTATTTGCAGATGATATGATCTTATACACAGAAAACCCCAAAGATTCCACAAGAAAACTACTGGAACTCATAGAAGATTTCAGCAAGTATCAGGATACAAGATAAATATACAAAAATCAGTTGGATTCCTTTATATCAACAGGGAGAACTTCAAAGAGGCAATCACCAAATCAATACCATTTACAATAGCCTCCAAGAAGATAAAATACTTAGGAATAAATCTAACCAGAGACGTAAAAGATCTATACAATGAAAACTACAAGACACTACTGCAAGAAACGAAAAGAGACTGCATAAGTGGAAAAACATACCTTGCTCATGGATAACAAGACTCAACCTTGTGAAAATGTCGATTCTACCCAAAGCAATCTACAGATACAATGCAATCCTGATCCAAATTTTAACAGCATTTTTTAATGAGATGGAGAAACAAATCACCAACTTCATATGGAAAGGGAAGAGGCCCCGGATAAATAAAGCATTACTCAAGAAGAAGAACAAAGTGGGAGGCCTCACCTTACCTGATTTTAGAACTTATACCTTCAAGGTAGTCAAAACAGCCTGGTACTGGTACAACAACAGATACATAGACCAATGGAACAGAATTGAGAATCCAGACATAAATTCATCCACCTATGAGCAGCTGATATTTGACAAAGGCCCAAAGTTAATTGGAGAAAAGACAGTCTCTTTAACAAATTGTGCTGGCATTACTGGATATCCATCTGCAAAAAACTGAAACAAGACCCATACCTCACACCATGCACAAAAACTAATTCAAAATGGATCAAAGACCTAAATATAAAATCGAAAACAATAAAGATCATGGAAGAAAAAATAGAGACAACACTAGGAGCCCTAATACATGGCGTAAACAGAATACGAACCATAAGTAACAATGCACAAACACCAGAAGAGAAACTAGATTACCTGGAGCTCCAAAAAATCAAACACTTACGCTCATCAAAAGACTTCACCTAAAGAGTCAAAAGACAACCTACAGACTGGGAAAATAATTTTGGCTACGACAAATCCGATCAGTGTCTAATCTCTAAAATCTACAAGATGCTGCAAAACCTCAACAACAAAAAGACAAATAACCCAATTAAAAAAATGGGCAAAGGATATGAACAGGCACTTCACCAAAGAAGACATTCAGGCAGCTAACACACAAATGAAGAAATGCTCATGATCATTAGCCATTAGAGAAATGCAGATCAATACTACGAGATACCATCTCACCCCAACAAGGCTAGCATTAATCCAAAACACACAAAATAATAAATGTTGGAGAGGTTGTGGAGAGACTGGAATGCTTACACACTGTCGGTGGGAATGTAAAATGGTACTACCATTTTGGAAATCGACTCGGTACTTCCTTAAAAAGCTAGAAATAGAAGTACCATAGGATCCAGCAATCCCACTCCTTGAAATATACCCTAGAGAAATGAGCCGTCACACGAATAGATATGCGGACATCCATGTTCATTGCAGCACTGTTCATGATACCAAAAGATGGAAACAGCCTAGGTGCCCATCAGTGGATGAACGGATAAACAAATTATGGTATATTCACACAATGGAATACTACGCAACAATAAAGAACAACGATGAAGCCGTGAAACTAACGTTGAGGAATTTGGAGGGCATTATGCTGAGTGAATTTAGTCAGTCTCAGAAGGACAAATATTATATAAGAGCACTATTATACGAACTCAAGAAAAGGTTTAAACACAGAAGAAAACATTCTTCGATGGTTACAAGGGTAGGGAGGGAGGGAGAGGGTTATTCACTAACTAGATAGTAGACAGGAATTATCTTAGGTGAAGGGAAGGGCAGCACACACTGCAGGGGAAGTCAACACAACGAGACTAAACCAAAGCTAAGAAGTTTCCTGAATACAATCAAATACTTCGAGGGACAGAGTAGCAGGGGCGGGGGTCTGGGGGCCATGCTTTCAGGGGACACTAGGTCAATTGGCTTAAGAAATTTTATTAAGAAAAGATTCTGCATCCTATTTTGGTGAGTGGCGTCTGGGGTCTTAAAAGCTACCAAGCAGCCATTTAAGATGCATCAGTTGGTCCCAACCACCTGGAATAAAGGAGAATGAATAACCCCAAAGCACAAGGAAAATATTAGCCCAAGAGACAGAAAGGGCCACATAAACCAGAGACTTCATCAGCCTGAGACCAGAAGAACTAGATGGTACCCAGCTACCACCAATGACCGCCCTGGCAGGGAACACAACAGAAAGTCCCTGATGGAGCAGGAGAAAGGTGGGTGCAGAACTCAAACTCTAGTAAAAAGACCAGACTTAATGGTCTGACTGAGACTGAAGGAACCCCAGAAAGCATGGCTTTCTGTCAACCCAGAACTAAAACAATTCCCGAGGCCAGCTCTTCAGACAAAGATTGGACTGGACTGTGGGACATAAAATGATACTTGTGAAGAGTGTGCTTCTTAGCTCAAGCAGATACATGAGACTAAATGGGCAGCTTCTGTCTGGAGGTGAGATAAGAAGGCAGAGATGGTTAGGAGCTGGTTGAATGGACATGGGAAATCAGGGGTGGAGAGGAGGAATGTGCTATCACAGTATAGGGAGAGCAATTAGGGTCACATAACAATGTATGCATAAACTTTTGTATGAGAGACTAAATTGAAATGTAAACTTTCACTTAAACTACAACAATAAAAAAAAAAGAAGGAAAAAATTTTTTTTGCTGGTATGTTGACCAGGGGGCCATCTTCTCTTCATTTTTGATTCATGCACTTAACAAATAATTCTTAAATGCTTGCTATGTGCTAGGCACTGTTCGGAGAAACAAGGGTGAAGAAAACAGACACATTCCTGCACTTCTGGAGTCCTGGGACAGCAGATGTTGAACAGAGCAGAGCTTCGTGAGCCAAGATGACTGGCTACATGCAGCAGAGCTACCAGCCTCGGATCATGAGAGGGAGAGCAATCATCGGCTTCATTCTCCAGGCCTACAGTGGAGTCTCTTTGTTTCAGCGATTTAGTTTTACCCTAATTAAGATGACACTTGATGTAGTGAAATGAGTTTCTTTATGTGGTCTTTTGCCTTGATTCTTTGGAAAAACAGCTTGTGAGATTTTTTTCCTCTAAACCCTGAGCAGTTGCCTTTGCCCTGGTTTTTTACCCCAGCAGTTTTGTTACTTTTGTCGGGGTTGATTGACATTTTCTGAGTAAACTGTAAACAACTTGATGGTTTGATACCTTATGTCTAGTCCAGGCTTGCAGTCTGCCCTGTGACTTGTCTATTTTACACATCTTGCAGGGACTAGTTGGCTTATTGTGCAAACTGAGTAATTTATGGTCTAAGGAGGGGATTGGTTAGTTCATGGTCCTAACAGGAGGGCCATGCCTTGAAATTGACAAGGAGCCTGCTTATATAAGCAGCCAACCCCCATATAGGTTTTTTCAAAGGCAAGAGGAGAGAAGAAGCAGAGACAGAGTTGGCAAGGAGCCTCCTAAAAGAGCTGTAACCTGGGTTAACGGCTATAACAGTGAAGACAGTGAGGAGCCTGGAAGGGGCCCTTCAGCAGAGTCAGCCAAAAAGCTGCTGCTAGGAAAGCAGCTAAGAAAGCTGAGCAAGTAGCTACACTGGCTATGAGCTGGGCCAGTTACCAGTGGAGAAGTCAACGGTGGGGAGGCCGAAGGCAGAGAGGCTGTACAATCGAGAGGGGGAGTGGATAGCTAAGAGAAGGGCCTACTAGCATGGCCAAGAGGAGGCCTGTCCTGAGAGAGCTGAGAGGAAGTGTGTACAGTCAAGAGGAGGGCCTGCCTGCCAGCACAGCCGAGAAGAGCTAAGAGAGCTGTTCTGGTTGGAAGGTGTCCTGCACCAAAGAAGCAAGGGATGTACTCTCCACCTCAGGGGAGCCTTCCAAACCCTGCCTATGTGCTTCCTGATTCTGATCCCGAGTTGTTCCTGTTACTTTCAAGTTGATCCTGATTTCATGTTGTAGCCTGTTACTTCCTTAATAAACCACTTAACTGTAAGTATGGTCTGCGAGTTCTGTGTGGCCATTGCAAAGAATTATCAAACCCAGCAGAGAAGTAGAGAGCACCATGGTGGGAGGGAGTGGAACAGCTGGTGTCAGAAATGGTGAAAAAGTTGGAGAGTGGAGGTATGTCCGATCTCCATAGGAACCAGCTTTGTGCTGATCCTGATTCTTATCCCTCAGGAATTGAGGCAATTCTTTATGCCACAATACACTTAAGTGTAGTCTAATGGACATTTTATCTACCCACTGAAACACACATTTTTCTCAAGTACACATCAGTAACCACAAAAAGTAGTCAAAATTGGGCTGCAAATCTAGTTTCAAAAAATTTCAAAGAATGGGTATCATACAGATTATATTCTGTGACCACAATGCAATCAAGTGAGAATTCACTATTAAAAGGTTAATTTTAAAAAATAATTTGCAAATTTACAAACACATCTTTAATAATTCATGGGAAAGAGAATAATTATAATAAAATTTAGAAAAATTTTCAATTTGACAATTACAAAAATACAATATAGCAAAATGTGTAGGTAGAGCTAAAGTGGTACTTGGAAGGAAATTTAAAGCTTTAAATGCATTTATTGGAAAAGAAGGCAGGCTGAAAATTAATGAGATAATTGTTCAACTTAAGTTAGAAAAAGACAAAACAGAATAGACTCAAAGAAAGTAGGAGGAAATAAATTATAAAGATGGAAAAAATTAATAAAATATAAAACAGTAGTTCAAAAAAAGCCAAAAGCTAGTTCTTGAGAGGAAAAAAAGGTAATAAAATTAACAAATCTCCGAGAATGTTGATCAAGAAAAAAAGATAGGGCACCAATATATAACATTATGAGTGAAAGGGAGGCTAGAACAACAAATGCTAAGAAGATATTAACAGTTTTGTGCTAATAAAGTTGAAAACTTAGGTGACATGGGCAAATTCCTAGAAAGATACCAAATTGCCTGAAAAAGAAATAGAAAGCACAGATGGTTAGAAACCCAATCAGCATTTTAAAATGTTTCACATAGAAAACAGGCACATTCCATCAAATATTCAAGGAATAGAAAATTCAAACCTTATAAAACAGTTTTATAGGATTTAAAAATAGGAATTATCACACTCATTTTGTAAGTATATACAAACAAGAACAATGTAAGAGAGAAAATTAGAAGCTGATCTCTTTCATGAACATACAAGCAAAGGGCCTGAACACGGGGTTAGCAAATGAAATCCAGCAAGGTGCTTTATACTAGGGTTAAATGTTCAAACTCATGTCATAAATTTTGGCTAACCTCAGGCACTTTCCCATGGCTATTTTTCAGAGCTGCACCAAAATTACGCCAGGTGAACTGGGTAATGTCAGACCTCTCTGAACAGAGGGTTAGGTCAGATTTTGGAATGCACTAATTGAAACTAAGAGCCTGGTTTATATCAGTTTAACAGTTTAAAGTCCTTCTGACCCAGTCAACCAAAGCCAAACCAATCACAGAGAAACCAATACCCCAGAGTAACCATTGAATTATCTTTCCTTGCTTTTAGAGTCCCACCTCCCACCCCCAAATTAAAGACTTCTCATTTAACCAGTCACTTAGAACTTCTTTGTTAGAGTTTTCTTCATTGTCTTTATTTTCCAGAAATGAGCTTTGTGTCAATTTTGGCCAGATGCTTCTCTGCTAGCAGATTATTTACTCAATAAACTTTGTTAAAGAACTCTGTTTTCTCGATTCGACACTGGGAATACAAGAATGGTTCAACATTAGGATTGATTTAACAAATTAATGGAAAAAATCATAATCATTTCAAAAGATGCAGGAAATGCCTAAATATCCACATCCATTAATGATTTTTTACAACTCTTAAATTAGAAACAGAAGAAAATTGTTCTCAATTTGACAAAAGGCACCATCATATTTAATGGTTACATGTTAAAGGCCTTCATGGAGGGGACATGTTAAAGGCCTTCATGGAGGGGAGGACAACAAATAGGAAATCAAAAATCGAACAAGGTAACTCACACATGCCAGTCTTTCCCTACTCAGGTATTTAATCACTCACCCAGAACTCTGTTGGACCACCATCAGGAAGCCAAAGACTATGTAATGGCCAAAACAGCAGGATAGGAATAATAAAAGTCAACTTCCCCTGGACATGGATAAGATTTCCCTCAAATTCTTTCAGGTATATACTGGATTTGGAAAATAGAAGAGTAGCCATGGGAAAGTTAGAAAGGACTTGAGTGCTAGTAGTTTATTCGGGAGGTGACCTGGGAAACACAGTAAAGGCATGGGGGAGTGAGACAGGGTAGAGGAGACAATATGGGTTACCACTGTGGGCTACAGTAGAGTTGTCCCACCTGAGGGGCAAGGGAGAGAGAGCTAAGGAAGTAGGGTACTCACACTGTCATTGGCTGAGGGCTGCTCTCAGGAGCAATACCTCTCTGGCACTCTCCGCTCATGCCAAAAACAAGCCCTCAGGTAGGCAATCATGGTACCTGCAGTGGGCACCGTAAGCAGATACTGAACAGTGATGGGCAGGGAGGGCACTGGCAGCACCAGCCACTAGGGCATCGTGGGGTTCAAGTTACACAGCTTTGTTCATCCTACAGCTGTACTCCTGCATGAGTGTGAGGAGGTGGCAAATCTTAACAGCACCCTCACTCTCCACTCTGTCCTTACCTGTACTGGGTAAACTGAGGCAGCTTAGGAACTCATCTACCTCTTATAAGACTTTCTCAGCCCCTAAAAGCAGGGCAGTCATTTCTCACTGCTGTCAGAGCACTGGTATATATTTTCCGCCATAGCCCATAGCTCAGTGATGTGCTCCAACTCCTGTATCTCTCGGCAGAGGCCAGTTGGTATCCCTCACCTCTCACCTGCTGGTCTGAGCTGCTGCTTCTGACAGACAATTTAAAACTCCTTCAGAAGACCATAATTAATCCATCCATTCACTCAATAAATATTTATTGAACATTGTCTTAGTTTGAGTTTCCCCAAAATCAGTCTGAGACAAGAGCTTAGATGCAGGTAGTTTATTTGGGAGGTGAGGAAGTTAGGATGAGCAGGTGAGAAAGGTAAGGAAGAGAGACAGGGAGCCAAGGAAGAAGGGAAAGCAGCCAGCAAGGTGCATTAGTAAGCTGGTTACCGCTGTAGGCAACTTGGGTTCAATCCTGCTGAAGACTCTAAGGAAATGTGTGGAAATCACCTCAGAATTGCTCCCCTGAAGGATGGAAGACTGAAGCATTTATCCTCAGTTAAGGGCTCCCCCTGGAGAAGTTAACTTCCCTGAACTTCCAGGCTGTACCTGTTCCCAGGGTTTCCAGAAAAAGTCCTAAGGTGAGCCCTAATGAGAATAACAAAGATCCTTAGAGTGGCAGCATTCATGGAACTCACCACCACAACTGGAGAGCTGAAGTTAGAGATGGGCTGAGGGGACACAGGCACCAACAGTGCTTGCTAGGAGAACCTACATGTGCCAGACACAGTTCAAGGGACTGGGCCACAGAAGATACAGGACAGTCCATGTCCATGCTCTGGTGGAACCTAGATTTCAATCATGGAATAAAGAATATACCAATAAGCAAGTCAACAAAATAATGATTGGTGTGATAAGTTCTATGTAGCTATGTGGTGCAATGAATTCCCTTATTTGGTATTTTGTCCTTGGTTTTCGGAAATAGGGGATTTCCTAAGTAATTGACTACTCCTGAGGATTTGTTGGGCACCAGTCTGGCTAAAGAGCCTGCCTGGTAACCAACAAGGAGCACCTGGACTGGCTGATAAAAGCCCTGGTATGCGAGGCTTGGAGAGCTTTTCTGCTCCCAGAGCTGACCTGATGGAGAGCTGTCCTGGCCAACAGCTACTCTGCTCCAAGAGCTGCCCTGATCAAAAGTTGTCTTGGCTGAGAGTTGCCCTGGCTGACGAGGGGAGGAACACGCTTTCTGTAATGGTTAATATTGTGTAATTCTGTCTTAGTCATCTAGTGCTGCTATAACAGAAATACCACAAGTGAACTGTTTCAACAAACAGAAGTTTATTCTCTCACAGTCCGGTAGGCTAGAAGTCTGAATTCAGGGTGTTGGCTCCAGAGGAAGGCCCTCTCTCCATGTTAGCTCCAGAGGAAGGTCCTTGTCATCAGTCTTCTCTTGGTCTGGGAGCATCTCAGCACAGGAACCTCAGGTTCAAAGGACATGCTCTGCTCCCAGTGCTGCTTTCCTGGTGGTGTGAGGTCCCCATCTCCCTGCTTTCTTGTATCTCAAAAAAGATTGGCTTTAGACACTATCTAATCTTATAGAACTCATCAATATAACTGCCACTAATCCATCTTATTACATTATAGTGATAGGATATACAACACATAGGGAAATCATATCAGATGACAAAGAGTAGACAATTATACAATACTGGGAATCATGACATGAATTGTGTCCCCCAAAAAATGTGTGTAACAACTTGGCTATGTCATGATTCCTAGTATTGTCTGTGTTTTCTGATGTGATGTCCTTATGTGTTGTAAACTCTACCACTATGATGAGATTGTATGTGATCTCCTCATGTGTTGTAAATCCTATCACTGTGATGAGGTTATACTGATGAGGTTGACAAGATCAGTGTCTTAATGCAATTTCTTTTGAGATATAAAAGAGAGAAGCGAGCAGAGACACATGGGAACCTCATACCACCAAGAAAGCAGTGCTGGGAGCACAGTGCATCCTTTGGACCTGAGGTTCCTGCACTGAGATGCTCCCAGACCAAGGAAAGACTGAGGCATCACAATGACCTTTCTCCAGAGCTGACAGAGAGAGAGGGCCTTTTCCTGGAGCTGATGCCCTGAATTTGGACTTGTAGCCTACTGGAGTGTGAAGACAATAAATTTTTCTCTGTTAACACCATCCACTTGTGGTACTGTTGGAGCAGCACTAGATGACTGAGACAATGACCTAGCCAAGGTGACAGATATTTTGGGGGGACACAATTCAATCTACAACCCTTCTGCTTCAGGGAACCTCCCAGACCTTGCTTATGTACCTTTTCATGACACTGATTCTCAGTTTGTATACTGTTACTCCTGAGTTGTTTCCTTTTATTCTAATAAACCACATAACCGTAAGTACAGTCTGTAAGCTCTGTGAGATGTTACAATGAATTACTGAACCCAGCAGAGAAAGAGAGTGCCGGGGGTGAGGGGGAGGTGGCTGGTGTCAGAGATAATGGAGAAGTTGGAAAGCAGGATATATTTGACCTCCAACTCATAGGAACCAGCTTTATGCTGATTCTTATTCACAAAGTTATCCATTAAGGTATATACCATAAAGGGTGACAGAATAGTCTGGCTGGGGGAGGCAAATCTAGATAGGATGGCCTGAGGAGTGACTTTGAGCTTGGTTGTAAAGAATGAGGAGGAAATCTACTAAGCAAAAGCCTCATGGAAGAGCTTTCCAGACAGTGAATAGCATATGCAAAGCCCATGTCAGCAAAACTTCGACAAATTCTAGAAACTCTAAGAGTGAAATACGGTAAAAACAGGGGAAAGTGGTGAGATGTTGTTAGCAAGGTGGATGCAGTCAAGGCCATCCCAGTCCCATGAACAGGGATTCAAAATATTAGAATACATGCAAATTAAAACTGCATATGAGGGAAGGATGAGGGATGATAGTAAAACTGCATGAGAGATTAATTTTGTAACTATTGATTGACCAATATCCAAAGATATGGAAACACACCATTGGTAAAGATGTGGAGAAAATAACACTCTTACACATTCCTGAAGGAGCTCTGGTGGTGCAGTGGTTAAGCACTCAGCTGTTAACCTAAAGGTCAGCAGTTCAAACACATCAGCCACTCTGCGGAAGAACATATGGCAGTCTGCTTCCGTAAAGATTGCAGCCTTGGAAACCCTGTAGGGCAGCTGTACTCTGCCCCATAGGGTCACTATGAGTTGAAATTGACTCAACAGCAATGCATTTTGGATATATTACTAGTGGGAGTGTAAATTAATACAAAGTCTAAGAGGAGCAATTTAACAATATCTATCTCACCATGAGTTAGAATCAACACAGCAGCAATGGGTTGAGTTTTTTGGTTATCCAATATAATGTTCAATATATCTATTTTCAATATCCACCACCCATCTGTCAGTTTGTTATACTATGTGGCTTGCATGTTGCTATGATGCTAGAAGCTATGCCACTGGTATTTCAAATACCAGAAGGGTCACCCATGGTGGACAGGTTTCAGCAGAGCTTCCAGACTAAGACAGACTAGAAGAAAGGCCTGGCAATCTACTTCTGAAAATTAGCCAATTAAAACATTTTGGTTAATAATAGAACATTGTCCAATATAGTGCTGAAAGATGAGCCACTCGGGTTGGAAGGCACTCAAAATAGTACTATGGAAGATTCAAAGTAGAGTCAACCTTAATGATGCTGATGTAATAAAACCTTAAAGACTTTCATTTGCTGATATAGGACAACTCCAAATGAGAAGTAATAACTGCAAACGTTCTTTAGTAATCAGAAAGTGGAATATATTAAGTATGAATCAAGGAAAATTGGAAGTAGTTAAAAATGAAATGGGACCCTTACAGATCAATATCCTAGGTGTTAGTGAGCTGAAATGGACTGGTATGGAACATTTTTAATCTGACATTCATATGGTCTACTATGCTGGGAACAACAAAATGAAGAGGAACAGTGTTACATTCACCATTAAAAAGAACATTTTGAGATCTATTGTGAAGTACAATATGGTCAGTGTTAGGTTACTATTCATATCCCTAAAAAGATCAGTTAATATAACTATTATTCAAATTTATGCACCAACCACAAATGCCAAAGATGAAGAAACTGAAGATTTTACAACCTGCTATGCTGTGAAATTTATCAAATATGCAATCAAGATGCATTGATGATTACTGGTAATTGGGATGGTGAAAGTTGGAAAAAAGGAGAAGGAACCAAACCAAAATCAAACCCATTGCCATCGAGTCGATTCCAACTCATAGTGACCCTATACTGACCCTACATAGGATAAATCCCAAAAGAAAATCACCAAGACATATCATAATCACACCCACTAAAACAAAATACAAAGAAAGAATCCTGAGAGCAGCTCGAGACAAATGTAAAGTCACATACAAAGGGGAAACAATAAGACTAAGCTCTCATTACTCAGCAGAAACCATGCAGGCAAGAGGGCAATGGAATGGCATATATAAAAACTTGAAAGAAAAATGTTGCCAACCAAGAATAATATATCCTGCAAAACTCATGCTCAAACACAATGTTGAAATTAGGACATTTCCAGATAAACAGAAATTAAGAGATTATATAGAAACCAAACCAAACTTACAAGAGCTATTAAAAGGAGTCCTTTAGTTAGAGAACCAATAACATCAGACAACAACCTGAATCTAGGACACAGGATAGCATCAGCCAGATGCCAACCTAGGTAGTGAACCCTCAAGGATAAAACAAAACTTAAAGATTTACAACAGGTAACCAATCTGTAAATGACAACAATGACAGAATGAAAAAAGAGGGAATAAACGGTGTACATATAGAACTTTCAAATGGAGAGGAAGTCAAGGTGATATCAGGTAATAAAAGATTAATTGAAACTTAGGAAGATAGGAGTAAATTTCAAGGTAACCACAAAGAAAGATAACAAACCTACCCATCAAAATAAAGAAGAAAAACATAAAGTGTCAGTAAACACAAAATCTAAAAAAATAAAAGAGATGAAAAAATCCACAAAAAGGAATTCAACACAACAAAGAGTAAGCAACAAAGAAAATTACAGCACCACAAAAAAAGCACTACAAAATGAAGCAATAAATACACACCTATCAATAATCACACTGAACGTAAATGATTTAAATGCACCCATAGAGAGATAGAAAGTGACTGAATGGATTTTAAAAAAAAAGACCCATCGATATGCTGTTTACAAGAGACACACCTTAGAAACAAAGACACAAATATATTAAAAATCAATGGATGAAAAAAATATATCAAGCAAACAGCAACCAAAAAGGGGCAGGAATGGCAATACTAATCACAGATAAAAAACACTTTAAAACAAAATCCACCATAGAAGATAAGGACATTATATAATGATTAAAGGAACAATCCACCAAGATGGCCGAACCTTAATAAATATCTACGCGCCCAATGACAGGGCTCCAAAAGACTTCAACTCTAACAGCACTGAAAAGAAAAACTGACAGTTCAACAATAACAGTAGCAGACTTCAACACACCACTCTCAGTAAATGACAGAACATCTAGAAAAAAACTAACAAAGATACAGAAGATCTAAGTGCCACAATCAACCAACTTGACCTCACAGAAATATATAGAACACTCCACCAAACAGCAGTGAAGTATACATTCATTCCAACGCACATGGAACGTTCTCCAGAATAGACCATATCTTAGGCCACAAAGCAATATTCAACAAAATCCAAAACACTGAGATAATACAAAGCATCATCTCTGATCACAATGCCATAAAAGTAGAAATTAATAATAGGAAGAGCAAGGGAAAAGAATCAAATACATAGAAACTGAATAACACTTTGCTTAAAAACCACCGGGTAAAAGAAGAAATCAAAGATGGAATCAAAAAATTCCTAGAAACAAATGAAAATGAAAACACATCATACCAAAACCTTTGGGACACAGCAAAGGCAGTGCTCACAAGTCAATTTACAGCAATAGATACACACATCAAAAAAGAAAAGAGGAAATCAAAACATTAGCTTTATAACTCGAACAAATAGAAAGAGAGCATCAAAATAAGGCCACAGCCACCAGAAGAAAGGAAATAATAAAGATCAGAGCAGAAAGAAATGAAACAGAGAATAGAAAAACAATAGAAACAATCAACAAAATTGAAAGTTGGTTCTTTGAAAGAATCAACAAAATCGACCAACCATTGGACAAATTGATAAAAGAAAAACAGGAGAGGATGCAAATAACCCAAATAAGAAATGAAATGGGGGACATTACAACAGACCCAACTGAAATAAAAAGGATCATAACAGAGTACTATGAAAAACTATACTCCAACAAATTTGAAAACTTAGAGGAAATGGACAAATTTCTAGAAACACATTATCTACCTACACTAACACAAACTGAGGTAGAAAATCTGAACAGACCCATAATAGAACATTGAAATGGTAATTAAAAAAAAACTCACAACCCAAAAAAGCCCTGCCTAGATGGCTTCACTGGAGAATTCCACCAAACATTCAGAGAAGAGCTTGCACCAGTACTACTCAAACTATTTCAGAACAAGAAAAGGAAGGGATACTTCCAAATTCATTCTATGAAGCCAGCATCACCCTGATACCAAAACCAGGCAAAACCAAAAAAAAAAAAAAAAAAATTCATTGCCCTCAAGTCAATTCCGACTTGACCCTATAAGACAGAGTAGAATGGCCCAATAGGGTTTCCAAGGAGTGGCTACTGAATTCATACTGCCCTTAGGATACCAATCAAGCTCTTCAACACTGTGCCACCAGGGCTCAAAAAAAAAACAGGCAAAAATACCACAAAAAAATTACAGACCAATATCTCTCACATATATAGATGTAAAAATGCTTAACAAATTTCTAGCCAATAGAATTCAGCTTCATATCAAAAAAATAATACATCCCAAACAAGGAGGATTCATACCAGGTATGCAAGGATGGTTCAACATTAGCAAATCAATCAGCGTAACTGACCACATAAATAAAATAAGAAATGAATCACATGATCATTCCAATCGACACAGAAAAGGCATTCCATAAAGTCCAATACCCATTCCTGATAAAAACTCTCAGTAAAATAGGTATAGAAGGGAAATTCCTCAACATAATAAAGGGCATCTATACAAAACCAACAGCCAACATCCTTCTTAATGAAGAGAGGCTGAAAACAATCCCCCTGAGAACAGGAACAAGATGAGGATACCCTTTATCACCACTCCTATTTAACATTGTGCTGGAAGTCCTAGCTAGAGCAATAAGGCAAGAAAGAGAAACAAAAGGCAAACAAATTGGTAAGGAAGAAGTAAAACTATCCCTATTTTCAGATGATGTGATACTATACATAGAGAACCCAAAAGATTCCACAAGAAAACTACTAGAACTAATAGATTCAGCAGAGTAGCAGGATACAAGATAAACATACGAACATAAGTTGCGGGACTTCCAGGCAACATGGCGCTATAGACAGAAGCACCACACTATCCCTCCATAGCAAAGATCTGAAAAACTAAGTCAAACAGAGACAAACGTCAATCCTGAAACCCCAAGCATCAAATGAAGACATAAAGAACTCAGTCAAGCACCAAATGGCATAAGAAACTGACAGAGAACAGAGAGCGAGGAGAGATACATACAGAGGTTCCCTATCAGCTGCCACAGCACGGATCTGCCATCTTGGACTCCTATCGGAGATCAGTGAACAGGGGGTACGAGAAAGCAGCTTCATGAAGCTTCCAGCAAGAGACAGAACAATTGGTAACCAGCGACATATGCTTTCCCACCCCCACCCTTCTTCATCCCCACTTGGCCCCGTCTGCTTCCTGTGGCTACAGTCTCTGGGCTGGGAAGCACCAGCTTCACCCCAGTGGCACTTGGATTCTACCCCACCACACTAGCTGGTTCCCTGAGTGCCATTTGTTGGCTGCTGGTGTTGCTTTTTTCCACTTCTTTTGATTTCTTCCTTACCTCTCACCACCTCCCCATTCTTTCTCTCAAATACCTGCTCCGTTTGCCATCTTTGCTTCTTCCTGAAAGGCTGCAAAACACTGCTGAACTGTGAAACTGTTTCCCAACCCATGCCGCCACACTGGTGGATCCAGGGCTTTTGTTTCTTTGCTTGTTCGTTCTTATTTGTTCTCTTTTGATTTTTGTTTGTTTGTTTGTTTTCTTTTTCTTTTCTTGGCTTGGGACCCCCTTCTAGCTGGGCAGTACTGCACAGCTTGGAAGCTACACCTTTACTCTGTGCAGATGTGCAGTGGGATCCCTGGAGGCATTTCTTTTTTCTTGTTTGTTTTGGGGTCTCTTTGGGTATTTTTTTTTTTTCTTTGTTTTGCTTACTTCTGTCTTTCACTTTTTGTCTTTCTTCATTTCCCAGTTTCTCATCTCTCTGTACTTACCTTCACTTCCTCTATCCTGAATACCTGGCACTCTGTGACACTTCTGCCCCTTCTAGCCAGGCTGTACTTCACGGCCTGGGAGCAACTTCCCCAGACCTCACAGCCACACCAGTGGGATCCCTGGGGGTGTTTTTTCCCCTAATTTTTGTTTATTCATTTTTTCTTTTACCCTTTTTCTCTTTTTTCACATTTTGTTTTTCCATTTATCAGTCTCTTATCACTCCACTTCAACAGCAAGCTCCCTAAGCACTCTTTTTTATGTTTTTGTCTCCTGTTCCTCTCTCTGCTGTCTCCTCTTTCCCGTACGCATCTTAGCTCCACACATCACAATCTCCCCCCTCCTTCCTGCGTAGGTGCGCTGTGTGCTGAACAACACACCTCCAAGCAGCACAGGCATGGCCTACTGGAATCTGCCCTGCACTGATTCCCCGCCCATCCTGTCAGCCCAAGTATGTAAAAAAAAAACAACCCATCCCAGCAACTCCCCTTCAGCTGGACCTGCCCTGCTGTACCATACCTGAGCAACTGACCCCCATTGGAGAAGGTAAAAAGTATCATACTTACAGATGAGCAAACAACAAAGAATGCACAACCTGCCGGCTCAGACATAACCAAAGAAAACAAAAAGAAGGATGAAACAAACAAATCTACAATCAATAAATGAGGAAAATAAGTACTGAATGTCCCAAAGTCAGCAGACAATATCAAAACATTTACAAAAACAGGATATCAAAATATTTAAAAAACAGGACATCAAAATATTTACAAAAACAGGACAGGACGGTTCCAGTGGGCATCCAAAATAAAACACCAGATAACTTTCCAGTAGAAAAAAGGCACTAGAACTACCTGATGAGGAATTCAAATATCTAATATTCAGAGCTATCTAAGAGTTGAAGCAAAAAGCAGACAAAAATGAGGAAAAATAGACAAATTCACAGAAAAGGCAGACAAATTCATGGAAAATACAGACAAAAATGGAAGAATTGAAGAAAATAATACAGGAACAAAATGCTAACATAAATTCACAACTAGAAAACACACAAAAACAACAATTAGAAATTCAAAAGATAAACAACAAGATTTCAGAAATGGACAGTGTCATAGAAGGGCAGAAGAGTAGGTTTGAAATGATGGAAGATAGAATCAGCGAAATTGAAGACAAACACTTGGCTACAACTCTGAGGAAAAATCAGAAAAAAGAACGAAGAAAAATGGAGAAAACTTGCGAATTATTTGGGATACAATCAGAAGCAAAAATTTTCAAGTAATCAGAGTTCCAGAAGAGGGGGAGAAAGCAGAAAACACAGAGCGGATCATTTAAGAACTGTTGAGAGAAAAAATTCCCCAATATCATGAAAAATGAAAAACTGACCATCCAAGAAGCTCAACAAACCTCATATAGGATAGACCCTGAAAGGAAAGCATCAAGGCATATCATAATCACACTCAATAAAACCAAAAACAAAGAAAGAATCCTGAGAGCAGCTCGAGAAAAACAAAAAGGCACATACAGAGGAGAAACAATAAGACTAAGTTCTGATTACTTGGCAGAAACCATGCAGGCAAGAAGACAATGGGATGACATATATAAAACATTGAAAGAAAAAACTTGCCAGCCAAGAATAATGTATCCTGCAAAACTCTTTTTTTTTCCTCTTTTGAACATCTTTTTATTGTCTATTTCATTTTACATACAACTTTGATGATAATTTAAGGGTTTTTTTTTATTATAATTCAGGTGAAGGTTTACAGAACAGTTTCTCATGAAACAGTAGTACACATATTGTTTTATGACATTGGTTAACAACCCCACAACATGTCAACCCTCTCCCTTCTCAACCTTTTTTTTTTTTTTTGGTGAAAATATACATAGCCAAAGATACACCATTTCAAAAATTTCTACATGGACAGTTCAGTGACATCGATTACGCTCTTCCAATTGTGCTGCTATTCTCACTTTAGATGAAGGCTTACAGAACAAAACAGTTTCTCATTTAACAGTTAGTACACATGTTGCCCTATGACAATGGTTAACAACCTCACAACACATCAACACTATCCTTACTCAACCTTGGGTTCCCTATCACCAGCTTCCCTGTCCCCTTCTGCCTTCTGGCCCTTGTCACTGGACTGCTGTACCTCATTAGTCCCATTTGGTTTTATGGGGCTGTCCACTCCCAGGCTGAATGGTGAACCTCGGAAATGACTTCACACTGAGCTAAAAGGGTGTCTGGGAGCCATACTCTCGGTGTTTCTCCAGTCTCCTTTAGGCCAGTAAATCGAGCCTTTTTTTTTTTGTGAGTTAGAATTTTGTTCTACATCCTTGTCCAGTTGTCCAGAACCCTCTGTTGTGATCCTGGTCAGAGCAGTAAGTGGTGGTAGCCGGGCCCCATCTAGCTGTATGGATTCAGTCTGGTAGAGGTCTTGGTAGCTGTGGTCCAATAGTCCTTCCGACTAATCTTTTCCTTGTATCCTGTTCTCTTCATTCTCCCTTGCTCCCGAAGGGATGAGACCAGTGGAGTATCTTAGATGGCTGCTCACAGGCTTTTAAGACCCCAAATGCTACTCACCAAGGTAGAATGTAGAACATTGTCTTTATAAACTGTGTTATACCAATTGAGCTACATGTTCCCCGAGACCATAGTCCCCACAGCCCTCCACCCAGCTCCTGCAAAACTCTTGCTGAAATATGATGGTGAAATTAGGACACTTCCAGATAAACAGAATTTTGGGACTATGTAAAAACCAAACGAAACTTACAAGAATTATTAAAGGGAGTCATTTGGTCTGAGAACAAACAACATCAGACCACAGGCTGAATCTGGGATGCACGATTGTACCAGCCAGATACCAATATAGGAAATGAACTCTCCAGGACTATCCAAAACCAAAAGAATTGCAACATGGAACCAGAGGTTAACCTGTAAATGACAACAACATCAGAACAATAAAAGATGAATAAACAGTGTAGGGATAGAAGTTTCTAATGGAGAGGAAGGCAAGGCAGTACCAAGTAATAATAGACTGGTTCAAACCTAGGAAGATACGGATAAATTTCAAGGTAACCATAAAGAAAGTTAACAAGCCTACCCATCAAAATAAAGAATAAAAACATAGAGTCTCAGTAAAAACAAAACCTACAAAAACAAAAGACTTGGAAAAAAATCCACGAACAAAAGGAATTCAGCACAAGAGAGTCAGAGGAACAAAGAAAACGTCAGCACCTCAAAAAAAGCACTACTAAATGACAGCAATAAGCTCATATCTTTCAATAATTACACTGAATGTAAATAGCCTAAGTGCACCCATAGACAGAGAGTGACAGAATGTATTAAAAAACAAGATCCATCAATATGCTGTCTACAAGAGACACACCTTAGAAACAAAGATGTAAATTTCTTAAAAATCAAAGGATGGAAAAAAAATATCAAGTAAACAGCTACCAAAAAAGACCAGGAGGGACAAAACTAATCTCAGATAAAATAGACTTTAAAACAAAATCCACGACAAAAGACAAAGAAGGAAACTATATAATGATTAAAGGGATGATCCATCATGAAGACATAACCATGACAAATATCTACACGCCCAAAGACAGGGCGGCAAAATACATAAAACAAACACTAACAGCACGGAAAAGAGAAATTGATAGTTTCACAGTAACAGTAGGAGACTTCAGCACACCACTCTTGGTAAAGAACAGAATATCTAGAAAGAAACTCAACAAAGATATAGAAGACCTAAAGGGCACAATCAGCCAACTTGACCTCATAGACATATAGAACACACAACCCAACAGCTGCAAAGTACACATTCTTTTCCAATGCACATGGAACTTTCTACAGAATAGACCACAACTTAGGCCACAGAGCAATACTCAACAAGATGCAAAATGCTGAGGTAATATAAAGTCTCTTCTCTGCCCACAAAGCCATCAAGGTAGAAATTAACAACAGAAAGAGCAAGGAAAAAAATCAATTACATGGAAACTGAATAACACCCTGCTTACAAACCACTGGGTAATAGAAGAAATCAGAGATGGAATGAAAAAAATTCCTAGAATCAAATGAGAATGAAAACACATCATACCAAAACCTTTGGGACACAGCAAAGGCAGTCCTCAGAGGACAATTTATAGCAATAGATGCAAACATCAAAAAAGAAGAAAGGGACAAAATCAAAATATTAACTACACAACTAAAACAAATAGAAAGACAACAGCAAAAAAAGCCCACAGCCACTAGAAGAAATGAAATAATAAAGAGCAGAGCAAAAATAAATGAAATAGAGAATAGAAAAACAATAGAAAGAATCAACAAAACCAAAAGTTGGTTCTTTGAAAGGATCAACAAACTCGACAAGCCACTCGCCAGACTGACAAAAGAAAAACAGGAGAGGATGCAAATAATCCAAATAAGAAATGAAATGGGGGACATTACAACAGACCCAACTGAAAAAAAAAAGGATCATAACAGAGTATTATAAAAAACTATACTCCAACAAATTTGAAAATCTAGAGGAAATGGATAAATTTCTAGAAACACACTACCTACCCAAACTAGCACACAGTGATGCTGAAAATCTGAACAGACCCATAACAAGAAAAGAGATTGAAAAGGTAATTAAAAAAAACTCCCAACAAGAAAAAGTCCTGGCCCAGATACCTTCACTGGAGAATTGTACCAAACATTCAGAGAAGAGTTTATACCAGGACTACTCAAACAATTTCAGAACATAGAAACAGAAGCTACAGTTCCAAATTCATTTCATGAAGCCAGCATAACCCTGATACCAAAACCAGGCAAAGACATCACAAAAAAGAAAATTACAGACCAATTTCTCTCATGAATATAGATGCAAAAATTCTCAACAAAATTCTAGCCAATAGAATTCAGCATCAAAAAAAATAATACACCACAACCAAGTAGGATTCATACCAGCTATGCAAGGATGGTTTAACATTAGAAAATCAATCAATGTAATCGACCACATAAATAAGAGGAAGCAAGTCACATGATCATCTCAATTGACACAGAAAAGGCCTTCAATGAAGTCCAACATCCATTCCTGATAAAAACTCTCAATAAAATAGGTATAGAAAGGAGATTTCTCAACATAATAAAGGGCATCTGTGCAAAACCAATGGCCAACATCATTCTTAATCGACAGAAGCTAAAAACATCCCCCTTGAGAACAGGAACAAGACAAGGACGCCCTTTATCACAACTCCTATTTAACAATGTGCTGGAAGTCCTCGCTAGAGCAATAAGGCGAGAAAAAGAAATAATAGGTATTCAAATTGGTAATGAAGAAGTTAAACTGTTGCTGTTTTCAGATGATGTGACACTATACATGGAAAACCCTAAAGACTCCATGAAAAACTACTGGAACTAATAGGAAGATTCAGCAGAATAGCAGGATACAAGATAAACATACAAAAATCAGTTGGATTCCTATACACCAATAAAGAGAATGATGAAAAGGAAATCAGGAAAACAATACCATTTATAACAGCCCCTAAAAAAATAAAATACTTAGGAATAAATCTAACCAGGGATGTAAAAGACCTATACAAAGAAAACTACAAAACATTACTGCAAGAAACCCAAAGGGATCTACGTAAATGGAAAAACATACCACGCTCATGGATAGGTAGACTCAACATTGTGAAAATGACAATTCTACCCAAAGTGATTTACAAACACAATGCAATCCCAACCCAAATACCAACAGCGTTATTTAACAAGATGGAAAAACTTATCATTAACTTTATTTGGAAAGGAAAGAGGACCAGGTAAGTAAAGCATTATTAAAGGAGAATAAAGTAGGAGGACTCTCACTACCTGACCTCAGAACCTTCTATACAGCTATGGTAGTCAAAATAGCTTAATACTGGTACAACAACAGACACATTGACCAACAGAACAGAATCGAGAACCCAGATATAAATCCATCCATCTACAGTCACCTGATCTTCAACAAAGGCCCATAGTCCATCATATGGGGAAAAGACAGTCTTTTTAACAAATGGTGCTGGCAAAACTGAATGTCCATCTGTAAAAAAATGAAACAGAACCCATACTTCACACCACTCACAAAAACTAATTCAAAATGGATCAAAGACCTCAAGATAAAACCAAAAACTATAAAGATCAGAGGAGACAGAATAGGGTCAATGTTGGAGGTCCTAATACACAGCATAAATAGGATACAAACCATAAGGAACAATACACAAACACTAGAAGATAAGCTAGATAACTTGAATCTTCTAAACATTAAATACTTACGCTCATCAAAAGACTTCACCAAAGGAGTAAAAAGAAAACCTACAGACTGTGAAAAAAAAAATTGAGTATGACAAATCCAACAAAGGTTTAGTCTCTAAAATCTATAGGAAAATCAAACACCTCTACAACAAAAAGACAAATACTCCAATTAAAGAATGGACAAAAGATATAAACACACGCTTCACCAAAGAAGACACTCAACCAACCAACAGACACATGAGGAAATGCTCACAATCACTAGCCATTAGAGAAATGCAAATTAAAACCACAATGAGATACCATCTCATGCTGGCATTACTGGCACAAATCAAAAACACTGTAAATAAAAAACGTTGGAGAAGCTGTGGGGAGATTGGAACTCTTATGTACTGCTGGTGGGAATGCAAAATGGTACAACCATTTCAGAAAACAATATGGCGATTCCTTAAAAAGCTAAAAATAGAAATACCATACAATCCAGCTACCCAACTCCTAAGAATATATCCTAGAGAAATAAGAGCCGTCACACGAATAGACACAAGTACACACATGTTCCTTGCAGCATTATTCACAATAGAAAAAAGATGGAACCAAACTAAGTGTCCATCAACTGAAGAACGGATAAATAAACGATGGTACATACATACAATAGAATGACAATAGATAAGTGGTAACTTTGGTCAAGGGTAAGACAGTACAAAATACGGGAGAAGTCAGCACAACTTGACCAAGGCGAAGTCACAGAAGTCTCATAGACACATCCAAACTCCCTAACGGACTGAATTACTGGGCTGAGGGCCGGGGGCCATGGTCTTGGGGGACATCTAGCTCACCTGCCATAACATAGTATAAAGCCCACACACATCTATCAGTTTGTCGTACTATGTTTGTCGTGCGTGTTGCTGTGATGCTGGAAGCTATGCCACCAGTATTCATATATCAGCAGGGTCATATACGGCAGACAGGTTTCAGCTGAGCTTCCAGACTAAGACTGACTAGGAAGAAGGACCCGACAGTCTACTTCTGAAAAGAATTAGCCAGTGAAAACGTTATGAATGGCAGGTGAGCACTGTCTGATATAGTGCGAGAAGATGAGCCTCTCAGATTGGAAGGCACTCAATAGACCACTGGGAAAGAGCCGCCACCTCAAAATAGAGTCGACCTTAATAATGTGGATGGAGTCAAGCTTTTGGGACCTTCATTTGCTGATGTGTACGACTCAAAATGAGAAGAAAAAGCTGCAAAATTCCATTAATAATGTGAATCTGGAACATATGCAGTATCAATCTAGGAAAGTGGGAAATCATCAAAAATATAATGGAATGCATAAACATCAATATCTTAGGCATTAGTGAGCTGAAATGACTGGTACTGGCCATTTTGAATTGGACAATCGTATGGTCTACCATGCCAAGAATGACGACTTGAAGAGGAATGGCATTGCATTCATCACCAAAAAGAACATTTCAAGATCTATCCTGAAATACAATGCTGTCAGTAATAGGATAATACCCATATGACTACAAGGAAGACTAGTTAATAAGACTATTCTTCAAATTTACGCTCCAACCACTAAGGCTAAAGATGAAAAACTTGAAGATTTTTACCAACTTCTGCAGTCTGAAACTGACCAAACATGCAATAAGGATGCATTGATAATTACCGGTGATGGAATGCAAAAGTTGGAAACAAAGAAGACAGGTAGTTGGAAAATACGGCCTTGGTGATAGAAATGATGCTGGAGATCGCATAACAGAATTTTGTAAGACCACCATCTTCTTCATTGCAAACACTTTTTTTCACCAACATAACTGGCGACTCCACACATGGACCTCACCAGATAGAATACACAGGAATCAAATCAACTACATCTGTGCAAAGAGACGATGGGAAAGCTCAATATCATCAGTCAGAACAAGGCCAGGGGCTGACTGCGGGATAGACCATCAACTGCTCATACCCAAGTTCAAGATGAAATTGAAGAAAATTGAACAAGCCCACAAGAGCCAAAGTACGACCTTGAGTATATCCTACCTGAATTTAGAGACCAACCCAACAACCGATTTGATGCATTGAACACTAATGACCAAAAGACCAGACTAGTTGTGGAATCTATGACATCACACATGAAGAAAGCAAGAGGCCATTAAAAGGACAGGAAAGAAAGAAAACACCAAAATGGATGTCAGAATAGGCTCTGAGTCTATGAGTCGGAGACTACTCAGCAGCAGCTAACAACAACATCCAACATTAAAAAAAGGGGGGGGGAGGCTAGATATACTTCACCATAGCAATTCTACTTCTAAGATTTGTTTTATAGAAAGTGCACAAAGATAGTCTTTAGGACCCTGTAGCATTATTCATATTAGCAAACAACTAGAAAAAATTTAAAAGTTCACCAATAAGGGACCATATAGACTAACCGCTGTAATAACCTAATGTCAGTGGTTTAAGGCGGTACAAGGGGGGCAGTGTCCAATCGGGTGGTAGATGGGCAGCCTTCCGCATAGTGACTCAGTAGGGTGACCACAAGCTCCTATTTGCCCAGTCCCTGTTGACGCTTGGTGTCCCTGCATCCCATCCGGTTGACACTCAACACTCTCAAAGTATCCCTGTCCTGGCAGTAAATTACATGGATACCCTCAATCAAGAACCCAGACTTCTCTCACCAACAGTTCTCCCAGAGCCCTGACCCTAAGGCCTGGGAGGGACATACCCACATTCCACTGGCCAGGCTCCGTAGTCCGGGCGGCCTTAACTAAACAGGGCCGAAGTCAACGGACAAATCTGGAAGCGGAGGAGCCTGAAACTCTGGTTGCTTCTAGGAAGAAATCAGAAAGGGGGGAAAGAATAGGAGATACTTGATTGCACTGCCCACCCCTTTACAATGGTTGCATTTTCTATCAGGTATTACCTTAAAAACAGGGGTGTGGGATTTAAATGTAGGGAGACTCGGGAAATTCCACAGACCATCAAGAGTGTGAGACGACAGTAATTCCTGCGCTAGGAGGGCCCTGCAATGCCAAGAGTAAATTAATTAAGCGAATGTCCATAAACTGGTCCTGCAGCTGTACAACAAGCCCTGTTCCTGACTGGAGCATACTAAAACGCCCGCTAAGACCATAATGGCCACCGGGCATCGCGCCTGCGCAGCTGGGCCCGCGACGCCCCGCCCTGCCCGCGAGGCGGCGAGCACGTGGGCGGGGCCCTGCTCTGGCAGGATTTAGCCGGGGTGACGGCCGGTGGCGGAACACCGCGGGGAACCGGGCCGAGGAGGCCTGGCAGGGTAAGTGGCCGGCTGGGGACACGTGCGGGGCGGTGGGGTCTGCCTGAGCCGACCTTACTGCCTGCACTTGGGCCTCCAGCTCACGTCCGAGACCCAGTGCACCCTAGAGGAGGGGCCGGAGCTGTGAGACGCCCGTTTGTCCTCTCCAGACGTCTGAACCGAGACTCCGCCGGCCCTTGGGGGTGCAGAGGAGGGCGCGTGCCGTGCTCTAGGCAAAAAGGTGGGCCAGACAGCAGGAGTCTCCACTGCCAGGGACCCAGGGCCCTGCTGCGACCATTCATTCTGCCGGCTTCCCCGTCCCAGACCTGTGCAGGGTGCTAGGTCACGGTGGGGGCAGGGCAGATAGGCCACTGCCCTGCTCTCACAGCCCCGCCGGCATCCCGGAAGTAGGTAAGATCAAGGCGTTCAGAACTGACTGAGCGTGCGGGGGCTGGCATGGGGTGGTGACCAGGAGAGGAGCTCGTGATGTGGTAGGGGTGGTCTCCCTGAGCGAAGGCCCACCACGAGTGCTCTGCTGAGGGAGGGAGAGGCTTGGAGCGGTCCTGAGTGGACTGAGCTGGATACCAGGCTAGACTCCGTTCAGCAGAAAGCAAGAAACAGCCAGGAGAGTATGGCAGAGGAGGGAGAGAAGGGCCGGGGCCAGGGATGGAAGAAGGGTTTTACTTTAAGCGCAGCTAAAAGCCGTTGGAGCGGAAGGGTGTGTGTGTGTGTGTGTGTGTGTGTGTGTGTGTGTGTGTGTGTGTGTGTGTGTGTGTGTGTGTGTGTGTGTGTGTGTGTGTGTGTGTGTGTGTGTGTGTGTGTGTGTGTGTGTGTGTGTGTGTGTGTGTGTGTGTGTGTGTGTGTGTGTGTGTGTGTGTGTGTGTGTGTGTGTGTGGCACTAAGTTGCTTGGTAGGCCCCCGTGGGCATAGCCCCCACTCTGGATGCCCACCCCAAGGAATCAGTCACCTGGAGGTGCAGGGCGTCCCAGGCGTCTCTCTAGGCTCCTATATTCCAGGATCCTGTCACATCTGCTGTGTACGATACAGGAGGGGCATGCAGCCCCAGCCCAGCTGTCCGGTCTGGAGCCTCCAGATAGGAGGTTCCTTGGGGGAGAGGTAGAAGGTCATTCAAGGGCTCCCATACCCACTGTGCAGGATACGTGAGGTGTTGGGGTCTGTCTGAGGGTGGGTTTTCCTGCTGCTGTTACCATTGTAGCAAGTGTCATCGTACAGATCCAGAAATTGTTGTTTGTCCTCCTCCTGCCCTCATGATGTCAGTTGCCTGCTATCTCGTAAAAAATCAGAGAGTTGGACAACCGTCTGTGTAAAGAAGCCTTGAAGTGCCTCCTCTCGGGCATCCTGTGAAAAGGCTTAGAAACAACAGGTGAGGTTGGAAGAGCCAACCACAACCGAGCAGAGCTTTCCTGGCATATCACTAATGAATTGTGTGGTTAGTTTGCCAAGAGGGGAGGAAAGCCAGTTTAGACGTCCCAGGAGAGTGAATAGTACTTAGTCTTTAATGGGCTTTATTCTTAGATATGTTTTCAGTATGTGGGTTTTCAGTGTGTGGCTGGGCCTCTGGCAAGGTTTCTTCCTCGGTGCCATCAGCCTGAGCCTCCAGCCTGAGGGCATCCAGGTGTGGCTGCAGGATGGGACGCCAGGGAGAGGGGCTGCAGAAGGCCTGGACTTCATGCTCCTGTCTTGAGGGCCACTCTCATTCTATTCCTCCTCTGCCCAGAAAGCCTTGAGGGGGGCGTTCAGGCCCCTCCACCCCAGGGAGGCCCACCTGCACTTCCAGCCCCGGCCCCCCTACCCCTCCATGAGCCCTACAGGGCTCAGCACCTGTTTGCACCGTGTAGCTGGGCCCTCTTCTGCACTCCTGCATGGCGCCATCCTGCTTCCAAGTGGACATGACCTCCTGCTACCTCTGTAAGGCCAATGTTAATTACAGGTCTTTGGGTACACTGCTCTAAACACATCATACCTCTCACTACCAGTAAACCTCAGACGTGGAGAGGGGCTTTCTTTGAATAGCCCACATCATAGACTGACCCCTACCAGGCTGCAGCAGACCCTGACCCCAAGTCCTGCTCCCAAACCAGTCCGTCCCCGTCTCCTCCCCAAGAGCGTCTACTCCACTTATGGTGACTGGTAGAGAGAGTGACAGATGGACAAATGGACACTCTCCAAGGCTGGGGAGCTCTGAGACTCAGGCACTTTGCTTCTCCTCTGAAGTCTCAGGTCCCCACCCCATCCTCTCACTCTGTTGTCCATCAACTCTGACTCATGATGACCTTATATATAACAGAATGAAACATTGCCTCGTCCTGTGCCATCCTCACTGTTATTGGTATGTTTGATTATTTGAACCCATTCTTGCAGCCGCAGTGTCAATCCATCTTACTGAGGGTCTCCCTTTTTATCGCTGACCCTCTGCTTTACCAAACGTGATGTCTTTCTCCAGTAATTGGTCCCTCCTGATAAGATGTTGAAAGTAAAAGAGGTAAAGTCTTGCCATATTTGCGTCTAACGAGCATTCTGGATCTACTTCCTCCAAGACCGGTTTGTTTGTTCTTCTGACAAAAATCAAACCAAACCTTTTGCCTTCAAGTGGATTCCAACTCATAGCAACCCTATAGGGCAGAGTAGGGTTTCCAAACAGCGACTGGTGGATTCTAACTGCTGACCTTTTGGTTGGTTGGGAGCCAAGCTGTTAACCACTGCACCACTGTCTTCTGACAGTCCATGGTATATTTTAGTATCTTTGCCAACACCACAATTTGAACACATCAGTTCTTTGGTTCCTTTTTCATTGTCTAGCTTTCAAATGCATATAAGGTGATTGACAATACCATAGCTTTGGTCAGTCAAATGCACCTTGGTCATCAAAGTGACATTTTTGCCTTTTAGCACTTTTAAAGAAGTCTTTTGCACCAGATTTGCCCAGCGCAATATATCGTTTGATTTCTTGATTGCTGCTTCTGTGGGCATTGATTGTTGATCCAAGAAGAATGAAATCCTTGTCAACTTCAATTTCCGTGCCATTTATTATGATGTTTATTGCTCCACTTGTAAGGATTTTTGTTTTCTTTATGCTCAGGTGTAATCCATACTGAAGGCCGTAGTCTTCTACTTTCATCAGTTAGTGAGGGCTTCAAGTTGTCTTCACTTTCAGCAAGCAAGGTTGTGTCATCTGCATAGCTCAGGTTGTTAGTCTTCCTCCAATCCTGATGCCATGTTCTTCTTCATATAGCCCAGTTCTCAGATTATTTGTTCAGCATACACACTGAATAAGTATGGTGAAGATACAACCCTGCTGCACCTTTTCTAATTTTCAGCCAGTGTCCCCTTGTTCTGTTCAGACAACTGCCTCTTGATTCATGTACAGGTTCTGCATGAGCACAATTAAGTGTTCTGGAATTTTCATTGTTCCTAATGTTATCCACTAGAAGCTGCTAATAAACCCAAACAAATGCTTTCAGTTTGGGGTATGTTGAACCAAAAATAATGATGCTGAGTTAGTTTATTTTGCTAGTTGGATGGGTAGAACTTTTATAGGCTTTGAAAGTACATAGACATCATTTTCCTTCTTGGCAGGAACACGCTATATGAATGAAAGCAGTTATCTGGTGTAAAACATCAAAAAACAAGCTACAGGCATCAACAACTAAAAAATACATGTGAAGGTACATATGTATGTATGTACGTAGACATAGATATGTATAGGTATGTATATGTGAGTATGTGTGTGTAGGTGAACGCATATGTATATATATATGTATGTATGTGACTGTATGCACATATATTCATATACATAATAAAGCACGTAGGGGCATTGTTACGGATACTTCTTAAGCATAACCAAATACCTCATGGGATTGGATTTCTGGGTTTGAAGACTTAGGACCACAGTCTCATGGGACAACTCAGTCACATTGGCATAATATAGTTCATAAGTTTATATTCTGCATTCTAGTTTGGTGAGTAGTGTATAGGGTCTCAAAAACTTGCGAGCGGCCATCTAAAGTACAGCTGACCCTGTCTCTACTCATCCGAAGCAAAAGAGAAAGAAAGAAACCAACGACTCAAAGAAGAAACTAGTCTACAGGGCTAATAGTCTACAAGAAACATGGCCTCATTTACCCTGAGACCAGAAGAACTAGATGGTGCCCAGCTGCTACTACCAACCAGTTCTGATCAGGGACACAATAGATGGATCCTGATAGAATGGGAGAAAAATGTGGAACAGACCTGCTGGACTGGTTGAGACCAAAGGACTCTATGAGACTTTTGCTCTGAAGTACTCTAAACGTTGGACTGAAACTAACCCCTGAGGTCACCTCTTAGCTAAATAACAGATTGACTCACAAAGTAAAGAATATCACCTGTGACTACTGTACTTCTTTGAAAACTTATCTATATGAGACCAAACGATCAACAGTTACTTTAAAACAAAAATGAGAAGGTAAGGGGGCAGGGAAACTAGATTAATGGAAATGGAACAACTAGAATGGAAATAATGAGAATATTGTGAAGAATGTAACCAATATCACTGAACAATTTGTGTAGAAATTGTTAAATGGGAACCTAAATGCTGTGTAAACCTTCACTGAAAACACAGTAAAGGTATTATTTACGGGGAAAAAAAAAAAAACAGGCTACTTTTCTCAGATCTGCTTTGGGCTCTCTGCAGTTTCCAGAGGGACAGGGCTTAAAACCTCCCAAAAAGTAAACCCCATGTATGAAAGTATACGTAAGACTGGAGAGAATGTAGTGGATACACATTTCTGTTATCTAGAAAGGCTTTGAGAGGGACTCACAAGTAGCTTTTTCACACAAGTAGTAACTAACCCAAAAGCCGTGTGTCTGGAACGGCACTTAAGTAAGAGGAGAGAGAACGCCGGCTTTGGAGCCAAGCACGAGGCTTATGCCACACTTGCAAGACGTGAAACCCTGGGCAGGTTATCTGGTCCTCTGTTCCTCTTCTGTAAAATGGGGTCATGCCTTCTGGAGTCACTTTGAGGATCAAATAAAGCTCTGATTCCAGGGATAAAAATGCAGTCATTTTTCTGGTAGTACATTTTGTTCCTGGACTTTGTGGATTTCTAACTTGCTCTGGAGCCTTGCAGCCTAACATGTTTTTCCTGCCTCTTCTCCTTCTCCACCAGCAGCTGTGGGACAGTCTTCGACACAGAAAGAAATGAGAAAAATACCTAATAATGGGAACCTGAAGATGGCGTACCCCCTGGGGCTGTTTGTGTGCCTGTTCATTTATGTCGCCTACATCAAGTGGCACTGGACCTCTGCCACCCAGGCCTTCTTCAGCATCACTGAGGTGGCTGCAGGGGCACGCAGGGGCCAGCAAGCCCACAGCCCCACTGGGACAGCAGGGCATGGTCACGAGGTCTTCTACGGGATCATGTTCGACGCGGGGAGCACTGGCACCCGCATACACATCTTCCAGTTTGCCCAGCAGCCCAGAGGTATCCCCGGGCAGAAAGCCTGGCCACGGTTTCTGTGGGCCCCGGCCATGGTCTGCACTTCCTCCTCCTAAAAGATGGTGGTTTCTTGGGGGGTGGTGTGAACCTCCTGCTGTGGAATCAGCTGGGCACTTGTTAAAAACAAAATTTCCCAGAGACGGTGACTCAGAAGGTGTGGGGATGGGGCCCAGGAATGTAAGTTTTCTGAGTGCCCTAGGTTGTTTTACCTCACACTAGGGGTCTGGTGACAACCACATAAAGGCAGCTGGGGTCCTAGGAGGTGTTTGGTGGCCTGTCTCCTCCCAGCACGCAGTCAGGCAGATCGGATGGCTAGGACCGTGACTTGGTCCGCAGGTCGTGTCTGAAGAGTTTGAGGCAGAAAGTAACCCCAGATTTGGACAGATGGAGTTGGGCGTTTGGAAAGTAAGATAAGTAGCCAAGACCAGGAGCCTGGGCTGGGAGACTTAGTTGCACATTGGTGTCCAGGCATCAGAGAGGGGGGTGGACAGTGAGCACAGCATCAATACTGGAAAGGTCGTGGGGGGTGAACCGCTGGCTGACTGGATCCCAGATGGGGCCGAGTGTTCTGGCAGGAGCATGGGTGGGCACTGGGCATCAGCCCTGGCTACTGCCCAGCTCTCAGCACTTGAGCAGGTGCTGCTGTCCTCCCTTCCTCCCTGGGCTTTGTCCCCATCCTCATGGCTGCTCTCATGTCTGGCAGCTCTAAGGTCAGCCCCTCTTTGGCCAGGCATCTTCTGCTCCAGCACTGACCAGCCCTCTGCCCAGCAGGCCCAGTATTCCCCCACCCCGGGCCTTTGCTGACCTTTGTGCCTTTTGAGCAGATGCCATCCTGGGCATTTAACTGAGCTCTAGACAATTAGCAGTTGTCTTTAAAGCTACTGTAGCATATTTATTTACTTCCAATTTAATCTGCTTTAGTTTTAACTTACTATAATAGTTCAATATTTCAGTGTTGTTCATGCCTCCAAAAATGGATTTGAAGCCAAGCATAAGATAGCACATATCAGCCTGTAGTGAGATTTACCACTTTTTTATTAACTAATGTGTACACTTAAATAGCTGTCACATTCACATGGCTCAAAACTAAAATACGGAAAGGTAGCCAGGGTCAGGCCTCCCCTTTACCTGCCCATTCTCTATCACTACTTTGTGGGTGACCACAATGATTAGTTTCCCGTGTATCTTTCCAGAGAATTTTTCATATACAAATAATGTTTTCTCCCTCTCCCTCCTTTTATTCAACTGTACAGCACACTGTACAATTGACTACCTTTTTTCGCTTGAAAATAAATTGTTTATTATTAGGAGAACTCATTAGATGTGGGAGTGTTACATTTCTGGGAAAACGGAAGCATGCCAGTTTTGTTAAGTTTGTCTTTAATTTAAAGTGACTTCAATAGCTTAGCAGCATGAAATTGTATTGCGCACAGCAGCATTGCATGTTCATAAAATGATTCCAGTGTTTTATCTTTAAAGAAGAATTCTCACAAAAAAGCGTTTTGTCCCTTAGAGTTTTTCTGGCCTGATTTTGCCTTCGTTGTGTCTGTCCTAGAGCCAGCATCCTTTGGCTGTGGAATGCCTCTGAACACTTTCCCTTGCTGTGTGCAGAGGAACCCAGACTACTCCTAATAATGTAAAACACTCCATTTTTAAAAAATGAAATGAAATAAGAAAAAGCGAACCTTCTTTAGAACCTGTAATACAGCCATCCCAGAATCAAGGACATGATTTTTATGTTTGCAGTTTATAGGTATTTACCTGCTCCTCTGTTTGTTCAGTCAACAATAATTAACTGTTAAAATGGAACACTTCAAGTGAATACAATTTATTGTATGTAAATTCAAAAAAAGTTGATTGGAAAGAAAAGTGAAGTTCTGGCCAAAACTCTTAGGACTACAGAGAAGGCAGAATCCTCCCACTGTGTAACTGAACTGAAGAGGCAGAGGGTAGCAAGGAACAAGGAAGAGGTCCTGTTCACTCATGGAGGGGGATAAAGTAGTAAATGCAGCACTCTGGGATTAGCTCTATGTTGTCAGACATCTGCGTTTAAAAATGTGCTTTTGTACAGAGATGCCTTGAGGGAAAGTTATAGTTGTTCTTTTTTAAAATACGTTCTCTCCTTAGAAACTCCTACCTTGACCCACGAAACCTTCCGAGCGCTCAAGCCGGGTCTTTCTGCATATGCTGATGATGTTGAAAAGGTAACTCGATTTTCTGAAGTCTGTTTATTCATAAAGTTTGTTCTCTAACTGGGTTGTTAAAGCCAGCCCTTCACACAGAAATGCAGTAGACCATCCTTACAGAATCAACTCAGTGTACTGACTTGACACTTGTCATGGGGTGGGGGACAGAAGAGGAGCACCACTGCCACCCTACCAGGCTTGCCTGGACACCAAACCCAGTCCAGAAGCATAAATGCTACAAACTGACAAAAAGCATTTGAAAGTTGAGTTAAATTTTTATTGTGGTAAAATATACATAGCACAAAATTAGCTGTTTTAACTAGTGACATTATTTACATTGTTAAAAATAATCAAAACTCAGCAAAATTTGAACATAAAGTTTATTCTCAGCAGTTATTCTGTGTGTATATAGGGAGACCGTTTTGATTCTAGAAAAAAGCAAATGGCTCCAAGAAGCTAGGTACAGTGAGGCTTATAAAGACAAGAAAACCAAAAATTGAAACCCACTGCCGGACTCATAGCAACCCCATAGGGTTTCCAAGGCTGTAAATCTCTACGGAAGCAGACTACCACATCTTTCTTCTGTGGAGCTACTGGTGATTTCAAACTGCCAACCTATCGGTTACCAGTCGATCACTTTAACCACTGCACCACCAGGGCTCCTACAAAGAGAAGAGAAGGGAGAAATATAGATCAACCATTGACTAATCTTAACGTGATTGATTGAACTCTTCTCTCCCCTTTTAATTGAGATCAGTGGGTGTCAGGTAACAAGATGGTCTCTGGCCCTCCACCCAGCCATATCTTTCAATTCAAAATTTAGTAAGCCTGGCTTCAAACAGGAAAGAGAAGATTTGCAACTTTGGGTGAAAGAAAAGCTGCTGGTGGATTAATCTTTGGTCAGGGATTTCTTTAAAGTGAATGTTTGGTTTTGTAAGAAAACCCCAAAATCAAAGCAAGATACCTACTATTAATCTCTCTTTGACATCTCCCCACTCCTGATCATGATTCACTTAGAATCTTTGATCACTAAGCATTGGGCAGGCACCAGTCTAGGTTCCTGTGATCTCATAGGTACTGCCTTGTGGGGTACCTTTTTGTGAAACATACGTTATTGTTGTTGGTTCTTTAGCTTCTTTGTTGTTCCTTTAGTCAGAATGAGACCATTTGCTGTACTTTAGATGGCTGCTAGCAAGATTTGTCAATGAGCAGAAGAACTCGCACTCTGTTTGAAATTAAAACAGAGGTTATTACAGGAGAAAACAATTTGCAAATTGGGAAGCACAGGGTCAAGAGGCTCGCAACACAGTGCTCTAGTTTGCTGGAGCTGAGGAGAAATATTTATAGTAACTTCTCAGTGAGATTCTGATTGGTTAACTGTCCTTGGGCTTACCCTGACTTGCCTGGGCTTGCCTAGGCCTAGTCACACTCTGGTAAAGATTGTTCTCAGATGCTCCCTGAGCTTCTCCAGACTTGTCTTAGCATAGCCCGGACTTGGCCAGACTGTCGTAGCCACATCACCTGTTCAGCCAATTGTACAAGGGTTATAGCTTTAAAGCAAAGCAGGAGTGCAAAACAAAACTGAGTCGAGCCTACTCCTAGGCCAGTCACACTGGCTATGCCAGGTACCTCTGTATCTGCAACTCTATTCATTCCCTCATTTTGATCAAGAATTCCTGAGAAACTCTTTGATCACATTATCAACTGCCGTTTTGGGGAGAGTGCTTTCTTCTGCATGGACTTGGATTTATATTTTCCAGTGGGACGGCATTGTCATAATATATTGGAAGAAAGAGAACTTTTTTTTGTTGCTGTCTTTCAGAGGTTCTTATAGATGGCTGCTTAAAAGTAAACCTTAAAGCCCCCTGACACTATATATAGCCAGGCAACATCTAAAATCTTCACCATGCTATAGATGGAGCCTCTACTTTTGCGGTGTTAAGCTTGGAATGACAAATGGAGTATGCCTCATTAAGGGGTGGTTTAAGGAGTGTCATGGATTGAATTGTGTTCCCCAAAAAATGTATGTAGCAACTTGGCTAGGTCGTGATTCCCAGTGTTGCATGATTGTGTAATATGATGTGATTTCCTTATGTGTTGTAAACTCTATCACTATGATGAGATTATATGTGATCTCCTTATGTGTTGTAAATTCTATCACTATGATGAGGTTATACAAATGAAGATGACAAGATTAGATAGTGTCTTAATGCAATCTCTTCTGAGATATAAAAGAGAGAAGCGAGCAGAGACACATCGGAGCCTCATACCACCAAGAAAGCAGTGCCGGGAGCAGAGCGCATCCTTTGGACCTGAGGTCCCTGCACAGAGAAGCTCCCAGACCAAGGGAAGATTGATGACATGGACCTTCCTGCAGAGCCAACAGCAAAAGTATTCCCCTGGAGCTGACACCCTGAATTTGGACTTGTAGCCTACTGGACTGTGAAGAAATAAACTTCTCTTTGTTAAAGCCATCCACTTGTGGTATTTCTGTTGGAGTAGCACTAGGTCACTAAGACAAGGAGTGACCTGAAGTCCGTCTGAAATATGAGTACTCTTAATGTACATAATTCGTTTTATAGGCATTAAATAGTATTGGAAGTAATTTTAAGACCAAATTTGATAGTTCCAGTAATAATCACAATAGCAATTCATATAATTATTCCTGTAAGTAGATCAGATCCATGAACCAATACCTTTGGATAACCAGCTAAATATATCCAACCAGGAGTCAGAAGTAGAGTTGGCTATGTGAAGCCAAGAGGCCTTTTGGCAAATCTTTTCAATGTCTTATAATAGATCTTTCAAGCTGGGAAATGCCATAGTTGGGTAAGAGGGCCCAGAGGAATACACCTCCCATCCTAAGTTTGTCAGCTATTGGATTATCTTGTGACATAGAGTCTAACAGAACTGATAAACAAATTTGTAGTCAGGAAGGATTTTCATACAGCATTGTCTTAAAGAACAATTAAAATAATTACTGATTTACCCTAAACATAGCTCCCATCTGATCTTCGAGTCTGTTTCCTGGGACAAACTGAATTCTCCAAAGGGCAAAACACCCAAAGCAAAACAGTCTCACTAGCTTATCCGGACCATTGTTTGACTCAAGTGGCTTCGGAATCCAGTTTTTTCTCAGGGCTCAAGGTTCAAAAGGATACCCAAGGACAATGGCCTGTGTGGGTTACTCCAACTTCCATGAAAGCCAGAAATTTGGATTCCAGGAGAATTACAACTCTTCCATCATTCCCTCCTTTTGATCTTGACCATGCTGTAGAATCTATGATCAAAAATGTCCAATAATTGTAGCCAGGTACCATCCGATCTTTAAGATCCCAGGTACCACACAGCAAAATAGGAGGCACTTTTATGGTCTATAAATTTGCTAACTTTATCAACAAAAGAAAAACAAAACAAAACCTGTTGCTGTCGAGTTGATTCCAACTCATGAAGCATTACATTACCTAAACCCATTTCGGATCTGATTTTTTTTTTTAATGCAAGAACCAACTATTTCAGTGACACCTACCACTAGGCTGATTATATTCTATGGTAAGGATTTTCTCATCTCCTAATTCTTTCTTTTAATGCTTTTAAATATCTTTTCTGATCTCAATTTTACATTCTTCTCATATTTCAGGTCAAAACAAACCCATTACTTAGCTAATTTAGGAGAAAAGAGGAAAACAGTAGAAAGTGGAATCTTAAAACAGCAATACTCCCACATAAAACTCATAGTAATCCTTTAGTCAACTCAGTTCTAATTAATTTCAGTTCCATGCAATCAACAGCAGTCTGCAAACCTGTCAGCTTCACCACAAGAGTTTTGGAAATCTTAATTCAATCCAACAGTGTCCAAGTTCAAAATACCACAGTCCTTTCCATTAGTCCAAAATAGTCTGTCTTTTGTTGAAATATTTTGGTCAAGCATTTTCAACAAGTCAGCAAAGTAAAAGCTTCTTTGCAGATGACAAAGCTTAATATGACCTTGATTAACTTACCATAATAATAATACTTCATCAAAGTGAAAGACCTGATGGGAATTACAAAAGTAATAGAAAGCCAAAAGTCACTTAAAATATATGTCTAAATATAATGATTAACCTTAGTTTAAAAAGAGCTTCAGATATAACACATAATAATTTTGAAACGTAATACAATATAGTCAGGATATAACAGGAATATACCAAGATTATCAAGGCTCTAAAAATCTGAAAAGTAAAAAAAAAAAACTCTATGGGTAAACGATGTGAATTCCCTAATTAAACTATTGGCGTCGATGATGCTAGAGTCAAAAAAATTAAAGTTGCAACCAAGTTGTTGTTAGGTGCCTCCGAGTCAGTTCCAACTCATAACGACTATATGTACAACAGAATGAAACACTGCACCATCCTGTGCCATCCTCTCAATCATTGCCATGTTTGAGTCCATTGTTCGAGTCACTGTTATCAGTCCATCTCCTTGAAGGTCTTCCTTATTTTCACTGACCTTCTACCAAGCGTGATGTCCTTCTCCAGGACCTTGTCTCTCCTGATAACATGTCCAAAGTGTATGAGACGAAGACTCACCATCCTCACTTCTAAGGAGCTTTCTGGCTATGTACTACTTCCAAGACAGATTTGTTCGTTCCTGGCAGTACGTAGTATATTCAGTATTCTTCGCCAACATCATAATTTAAAGGTATCAATTCTTCAGTCTTCCTTATTCGTTGTCCAGCTTTCACATGCACGTGGGGTGATTGAAAATATCATGGCTTGGGTCAGGCACATCTTAGTCCTCAAGGTGACATCTTTGCTTTTTAACATTTTAAAAAGGTCTTCTGCAGCAGATTTTCCCGTTGCATTACATTACTTGATTTCTTGACTGCTGCTCCCATGGGTGTTGATTGTGGATCCAAGTAAAATGAAATCCTGACGACTTCAATCTTTTCTCCATTTATCGTGATGCCACTTACTGGTCCAGGTGTGAGGATTTTTGTTTTCTTTATGTTGAGGTGTAATCTATACTGAAGGCTTACATTCATCTCATATTTCAGGTCAAAACAAACCAATTAGATAATTTAGGAGAAAAGAGGAAAACAGTAGAAAGTAGAATCTTAAGACATCTTCATCAGTAAGTGCTTCAAGTCCTGTTCACTTTCAGCAGGCAAGGTTGTATCATCTGTGTCTTCCTCCAATTCTGATGCCATGTTCTTCATATAGTACAGCTTCTCAGATTATTTGCTCAGCCTACAGAATGAATAAGTATGATGAAAGGATACAACCAAGACACACACAGTTTCTGATTTTAAACCATGTAATATCTCCTTGTCCTTTTTGAATGACTGCATCTTGGTCTATGGACAAGTTCTGTATGAGCACAATCAAGTGTTCTGGAATTCCCATTCTTTGCAATGTTATCCATAATTGTTATAATCCACACAGCTGAATGCCTTTGCATAGTCAGTAAAACACAGGTAAATGTCTTTCTGTTATTCTCTGCTTTCAGCCAAGATCCACCTGACATCAGCAATGATATCCCTCATTTCTCTTCTGAATCTGGCTTGAACTTCTGACGGGTCTCTGTCAATGTACTGCTGCAACCTTTTTTGAAATATCTTCAGCAAAATTTTACTTGTATGTGACATTAATGATATTGTTCAATGATTTCCGCATTCGGTTGGATCCTGTTTCTTTGGAATGGGCACAAATATGGATCTCTTCCAGTTGGTTGGCCAGGTAGCTGTCTTCCAAATTTCTTGGCATAAATGAGTGAGTGCTTCCAACATTGCATCCGTTTGTTGAAACATCTCGATTGGTATTCTGTCAATTCCTGGAGCCTTGTTTTTCACCAATGCCTTGAGTACAGCTTGGACTTCTTCCTTCAGTACCATCAGTTGTTGATTATATACTACCTTCTGAAATGGTTGAATGTCAACAAATTCTTTTTGATACAGTGACTCTGTGTATTGCGTCATTCTATGTTTTGCCTATTGAATCCTTCAGTATTACAACTCGAGGTTTGAATTTTTTCTTTAGCTCTTTTAGCTTGAGAAATGCTGAGCATGTTCTTCCCTTTTGGTTTTCTAACTCCAGATCTTTGAAAATTTCATTATAAAACTTCAGTTTTCTTCCTGAGCCACCCTTTGAAATTTTCTGTTCAGCTCTTTTACTTCATCCTTTCACTTCAGCTATTCTACGTTCAAGAGCACATTTCAGAGTCTCTTCTGACATCCATTTTGGTCTTTTCTTTCTTTCCTGTCTCTTTAATGACCTTTTCTTTCTTCACATATGATGTCCTTGATGTCATCCCACAACTTGTCTGGTCTTCAGTCATTAGTGTTCAGGTCAGCAATTAAAAGTAAAATTATGACAGTCTTACATGTTTGTTGTCCAAAATCAGACAACATCACTGACACATAAATTTTAACCCAAAGAAAATTTGACACTTCTCCTGATTTGACAACAAATTTCATGTAACTCATAATACATTAAATAAACCTTTTTCTTTTAATAGCTTTTCCCTTATAAAGCAGGAAAAATCTTCCATGACTTTCCATGAAGTTTCAAAATTGTCAGGATTTTATCATAGGTCACCAAGGAACAATACTTAAGTTATGTAACCAAATATTTTAAAGGTAAAATCCTTAGCTTTTTTCAAAGCCGTGTGACTTGGTTTTAAACTCAGGATTTTTTTTCTAATTGGAAGCAGAACCCTTGCCTTCCAGGCAGATTACACAAAGAATAAATTACTCTTCAACCAGGTAATTAAAGAAAGTTTTGTTATTTTTACAACGAAAAATCCAGTTCTTTGCCTTGTATGCTGTTTGACATTGAAGCTCTTAAAATCTCATAAATTAACCCATCAAACTGTAGCCAGACAGATAAAAACTTTGACCATATCATATACGTGCCCTTTTTAATAATATCTCTTATAGTACAAACCTTTAAGTGGCAAAAAAAATGAACACACTCATTTGCAGACTCCTATATATATGGAGTCCAGGTGGTGCAGTGGCTGTTAATCAAAGGGTCTGCAGTTCGAATCCACTTGCCGCTCCTTGGAAACCCTGTGGGGGCAGTTCTACTCCGTCCTATAGGGTCAGTATTAGTCAGAATCAACTCAACAGCAATGGGTTTAGTTTTGGTTTATATGTGTGTGTGTATGTATATACGTGTGTGTGTGTGTGTGTATACTTTCTCTGTAGCATAAAAAGCAAAAGCATATAAACTTAAATTATAATGAGTATTAATGTTAGTAAGTTACCTAAACCAACCAGCCAGACCCGTTGCTTTGAGTCGATTCCAACTCATAGCGACCCTATAGGACAGAGTAGAACTGCTCTATAGGGCTTCCAAGGAGCGGCTGGTGGATTTGAACTGCCGACCTTTTGTTTAGCAGCTGTAGCTCTTAACCACTGCACCACCAGGGCTCCAAGTTACCTGAAGGTCTTGTAAATTATTTTTAAGCCTGTATACCACAAATCATAATTACTGTTGAAACAAAGTTTGTTTAAATATTCTAAATTTTCATTCAAACTTTTTTTTACCATTTCCCATATTTTCCCCAGTCTAACTTTAGCTTTTTCACTGGTTTTGGAAATCAGAAAGTCTCTGCTCAACTGACGAGTTCATTAATATGTATATAACCTTAAGTCTCTGGCTAGGGGTGGAAACATTTCTCCAGGCTATTTCAAGTATGTCTTATTGTCATTTCTATTTTTTGGCTTATTAGAATTCCTCTGCAATAGAGAGAACTTGTTTACAATTCTGTTAAGATGGGAGATTCACCCAATTTCTGATAGTTATAGTAAGACAACATTTTTCTTATTTTCTTTTGCCTTAAATGGCCTTCACCTAGTTAGGAGGGGTCCTTCAAAAGATTCCCTGGAGCTCCATGGCCTCAAAGTCTGGGAGCCAAGTGGACCTGATCCTGCATCTTTTGGCTCATGGTCAAAGAAAAGAATTAATCATCCCAGTTTGTTTACAGATGTTTAAGTTGGCCCAGGTATTTTCAAGGACAAAAGGTGAATAAATTCTTTCCCTTTTACAGCTCTTTACTGTAGTCTTGGTAAACAGTTTTGCCTTCTCTTTATCATAACCTTAGATCTACCCAGTAAATACTAAAGCTTTTTAGCAATTTTGTAAATTTCTTGGCTAGCTGTTTTTTGGTTTTGTTTTTTTTTTTCCCCACTAGGCTTGTTCTATACTTCCCTTTTCCCATTTTACTTTTAAGACAAATTTCCCCTTTTCCTTAAAACACATTTCATATAATATCCAATTTAAGTTACTTAGGAAGGTTTTGCTCTTAAGATTTTGCTTTTAAGGTTGGCATAATACAAAACATAAACCTTTATCAGAATGAATTCATTTCCATTAATTCCTGGGAATATTAGGACTGTTTTGTTTATATAAGTGCTTATTTATGGTTAAACCAAAGTAAGTTCTTTGAAGAAATATTATAATCTAGTTTTAATAATACTAATACCCGGAAGTAGAAATTATTACCTTCTCATAACTGTCCTTTTGCATGCTTTATGGGATCCTGTGAAGAAGCAAATTTTGGAATAATTTAAAGTCCTTGTTATACCAATTAAATAGACAATTTATCTATTTCAGTGCACTTTTCAAATAGTTTGTAGTTATTGAGAGCTCAACTTGTGGCTTCCTGAGACAAGACAGAAACTCAAATACAAAATGAGATGAAATTCATTGGTCTGTGAACCTAGTTCAAGACTTAAGCTTATATTCAACATCACACAAGACAAATATATGGGGAACCTAATTTTTTAAACAGGTAACACAGGAGTGTTATAAGGGCTGGTGTAGAGAACAATTAAACTTTTATCTGGAATTGTTCTAACTTCTCATTTAAGGGGATCCTGAATAGATTTGACATATTGAACACTAATGACCGAAAGACCAGAGGAGTTGTGGAATGACATCAAGGACATCATACATGAGGAAAGCCAAAGTTCATTAAAAAGACAGGAAAGAAAGAAAAGACCAAAATGGCTGTCAGAAAAGACTCTGAAACTTGCTCTTGAATGTAGAATAGCTAAAGCAAAAGAAAGAAATGATGAAGTAAAGAGCTGAACAGATTTCAAAGAGCAGCTCAAGAAGACAAAGTAAAGTATTATAATGACATGTGCAAAGACCTGGAGATAGAAAACCAAAAGGGAAGAACATGCTTTAGCATTTCTCAAGCTGAAAGAACTAAAGAAAAAATTCAAACCTCGAGTTGCAATATTGAAGGATTTTATGGATAAAGTATTAAATGACATGGGAAACATCAAAAGAAGATGAAAGGAATACACAGAGTCACTGTACCAAAAAAGAATTGGTTGACATTCAGCCATTTCAGGAGGTATAGCATATGATCAGGATCTGATGTTACTGAAGGAAGCGGTCCAAGCTGCACTGAAGGCATTAGCAAAAAGCAAGGCTCAAGGAATTGACAGAATACCAATTGAGGTGTTTCAACAAATGAGTGTAATGCTGGCAGCGCTCACTCATTTATGCCAAGAAATTTGGAAGACAGCTACCTGGCCAACCAACTGGAAGAGATCCATATTTGTTCCCATTCCAAAGAAAGGAGATCCAACAGAATGCGGAAATTATCCAACAATATCAGTAGCACACACAAATAAAATTTTGCTAAAGATCATTCGAAATCACTTGCAACAGTACATTGGCAAGGACCTGTCAGAAATTCAAGCTGGATTTGGAAGAGGACATAGAACGAGGGATATCATTGCTGATGTCAGATGGATCTTGGCTGAAAGCAGAAAATACCAGGAAGATGTTTCTGTGTTTTATTGACCGTTCAAAGGCATTCGACAAATTATGGATAACATTGATAACAATGAGTGTGCTCATGAGGAACCTGTCCATAGACCAAGAGGCAATCATTCCAGCAGAACAAGGGGATACTGCATGGTTTAAAATCAGGAAAGGCATGTGTCAGGGTTGTATCTTTTCACCATACATTTTCAATCTGTATGCTGAGCAAATGATCCGAGAAACTGTTCTGTATGAAGAACAGGACATTAGAATTGGAGGAAGACTCATTAACAACCTACTGTATTCAGATGACACAACCTTGTTTCCTGAAAGTGAAGAGGATTTGAAACACTTACTGATGACGATCAAAGACTACGGCCTTCAGTGTGGATTACACTTCAACATAAAGAAAACAAAAATCCTCACAAGTAGACCAATAAGCAACATCATGATAAATGGAGAAAAAATTGAAGTTGTCAGGGATTTCATTTTACTTGAATCTATAATCAATTCCCATGGAAGCAACGTCAAGAAATCGAATGACACATTGCATTGGGTAAATCTGCTGTGAAAGACCTCTTCGAAGTATTGAAAAGCAAAGATGTTGCTTTAAGGACTAAGGTGCACCTGACCCAAGCCATGGTGTTTTCAGTCACCTCATACGCACGCAAAAGCTGGACAGTGAATAAAGAAGACTGTAGAAGAATTGATGCCTTTGAATTATTATGTTGGCAAAGAATACTGAACACACTGTCGACAGCCAGCAGAATGAACAAATCCGTCTTGGAAGAAGTACAGCTAGAATGCTCCTGAGAAGCGAGGATGGGGAGACTTCATCTCACAATCTTTGGACATATCATCAGGATGGACCAGTCCTTAGAGAAGGGCATCGTGCTTGGTAAAGTAGAGGGTCAGCAAGAAAGAGGAAGACCCTTATATAGGGTCTAGGATTGACACAGTGCTGCAACAGTGGGCTCAAGCATAACAGCAGTTGTGCGGATGGCACACAGTGTTTTGTACTGTTGTAAATAGGGTCGCTATGAGTCAGAACTGACTCGATAGCACCCAATAACAACAACCTGGAGACTACCCCCAAGAACCTGGGAGATGGATTAAGCTCAAAGGACTCAAGCAGGCTCCGGGTCTGTGGTTCTTCAGGGTTGCTGGAGGCAAGAGCACTTCGAATCCCACTGCTGCCACCCAAATGTCAACAAGCAGAAAAATTCACGCTCTATTTGAAATTAAAGCAAAGAGGTTTATTACGGGAGAAAACAGTTCGCAAATTGGGAAACACAGGGTCGAGAGGCTCTCAATGCAGTGCTCCAGTTTGCTGGAGCTTAGGAGAAATATTTATAGTAACTTCTCAGCAAGATTCTGATTGGTTGACCCTCTCTGGATTTGCCTGGAATTGCCTGGGCTTGCCTAGGCATGGTCACATTCTGGCAAAAATTGTTTTCTCAGATCCTGCCTGAGATTTCCCAGGTTTATCTAAGCATAGCCTGGACTTGTCTGGACTTGTCATAGCCATATTGCCTGTTCAGCAAAATGCCGAAATTAGTAGAAGCATTATAGCTTTAAAGTAGAAGCTGGAGTGCAAAACAAAATGGAGTCAGCCCTCCTCCTAGGCCAGCCACCCTAGATATGCCTGGCACTTTCTATCCAAAGATCTTATTCAGCTTTTAAGAACCCAGACACCAAAAAGCTTAGTAGTTTGATAATAGTATTAAAGATCAGAATGGGGAGAGTGTATAAGCCAATAATCTGAAATGCTTCTCTGGCCCACGAAGCCATATTTTCTAACCATGACTGCAAATCAGAGGAAAATGCAAGAGGAGCATCTGCAGCAGGCATTGCATTTCTAGTCATGAAGTTCTGCCAGAACTATACCTTAACATACTTCCACTTAGGTGTCATTAACATGTCCATAACAATTTTCTTTTACCAAAGTGCAAACTCCTCCTTGGGAAGTAGGTGAATAATCAAGAGCTAATCTGTTTTATAATGTAATTATTTGTATCTGTCTAATACCATTTGTAACCTAATATATATATATACATATATGTATTTACATAGTTTAAACCAATATCAGTGACTAAGGGTATCATGGTTGCTATAGAACAACCAGTTAATGCTCTCTTTGTCAATGGACCCTGATTTCATAGCCGTTTAGTCAATGTTTTGATGTCTTTCAGCCTTAGTCTCATATTTCCAAATTTCGTTTTTGGGTGTTTGATTATGTATAGATACATAGAGAACAATATAAACCATGTAACAAGAACAATTCTAATCTACAAGTAGAAAACAAACTCATTAGTTACCTGTGGTTTCTTAAAGACGATCAAAAACCAGAATTTGATAACCCATGAGGGCTTGCCATAATCTCCTGTTGAAACATAAAATTTCTCTCTATGGTCACCCTCCTCTCAATCAAAAGACAATTTCAAAGCAGAGATTTTTTTTTTTAATCTAAAATGTCGCTGTTCATTATTATTTACATAGGTGCAGCAAGAATGGTAATTTATCATATAGCCTTTTAAGCTGCTTTGATAGAAGTACTCATAAGGAACTTCAGATTAAATTTGTAAAAGCCTCTTGAGGCCAGGAAGCCAAGTATCATTGCCTCCATAAAGTCAGTCTTAGTTCTCTTTAAAAAAGTCTGGTCATACCTGATTCTCTGAGTATCATTCTCAAATACGATATTCCAGTCAAAGCTTGGTTATGAAACCGAGATTTCCAATTATGCCCTGTTAACAGATTCTTATTGAATTTATGCAAATACTTGCCATAAAAAAGTAAATAAGAAGACCCATTAAGAGTTTTCCAATTCCAGAGAGACTGGGGAGAGAGAAATGATGTTTCTCTTTGTTTGCATAAACATAGTGTATTAAATAATTATAGTTTAGGAGAAGGGAGAAATGGTTCCTTATACCCAGAAAACAGAACATTTAAACTTCAAATAATATCCCCCCACATAAATCCCATAATAATCTCTTAGTCCACACAGTCCTGTAATTAATTTCTATTTCATTTATCCTGGATCAGCAGTTGTGAACCCATCATCTTCTCCATAAGAATTCCTGAAATCTTGGTTCACTCCAGTGGTATAAGCAGTGCCTTTTAGAAGTCCATGTCTAAATCTCTGGCATAGTCCTTTCCTGAGTCCTTTTTTTGGGGAAAAAAAAATACAAAGCTCTAGGCTATGGTTTATTGCAGGTATCATGGAAGTATGAATTTTCTGCAGATGATAACGCTTAAAAATAGCCATGGTTAATACTAATAATACATTCATACAAGTAAAAAACCTGATGAGAATTCATTAATGAGTAATGCAAAGCAAAATATAAGTCAACCCAAAATAAAACTTTAAACAAAATATCTCTAAACATAGTGATTAACCTTACTTCCTATTTTTTTAAATGGATGACCATAATCCTTAGTGAGAAAAAAAACTGTAGATGTAACATAGAGTAATCCTGAAACATACGAATAAAAAGCATATACTGAGGATATACCAAGAATGTACCGGGATTATCAAGTTTCTAAACATCAGAATATTAATAAAACTCTAGAGGTAAGTGGAATAAACCCTTAGTTGAAACCCACTGGCATAAAGGCTGCTAGATTTAAATTAAAGAACAAAGTTGTAAACAAGTTAGCAATAAAAAAACTAAAATCATGAATGATAATATCCTCTTGTTGTCTTATGTTAGGTAAGATATAAGATATGACACGCAAATTTTTAACCCAAAGAAAATTAGACACTTCTCTCAATTTGACCACATTTCATGCAACTCATAACACATTAAATAAGCTTTTTTTTTTTTTTTTTTTAAGCACCTTTCTCCTTACAAAGGGGGAACAGATCTAGTGTGGCTTTCCACAAAGTTTCAGAGTTGTCAGGATTTATCATAGGTCACTGAGATGGATATCTATTTAACCAAAGTGACAATAAAGGATTCTAAAGGTAAGCTGAAAGAACTGAAGAAAAAATTCAAGCCTCAAGTTGCAATATTGAAAGATTCTATGGGCAAAATACTGAGCAACGCGGGAAGCATCAAAAGAAGATGGAAGGTAAAAATTAGAATTAATTTCACAAATCAAATGTGTACTAACTGTTTAATGAGAAGCTAGTTCTGTAAACCTTCATCTGAAGTACAATAATAAAAATAAATATATTTTTCCATATTCACTTTATTCTATTAAAAACAAACTAATTTTTCAGATGGAAAAAATAAACCTTGATCTTGTTTAAAAAAGAAGAAGAAGAAAATGGAAGGAATACAGAGTTACTATACTAAAAAGAATTGGTCAATGTTCAGTCATTTCAGGAGCTAGCATATGATCAAGAATCAATGATACTAAAGGAAGAAGTCCAAGCGGCACTGAAGATACTAGCAAAAAACAAGGCTCCAGGAATTGACAAAATACCGACTGAGATGTTTGAACGAACGGATGCAGTGTTGGAAGTGCTTACTTGTCTATGCCAGGATACTTGGAAGACAGCTACCTAGCCAACTGACTGGAAGAGATCCGTATTTATGCCTATTCCAAAGAAAAGTGATCCAACAGAATCTGAAAATTATCAAACAATATCAATATCACATACAAGTAAAATTTTGCTGAAGATCATTCAAAAGCACTTGCAGCAGTACATCGACAGGGAACTGCCAGAAATTCAAGCTGAATCCGTAATAGAACGTGAAACAAGGGATATCGCTGCTGATATCAGATGGATCTTGGCTAAAAGCAGAGATTGCCAGAAAGATTTTTATCTGTGTTTTATTGACTGTGCAGAGGCATTCGACTGGGTGAATCATAACAAATTATGGATAACATTGTGAAGAATAGGAATTTCAGAACACTTAATTGTGCTTATGAGGAACCTGTCCATAGACCAAGAAGCAGTCATTCAAACAGAACAACTGCATAGTTTAAAGTCAGGAATGGTGTGTGTCAGGGTTGTATCCTTTCACCATACTTATTCAATCTGTATGCTAAGCAAAATAATCCGAGAAGATTGACTATATAAAGAAGAATGGGGTGTCAGGATTGGAGGAAGACTCATTAACAGCTTGTGTTATGCAGATGAACAACCTTGCTTGCTGAAAGTAGAGAATACATGAAGCACTTACTGATGAAGATGAAAGACTACAGCTTTCAGTATGGATTAGACCTCAATATAAAGAAAACAAAAATCCTCACAACTGGACCAATAAGCAGTATCATGAAAAATGGAGAAAAGATTGAAGTTGTCAAGGATTTCATTTTACTTGGATCCACAATCAACGCCCATGGTAGCAGCAGTCAAGAAATCAAACGACATATCTGCATTGGGCAAATCTGCTGCACAAGACCTCTTTAAAGTATTAAAAAAAAAGCAAGGATGTCACTTTGAGGACCAAGGTGTGCCTGACCCAAACCATAGTATTTTCAATCACTTCATATGCATGTGAAAGCTGGACAGTGAATAAGGAAGACCGAAGAAGAATTGACGTCTTTGAATTTTGGTGTTGACGATTATCCCCCTAGGCAGGTTACTCAGAAGAAGAACTTTGCGTATTATATGCAAAGATAATAAACAGTAAATCAAAGATATAAGCCTATCGGAATTGAGCAACTTTTCTAAGATTTTAACATATTTCAAAGCTTTTCAGATTTAGACACTATAAACCAAGGCAAATTTTTTCAAGTTTTTTTTTCCTTTAGTGTGCTCTTATATTCTGAAACAAACTGACACTTTATTTTAGGTCTGTTCTCAGAAGGCCTTTGAGGTCAGAACTAATTTTACAATATTATGAAGAGGTTCTCAACAAGCAATGTGTTCATTGTTGCTATCTCCAAATGATTTAATGAATGAGCATTTTCTTTAAATGTTCCTCAGCTTTAATTTCTGCTATGGTTAGTGTGGGTAGTTATCCTTCTGCCAATGCACTCACAAACTCTTTTACATCCCCAAAGTTTGAAGAGTGCAAAGGTGTTCAGAGAAAATAAATAAAATTTTTAAAAAGCATTGCTTTTGGGAAACAAAACTAATCCTTTTCCTTGGTGGTGGGGGGGGTGGGGACAGAAGTATTTACACAGCTGCATTTGTCTGAAAGTGTTTTTTTTATTTCGGTATACCAGTAGTGTCAAACCTAGCTAATATCATAACATTTAAGAAATGTAATTTAGTTCTATTACACAGAGAAAACTGAGGGGGGTAAATTTTTTTCATTGTGATTCTTATCTTTATAAAAGTCTTAACCTGTTTCGGAGGGATCCTTTCTTCAAAAGCTCCACTGGGGCTCTGTGGGTAAGCTACAGGCCTGAGGGTGTGGCACAGAGGCCTGAGACTCTCCCTCCTTTCTAAGATTCATTGGCTAGACAAATTTGTGCAATTTCAATTCATTTACATATGTTTTAGTTGGTGTTGTTAGGTGCCATCAGGTTGGTTCCAACTCACAGAGACCTTACATACAACAGAACGAAACACTGCCTGGTGCTGTGCCATCCTTACAATCCTTGTTATGTTTGAGCCCATTGTTGTAGCCACTGTGTCAATCCATCTCGCTGAGTCTTCCTCTTTTTCTCTGACCCTTTACTCTACCAAGCAAGATGTCCTGTCCTTCTCCAGGGACTAGTCCCTTCTGATATCATGTCCAAAGTACGTGAGAAGAAATCTAGCCATTCTTGCTTCTAAGCTTTCTGGCTGTACTTCTTCCAAGACAGATTTGTATGTCCTTCTGGCAGTTCATGGTGTATTCAATATTCTTCACCAACACCATAGTTTAAATGCATCAATTCTTATTTGGTCAACCCTGTAGGACAGAGTAGAACTGCCCCGTAGAGTTTCCAAGGAGAGGCTGGTGGATTCAAACTGTGCCACCAGGGCTCCTCGCACGCCTATGAAGCAATTGAAAATATCATAACTTGGGCCAGGCACACCTTAGTCCTCAAAGTGAGAGCTTTGCTTTCCAATACTTCAAAGAGGTCTTTCCCAGCACATTTGCCCATTGCAATACGTCGTTTGATTTCTTGACAGCTTCTTCCATGGGCATTGGTTTTGGATCCAAGTAAAATGAAATCCTTGACTTCAGTTTTTTCTCTGTTTGTCATGATGTTGCTTATTGGTCTAGTTGTGAGAATTTTTGTTTTCTTTATGTTGAAGTGTAATACATAGTGAAGGCTGTAGTCTTTCATCTTCATCAGTAAGTGCTTCAAGTACTCTTCACTTTCAGCAAACAAGGTTGTGTCATTTGAATATTGCAGGTCATTAATGAGTTTTCCTCCAATCCTGATGCCCTGTTCTTCTTCATATAGTACAGCTTCTCAGATCATTTACTCAGCATACAGATTGAATAAGTATGGTGAAAGGATACAACCCTGACACATGCCTTTCCTGATTTTGGACCATGCAGTATCCCCTTGTTCTGTTTGAACCACTGCTTCTTGGTCTATGGACAGGTTCCTCGTGAACACAATTAAATGTTCTGGAATTCCCATTCTTCGCACAGTTGTCCGTAATTTGTTATGATCCACGCAGTTGAATGCCTTTGCATAGTCAGTATAACACAGGTAAACATCTTTCTTGTATTCTCTGCTTTTAGCCAAGATCCATCTGACATCAGCAATGATATCCCTAATTCCACATCCTCTTCTGAACCTGGCTTGAACTTCTGGCAGTTTCTTTCAGTGTACTGCTGCAAGCGTTTTTGAATGACCTTCAGCAAAATTTTACTTATGTGTGGTATTAATGATATTGTTCGATAATCTCCACATTCATGTTTAAGTTAGTCTAGGTATTTTGAAAGACAAAATGCCTTAATTTTTCAGGCTATGTTCAAGAACCAATTTCTTTCTTCTTTTTTTTTTTTTTAAGCTATTCTCTTGGTAAGCAGTTTGGCCTTCTCAACTTTCTAGTTTCTTCTAACCTTTATCCATGCAAATTTTCTTTTTATGCTTTTCTCTTTCTCATTCTGGAACAACCAGTTTCTTTCGCTTCAGGACAAAATTACTATCTTTTCTCTTAAATCAGAAGGAATTTGCCTTCATTAATTCCTGGAAATATTTGGTCTATTAAATTATGTAAGCACTTATTTATCATTAAACCAATCAGAAAAAAGCCCTTTGAACTAATCTAACATAATAATAATACCATCTGAAGGTGAAAAAGTATTTCATTTTCATAACCCTATCTTCTGCATGCTTTAAAGAATCTTCTAGAGAAGTAAATTTAGAATAATTTTTATCTTTTTGAGGCCTCATTATACCAATCAAAATAAACAATCCGTCCTTTTTTCACTGCACTTTTCAAATGAACCGGTTTGTATCAAAGTTTCTCAGAGTAGTTACTAAAGCCAAAATCATAAGACAGACACTAGAAGCAGTTTTTCTTGGAGCTGAGGCTTACAGTGACCTCATGATGGTGCATAGGGAAGGGGAAAAAAATCCCAGACCAAATTCTCTCTCCAGGTCAAAACCAAAGTCCTCAAGACCCACCACAAAATTCATCCAACTGGGCAGCATTTTGGTGACCAGCACACATTCACTGGTCTGTGGAGCCAGCTCAAACAATAGGCTTATAGGGTCTATGCCCCTGTTCTACCTTATCGATTTTCCATTTTATGACGATCAACAACAACATAACACTTTTAACACAACCCAAAACAAGGCAATGTACACACAAAAAGGAGCTATGCAATTCCAATCTGTTCCATCTTAAAATTACCAGAGATCTCCCTTGAACCCAGTTTGATTTCCCTTGTTCAGGTATTCAACTACAGTTATTTAGGGCCTCATTCAGACCCAGACCAGGGTAAGTATATTCCTTGCACTCAAACCAGGGCAAGTAACCCCTTGCTCTTAAACGGGGAGAAGTATTCAAATAAAATTATTTGAGGCCCCCCTTGGATCAAATCCAACACCTTTTATTGAGCTCAGTTTGCTGTCCCTTGAAGCCAGATCAAGGAAAATATTCAGATATCACAAATGGGAAAACTCCCTATGAAACCCAAGCACCAAACAGAAATTCCCAAAGTGGAACAAAACGGACAAAGCAGATGGGAACCCAGTTCCCCAAGTAACAGCACAAAAGGGTAACTTACCAAGGAGAAGACGTCCATAACTACTCAGATATAAGCTCAGAGTGTTCAATACAAAAGGAGTGGAACTCAAACCTGGGAGATTTGTACCAAGTTCTCCAGCTGTGGTGAGGGAACAATTGGACACAGGCCCGTTTTTGGTACCATTTTTTGTTTGATCCCTCAACACAAAGTGAGACACTCAGCGAGTTTCTATGAGTCCCACTTCTGACACCAAGCTGTTAAACAAAACTCAGTGAAATTTGAACATAGGTTTATTCTGAGCAGTTATTCTATTTTCGTATGTTGTTGTTAGTTGCCCTCAAGTCAGTTCCAAATCATAGCAACCCCATGTACAACAGAATGAAACACTGCCTGGTCCTACACCATCCTCAGAATCGTTGCTGTGCTTGAGCTCTTGTTGCAGCCACTGTGCCAATCCATCTCATTGAGGGTCTTCCTCTCTTTTGCTGACCGTCTACTTTACCAAACATGTCCTTCTCCAGGGACTGGTGTCACCAGTCTCACTTCTAAGGAGCATTCTGGCTGTACTTCTTCCAAGACAGACTTGTTTGTTCCCCTGGGAGTCCTTGATATAGTCAATATTCTTCAATGCCATAATTGGTCTTCCTTATTCATTGTCCAGCTTTCACATACATATGAGGTGATTGAAAATACCATGGCTTGGGTCAGGCACACCTTAGTCCTCAAAGTAACACCTTTGCTTTACAACACTTTAAAGAGATCTTTTGTAGCAGATTTGCCCAGTGCAGATATGTCATTTGATTTCTTGACTGCTGCTTCCATGGCCGTTGATTGTGGATCCAAGTAAAATGAAATCCTTGACAACTTCAATCTTTTCTCCATTTTTCATGATACTGCTTATTGGTCCAGTTGTGAGGATTTTTGTTTTCTTTATGTTGAAGTGTAATCCATAGTGAAGGCTGTAGTCTTTGATCTTCATCAGTAAGTGCTTCAAGTTCTCTTTACTTTCAACAAGCAAAGTTGTGTCATCTGCATAATGCAGGTTGTTAGTGAGCCTTCTGTCAATTCTGATGCCACATTCTTCATATAGTCCAGCTTCTTAGATTATTTGCTCAGCAGACAGTTTGAGTAAGTATGGTGAAAGGATACAACCTTGACACACACCTTTCCTGGTTTTAAACCACACAGTATCCCCTTGTTCTATCTAATGACTGCCTCTTGGTCTATGTACAATATGCATGTAGGAAGACTATTTTGATTTCAGAAAAAAAAAAAATGACTCAAAGACGCTGGGTACAATGATGCTTTTAAAGAGGAAGGAGAAATACAGAAGATCAACCATTGACTAATCTTAACATGAATGATTGAACCCTGTACTCCCCTTTTTACTGAGATCAGTGGATATCAGGTCATGAGATGGTGTCTGGCCCTCCACTCAGCCGTGTCTTCTTAAATTTGAATTTAGTAAGCCTGGCTTTGAACAGGAAAGAGGATTTGCAACTTGGGTGAAAGAAAAGCCATTGGCGAATTGTATTTTGGTCGGGGATTTCTTTTAAGTGAATATTTGGTTTCCTGAGTTAAGAAAACCCCAAAATCAAAGCAAGATATCTGCTATCAGTCTCTCTTTGACAACATCCACCGTGTAGTACAACCATCACCACTGTCTATTTGCAAAAGCTTTCACCACTTCAAATAGAAGCTCAGTATTCCTTAAGCAATAACTCATTTTCATTTCTCCCCAGTCCCTGGTAGCCACTAATAAATTTTTGTCTCTTTGCATTTGCCTATTCTCAGTACTTCACATAAGTGGAATTATATATTTGTCCTGTATAATACACTTCTAAATTTTAATTTCAGGCCCTCTGATTGAAGATATCAAACTGACTGAAACAAAAAACTAAAATTAAAAATATATTATGCAAAATTTACAAAATTGAATAAGTTTTAAAAGAAATATGAATAATTGATGTTAAAAATATAAATAAATGATTTTTCTGTCAGTTTTTAGCATTTTTGCTTCTAAAGTTCTTAAAGCTTACACCTGCACTAAGACTTTGGGACCACCCTGCGTTTCCACTGAGGCAGGAGTGAAACTAGTTGCTAATCTAGTTATAAGGTCCTTTTAATTTAAGAATTTCTTAAATCATAAGCTAATATGTTATTCTTGCCCACAAGTGCCTCGTGATCTCATACAATGTAATTACAGCTTTGCTTTCCTATTGCTAGATTAAAAAACAAATTGAAAACAAATTATTGATTAAATTAGATATCTTTAGAATAAACTTACAGGGTTTTTAAAATCTTACTTGTTTCGGTAGGTAGCACATTCAAGTGGGACAAATTTCAAAAGCTGTTCGGGGGCGTGCTGTGAAAACTTCCCCACCCATTCCAGTCCCCCTGAAACACCAGTGTCACCGGTTTCTTAGGGATCCTTCGAGAGCTGTTTTATGTGTACACAGCAAGTGCACCTGTATACCCCCTGCCTACCTTATACTCTCTATACACAGGAGAATGATACACTGTTGAACACTTTACTTTGATCACTTAACAATATAACTTGGAGATCATCTGCAGTCTGTGTGAAGAACGTCCCTGTTTTCCTGACTTCAGGTATCACAGTGTATTAGTGCACACTTAGCTGAAGAACCCTTATTTGAAGTCCAGTCTTTCGCTGTTAACTGCATGAAAAAAGGCTACATGTGCCTTACACATGCCATAGCACACCATTCTACATGTGCCATAGCACACCATTCAAGGCTATCTCTTGGATAATTCTTAGGATGGGTCACTGGGTAAAAGGAATGTGTGTTTTCCACTTGGACAGATGTTGCCAAATTGCCCACATGGCACTGTGCCTGCTGATTCACCAGTGACACCATTCCAGAGCTGTGCCCTACTCCCATACTGATGTAGTGTCTTGTCCTACTTGGATCTTGAGCAGATGGATAGGTGAAGAATGGTTCCTCAGTGTAATATCCATGTGGTTTATGTGTCCTAACTTGCCACGTTCCAGTGGTCATGGGCATGTCTCCTTATTCACTCAGTCCCTGGTTCACACATACACACCTCCAGTACCATTTGAGTCACTGTTTCCTGCCTTGTTGGAAAATAAGAAAAAATCGTATTTATAAATTAGTAACAGCCAAGTAGATGGGGGGCACCTGTAAGCCTGTGTGCTGTGCTCTGACAGAACCCACCTTGTCTTTACAATGTTCACAGAGCACGCAGGGGATTCAAGAATTACTGGATGTGGCTAAACAAGAAATTCCCTTTGACTTCTGGAAGGTTACCCCTCTGGTCCTCAAGGCAACAGCTGGGTTACGCCTGTTACCAGGAGAAAAGGCTCAGAAGTTACTGCAAAAGGTGATCTTACCCATTTTTCCCTGGAGGGGTGGTCAGTGATAACTGGAAGCACTCTGCACCTGCAGCTGGTCTCCATGCGCTCGGCAGGCTCCACAGGAGCTTCCCAAAGAGGAGGCAGTACAGTGCGACAGGCTCACCTTTAGGTCCCACCTGCAGGGGAACAGTATTGTCTTCCTTGTGACACTTAAGGCTGTTTGGGTTTTTTTTTTTTTTTTAATGAATTTGTGTTTTATACTAAGAAAAACCACTTTATTTTAAAGTGTGCTGTGCTTTTGAAGGGCTTTCTTCCATTCAGGGACTTGATGTGTGTCAGGGAGTTCTTTGAGCAGAATTTCTGATGTTTCTCTCAAGCCTGCTTATTCTCTCGATGGAAACTACTGGTCCTGCCCTTGGCCTGACACTCAGAACTATTGAAGAAGTCCTTGAGGCTTCTGCTGTCCAAGCTGCGGTTCTCACGCTTGGGGCATCTGTTAGAGACCTTGCCTGACCTGGCCCATCCTGGAACACCTGGGGCTGGGCTCCCCCTTGGGCTGGACTTGGGAATCTGTCTTTAGCAGATACTTGGAGGATTGGCGAGTTAGGGAAATTCTGCCTAAGCAGAATGATCCTGCTTATCATCTTTACTGTTTTCCTGCTGAGTGATGGACTGTCACACATTTGCGCTAAAATAATTCCTTAAAATCGTGACCTTCCAATGTCCACGTCAGATGTGGACCAGGCGTACAGTGGGGATGTACAGCTGAAGTCCTGCGTATCAACACCTGCTAGAAAATGGAGAAGGAAATTCAGCCAGTGCCACCTGGAACCAAGTGACAGTGCTCACTGCCCTAAGCCCCCTTCTGCTGGCTGTCCTCTTGTCCATTAGCAGTCCCCCCACTGGTGCTGGGGCAGTGCCCACCAGGCCACACCCGTGTACGTGGCTCTAGGTCTGGTCTGTCAGCTCCACCCTTCGTTTCGAGGTCACAGCAGGACAACATTTCAATGCTGACCCAGCTTATCCCACCATCCAGCTTCCTGGAGCCACCTGGTCCAAAGTAGCCAGGCCGGGCCTCTGGGCAGCCCCTGCCCAGTGCATCTGGGAGTATTACCTGGATTGGAGGAGCTTAAAACAGGCTTTAGTCTTTGTCACTTCAGAACACCATCAGACTCCCCTCTGCTGTTCTGTTAATGGCTGTTGAAAGCCTCACGTTACTGGGACTACTGATTTAAATTCTGTGAAAAACTGCATCTCTCTTTTTATGTCCAGGTGGAAGAAGTGTTTAAGGCCTCACCTTTCCTCGTGAGGGAGGACTGCGTCTCCATCATGAACGGAACGGACGAAGGTAGAGTTGTCCAGAGCACCTTGGTCTGACAAAGGATGCCCCTGAGACTGACCGTGAAGTGCTTCTGCCAAGAGCTCAGTCGAGAAGCTCCTCCCTGGTCAGAGGAGCCAAAGCCTCTGTCCCATTGCGACTCACAGCTTAAGTGTCCCAGAGGGTCTTTTTGGTGCCAGTGTTAGAAACAAGTGCTCTTCTTGACCAACTCTGAACCTGGCACAGGTGAAGTTTCTGAAAACAAACCACCTTTTCAGTTTTAAGAACATTTAGAATCCCCAGTTGCTGCAGATTTAGAATGTTCTTGCTGTTATAATTCTAAGAGAGATACTTAAATGGTTCCTCACGGCCCCCTGCTTTTAAATATGACCCTAAGAGTTTACTTGTATGGGGACAGGGGGAGCATTTGGATCTTTTCCTGCCTCTTCCAGAAAGAGGAAGTTGGTGACAGAGAACAGGGGGAGGATGTGGCATTGAGCAGGTAGTCTAGTTGTTTAGTACAGTGTCTTCTCGCCACGGGGTTTTGTCTGTGAATGAAATGCCTCTAAGTGAGGGAGTGGTCACCTGCTTCTGTGTGCCTGTAGTCTGAAAGTAGGCACCTGAGGGCCTTAGGGGTGACTTGCAGCACTTCCGTGATTCAGCACCTGTGTGTTATCTCTCTCTCTCTCTGTCATAGGCGTCTCCGCCTGGATCACAGTCAACTTCCTGACAGGTACGTGTGCCCACCTCACTGTGAGGCTGACCATTCTCAGGTGTCTGCACCTGTGGTTCGGGGCAGGGCTTTCTAGAGAGCAGAGGCCTCGCTCCTACCCGTTAACTCCTGGGACTCACACTGCGGCAGGTGCTTAGGAGAGGGGGTGCTGTGGGTCAGGACAGCCCCCTGGCACACCTGTGCCTTCTCCTGCAGCAGACCTGTTGGTGGCCTGGGCTGTAAGAGGAGTAACAGTAAAACAAGTCATGCTTTCAAATAACCGGACTCCTCTGCTGTAGGGATAGCAGAACAGACACCTTGAAACACGCAGTGGGAGCACTCATTCCTAGGCCATCCTCACTTCCTATGGGTTTCTGTCCCCTTACTATCCTTCATAAAAGAACAGTGTGTCTGAGGCATGTATGGAAAGAAAGAAGCTCCCTGGCAGAATTCTCCCACATGAGAAGATGAGAAGCTGCATGGCAGATGAGGGAGAGCTGACCGCTGCCCGCCAGGTTCTGTAGAAATGCCAGAGGCCGGTGCCTTTGGGAGCACACCAGTGATTTTCTTCCCAGTAGGGACTTCAGGTCCAATGCCTCTCCTGAGGGCCAGTATTGTCCTGCATCACTCAGACCTCAACCACCGGAGGCGCTGTCATGTATCCCTCAACCTACAGTGCGTGTGTAAGGCGACACAGGCTGCTCCCACTTCAGTCTTGTTTCACTTCCCACTGAGGGCTGGGCCCTCACCTCTCTCTGTGTAACTTGTCTGCTGTCTGTATCTACTCATTAACACAGCTGTGCTGGGTTGGTTTTTGGTTGCGCATACTCCAGGCAGTTTGAAAGCCCCCGGAAGAAGCAGTGTGGGCATGCTGGACTTGGGCGGAGGATCCACACAGATCACCTTCCTGCCGAGCCTCCAGGTAACCAGCCCACACGGCCCCAGGCAGGAGGCAGGATAGGCATCCTTGAGTCACGGGGGCTGGGCGGCCGCTCCTGTTGGGATGGCAGGAGCTGGGGTGCCAGGTCAAGGCATTATGCCTCTCTTAGCCCACAGCCAAGTGCATTCCCAGTTCCTGCTTTTTTACTTTGGTTCTAACTCTGCCTGGAAAAAAGCATAGAAATCATGATGGGGAAGTGTGCACTCACGCCCATTTCATAGATGGAGGATAAATTAGCTAAAACTGGAAGCTTTGGGCCAAGCGGGAAGCAAGGCGCCCTTCCCTGCAGTGCTCCGCTACAGGGCAAGGAGAGCTGGTTCCATCCACCTGCTACAGAAAGCCATGCACCTCCTCACCATAGAGGCTCCAGGGGAGCACCTCCTCACCATAGAGGCTGTAGAGGAGAAGCTTCCGGTTAAGACCACTCGCTGCTTTCAAAGGGCTCCTCCTTCCCCTGTTTTATTGCTGGTTTTCAATAGAAGATCCCTTGCAGTTCCTGATGCAAGGCATGTATGTGAGGATGGGAAGGTTACACAGAAGGCAGAAAAACATGCTTTTTCATTTTGGGTGTTATCTTAGTCATCTAGTGCTGCTATAACAGAAATACCACAAGTGGATGGCTTTATAAAGAGAAGTTTATTTCTTCACAATGAAGTAGGCTAAAAGTCCAAATTCAGGGCATCAGCTCCAGGGGAAGGCTTTCTCTCTCTGTCAGCCTTCTTGTCAATCTTCCCCCGGACTAGGAGCTTCTCCGCGCAGGGACCCCAGGTCCAAAGGACGTGCTCCACTCCCGGCACTGCTTTCTTGGTGGTATGAGGTCCCCCTGTCTCTCTGCTCACTTCTCTCTTTTATATCTCAAGAGATTTCCTCAAGACAAATCCAGTCTTGTAGATTGAGTCCTGCCTCACTAACACAACTGCCACCCATCCTCCCTCACTAACATCATAGAGGCAGGATTTACAACATATAGGAAAATCACACAATACCAGGAATCATGGCCCAGCCAAATTGACACACACATTTTTGGGAGGACATAATACAATCCATGACAGATGCTTAGTTTTTACTCCTTGTTCCAAGCTCGTTCACAGCATGTGACTTTGTGAAAAGCTAACCTAGTTGAATGTGTCTGTGAATGACATTTTCTTTCAAGTGAATTGAGGGAGTGGGGGCTATTTTGTAGAGAGACCAGCAGGCAGCACAGTGACCCTTCTCTGTTCCCCAGGGCACCCTTCAGACCTCGCCGGCCGGCTACATCACATTACTGCAGATGTTCAACAGGACCTACCAGCTCTACTCCTACAGGTCTGTTTTTGGGAGTGAGGAATAGGGACAGTCCACCTCTATGCTCAGCAGACACTGCTGGAACCCATCATGCCTCAGTGGAGAGAGTGGGACTGAGGCCTCAGTCACAGACCTGCACCCAGGACTCTCTCTGCCATAGGTCCCGCCAAGCCTTGGAGCACATCTTCTCTTCCTCCTCCCCCTCTTCCTCCTTCCTCCTCCTTCCCCCTTCCTTCCTCTCCTCCCTTCTCCTGCCTTCTCCCTCCTGACTGCGCCTACTCCTCTCCCCTCCTACCTCTCCTCCTACTTTCTCTTCTTCCTCCCTCCTCCTCCCCCATCACCCTTCTCCTTCCTCCTCCACCTTCATCCTTCTTCATCTTTATATTTACCTACAATAACACTAATTTCTTCTTTTATGCTTATTCTGTTCTGCTTTGGAGGAGAAGGAGGGGCCCATGCACTAGGCAGAGAAGTTTCTGGATCATCTGTTTGCCACACAGCACCTTACATAAATTCCTTTCATAAAGGTGCAAGCCCCATGAGGAAGGGGCCGTGTGTGTCATAACTCACCACGATGTCCCAGCTCCTAGCTGAGCTGCTTCCCCATAATAGGCCCCCATATGGTGAGTTAATTAGTTGAATTCTCTCAGCTCTATCAAGAGGCTTCTAGAAGGAGCAGGAAAGCCTGCTAACTGCCTTGCGGCAAGCACCCTCCCTTTCCCACTGAATTTGGACCAGGCCAGGTAGCTTCTGGAGACAGAGATCAGGACAGAGCCCAGTGTGCCCGTGCACATCCTTCTCTCAGGCTGCTTTATTCCCACAGCTACCTGGGGCTTGGACTGATGTCGGCCCGGCTCGCACTCTTGGGCGGTATAGAAGGCCAGCCTGGTAAGTGGGACACATGTAGAGGCCACACTCATGACCTCAGCCTCCACTGTCAGCAGGAGGGTGAGCCTTGTCCTGGGGGAAGGCTATCCCACCTCTCCTACCCCTTCCGCCACCCCTGCAGCCTGCTGGGCACAGCCAGGCTGTGGGACAGGCTGCTGACCCTAAGGGCCAGATCAGGGACTGTGGACCCAACAGGGACACTTCCTCCACCTTTTCTCAATTGGATGTGTTTGCCTTGCACACATTCTGTTGCTTTTTAGAAAGAAAGCTCTTTGTGGAGTCATTTCTGAAGCACTGTGCTGGAAGATTCTAAGAGCCCAAGTAACAGTGTACAGTAGCCACCTCCACTTGGCATTGACTTGTGTGTGAGGGTTTGAAGAGTTGACCTTGTTCTTCAGGACATGCAGGGACCCTGAGGGAACTTTCCATCACCTCTTGCTATATGAAGACGCACACAGAGCCACCCTGCCCTTCCTGTGACTGGGGTGGAGCAGTGTCTGGTCAAGTTGCTACAAAGCGTGACTTTGCCCCAGGATTCCTTTTGGCCCTTCTGGCTGGACCTCACTGAGGAGAAGCTTGCTCTTGGGTTAAGCCCACACCTGGCCTTCGCGAGGGTGTTACTCATAGAACCTCCCTGTCCCCATGGAGGCAGCATTTAGAGGCTGGTACCAGGCTTTCCTAACTGCCTTAGGTGGCATCTCTTCTCCACGGGTGTTATGTGTGGGGTGGACCACCCAGACCAACGCTCACTCTCGGGCCCCAGATGCCCCATGCTGTGTTTCCCAGCTGCCTCCACACACCTCCCTCCATGGCCCAGCACCTCTACCTCCTCTCACCAGGGCCTTGTCCTTCCAATAGGCTTGGAATATCCAGATGGAATTTTGGGTTTTCCATGCACATCCTGTTTCAGTTCACTTCTTTCAAGTCTGGGTGTTCTTTATTGTGAACCAGATACACGCCTAAGTCTCAGAGTCACCTGCGACCCTCACTCCGGGGCCCAAGGACACCTGTCATCTAGCCAGAGTGTTCAGGTCAGCTGGCCCGGAATGCTCCCTTCTACCAGAGCAGCAGGGGGTACACTGTCTTGTCAGGCCAGATCTGACACCGGCTGCAAGGGCTGTGAACCGCTCCCTGCCTGAGAGGACAAGTCTCCCTGTTTGTTCTCTACTGCTGCATAGCAGATCACCCCATACTTCATGGTTCAAACTGCAAATAGTGGTCGCTTTCGGACCTTTGATTCCCAGGTTCTGCTGGACGCCTCTGCTGGTGCTGCCTGGGGCCCTGCAGCTGTGCTTAGGCAGCTGGGGCCGTCACTGGATGTCTCAGCCCTCCTCCACAGGCGTCTCATCCCCCAGTCGGTCGGGTGCATAGAAGGATGTGTGCTTCTGATGCCTTGGTCCTGACCTCACAGCCGTCTGCACCCCTGGTGGCCACCTCGGGGTTCTGTATGTGCCTGATTGCACACCCCAGTCCTCACGTTGTCACATGCTTTTTGTCCGATCCTTCTATTTCAGCTACAGATGGGAAGGAGCTGGTCAGCCCTTGTCTGCCCCCTGGCTTCAGAGGAGAGTGGGAGCATGCTGAAGTCACTTACAGAATTTCAGGAGAGAAGGCAGGTAGGTGGCTTGCTCACCAGTGTTTATAAAGTGAGAGGGTGGCAGCCTGTCCTCCCCAGGCCCTGACCTGGGAGAAGAAGCCTCTCAGACACAGCTGCCAAGCCTCTTAGACAAGCCGTGTGCCCCAAGGGTAGGGGTGGGCCTGGTCCTCGTTGGGGCTCCGGGTCTTAGCCAGAGTGCTGGGAGCCACTCCACAGGGCCCCCTCATGTGTCCCCGAGCACTTTCTTCACAAACGTTGAGTTTCCTAACAAGTCTCTAGTGAGGAAGGACCAAGCGTCCCAGGCTGTGAGACAAACAGGAGCTCACTGAGGAGCCTGACTTTGAATAGAGGGAGACGCCAGTTCTCTCCTTCAGCACAGATTCTGCCTCCCTTGCACTACCTGGCAGCAGGGCCCTGCCAGGCCCGCCCCTCACCCTGGCCATCTTGGGTGCCCTGTGCCCATTTGTCTGCTTCTGAAGGAAATACTGAAGTGTTGTTCCCGAGCTGCATCTAGGGGCATGAGGTGTGTCTACCTTGTCTGTGGCCCTGAGCATCATCAGCTCAGGGGTTCTCGTGTGTGTTTCAGGCTCTGGGCAGACAGCAGTGGATGACGCAGACAGCACCCACAGGGAGCTGACATTGTAGTGGGAGGAGTTGGACAGGAAAACTGTAGAAATGCTTTGAAGGAAAATGAAACAAGGAAAGAAGAAGGAAGTGCTGTGTGGGAAGTCAGTTGAGGAAGGCCTCATCTGGTGACTTTTGAGCCAAGAGATGACGAGGTGGGGAATGAGCCTCACAGTTGTAGATCAGCTGTGCTGGTGGGGAGGGCATGTGCAAAGGCCCTGAGGCATCTGCTGTGTTTAAGGATCAAGGAGGAGCCAGTGTGACTGGCCTGATAGGGGGCAGGAAATAAGTCCAAAGGTCAGGTGTGTGGCTCAGCACCACTGGGGAGAGAGGTGGTGGGCAGAGACCAGGCTGGTGCAGAGTGTCAGTGGAAGCAGAGAGAAGTGATGGAAGCTACATATGCTTTGCTTATGGTTTGGGTGTGAGGTGTGAAGGATGGACCGCCATAGGGCCATATGGAGAGACTGGGTGCAGCAGGTTTGAGGGGAAGGTCGGAGGGGGTTGAGGTGAGATGAGTGGAGGCGCTGTCAGATGCCCAAGGCAATCCCTTAGCCTCAAGGCCTGCGCTGTTTGTTTCTCCTTCCAAGCCATGCGGTAGTGACCGGCCACATGAGCTCTGCATGCTGCCGGGGAGGCCTGTTTCCTCATCTGTGTGACAGTGAGAATGCAGACCTCACCTTCGAGGTGGAGCAAAAATCGAGCAGAACACGCTCCTTGTACAGCCCAGGCTTGATGGTGTGGGGGCCACGCAGACTCTGGGACTGCACCTCAAGGCCGTTTGGCCAGTTGAGGTCACGCGGTGCCTTGGAGGTGGTCCCCGCGTGGTCCTGTTGAGGTGTGTGTACCCAGTCCTGCTCTGCCCTTCCAGGACCAAGCACTCAAGACCACCTGACCCCAGCTTTGTGTTTGTCCTCTGCCAGCGGCCAACCCCCACGAGCTGTGTGCCAGCAGAGTGTCAGAAATCCTTCGAGGCAAAGTGCACAGGACAGAGGAAGTGAAGCACATGGATTTCTATGCCTTCTCCTACTACTATGACCTTGCTGCACAAGTTGGCCTCATCGGTAAGGACAGCGCGTGGTTGAGCTGTGCGGACAGGAAGCACCTTTGGGCACCCTGGGCTCTTCAGGGTCATAGACATCACTTAGCAGCAGGGTCATGGGAAGGCTTCTTGTTGTCTGAATGGAGCCTACTTTTTATACACAGATTATCTCTCTAAGGCAGGTTGTGCCCTTGAAGCCCGTGCACTCTTGAAGCACATTACACAGGCTATGTGATGGTCTAGGATATCCGACAGTTCACGCTGTGGCTGTGCACCTGCTCAGGGAGCTGCTTTGTGACAGCGTGCCTTGCCAGCCCAGTGCTCCCTCTGCCGGGGCCAGAACGTTCCAGGCTGGCGTGGGGAGGGCTTGTCCACTTGGCAGATCAGCCCCAGGAGCTCACGGTGCATTCTGACTCATTGTCCACACCCAGGGAAGTAAATTATGGGGAGGAAAAGATACTCGGTGTGCCTTGGCTGGTGCTTCTCAAAGTATGAGTGAAACTCTTGAGAGGGTTGTGAAGTCAGTTTAGTGGCTGTGACCAGGATTTTTTAGTGAGGTAAATGGGAAATATCAGAATGCGCTGCCTGTGGAACAGTTGTTGCTGGGTGCCATCAAGTCAGTTCTGACTCACAGCAACCCCATGTGATAGTAGAACTGCCCCATAGGGTTTTCTTGGCTGTAATCTTTATGGAAGCAGATCACCAGGGCTTTCTCCCACAGAGCCTCTTGTGGGTTCCAACTGTCAGCCTTTCAATAAGCGTTGTTAATGTTTTAAATGAAAAGCCACCCACCCAGAAGGCAGATCCTGGGGCCCGGGGTTTACCTTCTTGGCTCCCATGGATCTGCCTTGCTGCTTGCTGACTGAGGGGCCACTCTGAGAAGGCCTCGCCACATCAGGACACCCTAGCTGGGGTGAGGACAAGGTGAAAGGTGACTTCTCACCCTCAGCCCAAGCCCCAGGTCCCTCTGGCACAAGCAGGGGCAGACAAGGTGGGTCCGTTAGGCTGCTGGTCCCCACCCAGAGACCAGGAGTAATCTTGGGATTGCTGCCCATGGCCTACCACGCCTATGGGTACCTCACCCTCTGCCAGGCTGGCTTGGGGGGCACCCCTAACACCCATAGTCAGTGTGTGCCCTCACCCATCTGCAGGCTGCCCCCCAGGAGGCCTGGCACCTTCCAGGGTCCCAGGAGGTAGCACAGCTCAGAGGTGGCAGCATGGCTTGTCCCTTGGTGCTGTGCACACCCAGGAGTTGCCCGTCCGCTGCCGTGCTCCCGTCATACCTGTGTTCATCACCCTCACTGGTCACACCTGCTCGGGGACTAGGTCTGGATTGGTCAGTCACTTCCTCCTAATGCCAACGACTGCTAACTCAGTGAATGCCCACAGCTAAGGAAGAGTCAGGAGATGCTTCTTCCCAATGCAGTGAGCAGCCTCTCATATGGGGGAGTGCAGCCCTGGACCCTCCTTGGCCCGGCGTGGACATGTGGGCTGTGTTGAGGACCCAAGTCACAGTCCCTGAGAGCCAGGTGCTCTCCCCACCCTCCTCCCAGGGTTGGCAGAGGGCTGGCAGCATCTCCCTCCTACAGAGCCCCATAAAGGCATTGCCCGCTTGTCCCAGGGGCATTTCTGAGACCCAGCAAACCACTCCTTTAACAGTTTTTTTTTTTTTTTTCTTCAAACTGGGGGAACTGATGCCAGAATACTTTGCTGAGCTCAGTGCCATGGCTTCAGAAACATTTTCGATTCCATACATTTGCTTTTCTTAAGTTGAAATTAAATGTTTCCTCAATTTTGGTGGCCAAGGGATCTTGGCGAGCTTCCTCTGAGGAGGCATTCCAGGGATGGGGGTGCAGTGACCCTGAAAGGCCCTGGCTGGGCTCCCTGCCTGTCCACCCCATGCCCAGCCACCTCACAGGCCTCGGTCCATGAACAAGGTGCCTACCTCCTCTTACAGCAGCCAGCTTTCAGCAGGCAGGACGCCTCACAGCTTGACCTCGGCGACACCCCCTGCTGTGTCCCAGGGAAGCGCTCCATATAGCCCTGGAACTCCTGGCCCAGCCTCCCCACCCCACGTCGGTGTCTGGGCAGCCTCTGTGTCACAGGGCCTCTGTGGCTCCAAAGCGAATCAGGTGTCTGTTTCTTGTCCCACAGATGCCAAGAGAGGAGGCAGCTTGGTGGTTGGAGACTTTGAGATTGCAGCCAAGTATGGTGAGTGACCGCTGCACCTCTCAGGGCCAGCAGAGCCCTAGGTGGGAAGGGCCAGGGGACAGAGGCAGGCGGGACTGTCCCTGGCACTGGGCAGATGCCCACAGTGCTGGAGATATGCCCCAGCATTAGTACTCTTGGATTTTGTCCTGATGCCATTACCAGACTAGCACTAAGAGGGTATGAGATGTGCAGCATTCACTCAGGGACTTGTGCCCACTCAAACCGAGTCTGCTACCTCCTGACAGCATGGCTGCAGCCAGTGGGTTAGCTGCCCAGGGCCCTGGTGGTGGTCGCTATAGAAAGGCCGTAATTCCAGTTCCTCCCTTGTCTCTGTGAGAAACAGGCTCCCTCAATTTCATTCTTTCGGACACCCGAGCCACTGCCACATGGGTATCCCAGCAAATTCATGACTGTCCCTGAGCCTGAAGCAGCCAAGAGACCTTGCATAGCCGGACCAGCATGTGAGGGTTCAGAGCTGCATCCTGTGGGGTCCTGGGGTGAGCCAGCAGCTCCGCCTGCCTCTCGTTGACCTTCCCCTCTTTCCCCCACCTCCTTGTCTACATCCCACTCACCCCCACCCCGGGGTGTGAAAGCAAAGCCTCGTTTTCAATCATCTGCCTTTCTGCTTGCCAGTTTGCAGATCAATAGACTTAAACTTTGTATATTTCTACATATAAATTTTCCACCCCAGAAAAAGTGGTTTGTTTCCTAACCTTTATGCCACTTCTGGGTTTGTCCCCATGGACACGGCATCAGTGACCCTCCTCCAGGCAGCAGGTTGGAGTGGAGAATGAGAGAGGGCTCTTCTGAGCCAGCCTCAACATCCATCCCTTCATCCTGTGTGATGCTCAGGTCTTGTGCAGAGACGACCTGGGAGGAGACTGTGGGATTTGCCCCGACCTTCCTCTCGGGGCACTCTTGGCAGACCACCTCCCTGTCCTGACCCTCCCCACAGCCCCTGGGAGTGAATCACCCAGACACTGATTGGGACACCCCCATCTTTGTCCCTGTCTTTGCCCCCAGTGTGTCGGACAATGGAGACCCACACACAGACTAACCCTTTTGTGTGCATGGACCTCACCTACATCAGCTTGCTGCTGCAAGAATTTGGGTTTCCAGGGAACAAAGTGCTGAAGGTGAGGCACCCCCCCACCTCGCCCCCGCCCCCATCTCTGCCTAGGCGGGGTGCCTGGGAAGCGCTGCCCATGGGGGTGCGGATCCCCTGACCCTACCCCCATCCCCCACCCCATGCTCGGGGGTGCCTGGGAAGCACTGCCCATGGGGGTGTGGCTCCTCTTACAGCAGTCTGGTCTCCACAACAAGTATGGCTCTTCCTGTCCTCCCTTTGTCTCTTCAAGCTGACTCGGAAAATTGATGACATTGAGACCAGCTGGGCTCTGGGGGCCATTTTTCACTACATGGACTCCCTGAGCCAACCCAAGGGCCCTGCCAATGAATAGCAGCCCAGCTCCTGGCTCTGAGCCACCCCACCCTGCCTGTCAGCACTCAGATTCACATGAACATCCTCACATAAGCGGCTGCTGTCTCCGTGAGAGCAGGACACCTTTGTGGAACCCCACCCCAGGCTCGACCCCTGATTACTGCGACTTCGTCCTTGGTTTTATCCTAGGCACATTGGATGAAGGGCTGTGGTGAAGGCTGCTACCAGCTCCCCTCCCCCAAGACCTGAGGGTCAGAGAGCAGAGGGTGGGGTAGAGGGCACCCAGGCCCAGCTCCTGGCTCTGCTGCGTTGGCTTTAGGTGAGCAGTGGAGACAGCCGTGGGCATGCGCGAGGCCAGCGAGCTGCAGCCCTAGCCTGGAGAGGTGGCGGGCAGCCACACGCCACCCTCTGTTACCTTGCCGCCTGTCTGGCTTCCTACCCCAGAGCAGACCTCCACTTTCTGAGTGGGGAGGGAATTTGGTGGGGAGGTTGTGTAGGCCTAAAAGTAGTGAGCCCTTGAGCTTTCCACTGTGAATCTCTTCCTTGGTTGTGAACAGGGAAATTATCCAGAGGTCTGGCTGTGTTTTGTGGCATTAACTGAGTACCTGCCACTCTGAATCAAAGAGGGAGGTGCTGAGGTGGAGAGGCCTTCCTCAGCCCTGTGTGCCCAGCTCTCATGCAAGGTGGTGCTGAGTCAGTGTCGGGAAACCTGGTAAGTTAGTGCTGCTCCGCCCCCAGGCATCCGTGAGCCATGTGTGCAGCCAGGCCAGGCAGGGTCAGGAGCCCTGAGGCCCAGGCCTTGTCTGCCCTCTGCACTGGCCCATGCTCCTCACCCCCTTGGCCTGTCACAGGGAAGCTCCATCTCGTCCCAAGTTGTGCTTAACCGTGACTCACTTCCACACTCATATCATCAAGTAGTGAACGCGCAGTACGTGGAATAAACGGCGCCATGTGTGTTCCACCCCAAATAAAAGGTTGACAAGAATTTCTCTTGCAAGTCCTCAGGGGCGCTGCCAGGAACTCACAAGCACCTGAGCCTGTTTATGAAAGCTAGGGGGAAAATGCCCAATGGGGTGCAGGGATCACGGTGTGTCTGAGTGCTGTCAGGGCACCTCATGAGATGACCAGAGGCTATGGGGCCTGGGCTGTCGCAGGGAGCCCAGGCAGGTAGAGATGCACACAAGACCTCACACGGCAGGGGCCACCCCAGGGCTCTGGGTCAGTCATCTCCTGCGGCTTGGTTTTCTCTAGCCAGAAAAGCCTAAGGAATCTGGAACAGCCCAGAGAGGGACACGTGCCAGGAGGGAGCTGCGGGCCCACCCCTGCATCTCGAGTTCTCTGTGCAGCACCCACAGCCTAGCTCGGGACCTCGACTAAGGGGTACACCGCCTGTCCATTCACCTCCCAGGGTCACTGTGGGACCAGGTAAGCAGGAAGAGGGTCCTGTGGAAAAGAGGAAAGGGCTCTGCAGGAAAAAGTAAGAAAATGATGTTACTCCCCACCTCCCGGAGTCTTCACTTTATGATAGGTGCAGCAGGAAAAGAATACAAACAAAAGACCTTTCTGGTATTTGAGCAGCTCTGTGCCTGCAGGACAATGGTGAAACGGGGGCTTCTGCCCTAGAATGTGGTTGTTGCCACCCCAACTCCAGAAGATGGAGAAGACTCCCTAGGACTGCCAAACAAAACCAGGAGCCAGCTGTTCTCTGCCTGGTGGGGGTGTGGGGGATGCTAGAGGACTGTGGGGACACAGACAGGCACTGGCAAGCCCCAGGTGCTTTCCCCAGGTAACCAGAGAGTCAAATGAGGACCAGGGCACAAACAAAACCTGTCTTCCCCACCCACGGTCAACCACCCCTGCCTTGACAGGTCTCCCCTCCAGCCCCTCCTTCCATAATACACAACAGATTAAATATTTAAAGAACTCTGGAGGCACAGAAATAAAAGATGCATTAAGGTAAAAGCGAACATTGATTCGATCCATTTAAAGGAAGTTAGTGATCTCACATTTGAAAAAAGAATGTGTGAACAATTGGAAGTTTCCCAGGAGATCACCAAATAAGTCATGGAATATTTTTGGGCCCAGCAAAATATGCAGGTCATTTCACTCTGTGATAATAGAAGTGGGCTCTCATCTTTTAAAAATAGCTGCTCATGCACCTCGTGGGGGTTGTCAAAGATGCAGACTGGGGATGCAACAAGAATGTGCCCAGAGGCCACAGGCATCTGTGCTCAGGAGAGTCCTTTTGCTTCCTGACGAGTGCGGCCCCTCTGCGCATCAGCCCACTGCTCACACACCTGGCACCTCTGTTTTCACTTAGGGTAGCAGTGCAAAACCCCTGTCTACACAGAGCTGCTTCCACCCGTAATGGCCTGAGGTGTCCCCATATCTGAAAGATGGGACCTTAATCTCATGGGCTCGTGGCACAGAGTGGCATCCATTCTCATTTGTGCATCTGCACCATCCCAACCCTAAAGGGCATGAGCATTTTACATTTTGATTGATGTTCCCTTCCCCAGCGAGCCTCAGTGCCAACACACCCATGGCCAAACCTTTTGATCTTTGCCATCCTGGCCGGTACAGAAAAAAAAACGATAACTGGTAGTTATAATATGCATTGATCTAATTCTTCTTGTATGCTTAAGAGCCCTTTGTATTTCCTTTTCTGTGATATATCTGTTGATGCTCCATACCAGTTTTTCTATAAGATTGTGGGCATGTTCTTACTGATTTTAAGAGCTGGTTATATATAGAAAAGGAGCCCTGGTGGCACAGTGGTTGAAGCACTTGGCTGCTAACAGAAAGGTCAACAGTTGGAACCCATCAGCCATTCCACAGCGGAGAGATGTAGCAGTCTGCTTACGTAAAGATTACAGCCTTGGGAGCCTTATGGGGCAGTCCTACTCTGTCCTATTGGGTTGCTATAAGTCAAAATCCACTCAACAGCAACAGATTTGTTTTTTTGGCTTTTCTATATAAAGGAAGTTAGCCCATTGTGGTATAATATGTTGTATATATTTTCCCCATCTCTCTTTGTTTTTTTCTTTTTTTTCCTTTTTATGGTATTTATTTCAGTGCACAATTTTGGTATATGTGTGTTTAGTTTTTTAATGTGTTTAAATTGATCAAATTTAAGTTTTTTTAACACAAATTTATCGTATGACTTCTGGGTTTTGTGTCATAATTAGAAAGGCTTCCCCACTGAGATCATTTTAAAAGTTAAAGAAATAGTGCTTTCATGGTTTTAGTTTTGATATTACTTAAAGAGCTTCCACCCCATGCTTTTGAATACCCTCAGGGGCAGCAAATCATTGTTTCAGGATGGACTTCAGTTTTAGAACCATTCGGAGGTCATTGAAAAGCAAGTGTGGTGTTCAAACTGGGTGGTACCATCTTTGGTTAAAATTAAGGGTGACTGAAGGAGGAGCCCTGGTGGCACAGTGGTTAAGCGTTTGGCTGCTAACCAAAAGGTCGGCAGCTCCTCGGAAGCCCTATGGGGCAGTGCTCTCTGTCCTATATGGTAGCTATGAGTCGGAATCAACAGCAGGGGGTTATATATATTATATATATGATAATGTAATGAGGCAACTCCAAAAAGGAACTTCCAGAAGCCTGTGGAATCACAGCAGTGTCAGTGATATAAACTCAGGACACCATTAATAGATTGCTATGCAGGTTTAATAGACAATTTTAAAGTCAGGCAGCACATCATTTACCCAACAGATGAGTGCTCTGATTAATAAGGATTCTTAAAGTGCTTTATATACAAAGTTATTAAGAGCTTTTGAACAAAAATTCTGATGGGTTAACATTTACGTAGCTTTGCTAAAAAGCTACAAGACAATCACAAGTTCAGTGAATATTGGTTACAAGACCCCTAAAGTTTTGAAACAGGATATGTTCATTAGTTTTGAAAACAGAATGTTTATTAATTTTTATTGTTTTCTGAGTTTTAAGTGAAAGTTAATAATGAAACCAGCCTATATGGTTTCAGTGGGCCTAGTTACCTAGCTACTTTTAAAGATTAGTTTATAGCATAACTAAAAGCTTATTTGTTATAGTGCATAGATTTTTAACAACACCTAACAAGATGATCTTTAGTGTCATGGGTAAGAATTCTTTTCACAATGCAAAACTTATAATTTTTTCACAACTTCCCCCTTTTAATCATGATTTGATTAGAATGTTTCATCAGCTAAGTGTTGGCTGGGCACCATCTAGGTTTTTGGATCTCGGTAATCGTAAATACTTGCTGTGACACACACACACTATCTCCATTGGTTCCTTGGCTTTTGCCTTTCATTGTTGTTCCATTTGGAAAGAGACCATTTGCTGCATCTTAGATGGCTGCTCTCAAGCTTTTAAGACCCCAGTCACCAAACAACTTAGCAATCTGAAAAGGATATATTATCAGGAAGATGCATTAGCCAATAGTTTGAAAGACTTGTCTAACCCAAGAACCTGAAGTTCCTAGCCAAGAAAACAAATCCCCAGAAGCACTAGGGAGGATCTTGGCAGCATCAGATGCTTCTCTGGTGTGCACTCTAGCCATTACTATATCTTGGTACTCTTTAGTTTGGGTGTCATTAATATACGTGCAACATTTTTCTCTTACTAAAGCACACAGTCCTCCTTGGGAAGTGTCTTAGTCATCTAGTGCTGCTGTAACAGAAGTATCACAAGTGGATGGCTTTAACAAACAGACGTTTATTGTTTCTCAGTCTCATGGGCTAGAAGTCCAAATTCAGGGTGTCAGCTCCAGGGGAAGGCTTTCTTTGTTGGCTCTGGATGAAGGTCCTTGTCATCAGTCTTCCCCTGGACTAGGAGCTTCTCCACACAGGAATTCCAGGTCCAAAGGACGTGCTCTGCTCCCAGCGTTGCTTTCTTGGTGGTATGAGGTCCCCCTGTCTCTCTGCTTGCTTCACTTTTTTATATCTCAAAAGAAATTGCCTCAAGGCACGGTCCAATCTTGTAGATTGAGTCCTGCCTCACTAACACAACTGCCGCCCATCCTCCCTCATTAACATCACAGAGGTAGGATTTACAACACAGGAAAATTACATCAGATGACAAAATAATGGATAATCACACAGTACTGGGAATCATGGCCTAGCCAAATTGATACACATATTTTTTGGGGACACAATTCAGTCCATGACAGGAAGCAAGCAAATAATCAAGAGTTAACCTGTTTTGTAAAGTCATTATTCTTTTTTTAGTTACTTCAGTGGACAAAGAATATATGGCATTACTCAGAATATCAAGTTCGAAGGCAACCTTGCCTAACGATTGTAATAATTGTTTTTTTTTTTTTTTTTTTTGGTCCAACACAAGCAAATCCTATTCCAGTGATTCCAGGAATTATGGCCACCATGGAACAATCAATTAAAGTTCTTTTAGTAAGGGGTCCTCCCTTTGATAGCTGTTCAGTCAGATGTTTGATGATTTCTTCTCAATCCTTTACAGAGATTGTGGCTCTTGCATTTCTAATTTCTCAAGAAGGTGGTTTAGAGTGGAAGGAAACTTGAGGTACTAATAAGTCAAATGCAAGTTCCAGTCTAATCGGGTGGCAGCATTTTGTAGACACAATGCCACACACAAAATAATGTCCTTTAAGGCCACATGAGGGAAGTTTCCTCAAGGTCCTGCCAAGGCTAAAGCGAAGTAAATACTAAAAGGAAGCACATAACAATTACCTATATCAGTGATGGGTTCACATATGCAAGATACATTTAGAAAGCACTTTTCACCAGTAATGGGAAGAAAAGAGGAGTAAGTGAACAGTTTATTTCAAAGAATTGAAAGATACTTAACCTTTAAATTGGCTGCTTACCAAAATGTCGGCACTTCAAGTCCACCAGCCACTCCTTGGAAAACGTGGGGTAGTTCTACTCTGTTCTGTAGGGTTGCTATGAGTCCAAATAGACTTGACGGCAACAAGTTTAATCTTTAAAAGGAAACCGACCTGGACGAAAGTATTTGGATCTGAAAATAATAATTATCTCTATAAATGTAATTAGAGCATGTCCTGATACTTAGAAATTGATTGTGTTAAGTTTTGAGAAAAACACTATTTTCCTTTAGTTTCTAAGTTGTGAATGCAAGGGTCAATGCCTTTCAATTTTGCAGCAGTGTGAGTGGTCAGGCAAACTTGATAAGTTCCCTTTCATCATTGCTCAAGGGCTGTTTTTGTATTAGCTAATGAGTTCTAATTGACGTTATGTGGAGTCAGGTGCTTGGTGTGCTTTTTTCTTGGCCCAGGTCACTGCTCAGTCAGGTACTCTGGTTCTTTTCCAGAGTCCTCTGTGGGCAAGATTCATCTTGGATTGTTTATGGCCCTCTTAATCCACCCCTTCCTGCCCAGCTCTTACGCTGTCATGTACCTCCCTCTTCTGTGATTGTCCTTGAGCCTGCGTGGGAGAGGGTAATGTCAGTAGGGCCTTATGTGTCAATTTTGTAAAACATTGTAAGCAAAACCCACACCAACAATAAAACAAGTAATAAGATATCCTTTCAGTTATTATATATAATAATCAAACAGTAATTTCTTCCACCAGGTTCTCCATCCAGAGAAACATCCTGTGACCTCAGCCTACCAAGTATCATCTCTACATGTTCAATTCTATTTAATTATGTATGTAAATGTATGAGGGAGTGATTCACTAAAGCTTCATTATCAGGAATATATACACAACATTCAACTTTTGAGCAGTGTTAGTCACGTCCAAAGCCACCCAATTTTGTTAACACCACCTTTCTCATGGCTGCAGTTTCTTCATTTAAGGCAGCCAGTCCATGTTTGGTGGTGCTCAAGGTTGAGGAGACAAAAGTTTGTAAAATTTCCATCTTAGTCCTGTTAACATTTCCAATACTAGGGGTGAATGCCTTTTAGTATAAGTCATGAGTGATTTACAGTACTTGACCATATCTTAGTGACCAGTAGATATGAGATGTGGATAAAAGAGGGAGTTTATAAGCTGTAAGTCTGTTGGCCAAAAAAAAGTGACTTACTTTGAACAGGGTTTCTACGGCATGAGGCACATACAGAGTGATAAGATTTTGTAACACTATGTCTGAGGATGTTTTTACAAACTTTGCTGTTGCAGCCACGGCTTTTAAGCACCCAAGCAAGGCCTTGGCTAAAGGATCCAGTCGCAAACTATACTAGGCTACAGGTGTCTCTGTTTTTTTCCATATTCTTAACACCCTCAGGGCTTGACCTTCTTGTTCGTGAATGTATGTAAAAAGGCTTGTCTTTGTCCACTTAGTTCATGCCCTAGCTATCAAATTTGGGACAGACAAAACTGCAGTTTATCCTTGGAGACCTTTTGACCCTTCTCAGCTAATTGTTGCAAAAGGTATAATGAATCAGCTTGACTGTCTTTGAGACTCTCAGAGCATAAAAAAAAAAATCTATATATTGAACAAAAGACATCCTCAGGAATTTTGGATAAAGTTTTGCCTTTTAGGCAGATTACATGAGAGATAAAGTTAACCATTATCATCTTTTATTAAGAACAACCCATTAATTAAAGAGAATTTTGTCATTTTACCAGAAAAAAAAAGCATTTTAGTTCTGTATACTATTTGACACTAAAACTCTTTAAAAATCTTATAAATGAATCTATCAAGTCTTAGTTTTAAGAAATAACATTCATATAGTGCAATTTTTTAAAGTGGGCAAAAGAAAAAATGGACACATTGGCAGATTCAAATATACGTATATCCTCTCTGTGGCATGTATAAAAATAAAAGCATAAGTACATAACCTTAAATTATAGTGAAAATATATTGATTAACTCAATTTAGTATCAATCCAGGATTTTAAGTTATCTAAAGATCTTGAAAATTATTTTAAGCCTTCATACCACAAAACATAATTACTTTTGCCAGACAGAATACTCTCTTTAAAGTCAAGCTTCTAGGACAAAAAAGTAGTAAGACAGAAAAAGACAACTATTTTAGACATCAGCACACTTTTAGACACTACAACATAAAAAAAGAAGAAAAAAAAAAAATCCTGGAAACCCAGTTCCCTGAAGTGGCCACAGCAATTTCAAGTCTTCTGTCAAACCCAGTCCAACTCCTTTTTACCCAGTCTGAGGATAGTGTTCAAATAAAACAGGCACCCATTTTAAAATCTACCTGGCCTCTGTTGACCCAGTCCAACTTTCTTTATGGGACCCAGTCCAGTTCCCCTTGGACCCAGACCCAGGAAAGTGTTTGAATAAAACAAATGGGAACCAATAACAAAGCCCAGACATCAAACAAAAGTTCTTTAAAATGCTCACTACAGGTTTAATCTTTAGTGTAATTAATCCACTTCTAAGAAATTACAACATGTGACTCCAGAGTGAAAAAGACAAAGCAAATGGGAACTTGGTTCGCCAAAGACACCACTACAAATTCCAGTCATCTTTGGTATAATCAATACACTTACTCAAAAACCCACAACATCTAGCTCCATACCAAGAAGACATGTAAGAAGCAGGGGTTTTACAAGGGGAAGGAGAAGGAGATTTAGAACAAAACGGGTCCATGCTTAGAATAGCTAAGATGACTGTACCTAAATTGAGGTCTCCATGAAATTGCTGTCTGAAAGAACATGAAATAGAACAAAAGAGTAACTCACCAAAATGACTTATAGGCTCCAAGGCCAATCATGCCTAGCCTGAGTTTCTTCAATAAACAATGTGAGCTCAAAAATGCAAAGGGAGTGGAGCTCAGACGTGGGAGAGATTTACCCTTCAGGACTCTGGGGTTGGTGAAGAATTACTGGACACTAGATCCTGTGAGTATCAGCACCTAGTCACTCATAATCCATGGGGTTGGTCAGGGGACACCAAATGACTGTCAAAAGATAACTCAGAACACCATTAATAGATTGCTATGCAGGTTTAATAGACAATTTTAAAGTTGAGCAGCACATAATTTGCCCAGTAAATGAGGGCTCTGATTCATGAGGATTCTTAAAATGCTGTATAAACAAAGTTATCAAGAGCTTTTGAATAAAATTTCTGATTGGTTGACATTTACATAGCTTTGCTAAACAGTTACAAGACAAGATCACAAGATTCACAAGATCAGTGAATCTTGGGTTATAAGACCCCTAAAGTTTTGAAACAAGATATGTTCATCAATCCTGAAAATAAGATATGTTCATCAGTTTTGAAAACAGGATACGTTCATTAGTTTTGAAAACAGGATGTTTATTTCTATTTTCTGAGTTTTAAGTGAAAGTTAATGAATAGTGAAACCAGCCTTTCTAGTTTCAGTGGACCTAGTTACCTACTGACTTTTAAAAGTTAGTTTATACACTAAATAGACAATAGGTATGTGGTAACTTTGGTGGAGGGTAAGACAGTACACTATACTGGGGAAGCCAACACAACTTGACCAAGGCAAAGTCATGAAGCTTCACAGACACATCCAAACTCCCTAAGGAACTGAATTACTGAGCTGATGGTTGGGGACTGTGGTCTCAGGGGACATCTAGCTCAACTGGCATAACATAGTTTCTAAAGAAAATGTTCTGAGGCCCTGGATGAGTAAAGCATTACTCACGAAGAGGAACAAAGTGGGAGGCCTCACACTACCTGATTTTAGAAACTATTATACCACCGTGGTAGTCAAAACAGCCTGGTACTGTTACAACAACAGATACATAGACCAGTGGAACAGAATTGAGAATCCAGACATAAAATCATCTACCTATGAGCAGCTGATATTTGACAAAGGCCCAAAGTCCATTAATTGGGGAAAATACAGTCTCTTTAACAAATGGTGCTGGCATAACTGGATATCCATTTGCAAAAAGCTGAAACAGGACCAATACCTCACACCACATACAAAAACTAACTCGAAATGGATCAAAGACCTACATATAAAATCAAAAATGATAAAGATCTTGGAAGAAAAGATAGGGACAATGCTAGGAGCCCTGATACATGGCATAAATACAATACGAGCCATAAGTAACAATGCACAAACACGAGAAGAGAGACCAGATAGCCTGGAGCTCCTAAAAATCAAATGCTTATCAAAAGACTTCACCAAGAGTCAAAAGACAACCTACAGACTGGGAAAAAAAATTTGGCTACAACAAATCCAATCAGTGCCTAATCTCTAAAATCTACAAGATACTGCAAAACCTCAACAACAAAAAGACAAATAACCCAATTGAAAAATGGGCAAAGGATATGAACAGGCACTTCACCAAAGAAGACATTCAGGCAGCTAACAGACACATGAAGAAATGCTCACAATCATTAGCCATTAGAGAACAAATCAAAACTACAGTGAGACACTGTCTCACCTCAACAAGGCTAGCATTCATCCAAAACACACAAAATAATAAATGTTAGAGAGGTTGTGGAGAGACTGGAACACTTATACACTGTTAGTGGGAATGTAAAATGGTACAACCACTTTGGAAATTGATTTGGCACTTCCTTAAAAAGCCAGAAATAGAAGTACCATATGATCCAGCAATCCCACTCCTTGGAATATATCCTGGAGAAATAAGAGCCATCACATGAATAGATATATGCACACCCATGTTCATTGCAGCACTGTTCATGATAGCAAAAAGATGGAAACAACCTAGGTGCCCATCAACAGACAAATGGATAAACAAATTATGGTATATTCACACAATGAAATACTATGCAACAACAAAAAACAGCGATGAATCTGTGAAACATAACATGGAGGAATCTGGAACATAAACAAATTATGGTATATCTACACAGTGGAATACTATGCAATGATAAAGAAAAACAATGAAGCTGTGAAACATAACATGGAGGAAGCTGGAGGTCATTATGCTGAGTGAATTTAGTCAGTTACAAAAGGACAAATATTGTATAAGACCACCATTATAAGAACTCAAGAAAAGGTTTAAACACAGAAGAGAATATTCTTTGATGGTTACGAGGGTGGGGAGGGAGAGGGTTATTCACTAGATAGTAGACAAGAATTATCTTAGGTGAAGGGAAGGAGGACAGCACACACTACAGGGGAAATCAGCACAACTGGACTAAACTAAAGCTAAGAAGTTTCCTGAATACAACCAAACACTTCAGGGGATGGGGTGGGGGTCTGGACTATGCTTTCAGGGGACATCTAGGTCAACTGGCATAACAAAGTTTATTAAGAAAATGTTCTGCATCCTACTTTGGTGAGTGGCATCTGGGGTCTTAAAAGCCAGTGAGTGGCCATCTAAGATGCATCAATTTGTCCCAACCCATCTGGAGTAAAGGAGAATGAAGAACACCAAAGTCACAAGGAAAGTATTAGCCCAAGAGGCAGAAAGGGCCACATAAACCAGAGACTGCATCAGCCTGAGACTAGAAGAACTAGATGGTGCTCAGCTACCACCAATGACTGCCCTTACAGGGAACACAACAGAGAGTCCCTGATGGAGCGTGTTAAAAGTGGGGTGCAGAACTCAAATTCTAGTGAAAAGACCAGACTTAATTGAGACTGGAGGAACCCCAGAAAGCATGGCCCCCAGAGTATCTGTCAACCCAGAAGTAAAACCATTCCTGAGGCCAACTCTTCAAAGATTAGACTGGACTATGGGACATAAAAAAGATACTTGTGAAGAGTGTGCTTCTTAGGTCAAGTAGATAACATGAGATTAAATGAGTAGCTTCTGTCTGGAGGTGAGATGAGAAGGCAGAGAGGGTCAGGAGCTGGTTCAATGGACACGGGAAATCAGGAGTAGAAAGGAGGAGTGTGCTGTCCCAGTATAGGGAGAGCGATTAGGGTCACATAACAATGTATGTATAAATTTTTGTATGAGAGACTAACTTGAATTGTAAACTTTCACTTAAAGTACAACAAGAAAAAGAAAATGTTCTACATTCTACTTTGGTGAGTAGCATCTGGGGTATTAAAAGCTTGCAAACAGCCATCTAAGATACTCCACTGGTCCCACCCCTTCTGGAGCAAGGGAGAATGAAGAAAACCAAAGACACAAGGGAAAGATTAGTTCAAATGACTAATGGACCACAACTACCACAGCCTCCACCAGACTGAGTCTGGCACAACTAGATGGTGCCCAGCTACCACCACTTGACTGCTGTGACAGGGATCACAATAGAGGGTCTCTGACAGAGCTAGAGAAAAATGTAGAACAAAATTCTAACTCACAAAAAAAAGACCAGACTTACTTGTCTGGCAAAGACTAGAGAAACCCTGAGAGTATGACTCCTGGAAAAAATCAATAAATAAAAGTTAGTTTATAGCATAGCTAAAAGATCATTTATTTGTTACAGTCCATAAATTTTTAACAACATTTAACAAATTGTTAAATTAGTGTCATGAGTAAGATAATTATGTTTTCATAGAGAAAACTTGTAATTTTTTGACAAAAAAAATAGAGCTTCCCCAGGTAAGACCTCTGGGGAAAACTACCCTGATTTGGGTATGCAATTTCTGGTAGTTGTTTAAAATGAATTGTTTGGAGACCATAAGATGTGAGGAATGTTTGAAGCAACTTGGGTTGTTCATCGTGGAAAGGGAAGCCTTAAGGTGGGAATATGATAATGGTCTTCAATATTATTAGAAGGCCAGTCAGACATTGGACTTTTTCATTTTGCTCCAGTGGCCAGAGCTCCAACAAATGTACAAGAGTCATGGGGAAGACATTTTTAGGTTTTAACTGTCTAGCAATTACAGATGTCCTGAAATAAGCTGGAATCTTCACTGGGATGTGAGTCCCTCACCTCTAAGCATTCAAGGATGTTTATATTGAATGAGAGGTTAGAATCAATTACTTCTAAGTCCTCTTCACACTCTGAAGTTTCTTGGATTCTCCTTGAAAATGATTTTGAAAGTCATGGACAGGTAAGCATATTTATGTGTAACGTTCCTCAGTTTTAAGTTAAAGTGATATTTGTAGCTTGTACTTACTGAGTGCCCACTGTGTGTCCGACACAGTGCTGCTCTTGTGTGTGTTTGATCATTAAATCCTTACAGCAGCCCATGAGGCAGGCATAGTAACGTCCACTGAACTGTCAAGACACTGGGGCTTCAAGAGGCTAAAGTGACTTGTGCAAGGTTAGATACTGAGGAGAGGGAGGAGCCATCACTTAAACCCAGGTCTGGATGACTTCAAACACCAAAGTTGTCTCCCAAACGCAGAAGTATCTACAGAAGAATTTTTCCTAATCACATAGGACCTTTCACTGAGGTAGCTCATTTTTCAAAAGGCAGGTGTCTCCACCAAAGAATCAGTCGTCACAGTAATAATATACTTTGTAATATTTAGAAAAATAGTTACACAGCCAAAAGAAATAAAAAATGTTACTCTAACTAAGCAGTTAGACAAATCCAAAAGGTAGATCTCTTCAACAAGTCAATGTCTTAGACAACAAAATGGAGTAGGGTGCTATTTCTAGCTCCAAAGAAAGGTAGAAGAACTAATAACCAAATGTAATTTCGTCTCCTTTACTTGGTCCTGTTTTGAGGAAATCAGCTGTAAAGGAATTTGGGGTGGGGATATTTGAAGAAATCTAAATATGGACTAGGTATTCCATGATATTTAGGACTTATTGTTAATTTTGTTGGGTGTGATAATGATATGGTGATTATGAAGGAAAGTATCTTTCCTTTTTAGAGATGCATACTGAAGTATTTAAGAATGAAATGTCATGATGTTTATACTAAAAACCCATTGTCATCAAGTCGAATTTCAACTCATGGTGACCCTATAAAATAGAGTAGAACTGCCCCATAGGGTTTCCAAGGCTGTAATCTTTACAGAAGCAGTCTGCCACATCTTTCTCCCACAGAGTTCCTGGTGGATTTGAACCACCAACCTTTCAGTTAGCAGCCGAGTGCTTAACTACTGCACCAGCAGCGATCCATGATGTTTATATTATAAAACCTTGAGGAAAAAAAAAAGGAGATAGATGAAACAAAACCAAAAAAACTATGCCACTGACCATAAGGAAAAATGAGAATAGGTAGATTGTCCCCTGCAAATATTTGTTAAACCCCTGCTGCATACAGGTCTGCTAAGTGCTGGTTTTGCAGAAGTGACCACGATGGACAGGAGTCCTACTCTCATGAAACTTAAAAAGTCCAGAAGAGGAGCTCAGGAAAACCCATTTTTCATAAAAAAGTAACAAATATATAAATAGCTAGCATTTAGCATTTATTATGTGTCAGTGCTCAAGCACTTACTGCATGATCTTATTTAATCCTCCCAATAGCCCTGCCACCACCCATCTGTCAGTCTGTCACACTGTGATGTCTTGTGTGTTGCTGTGATGCGGGAAGTTAGGCCACTGGCATTCCAAATACCAGCAGGGTCACCCACTGTGGACAGGTTTCAGCGGTGCTTCTGGACTGAGACAGACTAGGAGGAAAGGCCTGGCGATCTGCTTCCAAAAATTAGCCAGTAAAAACCTTATGGATCACAGGATATTGCCTGAGACTTGGACTCTCTTATTTTGGGCATGTTATCAGGTGGGATCAATCAGTGGAGGAGGACACAATGTTTGGTGAAGTGGAGGGCCAGCGAGGGCAAGGGAGACCCTCACTGAGATGGACTGGCACAGTGGCTGCTGTGATGGACTTGAGCATGCCAGTGATTGTGGGGATGACGCAGGACCAGGCAGCATTTCGTTCTGTTGTACATGGAGTCGTCAAGAGTCAGAGTCCACTCGACAGCATCTAAAAAGAAAAAAAAAACTTCCCTGTGAAATGGTTGTTCTTATGCATTGGTGATTGAAGCTCAGGGAGGGATGTCTCTGACTCCCAAGTCACAGAGCTGATGAGTGGCCCAACCAGGTCTCAAATCTTAGATTTGTGCGCTGGTCCTGGCTAGGCTCCAGCCCAGGCGTGTGGCGGGAGGTCCACGTGACTGTGTGGCGTCTTAGCATGGATTTACACAGCCTCTTTTTCTCTCATCCCCTCTCTTTCCTCTGGTAATCATTGTAAAATGACCCCAGTCTTGGCTGTTGGCCACAAAGGGAAGTGCTAATGTTACATTTACATAAAGGATATGAAAGTAAAATAAAAACCGAATGTCTCTCATCTCTTAAAAAAAAAAAAAAGGCAAAAACGAGCTGCAGGTCCTTTATCACTTCCACAGTCTCTGATTCTAACTTTTCCTGTGTTGTTGATTTAGTGGTTAAAAGGTTTCCATTCAAGAGCTTAAGTGCAGCCTTCTATATTTCAGTGTCTGACATGTGAATTAGATAGTTACTAAGTAGACACACCCCTATAAGGCTTCCTGTCCTGAGAAGTCTCTCTCAAGGTCAGAACACCAGAGCAGGCTTTTAACAACACAGAAGCAGGGCAAGTGGGTAGGCCCCAAACAGAACTGCTCAGAGACCCAAGGCCCTCCAGAAATAGACCACAACTCAGGAGGATAACTAAAGGTCAGATGGCTTTGTAAATCAAAACGCTAACGCTCAGAGACCCACAAGGACTTATTTTAAAGCACCAATTTAAGTAACAGAGAGATGGCAATATAAACCAGGATTTTCAGCTTTTCATGGATTAAGAAATTTCAACAGGTTTTTTAAAATGAACACTTTCCATACATTAAAATATTATTTGACCATAAAAAAGAACAAAGTACTGATAATTGCTACAACTTGAATGAACCTTGAAAACATTAAGCTACATGAAAGAAGCCAGATACAAAAGACCACATATTGTATGATTCCATTTGTGTGGGAAGTCCAGAGTAGGAGAATTCACAGAAACAGAAAAATTAGTGGTTTGGAGGGAGGGAGGAATGGGGATGACTGCTAATTTGTCCAGGTATAGGACTTTTTTAGGATGATGAGAATGTTCTAAACTTAGAGTACGGTAATTGTTACACAGTTTTAGAAATGTACCAAAACAATGGAATTGCACACTTTAAATGGGTAAGTTTATGGTATGTAAATTCTGTCTCAATAAAGCAATTTAAAAAAATGAAAACTCCATTCTCTGGGTAGGCAACATCCTAAAAAACAGTAGACCTCCCTTCAGAAAGTTTCCTTTAGGCTCAACCACATCTTACTGTTTTGTTCTGGGCACAAAACACATGATCCTCTCCTCTTTTTTCAACTCTTAAACTGTTTCCAGTATTGTCAGAGTCTCACCTTAGACCAGTGAGCTGAAAGGAAATTCCCTCCCTGTGAGAGGGAGAGGAAGAGTTGTCAGGTCCCCAGGTCTACAGATACTTGGCTCCTAGGGGACCACTGACCAATGACTGTTGCCTGAATAGTGACATTGACCCACCCCCCAACGTCCCCCATCACACATTTTCTCACAGAGCCAGTGGTCCTCTTCTGTGTTCTCCATGGGTGTGCCTGGCCAGGACACGGCCCAAACCAAACAACCAAGGTGACCAGTGTAGGCAAAGCAAACAGACTTTCTGCAAGAAGGTTTCCTTTGCTTCACTGTTGGACAGAACATTCACACTTGGCTCAAAGCTCAATCGATATCCCTCTGCATAAAACGGAAAACCAAGAGGAGCTTCCTGCTGCTGCAGGGAGGCCTCGGCCTGCAGAGGCACGGGTTTGATGGTCTCTCTGGCTTTTGCCTTTACTTCTGACCCAGTGTTTTGTTTTGTTTTTTAATAATATTTTATTGTGTTTTTGGTGAAAGTTTACACAGCAAATTAGTTCCCATTTAACAATTTCTACACAATTTGCTCAGTCTCATTGGTTACATTTTTCACAGTGTGTCAACTTCCTCATTATTTCCATTCCTGCTGTTCTGTTTCCAGTAATCCAGCAGTTTCCCTGCCTCTTTGCCTTCTCATCTTTGCTTTAGAGTAAATGTTGACCCTTTGATCTCATATATATGATTTTTCAAAGAAGCATGGTATTCACAGGTGATATTCTTTATTTCATCAGCCAATCTGTTATTTAGCTAAAAGATGACCCCTTGGAAATTTTTGGTTCAAGGTTTAAAGAGTATCTCAGGGCGATAGTCTTGGGAAGTCCTCCAGTCTCCACTGTCCAGTAAGTCTAGAGTTTTTAACAATTTGAGTTCTCTTCCACATTTTTCTCTGTTTTATCAGGATCTATCTATTGTGTTCCTGATCAGCACAGTTGGTAGTAGTAGCCAGGCACCATCTAGTTCTTCTGATCTCAAGGTAGAGGAGGCTGTGGTTCATGGAGACATTTAGTCCTGTACTCTAGATTCTTCTCCGAGGCTTTGGTTTCCTTCTTTCTCATTTACTCCAGACACATAGAGACCAATAGTTGTATCTTAGATGGCCAATCACAAGCTTTTAAGACCCCAGACACTACTCACCAAACCAGAATGCAGAACATGAACTTTATGTACTATATTATGCCAGTTTACCAATTTGTCCCACGAAACTATGATCCTAAGACTTCAAACCCCGTAAACCAATCCCATGAGCTGTTTAAGAAGTATCTGTGTTTGTGCCCCTGTCTTATTTGTCTAGTGTTTCTATAACAGAAATACCACAAGTGAATAGCTTTAACAAACAGAAGTTTATTCTCTCACAGTAGGCTAGAAGTCCGAATTCAGGACGCTTGCTCCAGGGGAAGGCTTTCTGTCTGTGTTGGCTCTGGAGAAAGGTCCTCATTATCAGTCTTCCCCTGGTCTAGGAACTTCTCAGTGCAGGAACCCCTGGTCCAAAGGACATGCTGTGCTCCCGGTGCTACTTTCCTGATGGAATGAGGTCCCCATGTCTCTCTGCTCGCTTCTGTCTTTTATATCTCAAAAGAGATTGACTTAAAACACAATCTAATCTTGTAGATTGAGTCCTGCCTCATTAACATAACTGCCTGTAATCCTGCCTCATGGACATCATAGAGGTAGGATTTATAACACATAGGAAAATCACATCAGATGACAAAATGGTGGACAATCACACAATACTGGGAATCATGGCATAGCCAAGCTGACATATATTTTCGGGGGACACATTTCAATCCATAACATTTTACCCTTTGGCCCCCAAAAATTCATGTCCTTGCCACGTGTAAAACACATTCACCCCATCATATCATAGTAAAAGTCTTAAATCAACTCCAAGTCCAAATCCAAAAATTCCTCTTCATCTGTGAAATCTAGAATACAAATTATCTGCTTCGAAAGGACAAGGTGCAACAGGTAGCAGAAGCTAGACATTTTCATTACAAATGGGAGAAATTTGAGGGAAAGAAGGGATAACAGGCACCAAGCAAGTCAGCAGAACACATTACATTAGCTCTCAAGGCTTGAAAATAATTTTCTGTTCTCTGAGACCATTTAGGCAATGGCCCTGCCCTCCAGACTCTGCGTATTCACCACGTTCTCCAGATTCTGGGTGGAAGCCCTTGGCCTTGGGCTTCAGCTCCACCTTCCAGGCCCACTGGAATGGTAACTCAGCTCTGTCACATTTAAGCGGCCCCATTTGCCTAGTCCATCTGAGTGGCAACTCCACACTTTGACACCCCAGAGGTTGTGGGCCTACTCTTTGAGACTGAAGCAGTTCTGCTTCCTGTGTTCCTTGTCTCTTCAGCTTCTGCTTCCTGGATCCTTGGCCTCTCAGCCCCTCGGACCTCTCCACCCACATCTGCACTGGTGGGGCAAGAGTTCCAAAGATCTTTAGCCTGCCAATAAGTGTCTGGAAGCACCCCCACTCCACCAGTAAACTTTAGCTGGAAGGCACTCAGCTCTCTTGCTCCATGGGTTGGCAAGCCTAGCTCCATCACTAAGTGCCCAGAGGCACCCAACTCTGCCAGGAAGCTTCCTGTGAAAAAGGCACTCAGCTCTTTATCTCCATGGGTCAGCTCCAGTGCTGTCTGGCGCTGGTCTCCTGGTTCTGCTGCTGCTTCTCACCATCTGCACTGTCTCCACTGTAACAGCTCTCCTCATTTCCTTCTGAGTCCTCACCAGAATTATCTTTGATTCCCATAATCCCACCAACAGTCTCTTCAAGGCAATCTAAGTTTTTGCTATTAGGCACTTTAAAACTCTTCCAGCCTCTATCCATTCACATTTTCAAAAATGCTTCCACATTTTAGGCATCTGTTAGAGCAGCCTTGTGGCGTACTCATTAAGAGCTACGTCTGCAAACCAAATGTCAGCAGTTTAATCCACCAGGCGCTCCTTGGAAACTCTATGGGACAGCTCTACTCTGTCCTATAGGGTTGCTATGAGTCGGAATCAGCTCGATGGCAACAGGTTTGGTTTTGTTTGTTTGTTTTTGGTTAGAGCAGCACCCCACTCCCAGTACCAAATTCTGTCTTAGTTATCTAGTGCTGCTATAACAGAAATGTCACAAGTGGACAGCTTTAACAAACAGAAATTTATTGTCTCACAGACTAGTAGGCTAGAAGTCCAAATTCAGGGTGCTAGTTCCAGGTGAAGGCTTTCTCTGTCCGCTCTGGAGGAAGGCCCTTGTCATCAATCTTCCCTTGGTCAAGGAGCTTCTCAGCGCAGGAACCCTGAGTCCAAAGGATGTGCTGTGCTCCTGGTGCTACTTTCTTGGTAGTATGAAGTCCCCATGTCACTCTGCTCACTTCTCTTTTATATCTCAAAAGAGATTGACTTAAGACACAACCTAATCTTGTAACTTGAGTCCTGCCTCATTAATATCATAGAGGTAGGATTTACAACACGTAGGAAAATCATGTCAGATGAGAAAATGGTGAACAATCACATAATACTGGAAATCATGGTTTAGCCAAGTTGACACATATTTTACAGGAACAAAATTCAATTCATGACAGCCCCATATGTGCTTTATGGAGCACTGGTGGTGCGGTGGTTAACAGTTATATCTGCTAACCAAAAGGCTGGCAGTTCAAATCCACTAGCCACTCCTTGGAAAGCCTAAGCGGCAGTTCTACTCTGTCTTATAGGATGGCTAGGAGTCTGAATCAACTTGACAGCAACGGGTTTAGTTTTTTTGTATGTATGAATATCTATGGATGTATATACGTGTATATACACCTGCATATAGCTACAACTTTATATGCCCACTGTCTTAGTCATCTAGTGCTGTTCTAACAGAAATACCACAAGTGGATGGCTTTAACAAAGAGAAATTTATTTCTTCAAAGTAAAGTAGGCTAAAAAGTCCAAATTCAGGGCATCACCTCCAGGGGAAGGCTTTCTCTCTCTGTCGGCCTTCTCATCAATATTCCCCCAGACTAGGCGCTTCTCCCTGCAGGGACCCCGGGTCCAAAGGACACACTGTGCTCCTGGAACTGCTTTCTTGGTGATATGAGCTCTCCAATTCTCCACTTGCTTCCCTTTCCTTTTATCTCTTACAAGAGATAAAAGGTGGTAGAGGCCACACTCCAGGGAAACTCCCTTTACGTTGGATCAGAGATGTGACCTGGGTTAGGGTGGTGTTACACTCCCACCCTAATCCTCTTTAATGTAAAATTACAATAAAAAAATGGAGTACAACCCCACAACACTGGGAATCATGGCCTAGTCAAATTGATACACACATGTTTTGGGGGACACAATTCAATCCATGACACCCACATATATACACATATATACATGCCTACTGGCCAGTGAAAACCTTATGAATAGCAGCATAACATTGTCTAATATTGCGCTGGAAGATGAGCCCCTCAGGTTGGCAGGCTCTCAAAATATGACTGAGGAAGAACTGCCTCCTCAAAGAAGAGTCAATGTTAATGAGGGGGACGGAGTCAAGCTTTCAGGATCTTTATCTGCTGATGTGGCATGACTAAAAATGAGAAGAAACAACTGCAACCATCCATTAGTAATCAGAACATGGAATGTACAAAGTATGAGCCTAGGAAAATTGGAAGTCATCAAAAATGAAATTGAACACATAAACATCAATATTCTAGGTATTAGTGAGCTGAAATTGACTGGTATTGGCCATTTTGAATCAGACAATCATATGGTCTACTATGCCGGGAATGACAAATTGAAAAGGAATGGCATCACAATCATTGTCAAAAAGAACATTTCGATTTCCAAGCAATATGGCCCTATAGTCAGAAGCACCATGCCATCCTTCTGCAGCAAAGATCAGAAAAACTAAGTCAAACGGAGTCACACATCATTCCTGAAACTCTAAGCATCAAATGAAGAGATAAAGAACTCAGCCGAGCACCAAATGGAATAAGAAACTGACCGAGAACAGAGAGCGAGGAGAGATACGTGCAGAGGTCCCCTATCAGCTACCGAAGCACCAATCTGCCATCTTGGACTCCTATCGGAGATCAGTGAACAGGGGGTATGAGAAAGCTTCACAGAGCTTCCAGCAGGAGACAGAACAACCAGTAACATTGATATAGGCTTTCCCACCCCCACCATTCTTCAGCCCCACTTAGCCTCCTATGCTTCCTGCAGCCACAGTCTCTTGGACGGGAAGCACCAGCTTCACCCACCTGCACTGGCTGGCTCCCTGAGTGCTTTTTATTGGCTGCTGGTGCTGCTTTTTTCCGCTTCTTTAGGTTTCTTCCATACCTCTCACCACCTCCCCCTCCTTTCTCTCAAATACCTGGCTCCATCTGCCATCTTTGCTTCTTCCTGAAAGACTGCAAAACACTGCTCAACTGTGAAACTTCTTCCCGGCCCCTGCCACCAGGCTGGTGGGACTCTCGGGGTTTTTTTGTTCGTTTGTTCTGATTTGTTCATTTGTTTTCTTTTACTTTTCTCGGCTTGGTAGCCCCTTCTAGCTGAGCAGTACCACACGGCTTGGAAGCTGCTCCCTTACTCTGCACAGACGAAGAGGGACATCCCTGGGGGCATTTCTTTTTTCTTTTTCATTTTTCCTTATTTGTGTTTTTCTTTGTTTCTCTGTTTTGTTTTCTTCTGTCTCTTATTCTCTTCTTATGTTTCTTCATTTCCAGTTTTCGATTTATTCATTTTTTTCTTTTACCCTTTTTCTTTTATTTTCATTTTTGTTTTTCCGCATTTCTCAGTCTCTCATCTCTCCACTACAATAGCAAGCTTCCTTAGCACTCTTTTTTGTTTATCTGTATGTTTTTGGCTCCTATTCCTCTCTCCTCTCTCTCATCTTTCCCATACCTATCTTAATTCCACACATCACAATCTACCCCCTTCTTCCTGCCTAACTGCACCATGAATTGAACATCACATTCCCAAGCAGCACAGGCACGACCTACTGGAACCTGCCCTGCACTGATTCCCAGTCCACACTGTCAAGCCCTGGTACATGCCGCAAACAACCCATCCCAGCAACTCCCCTTCAGCTGGACCTGTCCTGCTGTACCATACCTGAGTGACTGACACTGTCCATTGGAGAAGGAGGTGAAAACTATCATGCCCACAGATGGGCAAACAACAAAGAATGCACAGCCCTCCTGCTCAGACATAACCAAATAAAACAAAAAAAGCAGGATGAAACAAACAAATCTACGATCAATAAATGAGGAAAATAACCACTGAATGCCCTGAAGACAGCAGACAATATCAAAACATTTACAAAAACAGGACAGGATGGTTCCAGTAGGCATCCAAAATAAAACACCAGATGACCTTCCAGTAGAATAAAAGGTACTAGACTTAACTGATAGGGAATTCAAATCCCTAATATTCAGAATTATCCAATGGTTGAAGCAAAAAACAGACAAAAATGAGGAAAAAATAGACAAATTCATGGAAAATACAGACCAAAAAATGGAAGAATTCAAGAAAATAATACAGGAAAAAAATTCGAATATAAATTCACAACTAGAAATCATACAAAAACAACAATTAGAAATCCAAAAGGTAAACAACAAGATTTCAGAAATGGACAGTGTCATTGAAGGGCTGAGGAGCAGGTCTGAAACGATGGAAGATAGGATCAGCAAAATTGAAGACAAACACTTGGATACAACTCTGTCTGAGGAAAAATCAGAAAAAAGAACAAAGAAACATGAAGAAACCCTGAGAATTATGTGGGATACAATCAAAGGAAAAAATCTTCGAGTGATCAGAGTTCCAGAATAAGGGCAGAAAACAGAAAACACAGAGAGGATCACTGAAGAATTGCTGACAGAAAATTTCCCCAATATTGTGAAAGATGAAAAACTGATCATCCAAGAAGCTCAATGGAGCCCATATACGATAGACCGCAAAAGAAAATCACCCACAGCATATCATAATCACACTTGCTAAAAACAAAGACAAGCAAAGAATCCTGAGAGCAGCTCGAGAAAAACCAAAAGTCACATACAGAGGAGAAATAATAAGACTAAGCTTGGATTATTCGGCAGAAACCATGCAGGCAAGAAGGCAATGGGATGACATATATAAAACCTTGAAAGAAAAAAATTGCCAGCCAAGAATAATATATCCTGCAAAACTCTCATTCAAATATGATGGTGAAATTAGGTCATTTCCAGATAAACAGAAATTAAGGGACTATGTAAAAACCAAACCAAACTTACAAGACTTATTTAAGGGAGTCCTTTGATCTGAGAAAAAACAACATCAGACCACAGGCTGAATATAGGACACAGGATTGTACTAGCCAGATACCAACCTAGGAAATGAACTCTTAAGGACTACCCAAAACCAAAAGAATTACAACAGGGAACCAGAGAGGTTAACCTGTAAATGATGACAGCATCAGAACAATAAAAGAGGGAATAAACAGTGTAGGTATAGAACCTTCTAATGGAGAGGAAGACAAGGTGATACCAAGTAATAATAGACTGGTTCAAATCTAGGAAAATAAGGGTAAATTTCAAGATAACCACAAAGAAAGTTAACAAACCTACTCATCAAAATAAAGAAGAAAAATATAAAGTCTCAGTAAAAACAAAACCTACACAAACAAATGGAAAAAAATCCACAAACAAAAGGAACTCAGCACAGAAGAGTAAGAGGAACAAAGAAAACGTCAGCACTACAAAATAAATTCTACTTCTAGAGTATATCCTAGAGAAATAAGAGCCGTCACACTAATAGACATATGCACACCCGTATTTAATGCAGCACTGTTCACAATAGCAAAAAGATGGAAACAACCTAGATGCCCATCAACAGATGAATGGATAAACAAACTATGGTATATACACACAATGGAGTATTATGCAAAGATAAAGAACAATGATAAATCTGTGAAGCATCCCATAACATGGATGAAACTGGAGGACATTATGCTGAGTGAAATAAGTCAATCACAAAAGGACAAATATTGTATGAGACCTCTACTATATAACTCATGGAAAAGTTTACACACAAAAAGAAACTATCTTTATTGGTTACAAGGGATGGGAGGGGCGGGGGGGCGCTAAATAGACAATAGATAAGAGGTAATTTTGGTGAAGTGTAAGACAGTACACAATACTGGGGAAACCAGCACAACTTGTACAAGGAAAGGTCATGGAAGCTCCATAGACGCTTCCAAACTCCCTGAGGGACTGAATTGCTGGGCTGAGGGCTGTGGGGACCATGGTCTCAGGGAACATCTAGCTCAACTGGCATAACACAGTTTATAAAGACTATGTTCTACCTTCTACCTTGGTGAGTAGCGTCTGGGGTCTTAAAAGCCTGTGAGCAGCCATCTAAGATACTTCACTGGTATCACCCCTTCGGGAGCCAGGGAGAATGAAGAGAGCAAGATACAAGGAAAAGATTAGTCCAAAGGACTAATGGACCACAGCTACCATGGCCTCCACCAGACTGAGTCCAGTACAGCTAGATGGTGCCTGGCTACCACCACTGACTGCTCTGACCAGGATCACAATAGAGTGTCCTGGACAGAGCTGGAAAAGGATGTAGAACAAAATTATAACTCACCAAAAAAAACAAAAAAAAAAAAGACCAGATTTACTGGCCTGACAGACTGGAGAAACCCCGAGAGTATGGCCCCCAGACACCGTTTAGCTCAGTGGTGAAGTCACTCCCGAAGTTCACCATTCAGCCGGGGATTGGACAGCCTCATAAAACACAACGGGAGTAATGAGGCACAGCAGTCCAGGGACAAAGACTAGAAGGCAGGAGGGGACATGAAAACTGGTGATAGGGAACCCAAGGTTGAGAAGGGATAGTGTTGACATATCGTGAGGTTGTTAAGCATTGTCATAGGGCAATATGTGTACTAACTGTTTAATGAGAAACTATTTGTTCAGCAAACCTTCATCCAAGGTACCAAAAAAACAAAAAGAATTATCTATGTGAGATCAAACTGACAACTGTAACTCAAAAGTTTTGATGGGAAGCCTGGAGGTAGTGAGCTGAAGATAATGGTAATGGAATAATTTGGAAAAGGATAGTAAGAATAGCAGCACAACTGGAAGAATGTAATCCATGTCACTGAATAGTACATGTAGAAACTTTTGAAATGGTGTATCTTTGGCTATGTATATTTTCACCAAAGAAAATGTCCTCCAAGTTCAAGAAGGGAGAGTGTTGACATGTCGTGGGGTTGTTTAGCCAATGTCATAAAACAATATGTGTACTGACTGTTTAATGAGAAACTTTTTGTTCTGTAAACTTTCATCTAAAGTACAATAAACAAAATTTTTTAAAAAGAACATTTCAAGATCTATCCTAATGTACAATACTGTTGGTGATAGGATAATATCTATACACCTACAAAGAAGGCCAGTTAATAAAACAGACTGTTATTCAAATTTATCCACCAACCACTAAGGCCAAAGATGAAGAAATTGAAGATTTTTTCCAACTTCTGCAGTCTGAAATTGATCAAAGATGCTATCAAGATGCATTGATAATTACTGGGATTTGGAATTCAAAAGTTGGAAACGAAGGATTGGTAGCTGGAAAATATAGCCTTGGTGATAGAAACGCTGCCGGAGATCTCATGATAGAATTTTACAAGACCAACGACTTGTTAATTGCAAATACCTTTTTTCAACAACATAAATGGCAGCTATACACGTGGATCTTACTGGATGGAATACATAGGAATGAAATCAACTACATCTGTGGAAAGAGACGATGGAAAACCTTAATATCATCAGTCAGAACAATGCCAGGGGCCAACTGTGGAACAGACCAATGGTTCATATGCAAGTTCAAGTTGAAACTGAAGAAAATTAGGACAAGTCCACGAGGGCAAAAGTACAACCTTAAGCATATCTCACATGAATTTAGAGACCAACTCAAGAATAGATTTGACACATTGAACACTAATGACAGAAGACCAAATGAGTTGTGGAAGGACATCATACATCAAGATAGCAAGAGGTCATTAAAAAGACAGGAAAGAAAGAAAAGACCAAAATGAATGTCAGAAGAGACTCTGAAACTTGCTCTAGAACCTAGAGTAGCTAAAGTGAATGGAAGAAATGATGAAGTAAAAGAGCTAAACAGAATATTTCAAAGGACAATTCAAGAAGACAAAGTAAAATATCACAATGAAATGTGCAAAGACCTGGAGATAGAAAACTTAAAGGGAAGATCATGCTTGGCATTTCTCAAGCTGAAAGAACTGAAGAAAAAATTCAAATCTTGAGTTGCAATATTGAAAAATTCTACAGGGAAAATATTAAATGACACAGGAAGCATCAAAAGAAGATGGAAAGAATACACAGAGTCACTGTACCAAAAAGAGTTGGTCGACGTTCAACGATTTCAGGAGGTAGCATATGAACAAGAACTGATGCTACTGAAGGAAGAGGTCCAAGCTGCACTGAAGGCATGGGTGAAAAACAAGGCTCCAGGAATTGACAGAATCCCAACTGAGATGTTTCAACAAATGGATGCAGTGCTGGAAGTGCTCACTCGTCTGTGCCAAGAAATTTGGAAGACAGCTACCCTGACAACCGACTGGAAGAGATCCATATTTGTACCCATTCCAAAGAAAGGTGATTCAACAGAATGCAGAAATTATCAAACAGTATCATTAATATCATGCACAAGTGAAATTTTGCTGAGGATCATTCAAAAGCAGTTGCAGCAGTACATCAACAAAGAAGTGTCAGAAATTCAGGCTGGATTCAGAAAAGGATGTGGAGTGAGGGATATCATCGCTGATGTCAGATGGATCCTGGCTGAAAGCAGAAAATACCAGAAAGATGTTTACCTGTGTTTAATGACTATGCAGGCGTTCGAGTGTGTGGATCATAAGAAATTATGGATAACATTGCAAAGAATGGGAATTCCAAAACACTAAATTGTGCTCATGAAGAACGTGTACCTAGACCAAGAAGCAATCATTTGAATAAAACAAGGGGATACTGTGTGGTTTAAAGTTAAGAAAGGTGTGAGTCAGGGTTGTATCCTTTCATCATACTTATTCAATCTGTATGCTGAGCAAATAATCGAAGAAGCTGAACTATATGAAAAAGAACGTGGCATCAAGATTGGTGGAAGACTCATTAACAACCTGGGATATTCAGATGATACAATCTTGCTTGCTTTAAGTGAAAAGTATTTGAAACACTTATTGATAAAGATCAAAGATCCACACAGCCTTCAGTATGGATTACACCTCAACATAAAGAAAACAAAAATCCTCACAACTGGACCAATAAGCAACATCATGATAAATGGAGAAAATCTTGAATTTGTAAAGAATTTCATTTTACTTGGATCCACAATCAATGCCCATGGAAGTAGCAGTCAAGAAATCAAATGACACATTGTATCAGGCAAATATGCTGCAAAAGACCTCTCTGAAGTGTTAAAAAGCAAAGATGTTAGTTTAAGGACTAAGGTGTGCCTGACCCAAGCCATGATGTTTTCAATCACCTCATATGCATGTGAAAGATGGACAATGAATAAAGAAGACCAAAGAAGAACTGATGCCTTTGAATTATGGTGTTGACAAAATATTGAATATACAATGGACTACAGGAGAACAAACAAATCTGTCTTGGAAGAAGTGCAGCTAGAAGGCTCCTTAGAAGCAGGGATGACGAGACTTCGTCTCACATAATTTGGACATGTTATCAGGAGGGACCAGTCCCTGGAGAAGGACATCATACTTGGTAAAGCAGAAGGTCATCGAAAAAGAGGAAGACCCTCAACGAGATGAATGGACACGGTGACTGCAACAATGGGCTCTCTGTTATCAATGATCGTGAGGATGGTGCAAGACCAGGCAGTCTTTCATTCTGTTGTACATAAAGTTGCTATGAGTCAGAACCGACTCTGTGGCACCTGACTATAACAACGACCATACATACTCATACATTTGTATGCATACATACATACACATGTAACCACACTCATAGTTTTTAGTTGTTGTTGCTCTTGTTGCAAAGTTGTATATGTCATAGCATTTCCCTAAAACGTCCTTTTTCTTGTGTATTTCTTAGTGACATCCTTTACCTAGGTCAAGCTGTGCACAGTTCACTCACATTTGATGTTACCTTTCCCATCACCAAAAATAGCAAGTGTCTACTATCTAGAGGGCTACCCTCTGCCACACACACAAACCTATCCCTGATAACCACCAGTGAATGTTGGTTTCATTTTGTATACCTATTCTAGTCTTTTTATAATAGTGAGATCATACAGTGTTTGTGTTTTTGTGATTGACTTATTTCACTCAGCATAATGTCCTCCAGATTCGTCTACATTATAATATATTGTGAAAACTCACCATTATTCTTTATGGCTGCATAGTATTCCACTGTGTGTATGTAACACATTTTGTTTATCTATTCATCCATTGATGCGCACTTAGTTTGTTTCCATCTTTTTGCTATTGTAAACGGTGCTGCAATGAACAGATGTGTGCATATGTCTGTTTGTATCTTTAGTATTAGGTGTTTAGGGTATATATTTAGAAGCAGGATTGCTGGATCATAAAGTAGTTCTAGTTCTAGTTTTTTGAAGAAGCACCGTACTATTTTCCATAGTGGTTGCAACATTTTACAGTCCTAACAGCAGTCAATAAGCGTGTAAATCTCCCTACATCCTCACAAGCATTCTGTTTGTTTTTTTAAATCAGTGCCATTTTAGCAAGTGTGAGATGGTATCTCTTTGCAGTTTTGACTTGCATCTGTCTACCAGCTAATGATCACAAACATCTTTTCATGTGTTTGTTGGCTGCCTGAATATCTTTTTTGGTGAAGTGTCTGTTCCTGTCCCTAGCCCATTTTAACTGGGTTGTTTGTCTTTTTGTTGTTGCATTGTTGAAGTTTTCTGTATATTTTAGAGATTAAAACCTTATTAGATATGTTGTTCCCAAATATTTTACTCAGTCTGCAGGTTGTCTTTTTACTCTTTTGATAAAGTCCTTTGATACTCATAATATTTAATTTTCATGAGGTCCTAGTTATCTGATTTGACTTCTGCTATTTGTGCATTAATAATTGTGTTTGATCATTTATTTTTGAAAAAATTACATCCCATAGTTCTGTCCCTATGTTTTCTTCCAAAATTTTTTCCAGTTTTAGCTTTAACATTTAGGTCTTTGATCCATTTTGATTTAGATTTTGTGTATGGTGTGAGGTATGGGTCCTGTTTCATTTTTCTGCCTGTGGATATCCAATTTTGCCAGCACCATTTGTTGAAGAGACTTTCTATGCCCACATTGAATGGACTTTGCCCCCTCGTTGAAAATTCAGTTGTCCATAGACAGGTGGATTTATTTCTGGGTTCTAGATTCTATTCCACTGGTCTATGTGTCTATAATTGAACCAGTACCAGACCGTTTTTGATTACTGTGGTTGTGTAGTATGTTTTGAGATCGGGGACTGTGAGGCCTCCTGCTTTGTTCTTTCCTTCAATATTGCTTTGGCTATTTGGGGCCTCTTTCCTTTACATATAAAGTTGGTGGTTAGTTTTTCCATTTCAGTAAAGAATGTTGTTGGAATTTTGATGGAGATCGCATTGTATCTATAGATCATTTGGGGTAGTATTGACATTTTCACAATATTAATTTTTCCAATCCATAAGCATGGAATGTCCTTCCATTTATGTAGGTCTCTTAGTCTCTTGTTCTAGTGTTTCATAGTTTTCATTGTATAAGTCTTTTACATCCCTGGTTAGGTTTATTCCTAGGTATTGCATCATTTATATTTATCACCATGGACTTCCAGAAGAACACACAGGTCTGTCTTGGAAGAAGTACAGCCAGAATACTCCTTAGAGAAGCAAGAATGGTGAAACATCGTCTCACATACTTTGGATATGTTATTAGGAGGGACCAGTCCCTGAAGAAGGACATCATGTTTGGTGGAGGGTCAGTGAAAGAGAGGAAGACACTCAATGAGTTGGACTGACACAGTGGCTGCAGCAGTGGGCTTAAGCACAGCATTGATTGTGAGGATGGTGCAGGACCAGGCAATGTTTCATTCTGTTGTACATAGGATCACTATGAGTCAGAACTGACTCGACGGCACCTAACAACATTGTTTTCTTGATTTGCTTTTCAGAGTTCTCTCTATTAGTGTTAAGAAACCCAACTGATTTTTGTGTGTTGCTCTTGTAATCTACAACACTGCTGAATTCTTCTATTAGATAGGGAAGTTTCTTGTGGAATTTTTGGAATTTTCTACATATAGGATCATGTCATCTGCAAATAGGGATAGTTTCACTTCTCTCTTTTTGATCTGGATACACTTTATTTCTCTTTCTTGCCTTATTGCTCTGGCTAAGACTTCCAGTACAATACTGAATAAGAGCAGTGATAATAGGCATCCTTGTCTCATTCCCATCCTCAAGGGGCTTTCTCCATTGAGAACAATGTTGGCAGTTGGTTTTGCATAAATTCACTTAATTATGTTGAGGAATTTCCCTTCTATTCCTATTTTGCTGAGAGTTTTTATCAGGAAAGGGTGTTGGATTTTATCAAACGTCTTTTCTGCATCAACTGAGATGATCATGAGGTTTCTTTTCCTTTGTTTTATTTATGTGATGAATTACATTGATGATTTTCTAATACTGAACTACTCTTGCATTCTTTTATGAATCCCACTTTATCACGATGTGTGATTTTCTTAACATGTTGTTGAATTCTGTTCACTAGAATTTTGTTGAAAATTTTTGCGTCTATATTCATGAGGGATACTGGTCTGTAATTTTTTTTTTTGGTGTTTTTTCCTGGCCTTTGGTATCAGGGTGATACTGGGTTCATACAATGAGTTAGGGAGTTGCTCTTGTAATCTACAAGATGAGTTTGAGAAGAATTGGAAGAGTTTGAGGAGAATTGGTGTCAATTCTCTAAATTTTTGGTAAAATTCCCAGTGAAGCCATCTGGTCCTGGGCTTTTTTGTTATTGTTGTTGTTGAGAGGTTTTTTGTTTGTTTGTTTGTTTTTTAATGACATCTTAAATCTCTTCTTTTGCTGTGAGTCTGTTTAGATTTTCTATCTCTATTTGTGTTAGTTTGCATATGTAGTGTGTTTCTAGGAAAGTGTCCATTTCATCTAGATTTTCAAATTTGTTGGACTACAATTTTTCATAGTATTCTGTTATGATCCTCTTTATCTCAGTTGGAACTGTTGTAATGTCTCCACTTTCATTTCTCATTTTCATTGTTTCCATCTTCTCTTTTTTTCTTTTCTCATTTTAGTCAGTGGTTTGTCTATTTTATTGATCCTTTCAAAGAACCAACTTCTGGTTTTGTTGATTCTTTCTATTGTTTTTCTGTTTTGTTTCATTTATTTCTGCCCTGGTCTTTATTATTTCCTTTCTTCTGGTAGCTTTGTCTTCTTTTCTTTTCCTTTTCTATTTGTTCAAGTAGTTGATTTAAGTTATTGATTTTGGATCTGTCTTCTTTTTATTTTTTGAACATTTTCTTGTGCTTTAGGTGAAAGTTTACACAGCAAATTAGTTTCCCATTCAATAATTCATACACAAATTGTTTCATGACATTGGTTGCAATCTCCGCAATACATCAGCACTCTCCCTGTTTCCACCCAGGGTTCCCCATTTCCATAGTTCACTTTCCCTGACCCTCCCTGCCTTCTCGTCTTTGCTTTTGGGCAAATGTTGCCCTTTTGGTCTCATATAGTTGATAGTTCTAAGAAGCACTTTCCTCACCAGAGTTATTGTTTATTTTACTGACCAGTCTATTATTTGGCTGAAAGGTGACCTCTGGGAGTGGCTTCAATTCCAAGTTAGAAGGGTGTGTCTTAGGGCAATAGTCTCAGGGATTCCTCCAGTCTTTATCAGATATGTAAGTCTGGTTATTTTTCTGAATTTGATTTTTTATTTTTGTTCTACATTTTTCTCACTTTCTAACTGGGACCTTTTATTATATTCCTGATCGGAGCAGTCAGTGTGGTAGCTGGGCACCATCTAGTTCTTCTGGTCTCAGGCTAGAGGAGGCTGTGATTCATGTGGGCAATTAGTGCTTCCTTGAGTCTTTGGTTTTCTTCACTCTCCTTTGCTCCAGACAGGAAGAGACCAATAGTTTTTCTTAGATGGCCACTCACAAGCTTTTAAGACCCCAGATGCTACTCAACCAACTAGGATGTAGAACACTATCTTTATGAAATATGTTATGCCAATTGACCTAGACTATGGTCCTTAGCCTTCAAGCCCAGTAACTCAGTCCCACAAGGTGTTTGATTATGTCTAAGAAGTTTTCATAAATGTGTCCCCTATATGTTCTGTTATGTATATGAATATACATGCAGCACACACAAATACATATGTAGAAATATCCATAACTACATATATGTGCACGTGGATGTATTCCCATTCAACCTCCTACACCTGTTTAGCATACATATCTACCTATGTATCCACTCACAAATTATTGTTATTATTATTGTTGCAGGATTGTATATGTTATATAGTATTTACCATAATGGCCCTTTATTCTTCCATACCTCTCAGTATCTTCCTTGCCTTGGTCACATTGTGCTGACTTCCTCTTTACTGTGTATTGCTTTACCCTTCACCAAAATTAACACGTCTACAATCTAGTTTGTGATTCTCCCTCCCTCCCTCTCCTATCTCTGGTAATCATCAAAGAATGCTTCTTTCTATGTGTAAACCTATTCTTGACTTTTTATAATACCGGTCTCATACAGTATTTGTCCTTTTGTGATTGATGTATGTCACTCAGCATTATGTCCTCCAGGTTCATCCATGTGGTGAGGATGTTTTGAAGATTCATTATAGTTCTTTATCTTTGCATAGTATTCTATTGTGTGTATGTACTACAATTTGTTTATCCATTCATCCATTGATGGTCTCTTAGTTTGTTTCCATCTTTTTGCTATTGTGAATAATGCTGCAATGAACAGGGGTATGCATATGTCTACTCGTGTCATAGCTCTTATTACTCCAGGCTGTATACCTACAATTGGTATTACTGGATCATATGGTGTTTCTATTCTGCTCTTTGAGGAAGCATCGTACTGTTTTCCATAGTGGTTGTACTATTTTTACAATCCTACCAACAGTGTATAAGAGTTCCAATCTGCCTGCAACCTTGTCAGCATTTGCTGTTTTCTGGTTTTGATCAATGCAATTATTGCCAGGGTGAGATGGTATCTCATTGTACTTTTGATTTGCATCTCTCTAATGGCTAATGATCACAAGTATCTCTTTATGTGTGTGTGTGTGTGTTTTTTTTTGTTTGTATGTTTGTTTTGGATTTCAGTATTTTTTCTTTAATGAGTAAAGGGCTCTGGAGGCCAAAATGTGAGAAAACCACTGTGAATTATTCCCAGTCTTGATTGACCCATCTCTTGCCATGACCTCACAAGAAGCCATTGTTTTGCCATTCCGAGCCCCTAAATAAGTTCCTTGCTACCTAGGTTTGTAGTCCTTCTAGCACAGGAAGCTGATTTTTCAATGTCCTGAGGGGCTGTGATTGAGCTTAGTTTCTTTTCTATTGGCATTTTGGGTTCTTTGATTATTTTCTTTATTATTTCTCTCTCTCCCACTTGTATTTACTTTTTTATTTTTTCCCTCTTTAACTTTTTTATGTTTTCTTTTTTTAATTTATCTTTTTTCTTATTCTTTTTACTTGTTACATTTTATGTTTTAATTTTATTTTCCCTTTTTTACCTATTTCTTCCTTATAAATTTACCTTTATTCACATATTTATATTTTTATTTTAACTTATTTCTTTATCCTTTCTTTTCTCATCTTATTCTTTTATTTCTAATTTTTAAAAAAATTTTGTTATTGTTGTTGAACAGCAAAACATACACCAATTCAACAGTTTCTTCATGTACAATTTAGTGACACTGATTACATTCTTTGAGTTGTGTAACCATTCTCACCCTCTTTTTCTGAGCTGTTCCTCCTTCATTAACATAAACTCACTGGCCCCTAAGGTTCCTATCTAATTTTTAAAGTGCCGTTGTCAGCTTGATCCCATATAGATACTTCTGAAAAGAGCACAGAGCTCAAAGCAGGCCTTTTTTACTAGTTAAGCTAAATTATTATTCAGTTTTAGGATGACTTTAGGGGATATTTTTCATCTAAGGTCTATCTTCTTTTTTAGTATAGGCATTTATTGCTATGAATTTCTCTCTAAGCACTGCTTTTGCTGTGTCCCATATGTTTTGTAGGAATCCTTGTTGTGCAGTGGTTCAGTGCTTGGCTGCTAACCAAAAGATAGGCAGTTCTAACCCATCAGCTGCTCCATGGGAGAAAGATGTGGCAGTCTGCTTCCACAAAGATTTACAGCCTTGGAAACCCTATGGGGTAGTTCTACTCTGTCCTATTTGGTAGCTATGAGTTAGAATCCACTCAATGGCAATGGTTTTGTTGGTTTTGGATATGGTTTGGTATGTTGTGTCTTCATTTTCATTTGATTCTAAGTATTTTTTTAATTTCACTTTTGATTTCTTCTGTGATCCAATAGTTTTTTTGTAGTGTGTTATTTAGTTTCCATGTATTTTTCTCCACTTTGTTTTTCTGTTGTTTTTCCTGCTATTGATTTCTACCTTCACACTGTTATGGTCAGAGAAGATGCTTTGTAAAGTGATTTCAATTTCTTAAAAAATTTGTTGACGTTTGCTTCGTGACTTAAGATACGATCTATTCTAGAGAATGTTCCATGTGCATTGGAGAAGAATGTGTATTGTGCTGCTGTTGGGTGGTGTGTTCTATATAAGTCTGTTAGGTCAAGTTGGTTGATAATGTTATTCAAGTCTTTTATAGCTTTATTGATTTTATGCCTAGTTTTTCTATCATCAACAGTGGTGTATTAAAATCTCCTATTGTTATTGTAGAACTATTTCTCTGTTTAGTTCTGTTAGAGTTTGATTTATAAATTTTGGGCCTCAGGCATTGGGTGCATAAAATATTTATGTTTTCTTGGTAAATTGACCCTTTCATCATAATATAGCATCCTTCCTTGTCTCTTATAATAGATTTTGACTTAAAGTCTACTTTGTCAAATACTAATTTTGCCACTTCTGCTCTCCTTTGGTTGTTATTTGCTTGTTATGCTTTTTCCATCCTTTGATTTTTAACCTGTTTATGTCTTTGTGCCTAAGGTGTCTGCCTAAGGCAACATATTGATGAGTCATGTTTTTTTATCCATTCTGCCACTCTTTCTCACTTTTTAAAAATTTTGCTGCTGTTGTTGAGAATATACCCAGCAAAACATACACCAGTTCAGCAGTTTCTACATGTACAATTCACTGATTACATTCTTCAAGTTGTGCAACTATTCTCACCATCTATGTTGGTTAAAGTTGTGTGTCAGCTTGGCTGGGCCGTGATTCCTAACGGTTTGGCAGTTATGATGTAGTATGGCAGTTATGTAATGATGTAATCAACTCCATGATAACATCTGCTAGGAGCAGCCAATCAGTCGAAAGGGAGTTTCCTTGGGGGTGTGGCCTGCCTCCAGTATACAAAAGGATGTTCTAGCAAGGCTTTTGGTCTGGGTCCTGCATCCAGCTCATCCTCGTCTGACCTCCAGTTCTTGACACTTGAGCTAGCAACTTACCTGCTGATCTTGGGATTCATTGGCCTCTGCAGCCTGTAAGCCAATGGCCTGCCATCTGACCAGCCAATCTTGGGTTCGTCAGCCCCTGCAGCTACATGAGTAACTGGGGCTTGCCACTTTCTACAACCGTGTGAACAATTTCCTTGAGATAAATCTCTCTATAGACAGATAGATATGTATCTATGTATGCTTCTTCATTGGTTTTGCTTCTCTAGAGAGCCCAGCCTAAGACACCCTCCTTTTTATGAGTTGTTCCTCCCCTAGTAACATAAATTCATTGCCCTCTAAGATTCCTATCTAATCTTTTGAGTTGTAGTTGTCAGTTTGATCCCGTGTAGATAGTTCTCAAAAGAGCATTGTCTTAGTCTGGGCTCTTTAGAGAAGCAAAACCAGTAAAGTGTATGAATTTATATATATATAGAGAGAGAAATTTATATCAAGGAAATGGCTCATGCAGTTGTAGAGGCTGGAACATCCCAAGTCCATGAGTCAAGAAAAAGGCTTCTCCTGATTCACATAGCCACAGAGGCTGGCCAACCCAAGATTGGTAGGCTGGAGAGCAGGGATGTTGCTCACAGGCTGTGAAGATCAACAAATCCCAAGATTTGCAGACAAGATCACAGGTAAGCTGCTAGCTCAAGTCCCAAGAACTGGAGGTCAGATGAACAGGAGCCAGCTTCAGGATCCAGAATGAGCAAAATCTCCCAAGCCCTGCCAGAACAACCACCCACACTCAATGCAGACCACATGCCCAAGAATACTGCCCTTCAACTGATTGTCTACTCACAACAGATGCCATCATGGGGTGATCATATATCAAATCTCAACAGGGAAGTGATCACAACATTATATGACTGCCAAAACACTGAGAATCATGTCCCAGCCAAGTTGACACACAATCTTAACCATCGCAAGCATAATGCTCAAAGCAGATATTTTTTACTAGTTTAGCTAAACTATCATTTAGTTTTAAGAAGACTTCAGGGGATATGTTTGGTTTAAGATTTAAAGATGATCTCAGGGCAATAATTTCAGGGGTTCATCCAATCTTCACAACTCCAGGATGTCTGGAGTCCATGAGAATTTGAAATTCTGTTTTGCATTTTCCCCCTTTGCTCAAGATTCTTCCATGGAATCTTTAATCAAAATGTTCAGTAATGGTAGCCGGGCAACCTCTAGTTCTTCTGGTCTCATGGCAAAGGAGACACTTGTTCATGGCGGCAATTAGCCACATATTCCATATGCTCCTCCTATTCCCTACTCTCCTTCCTCTGTTGTTCCAGGTGAATTGAAACCAATTGCTGTGCCTTGGATGCCCTCTTTCAAGCTTTTAAGAACCCAGGCACTATGCAATGAAGTAGAAAGTAGAACAGAAGCACTAAACGTGTTATTAGGCCAGTTAACTGGGAGGTCCCATGAAGCCATGATCGTATACCTCCAAACCAAGAAACCAAATCCCATGAAGTTTTTGGTTGCACATAAGCAACCTCAGAAGCTACTCTTTTGTTGTTGTTGTTGTAAATATATCTAACACACAACTTCTGCCAATCATTCTTTAATGAATTTATATTCAATCTGATTATCAACAGTGATGAATTTACTGTAGCCATTTTTTTATACTTTTTTGTGTTGTTAATGGTTTCTTTGCTCCTCTTTCTGTGCTGAGTTTTTTCCGTATATGGATGTTCTTTTTCTTTCATTTATTATTGTTGATACTTTGTTTATTAAGTTTGTTTGTTTTTCTTCTCCTATATATTGATGAGAAGATTTATTAATTTCCTTTGCCATTATCATGAGGTTTAAATTTAACATCTTATATTTAAAACACTTTGTTACATCTTGAAATCACCTTAACTTCTTCATCATATGGAAATTCTGTAACTACACCAATCATACCCCTTTTGTTTTGAGGCTGTCATCAAATACAACTTTGTATCTCAGATTCTCTGTAGTCATTTTTTAACTTTATTTTACTGCTGTAATATCTTCACCTGGCTTGGTATCAAGATGATGTCATCATGTGCCTTTACCTCAGGTTTTTGTCTGTTGTCATTGGTTTTCTATCTGAAGGACTCCCTTGAATATTTCTTTCAGGGCTGGTCTGGTAGTTCCAAATTCCCTTAATTTCTGCTTATCTGAGAATGTCTTAGTTTCTCCCTTATTATCAGATTATAATTTTGCGGGATATATAATTCTGGGTTGACAGTTTTTTTCTCTCAAGGCTTTGTATATGTCATCCTGTTGTCTTCTTGCCTGCATAGTTTCTGACAAGAAGTCTTTTGAATCCCTTTTGTAGTGATATTTGCTTTTCATATGCTGCTCTCAACATTCTTTTTTTGTCTTTAGATCTGGAAAATTTGATTATGATATGTCTTGGTGGCTTTCTCTTGGGGTCTATCCTATATGGAGTTTGTTGTGCTTCTTGGATGATAATCTTTTAGTCTTTCATGATATTTGGGAAGTTTTCTGCCATTAATTGTTTAAAGATTTTTTCTGTACTTTTTTTCTCTTCCTCTTCCGGGATTCCTAACATGCATATATTATTCTTATTGATGGCATCTCACATAACCCATAGGCTTTCTTCATTTTTCTTCCCTTTTTTTCTGATTGTTCCTCATTCAGTGATATCAAAGGTTTTGTCCTCTATTTCACTGATTCTTTCTTCTATTGTTCCAATTCTACTTCTGTGTCTTTCCATAGGGTTGTTTATTTCTGTATTTTGATGTTAAGCTTCTGAATTTCTAGTTCTTGTTTTTGTAAGGATTCTATTTGTTTATTTAATTTATCATTTGTTCTTGTATTGTTTTCCTGAATTCTTCTAATATTTTTCCATGTTTTTCTTGATCTCTTTGAGAAGTCTTAATCCTAGCTTTTTAAATTCTCTGTCCAGTAGTTCCGTTATCTGTTCTTCTTCATCAACCATTTTCTATCCCTTTATATTGTTTGTTTGCTTGGACCATCCTTTTCTACCTCTTCAAGTGATTTGTAATTGACTGTTGTCTTCGAGACATTGAAGTTTTTATTTTATACACACACACACACAAACACACACAATCATTTCTTTGTTTGACTTTGTTTTTTGTTTGTTTTGATATATCAGGAGCTTGGCCTCTCCTTTTTTCTTTTGGTTGCTTCTTTTTTTGTATTGTTTTAATTGTTGTTGTTTTGTATTATTGGTCTATGTATGATGTCAGTGCTGTTGGCTGGCTAGGTGTACAACTCACATATGAGTATGGTATGTTGCACACACCTGGGGATTCCATGTCATTAGGTGCATATGACTTCCCTTAGAGGATTGGGTGGAGGTGCGAGAGTAGGTTACTTCTCTGATGTGACGCTCCAGGTGTCAGGTGGTCAGGATCCCTTTGGAGCTCTTGAGGGATTGTGATAGCCCTCCCCTTTGGCATGAATGGCTAGTGTGGCCCCTGGAGAGCAGGACGAGCCCTGGGCAGGGGTGGTGGGGGGCAGGGTGCTGGGGCCCATGAGGGCAGGCTGGGCAGGTAAGGGTGCCAGCGACTGTGGAAGTGGCCTGGTTAGGGGTAGGGGGGTTGTACTGGGAAGGGAGGTGGGATGCCAGATCCACATGAGTGGCCCAGTCAGGTACAGGGGCAGGCAGCGTGGGAAAGACCCATGCAAGAGGGAATACCACACAAAGGGAGGGAAGGGAATGGCCTAGGGCTGTTTTGGGGGTGCTTTTAGTTGTTCCTCAGAAGTTACTATTCAAAGGACATCTCCAGTGCAAATGAAGATGCAATCCCAGCCCTAGTTCCTAGTTCCCTCCTTCTCTGCACTCACCAGGGATACTGGATCTCTCCTTCACCTTCCTGTTGTTCCCCTGTGCCCCCTGCAGATTTGTACTCCCTATCCTATCTACTCCTCTTCCTGAGGCTCTGACAATTCAGACTACCTTATTTTGCTCCAGTAGCACTTCCTTGTGTTTCCCTAATTTCAAACGTATGACATTCCCACAAGTCACCTTCTCGTGCTTGGTCAGACTTGGGGAAAGATCTGCTCACTTCACTTCCTTCCAATTATGTTTCCCCAGTATCTCTGCTTCTGGCTGTGTTTTTCATGAAGTTTTCTTTCTAGGTTCCTCACCCGGGGATGATGCTTGCTGCCATCCCCAAATGGTCATGCTACGTTGGACTGGCAGGCAGGTCACAAACAATCCGCGATTCTCCACATTTCCACTGGTTTCATTCTATCTCCCCTTCCAATCAGTGCTCCATCTGATTCTTCAGCCGTCCATTTGATGTTTAGGATCTGAGATAGTTACTTGTGTCTCTTTTGCTTAGTTTCTTGAGTCTTTGTTGTAGGGGGACTTTATGGTACCTCTAGATAAACCACCATCTTAACAGGAACCTTCCCCAAGTGAATTTTTTTAAAGAATATATTTAACTGAGGTATCATTTTCACACAGTGAAATGCACAGATTTTAAGTGAACCATTCAAACAATTTAAACAAACCCATGGAACCCACACCACTTCAAGATATAGAGCATTGCTATTGCCCCCATAAAGTTTCCAGATAACCCCTTCCCCACTCCTGGCCCCAGGCAACCACTGTTCACCACAAATGGTTTCTGCCAGTTCTAGAACTCCATATAAATGGAATCATACTGTACGTACTCTTTGGCTGGCTTTCAGCTCAGCCTAATGTTTGTGAGTTTCATCCATGTTGATGTGTGTATCAGTAGTTTGTTCCATTTTATTGTTGAGTAGTATTCCATTCTTTCAATATATTGCACTTTGTTTCTTCATTTTCGTGTTTCCAGTTTTTGTTTTTAATGAATAAGGCTTCTGAGAACATGCTTGCACAAGTCTTTTTGTGGACATATGTTTTTATTTCTCTTGGATGAATACCTAGAAGTGGAACAGTTGGGTCATTCATAAGTGTATGTTTATATATATAAGAACCTGTCACACTTTTCCAACATGGCTCTACCATTTTACATTTCATTAGCAGTATATGAGAGTTCCAGTTGCTCCACATCCTCACCAATACTTGGTATTGTCAGGAATTTAAATTAAACCATTCCAGTGTATGAGTACTCGTATCCCACTGTGTTTTTTTTTTTTAATTTTTTATTGTACTTTAGATGAAGGTTTACAGAACAAATAGTTTATCATTAAACAGTCAGTACACATATTGTTTTATGACATTGGCTAAGAACCCCAGGAAGTGTCAACATTCTCCCTTCTCAACCTTCAGAACATTTTTGGTGGAAACATACATAGCAAAAGTTACACCATTTCGAAATTTTCTACATGTACAATTCATTGACATTGATTACATTCTTCCAGCTGTGCTGCTATCTCACTATTCTTTTTCCAAATTATTCCATCACCATTATCTTCAGCTCATTGTCCCCTAGGCTTCACATCAAACCTTGTGAGTTGCTATTGTCAATTTGATCTCACATAGATTTTTGTTTTGTACCTTAGATGAAGGTTTGAAGAACAAATAGTTTCTCGTTAAACAGTTACTACACATATTGCCCTATGACAATGGTTAACAATCCCACGACATGTCAACACTGTCCCTTCTCAACCTTGGGTTCCCTATCATCAGCTTTCATGTCCCCTCCTGCCTTCTACTCCTTGTCCCTGGACTGCTGTGCCTCATTAGTCCTGTTTTGTTTTATGAGCCTGTCCAATCCCCAGCTGAACGGTGAACTTCAGGAGGGGCTTCATCACTGAGCTAAAAGAGTGTCCAGGGGCCATACTCTTGGGGTTTATCCAGTCTGTCAGGCCAGTAAATCTGATCTTTCTTTGTGAGTTAGAATTCTGTTCTACATCCTTTTCCAGCTCTGTCCGGGACCCTCTATTGTGATCCTGGTCACAGCAGTCAGTAGTGGTAGCCAGACACCATCTAGCTGTACTGGACTCAGTCTGGTGGAGGCCATGGTAGCTGTGGTCCCTTAGTCCTTTGGACTAATCTTTTCCTTGTATCTTGTTCTCTTTGTTCTCCCTTGCTCCCAAAGGGGTGAGACCAATGAAGTATCTTAAATGGCTGCTCACAGGCGTTTAAGACCCCAGACGCTACTCACCAAGGTAGAATGTAGAACATTGTCTTTATAAACTGTGTTATGCCAATTAATCTAGATGTTCCCTGAGACCATGGTCCCCACAGCAATTCAGTCCCTCAGGGAGTTTGGAAGTGTCTACGGAGCTTCCATGACCTTTCCTTGTACAAGTTGTGCTGGTTTCCCCAGTAATGTGTACTGTCTTACCCTTCACCACTTATCTATTTAGTTCCCCACATCCCTCCCATCCCTCGTAACCAACAAAGATAGTTTCTTTTTGTGTGTAAACTTTTACATGAGTTATATAGTAAGGTCTCATACAATATATGTCCTTTTGTGATTGACTTATTTCATTCAGCATAATGTCCTCCAGTTTCATCCATGTTATGAGATGCTTCACAGATTCATCATTGTTCTTTATCTTTGCATAATACTCCATTGTGTGTATGTACCATAGTTTGTTTATCCATTCATCTGTTGATGGGAATCTAGGTTGTTTCCATCTTTTTGCTATTGTGAACACTGCTGCAATGAATATCGGTATGCATATGTCTATTATTTCTCTAGGATATATTCCTAGGAGTGGGATTGCATTTTGTAGTGCTTTTTATGTGGTGTTGACGTTTTCTTTGTTCCTCTTATTCTCCTGTGCTGAGTTCCTTTGTTTGTGGATTATTTTTCATTTCTCTTGTTTTTGTAGGTTTTGTTTTTACTGAGACTTTATGTTTTTCTTCTTTATTTTGATGAGTATGTTTGTTAACTTTCTTTGTTCTTACCTTGAAATTTACCCTTATCTTCCTGGATTTGTACCAGTCTATTATTACTTGGTATCACTTGACTTCCTCTCCACTGGAAGGTTCTATACCTACACCATTTATTCCCTTTTTTATTGTTCTGATGCTGTCATCATTTACAGGTTAACCTCTCTGGTTCCCTGTTGTAATTCTTTTGGTTTTTCATGGTCCTTAAGAGTTCATTTCCTAGGTTGGTATCTGGCTAGTACAATCCTGTGTCCTATACTCCGCTTGTGGTCTGATATTGTTGGTTCTCAGATCGAAGGATTTCCTTTAATAAGTCTTGTAAGGAGTTTGGTTTTGTTTTTACATAGTCCCTTAATTTCTGTTTATCTGGAAATGACCTAATTTCACTATCATATCTGAACAAGAGTTTTACAAGATATATTATTCTTGGCTGGCAATTTTTTTCTTTCAAGGTTTTACGTATGTCCTCCCATTGCCTTCTTGCCTGCATGGTTTCTGCCGCATAATCCGAGCTTAGTCTTATTGTTTCTCCTCTGTATATGATGTTTTGTTCTTCTTGAGCTGCTCTCAGGATTCTTTGTCTTTGGTTTTAGCGAGTGTGATTATGATATGCAGTGGGTGATTTTCTTTTGGGGTCTATCCTATATGGGGTCTGTTGAGCTTCTTGTATGGTCAGTTTTCATCTATCATGATATTGGGGAAGTTTTCTGTCAGCAATTTTTCAATGATCCTCTCTGTGTTTTCTGTTTTCTCCTCCTGTTCTGGAACTCCAATCACTCACAGATTTTTGCTTTTGATTGTATCCCACATAATTCTCAGGGTTTCTTCATTTTCCTTCGTTCTTTTTTCTGATTTTTCCTGAGACAGAGTTGTATCCAAGTGTTTGTCTTCAATTTCGCTGATCCTATCTTCCATCGTTTCAAACCTGCTCCTCAGCCCATCTATGACACTGTCCATTTCTGAAATTTTGTTGTTTATCTTTTGGATTTCTAATTGTTGTTTTTGTATGATTTCTAGTTGTGAATTTTTTTTTGCATTTTGTTCGTGTATTATTTTCTTGAATTCTTCCATTTTTTTGTCTGTATTTTCCATTAATTTGTCTGTCTTTTCCATGAATTTGTCTATTTTTTTCTCATTTTTGTCTGTTTTTTGCTTCAACCATTGGATAATTCTGAATATTAGGGATTTGAATTCCCTATCAGTTAGGTCTAGTGCCTTTTCTTCTACTGGGAGGTCATCTGGTGTTTTATTTTGGACACCTACTGGAACCATCCTGTCCTGTTGTAAATGTTTTGATATTGTCTGCTGTCTTCGGGGAATTCAGTGGCTATTTTCCTTGTTTATTGATTGTAGATTTGTTTCGTCCTGCTTTTTTGTTTTATTTGGTTATGTCTGAGCAGAAGGGCTGTGCGTTCTTTGTTATTTGCCTGTCTGTGGGCACCCTTCTCCAATGGGTAGGGTCAGTCACTCAGGTAGGGTACAGCAGGACAGATCCAGCTTAAGGGGAGTTGCTGGGATGTGTTGCTTGTGGCACGTACCAGGGCTGACTGTGTGGACCGGGAATCAGTGCAGGGCAGGTTCCAGTAGGCCGTGCCTGTGCTACTTGAGAGTGTGATGTTCAGCACATGGTGCAGTTAGGCAGGAAGGAGGGGGTAGATTGTGATGTGTGGAGCTAAGATGGGTATGGGAAAGATGAGAGAGAGGAGAGAGGAACAGGAGTCGAAGACACACACACAAGCAAAAAAGAGTGCTAAGGGAGCTTACTATTGGAGTGGAGAGATGAGAGACTGAGAAATGTGGAAAAACAAAAATGAAAAAAAAAATGGTAAAAGAAAAAATGTATAAATTGAGAAACTTGAAATGAGGAAAGACAAAAAGGGAATAAGAGAGAGAAGAAGATAAACAAAAAAATGAAAGAAAAAAAACCCAAAAACAAGAAAAAAGAAATGCCCCCAGGGATGTCCCTGTGTGTCTGTGCAGAGTAAGAGTCTAGCTTCCAAGCCACGTGGTACTGCCCAGCTAGAAGGGGTTCCCAAGCCAAGAAAAGAAAAACAAAACAAACAAACAAATCAAAATGGAACAAATCAGAGCAAACAAACAAACAAACAAAAAGCTCTGGGGGTCCCACCAGTGGGGCAGCACGGGCCGGGAAGCAGTTTCACAGTCGAGTGGTGTTTTGCAACCTTTCAGGAAGAAGCAAAGATGGCAGATGGAGCCAGGTATTTGAGAGAAGGGAGGGGGAGGTGGTGAGAGGTAAGGAAGAAATCTAAAGAAGCAGAAAAAAGCAACACCAGCACCCAACAAATGGTATTCAGGGAGCTGGCCAGTGCAGGAGGGTGGAATTCAAGAGGCACTGGGGGGAAGCTCGTGCTTCCTGGCCAGTGGACTGTGGCTGTAGGAAGCAGAGGAGGGTAAACGGGGGTGAAGAAGGGTGTGGGGTGGGAAAGTCTATATCGTGAGTTACCGGTTGTTCTGTCTCCTGCTGGAAGCTCCGTGAAGCTACTTTCTCATACCTCCTGTTTACTGATCTCCCATAGGAGTCCAAGATGGCGGATCAGTGCTGCACTGGCTGATAGGGGACCTCTGCATGTATCTTTCCTCACACTCTGTTCTCAGTTAGTTTCTTATTCCATTCGGTGCTTGGCTGAGTTCTTTATCTCTTCATTTGATGGTTAGGGTTTCAGGATTGACATGTGGCTCTGTTTGACTTAGTTTTTCTGACCTTTGCTGTGGAGGGACGGTGTGGTGCTTCTGACTATAGCACCATGTTGCCTCCCACTGTGGTTTTAATGTGCTTTTCTCTGATGTGACCTAGTGAATTTTAAAGAAGGCTTCAAGAATCATCCTGCCCAGGCCAGCCACCTCCTCACACTCCCCAACTCCACCCCTTCCTGGCATGCTATATATAGAACCACTGGGGTCTACTAGGTTTATTATGCACTCACTCAGCCTGTAAGTGCAAGGAAGTGCTGGAGATACAGGAATGCCTCTCCTGAGGAGTTCACACTCAAAGTCAGGGGTTAGCAAGCCTTCTCTGTAAAGAGCAGATAGTTAATATCTTATGCTTTGTGGGCCATATAGTCACTGCTGCAATTGCTTAACTCTGCTGTTGAGGTGCAAAATTGTCCATAGACAAAATAAATGAATGACCACAGCTGTGTTCCGATAAACTCTGGTTTACGGACACTGAAATTTGAACACCATATAATTTCACGTGTCATGAGTTATTCTTTTGATTTTTTTAAATCATTTAAAAACATAAAAAGAATTCTTAGTTGTAGCCCACACAAACACAGGCATTGGGCTAAAATTTGGCCTGAGGGAAACAGCTTGCTAACCCCTGTTCTCGGTAGACAGAGGCAGCCACCTCTGCTAGAGTTCTGAAGTAGGCCAGTTGCATGAGTGATACAGTAGAGGGACCAGCACCTAGTGCCGGTATGAGGCTTAAACCCTCCCTTTGGAGAATTGTCTGCTGGGATAGAATCCTTGGGTGAAGCCAGGAGAAAGTGAGCCCAGTGGGCCTAGGTGTACTGGCCCCTAACTTTAGAGCAGGCAGAAACCACCGGACTAAGGAAGGAGCTGGAGCATGTAGGTCTGCAAGGGAGAGGGTAAGGAGACTGTCTTAGTCATCTAGTGCTGCTCTAACAGAAATACCACAGGTGGGTGGCTTTCACAAAGAGAAGTTTATTTTCTCACAGTCTAGTAGGCTAGAAGTCCAAACTCAGGGCATCACCTCCAGGGGAAGGCTTTCTCTCTCTGTCGGCTCTGGAGGAAAGTCCTCATCATCATCAGTCTTCCCCCGGACTAGGAGCATCTCTGCACAGGAACCTCGGGTCCAAAGGACGGGGTCTGCTCCCGGTGCTACTTTCTTGGTGGTAGGAGGTCCCCCAACGCTCTGCTTGCTTCCCTTTCCTTTTATCTCTTACAAGAGATAAAAGGTGGTGCAGGCCCCACCCCAGGGAAACTCCCTTTACATTGGATCAGGGGCCTGAGTAAGGGTGGTGTTACAATTCCACTCTAATCCTCTTTAACGTAAAATTACAATCACAGAATGGAGGACAACCACACAACCCTGGGAATCATGGCCTAGCCAAACTGATACACACATTTTTGTGGGGACACAGTTCAATCCATGACAGAGACCATAGGGATTAGGTAGACAGAAGGTGGTTGAAGGCCACAGCTGCACAGTGGGACTCCTCTGTACACCCAAGAGTACAGCTTGATGAATTTTTACACATGTACACACCAGATTGACTCAATGCGTCTATCAGTCTGTCGTACTGTGGTGGCTTGCATGTTGCTGTGATTGCTGGAAGCTACGCCACTGGTATTCAAATACAAGCAGGGTCAAACATGGTGGACAGGTTTCAGCTGAGCTTCCAGACCAAGACTGACTAGGAAGAAGGAACTGAAGGTCAACTTCTGAAAAAAATTAGCCAGTGAAAACCTTATGAATAACAGTGGAACACTGTCTGAAATAGTGCCAGAAGATGAGCGTCTCAGATTGGAAGGCACTCAAAATAAGACTGAGGAAGAGCTGCCTCTTCAAAGTAGAGTACACCTTAATGATGTGGATGGAGTCAAGCTTTCGGAACCTTCATCTGCTGATGTGGCATGACTCAAAATGAGAAGAAAGAGCTGGAAACATACATTAATAATAGAAACATGGAATGTAGGAAGTATGAATCTAGGAAAATTGGAAATCATCAAAAAAGATATGGTGCAGTGGATAAGAGCTATGGTGAGCTACGGCTGCTAACCAAAAGGCTGGCAGTTCAAATCCACCAGCCGCTCCTTGGAAGCCCTATGGAGCAGTTCTACTCTGTCCTACAGGGTTGCTATGAGTCGAAATCAACTGGATGGCAACTGTTTTTTTCTTATGCGTGCGAAAGCTGGACAATGAATAAGGAAGACCAAAGGAGAACTGATGCCTTTGAATTATGGTGTTGGTGAAGAATACTGAATATACTATGGACTGTGAGAAGAAAGAACAAATCTGTCTTGCAAGAAGTACAGCCAGCATGCTCCTTAAGAGCGAGGATGGGGAGACTTTGTCTCACAGACTTTGGACATGTTATTAGGAGGGACCAGTCCCTGGAGAAGGATATCATGGCTTGGTAAAGTAGAGGGTCAGCGAAAAAGAGGAAGACCCTCAAGAAGATAGATTGAGATGGTAGATGCAACAAGGGGCTCAAGCACGACAACAATCATGAGGATGGTGCAGGACCGGGCAGTGTTTCGTTCTGTTGTACATAAGGTCACTATGAGTCAGAACCAACCCAACGGCACCTAACAACAACGACAACACCAGATTGAAGTAAAGAACTTTCCAGATCCCAACTGACTCACTCACCACCCCTCCCAGTTACCACCCTCCCCTAAGGTGAAAACTCATCCTCACTTTTGTTAGCCTACGTTGGTCATGCCTGACCTGGGATCCCACAGGGTGTGCTCTTTTGTGCGGACTTCTCTCACTCAGCATGTCCACTGTGTTGTTGGGTGTGGTTGTAGCTGCTTCACCCTCTGGATGCTGAGTGTCTGGTCTGTGGAGGCACCACAGCTTATTTATCTGCTCCAGTGTTAGTGGACACTGCACGGTCTCCAGTTTGGGACTGTCTTAGGTTGGGTTCTCTAGAGAAGCAAAACCAGTGAAGTAGCTACAAATATGTATATATAAAGAGAGAAAGAGAGATTTATGTCAAGGAAATGGCTCACGCAGCTGTAGAGGCTGGAAAGTCCCAAGTCCATGAGTCAGGCTGGAGGCTTCTCCTGACTCATGTAGCTGCAGGGGCTGGTGAACTCAAGATTAGCAGGTCAGACAACAGGCCTCTGGCTCACAGGCTGCAGAGGCTGACAAATCCCAAGACTGGTAGGTGAGCTGGCAGGCTGCTGGCTCACAGACTGTGGAGGCTGATGAATCCTAAGTTTGGCAGGTAAGCTGGTATCTCAAGTCCCTAGAACTGGAGGTCAGATAAACAGGAACCAGCTGCAGGATCCAGAGCCAGCAAAAGCCCTTAAGCTTTGCCTGAAAGTCCACCTATATTTGGACGCAGGCCACACCCCAAAGGAAACTCCCTTTCAACTGATTGGCTACTCACAGCAGATCCCATCATGGAGGTGATCACATTATATCAGATATCAACATGGAGGTGATTACACCTTTATATGACTGCCAAACTACATCATAACTGCCAAACTACTGAAAATCATGGCCCAGACAAGATGACACAAAACCTTAACTATCACAGGGACCATTCTGAATACAGCTTTTATGAAAATTTTTGTGCATGCCTTTTAGTGGACATAGCGTTGATTTTTGTTGGGTATTTTCTTTGGAATAGACTTCCTGGGTCATCAGTATGTGTTTTCCTACTTTATCAATGTGTCTGTATCCCATAGTGGTTTGAAGGGGTATTGTTGACGTACAACTAAAGCAGCTGAAGTGCTGGTCAGGCCTGTGGTGCAGGAATGATGCAGTGCCGAGCAGCCAGGGGACAGGACAGAGCAGCCCTCAGGAGCCCCTAACTGTGACATTAGTGTGTGGACCTGAAGGGTTCAAGGCAACTTTACCCAGATCTCAAATGACAGAGGCTCCAGCTGACATCTGGGTTACACAGACGGTACTGAATTAGAATCTATGGTACTTGCAACTAGTTGGATTTGAGGGGCAATGAAAGGGAGGGATAAAAACAAAACTTCAAAGTTTTGAGTCTGGGTGGTGGAAAAGAGGTGTGCTTTGATGTAATATCAAACCATGGAGTTACAGGCTGAGTAAGGAGACAAAGTTACTGGCATGGGAGGAAAGGCAGGGGTGGAAGATGGGCCGGGTTTCATGTGTGCAGAGGGGATAAGACCAGGAGGGACAAGAAATCAGATCCCAGAGGGCAAGTGCAGAGGAGGAAGTAGAAATGGGAGTTTCTGTTGATGACAAGGTTGAGTGTGTGGTCCTTGGGTGATAGCCACGGAAGGTTTCAGAGCAGAGGTCAGAGTCCCGGATTGTGGCAGCAGGGTCATCAGCCTGGATGTCAGCTTTCCAGAGGGTGGTCCTAGGTAACTACGCTGGGGATACCAGGATGTCCAGCTAGGATCCAGGGCATCTTCCAGTGGGCAGCAAGATCCCTGCTCTAAGTGGGCAGAAACTCAGAAAGAAAGCTGCTGGTGAGAGTACAGTGGTGGCCCAGTGCCAGGACCTGCAAGTAAGGTGTCAGGACTTGCAGGCAGGAACCAGGTAACTTCGGTTTTGGGAAGGAGGAGGAAGAAGAGAGAAGGGGTGCTGGGACAGAATCAGGCATGATCAGGAGAGGAGAGATGCTGGTAGGAGTGTGGACAAATCCAAGATCTCATCGTTGGCTTTGCAAGTTGAGAAACTAGACTTTATTCAGCCATCTAGGGATAATCAGACTGCCGGAAATTGAGTCATGTAGCAAGTCTCAGGAGACACCAGTTTGTAAGCAGAAAGACAAATATTTATTTATGATATGGCATACCTGGTCCCCAAAAAGGTATTGGTTGTTCTTTAACAACCACATGGGTACACTCTCTGGTGAGTCTAGCATGATCTGGAAGCCTTCTTGGCAAACTCCAATCAGAGAGAACTGGATGTACCAAAGGACTTGTCCACCCAGTGCCATGCCCAGATGAGCTGCTCTTCTCTGCTCCCTGCTCAGCACTCTGAGGAAGGGAGTATGGGTACTTCTTGATTCTTCACAACCCCTTTTCCAGTAATCTCTGTCATCACTTCTGTCCAGCTATTTTACTTTGAGGCCTTGCTATTTGGTGCCAGGATCTGGGAGTTTGTTAAAAATGCATACTCTCGGGCCCCACTTGAGACTTGCTGAATGAGAACTTGTATTTTAATAAGATCCCCAGGTGATTCTGTGCCCTTAAAGTAAGAGAAGCAATGACATACTAGGTTGCGACTGTAACCTGGACAGAGAGCTGGGTCTCCTTGGGGCCAGCCTGATGATGCTTCAGAAAAGGGAAAAATCTGACTTGAGAAGCCTTGAAGAATAATGTAGTTCTTTACCCCGGTTTTCTTACAGGATTTTTCAGAGCTCATCATACAGACAGTATCCCAAAAATCCTCATTGGCCACCTCTGTCTCCCCAAGCCTCTCTCTCCCCTCCTCATCTGTCTCGGTATTTTCCATGGATGTGCAGCACAGCACCAGCACAGAGCTGGAGCTGAGCAAGTGCCAGGTGATGAATAAACAAGACTTCAGGGGCACTCACACATCCAGGGCAGGCAAGACAGGATGGTGGACCAAGTGTCCAGGTTCAAGTCCTGTACTGCCACTTGCAGCCTGAAGGGGTGAGTTGCTGTCTTAGTCATCTAGTGCTGCTATAACAGAAACACCACAAGTGGATGGCTTTAAGGAGAGAAATTTATTTCTTCACAGTAAAGTAGACTAAAAGTCCAAATTCAGGGCATCAGCTCCAGAGGAAGGCTTTCTCTCTCTGTCGGCCTTCTCACCAATCTTCCCCCGGACTAGGAGCTTCTCTGCTTTCTTGCTGGTATGAGGGCCACCTGTCTCTCTGCTCGCTTTTATCTTTCATATCTCAAGAGATTATCTCCGGACACAATCCAATCTTGTAGATTGAGTCCTGCCTCACTAACACAACTGCCACCATCCTCCCTCATTAACATCATAGAGGCAGGATTTACAACACATGGGAAAATCACACAATACCGGGAATCATGGCCCAGCCAAATTGATATACACATTTTTGGGGGGACATAATTCAATCCAAGACAGTTGCTCAGCCCTTTTCAGCCCCATTGCTCATTTGCCCATGAGGTCCAGGCCCCTCACATGTTGCTGACCTCATTCAGTGAGGTAACATGTGAATGGAGCTAGTTCAGGCCACGCAGCAAGTGTGTGTCCCTGACTCCTCCCAAGACACCGGGGGAGATCTGTGAGGTACACTTCAATGGTGCAGCAAATCAACTCATGGAAAGACTCGTTTTCTAGGATAATTTCCAAGGTGGCTGTTGTCATTAATTTGATTTATATATATGTGTACATTTCTGAAAATATATAACAAAACATTTGCTATTTCAATCATTTTTACGTGTACAATTTGGTAATATTAATTACATTTGCTATGTTGTGCCACCATCACCACTATCCGTTTCCAAATGTTTCTCATCATCCCAAACAGAAGCTCAGTACCCCTTAAGCAGTAACTCCCCAGTGCTCCCCTCCCCTGCCCCTCTGAGACTGATAGGTTTAACTGTGCTGGCAGAATAAAAGAGCTGTTAAAAGACTACCACCTAGAAGTTGGGTAAACAGGAACCACATCCTGTCAACATAAAATAAGGTTAGAACAACATGCGAATTACTACCTCCTCCTTAGTGTTTTTCTAGTCCCTTTCCCCTTCTTACAGGCTCCGCATGCACAGAAGAACAAATTGTGACTGCTGTTTTGGCCCACCGAAGGAAGCAAAGTAATACAGAAGATCAGTGCGCCTGTGCCATATCTCATATCCCATAAGTGATGCCGAGAGCTCATGAGGGAGCTCATCTTGAATATCAGCAAGCCCCATCTTGGATTCCAGATGCATGCACAACCTAATTAGTATGCACTACCATTCCAAGGAGTACCCGCCCCTTGGAAGAAACCCACTGAATGTTCATTGCTCTATTGTCCCCACCAAACCCGTATAAGCCCTAGCCTTGCTTCTCCTTGCGAGTCAGTCTTTTGGAGAGGCATGAGCCCCTGACTGACTTTTTACTTGTCACAAGTAAAATAAACCTGTTAGAGCTGAACCCCAAAATTGTCACCTCTGTGTATTCTTACAAGAGAAAGACAGGACCCATTGAGTACTGAGAGCCTCCATGCCCTCGGTGGGAACACCTTGTAACCACTAATAAACTTTGTCTCTATGCATTTGGCTATTTTAGATATTTCATATAAATGGGATCATACAATATTTGTCCTTTTGCGACTGACTTATTTCACTCAGAGTTTTCAAGATTCATCCATGTGGCATTGTATCACAAATTTATTTCTCTTTATGGCAGAGTAATATTCTATTGTGTGCGTGTGTGCTGTATCACGTTTATCCATTCATCTGGTGATGGACAGGGGTTGTTTCCACCTTTTGGCAACTGCAAGTAGTGCTGCAATGAACACTGTATCGGTTTCCATTTGCATTCCTAGGATTGGGATTGCTGGCTTATATGGTATTTCTACGTTCATCTTCTTGAGGAACCACCGAATTGTTTTCCACAGTAGCTGTGCCATTTTATAATCCCACCAGCAATGAATGAGGGTTCTAATTTCTCTACATCTTCGTCAACACTTGTTTTACTTTCTGATAAATAGCTACTAGTGACTAAGGAGGAGAAAGGCTTAATGATTTAATGGTTAAGCACTTGGCTGCTAACCATAAGGCTGGAGGTTCAAACCAACCAGCTGCTCCACAAAAGACCTTGCAATCTTTCCCGTAAGATTACAGCCTAGAAAACCCCATAGGTCAGTTCTACTCTGTCCTATAGGGTCACTATGAGTTGGAATGGACTCGAGGTTCACACAACACAGTATGTATTAAGTGTGTATTATGTTACTACACGATAGGCGATGTTGGTGCACTGAATCAGGAGGCACATAATACTGGTTTTATCCCCTTATTGGATCAGTTTGTTAGGGCAAAGTCTGTCATCTCTCTCCATTGTAAGGTGCCTTTTCTCCTACACAGCAAATATGACAATCTGTGAGGCAGCGCTTGAAGACTGCATGAGTATCCCACTCCCCTGCAGCCTTTGTCTAATAGCTCCCACATCCAGTAATCCTTGCTAAATGGTGATTTTTGAATTCTGTGTCTCCTGCATCTATCAGCTGGTGTCCTTCTGCAGAGAAGAGTTTTCCTTCCCTCCCCTTCCCTCCCCCTTCCCTCCCTTTCCCTCCCCAGGACATTTAGTATCGCTAGGGATTCATGGGTTTTTTAAAAAGTCAATGTGTTAAAATGCACTAACATAACTAAGTGTATCTGTTCATATACCCCCGTGAAGGGAGAGCCCCAAGTCCACAAGACTGTTGGCAGCTGGTGGTCTTTATTCTACCAGGGTTTACCATCACCAACCTCTCGAGAATAATGTACCTGTTATCTCTTCCTGTTTCCTGAAAGGCTGGTCTGTGTTCATTTGCAAACACTTAACTGAACAGGCACAGATCAACCAGGTGAGTTGCCAGGATCCCAGAGAGATTGGTTACCTTTGGTGTGTGCATTCACACCAAAGACTGGAAATAACTTTCAAGTAATTCCGTGAAGAAATATTTATTCAACACTTACTGTCTATGAGACACTCTTCAGGTCCTCAAGTATCTTAAATCCAAAACCCATTGCCCTCAAGTCAATTCCAATTCATAGTGATCCTACTGGACAGGGTATAACTGCACCATAGGGTTTCCAAGGCTGTAATCTTTACAGAAGCCCTGTCACATCTTCTTCTTGTGGAGTGGCTGGTGGGTTCAAACAGATTTTTCTGTTAGCAGCTGGGCACTTAACCACTGAGCCACCAGGGCTCCTTAGCTTAAGTATAACTGACCAAAAATGTCTGTTTCCACATTCAATTTCCTCTAACTCACTCCCACAGAGTCTCATTCCCCACACAAGACATCTTTTAAAGGTGACTTAATATCTCCAACAACACAAAATAGCTCACTACAACAGTACTAAACCTAGATCAATATCCATCACTTCTTAGTAAATGAATTTTTAAAAACTGGTCTTGAAACAACAGAATTGAGAGATTGCCCTATCCCTCCCAACTGGCATTCCTTTCTCTTGGGAGGAAATCTGCTTTTCAGCTTTATATAAATTTCCTTGCTGTTTTACCCATCCTAGTACCCTACAGTTTTGTTGTTAAAGTAGTTAGAAGATAAGATTCAGGCCCTACTTGGCCTGGCCCCACCTCCAGTCTGAATTTACCTGTTTGTTTCTCATTCACTAAGCTCCAATAACACTGAACTTTCTGTTTTGCATGTTTTCCAAGTGGGTTCCTACCTCAGGGCCTTTTCACTTGCTGTTCTCCCAGATTCTTTTTTTTTTTTTTTGTCTCAGCTCAAATATCATCTCCTGTCACTAGCTACTCAACACACTTTTCTTCACAGCACTGACAACTATCAATTATATATTTGGAAATGGCTGAGATCATCAGGGGGTTCATTCACCCACTCCAAGTGAAGCCAAGGGAAATGAGACACACTACCGAAAAAGCTTTTCCCTGCTCAAGTGCAGCAATTATGAAGACTCAAGACATACCACAAGATGGGGAGGAGGGAAGGACCACGAGGGTTCTCAAGAGGAAGAAATTACATGTGGATAAGGGGAATCATGGAAAATTTCATAAAGAAAATAGCCATGAAGAATGGGTAGAAGGACTTTAAAATTTTTTTAACCAAGAATGAAAAAGAAAACTAAATGTCAATTCCAAGAAGAGAACACACAGTCCATAAATCAGCAACCATTAATAGAACCTGGGGCCTCTGATTTTTCTTACTAACACTTGTTCTAATTATAACATATTGTAGAAAAACTGAAAATACAACTGTAAGGAAGAATGAAATCCCTGATAATTCTGCCACTCATAAATAATCAGTGCTTACATTTGGTATAAACCTGTGTTCTCAACACAGTAGCCACTAGTCACATGTAGTTGTTGAATTTAAATGTAAATTAACTAAAATGAAATATAATTTTAATAATTATATGTACATTTAAAACGACTCATTTCAGCATTATATCCTTATTTGTCTTTTCATTTACCATTATTTTATCATCCTTCACATCTTCCTAGTTAGCTCTTAAAATTGCCATTCCCTTTAGCAGCACAATAAATTTTAAAAAAAACCTGTTGCTGTTAAGCTGATTCTGACTCATAGTGACCCTATAGAACAGAGTAGAATGGCTTAGGGTTTCCAAGGAGCCACTGGTGGATTTGAAGTTCTGACCTTTCGGTTTGCAGCTGAGCTCTTAACCATTCTGCCACCAGAGCTCCAGCAGCACAACAGTTTATGATATTAACTTTGAGTACGGAGAAATCGTGAGAGAATTGTGCAATAGGACAAGACTTGGCCGTGGGGTGAATCTTGGCTGTTTCCTTTACTGCTTGTGTGAGCTTAAGGAAATGTTTAAACTTCCTTGTGGCTCAGCTTCTGCTTCCATAAAGTGGGGGTAATAAAGGGCTACTTGTGAGGATTATGAGTTAAAATACGTACAGTGCACATAATGATCAATAGATGTCAGCTCCTGCTTCCTTGCCCAGCTCACTTGATAGGGGGTGAAGCTTTCACAGGTTTTAAGCGAGACACAGTGGAAAACATCTTTGTACAGCTTGATTTCTCTTTTGGATCCTTCCTTGAAATGTTTTCCCCAGAGTACTACGACTGGTCAGAGGACACAATTATCTTCACGACTCTTCTCAAGAAGTGCTAGGTCACTCTCAGACTTGGCAGCACCTGCAGAAGTCCCCACAGCCCTGCCCTCAAAGTTACTGAAATCCAATCTTGCTGGTTTAACAATCCCAAGGGAAAAAGGAGTAAGACCAAGAGCTTGACCAGGGGTATGTGTATGGGTGGGGTGGAGAGGCATTCCAGATTGACTGTGCCCTGAGAAGTTTGCAGCTGGAAGGGGTCCAGGTAGGATGACTTTGGAAACATCACACTGTTTCTGGACAAAGGACTTTTATGACAACTAGTTCCGGTAATTTTGACCTCTGTGTTATTTGGAAACCTTAGCAGTGTCCTCGCTTGTCAGCTAAGACCACCAGGAGCAAACCTGCGGGTCTTATGGAATCAGGTTATTGACCCATTGCAATGAGGGAATGTGCACACCGGTGCAACCCTGTGGGGTGTCTCAAGAACAGAGGAAAAGGCGGTGTTATGGGATTTTGGGGAGGAGGGTGGAGTTTATGTGAAATTTAATTGAAGCAGTGTTTCCACTGACTCAACATCAGGTCTGGTCTACAAGTAGACCTGGGTCCTGCTTCCTTGGAAGCTGCAGTGTTAGACAGATGTGGGAAGTTGCATCCAGAAACCCCTTCTCTGAAGCTCTGCACTGGGGTTGGAATGGGGGCTGCTTCTCTGTGTCAAGGTGACTTAGCTCCACCTGGCAGGAGTGGGTATTTTGTGCTTACCTATGTAATTTCCACCAGCAAGATGTCTGGCAGTTTGTGCTTTTAGGGAACAAGGTTTCCAGTGAGCAAGAAAGCAGTAGTCACTCGTAGAAGGGGTCCTAATGACACCTTACAGCTGTCCTTGGAGAATGTGGGCTCTGGTGAACTTTGCAGCTGGCTCCACCAGGTCTGCCATCCCAGGCTGATGAACGCAGGGCACGTTTTCACTTTCTCAGTATAAACTAAATATTACTTTCTCAGCTCTTATTTCAGGTCCCCCCCACCCAACCCAGGAGATTGGGCCCGCCAGGGGTTTGAGGCTGTCTTTGAAGCTTGCATTCAGTTTCCTTTAACGTTTACCAGGACTCAGCCCCACCCCAGCACCCATGGCACCCCAGCTGGGGCCACGCCCGCCTGAAAGCCCCCGAAGGGCAGCGTTCCTCTCTCCAACTGCGCTAGTGTCTGCAGGGTAACCAGACCCGCATGCTTGGAATCTGGAATCCTCCTGCCCCTCACTCGGCTCTCACTGCCTGCCCGGCTTGCCCTGGTAGGGTTCGAATTCCAGCTCTTGGGTGTCTTCCTCTCTGTCCGCTCGTATCGCCGGTAACCCATTTCTCCTCTGAGGCCCCGCCCCAAAGGGACCGCTCCTCCCCCTCTCGCCAGCGGCGCAGTGCGCAGGCGCGGTCCGTGCGAGCAGCGGTCGCGGCAGCCGGGGTCGCCAGAGCTGCTTAAGCATCCACGGTATCGCATCGCTGCTCTCGTCTTCCTCCTCCTCTTGCTGCTCCAGGTCCTCAGCCGGCGCGATGGCGAAACCGCTTACCGACAGCGAGAGACGGAAGCAGATCAGTGTGCGCGGCCTGGCGGGGCTGGGTGACGTGGCCGAGGTGCGGAAGAGCTTCAACCGGCACCTGCACTTCACGCTGGTCAAGGACCGCAACGTCGCCACGCCCCGGGACTACTTCTTCGCGCTAGCGCACACAGTGCGTGACCATCTGGTGGGCCGTTGGATCCGCACGCAGCAGCACTACTACGAGCGCGACCCCAAGGTGAGCCCGCCCTCGCCCCCCAACCCCAGGCCGCACCAGGTGGTGGCCGGGAAGCCGGGCGCCTCCTTGTCAGTACTCCCGTGGCCGTGGCGCCCGGGGCCCCAGAAGGGGAGCACATTGGTGACCCCAACGAGAACGCACAGGCAGTGCACGGTATGAGTCTAGTCTGAGGGCGCTTGGCCCGGCATCCCACCCCGTCAGCGGCCCAGGTACTGGCCGGTGGCCAAGAGGACGGCTCTCGGGGGGCGCCCCGCGGCCCCGCCGCACAGGCAGCCCAGCGCGGCCCCGCAAAGTGGGACGCGCAGAAGCCGGGAGTGCGCGCCATCGGTGCCGTGATCGGCCTGGGCCCTTCCCCGCGTGCCGAGGGCCCTTCCGCGAGGAGCCTGACCCTGTGGGGTCCCCTGTTGCCCTGGAACCCCGGCGGGGTGCTCCGGACCGTTCTTCGTCGGGTGTTTCTGAGAAGGCTGCAGAGTCTCGTCCTCCACCCGGCTCCGCCGCCCAGCCCCACCTTAATTGTTTTTTTTTGCAGCAGCAGAGAGAAGGAGAGGAGGCTGGAACCAGGCCTGGGCAGTCTTACATGTTGAAAAGGGATGGGCTCAGTAATCTGCAGGGAATTGTGGGCTTTTTGGGGGCTAGGCTTGATTAGGAGAAAATCATTTAGAATGCATGTTAAAGCAGGAGTAGTCGGAGGCTCAAGGAAGGTGCCCTCAGAGAGGAAAACTTTGGCGTTGAGGTTCCTACGCCTTCCTCCAAAGATCTCTACTTGGTTAAAGTTCACGGAGATTGTTTAAGTGAATGTTACTTATTTTTGAATTTTACAAAAATTTATGTTTCCAGTAGAAAAATTCAAAATACGCTAAAGAAAATTCACTGATAGTCCCCATTTCTCTTAACCATCTTACAATGTAGGCGAATGTCCTTTCAGATCTTTTTCTCTTCCTGAATATACAAGAGAGCCCTGGTAGCTGCAATGGTTACGCGTTTGTCAGTTAATCCAGGGGTTATTGGTTTTAACCCACCAGCGGCTCCTCGGGAGAAAAGACCTGGTGATCTGCTCCAGTGAAAGATTACAGCCTAGGAAACCCTGTGGAGCGGTTCTGCTCTGTCCTGTAGGGTTTCTATGAGTCTGAATCAACTGGACGGCACACAAAACAAATGTACATACACATTAAAAAAAAAGTTATTACACGTGCAATTTTGTGGTTTTCCTGATTGATTCATAAATGTAAGTTTTTCATTCAGAAACAGCTTTCCAAGTCAGTAAATCGTATGTTTCTGCAATATCAATGGTAGAGTTCAGTTTCGTAGGCATATCATAGTCTTGGGCAGCCCACTGCTGCCAGTTATTTTAGCTCTTTACTAGGGAAAATTTTGTCCTTTGTGTTATGCTAGAGTGAGGGGGCAGTGGTTGGTCAGTGGTAGAATTCTTGCCTTCCATGCAGGAGACCCAAGTTCCTTTCCCAGCCAGTGCACCTCATGCATAGCCAGCACCTATCAGCGCTAGGCTTCAGCAGAGCATCCCCACTAAGACAGATGAGAAGAAAGGCCTGATGATCTACTTCTGAAAATCAGCCGGTGAAATCACCACGGTTCAATCCCACTGTGCGTGGGGTTGCCATGCATCAGGGCCAACTCTGTGCAGCCAACAGCGACAATGAGGTAGAGTGAAAAAGAGGAGCAAAGGACAGGTGCAGGCCTGAAGTCAGTTTGCAAAGACTTGATTTGCAGTGTATTACTGTTGATGATATTTCAGTGTTTTTGTAGGGCATTAAGATATATTTAATCATTGCTAAGAGTGAGATAGACGGTCAGCGAAAAAGAGGAAGACTCTACGGGATGGACTGACACAGTGGCTGCAACGATGGGCTCAAGTATAACAACAATTGTGAGAATGGGGCAGGACCAGGCAGTGTTTCGTTCTGTTGTACATAGGGTCGCTGTGAGTCGAAACCACCTCGATGGCACCTAATAACAACAACAGAATGTTTGGAAAAGCAATCAGTCTCATTGTTATGCTTGAGCCATTGTTGCAGCCACTGTGTCAATACACCTTGTTGAGGGTCTTCCTCTCTTTCACTGACCCACTGTTTTGCCAAGCATGATATCCTTCTCCAGGGATTGATCCCTCCTGATAACATGTCCAAAGTATGTGAGACAAAGTCTTAAATCCTTGTTTCTAAGGAACATTCTGGCTGTGCTTCTTTCAAACAGATTTGTTCATTCTTTTGGCAGTCCATGATATATTCACTATTCTTCGCCAACACCATAATTCACAGGCATCAATTCTTTGGTCTTCCTTATTCATTGTCCACCTTTCGCATGCATATGAGGTGATATACTGAAACATATTTTGGTGCGTTGTTATTTTTAAGATAGAGATGGTAGTGAGAATAGATTTGTTAGAATACCCACTGGGCCTCTTCATATTTAGTATGCAAGGCAACACAGAAGTGGCACAAGATGGCTAAAACAAGAAGGGCTTGAGACTACTTTGCCAGAGAAACCAGTCAAGAACTTCCCCCAGGTCATCCTTGGTATTCCTGCTAAGGAAGGATCTGTGATTGCCAACATCATTTTTATTGTTGATGGAGCAGAGGACAAGGGTTTATCTATGACTGTGGGTTCAAGGGCATGTCCCTGGAGTTGGACTAGGGCACTGTTAAAAATAATCAAAACACAAAGAAATTAAAACGTAAGGTCTATTCCAAGCCGTCATTCTGTATGCATGCCGGGAGATCGTTTCATTCCTATAAACAAGTTGCTCAAAGTAGGCTAGTTAAAGCTGTTTTTAAAAAAAAAAAAAAAAAAGCCTTTGATGAATTATCTTAAAACAACAGTATTTGTTTCATAATTTAATAAACAGTTTATAGATTGGAGGAGTAAAAGTTTCCCTGTATGGTTTAGAAGATGAAAAGGAATGCTCCTGAGGATTCCAGCTTTCACAGAAGCTTAAAATTTTTTTTCAATGAATACAAGTTTTCATGGTGGCCAAGTACTTACGGTTATTGAGTTAACATTAAAAAGTAGCCCCTGAAAATTTGGCTCTTAACTCATTTGTAGCTATGAGACCTCTTGAAATTAAAATTGAGTAAATTCATGGTAATTTTCATTAAATCAGGAGTTGCTGTTACTGTTGTTATTGACTATCCTTTTCTAGCCAAAATAAGACAGATTTACAATGCTGCAGAGCAGTTTTTGGGAAAAGAAACAAGTCAATACTTTAGCAGTCTGAGTCAGGCCTTTTTGGTATCCTGAGTAAGAAAAACCACTTAAAATCAAAGTAGGATGTCTGTTACTAATTTTTTTTTTCTTTCACAGCACCTTAGGGCTCCAGTTAGAGGGTTTATATATTATTAGATCCAGAAATGGGCCAAGGGATTATGGAAATGACCTTTCATGAACAGATTTAGTCCCATTAACAAAACAGGTTTGATTGTGAATGAGAAGTCTGATTTTTTATTGTCTTGTTATGGTGGCTACAGGCAAAATCCGTTCTCTTCTAAAGAAACCACACAGCCTGGAGTGGAAAGTTGCTTGCCTATTCTGGGTAGGAAAGAAGGAAGGCCATTTAAAGATGGAATATTGGAATTTGAGTGCTTCAGTCTGGCTAATTCATGTTGAGAATAAGTTCCTCATCTCTTTTCTTCAGAAGTTACATGCTTGCTTGTAATGGACAAGGACAAGACCAAAGGGTCAGAGCCAGTGATGGGAGTTGGGCTCCCAGTAAAAACCTGCAGAGCCTCACCCCTGTTAAAAATTAATCAAAACTTAAATCAAAACATAAGGTTTTTTTTGAGCAGTTATTCTATATGCATGTAGGGCGATCATTCTGGTTCCAAAACAATCAAATGGCTCTCTGATTGCTAGTTACAGTGAAATTTATAAAGAGAAGAAGAGGGAGAACAGAAGATCAACCACTAGCTAATGTTAACGTGATTGATTGAACCTGCCTCACCACCTTTACTGAGATCAGCTGACTTCCGGTTGCTTCTGGCCTGGCTGTAATAATTTGGCCTTCCACCTACCTGCAGCCATGAGACTATTTGAGATTTAAATTAGGAGGTGATGGTTTGACTACTGTCCTTTTCTAGAAGGATAAGAAATGTACTTTGCTGTAGAACAGTTTCAGGCAGGCTTTTGCAGTTTGGGTCAGACTTTTTATGGTTAATATTTGGTTTTGTGAATAAGAAAAACTCAAAGATGTTTGTTATCAACATCCGAGCCTAGATAATGGCCTTATTTCAGATAGTGAATAAATTAGAGGGCTTTTATTATTTTTATCATTTTAAAAAATTATGCAGGTCCTTAATGATTATTGGAAGAAAACACAGATAAGCCAAAATGAGAAATTACTTGTAATCTCACCACCTACTAATAACACTATAAATGTTATGAACATCTTGTGTTCCAGATCTTTTTTCTATACTGATAGAAACAATTTTTTTTTAATGCAAAATGGTATCATGTACTGTTTTCCTAACTCTTTTAGCCGTTTATTCTTGGTAACAACACAGACAATAAACACTCCAGGTACTCAGAAAAAGATTTTTCAAGCAGCCTGTCTGGCAAGTAGCAATTATAAAAATCTGGCTAAAATTGAGAGATTTGCATTTGGCAGGAGGCAGCACTTAGTTCTAAAGATTGTTGTAAAGAACAGACTTTTCAGCTCTGTTGAAGTAGAATCAGAGATTAATTGAAGCCAGGTATTAATTCAAATGGGAGATAGTGAAACCTCAGGATCTGAAACTCACGAAACTCAAGGGGGTGGGGTGTATTGTAATAAATACAATATTTAAATACAATATTCTGATTGCTTTACAGTAATGAAAGCCGGTCAAAGGCGGGAGAAAGGGAGGTATAATTTTTAACATTATTAGTTGCATTAATACAGCTGGAATACATTGATTGGCTAAAAGATGTAATTGCAAGACATGGGATCACAGAAAGTTTCCATGACGGTTACGAAGTAATGACATGGTGGATATTTTCAGGAATGAGTTGTTAAAAATTACCTTGCCCAGACTGATCTCTGGAGGAGATCAGGAACAAAGTATCCATGAGGTATTCACATTCTTTAGCCTGACCACAAAGAAACTCATTTCATTAATAACAATAGGCTTGGTTCCTAGGCAGCAGAGTTGGAATCTAGGTGAAAGATTAAATTGAGCTCTTGGCTTTAGCTCAGACATTTTACAAATAGATCAGATGCATCTTTTTTGATTTTATAGCCTTATCATTCCCTCCTTTTGATCATGGATTTTGAAGCACACCCTTTGATCACACTTATGGGCGTACTCTCTTCTTAGCTGGTCTGTTGATATGCTGCACCCTGGTGGCTTAGTTTTATTTTTCATGTTAAGCTCCTTTTCCCCATAGTCAGGGACCACCAGTACCTCGGTTGCTGGGCAGCTCTGGTAAGTCCACCATGCTGTAGCTGAGCAGCTGTCTTCAGTGATCTTGGTATGAGGAATGGATAGGGTATGGCCACACTGGAGGAAGAACTTGACCTACCTTCAAATGGCTAATCTAAGTCATGAGGCTTCTCTAGTTTTGGGTTCTCGAATGCATTGTTGATATACAGAATTCTCTGAGCATGAGATGAAGCGGGGTTTCTAGTTCCTGTAGTGAATGCGTATCTTATAATGCATTTTATATTTCTGATAATAAGGATTCTTATTTTTATTAATATAATTAACCTAGTTTGCAACAAAGACTGTAACCAAGAATCTCTACTGTTAGGTAGCTAACTGAAGATATCAAAAAATGGATGGTAAAGTCATGGGGGGAGGGGTATAGAGTATAACCAAACAGCCTTTTGATGAATCATCTTAAGGTCTTGCTCTACTTCTCCTGCAGTATTTCTCCAAGAGCATCGTGAGGTGTTGGCAATGGCACATACTGCACTCCACTGTGCTAGTAAGAAATCTGAAGCTATTCAATTATCAAGCACCACTTTAGATAGTGAATTAAGGGATCGCTGTTGTACTGCCATTCTGTCTGCAACATTGTCAGCTATTTGAGCCATGGTATCCGACAGGTTATGAATAGACAGCTTTAACTGTATTGTTCCAAACCAAGGGATGATTGTTCATAAAAAGGACCAGCCCCATCCGGGGTAGCCAGCAGTAGGATTGCTGGTAAACGTTAGACTACATTGGGCTAGAAGAATCAATTTTAAATCACTGGTCCCATGTCGACTTTCATTATGGGTGTAAGTATCTAGAGGAACTCCCAAGGTTCCCAGTGTACATTAACCTTTCATTCTCCAACCATCCAAGCACAGTGTAGCCCATGTATAAGGAAAATCTTTAGACTAGAGGTCATCTATAGTACTGTAATTCAAACTCCACAAAGGAATAAGTAACCATGGGGAGCACTCAGGGCTTGTTTAAAATCAGAGAAACTAGGGATAGATAAAGTTGCATTTACTAGCCAAGTTTCTATGTTGGCATTGTTAGAGGTTGAAAATTTTCCAAAATTTAATTCCCACTGGCTATAGTTTTGAAAACACGAGTTCTTATAATGTTTAATAGTTGCATTCAGTGTCTTAGAGCAATTGTCATAACAAGTAGAATATAATCGAGTTTCTTCAGGATAATGTCCAACAAAAGGATATTGCCCAGTGTAATCTTGTTGTATATTTAATTTCTGGATTCACCTCTTCAGCTCCAGCACAATCATATGGGATACTTTGGACCCTGGTCAAGTTAAAACATGAAACTGAAAGATAGGCATTAACTTCAGGTGGGTACCATAACTTGACTCTGATAGCTTGTTTTAAATTAACACTATAATTAATATTTGGTGGTTGTATTAGATGATAATTCTGTACTGGGGAAGCAAGTGGTCAGTACTGTCTTATACCGACTGGGGAGAGGAGTGGCAAATCCAACATTCGCTTAGGTTACTAGCTCTTGCCACAGATTGTGCCAATTTAATAAAAGCATTCTCTTGCTAAGCAATAGAAAAAGGAGAAAATAATGGGATTAAAACAATAATAGGGATTATGATTAAAACACAAAAAATAATACTATGAACATCCAGAAATATTGAGCACAGCTGTAATTACGCCTGTAATATCTTCAGTGTATATAGTGAATACAAAATGGATAAAGATAAAAGTATAGTTAATAGTATAGCACAAAGTTTAAAGTCTTCAGCTACTTGCACAGTCTTGTTCTGTAGTCTTGGATAAGCTGTTCACTCATTGTCATTTGTTTCTTTTCCAGGACCCTGTTTAAACTTTAAGTCCTTCAGTTGGCTAAACAGTCCAAGTAAGGTCCATGTGAGCTGTCTTCAACTGGGACAGGTGGATCTAAGCTTTAATCCCCTGTAATTTAGCAGGACAGGGGTTTGTTAAAAGGACTAAGTAGGGTCCATTCCACTTAGGGTAAAGAGAATCCTTTAGTTGATGTGTTTTACAATAAATGTAATCCCCAAGCACAACATCAGGTGCCTTAATCTGTTTCGGGGTTGGATTATCAAAAGCTGCTTTTATCACAGAGGCTTTTTCCTTTGCATAGTGAAGCAAAGCCTGACAGTATTTTAGCAAACTAATCTGTAGGAGATTAGAATCAGTAAAGGCTGAACCATACAGCAGATTCATGGGCTTCCTGGTAACAATTTCAAAAGGAGTCAATTTATGGGGCCTGAAGGGAGTAGCTCTTAAGTTTAACAAAGCCAAAGTGAGAACTTGGTCCCAAGATAGGCCAAAAGAGGCTAGTTTTGTTAATTGAATTTTAATGATACCATTAACTCCTTCTACCAGTCCTGAAGACTGAGGATGATAAGGACAATGAAGCTTTTGAAAAACTGGAAAAATGGAGCAAATTTCCTTAATGATTAGACCAGTAGAATGAGTATCTTGATCACTGCAAAGAGTGTTAGGTGCACCCCAAGTTGGGATAATCTCTAAAAGCTTTTTGGCCACAAAGCTGGCGCTTGCTTGCTTACTGGGGAAAGCCTCAACCCAGTGTGAAAATCTAGAAACCATAACAAGAACATATTTATAGCCATGGGAAGAATGCATCTGGGCAAAGTAAATTTGCCATTCAAGCATAGGGGCAGTTGGCAAAGGATATCTACTCAGAGCAGAGTGGTAAGGTTTGCCTGGGTTAAATTGAGAACAGGTAGAGTATTGTTTTGCTATTTGGTCTGCTACTTTCCAGTAGTATTTCCTAATAATGTTTGTTTGCAAATTCCAGTAATTTATCTTGGCCTACATGGTTATGTTTATGAATATTTTGAACCAATGGAAGGTGTAAGGATTTAGGCATCACCAACTTCTGATTAGGGGGAAGACCCTCCCAACAATCTGTGCCCCAATTTGATCAACAGTGCTCTTGTTTCTACATCCGCTTTTCACTTTTTGGAGCCATAATCTGGTGGCTTCTGAGGCATTGCCAGATAGTTACTGTAGGGGTAATTTCTTCAATTAACAAATCCTCAGGAACCGCTGACTTGCGTGGTGAACAGACCTTACAGGGACTATCTGCTACCTTTCCAATGACAGGAGCTTGTATTAAGGGAGGAGAGTCTAATATTGGAGTTTGGGGAGGATTCTCAAAATCATAGTGAAGCACATAAGCTATGGCTGCTGAGCCGGTTGCCCAAAAATGTTGATTCAAACTATAGGTCATTGGTTTCCATAGGCCCATAAGTCGTCAGTAAAGCCTTAAACATAGAACCATGTAAGTGGCTTGGAAGGACCAGCCTCAGATTTGGTCCAGTCCACAGACCACTAATAGGGTCTTGAGTACAACTGGACTGAATCCAGGAGGTGAATTTGTCATCCAGGGCCAACTTGAAATAGGTGGCTAAGGAGACCATAATTACTTGAGGATCAGCATCTTGGTCAAAGTATTCCATCATTCCCTCCTTTGGGGCCTGAATTTCGCGGGAGCCAGAAGCTGCTTGTTTGTCTGTGGCATCTGCCAAATTATTGCCTTTAGCCTTCCCGTTTTGGGGGAGGCCCTTTGGTTGATGAGCTGGTATTTTAGCTACTGCTGTTTCTGAGGGTAGCAAAAGGGCATCTAAGAAGTCAGAAACTAAGGGGCCATTTTTAATTTGGGTCCCAGAAGGTGTTAGGAATCCCCTTTGCTTCCATAACATCCTGAAATCATGACCAACTCCAGAATCATGTAAATCCTTGTAAATGGTCACCAGCTGTCCAGAAGCTGGCTTGCAAGCCCGGGTGAGTGCAATTAATTCTGCTTGCTGGGCTGAAGAAATTTCGGGAAAGGCATCACTTTCCAAGACTTTAGTAGACATTGTAATGGTGTATTCTCCCTGTAATGAGAACTAGGGGGGTTTGACTTAACATAAGATCCATCAACAAAAAGAACTAAAGAGGGATTAGGGAGAGGGGTTTCTTGCAAGTTTTGCCCAGGAGTTAACAGTTGGTCTGTTAAATCAAGACAGTTGTGGGAAATAGTATCATCATCTTCTGGAAGAGGCAACTGAATTGCAAAGTTCAAGGAGTTAGCTGTAACCAGACATTGGGGGCAGCCAAAACTCCTCATAAGAGGTTATTCTGCTGACTGAGAGGTGTTCACTTAGAGCAGAATTTAAAACAGCTTATAACTGCATGGGAGGCTATAAACATCCAGAGGTTTCCAAGCACTGTGTCTGACATAGCTTCTACTAATCTAGCTGTTGCTGCAACTGCTCTAAGGCAAGGAGGATATCTGCAAGTGACCAGGTTGCTGCTGCCCTCTGTGGTTTTGAATGAGAGCCCTGAAGGCATTCCCAGCTGTATCTAGGACGTATAAGGAAAAATCTAGATTAGAACTAGGAAAACCCAAGTCTGGGATAGTGAGTAGGGACTCCTTTAACTTAGAGACAGCTTGGATGCCTTCATCTGATAATTGAAATGGTTTGGGTGCAGGCCCCTTTAAAAACTGGTATACAAGGGTTGGGCCATTAATGAAAAATTAGGAAGTCGTGTGTGGCAGTAACTGCAGAAACTTAAAAATCCTCTTAATTGCTTCTTTGTCATGGTGATATTCCATGGGGTCTGTAGAATATCTTTAGTTACTATTACATGTCCCAAATATTTAACAGATGTTAAGGCCTACACTGTAATTTTTCCCTAGATGCTTTGTGCTCCCTAGTGGCCAAATACTGTAAAAACAAAACACTATCTTCTATGCAGGCTCGCAGGGAATTTGAAAAGACCAAAAGATCATTTGCATACTGTAACAGGGTAGATCCCTTAGCAAACTGCGAATCAGTTAGCAAAATCTGAGAAAAATAGGAAATCCCTGGGGCGTAACACTTCAGGTATATTGTTGATTATCCCAAGTGAATGTGAACAAATACTGACTGTCTGAAGCACTGGAAAACTGAAAAAGGCACTGCATAAATCTATTGTAAAATGAATTGCGTCTGGGAGTACATTAAACAAAAGCAGATGAAGATTAGGAACTGTAGAGAATCTCAAGATAACAATACAGTTAAGTGCCCTCAAATTGCCAGCCGTGGACATTGGGTTTGTTTACTGGACACACAAGAGTGTTACATGGGCTAGTACAAGGAATAATGAGTCCTTTGATCAGGAAATCTTGAATTATGAGGGCCAGTTCATCTCTAGCCTCCCATTTTAACAGGTACTGAGGGACCTTGGGTAAAGGTTTAGATGCATCATTCTCGATTTTAATATGTTCTGCCGATGGAACCCAGCCAGTGTCCAGGATGAGTTGCCCCATAAACTTTCTGGTACACTAGAAAGATTATCTAAAGGTGCAGTACCTTCTTGGGGTTTAGAAATCTGTAAAGGAAAGGTAAGTGCCAGAAGGTAGTATAAGATCTCCTCAGAGTCTAACTGTTTTGAAGGATCAGGTAATTCTAAGATAATTTCTCCTTGATCAGAACATTTGATCTGACAATTTCATTTTGATAAGTCTTTTCCTAAGAAATTAACAGGAGCTTGTGAACTCAATAAAAAGGAATGCATATTCTCAGTTGGTTCCAAAGAAACAGCTACTGGTTTCCAATGAGTTAAAGTTTGTTCTTGATTTGAAACACCCACAACCTTAGAGGTTTTAGTACTGCAAGGTAGAGTCTTTTGTAAACCTATAGGATTAATGATAGAGTGGCCTCATGTCAATTAAGAATTCTCACGGTTTCAAAAAGAAAATGTTCTGCATCCTCCTTTGGTGAGTGGCGTCTGGGGTCTTAAAAGCTTGCTAGCGGCCATCGAAGATGCATCAGTTGGTCCCAACCACCTGGAGTAAAGGAGAATGAAGAATGCCAAAGACACAAGGAAAGTATTAGCCCAAGAGACAGAAAGGGCCACATAAACCAGAGATTTCATCAGCCTGAGACCAGAAGAACTAGACGGTGCCCAGCTGCCACCAATGACTACCCTGACAGGGAGAGAGCCCCGGATGGAGCAAGAGAAAGCTGGTTTGCAGAACTCAAATTCTAGTAAGAAGACGAAACTTCATGGTCTGAGACTGGAGGAACCCCAGAAAGCATGGCCCCTTGATCCTCTTATCAGCCCAGAACTAAATATCGAAGGCCAACTCTTAAGACAGGGCTTGGACTGGACTGTGGGACATAAAGTGATACTGGTGAGGCGTGTGCCTCTTAGCTCGAGTAGATACAAGAGACTAAAGGGGCAGCTTCTGCCCAGAGGTGAGATGAGAAGACAGGGTTAGGAGTGGTTGAATGGACATGGGCAATCAGAGGTGGAAAGGAGGAGTGTGCTGTCACAGTATGGGGAGAGCAGTTAGGGTCACATAACAATGTACAAATTTTTGTATGGGAAAAATAAATGCTGCTTATGCAAAAAAAAACAAAACACGGTTTCCCATTATTTTGTAGAGTTATTTCCTCTGAATTTAGAGCCACTACTGAAAAAGCTTTTAAGGTATCCTGGAGCCCCTTCATTCGGGCTTGGGTGGGGCTGATGGCAAAACACCAAGTTTATTTTTTAATTTAAGAGAATCCTTAAAACGTCCAGGTTTCTTACAATAATAGCAAATCCTAGATTAGTTGGACTGGGCTCATAAGTTTTTGGCAGGATTTTAAATTCTTGGTTAAATTTCTAAGGATCTTTGCATGGGTTAGGGAATTCTTTAACAATAGTGCAAAGTTCTGCTTTAGGCCAGGGGGCAAAGATAATCTCCGGCTGTCCTCTGGTTTTGGGATATTTCACCTTAAAGGACATCTCAAGTATGGCTCAGCTCCACTCAGGTTTGGTCCTTTTCTCTTTGACCTCTCCTATTTAGGGTGATAATGATAAGGAAGTTCTGATAAGGCATTGCCCGAGGGGAGAAGTAGAGAGGAGTGTATAAAGGAGTAGTTTCTGGAGAACTGGGTGAAACAGGGTTAGGAGGAGGAGGAGTTTCAATCATCAAGGGAACAGACACAAAGCTTCAATTTTGTAATTCCTTAATAAGTTTTTTCTGCCTTGATGCAGCATCTTGCAAGGCAAATCTATTATTTTGTCTCTTGGAAGCTTCCAAAAGCCAATTAAAATAGGCCACTGGTTCTCATTAATCCAGGAGCCTTTATCCTTTAGGAACACTAGTGGTGCAGTGTTAAAGAGATTGGCTGCTAAGCAAAAGATTGGCAGTTCAAATCCACCAGCTGCTCCTTGGAAACCTAGTGGGGGCAGTTCTACTATGTTCTATAGGGTTGCTATGAGTCGGAATTGACTCGATGGCAGTGGGTTTGGTTTTTTGGTTTTTATCCTCTAATTTACTGCACAGGAAAGTTAATTCAGTGAGCTTATAACTGCCCCTGCATGGCCATTGATAATCAAAATTTTCCTTGGTAAGTATACACCACCTTTAAAGGTACTGAACCGTATTGGGGCCCTGGTTCCTGACGATATGGAAAGCGAGGATTCCGGAGGGGAATCTGTTACAGTCTTCAGAGGTGACATTCCCCATCTTACGAAGTACCAGCACAAGCCAACAAAAAGGTCTGCTAAGCCAAAATGCACCCTTAGAGAAACAAAAGGAAAAGGTTTGTATGGCGAGTTATACTCTTTGTCCACAAGATGGCAGACTTGCCATGCTCCAAACTTCTACCTAAACTGTGCAGACCGCGAACACAAACCAGAAACAAAAGACTAAAAGCTAAGAAGTTACACTGAAACTTGTAGCACTTTCAGGGTTTGATAAAAACCTGTTAGGGGCCTTGCCCTGTGGTCCTGTGGCCTGTGATACCCAAAAACACCGTAGTAAACAGAGTTCAAACTGCGAGTTAGCAAACAGAAAGCAAAAGAAAGGTGAGTGTGAACTGACTTAACAAGATGCATCCAGTAGATGGCACCCTTATTTGTAACACTCAAACCGCAGCTGAAAACAAAAAACCCCAGATAAGCTTCCGGAGATGAGCAGGTAAAGGTGAAAACAAACCTCTAACAGACTTAGCCATGAATGAAAGAAAAAAAAAGTAGAGAAAAGCATTAATAAATTTTAGTAGAGAATAGAGCCACAGTGAAATGCTCAGGGCTCAAGTCCTAACAGAGCCGTGCCAAAATGCTCAGGGCTTGTTTTTCAGGAGCACTTCCAAACAGTTCCCAAAGAGTCCACAAAAGCAAGAGGGAACAAAGGGGCCCTTTGTTGGTGCCTGAGTTTGCTGGGGGAAGATGACTGTGGAATCCTGCCATTTACGCCAAATATCGTAGAAACAGACTTTGCAAGTCTATTGAAATAAAAACAGATTTACTGAAGCCAGATTTTCATTCACTTGGGAGATAGCAAAACCTCAGTGTCTGAAGCTGGTGAATTTCAAGGTGAGGGGGTTGTAAGTCAGGTAGTTGTGCTGAAAGGGGAAATAAAAGTTACAATATTCTGATTGGTTTACAGTAATGAAAATCAAAGGTGGGACAAAGGAGTAAATTTTAACATAACTGGTTACATTAATACAACTGGAATACATTGATTGGCTAAAAGACATAATTGCAAGACATAAGGTCCCAGAAAGGGTTTCCTGACAGTTAAAAGTAATGACATGACAGTTATTTTCAGAGATGGGTTGTTAAAAATTACCTTGCCCAGAGCGTCACATTTCCGGAGGAAATCGGGAACAAAGAGTTTCCATTAGGGATTCACATTCTTTAGCCTGACCACAGAGAAACCTATTTCCTTAATAACAATAGGGTTGGTTCCTAGGAAACAGAGAATCTAGGTGAAAGATTACATTGAGTTCTTGGCATTAGCGTGGCCATTTTACAAATAGGTCAGGTGCCTTTTTTTGATTTTATGTCTTATCAAGATGTTTCTTGGATTCTCAAAGGATGACAAGGTCAGGAGTGAAGTTCTGGGATGAATCTGGGAACTTCACTCTAAACTCAGAAACTGAAAAGAATTGGACGGCATCCAGGCATGGACCAGTAACTTGAAATTTGCCTACAAATTAGAGGGTGCCGAGAGTGCAAAGGAAGTACAGCAACTCCAGTGTGGCAGCAAAGGAGTTTTATTAGGGAGACTTATATATGAACTGGCAGTCTTGTGGCCACAGGACCAAAGAAGATCTCCACAGTGCGCAGTCAGAGGGCAGAGGTTTTATAGTGGTTGTGGATAATAGTGGCTACAAGCCAGGGGCTTACAAAACAATGACAGCAAATGGTAGTGAACTAGTGGACCACGTGAGGGCACCCATGTTTGGCCTGGCAAAGCCTGTTTCCCCTTCAGACAGCAAGGGAAAGTTTTGTACACTCTTCCAAACTCCTTTAGTCCTGGCTTTGCCATTCAGTCTGTGTAACCTGGGCTTGGGGGGATTTTTAACCATTCTTGGCCTTGATCTTTTCATCCTTAAAATGAGGGGAGTTGACCTGGGTAATCCATTTCTTCTGAGGTGCCTCAGCATTCTAAAATATTAAGGTTTTGTGTTTCCTTGTAAAGTGTTTCCATTTTATATTGACATTCCATCTCCATCCTAAAAGACTTTGAGGGTGCTTAAGCAAAATGTGACACAAAAGGTTAAAATTAATAGAAGGCCTCAGAGAGAAACTTGAGGCAAGAAGGTAAAGGGCAGGAAAACAGGTTAAATTCAGGTGCAAGGTCAGGACACAAAAAATGCAGACCATAAGTTCTGGCAGCCAAACCAACTAGTTGCTGTCAAGTTGACTCCAACTCATGGTGACTCCATGCATTGTCAGGGTAGAACTGTGCACCATAGAGTTTTCAATGGCTGTGACCTTTTGGAAGCAGATCACTAAGACCTTTCTTCTGAGGTGCCTCTGAGTGGACTCGAACCTCCAAACTTATGGTTAGCAGCAAAGGAACTGCCTGGCAACCAAAGCAAATGGCAAATCATGCTCAGTTATGGGAGTCGTGGGATCTCTACAATAACTTCTAGAGTTGGTGGGTGGGGGCCTTTTGTCAAGCAGCTGTTGGATAGTGTGGTAGACAGCTGTGCTGACACTTCCCTGTAGGAAATGGAAGCCCATCTGCTATGGCTTTTTCTCTAAGTTTGTGGTGTAATTTCAATGGTAAATGAAGTAAAAGCAGTTCTGCCAAGGGGACGACACTGCTGTCTTAAATGTTTCTAATAAGAAAATAGGAATGAATATGATTAAACTGATGGTTTGGGTGGACCCAGGAGTTAAAGGAAGATTATCTAGAGCAGTGGTTTGCAATCTTGGCTGCCCGTGACCCCCACTTCCAAGAGTTTGTTTTAATCAGTCTGTGGTGGAGCAGCTGTTGGAATCTTTTAACACAGCCCAGTTCTGATGTGCCCACTAGTCTGTGTGAGTTGCCCTGGTATCCTGTGACAGGCTTCCCTGACAGTAGAACCCTCAGAGTTATTCTCTCTGGCTAATATTGATGATGGGCAGATGTTTTGTGTGGAAGATGGTGGAAGGTGGGGTAAGCCTCGCCAGGTTGTGTACCATTATTTTCAGCAGAAGATGGCTCTGGCCTCTGCTCTCGTGCACTGTGGGTGGACAGGGACCCTTTGTATCTTTATGCAGTAATGTAACAGATGTCACTTCTGTATCCCAGTTGTTTTAAAATATTTTTTAAATTATTTTACATAATTTCAGACTTTAAAAAGTTGCATGAATGAATAGCAAAAGACAAATAAATGGGACTTCATAAAAATTAAAAACTTTTGTTCATCAAAAGACTTTACCAAAAAAGTGAAAAGAGAAGCTACCGACTGGGAGAATATTTTCAGAAACCATGTATCAAAAAAAGTTCTAAAAACCTATATGTATACATACATATACACATATATATAAGTACACACACACACACACACACATATATATATATGAACCCTGGTGGTGCAGTGGTTAACAGCTCAGCTACTAACCAAAAGGTCAGCAGTTCAAATCCATCAGCTGCTACTTGGAAACCTTATGGGGCAGTTCTACTCTGTCCTATAAGATCGTTATAGTCGGAATTGACTCGAAAGCAACGGCTTTGGTTTCTTTGTTTATATACATACAACTTTGACAACTTAACAACATAAAAGCAAATAACCCAGTCAAAAAATGGGCAAAGGAGTTGAATAAATGTTTCACCAAAGAGGACGTTCAAATGGTGTAAAACGGTAGGAGTAATAATAGTATTCATCAGAACCTGTCTAACTTCAGGGGGAATAATGACCAGGATCAGCCCAAAGCTGATTCTCATGAGGTAGAGGTCAGACATACCTGCACCCTCCAAACTTTTTTTACCAGTTCAAACACCAACTGTCCTCCCCATAACACTCTAGTTCTCGATTTGCTAATCAGTTACAGTGGCCACACAGAACTCACAGATGCGGTGTCATGGATCACTTTTGTGGGGCCCTTCTAGCCATGGTCTTGTAACCCCCCACCCAAATGATCAGGTGAGATTGGGTGATAGGGTAATTGTAGCCCACCAAAGGGTTTGGTCAGTTTTGCCATCCCACTGGGCTGGAGGTGAGCCATCCCAGAGGCGGGAGAAAGAGGATTCTACCTCCACCAAGGAAGAACAGCCAGGAGCCAGCACATCCTCTGGACCTGGGATCCCTGCACTGAGAAGCTCCTGAAGCAGGAAACTGAGAGAGAGTGAGCAGCAACCCTGAAGACAGTGAAAAGTTGTGGGAGGAGAGACCTGGCAGCAGGAGACGATGTGGTTGGCTTCCCGGCTCATGGAGAGAAAAAGCTGAGTGCCTTTAAGCAGAGGCCTAGGGCCAGGAAGAGGCATGCCTGCGAGCATGGCTGAGAAGAGGCTGTCCTGATGGAAGAACTGTATTCTGAGTGTTCCTTAGCCTGAATTGTAACTGTTAATTCCCTAATAAAACCCGTAATTGTGAGTACTGTCTGTGAGTTCTGTGTGGCCATTGCAATGAATTATCAAACCCAGCAGAGAAGTAGAGAGTGCCGTGGGAGGGATGGTTGGTGTCAGAATTGGTAAAGATGGTGGAGAGAGGAAGCCTGTTTGACCGCCATCTCATAAGAATCAGCCCTGAGCTGTTGATCTTGATTCTCCTTTCCCCTTGTGAAGTTTGAGGTCAGACCCTGCCCTCATGCTGTTTTTAGAACAGACCATACTTAGAGTTAAGTGGTTTATTAAGAAAGTAACAGGATAAAACGGGGATCAGTAGGCTACTATAACTCAGTATCAGGATGAGGAAGCATGTAGGCAAAGTCTCCCTTCTTCACTGCAAAACAGCTCTCTCAGCTCCCCTTGGCCATGCAGGCCTCCTCTTTAGGCCAAAGGCCGGACTTCCCCTCTGCCCTGAAGACAGGCTCCTCTCGGTTCCTCAGAACACGGTCTTCTTGGCTCTCCCATGTGTCACCACCGACTGTCACAGGGATCCTTCCAGGCCTGTCTTCGCTGGCTCTGCCTCTGGGCCCCTCCTGGGCCTGTCCCTGTCTTCACTGTTACAAATCTTGAACTGTATTACTGCTCTTTTAGGCGGTTCCTTGCCTATTCCTCCTGCTGCTGCTTTTCCTGCTTCTATCCCTTCCTACTTCTGAAACTTTCGTGGGGTTGGCTGCTTATATCTGCAACTCTTTGTCAATTTCAAGGCATGGCATTTCCCAGTGAGGGGCCACAAACTGACCAATATCCTCTTGATAGGCCATAGATACCTCATTTGCATAGTCCATTGATCAATCCTGCAAGGTACATACTAATCACAGGACAGGATGCAGCCCAGGACTGAACAAAAAGTATCAAAATCAAGTTGTTTACAGCTTACCAGGAAATGTCAATCAACCTGACAAAGTAACAAATCTTCTGGGGTAGAAAACTAGGGCAAAGGTAACTCCTCAGGGCTTGGGGAAAAATCTCTCAAGGTATTTTTGCAAAGAACCAAGGCAAAAGGCCACATAAAGGAACTCATTTCACCACAGATGGCCACCAAATACATGAAAAGAGGCTTAATGTCGTCAGCTATCAGACTTACGTAAATCAAAACCCTAATGAGTTACCATTTAATTCCAACTAGGATGGCTAAGATGAAAAAACAAAAACAGAAAATAACATTGGTGAGGATGTGGGGAAATTGGAATGCTTATCCATTGCTGGTGGGAATGCAAAATGGTATAGCTGTTGCGGAAAACTGTGGTGGTTCCTCAGAAAACTAAAAATAGAACTACCACATGACCCAGCAATTCCACTCCTAGGTATATACTCAAAAGACTTGAAAGCAGAGAGTCAAATAAATACTTGCACACCAGTGTTCATTGCAGCAGTGAAACCGGACCAATGGGTCCATGCCCAGCGTGCAAGGAGCCAATCTCAAACGCTCGTTTTGAGAGGAAGAAAAAGTTTATTTCGCAGGCTAGCAAGCGGGAACTCAGAGTTACCAACCTCAGAGTTCCTCGGTTGAGGAAGCATTTTACGTTTTATAGGTTTAGGGAATTATACATGTTCATATAGGGGTGGAGGAAGGCAAGTGGGCAGGATCAGCAACTTCTACATATTCATAGTTTTTATTGATTATTTATTATGGGGCGGGGCTAAGACTTGGCACATAGGCTGGCGGACTCTTCGCTATTGCAGATGATGTATGTCTGGTGAATTTGGTTCTTTGACATGAGTCTTTTCGTTCCTTGACCTGAGTTCTCCTGTACTATTGAGCGTGTATGGGGGGTCCGAAGGTGTCTGTCAGTCACCCTTGTCTGTTCTGCGCATGTCTGACCTCCTTATGCTGGTTAGATCCAGATCCATCAGGAATTCTCCAGAGTCTGTAGAACAGATTAGAGGGAGTGAGTGATGTGATGGGGAGGTGACTGGGAGTGGCCTGATAACTGGTGGAGTGCTAATTAATTAGGTGTTTCTTTAAGGACCCCAACAGCTCTATTCCAACAGCCAGAAAGTAGAAACATCCTAAATGCCCATAAATGGACGAATGGATCAACAAAATGTGGTATATACATACAATGCAATACTACTCAGCCAGAAAGAGAAGTGAAATCTGGATACATGCTACAACATGGATGACGCTTGAACACATTATGCTGAGTGAAGTAAGTCAATCATAAAAGGACAAATATTCTGTGACCTCACTTATAAAACAACAAGAACAGGAAAAATTATAGAGATCAAAGTTTATTAGTGGTTACCAGAGGCAGGAGGGAGAGGAAGGGGAGGAGGGAAGTTATTGCTCATGGAGAACTGAGTTTTCGATTACAATGATGGAAAAATCGCATTAAGGGTAAGGTTGCACAGCCAGTTAACGTAATTGCTGTCAGTAAGTTGTACACCTATAAAAAGTTAAATTGGCAAAAGTTGTTTGATATAGTCACAACAACACCTCCCTCCCCAAGGAAAAAAAAATAGAGCAGCTGCTGAGGCTTCTCATGTACAACCAAACATCTCGTGGGATTTGGTTTCTTGATTTGGAGATTTAGGGCCATGGTTTCATGGGACACACCTAATTTATTGGCCTAATATCGTGCTTAGTGCTTCTGTGCTACCTAACTAGGGTTCTTTGTGTAGTGCCTGGGGTCTTAAAAGCTTACAAGTGGCCATCAAAGATACAACAGTTGGTCTTTATTCGCCTGGAGCAACAGAAGAAGGAGTCAGGAATAGGGCAAGGAAATGGAATGTGTGGTTACTTGCTGCCGTGAACAGCTGCCCCCTTTGCCATGAGACCAGAAGAACTGGATGGTGCCCGGCTACCGTTACTGAACATTTTGACCAAAGATTCCATAGAAGAATCCTGATCAAAAGGGAGGAAATGTAGAAGAGAATTTCAAATTTTCATGAAATCTGTACTTCTGGAGCCATAGAGGCTAGATGAATCACTGAAACTATTGCCCTGAGAAAATCTTAAACCAATACTCTCTGAAGTCTTCTGAAAACCAAACAATAGGTTAACTTAATCAGTAAAGTATGTGTGCCTTGAGTATTGTGCTCTTTTAAGAGCTCTATGAGATCAAATTGACAACAGCATCTCAAAAGATTAGACAGGAACCTTAGGGGCCAGTGAGTTTATGTTAATGGGGGAAGAACAGTTCAGAAAAGGAGGATGAGAATGGTTGCACAACTTGAAGAATGTAATCAGTGTCACTGAATTGTACATGGAGAAATTGTTAAATTGATGTACTGCTGTGTATATTCTCAACAACAAAAAATAAAATAAATTTTTTTAGAAGTTTCAGGAATAATATAGAATTCCCACGTGCGCTTGTCTTTAGTCATCTAGTACATCCTTCTTCCAGGAGCCAGGTGGAGAGCAGCAGCGGCTCAGCAGACAGCCCATTTTACAATAACAGGATCTTCTTTATGGTGCCATCTGGTGTTGGAGACCCTCCCTTCTGTGATCTAGGTCTTCCTGCAGCCCTTTAGAAGCCATAGAAGGCCTTACTCCACCACATATGATGATTCCACCTTGTCTTAGTCATCTAGTGCTGTCATAACAAATACCACAAGTGGATGGCTTTAACAAAGAGAAGTTTATTCACTCACAGTACAGTAGGCTACAAGCCCAAATTCAGGGCGTCAGCTCAGGGAAACACTTTGTCCATTGGCTCTGGAGGAAGGTCCGTGTCATCAGTCTTCCCTTGGTCTGGGAGCTTCTCTGTGCAGGAACCTCAGGTCCAAAGGACTCGCTTTGCTCCTGGCACTGCTTTCTTGGTGGTATGAGGTTCCTGTGTGTCTCTGCTTGCTTCTCTCTTTTATAGCCCAAAGGAGATTGGCTTAAGACACTATCCCATCTTGTATACGTCTTCAGTATAACTGCTGTTAATCCATTTTATTAGATCATAGTGACTGAATTTGCAACACATAAGAAAATCGCATCAGATTACAAAATGGTACACAATTATACAATACTGGGAATCATGACCCAGCCAAATTGATACACACATTTTTTGGGGGGCATAATTCAATCTATGACAGCCCTTCACCCAGATTCCCCAAATGTTAAGTATTTTAACACATTTATTCTATCATGTTTTCCTTCTATATAAACAAAAAGCCCTGGTGGCACAATGATTAAGCAGGCACCCGACTGCTAATTGAAAGGTTGGCAGTTCAAACCCACTTAGCAGCTCCATGGGAAAAAGCCTGATAATCTGATCCTGTAAAGATTACAGCCTAGAAGACTATGGGACAGTTCTACTCTGTCATATGGGGTTGCCATGAGTCAGAATTAACTCTATAGCACACAGCAACGTGTGTGTGTGTGTGTGTGTGTGTGTGTGTGGTAAACACATTTTTTTTTTCTGAACCATTTGAAAGTAAGTTGGAGACTTGATGCTCTGTAATTACCCATAAGACTTAAGTGTGTCCATCCTCAAAACAGGGACATTTTCTTGTGCAGGAAGCTTACACTGGTACAGTGCTACCCCCTACATATTTTAGTGGCACCAGTTGTCCCATTAAGAAATACAAACAAGAAAATTGAGAGAACTTTACAGGCTTCTCAGATTACACCTAATCTTTTTTTTTTTTTTTTACTAAACAGAGCAAGGTTTAAGCCCTTTAGAATCCCGCTCTCCTCCCCAGGTTCTGAAAAGGAGGTGAATAAACAGCAAGAGATAGGAGTGGGCTTTTTTCCTGCCTTTTACAGAATGAGGCTCTTAGGTTTCAAAGAAGAGAAGAGACAGAAGTTTAGAAAGATAATTGGATAACAGAAAAGTTTGGTTAACAACGGCTTCAGCTGGATTTTCTGGAGTAGGAATTAAATATAATTTCAGTTTTAACCGAGTAGTTTTTTCTCAGCATTGAAACATGGTTTAAAATGAAAGCTGAATTACCTCTGTTTAAAAATTCTGACTAGTCCCACACTTGTTATATAGTGTGGTATAGTGCAGATGACTTGGTGTATATTGATTAGGCACTGGTTTATCTGTCAGTGAGGGGTAGACTCCCATTCTTGTCTGGCTTGGATGGGGGTGAGTAGACATTTTGTAGAGCTTAACAGCACAGAAGGCAGAGGACAGGAGAGTTTAAAAATGTCCTGGAGACTGAATTGCTGGGCGGAGGGCTGTGGGGACCATGGTCTCGGGGAACATCTAGCTCAGTCGGCATAACAGTTTATAAAGACAATGTTCTACATTCTACCTTGGTGAGTAGTGTCTGGGGTCCTAAAAGCCTGTGAGCAGCCATGTAAGATACTCCACTGGTCTCATCCCTTCAGGAGCAAGGGAGAATGAAGAGAACAGGATACAAGGAAAATATTAGTCCAAAGGACTAATGGACCACAGCTACCAAGGCCTCCACCGGACTGAGTCCAGTACAGCTAGATGGTGCCCAGCTACCACCACTGACTGCTCTGACCAGGATCACAACAGAGGGTTCTGGACAGAGCTGGAGGAGGATGTAGAACATAATTCTAACTCACAAAAAAAAGACCAGATTTACTGGCCTAAAGGAGACTGGAGAAACCCCGAGAGTATGGCCCCCAGACACCCTTTTAGCTCAGTGGTGAAGTCACCTCCAAGGTTCACTGTTCAGCCTGGGAGTGGACAGCCAGGTAAAACCAAATGGGACTAACGAGGTACAGGAGTCCAGTGACAAGGGCCAGAAGGCACAAGGGGACAAGGAAGCTGGTGATAGGGAACCCAAGGTTGAGTAAGAATAGTGTTGATGTGTTGTGAGGTTGTTAACCATTGTCATAGGGCAACATGTGTACTAACTGTTAAATGAAAAACTATTTTGTTCTGTAAGCCTTCATCTTAAGTGAGAATAGCAGCACAATTGGAAGAGTGTAGTCAATGTAACTGAGCTGTCTATGTAGAAATTTTTGAAATGTATTTTCACCAAAAGAAAAGGTTGAGAAGTTAGAGGGTTGACATGTTGTGGGGTTGTCAACCAGTGTCATAAAACAATATGTGTACTATTGTTTCATGAGAAACTATTTGTTCTGTAAGCCTTCACCTGAAGTACAATAAAAAAATTTTAAAAAATTGTTGTGGAATGCACAATACAGTTGTTTTCCTGCGGAGCTAGATGGCCTGTAACCAAAAAAAAAAAAAACGAAACCCATTGCTGTTGAGTCCATTCTGACTCATAGCGACCCTACAGGGCAGAGCAGAACTGTCCCATAGGGTTTCCAAGGAGCACCCAGTGGATTTGAACTGCTGACCTTTTGGTTAGTAGCCTGAGCTGTTAACCACTGTGCCACTAAGGCCTGTAAAATCCCTATAAGTTCTAGAATTCTATAATTATATTTTAGGTTGTCAAAATTGACTGTAAGCAAACAGACCTGTGTTCTGTTGTGTATCATCTGGTCGATTCTGACTCATAGCAACCCTATGGGACAGAGTAGAACTGCCCCACAGGGTTTTCAAGGGTCTGAATCTTTATGAAAGCAGACTGTCACATCTTTCTCCTGGGCAGCAGCTGGTGGTTTGAACTGCCAACCTTTCAGTTAGCAGCCAAGCGCTTAACCACTGGGCCACCAGGGCTTCTACGTACCTGTGTTCTAGTCCTAGCTAAAAACCAGTTTCCATGAGTCAACTCCAACTCATAATAAAACTGTGCTGCTTGTGGCTGATTTTTCTAAGTAGGTTGCCAGGCCTTTCTTCCAAAGCACCTCTGGGTGGACTCAAACCTCCAACCTTTCGGGTAGCAGCTGATCACGTTAACTGCTATGTGCTGGTACTTAAAGGGGAAAAGAGAATTATTTTGACTCATGTTGAGAAAAACTAGCAGTTACTTATGGGAAGCCAAGTTTTCCTGGCACTTAATTCTGAAACAGAGTGTTTGTGTTTGACATCATAGGTTGGAAGCTTAAGCAATGTGGCAGATAATCTTTATCCTCCTTACAGGATATCTAGTAGTGGTTTTCTAGAGCTGTTCTTGGAGAGTCTCTCCGGGCATACCCTCCATCGCAGTGGGTCTGTGAAGTGAGGATGCAGCCTCAGCTCTCTGGCAGAGTGGAGGACCTCCCCTGACATTTCTCTCTTGCTGGTTGGTGTCTGAAGGCTGCACACGTGAGCAGATGGTAAAAGTGGTCTTCTTCTGTGAAAGCAGAGGCTTTCCCTGTGAGTTTGCAGAGGATGTGTAAGCCCACTTGAGACTAGCAGTGGGATGCTGTGCTCGTTGGCCTTAGTGCTGGGTAAATGACCAGTGCCCCTACGCCATGCTGAGGGCAGCTCTGTCCTGTTTACTCACACCCCAAGAAAGTGGCCGGCCTGCTATAGCAGGACGTGGAGGCCTGGCTGGGATCTAAATGGACAAAAGGAATGTTGCTACATTTTCCTGGGTGCAGGATAACAGACCTCTGACTAGAACTGCCTATAGAGTCAGATTCTCTCTAGTGTAAAAATGAGGGTGCTTTCCAGGTATGGAAGCGTCTTCCAACACGTTATTCCTCTGTAAAGACCAGTGGCATGGAGCGTCCGCCCTCCATGTCCCTGGGTTCTGCATCCAACCTCTGATCGAAAATACTCAGGGGTGAGGGGTGGGGGGAGTTCCAAAAAGCCAAGCTTGAATTTGCCCACGCCCAGCACTGTGCTGAAGCCCCGCAGGTGAAACAGTGTGTAGCATCCCCTGCTGTAGCCTCCCGCCATCCTGGAGGTCCTCAGTGTCTCTCCAGCACTTGTTTGAACGTTGTTTCCTCGCATCTGGTTTGTTCGCCTCTTGTGTTTTGTGCACCTTGTTTCTGTGAAAAAAATGGCTCCTACAAAGCAGTGAAGTGGTCAAAGAATCCCTTAAAGGCCGAGAGGGAGCATGAATTGCTGTTTCTCCACCAGAAAACAAATCTTAGATCTTTTGAAAAGCGGCATGTCGCTTGCTGAAGTGGGCCGCAAGGTCTGTAGGAACTAATCAAGCATTCGCACAGTAAGGCAGAAACAAGCTAAAATTTGTGAAAATGTTTGTGCTGCTCCTACAAAGGCAGAAGTAGTCTCTGGTTCTTGATAAAGACTTGCAAAGACTGAGGAAGCATAAGTGTTAAGTGTGAGCATTAACAACTATTTACACAGCGTTTACGTTATATTAGGTGTTATAAGTGGTCTAGGGATGATTTAAAGTGTATGTGAGGATGTGTGTAGATTATATGCAAATACTACGCCATTTGATATAAGGGATTTTGGTATTCTCAGGAGTCCTAGAACCAATCCCCTGTGGATACTGAGGGACGACTGTATATTTAGAGGTCCTGTCCTCCAATGGGAACCCTGGTGGTGCAGTGATTAAGAACTACGGCTGCTAACCAAAAGGTCAGCAGTTCAAATCCACCAGCCATTCCTTAGAAGCCCTCTGGGGCAGTTCCACTCAGTCCTGTAGGGTCTGTGAGTCGGAATCGACTGGATGGCAACAGGTTTTGTTTGTTTGTTTTTGGTCCTCCAGTGATTACCAAACCAACCTGGTCATTAACAAGTCAGTTACAGGAAGTTAACATGGTTGGGGGCCGGTGGCCCCACAGATGACATAGGCGGCTGACCTGGTGCTAAGAAGCTCTCTCCTGGGGTCACTGGTGTCCTTTTGCTGGCATTCTGTTAGGACTGACTGGGCTTGAGAGCCGTTGTGAAAGAGTTTCCACGTGACCCACTGGCTGCATGCTGGGTGGTGTCTGAGGTTACAGTGACAAGAAAAGGGACTCATTTATTACAAGCATTCAATAAATGAGGTCAGTGAGAAACTACAAGCAGTGGGGTGCTTAGAGCCCACATCTGAATGCACTCAGGTGACAGATCTTGACCGCAGACCTGTAGGGTGGCACAGTGACACTGTGGGCAGATTCTGACAGCATCAAGCTGTGCAGTCAGCAGTCCAAAAGGAACACGTGGCGCGAAGTTTGTAGCGTCATCTCGCCTGAGTGTGTTGCTGAGCGAAGATAACCAGAAAATCTCTCCACTTGTGATAGTTGAAGGGCTTTGCATCTATAAGGTGGGTTGCTTGTTCTTTTGGCAAAAATTCATTCAAAGCATTGAAAATCATAGGTGTTTGTGGAAGGACTGTTTGGGGATTCCTGATTTGGTACCAAGAGGGTTGTACTCCCACAGAACTTAAACGTAAGCAGCATGTGCTGTGTTGCAGCCCAGAGGCATACCTGGACATCCGGCTCTTATTCAGTTGTCGCATTGAGAATCTCTGGTTTTCCTTCATCAGCTCTCTTGGTGAAAGCAATCGCCCAAGTCTTTGTTTTGCTGCCCTGAATGTTGATAAAGCTAGTTCTTTCCTTTTGCTGCTGGACATTCAGACTCTTTTGTTAAACAAATACTCTAATTTAAAAACCCTTTCAAGAGAGGGAGAAGAAATTGGAGCTCCCTAAAGGCCCGGCTCTGTGAATCAATCTCAGTTGTGCTTTTCCCGTTGGTGTCACTCCATTTCTACAGTAGAGTTCATTAACTCTTAAGATGTCTTTAGATGATTGGTATGTTGTATAATATTTGTGTTGATCATATTTTCGTTTCTTTGGGCTGAAGAGCTTCCTTTGTTTATGCTTTTCTGTGATGTCACCCATTGATGTGGGCTTTTCATGTAAGAAATAAGCCCAATTAAAAGAAATAATAAAGGCTGCCTCTAGGGCACTGAATAGTTGTTATATAGTCACATTGCTAGAAGGGACCTTATAGGAAAGATCAACCAGCCTAGCACCCATGTGGGCAGCAGCCCCTCTTAGTGCTGCTGCCTGGAGAGTCTGAGGGATCCCTGTTGTGGTTCACAGGCTGATGCGCATGAGAACTGTATGCTGAGGAGGGAGGGAGGACTTCTCCAAGTGTGCAAGACACAAGCAGCTGGGAGGATAGGAGGTGGGGTTAGGGCAAGAGGGACTGAGAGATTGCAGAGGGGCTGCCAGTGCCTGGTATTAAAAATAATCAAAACTCAAATTGAAACAGAAGTTTGTTCTGAGCAGTTATTCTATATGCATATAGGGAGACCATTCTGATTTAAAGAAAAAAGTAAATGGCTTGAAGTAGGCTAGTTACAATGACATTTATAAGGAGAAGAGGAGAGAAAAGAATAGGCAATCAGCCATTGGCTGATCTTAACATGATTGATGAATTCTGTCCTCCCCCTTTTACTGAGATCAACTGATAGCAGGTCACAGGGTAGTCTCTGGCCCTCCACCCACCTGCAGCCATGACATCTTTTAAAACATAAGTAAGCCTGGGTTTGAATAGGAAAGAAAAGATTAGCAACTTTGGGTGAAAAAAAGCCACTGGTGGGATTAATTTTGGGTCAGGAATTTTTGTAAGGTTAATATTTGAAAGCTAAGAAGTTTTCTGAATACAACCAAACACTTCGAGGGACAGAGTAGCATGGGTGAGGGTCTGGGGACCGTGCTTTCAGGGGACATCTAGGTCAATTGGCGTTTCTAAGTTTATTAAGAAAAGGTTCTGCATCCCACTTTGGTGAGTGGCATCTGGGGTCTTAAAAGCTAGTGAGCAGCCATCTAAGATTCATCAATTGGTCCCAACCCACCTGGAGCAAAGGAGCATGAAGAACACCAAAGACACAAGGACAGTATTAGTCCAAGAGACAGAAAGGGCCACATAAACCAGAGACTTCATCAGCCTGAGACCAGAAGAACTAGATGGTGCCTGGCTACCACCAATGACTGGCATGACAGGGAACACAACAGAGAGTCCCTGACGGAGCAGGAGAAAAGTGGGGTGCAGAACTCAAATTCTAGTAAAAAGACCAGACTTAATGGTTTGATTGAGACTGGAAGACATGGCCCCTGGACTCTCTGTTAGCCCAAAACTAAAACCATTCCCGAGGTCAACTCTTCAGACAAAGATTAGACTGGACTATGGGACATAAAATGATACTCATGAAGAGTGTGCTTTTAGCTCAAGTAGATACATGAGACTAAATGGGCAGCTCCTGTCCAGAGGTGAGAAGAGAAGGCAGAGAGGGTCAGGAGCTGGTTGAATGGACACGGGAAATCAGGGGTGGAAAGGAGGAGTGTGCAATTAGGGTCACATAACAATGTGTGTATAAATTTTTGTATGAGAGACTAACTTGAATTGTAAACTTTCACTTAAAGCACAACGATAAAAAATAAATAAATAAATGCAGAACCCAAGGTCAAGAAGGGAGAGTACTGACATGTCATGGGGTTGTTAACCAATATCATAAAACAATATATGTACTAACTATTTAATGAGAAGCTAGTTTGTTCTGTAAACCTTCCTCTAAAGTTCAATTTAAAAAAAAAAGAAAAATACGTGAAATAAATGCAAAAAATATTTTGGATTTGTGGGTAAGAAGAACCTTAAAATCAAAGGAAAATGTCTGTTATTAATTTTTCTCTTTGATGCTGGGATGGTGGTGGACCTGCAGCAGCAAGACTTGGGGGCATTGAGGAGCAGGCTTTATGCTGGTGAGCCCCTCAGCTTCTTGGACAAACCTGCACCTTCAGATGGCCTTCCCAGTACTGCCACTGGCTGATTTGTTAGGTTCTGTAGTCTCCTTAAAATCTGGTGTGGTAAGGGGAACCAACTTGTAATGCATCTGTGTCTAGCCCCGGGTCAAATCTGAGGTGGATGTGGTATCTCAGAGAGGCTAAGAGACTTGCCCAGGGCCACCCCACTGGCCAGGGATAGGAAGAGGATGGCTGGAATTGGACTCCAGCCTGTACAGTTCCAGAAGTCTGTATATCTCCTTGGCCAGCTGCTCGAGTGAGCCGCCTTCAATTTGAAGTTTTACTCTGAACCATCTTAAGGAAACTGGGAATAACAAAACCAACACATTTGAGAAAACTACAAAAACTCTTAAATTAAAAAGTGCTCATGACTGAGCTGTGCTCACAGTGGTGTCCGGCCGAGAGCTGACCCTTGGCAGCCTTTTCTAAATGGGCAATATTGGGGAGGCCCCGGTACCATGGCTGCTTCTGCCTTTCCTAGAGCTGCATTGGGCTTCTCTCTGCCCCCTCCTCACTGGCTACTCTGTGCTGCTGTCGGTGTTGGGCAGGAAAAGAGTTGTGAATTAATGCAGACTGATGGATGGATGGATAGCTGCTGTTGAGCTGACTGCCTCATAGCAACCCTGCGTACAACAGAACAAACATTGCCCGGTCTGGTGTCATCCTCACCATTGCTGGTATGTTCAGGGCCATCAAAAAACCAGAAACTGCAGTTAGATGTCAGGTTATATTCCAGCTCATAGCAACTCTATAGGAAAGAATAGAACTGCCCCATAGAGTTTCCAAGGAGTGGCTGGTGGATTTGAACTGTAGACCTTTCGGTTAGCAGCTGAGTTCTTGGCAGCTGTTGTGCCAGTCCATCTCACCGAGGGTCTCCCTTGCCTCTCTGGCCCTCTCGGTAACCAGACATGATGTCCTCTTCTAGCAATTGATCCCTCCTGATGACACATCCAAGGAGCCCTGGTGGCACAGTGGTTAAGCGCTCGGCTGCTAACCAAAAGGTCAGCAGTTCCAACCTGCCAGCCGCTCCGCAGAAGAAAGATGTAGCAGTCTGCTTCTGTACAGATTTACAGCCTTGGAAATCCTGTGGGGCAGTTCTACTCTGTCCTACAGGGTCACTATGAGTTGGAATCTACTTGACAGCCGTGGGTTTTTTTATGGATGACGTATCCATATGAATACGTATGGATGAGTCAGAATATGTTCTGTTGTGATCCATAGGGTTTTCACTGACTGATTTCTTCCTAGTCTTAGTCTGCAGGCACTGCTGAAACCTGTCCACCATAGGTGACTGCTGGTATTTGAAATACCGCTGGCATGGCTTCCAGCATCATAGCAACACTCAAGCCACCACAGTACCACAAACTGACAGATGGGTGGCAGGTGCGTTAATATAAGCATTTAAAATGCTGCCTAAGCTTCCCTTGCAGGCTCTAGTTGTACTCTTGGGCAGTAGTGGCCGTGTGCTGTTTACAGGCCACACTGTCTGTAATAGTAACAGATCAGACACACCCGTGCAGCTGTCCCTTGGTGGGCTGTGGAGTGAGGGGGTGCTCTGTGCCCTGAAAAGAATGGGGGATTGCTGCTCTGACGCATGAGAGCCACTGAGAAGTGGAAACATCAAGGGGGGTAATAGAAGACATTCAGATGTGCTTGTATATTCCTGAAGAAACTCAGGAAGGTCACACCAGAACCACACTCACGGGGTGGGGGATGGGCAGGGCAAGTCTTTTACTGTCCTGTTTTGCGTTATGTCACTCTGACTCAGCCCCAGAAGGTTTCCTAGGCTCTAATCTTTACAGAAGCAGACTGCCACATCTTTCTTCCATGGAGTGACTGGTGGGTTCCAACTGCTGACCTTTCAGTTAGCAGCTGAGCACTTAACCACTGTACCACCAGGGCTCACTGTCAGTATGTCTAATTCCCACAGTTGCTGTAGCCTTCGTTCTCCATTTAAGGGGATGCAGACTTGCAGAAGTCCCTTTGCATTAGGTTCTCAGTCACTCCTTGTTTGGCCAAAGTTCACGCTCTACTGGTTTCTTCATGAAAGCTCATGGATATTAATTCCTCAGTTCCTCCTGCATTAAAATATGTGCTGCCTTCACAGGTGACATTCACTTTGGCCGAGTATAAAATATTGGGCCACCTTTTCTTCTCCAGAGGACTCTTAAGGCATTGTCCCATTTTTTCTCTTGGCGAGCGGTAGAGAAGACTCAGCACTGCATTACTGCCCCCTGCCCTTATGGTTGTTCCAGGCAGCTTGGATGGCCTCTTCCCTCTCCTCTCCCATGTCACTGCAGTGGCTCTTAGGTTTTAAGAAATTTTTAGACAATCAGGGCAGTTTGCCTGAATATTTTTTGTTATTAAGGAATGATTAAGTTTTAGGGTATAATGATGATATTGAGGTTATGTTTTTAAAAGTTTTTATCTTGTAGACATAAAGATACAGGTATACCTCATTTTAGTGCACTTCACTTTTTTGCGCTTCTGCGTTTTTTACACATTGAAGGTTTGTGGCAACCCTGCGTCGAGCAAGTCTTGGTGACATTTTTCCAACAGCACATGGTCACTTCGTGCTCTGTCATATTTGGTAATTCTCACGATATTTCAAACTTTTCATTATTATTATATCTGTTATGGTGATCTGGGATCAGTGGTCTTTGATGTTACTATTGTAATTGTTTTGGGGCTCACAAACCACGCCTATGTAAGACAGCAAACTTAATCGATAAATGTTGTGTGTGTTCTGACTGCTTCACTGACTGGCTGTTCCCCCTCCTTGGGCCTCCCTACTCCCTGAGACATGACAGTATTGAAATTAGGCCAATTAATAACCCTACAGTGGCCTCTAAGTGTTCAAATGAAAGAAGAGTCGCATGTCTCTCACTTTAAATCAAAAGCTAGAAATGATTAAGCTTAGTGAGGAAGGCATGTCGAAAGCCGAGACAGGCCGAAGGCTAGACCTCTTGCACCAGTTAGCCATGTTGTGAATGCAAGGGAAAACTTCTGAAGGAAATTAAAAGTGCTACTCCAGTGAACACACTAATAATAAGAAAGTGAAACGGCCTTATTGCTGATATGGAGAAAGTTTTAATGGTCTGGATAGAAGATCAGACCAGCCACAACATTTCCTTAAACCAAAGCTTAATCCAGAGCAAGGCCCTAACTCTCTTCAAGTCTGTGAAGGCTGACAGAGGTGAGGAAGCTGCAGAAGAAAAGTTTGAAGCAAGGAGAGGTTGGTTCATGAGGTTTAAGGAAAGAAGCCATCTCCATAACAAGAAAGTGCAGGTGAAGCAGCAAGCGCTAATGTAGAAGCTGCAGCAAGTTATCCAGAAGATCTAGCTGAGATAATTGATGAAGGTGGCTACACTAAACAACAGATTTTCAGTGTAGATGAAACAGCCTTATATTGGAAGAAGATGCCATCTAGGACTTTCATAGCTAGAGAGGAGAAGTCAATGCCTGGCTTCAAAGCTTCAAAGGACAGCTAATGCAGCTGGTGACTTTAAGTTGAAGCCAGTGGTCATTTACCATTCCAAAAATCCTAGGGCTTAAGAATTATGCTAAATCTGCTCTGCCTGTGCTCTGTAAATGGAACAACAAAGCCTGGATGACAGCACATCTGTTTATAACATGGTTTACTGAATATGGTTGAGACCTACTGCTCAGAAAAAAAAGATTCCTTTCAAAATATTACTGCTCACTGACAATGAACTTGATCACCCAAGAGCTCTGATGGAGGTGTGCAAGGAGATTAGTGTTTTCATGCCTGCTAACACAACATCCATTCTGCAGCTCATAGATCAAAGAGTAATTTTAACGTAAAAGTTGTATTATTTAAGAAATACATTTTGTAAGGCTATAGCTACGATTGATAGTGATTCCTCTGATGGATCTGGGTAAAGTAAAAGCTTTCTGGAAAGGATTCACTGTTATAGATGCCACTGAGAACATTCATGAGAGAAGTCAGAATATCAACAGTAACAGCAGTTTAGAAGAAGTTGATTCCAACCCTTATGGATGACTTTGAGAGGTTTAAGACTTCAGTGAAGGAAGTAACTGCAGATGTGGTGTAAATAGCAAGAGAACTAGAATTACAAGTGCAGCCTGAAGATGTGACTCAATTGCTGTAATCTCATAAAACTTTAACGGATGAAGAGTTGCTTCTTATGGATGAGGAAAGAAAGTGGTTTCTTGAGATGGAATCTACTCCTGGTGAAGATGCTGTGAACATTGTTGAAATGATAACAAAGGATTCAGAATATTACATAAACTTAGTTGATAAAGTAGTGGGAGGGTTTGAGAGGATTGACTCCAATTTTAAAAGAAGTTCTGCTGTGGGTAAAATGCTATCAAACAGCATTGCATGCTACAGAGAAAGCTTTCGTGAGAGGAGGAGGCAATCAATGCAGTGAACTTCATTGTTGTCTTATTTTAAGAAATTGCCACAGCCACCCCAACCTTCAGCAACCACCACCCTGATCAGTCAGCAGCCATCAACAGTGAAGCAAGACCTTCCACCAGCAAAAAGATTACAACTCGTTGAAGGCTCAGATGATGGTTAGCTGTTTTTCACAATAAAGTATTTTTAAATTAAGGTGTGTACATTTTTTTTGACATAATGCTATATTACACACTTAATAGAAGCCAGTATAGTATAAGCATAACTTTTATATGCACTGGGAAACCAAAAAATTCATGTGAGGTGCTTTATTGCGATACTCACTTTATTGTGGTAGTCTGGAACAAAACTTGCAATATCTCCAAGGTATGCCTGTACTGAAATATTTGTGGGTGAAATTAGATATAACGTCTAGGATTTGCTTCAAAAGAATCCTATGGTGGGATGGGAAGAGTATAGATGAACTTAAGTTTACAGGTAAATACAAATCTCTCATCTGTTGTTGACTCTTTAAAAAAAATTATTGTGGTAGAATATATGACATAGATTTGCCATTTTAGCTATTTTTAAGTGTACAATTCAGTGACATTAATTACGTTCACCGTGTTGTGCAACCATCACTGCTATCTATTTTCAAATGTTTATCATCGTGCAAAACAGAAACTCAGTACCCCTTAAGGAATAACTCTTCATTCTCCCCTTCCTCAAGCCTCTGGTAACCACTAATAAACTTTAGTCTCTGTGCATTTGCCTCTTCTATGCATTTGCCTCTTCTAGATACTTCATATAAGTAGAATCATACGATATTTGTCCTTTTGTGTTTGACTTATTTCACTCAGCATGATGTTTTCAAGATTCATCCATATTGTAGCATGTGTCAGAACTTCATTTCTCTTCATGGCTGAGTAATATTCCATCGTGTGTATGTACCACATTTTGATTATCCATTCATCTGTTGATGGACAGTGGGGTTGTTTCCACCCTTTGGCTGTTGTGAATAGTGCTGTAATGAACATTGGTGTACAAGTATCCATTTGAGTCCCTACTTTTAAGTCTTCAGAGTATATACCTAGGGATAGAATTGTTGGGTCATATGATAATTCTGTCAGCAGTGGATGAGGGTTCCAATTTCTCTACATCCTCTCCAATACCTGTTATTTTCCATTTTTCTGATGACTTTTTTTTTTTTTTTAATAACCACTGGCTTGAGGAGGAAATTCAAAGTTGCCAAAGATATTTTAAGGCAAAATGCAGATACTTAAAATTAAATCCAACAATTAGAATTTTCTCCTAAGGAGGCTATTTCATTTGCTTTAATAATCATGACACTGATATAACTTAGGGGAAGGGGAAGATTTGATTACCTACAGAAATACAAATCAGAGGTCATAGACAGACATATAATGGCCCTCACTGTGTGCCAGGCACTGTTCTAAACAGTCTGCATACTTAAATACCTTTGAAGGTCACAGCCATCCTCTGTGGTAGGGACTATTGCTGTACCCATTCTAGAAATGATGAAATTGAGGCATAGAGAGGTTAAGCCACTTGTCCAAAGTCACTCAACTACTAAGCAGCAGGGCTGGGGTTCAGCCCCTCCAGAAGGCTCTAGTTTACTGGAGATGCAATGACAGAGGACCATATTAGGAAACACTTTGGGATACACTCAGCCAAATCCAGAAGGGGAAGCTATATAGGACAAACAACTGGGTTTCATCAACAAATAAAATGCAGGACAGAAAAAGGAGGGAGGAGGAAACTATAGACTGAAAAAACTCTCAAGAGACATTTCAACCAAATACAATGTGTAGAGGTAGGTTCTATTAACCCATTTTAGAGATGAGAAATCTTGGCTCTGAGTTAAGTAACTTGTCCAGGGCCACCTGGCGGTGCCTGGATGTGGACTCCAGCTGGCTTGCCTCCAGAGCCCACCCACAAGGGTTTCAGGTCCTCACCTCTTATGCAGAGGTTCAGCAGGAGACTGCTAATAATATTTGTGAAATTAAACTTATGAACCTTTGACATCTGCATTCAACGTAGCATGAAAACTAAGAGAGATTCAAAGATTTATGTCTAGGCCTAACATTTTATAACTTGGTATCTAACCACGGAAGACCAGTTAATGTGACTATTATTTTAATTTACGCACCAACCAAGAATGCCAGAGATGAAGAAATTAAAGATTTTACAACCTGTTGAGTCTAAAATTCATCAGACATGCAGTCAAGGCATATTGATAATTACAGATGACTGGAATATGAAAGCTGGAAATGAAGAAGGATCAGTAGTTGGAAAATACAGCGCTGGTGATAGAAACGACACTGAAGATCACATGGTACAATTCTGCAAGAGCAACAACTTATTCATTGGAAATATTTGTTTTCAACAACTATATAGGTGGACCTCACTGGATGTACTACACAGGAATCAAATTGACTACATCTGTGGAAGGAGACAATGGAGAAGCTGAATAGTCAAGACAAAGCCAGGGGCCAACTGAGGAACAGACCATCAGTTGCTCAAGTGCACGTTCAAGTTGAAGCCGAAGGAAATCAAAACAAGTACTTGAGGGCCAAAGTACCACCTTGAATACATGCTGCCTGAATTTAGAGACCATCTCAGGAATAGATTTGATGCACTGGACACTAATGACGGAAAACCAAAAGAATTGTAGGAGGACATCATACGTGAAGAAAGTAAAAGGTCATTAAAAAGACAAGAAAGAAGGAAAAGACCAAAATGGATGTCAGAAGAGACTGAAGCTTGCTCTCGAGTGCAGAGTAGCTGAACGTAAAAACGGCTTGGGGGCGGTGACAGTCCATCTGACAGAACATGACAGTTCTTCACTCCTTCTGGCCTCTGATAAAATTTAACCGACGATTATTCCCTTGCTCTGAGCCTCACAAGGTATCAGCATAAGCAAAACCTTTAAGGGACATTAGGTTTGGCCACTGTACTCAAGTCCAGCAGTGCCTCCCCCTTAGTCCACTCTTTGACACTTACAACTTCTACAATTACAGTTTTTACAATCACAGTTAACCCTGTTAACAGTCGGCACTCACAGCTGAATCATATACTCCTATCAGCATCTTCCCCCACCTTCTCTTCCCCAGATGGGTCAGGAAAAGAGGAATCTGTTCAGTGGGGATCCTCCCTGCCCCCCCATCATTTAATGTAAGCACACTCGCGAAAACTTGTAAGCCAGCCACTTCATGCCTTTATCTCCGCGTTTTAGATAGCCAATGTTTAAATTGCCCGTCCCTATCAAACCAGTACTCTGAAGAGACAAGCATGTTCTTTGGTCTTGAAGACTCTTCTGTTCTGGTTGGAACTTTGAGCATCTGCATCCGTAAGCAAAGTCCAGTCCAGGGCAAGCCATCAAATTGCAGCAATCTACACTAGCTCACGGTGTCAAACATCCTTCTCTTCATTCTGTCGGGTTCTGGTCAGCTCATCCCTAGCCATCCAAGCTAGGTCACAGTGGGTAACAGCCTTAGGCTTGAGAGTTCACACACACCTCCCCGCACTTCAGACAGCCCTTCACACTCTCATCCCAAGCCCCCTTGGGCTAGGTCAGTGGGGAATTTAGAAGTCTGCATACAACTCTCTTTACTTCTAACCAGTGAGCCCTTCCTCTCATTTTCATCTTTAGCCCCAATGGGCTGGGTTAACGGGTGCCACTGGAACATGTTCAAACTCAGCCCGTCTCTTCACTGCTGCACTTAGCCCACTTCCACTCATTGAGTGGACCTAGGTGGTCACCACAAGCGAGGAGACCAAGCTGTCTACTCACTGGCTCCCTTTAACTTCCAGTCCTGGAAGAGGGTCCCTTCAGATAGGCACTGACTTTTCCTGCCTCATTGTATCCAGTATCAAACCTTTGGCTTGAAATTCAAAAAGCAAAACAGGCACTTTTTTCCTGTAAGTTTGTCCTTCAAATGCAAATCTCCTGTTCTCTCAGCACTTCTGGGTGGTTCTGCATGTCTTTTCAAATGCAAATCTGGGTGGGGCTCAGGTTTTTCCCCAAAGCCCCCACTCTATATATAGGGCTGCTGGCTTGAAACAAAAAGCCTGTGTTTGTCCCAGGCAAAACCTAGTTCCCCATTTAGCATATCCAATCAAGTACTGGCTGAAGGCAGAGTTACTCTCTGTAATCTGTAATACCCAATATTTATTTCTAGCACACATTTAGGTCTGCTTTACAACATTAGGTAGCAGAAATATTCAGTATCCATAGTACATTCAGATAAACACATAACCCTAAATACATAACCCTTAGAAAACATTCCTGTACAGTCTTCTCTACACCTTAACTATCTTCCCATTTCATAGGCATATGGCCTTGGGCCTCTGGCTGGGTTGGACCAGAAGACCCTGGCCTCCTATGAATTATCCTGCTTATCTGGCCTGGCTTTTGCCCCAGGCCGCTCTAGAGGGCCTTTTCTCCCCTCAGCTGCAGCATAACCTTCCCTTCAGCCATTACAGGCAACAGCAACCAAAGCAACCATCCAAGAATCAAAAGTTTCACTTCCCAAGCCCCTTCATTCTTTCTCACAAAGTTCTATGCTTTCATGAGTCTGGAGCCATTGCAAAGACCCTGCTCACTGTGCCAACTGTAAAAACAGCTTGGGGCAGTGTCTGACCTCCTCCAGCCCCACAAGGGGAAAGGAGAACCAAAATCAACAGTGCAAGGCTGACTCCAGTGAGGTGGAGGCCAGACAAGCCACCTCTCTCTGCCATCTCTACCAATTCTGATACTAACCGTCCCTCCTACAGCACTCTACTGGGTTCGATAATTCATTGCAGTGGCCACACAGAACTCACAGACAATACTCACAATTATGGGGTTTATTAGGGAAGTAATGGTTACATTTCAGGCACAAGATCACTCAGGATACAGTTCTTCCATCAGGGTAGCCTCTCCCCAGCTGTACTCGAAGGCACGCCTCTTCCTGGCCCTCAGTCTCTGCCCAAAGGCACTCAGCTTTCTCTCTCCATGGGCCAGGAAGCCCACTGTGCTGTCTCCTGCTGCCAGGTCTCTCCTTTCTTGGTGGTAATAGGCTCCTTTGCTCTGGAATTGGCTGTTTTAAGGCAAAATTGACCAACCCCCTTGGTGGGCTACAGTTACCCTATCACACAATCACCTGGGTGGGAGTTACAAGACCATGGCTAGAAAGACCACACACAAAAGTAATGAATTGCACCACGTTAAAGCAAACAGGAGAAATCATGAAGTAAAAGAGCTGAACATAAGATATTAAGGGGCAGCTCAAGAAGACAAGGTAAACTATGATGGAAAATGTGCAAAGACCTGGAGTTAGAAAACCAAAGGGGAAGAACACACTCAGCATTTCTCAAGCTGAAGGAACTGAGAAATTGCAAGTGTCAAGTTACAATATTGAAGGATTCTATGGGCAAAAAATAGAACGATCCGGGAAGCATCAAAAGAAGATGGAAGGAATACATAGAGTCATTGTACCAAAAAGAATTGGCAAATGTTCAACCATTTCAGGAGGTAGTATATGATCAAGAGCCAGTGGTACTGAAGGAAGAAGGAAGAAGTACAAGCTGCACTGAAGCATTGGTGAAAAACAATGTTACTGCAGTTGCGCAGATTGGAGCCGCCTGCCGCAATAGCCAATTCTGAGATGGGTGAGGTGAGGAGCAAGAGTTTTATTATATGTCGATATATAGGAGAAGAGGGGAATAGATTCCTCCAAAAACTTGCCTCCGCAAACTGGGGGCCAGCCGGAGGCTTTATACGGACAGGATCACGAGTCTTAAGAATTTGTGGAATGTTAGTTTCTCCTTGAGGTGGTCATGGTGGTCACATCCCAGACAAGTTCACCTTCCTACTGGCATTCCTGAAGGTTAGCTGACGCCATCCTGGTTTCTGGACACAAGACGGGCACTTTGTTCAGTCTTTCATTCCTAGATTATTATCACTTGTTTTCTACCCTGGAAGGACATTGGTTAATCTTAAACTTTTTATAAAGACTGGAACAGGAAGAAAAAGAAGGATCACAAGACAATGCAGAAAGAAAAGATCATGAGACAATGTGGGGGTTAGCAATGGGGGAGTAATAATAGTGAGCTGGACCTATGCAGCCTCCTCCAACAAGGCACCAGGAATTGATGGATTACCAATTGAGATGCTTCAACAAATAGAAGCAACACTGGAAGAACTCATCTTTCTCAAGAAATTTGGAAGATAGCTATTGGCCAACTGACTGGAAGAGATCCACATTTATGCCTATCCCAAAGAAAGGTGATTGAACAGAGTGTGGAAATTATTGAATAATATCATTAATATCACATGCGAGTAAAATATACTGAAAATAATTCAAAAATGGTTGCAGCAGTACATTGATAGGGAACTTCCAGAAATTCAAGCCGGATTCAGAAGAGGATGCAGAACAAAGGATATCACTGCTGATGTCAGATGGTTCTTGGCTGAAAGCAGAGAATACCAGAAAGATGTTTACCTGTATTTTATTGACTATGCAAAGACCTTCAACTGTGTGAATCATAACAAATTATGGATAACATTGCGAAGAATGGGAATTCCAAAACACTTAATTGTGTTCATGCAGAACCTGTACATAGACCAAGAGGAAGTAGTTCGAACAGATCAAAGGGATATTGCATGGTTTAAAATCAGAAAAGGTGTATGTCCACGTTGTATCCCTTCATCGTACTTATTTAGTCTGTGTGCTGTGCAAATAATCCAAGATGGAGAAGAACGGGGCATCAGGATTGGAGGAAGATTGGTTAACAGCCTGTGATATGCATATGGTACAATCTCGCTTGCTGAAAGCGAAGAGGACTTGAAGCACTTACTGATGAAGATCAAAGACTACAGCCTTCAGTATGGATTACACCTCAACATAAAGAAAACAAAAGTCCTCACAGCTAGACCAATAAGCAACATCATGATAAACAGAAAATATTGAAGTTGTCAAGGGTTTCATTTTCTTAGGTCCAACATTAATACCCATGGAAGCAGCAGTCAAGAAATCAAATGATGTATTGCATTGGGCAAATCTGCAAAAGACCTCTTTATAAAGTGTTAAAAAGAAAAGATACCACCTTGAGGATTGAGGTGCACCTGACCCTTTTCAGCTGCATCATATGCATGCGAAAGCTGGACAATGAATAAGGAAGACCGAAGAAGAATTGATGGCTTTGAATTATGGTGTTGACAAAGAATATTGAATATACCACAGACTGCCACAAGAACAGACAAATCTGTCTTGGAAGAAGTACTGCCAGAATACTCCTTAGAAGTGAGTATGGTGAGATTTCTTTGGACATGTTATCAGGAGGGACCAGTCCCTGGAGGACATCATGCTTGGTAAAGTAGCGGGTCAGAGAAAAAAAGGAAGACGCTCAATGAAATGGATGGACATGGTAGCTGCAGCAGTGGGCTCAAACATAGCAATGATTGTGAAGTTGGTGCAGGACCAGGCAACGTTTCATTCTGTTGTGCATGGGGTCACTGAGTCGGAGCTAACTCGATGGCATCTAGCAACATCAACCATCTTTTGTCACTGGCTTCTTTCATTTAGCATAATGTTTTCAAGGTCCATTGATGTTATAACACTTAATTCCTCTTTATGGGCAAGTAACATTCTATTGTATTGGATATACAACATTTCATGTATCCATTTATCAGTTGATGGATACTTAGGTTATTTCTACCTTTTGGTGATTATATTATAATAATGTTGCTATGAACATTTTTTTACAAGTTTTTGTTTAGACATGTTTTCATTGCTCTTGGGTATATACCTAGGAGTGAAATTTCTGGGTCAAATGGTGTCATGGATTGGATTATGTCCTCCAAAAAATATGTGTACCAATTTGGCTGGGCCACGATGCCCAGTATTATGTGATTTTCCTCTATGTTGTAAATCCTGCCTCTATGATGTTAATGAGGGCGGCAGTTGTGTTAGTGAGGCAGGACTCCATCTATAAGACTGGATTGTGTCTTGAGGCAATCTCTTTAGATATAAAAGAGAGAAGCGGAGCAGAGAGACCGGGGACCTCATACCCCCAAGAAAGCAGTACTGGGAGCAGAGCATGTCCTTTGGACCCTAGGTCGCTGCGCACAGGAGCTTCTAGTCCAGAGGAAGATTGATGAGAAAGCCTTCCCCTGGAGCTGACTCCCTGAATTTAGACTTTTAGCCTACTTTACTGAGAAGAAATAAATTTCTCTTTGTTAAAGAGAAATACCATCCATTTGTGGTATTTCTGCTATAGCGGCACTAGATGACTAAGACAAATGGTAACTCTATTTTTAACTGTTTAGAGGACCTGCCGGACTCGTTTTCAAAGTGGCTGCACTATTTTACATTTCTACCAGCAGTATATGAGCATTCCAATTTCTTCACATTCTTGTCAACACTTATTATTATCTAACTTGTTGTTTTTTAGTCTGACTTTTTGATTCTAACCATCACAGTGGGGGTGAAGAGCTATCTGTCTGTGGTTTTGATTTGTGTTTCCCTGATGACAAATGATGTTGAACATCTTTTCACATGCTTATTGGCCATTTGTATTTTCTTTGATAAAACGTCTGTTCAGATCATCTGCCCATATTTTAATCAGTGTCTTTTTATTATTGAGTTGTATATATATTCTAGATACAAGTCCCTTATCAGATATATGATTTGCAGATGTTGTTTCCCATTCTGTGGGTTGTCTTTTCACTTTTTTTTTTTTTAATTAATTGTGCTTTCTACAGCTCAAGTTAATTTCTCATACAAAAATTTATACACATACTGTTATGTGACATTAGTTGCAGTCCCTGTAATGTGACAGCACACTCCCTCTTTCCACCCTGGTCCATTCACCTAGTTGCTGTCCCTGCCGTCTCATCCTGCCTCTGGATAAGAGCCACCCATTTGTTCTCGTGTCTCTGCTTGAACTAAGCACACTCTTCATGAGTATTATTTTATGTTTTATGGTTCAGTCTAATCTTTGAAGAGTGGGCCTCGAGCATGGTTTTAGTTCTGGGTTAACAGAGGATCCGGGGGCCATGACTTTGGAGGTTCCTCCAGTCTCAGTCAGACCATTAAGTGTGGTCTTTTTACATGAATTTGAGTTCTGCTCCACACTTTTCTCTTCCTCAGTCAGGGACTCTCTGTTATGTTCCCTGTCAGGGCAGTCATTGATGGTAGCCAGGCACCATCTAGTTTTTCTGGTCTCAGGCTGGTGGAGTCTCTGGTTTATGTGGCCCTTTTATCTCTTGGGCTAATATTTTCCTTGTGTCTTTGGTGTTTTTCATTCTCCTTTGCTCCAGGTGGGGTGTGACCAATTGATGCATCTTGGCTGCTTGCAAGCTTTTAAGACTCCAGACGCCACTCACCAAAGTGGGATGCAGAACATTTTCTTAATAAACTTTGTTATGCCAGTTGACCTAGATGTCCCTCGAAACCATGGTCTCCAGACCCCAGCTCCAGCTAATCTGTTCCTCGAAATGTTTGGTTGTGTGCAGGAAACTTCTTAGCTTCTTTTCACTTTCTTGATGAATGTCCTTTGAAACAGAAGTTTTTAATTTTGATGTGGTTCAGTTTATCAGTTTTTTTCTTTCGTTGCTTATGCTTTTGACATCATGCTTAAGAAATCATTGCCTAATCCAAGGTCACAAAGATTTACACCACTTTTTTTAAAATTTTTTTTTTATTGTACTTTAATAAAGGTTTACAGAACAAATAGTTTCTCATTAAACAGTCAGTACACATATTGTTTTATGACATTGGTTAACAACCCCATGACATGTCAACACTCTGTCTTCTCGACCTTGGAGGACCGTTTTTTTTTTTTTGGTGAAAATATATATAGCCAAAGAGGAGGACCTATTTTTTGGTGAAAATATATATAGCCAAAGATACACCATTTCAAAAATTTCTACGTGTACAGTTCAGTGACATCAGTTACGTTCTTCCAGTTGTGCTGCTATTCTCACTATCCTTTTCCAAATTATTCCATCACCATTGTCTTCAACTCACTGTCCCCTAGGCTTCCCATCAAACCTTTTGAGTTGCTGTTGTCAATTTGGTCTCACATAGATAATTCTTTTTTTCTTTTGTACTTTAGATGAAGGTTTACAGAACAAAATTAGTTTCTCATTAAACAGTACACATATTGCCCTATGACAATGGTTAACAACTCCATGACATGTCAACACTGTCCTTACTCAACCTTGTGTTCCCTGTCACCAGCTTTCCTGTCCCCTCCTGCCCTCTAGTCCTTGTCCCTGGACTGCTGTCCCTCATTAGTCCCGTTTTGTTTTATGGGGCTGTCCAATCTCTGGCGGAACAGTGAACCTCGAGAGTGACTTCACCACTGAGCTAAAAGGATATCCGGGGGCCATACTCTCGGGGTTTCTCCAGTCTCTGTCAGGCCACTAAATCTGGTCTTTTTTGTGTGTGTTAGAATTTTGTTCTACATCCTTCTCCAGCTCTATCCAGAACCCTCTGTTGTGATCCCGGTCAGAGCAGTCAGTGGTAGTAGCCGGGCACCATCTAGCTATACTGGACACGGTCTGGTGGAGGTCTTGGTAGCTGTGGTCCATTAGTTCTTTGGACTAATCTTCTCCTTGTATCCTGTTCTCTTCATTCTCCTTTGCTCCTGAAGGGGTGAGACCAGTGGAGTATCTTAAATGGCTGCTCACAGGCTTTTAAGACCCCAGACGCTACTCACCAAAGAAGAATGTAGAACATTGTTTTTATAAACTGTGTTATGCCAATTGAGCTAGATGTTCCCCGAGACCATGGTCCCTGCAGCCCTCCGCCCAGCAATTCAGTCCCTCAGGGAGTTTGGATGTGTCTGTGGAGCTTCCATGACCTTTCCTTGTACAAGTTGTGCTGGCTTCCCCAGTATTGTGTGCTGTCTTACCCTTCACCAAAGTTACCACTTATCTATTGTCTATTTAGTATTTCCCCCCCACCCCTCCCATCCCTCTTAACCAACAAAGATTGTTACTTTTTGTGTGTAAAGTTTTTCATGAGTATTTACAATAGAGGTCTCATAAAATATTTGTCCGTTTGTGATTGACTTATTTCACTCAGCATAACGTCCTCCAGTTTCATCCATGTTATGAGATGCTTCACAGATTCATCATTGTTCTTTATCGTTGCATAATATTCCATTGTGTGTATGTACCGTAGTTTGTTTATCCATTCATCTGTTGATGGGCATCTAGGTTGTTTCCATCTTTTTGCTGTTGTGAACTATGCTGCAGTGAACATGGGTGTGCATATGTCTATTCAGATTTACACCACTTTTTCTTCTCTTTCTAAGAGTATTACACTTTTAGTTTTGATGTTTAGGTCTTTGATCCATTTTTGGGTTAATTTTTATGAATGGTGTGAATTCGGGGTCCAACTTCATGCCTTTGCATGTGGATGTCTAGTTGTCCCAGAATCATTTTGTTGAAAAGACTATTCTTCCTCCATTGAATTGTCTCGGCACCCTTGTTGAAAATCAGTTGACCATAAATGTGAAGGTTTGTTTCAGAACTCTCAACTCTATTCCTTTGGTCTATATGTCTGTTCTTATGCTAGACCACACTGAATTGATTACTATAACTTTGTATTAAGTTTTGAAACCAGGATATATGAGTCCTCCAACTTCGTTCTTTTTTTTTTTTTTCCAGATTCTTTTTCAGAGTCCCTTGAATTTCCACCTCAATTTTAGGATCAGTTTCTCAGTCTTTACAAAGAAGCTAGCTGGAATTTTGATGGGGATTGTTGAGAATCCATAGATCACTTTGGGTGTATTGCCATCCTAACAATGTGAACTCTTCCAATTCATTAACATGGGTTGTCTTTCCATTTATTTCAGTCTCCTTTAATTTCTCTCAGTGATTGTTTTGTAGTTTCCAGTATACACACGTTACACTTCCTTTGGAATTATTTTCTTAATTTCATTTTTGGAATGTTCATTAGTAGTTTATATAAATGCAGTTGATTTTTGCTTGTATCCTGCAACCTTGCTGAACTCATTTGTTTCTTCTAGGATTTTTTTAGTTGATTCCTTAGGACTTTCAACGTAAAAGATCATATTATCTGCAAATAGAGATATTTTTATTTCTTTCCAATGTGGATGCCTTTTATTTCATTTTCTTGCCTAAATACCCTGACTAGAACCTCCTAGCTAGAATTACTGAGAGAGACATCCTTGTTTTGGTCCTGATCTTAGGGGTAAAGCTTTCAGTCTTTGACCATGATGTGGATTTTTTGTAGATGCCGTTGACTGGCTCTTCTTAGATAATATCATACTGCTTTAATCATCCAAAGTTCTTAAAACTTGTTACTATTCTTGGGCATTGTTCTTCCGTAATTATTTTGTCAAATGATTTGGAACATTCTTGACAAAATGGTGAAAATGCTGCAGAGGATTCTGCATGTGGTAAATACCTTAATGTTGCCCAAAGCAGGTCCTGCTCGGTGTGGTGTGGCTTTTCCTCAGTAAAGACACACGGAGATGGGGAGGGAGTAAGCGCATTTACTCAAGTGCCAAGGCAAGGAGCAAGAAGGTGTATACCTCAAATCAAGCTCCCTGAACAGAGGGAGGCAGAACCTTTTATACCGTCTCTCACAAGGAAGGACATACAAACATCATGGACTACCTAGGTTATCATGGTGCACAGGCGCAGGAAGACAAATTGCATTTTCTTTTTCTTTGGCATGTGGGCTTGTAAACTGGGTGTGACTGGCTTGAGCCACATACAGTGCTTTGAGGACAATGGACAGAAGGGGGCAGATTCCGCTTGGTCTGAGCAGCTCCCAGTTGAGGGTCACCCAGCGCTATCACTTAAGGCTTTGTTTGATAATGGCTAAGCTGCTACTGTTGCCTTGCCTATCATGAACAGCTTACAGCTTCCTGGTTTGTGCATAATTAATTTATGTAAGTACAATTCGGAGTTAAACTCAGGGGATTTAAAAGTGCTTTAGTGTAATTTGTGTAATTAATACTGATTTTTACTGGAAAAGTTTTTGTTTTCTTGTTTAACATTTTAAAAAAGTCTAAAAATGTTGTCTGGGATATCACAGGACTTAACTCTGTGGTTGGTGGCAGCTTGCTCTGGTGGCATAGACAGCATGGTGAGGTAGGCAGCCCTGCTTAGCTTGCACTGAGACCCTGTGCCAGTTTCTGGACCTCAGTTTCCCCTCCATTCTGCTGTGACCCAGCAGAGTGCCATGGGACATCTTGGGGGCTTCATTTGCTGCTTTTCCTCCTGATCTGCCCCTGACTGCAGGCTGAATCACAGCAGGCTCTCCCACTTGGGAGGGCCACACAGGTGGTGCCGACTTGAAGGAAAAAGTGAGTGGAGTTTGTTTTGTCTACTTGGAAAACATATTATTCAAAGCTAAGTGTTTTGTTTAGTGCCCTGCTTTGTACAAAATGCTCTTGCTCTCTCTCTCTCTTTGTGGTAAAAATGTATATAACAAAACATTTGCCATTTCAACCTTTTTTACGTGTACAATTCAGTGACGTTAGTTACGTCTGCCATGTTATGCAACCATCACCACTATCTGTTTCCAAATTTTTTATCACCCTTAACAGAGACCCAGTGCCTCTTAAGCAGTGACTTGCCATCCCCATTCCTCTCACCCAGGCAACCACTAATAAACTTTGGTTTCTCTGCATTTACAAAGTGCTCTTTTGAGATCAGGAGTGAGATTTTAAAGTACCGAAGTTATTGTGAGGGAGAGCTCCATCCCAGACACTGTCTCCAGATGCCTATTCCAGGTATACACTCTGACGTGCTTGTTCTTAGCTGGAGCTTGGTCCAGCTGTGCTGAAGGCTCTTGCCTGTGACTGCTCACCTCGTCTTTGGCTGCCTTCAGATTGTGAGACACCCACAGTTATCACAAATAGTAGCACTTTTTCCCACTTTCCATCCATTTTAATAAAATGCTAAGGGCAAAGTGACATCAAATACTTTTCATCCTTTTTTAAAGGTTTGTTGCTGTTAGTTCCCGCAGAGTAGATTCCAACTCCCGGTGACCCTATATGTGCAGAATAGAACTGTGGGCCATAGGGTTATCAATGGCTGTGACCTTTTGGAAGCAGATGGCCAGACTGGCCTTCTGAGGGGCCTCTGGGTGGGTCTGAACCACCAGCCTTTTGGTGGTTGGTAGTCCAGCACTTAACCATGTGCACTGCCCAGGAACTCCTTTTCATCTTTTTTCAGAGCCACCTTTCTCTTTCTTCAGACATGGTGTTTTCAGCTACACATGAGTTTGCCTTGCATGCATTTGGACGGTGTGATTTTTTCTCTCTAGTCCTACCCACGCCGCTGTCTAGAGCTGCACAGTCTGCAGCACGCTGACCTCGGCTACGGCTGCATCCTAACCGTGGTGCTTATGGTAGTGACCCCACACGGGACGCACATGCAGTGACGGGCGGAGATGTCCACTGCAGTCTTTACCTTTGCTACAGCAACTGCTTGTGATTTGGGGTGATCTCCCTCCAGAAAAGCATTCTCGTAGTTCATTTGAAGTCCCAGGGCCAAAAAGCCACACCAAGGTGTTAAGTTGAACCTCCTCTCCCATGGCAGTCCAGGGGGTCCATCACTATTATTCCTTAAGACAACATTGTTGATGGTCACGTTTTTAAGTTGTTCGCGCACGTTGAAGAACACATCCCCTGCCACGTATAATCCTGTTGAGAGAGGAGGTATTTTGGAAGTTGGGTCTCCCATCCCAGCCCTTTGAGGCTATTCCTTGGTTCTAAGGAGTGTAGTTTCTACTGCAGTAAAATGCTTAATGTGGGTACAAATGCTGCTGTGGGACCCAGCTGGCAGTGCTGCTGGGACTGCTTTTGGCTGGCTGACAGCCCTGTGGGCTCTCGCAGAGGTCTGGCCAGCTGCTGTCGGAATTCTAAGCCTGTCAAGAAGAGACACTTAAGGGGTTGTATGCGATTTACCCCCTGAATCTTGAGACTTGTTTCCTCTCCCTGCATGCACACACACACACACACACACACACACACACACCCTATTCAAGGCCTTGCTTTGTTTTTTAACTTTTTATTTTGAAATATTGGAATTCAGAAGGTTGCAAAGATAGTTTCCGTATACTCAGCGTCCCCTCATGTTAAATTCTTATATAACCAAAGCATAATTATCAAAACTAAGACATTAATATTGGCCCAATCTTTTATTCTGATTTTACCAGTTTTTTTTCTAATGTTCTTCTGTTCAGGATCTAATCCAGGGTGCCATATTGCATTGCATTCCTTAGTCTCCTTCTATCTGTAATAATTTCTCCATCTTTCCTTGACAATTTGGATAAATACTGGTCAGGTATTTCATAAAATGTTCCTCTGTTTGGGTTTGTATGATATTCTCTCATGACTAGACTGGAATTAATCGATTTTGGGAAGAAGACCCCAGAGGGGAAGGACCCTTCTTATGACCTCATTTCAGGGGGACCTGGTATCCACATGAATTGTCACTGATGCTGTTACCTTGATCGCTGAGTTAAGGTGGTGTCTGCCTGGTTTCTCCACTGCAGAGTCACTGTTCTTCCCCTCCCACTCTGTTTGTTAGAGTCCAGACCCAAGTTCAGCCCTCACTCAAGGAGAGGGGAATTAAGCTCCGCCTCCTGGAGAGAGGAGTGTCAGAGAATTTGTGGACAGTTGTTAGAACCACTAGAACCAGTTGCTGGCAAGTCAGTTCTGACTCGTGGCGACCCCTTGTATGCAGAGTAGAACTGTACTCCATGGGGTTTTCAATGGCTGTGACCTTTCAGAAGCAGATTGCCAGGCCTTTTTTCTGAGGCGCCTCTGGGTGGGCTCAAACTGCCAACCTTTTGGTTAGTAGCCGAGTGCTTAATCATTTGTGCCACCCAGGTACTCCAAACAAAACAAAACAAAAGCCACCCAAATAGTTAATAAATATCTTGTGGTGGTATTGCGAGGCTATGAAACTCCTTGTTTGTCCTTGAAGTTGTCCCATGCATTTGTGCCTGCAGCAGTCCTCACTGTGGTGGCTCATGGGGATTCTCTACTTTTTCCTGCCTTCCACATTTGTTAGTTGGATTCTTCTATGAGGAAGATTTGCCCCTTCTTTCCATTTATTTTTTCCAAGCCTTACTTTAAAATGATACAGCAAGTGGCATGTGGCACCATGCAGGCTCAAAGTGCAGCTCTGCCCCTGACCACTGTGGCTGTCCGTGGCCATGAGATGTAAGTGGTATGGTCCATGGGGGGTGCTCAGCTACACGTGCTGGCCCTCATCATTACCATACCTCACATACACAGAGCTGTCACATATCTGCCAACTCCCAAAAGCTGGCAACCAAGAATTAGGCAGAAGACAGATTTCTGCCTAGCGGACATGGCAGCATTCACTTGTTGGACCTGTGTCTGCAGGCAGTGATGGTAATTAATAGAAGTAACCGATGTTCATTGTGAACTTCGCTACACGTGTTTCGCTAGCTGTGTTAATACTTGAAAATATTTCCTACATAATGGGGTTGTTTATCCATGTTAGACATGTGATGCGGAAATCTGCCCAACAGCACACGGCTGGTCAGAGGCCCTGCTAGACCCAGATTGGGTCCGTCCAGTTCTGGGAGCCTTGTTCCTAACCACAGGGATGACCTGCCTCCCAGCACATCAGGTCAGAGAAGGGTATCCCCTGGGTGCACTGCCCTTGAAGAGATCAGGTTAACAAAGGCGTATGGAAATGACTGAAGCCATTATTTGGATGGTGCAGGGTAAGTATAGTATTCACATAAATGAAACCCCTAAATGGGTGTTCCTGTGTCCCCGCTCATCAGCCCTAATCTTCCTAATGTGTGGGGATAAAATTAGAATTCTAAGATTTTTTTTTGCTTCCTCAGCGCATTTACTATGTTTCCCTGGAATTCTACATGGGCCGGACACTGCAGAACACGATGGTGAACTTGGGTCTTCAGAGTGCTTGTGATGAAGCTATTTATCAGGTACAGTGTTCTCCTGGCAGGCTGCTGGGTCATCCTCAGGGCCTTTTGTGACACATTGGGGCTTTAATACAGTTTCTCACAGAGGTCAGCACTGACGTTAAGGTTTGCAGCCGTCTGGGAATGAGGAGGACATGTCTTATGATGTAGTCTATCGTACATGGAGGAGAATGGGGCTGGTGGGTGTCACTCCTCTTTCTCAAGGGGTGGAAGGGAGGAGAATTGGATGGGATGCTGATACACTGGAGTATAAGGACCGGGTTGAATTGTGATGTTAAGGTTTGGAGGCTTCTGGAAACCAGTGTACCCCTCTCGGGGCATTGCCACTCTTGGGGAAGACAGACAGCATGGCAGAGTGGCTGGTATTGTTCATTTCTGCTAACATTATTAAACTAGTTACCTGCCACTGGTTCCCTCCCCCACCCCTAAGATAACCTCTTGACTGATCCTACCCTCTAGTTATAAAATTGCCCTTTTCTCTCCTAATCAGAATCCAAGCCGCCTTTCCTTCTGGGTTCTTCACCAACAGTTACCATGAGGCTTCATTCTCCTGCAGTTCACTGCAGCTTTAGAGCAGGGCTCTAACTGGCTGCATTTCTGTTTTCCTGTCCTAGTCTGTGTCCTTTACTTCTCTCCCTGGAGGCTGCCTTTCCCTCCCAGCCCAGACTCTCCAGTATAGAGTTCCAGAGAGTGGCAGGGGGAAGCTTTCCTCTCCACTCGTGTGTGCAGAGGGGCCATCACTGAGCTATCCTTCTTCTCTGGCCTTCCCACTGCCTTTGTTTTTTGTTTAGTTTGGTTTTGTGACTGGGGAGGGGGCTTTGACGGGATGGTGTGATGTAATTCCAACATGACTGCGATACCTCTTGGTGTTGCCAGGACCACCTTTCTGTCCCTCCAGTACTCAGGGAGCAGTCATGTCTGGGGCAAGTAATTTCAGTTGGCACAAAGAAATTTGACTCCCCAAAATAGGAATCCTGTGCTCAAAATTACGTAGAGATACAGAGGAGTTTTCCAGAGGCTAAGTGAGGGGTGGTATCACAGACCAAAGGCGGGAGCAGAGAGTCCAGCTGTGTTCTTAAGCCAGACATTAAGGATAGTTTTCAAATGTAAAATGATGCCACTCAGTAAATTTTTTTTGTTTTCTGAAATATAGAGAGGTATTTTTCATAAAACCGTGTTGTTTGTGTTAACATACAATGAGTTTATTGTTTTTAATGAATTCATCCATACTTTTTAAAAATACTTCTACATTTTAACTTCTAATTTGGTAAATATTGATAGATATAACCCGCATAAACAAAAGCTCTTTGAGCCCTCCTGAGAACAAACAGTTTAAAAGCCACTGATCTAGATAATGTGGGTAGTTTATCTAGTTTGTGCACTAAAGCTAGACTGATGTAATAATTACCCACACACCAAAGTTAGGAGCCTGAAGATCTAGACTGATGGAATAATTACCCACACACCAAAGTTAGGAGCCTGGAGATCTAGACTGATGGAATAATTACCCACACACCAAAGTGAAGAGCCTGAAGATCTAGACTGATGGAATAATTACCCACACACCAAAGTTAGGAGCCTGAAGATCTAGACTGATGGAATAATTAATTACCCACACACCAAAGTGAAGAGCCTGAAGATCTAGACTGATGGAATAATTACCCACACACCAAAGTTAGGAGCCTGAAGATCTAGACTGATGGAATAATTACCCACACACCGAAGTGAAGAGCCTGAAGATCTAGACTGATGGAATAATTACCCACACACCAAAGTTAGGAGCCTGAAGATCTAGACTGATGGAATAATTACCCACACACCAAAGTTAGGAGCCTGAAGATCTAGACTGATGGAATAATTACCCACACACCAACGTGAAGAGCCTGAAGATCTGCGTCTGGAATGGTTTTCTGTCAGTTTCAGTAGTTGTGACTTCGTTGCTTTATGTTTGGTTCTTAATATGCCACCCTGTTTTACAAGATTGTTTTAATATAGTTGGGACATCACAGGAAGAAAAGCTTTAGGTGTCATGTAAATATCATTAACATACAAAGGTAGAGAATTACTAAGATCTGTTGGCTTCATTTTTTAGGATATATGTTATGATCTGTCCACTATATGTGGGTTAATAACCTGGCAGTAAATATCATTGGCTATTAAACCATGTTTAATTTTGACTGATATTTCTTAAATAGCTCAGCAGTTTTTGAAATACCGTCTCCTGCCGGTCTCCTGGTGCTGCAGTCTCTGCTGCCGCCTGCTGCCTCTCGGCCACTACTGCTTCTCACCATCTCTGGTGTTACAGCTCTCTCTGTCCTGGTTCTGCAGCCTCTCTCTGTCTTCTGTGTTACAGCTCCTCTCTTTGTGTCTCTTTTAAGCCTAATGGTATGGCAAAACTGACCAATCCCCTTGTTAGGGTTCTATATACCTTATTTGCATGGTCTCATCCCCACAAGGGTGCCATGCACCTTATTTACATTATTAACATGCTGTCCAACCTCCTTGGTGGGCCACAAACACTTCATTTGCATAACCCCACCCAATCATTTGGTGGGAGTTACAAAAATTATGGCTGTTGTTGTTAGATGCCATCGGGTCAGTTCCGACTCATAGTGACCCTGTCTATGCACAACAGAACGAAACACTGTCCGGTTCTGCACCATCCTCACAATTGTTATGCTTGAGCCCGTTGTTGCAGTCACTGTGTCAGTCCATCTCTTTGAGGGTCTTCCTCTTTTTCTCTGACCCTCTGCTTTACCAAGCATGATGTCCTTCTCCAGGGACTTACCCCTCCTGGTAACATGTCCAAAGTATGTGAGACATAGTCTCACCATCCTTGCTTCTAAGGAGCATTCTGGTTGTACTTCTTCCAAGACAGATTTGTTTGTTCTTCTGGCAGTCCGTGGTATATTCAGTATTCTTCACCAATACCACAATTCAAAAGTGTCAGTTCTTCAGTCTTCCTTAGTCATCATCCAGCTTTCACATGCATAATGCTTACGAGGTGACCGAAAACACCATGGCTTCGGTCAGGCACACCTTAGTCTTCAAGGTGACATCTTTGCTTGTTAACACTTTAAAGAGGCTTTTGCAGCAGACATGCTCAGTGCAATGCATCTTTTGATTTCTTGACAGCTGCTTCCATGGGTGTTGATTGTGGATCCAAGTCAAATGAAATCCTTGACAACTTCAATCTTTTCTCCGTTTATCATGATGTTGCTTACTGGTCCAGTTGTGAGGATTTTTATTTTCTTTATGTTGAGGTGCAATCCATACTGAAGGCTGTGGTCTTTGATCTTCATCAGTAGGTGCTTCAAGGCTAGAAGGTCCATATTAAGAAATTCACTGCGCTGCAGTGATATTAAAATGTTATCTCTGTTTGTATTTGCAGCTGGGGCTGGACTTGGAGGAACTAGAGGAAATAGAAGAGGATGCCGGCCTTGGGAATGGAGGCTTGGGGAGGCTGGCAGGTAATCACAGTCACCTGTCCAGGGGAAGGTTGGTCCTGATGGGTTGCTTGGTTGGTGACTGCACGGCAAGGGCAGGCGTGCTCTGGACGCTGACCTCTGGGGTCCATTGGCTCTCCCCAGAGTAGATGAGAGAGTGTGTTTCTCAGATCAAAATCTTTGCCATCAGTGAAAACATAAAAGCAGAATATATGTTCTCTTTCATACAAGGTGCAATTCCTAATTATCATTGAGACCAAGCTCATCAAGCTGGGAGGGCTCTGAATGTATCGACCACTTTCAGGAATCTAAAGGGTAGTATGGTAAAACCTATGATAGCCGAAACCTGTGCAAGAGAGGAACTTGTCAGAGAAGGAAAACTCAAATCTTCCACTAAAACGAGCGATAGAAGAGTGGCAAGACTACCCTGTCAAAGGCGGAAAGCTAACGAGACCTGGAAAAACAAGGTGGTCCCATCGAGTTTCAGCTCTCACAGGTTTCACTGTAATTGAGAAAAAGACAGGTGAATAGAAACACACACACACCACACACACATTTCATGTACATACACACACATACACCCCACCACATAATCCACACCACACACACACCACACATACACTCACGCCTCCACCACATAATCCACACCTCACACACGCTCACACCCCCACCACATATTCCACACCACACACACACCCATGCCACGTCATACCACACATACACACCACCATACGTGCACACACCACATACCACACACTTTGCACACATTCTACTACACAGTCCACACCACATATACCATGCCACATACACCTACCATTCCTACACATACACACACACCACCACACACCATACTCTACACACACACCACATATACCACACTGTACACACACTCCACACCACACACTGTTGCCATATATGCTACACACATGCTACACACACACATGCCACACACAGCACATCACATCTACCCTCCCACCCCACATACCACACTCCACATACACACACACTTTGTGAATGCTGCAGTTCACAGCAGGCTTCTAGCTTTCCTACAAGAAACAGATTGCCCTGAGATAGCAGCCGTTCCTGCTGGGGATGGTGCTCCCTTGGACTGCTGTGTTTGAGATAGGAGAGGGAGTTCAGTTTTCCCTTTTTGTGAAACCTGAAGTTGACTGTGGTCACTGCGGAGTCACTGTCTGTCACCCTGTCAATGAGACCCCCTGTTAACATCTGGGCCTAGATCCACTGATTGTCTCTGATTCCAGCAAGCTCTTTGTGTTTGGATTTCCAGCCTGTTTCCTTGATTCGATGGCCACCCTGGGACTGGCAGCATATGGCTATGGAATTCGCTATGAGTTTGGGATTTTTAACCAGAAGATTGTGAATGGCTGGCAGGTGGGTGAGACTGGATTTCCTCACTGGTCTGCAGCTCTCCTTCCTACAAGAAATAAACAGAGCACTTCAGTTTGGCTTTTTATGCTTTAAGCTCCTTCCTGGAGTGAGTGTGTGCCACCTACAGGCAACATGGATGTAGACCAGGGTCACACCGGTCCTGTTGACTACACAAGTTTGCCATACTTAACCTATTGTTATTGCTGCGTGGAACTGGCGGTCGCTGGTCTCCTGTGTGAGCTCCTTGTAAATTGCCTCCACGTGGTGGCTGGTAGGTTTGGTCACGGGTAGGACAAAGGAGAAGACCATCAGACAGGGTTCCATGCCACCAGGTAGTGAGGATCCCCCGGGTGCACACCGGTGCTCCTGTGGGCCTGAACGTGAAAAGAAGGGCAGTGTTCTCTGTGTTTGGCATCTGCGGGACAGTGAACTTTGAGGAGTTAGTTAGGAAAATGGTTATTAGGTCTTGGATGCCATTGGGTAGAGTTTTAGAGAATAAACTGCTGGGAAGAAGCCTAACGGAAGAGCAGTGTCTCCATGTGGTGGGTGATGGGCAGCTACTGGGAGGAGACCAAGCCCCTCAGGTAGTCACAAGGTTGGAGGAGTCATTTTGGGATTATGCTCTTTTCACCAGTGTGGTCTTGACCACCCTAAGTAGCTATAGTGTGATGCTAATACAATCAAGACTTACTCTTCCTAAGGGCCAGTTTGCTTTGCAGTCTGGTCCTAATCCCACAAGACCCCATCACCTCATTGGCATTAGGGAGCAGAGGCAAAACGTGGGCTCCAGGCAACTGTTTTTTTAGAGCAGCTTCATTGATATAGTTCATATACCATAAAATTCACCTCTTTAAAGTGTGTAATTCCATGGTTTTTAGTATATTTACAAGGTTGTGCAACCATCACTAATTCCAGAAAATTTTCGTTACCCAGAAGGAACCCCTGTATGTATTTGCAGTCATACGCCAGCCCTAGTCTGCATCTGTCTTTGTGGACTTGCCTGCTCTAGACATGTCATACAGATGGAATCAGAGAGCATGTGGTCCTCAGGGCTCCTTTCCCTGAGCTCACGGTGTCCAGGTTCATCCGCACTAGTGCATATATCAGTATTCAACCTTATTTATTATCAATTCAGGTGATTCTTAATGTCTTTTTATTTTAATGCATTTTTCTGACTTTTACACAAGCTTGTTACCTTATTAGTCCAGAATGTCATTTGCCTGCAGTGGGCTTTAGTTCTGTTTCAGTGTGGCCCCGCCAAGCAGCCCCAGGGGCTGCTCCCTCACCCAGGCCTCTCTCTCCACTCCCCCAATGGTGACCCCTTCTAGGTCGAGGAGGCTGACGACTGGCTGCGTTATGGCAACCCCTGGGAGAAGGCACGCCCAGAGTACATGCTTCCTGTGCACTTCTATGGGAGAGTAGAGCACACCCCAGATGGGGTCAAGTGGCTGGACACCCAGGTATGGAACCCAGAGTTCCCGAGTGGAAACGTTGGAGGCTGAGCGAGGGACGCTCCGTGTTTCATTTGTGGTTAACTGACTTCCTTTTGGGAGTGGGGAGCTGCTTCTCTGGAGGACTCAACTCCAGGTAGCAGCCTGGGGGAGGTTCTAATCTCTTCACGTTCCCACTTTCCTACACTTGCAGCAGAATTGTCCAGATGGGAAATGCTGAGCCTGGCAGAGAAAGCATCAGGGTGAAGCCACACGCTCTGTCATTTTGTGGGGCTGCGTGCTGGGCTTGAGCTTGGCAGCCATGCATGTTATTTGCTGCCTCCTAGACACATCACTGTGTCCATGTTGTTGAGTAGCAAGCAGAGTTGCCTTCTCACAGGGCTAAGGGCAGGTGCACCCCCACCACTTGCATGAGGTCTGTCTGCATGGCCATGTGGTCCCCCTGGTGCACTCAGTGGCCCACCACTGGTCATGCACGCTGAACGCTCAGCTCTGGGTGTGTGAGAGGCCCAGGTGGGTGCCCAGGAGGGCCACATACCCTCCCTCCAAGTCCAGAGTCCTGGGGTGGACCAGGTGGAAGAAGGTAGCACCAGTAGCAGGGTGCAAATGCAGGAGAGACCTGTTCAGTCCCAGGGCTGGGAGAGAGCACCTCGTGGGGTTTCAGGGGTAGGGAGCAGGGGAGCTTCATGAAAGAATATTTGTGTGATGCACCATGAGAGTCGTTAGAACTCAGACATACCTGATGCAGGTGGGCTGAGTAAAGCTGATTGGGAGGCTGTGAGACTGGAGTTGGAGGCGTGTAAAGTGAGGGCTCTGCTCTTCTGGAATGTGAGCTTTAACCAGGGTGCTGGGAACCAGAGCTGGCTGGAGCCATGTAGCGGAGGCTGAGCTGCTATGATAAGTTCATTTCATTTGAAAAAGCAGAGAAAGGGACCTACATTTTTGAGTGTGTGCTTCTAAAAAGTGACTTGTTGGTGTGGGGGAGGGGTGGGCAGGAGAAGAGAGGGCTGGAGGCTGGGGGCTGATGGTGCAGGACATGATGAGGGCCTTGGCTTAGAGGCCCGCAGTCAGGAGGGATTGGAGGTGTTGGCTTTGAGATGCTCTGCAGGGGGCTTGTCACGTGAGGGCAGAGGGGCGAGGGATGGAAGCAGGCAGGGGAAGATGATCCTGGGCTTTTGGGTCCCTTGAAGAGTCCAGGGCTTGGGAGTGGCTTGAGGTTTTGCCTGAGTCTTCCTGTGCTTGACGTTCTGGACAGGTCTGAATGGGCGTTGTCCTGGAGCAGGAGGGTGGTGGGCCCTGCTGGTGGAGGAGCAGCCCTGCCTTTTCTCTTGGGTGAAGCGTGAGGAGTTGGTTTGGAGCGTGCTGAGTTTTAGAGTCAAGGTGTCCACAGGTGGAAACTTTCCAACAGACCTCAGAAATGTTGGTCAAAAAGAGAAGTTAATCAAGTCCTCAAGTTGCTAAAGCTGAGCATTGAGCGAGGCAGGAGAAAGCTGTGACCGACATTGGGGATCCCTTTGTTCAGGGAGGGCAGAGGGCAGGAGACTGGACAGTGGTTGGTAAGGTAGGGAGCCAAGTGAGTGCAGCGCCCTCTCCAGGCGCTGAGAGAGGTAACTTAAACAGGAGATGTCCATGATGCACATACTGCAGAAAGCAAAGCTAGAAAAGACAAGGGTGGCCATGGGGGTGTGGCCAAGGCTTACCTGACTGGTGGTAGTGGACAGACCCAGGCTTGGGCTGTCCAGTGGGCACCGGCACTGCACCTGGGGTTGTGGTGGAGGGGAGCTCAGCCGGCTGGTGCAGGTTTTAGCTAGGGGCAGATCATGGGGCAGATCATGTGTGCTTCCAGCCAGTGGAGGGTGAGAAGCTGGGCCTGACCAGGAAGTGAAGAGGTCTGCATCAGAGGCTGGCGTTGACACTCACCCACGGGGGATGTTTGAGGTGAGATGCAGGATTCTGGGTGTCTCCTGTGCAGGTGGTGCTGGCCATGCCCTATGACACGCCGGTACCAGGCTACAGAAACAACACCGTCAACACCATGCGGCTGTGGTCTGCCAAGGCGCCCAATGACTTCAAGCTCCACGACTGTGCGTGCCCCCTCTGTCTGTCTCTACTTGTGCAGCTCACGGTGTGGGCCGGGTTATAAACTCAGCACCTGCCTTCTCGGGGTTGCTCGACTCCCCTTGGAGAAGGCTGGCCTGCGCCCGAGGCCAGGCGGGCTCTGAGCTGATGAGTATGGTGTGCGGTCAGTGCCCAGCAAGGGCCAGGCCAGGGGCTCATCTTCACCATTTGCTCTGAGAAAGAGAGGGGCATGGGGTGGTGCAGGGTGGGGGCGCTGTGGCTAATGTGGGGAAGAGGGACAGGTGCCTCTCAGGAGCAGGCAGTGAGATGAAGCAGAACAATGGGTTGGGGCTGGGGGTCGTGGGGAACGTGTGCCCTAGTCCTTTCCATGTAAATGCCTGGTAGGTCATGGGGCTCATGTTTCTGAGACCGCGCAGGGACCGTGGAGGGGCCTGTGCACACTGACCCCTACCTGTCTCTATCTAGTCAACGTGGGGGACTATATTGAGGCCGTCCTGGATCGGAACTTGGCTGAGAACATCTCCAGAGTCCTCTACCCCAACGATAACGTGAGTAGTGGGCCTGGTCGCCTCCTCCGCGTTGGGGAAGTAAACCCGAGGCTGCAGCTCCCTTGAGCAGAGCCTGTTTACTGAGCTGAAGTTGGGAGGTGGGACACTGAAGTGGCCATCAACAGCCCTGTGTCGGCCTTTGTGAGCATGTTCACACTCTTGGGGAGTAAGGACAGAGGCACTTCATCAAGGACTGTGCCTGTTGGGGTCTCATTTTTGCCTTCTGGCTCCCTTAGAAGGACTTGTAAGGGAGTTCTTTGCCTACTCTCACATGTATGAATGCCCCCTGTACACACAGAAGCTCCTAGTGGCTTGGCTGATGAGGGGCAGGGTTTGAGCTGACCACATGCCTCTGCATGGAGAGGCACAGTGGGGACAGGGTGGGGAGGCAGGAGCTGAGGGCTGGGTACAGGGATGGGGCTTGGGATGGGGTATGGGGGACATGGAGTACAGGGATAGGGTATGGGGACAGGGTGGAGAGAGGGTGGTGGGGACAGGGTGCAGGGATGGGGCATGGAGACAGTACAGGGATTGGGTGTGGGGATGGGTGGGAGAGGGGGGTGGGGACAAAGTACAGGGATGGGGTGTGGGGACAGGGCAGAGAGAGGGGCCATGGGCCCAGGGTGTAGTGATGGGGCATGGAGACAGAGCACAGGGATGTGGTGTGGGGATGGGGTACAGGGATGGGGCATGGATGGGGCAGAGAGAGGGGGGTGGGGACAGGGCAGAGACAGAGAGGTAGGGATAGGGTACAGGGATGGGGCTGGAGACAGAGTACAAGGGTGGGGTGTGGGGATGGGGCAGAGAGGGGGGTGGGAATAGGGTACAGGGATGAGGCTGGGGACAGAGTGCAGGGGTGGGGTGTGGGGACGGGACAGGGAATGGGGCATGGGGACAGGGTGCAGAGATGGGTTGTGGGAACAGGGCAGAGAGAGGGGGCATGGGCCCAGGGCATGGTGATGGGATGTGGAGAGACCGTGCAGGGGTGGAGTGTGAGGACAGGGCAGAGAGAGGGGGCATGGGCCCAGGGCATAGTGATGGGGCGTGGAGACAGGGTGCAGAGACGGGCACAGGGATAGGGTATGGGGGATGGGAATGGGGTACTAGGCACAGAGGGTGGGACCAGGCCTGTTTATGTCATTTCTAGCCACGCAGTGCCACTTCTTCCAGAGTTGCTGGGTGGCCGTTGTGCAGTGGGGCTGTGGGGCCTGTTTGGCCAGGGTGCTCTGAGGCACACAACAGTCAATGCTGGGAAAGCCGTTAGCCTGCGCCTGGCAGCACTAGATGGTTGTGCTGACATCGAATTTAGTGGCTGGTGGCTTGTTTTGGTGGTGGTTGTTGATGCCAGACAAGAGCCCCCAGAGTTTGCCTGCTCTAGTGGGTTGTGCGCTTTTAAATTCAGTTTTTCACTCTGTCACAGTAACGTGCTGAAAGGCTGATAACAAGGCACCTCCCATCAGAGTTTAAGCAGACCCTCAGTCCTAAAGTGCAGAGTACATTTATAATGCCTGTGCTTCTGGACTTGCAGTTGAGTGACTGGCATCAGTCATGCCTGGGCATCCTCATTGTTAATGCACTGCACGCTCCATGCCTGGTGTCTGCACCTGGGCAGTGTGGCCCGGGCCTCCGCCCTTGCTGTCTCCGTGTCTGAGGCTGAGTAGTGCACCAGGGCTCAGGCCACTCACCACCTTCTGCCCAGAACCTGAGCATGGCTACCTGACCCCAGGCTGGAGGCAGGACATGGGCCTCGCCTCCGGTGGGGGGCTCCGTGAGGTGGAGGAGCCTTCGCACTGTGTTGGGCTGCACGGGCACTTGCTGCTGTTGTCCACATACACGTCTTGGGGCCCCCAGGGCGGGCGCCTCCCCGCCTGGGCCCTCCTCACAGCAGGTAAGTCTCCCGATGTGGGACAGCAGCATGTGGGGCACCTGTATCTGCAGTTCTTTGAGGGGAAGGAGCTGCGCCTGAAGCAGGAGTACTTTGTGGTGGCCGCTACCCTGCAGGATATCATCCGCCGCTTCAAGTCCTCCAAGTTTGGCTGCCGGGACCCCGTGAGGACCTGCTTTGAGACGTTCCCAGACAAGGTGCGTGCGTGCGTGTGTGCACAAGGATGAAGCATGGGGCTGTCCAGGACAGGGTGTATGCAGCGTGTTCCCTCTCAAGATAGGCATGGCAGGAGTAGAACGGAAGGGCAGCACCTTTGCCGTAGCTTCTCCTGCCCCTGGCCCACCCTGTGCCGTGCCTCTGGACGTCTGCTGTCACTGTCATGGGACCATACCCGCCTTCCTCCCTGTCTAGGCGGCTCAGGCAGTGAGGGAGGGGAGCAGGTGAGTGGGAGCATAGGCCATTTTAAAATGAACACTCCATATCCTAGTGGGAAGGAACTCTCAGTCAGGGTGAGAGCGAGTTGCTGGAGAGCCCTCTGTAGGGGAGGAGAGGCCCCAATGCAGGGCCTCCAGCATGCCTGCCTGCCAGCCCTGGCTCCCCAGCAAGACCCTTGAGAGCCTTGCAGCCTCTGTTTCTGAGAAGGCTTCTTCAGTGTCTTCACTGTCATCACCAGTTCCTAACGCTGTTGTCACAGCTCCACCACGCACCTGGGTAGTGGCCATCTGCTTCCTGTCTGTCCCCTCATTCAGAGAGGGGCACCCCCAGGCAGAACTCACTGCCCCACCAGCAGGTGCCGAGGGCAGGCTGCTGATTGAGGACCTGCCCTCCTGTCGATTCCAGGTGGCCATCCAGCTGAATGACACCCACCCGGCCCTCGCTATCCCCGAGCTCATGCGAATACTGGTGGATGTGGAAAAGGTGGACTGGGACAAGGTAAGCGCCGAGGAGACGGGCACATGGGGTGACATTGTTGTCTGCGGATCGGGGTGTGGGGGAGGGCGCATATTCTCTGCAGACCTGGGTGTGTGTGGGGTGACAGTGTGCAGACCTGGGCGTATGTGTGGGCTGACAGTGTTCTCTGCAGGGCTGGGTGTGTGTGGGCTGACGTTGTTCTCTGCACACCTGGGCATATGTGTGGGGTGACAGTGTTCTCTGCAGACCTGGGTGTGTGTGTGGGTGACATTGTTCTCTGCACACCTGGGTGTGTATGTGGGGTGATGTTGTTCTCTGTAGACCTGGGCGTGTGTAGGGTGACAGTGTTCTCTGTACACCTGGGTGTGGGCGGGGTGATGTTCTCTGCAGACCTGGGCGTGTGTGTGGGGTGATGTTGTTCTCTGCAGGCCTGGGTGTGTGTGTGGGGCGACAGTGTTCTCTGTAGACCTGGGCATGTTTGTGGGGTGATGTTGTTCTCTGCAGGCCTGGGTGTGGGGGTGGGGGGTGGCGACAGTGTTCTCTGCAGACCTGGGCGTGTGTGTGGGGTGATGTTCTCTGCAGGCCTGGGTGTGTGTGTGGGGCGACAGTGTTCTCTGTAGACCTGGGCATGTGTGTGGGGTGATGTTGTCTGCAGGCCTGGATGTGTGTGTGGGGTGACAGTGTTCTCTGCAGACCTGGGCGTGTGTGGGGGGTGATGTTGTTCTCTGCAGGCCTGGGTATGTGTGTGGGGCGACAGTGTTCTCTGTAGACCTGGGTGTGTGTGGGGTGATGTTGTTCTCTGCAGGCCTGGGTGTGGGTGTGGGGGGTGGCAACAGTGTTCTCTGCAGACCTGGGCATGTGTGCGGGGAGACAGTGTTCTCTGCAGACCTGGGTGTGTGTGTGAGGCGATGTTGTCCTCTGCAGACCTGGGCATGTGTGCGGGGAGACAGTGTTCTCTGCAGACCTGGGCATGTGTGCGGGGAGACAGTGTTCTCTGCAGACCTGGGTGTGTGTGTGAGGCGATGTTGTCCTCTGCAGACCTGGGTGTGTGCAGGGAGACAGTGTTCTCTGCAGACCTGGGTGTGTGTGGGGGGTGATGCTGTCCTCTGCAGACCTGGGTGTGTGCGGGGAGACAGTGTTCTCTGCAGACCTGGGCGTGTGTGGGGGGTGATGTTGTTCTCTGCAGACCTGGGCGTGTGCAGGGAGACAGTGTTCTCTGCAGACCTGGGTGTGTGTGCGGGGAGACAGTGTTCTCTGCAGACCTGGGCGTGTGGGGGCTGACAGTGTTCTCTGCAGTCTGTTCAGCCTATCCAAAGAAAAATTATGAATGGTTGACCTTATCCTTGGAAGCTGAGATAGGTACGTCCTTGTAACCATGTGGGAAATAGATGGAAATTACCACTGAAAACGACAGAGTGGCAGGGGAAAGAAGGTCATTCAGAGAGCTTCTGGTCTTTCTCACATCTGACGGGGAGACATGGAGTCAGAACAAGGGTATGAAGGGGAAAAGAGCAATCGTTTGAAGGCAAGGAAAGGTTTCTGACACTTCTTAAGGCTTCTCATGTATGTATCTTGTCTTAGAATTCATGGTAAAAAGCAGACACTATGAAGTTTTAAGGAAATGCATATTTTTGCATATATGTGTTTGTTCTCACGACTCAGCTTATTTGGGTCCTAGATTTTTTTACGATAGTGAGATCGTCTCAATCTAGCTTTAACTAAATCTGCCTGTAAATCCATATTTTTTTACCCTGTTACAGAAAACCCGGGTGCCCTCAGGTCTCTGGGAGTGTGCTTTCTGGGTGAGGCTGCCCCGAGATGGGTGGCGCCCAGTGGGTCTCCCCTCCCGGCCATCAAAGGGCACGGTGCATGGGGAAACCGGTGTCTCCTGCAGCTATGACTGTGGGTGGTGAAGTGGAGTTGGCAGAAATAGGAACAGCGGAGTGTTCTATTTCCGGGTGTGGGGAGGGTAACAAGCGCCTAGGGGCAATCTCTAAGTTATGGTCCCCCAATTTTAAGATGAATAGATGTTGATAGCAACACGTCATCAGAAACACCTTCTTCCCCCTTGTCTGGCTGCCTCAGTCAGGCGCCTTTCATATTTTTGGCACCTCAGAGTGTCATTCCGCGCCTCTTCTGGCGCCCCCTTGGACTTGCGCCCAGGGGCAAGTGTCCCACTCTGGGCGCACCACCCCTATGCCTCTGGTCTGTTTTGCTTACCCATAAAGAATGGTTTGAAAAGGCAGATTAAAAAGGTGATTCCTAGGTGTTAAGGGTGGGCGTTGTTTGTGTGTGTGCATGTGTGTTGGATCAGGACATAAGCTTAATTCCTCCTGTTCGAGGGCGAAGAGCAGTGGGTTCGTGGTTGATTTTGGCAGCCGCAGCTGAGCCCTGGGAGCGAGCCTGGGGGCGTGTGGCACTTTTCCTGGGGTCTGAACCTTTGTTCTCCAGACCTGCATCTTGCCTAGGTGTCCGGCAGTAGAGCTGCTTGTTTCTAGACAGAATGCTCTTGAGTGGTCCTTTTTTAAAATGTTTTTCTTTTTTTTTTTATTTGATTAAATTTTTTTATCTTTTTTTTTAAATTGTACTTCAGGTGAAGGTTTACAGAACAAATAGTTATCATTAAACAGTACTACACATATTGTTTTATGACATTGGTTAACAACCCCATGACATATCAAGCCTCTCCCTTCTCGACTTTTTTTTTGGTGAAAATATGCATAGCCAAAGATGCACCATTTCAAAAATTTCTACATGCGCAGTTCAGTGACATCGACTTAAATTTTTTTATCTTAAATCAACTTTGTTGTTGTGTGGGTGCCGGTGAGTTGGTATTAATTAATAGCGACCCATATAACAAAATAGAACTGTCCTGTAAGATTTTCTTGACCATAATCTTTATGGAAGCAGATTGTCAGCTCTTTCTCCTGTGGAGTAGCTGGGCGGTTTCAAACCCGCCAACCTTTGGGTAGCAGCTGAGCACTTAACCATTGCACCACCAGGGCTCCTTTGAGTGGTCCTTTTGTTTATGCCAGGCCTGGGAAATTACAAAGAAGACCTGTGCGTACACCAACCACACAGTGCTGCCTGAGGCCTTGGAGCGCTGGCCCGTGTCCATGTTTGAGAAGCTGCTGCCGCGGCACCTGGACATCATCTACGCCGTCAACCAGAGGCACCTGGATGTGAGCGCCTGCCCTGACAGGGGATGTGGGGCTACAGTGAGGCTGGGGCCCTCATCCCCTGTGGTGAAGCACTTGACCTGTGAGAGGAGCAGCTCATGTCTTCTAGAGTGCAGGGGTGGGGCTGTCTATCCTGCTGAGGCCTTGGGTGTACAGGAGTTTGTGGATTCAGCCCTTTCTAAAATGTCTCCATCCCTGAGCAAGGCTAAGATGTAGTGTCCTTTTCTGTAAGGTCAGAAGGCCTTGTCCCATGGACCTCATAGTGGCATTGGGTGCTTGAGGAACAAAACACTCTGTGCTTTCTCTGCTCCGCAGAGTGGGTAGTGGTGCAAGAACAGGGGGACTGAGAATTCAGATGTAATTATAGTTCACCTTTTAACCCTTTGTTGAAAAAGTAGCTGTTCCCACTGGTCACAATCTGGTTATATCTAACAGAAATAGGTGCCTGGGCATGTCTTTCTGCCCAGCTGGTCCTCTCATCTCCTCTTGACAGAGCAGCGCTGTGAGGCCTTGGGCCCAGCCCTCCCTGCTGAACCCATCCGGGAGTCTGGGAAACAGTGCCGAGCTGCTAAGCTGTGTGGGTGCCATGGTGCTGGGCTTCCCAGAAGGAGAGAACCTCCCAGGCTGTGGTGGCGCTCACTTGGCCCCAGGAGCTCTGGTTGCTGAGATTGCTGTGCTCTCCATCTCACACAGCACGTGGCGGCCCTGTTCCCTGGTGATGTGGATCGCCTGCGGAGGATGTCTGTGATCGAGGAGGGGGACTGCAAGCGGATCAACATGGCACACCTGTGTGTGATTGGGTCCCACGCCATCAATGGCGTGGCCAGGATCCACTCGGAGATTGTGAAGCAGTCTGTGTGAGCACCTATGCCTCATGTACCACCTTCTCCCCAGGCTGTGACGGTGGGCCCACACTGCCTGTGTCTATCTGCCACACACACAGGGCCCCTGTGTTCCTGCATCTTTGGTCTGTCCAGGCAGGGTTCTATGGTCTGAAGCACAAGCACGTGGAAGCGTTGGAGGGGCTGCAGCCCTTGGTGTGGGTGGAGGGGGCACTGCTGTGGCCCATCTGAGTGTGCCTGTGTTTCTGGTGCTAGCCAGGGGTTTGCGTGGTATATTACTTCATCCCCACAACAGACTTCTGAGTTGGGTGTCCCATTCTGCAGATGAGGAAACTGAGCCTGGGCTTCTCAAGCTCTAAAGCCTGCATGCTCTCCACGGTCCTGACTGGAAGCTGTGTCCATGCAGACCATGAGGACGTGGTCTGCAGAGGGCCGGCCTTAGGACCATGTGGGACAGCCAGCACAGACAACAGCCAGATAGCGAACGCTCCCAAAGCAGGCAGTGTGGGCGTCATCTGGACATGTGCAGCCATCTTAGCAGCTCAGAACAGCTTAGAAAATAAAACTAAAACACAGAGTTTCAGGGTCTTCAGGGCATTTCATTAAAAGGTCTGTATGTCTGCTGCTCACCGAGTTCAGAACAAAGTGTTGTGAAGGGTTACCTGTCTTCTGTTGTTTGTAGCTTTAAAGACTTTTATGAGCTGGAGCCAGAGAAGTTCCAGAACAAGACGAATGGCGTCACACCCCGCCGGTGGCTCCTGCTGTGCAACCCGGGGCTGGCCGACATCATCGTGGAGGTGAGGACCAGAGCCTGCCTCTGTCCCCACGGGGACGCTGGGTCTGACAAGGAAGTGGCAGCTCCTGGACACATCCTGGTGTGGAGTGGGGCTAGTCAGCAGGCCCTGGTAAAGGCAGGCAGAAGCCATCTCTGGGCTCCAGGAAGGGCTGTGAGGGGACTGCCAGGCAGAGCGACACAGCCCCACAGATGAAAGGGGCCAGCTGTGTATGCTGGGGGTCTGTGAGGCACAGGCGCTTTTGCTCATGCACTTATTCACAGTTGACTTCAGTCAAGAAGGAGATACCTAGACTTTGGGTGGCAGGTGGCCAGTCCTCAGATGCTCACAACACCAGTGCACGGTGCAGGTGGAGGCATCCTGAGAAAACCATGGTGCCTGAGAGCTTGTCAAGGGAGACTGCCTCATCTGGGGCTGTGTGTGCACGTGTGTGCGCCTGCTTGTGTGTGTGTGCACATATGTGTGCATGTGTAAATGTGTGCAAGTGAGCATGTGTGCATATGTGCACACATGTGCATATGGATGTGTGCATATGTGTGCACGTGTGTGCATGTTTGCAAATGGAAGTGTGTGCATGCATGTGTGCATGTTTAACTGCACATGTATGTGTGCGTGCATGCGTGTCCCAGAAGCCTTCCTGAGAACAAGACAGTGGAGTTAAGACCTGGGGCATGGAGGGAGGTACCAGGAGTGGTGCCTCCGGTGGAGCAAATTTCTGGTCCAAGGCCTTGTAGCCAGAGGGAGAAGGTGCATCCAGGGACAGGAAAGGCAGGTGTGGCTTCAGTGCAGGGGACAAGGTGAGATAGAATGTGAGGAGAGAATGGTGAGACAGCTGGGATACTTGTGGACTAGCTTAGGAATTTTTCTCTTTGCCTTGAGTTAGCAACAAGAGGCCCTAAGCAGGAGGTACTCAATGAGATTTCTGTTTTGAGGTGGGTGCAAGGAGGTGGAGAGGTGTGGCAGGGGTGGGCTCTGGGAGGTGGAGGGGTCTGGGAGGTGAAGGGGTACAGCGGGTTGGCCATGGAAAGGTGGAAGGGTGTGGCAGGGGTGGGCACGGGGAGGTGTAGGGGCATGGGAGGTGTTGGCTGGTGGTGGAAGGTATAGGGGTGGGTGTGGGGAGGGGTGTGGCACATGGAGGGGTGCAGAAGGTAGAGGAGTATGGAGAGGGTAGGTGCAGGGAGGTGGAGAGCAGGGGTGGGCACGGGAGGCAGAGAGGCATAATAGGGGCCAGTGCGGGGAGGTGGAGCGGCGTAGTAGGGGTTGGGGTGGGGATGCAGAGGGGTGTAGCAGGAACAGGCATAGGGCAGTGAGAAGGACTCGTGTCCTCCTGCCCCAGGTGGCCTGCCATGTTGAGATGGGTGGTTTCACATGCCACACACTGGGAGGAGACTTGATGTGCGCGGTGTAGGCTTTTGTGTTTGGTTGGGGAGACATTCTGGAGGAAGCGGTAGGAGGACACACTGCCTGACATGAGAGGTGCCCGAGGAGGGGCTGCTCAGTGGGCTTGGAGGCCTAGTGTGGATGGCGTTTCCTGGAGGGATGGAGGGCAGGCCTGCCGGATGGCTGGAAGGATGGGCCTGGCGAAGAGGAGCAGAGGAGAGGGTGACAAGACTCGGGAGCTGAGGGCCGTGCTTCTGGGAGGCACGTCCAGCGGTGAATAGAAACACGTGTCTCCTTTACTCTTCTAGAAAATTGGGGAGGGTTTCCTGACTGACCTCAGCCAGCTGAAGCAGCTCCTGCCCCTGGTCAATGATGAAGCTTTCATCAGGGATGTGGCCAAGGTCAAACAGGTGGGCCTCATACTCAGGATTGTGTCTTTGCTGAATTGTGTCCTGGGGTGCCGGTGCAAGCCCATCCTGGCATTGAGTAGGTAGGTTTATCAGGACTCAGAGTGCCCCAGGGTTCTGGGGTACTCTCAGGCTTTTGTGAAGACCTCGACCTCAGACTGTCTCCAAGCCTGGCTTCCCGCTCCCACCAGCATTCTGTAGGAGGGGCCCAACCTGTGTGATGCTGCTGGGGAGAGCCACCTACAAACGTGTCTGATCACTGCCCTCTCCAATCGCGTCTCAGCATCCCCAGCAGCAGTCAGACTCTGTAGAGAGTTTCCCAGTGATCTCACTCTTGCCAAACCAGACCAGCATTAGTCCTTTGAAATCTTTTAAGCAAACACATGGCAACTTTGACAGAGAAGCCAGGGACACAGCCACTGCTGCTCTTGCTGTGCAGACAGGGGCCAGGGGTGCCGTCAAGACCTCTGGTCCTCTGCATGGCCAGCCATGTGTCTCCCCCTGATGCCTACACAAAGTGAGGGGTCCAGAAGCAGTCCTTTGTTCTAGGTCCTTCCTGTGTCTGGCTCCCTGCGCCTTTCCCTGACTGCCCACCAGCCCCTCCTCTCCCTGTCCTGTCCTGTGGGCCTTCAGTTCTGCTCCAGGTCTGTGCCTCATGGCACATGTCTGTTCAGCACCGCCCTGTGTGTATGTGCCCCCTGAGAAAGCAGAGCTTCTCTGGGCTTCAGAAGTCCGTGTTTGGAGCAGTGCCACGGGGTGGTCCCGCAAGCTGTCTAGCCCATCCCTTCCCTTGACTCTTCCCAGGAGAACAAGCTGAAGTTCTCTGCCTTCCTAGAGAAGGAGTACAAGGTAAAAATCAACTCCTCCTCCATGTTTGACGTGCATGTCAAGAGGATCCATGAGTATAAGCGCCAGCTGCTGAACTGTCTGCACATCATCACCCTGTACAACCGTGAGTGGCCCCCTCCATCTCCCTTCACTGTCTTCTAGGCATCCAGTGGACACATGCCTATGTCCAGGCCCTGAGTCCTACTCTCCATAGTCAGCATGGGTGGGTGGGGATAACATCACATGCTGGTCTGTCTGTGCACCCAGTGCTAGAATGATGACCAGAGAAGGGACAAGTGAGCTCTCAGCTTCTAACCCTGGTGTGTAGGGGGCCCTGGGCTGAGGCTCGGAACAGTCAGCGTGGGCCTCACTGGTGGAGGTGGGACTTCTGTAAGACCCTGAAGCTGGGTTTTATGTTCAGTTTAGTTTTTATTTTAAATTTAGTTATTATCTCTAGTAGACTCATCTTAAGTATTTGGCAAAGTTTTGCTTAACACAGATGTTTAAAGTATACTTATAAGGAACAAACCAGAACCAGTTGCCATCAAATCAGTCCCAGCTCATAGTGACTCAATGTGGGTCAGAGTAGAAGTCTGCTCTGTAGGGTTTTCAGTGGCTGATTTTTTGGAAGTAGATTTCCAGGCTTTTCTTCTGAGATACCTCTGCGTACCTTAAACCTCCAACCTTTCAGTTAGCAACTGAGCACATTAACTGTTTGCACCACCCAGGGACTCCAAGAAATAAAATAGTGTATGTTAAATTTTTTCATGTCTCTTAAATTATTTAGATGGCACTCAATTATGAGAACAAACATGAATAAAGACCCCTTTAAATGTAAGTTTGAACATTTGGTAGGTTTACAAATAAAATAGTAAAACCTTAAGGAAAAACTAGGTTTTAGAAATTTCATAATGTTTATAAAGTGAATATTAGTTCTGAAAACCAAACGAGCTACAAATACTCTTTTGTAGATAGCAAAGGTACTGTCAAAGGGCACCATGTCCGCTATTATAATTGGATAAGGCTCGTCCAGTCTGTTGGCCAGGTAGCTATCTTCCAAATTTCTCGTCATAGACAAGTGAATGCTTCTAGTGTTGCAGCCATTTGTTGAGACATCTCAATTGGCATTCTGTCAATTCCTGGAGGCTTATTTTTCACCAATGCCTTCAGTGCAGCTTGACTTCCTTCTTCAGTACTATCAGTTCTTGATCATATGCTACCTCCTGAAACAGTTGGAAGACAGCTAACTGGCCAGCTGACTGGAAGAGATCCATATACGTTCCCATTCCAAAGAAAGGTGATCCAACAGAAGGCAGAAATTACCGAACAATATAATTAATATCACATGTAAGTAAAACTTTGCTGAAGATATTTCAAAAATGGTTGCAGAAGTACATTAACAGGGAACTGCTAGAAATTCAAACCAGATTGAGAAGAGGATATGGAATGAGGGCTATCATTGCTGATGTCAGATGGATCTTGGCTGAAAGCAGAGAATGCCAGAAAAATGTTTGCCTATGTTTTATTGATTACACAAAGGCATTCGATAACATTGCAAAGCATGGGAATTCCAGAACACACAATTGTGCTCACGTGGAACCTGTACATAGACCAAGAGGCAGTCGTTCAAAAGGAGCAAGGGTACACCGCATGGTTTAAAGTCAGGAATGGTGTGTGTCAGGGTTGTATCTTTTATCTATTCAGTCTGTATGCTGAACAGATAACCAAGAAGCTGGAATGAAGACGAATGTAGCATCAGGATTGGACCTGCGATATGCAGATGACACAACTTTTGCTTGCTCAAAGTGAAGAGGACTTGAAGCACTTACTGATGAAGATGAAGATCAAAGACTACAGCCTTCAGCATGGATTACACCTCAACATAAAGAAGACAGAAATCCTCACAACTGGACCAAGAAGCAACATTATGATAAACGGAGATAATACTGAAGTTGTCAAGGATTTCATTTTACTTGGATCCACAATCAACGCCCACGGAAGCAGCAGTCAGGAAATCAAACGACGTATTGCATTGGTCAAATCTGCTGCAAAAGACCTTTCTAAAGTGTTAAAAAGCAAAGACATCACTTTGAGGACTAAGGTGCGCCTAACCCAAGTCATGATATTTTCAGTCATCTTATATGCATGTGAAAACTGGAGAATGGATAAGGAAGACCGAAGAAGAATTGATGCTTGTGAATTATGGTGTTGGCGAAGAATGTTGAATATCCCATGGACTGCCAGAAGAACAAACAAATCTGTCTTGGAAGAAGTAGAGCCAGAATGTTCCTTAGAAGAGAGGATGGGGAGACTTCCTCTCACATAGTTTGGACATGTTATCAGGAGGGACCAGTCCCTGGAGAAAGACATAATGCCTGGTAAAGTGGAGGGTCAGTGAGAAAGAAGAAGACCCTCAACAAGAGGGACTGACAACAGTGACTGTAACAGTGGGCTCAGACACAGCAAGGATTATGAGGACGGCGCAGGACCAGGCAGTATTTCCTTCTGTTGTACACAGGGTCATTGGGAGTCTGAGCCAACTCGATGGCACCTAACAACAACAGCAAGGCTTGTCCAGGTGCAAGAATCTGGCCCCTCTGAGGCATGATGTAATATGGTTGATGCTGTCTTTATGGAGTGCTTCTGATGCTAAGCCTCAGCAAAGTCACATGAGGTGGCAGCAGGTGAGCCTCCCTCCCCCATCCCCTTGGATGGTGGGGCAGCACAGCAGCCCAGTGATGAGTGTGACCACCCCCCCCGGAACAGCACTTACATAGTCACCTAGCAGTAGCTAATACCATGTGGTGCGAAACTTCTGTTTGCTTTTCCATGCTGTGGTTTTCTTTTGCAGCTGTATGTTCTGCATTTTTCTTCATTTTTCTCTGTGATGCACCAGTTCCCCTTCCTGAACAATTCTGTTGGTTCCTGATGTATGAGCAACAGTGAAAGTAGCTCACAACTCCTTCCCTCCACTCCATCACCTACTTTTAGCCAATGGTATCGTCATCTTTTAGTGTTTACCTTTAGATAAGGATTTACAGAACAAACTAGTTTCTCATTGAACAGTTGGTACACATATTATTTTGTGACATTGGTTAACAACCCCACAACATGTCAACACACTCCCTTCTCAGCCTTGAGTTCTCCATAACCAGCTTTCTGGTCCCCTCCTGGCTTCTAGGCATTCCCCCGGGGCTGGTGTGCTCCTTCAGTCTCGTTTTGCTTTATGGGCCTGTCTAATCTTTGGCTAAAGGGTGAATCTCAGGAATGACTTCATTACTGAGCTATAAGGGTGTCTGTGGGTCATATTCTCCAGGTTTTTCCAGTGTCTGTCAGACCAGTAAGTCTGGTTTTTTTGTGTGTGTGTGTGTTAGAATTTTGTTCTACATTTTTTGCCAGCTCTGTCTGGGACCCTCTGTTGTGATCTCTGTCAGAGCAGTTGGTGATGGTAGCCAGATACCATGTAGTTGTTCTGGACTCAGTCTGGTGGAGGCTATGGGAGTTGTGGTCCATTAGTCTTTTGGACCAATCTTTCCCTTGTGTTTTTGGTTTTCTTCAGACACTTCTTAAAAGCTTGCAGGCAGCCACGTAAGATGCATCAGTTGGTCCCAGCCACCTCAAGTAAAGGAGAATGAAGAACACCAAAGACACAAGGAAAGTATTAGCCCAAGAGACAGAAAGGGCCACATAAACCAGAGACCTCATCAGCCTGAGACCAGAAGAACTACATGGTGCCCGGCTACCACCAATGACTGCCCTGACGGGGGACATAACAGAGAGTCCCTGATGGAGCAGGAGAAAGGTGGGATGTAAAACTCAAATTCTAGTAAGAAGACCAGACTTAATGGTCTGAGACTGGAGGAACCCTGGAAAGCACGGCCCCCAGATTCTCTATCAGCCCAGAACTAAAACAATTTCCGAGGCCAGCTCTACAGACAGGGATTGGACTGGACTGTGGGACATAAAATGATACTTGTGAGGAGTGTGCCTCTTAGCTCAAGTAGATACAAGAGACTAAATGGGCAGCTTCTGTCCGGAGGTGAGATGGGAAGGCAGAGAGGGTTAGGAGCTGCTTGAATGGACATGGGGAATCAGGGGTGGAAAGGAGGAGTGTGCTGGTGCAGTATGGAGAGAGCAATTAGGGTCACATAACAATGTAGGTATAAATTTTTGTATGGGAGACTAACTTGAAATGTAAACTTCATTTAAACTACAACAATAAAAAAACAAAAAAAAACCCAGGCACTACTTACCAAAGTAGAAGGAGAACGTTTTCTTTATAAACTATGTTATGCCAATTGAGCTAGATGTTCCAAGTCGCTATTTTTTTAAGGGATCAACTTTTTTTTTTTTTTTTTAATTGTATTTCAGGTGAAGGCTTATAGAACAAATAGTTTCTCATGAAACAGAAGTACACATGTTGTTTTCTGACATTGGTTAACAACCCCACAACATATCAACCCTCTAACTTCTCAACCTTTTTTTTTTTTTTTTTGGTGAAAATACACATAGCCAAAGATACACTATTTCAAAAATTTCTATATGCACAGTTCAGTGACATTGACTACGCTCTTCAAATTGTGCTGTTATTCTCACTTAAGATGAAGGCTTACAGAACAAAATAGTTTCTCATTTAACAGTTACTATAAATGTTGCCCTATGACAATGGTTGACAATCTCACAACACATCAACAATATCCTTACTCAACCTTTGGGTTCCCTATCACCAGCTTCCTTGTCCCCTTCTGCTTTCTGGCCCTTGTCACTGGACTCCTGTACCTCGTTAGTCTCATTTGGTTTTACGGGGCTGTCCACTCCCAGGCTGAACAGTGAACCTCGGAGGTAACTTCACCACTGAGCTAAAAGGGTGTCTGGGGGCCATACTCTAGGGGTTTCTCCAGTCTCCTTTAGGCCAGTTAATCTGGTCTTTTTTTTGTGGGTTAGAATTATGCTCTATATCCTTCACCGGCTCTGTCCAGAACCCTCTGTTGTGTAAGGGATCAACTTTTTAAGAAATTTTTTATCATGGTATAAAATATATATAACATAACATTTGCCAATTCAACAATTTATTTTGCATTTTTTTCAGTAATTTCTACATGCATAATTCAGTGACATTGATTACCTTCATCATGTTGTACGACAATCACCGCTATCCTTTTCCAAATTATTCACCATCCTTAACAGAAACTCACTTTACCCCTAAACAATGACTCCCCCTCTCTCTTTTCCCTCTCTCCCGTGGAAACCACTAATAAACTTTTTTTATTTGTTCTGGATAGTTAAGTGAGATCATATATTTGCCCTTTTGTGAGTGACTTATTTCACTCAGCATAATATTTTCAAGGTTCATCTGTGTTGTAGTATGTATCAGGGCTTCATTTCCCTTTATGGCTGAGGAATATTCCATTGTGTGTATGTTCTCCATTTTGTTTATCCGTTCATGATGGACATTTAGGCTGTTCCTACCTTTTAGCTATTATGAAAAGTATACAGGTTTCTGTTTGTGTTCCTGTCTTCACTTCTTCCGGGTGTGTATCTAGGACTGGGATTCGGGGTCATACGGTAGTTCTGTGTTCAGCTTTTTGAGGATCTTCCAGTCTGTTCTCCATTTTACATTCCCACCAGCGGTGGATGAGGGTTCCAATTTCTCCACATCCTCACCGATAGTTATTTTCTGTTTTTTAATCATAGCCATTCTAGTGGAGGTGAGGTAGTATCTCAGTGTGGTTTTGATTTGCATCTCCCCAATGACTAATGAGGAGAGCTGGTGGTGCAGTGGTTAAGAGCTGCTAACCAAAAGGTAGGCAGTTCAAATCCACCAGCCATTCCTTGGAAACCCTATTGGGCAGCTCTGTTCTGTCCTGTGGGGTCGCTATAAGTCAGAATCAACTAGATGGCAATAAGTTCGGATTGTTTTTTATCAATGACTAATAAAGGAGCTTGGATGGTGCAAGCAATTTGTGATCAGCTGCTAGCCTAAATGTTGGCTGTTCTAACCCACCCAGCAGCTCCATGGAAGAAAGGCCTGCCAACTGATTCCATAAAGATTTACAGCCACAAAAACCTTATGGAACAGTTCTACTCTGTACACATAGTGTTGCCATAGTCAGGGACCGACTCAACAGTAGCTGACAACAACAGCAGCGATGATTAATGAGGTCCCTGGGTGGCGTAGAAGATTTGTGCTTGACTGTTAACCTGAAGGTTGGTGGTTCAAACCCACCCAGTCGCACCGTGGAAGAAAGGCCTGGTGATCTGCTTCATAAAGATTATAGCCAAAACCCTATGGAGCAGATCTACTGTGTATACATAGGGTTGCTGTGAGTTGGAATCAACTCAATGGCAATGGGTTTGGGGTTGTTTTTTTTGTTAATCACTAACAACACTGAGCATCTTTTCATGTGCTTGGCCATTTGAATATCCTCTTTGGTAAAATCTCTATTCAAGTCCTTTGCCCATTTTTTGATTTGGTTATTTATCGTTTTGTTGTAAAGTTGTGGGAGTTCTTTATATATTCTGGATATTAAACCCTTGTCAGATATATGGTTCCTCAAAATTTTCTTCTAATCTGTAGGTTATTGCTTCCGTTTGTTGATGATGATGTATTAGCTTTTTTTTTTTTTTTTTTAAATAATGTTTTATTGTGTTTTTGGTGAAGTTTTACACAGCAGTTTAGGTTCAACAATTTCTACACGAGTTGTTCAGTGACATTGGTTACATTCTTCATGATGTGTGAACATGCTCATTATTCCCATTCTGGTTGTTCTGATTATAATGATGTGTTAGCTTTTAATGATACCCTGTGATTCCCAGCTATTCAGATAAAGCAGTCAACAAACGTATTCTTCCACCAGTCTTCCTCCTTGCCTCGTGTGTGCGTGCGCTTGTGCGCTTGTGTGTGTGCATGCACCATTCCTCCATAGTTAGAGCACATGACGTTTACACTCTGCCCTGCTCCCCTTATTTCTGTCTTTATGTTGGTCTGTCAGCAGACACATCTGCTGCATACTCACCACCAGTCCTTTTGTCAAGGCCATCCCACCCACCCCTTTTGGCTGGAGTCTGTCCTATAGAACACAATGGCTTGTGTGGACAGTGTTGCCCTGAAGTCTTGCTTGTTCATAACAGTCTGTAGCCTTTAAACATGGAGGACAATTTCAAGGCTGAATATTAAATTTTTGACTTTACTTTCTTTCCTTGAGTGTTGTCTTAGTCATCTAGAAATACCGCAAGTGAATGGCTTTAACAAACAAGTTTAGTCTTTCACAGTCTAAGAGGCTATAAGCCCGAATTCAGGGTTCCAGCTCCAGCGGAATGCTTTCTCTTTCTGTCGGCTCTGAGAGAAGGTCCTTGTCATCAGTCTTCCCCTGGTCTAGGAGCTTCTCTGCATAGGAACCCTGAGTCCAAAGGATGCACTCTGCTACTGGTGCTGCTTTCTTGATGGTATGAGGTCCCCGTGTCTTTCTGCTCGCTTCTCTCTTTTATGTGTGAAAAGAGATTGACTCAAGACACTATCCAATCTTGTAGATTGAGTCCTGTCTGATTAACATGACTACCATTAATCCCATCTCATCAACATCATAGAGATAGGATTTACAACACATAGGTAAATCACATCAGATGACAAAATGGTGGACAGTCACACAATACTGGGAATCATGGCATAGCCAAGTTAACATATTTTTTGGGGACACAGTTCAATCCATGAAAGTGTCTTTTAGGTGTTGCTCCACTGTCTGAGGATGGGATGTTGGTGTGGAGAAGTCTGGCACTGTCTAATTTTCTCTCACTCATAAGGGAGTTGCTCCTGCTGCCTGTCCTGGGTCTCCTAGGCCCTGTCTTGGTGTTGACCATTGTGGGTCAGTTGCCCTGATACTCAGGTTGCTTTTTGAGTGTGTTGATTGGTATCTTGTATTATTTCAAGACGGTTTTCCTGAAGTATGTTTTAAAGTGTTTGGCCCTCTTGTTTTGGTTTTCTCCTTCTGGGGCTCCAGCTGGTTTAGGATTGATTTTCTTTACCTATCTTCTTGTCTGTTGATTTCTCTTTTTCCTGTTTGCTGTGTCTCTTGCTACATGTTTTGTGTCTCTTCCTTCTTTGGTTCTGTCATCAGGCCGTGCATCTGTGCAACAGTTCTTCCTTCCCTCTGTCCTGTGCTCTGCCAGTCCTTCTGTCCCAGGCTCCTTGGTCCTCTTGTCTGAGGGCTGAGTCCTGGCCCTGTCATCTTCCACAGGTCTGTGGTAGCTGGAAGGCAGGCTTCACTTCTTGTTGTCTGTAGTGAAACTGCATGCCTTTACTTTTGTTGTTCGTATTGGAGTGAGTTGTATTGCCCTGGACTGTGAGTAGATGGTTCCGGGGGGGTAGGTGAAGCTCCAGGGAAGCTTCCAGGTTTCGAAGCTCTCCTTTTGCAATGTCAAATCACTGTCTCTTCAAGAAGTGGCCCCTCTCTGGCCACATTCTTTCCTTCTCTCCAAGGCTGGCCCAGTGCAGGAGGCTCCCTCACCAGCCCTGGCTTCTGTTTGTCAGTCGCAGGTGACAGGATGTCCAAACTGTTCTTCCAAGGGCTGACCACTTGTAGAAGAGGTGCTGTTGAGATCTGCCCCTGGCTCCTGGGGCTCCTTCTATATCACCCCCGCCTCTGGCCCTCCAGCTACTCCCAGCACCTGCTCCCAGGAGGACGGGTGACCCCTGAATCCCATGCTACCAGCAGAAGCTCTCTCTGTGACCTGGCACTGGCCGCTGCCTGCACGTGACTTGGTGGCATTTACAAACTAGTAGGAGCTGGCACACTGTTCCTCTTTCCTAGTTTTGGTAAAAATAGAGTTTGTGTTTTTACTTTACCTATTTATTGTTTTTCTATTCTCTGTGTTATTCTATGTGATTCCTGGATGCGGGGAGGTTCCAATTAAGAGACAGCCATGTTCCTACTGGAACCAGAAGTCAGGTGTTAGAAATAAGCTGCGACTTGGCTGGCTGTGGCTGGGGGGCCTGGCTCCTTGGTGAGCAGCTAGCCGGGGCTGACTCACCCCATTTTTGCTTCACCCCCACCCCAAAAATCTGAAAATCGCTCATCTGGCAAGGACTGCCTTGGTTTGGGGAGGCTGAGGTGGACCCACCATGCTAGCACAGTCCTGAGATCCCTTGTGGTGGGAGTCCTCAGGTCCTGATGGGGAGTGTGGGGAGTTGGGGGCTTGTGACCCAGGTTCTAAGAGAGAGTGTGAAGGAGTTAGGGGCTTGTCTAACCCCTCGAGTGCCGACGGCCCCATTACCACATCCCAAGGTCGTCTGTGTCTCTCCCTATACTCAGAGCAACATGCCTAAAGTACAGTCTAACAGGAGTGCTGTCTTGTTCAAGGGTGTTGAGTAATGGTGCCCACACCCGGAGTCAGGCTGCAGCACTTCTCTGAGACGGTGTGAGGGTGGTGTTTGCTGAGACAGTGGCGCCAGGAGTCTGTGTCCTGCCAGTCAGCAGCTCCAGGCCTTCTTGGAGGAAGCAGAGTCAGGGTCCCGCTGGCGGCTCCAGGCTGTCCTGGAGGAAGCACAAGGAGTCTGCGTCCCGCTGGAGGCTCCAGGCCGTCCTGGAGGAAGCACAAGGAGTCTGGGTCCTGCTGGAGGCTCCAGGCCCTCCTGGAGGAAGCAGAGTCGGGGTCCCGCTGGAGGCTCCAGACCCTCCTGGAGGTAGCACAAGGAGTCTGGGTCCTGCTGGAGGCTCCAGGCCCTCCTGGAGGAAGCAGAGTCAGGGTCCCACTGGAGGCTCCAGGCCCTCCTGGAGAAAGCACAAGGAGTCTGGGTCCCGCTGGAGGCTCCAGGCCCTCCTGGAGGAAGCACAAGGAGTCTGGGTCCTGCTGGAGCACCAGGCCCTCCTGGAGGAAGCACAGAGTCAGGGTCCTGCTGGCGGCTCCAGGCCTTCCTGGAGGAAGCACAGAGTCAGAGTCCCGTTGGAGGCTCCAGGTCCTCCTGGAGGAAGCACAGATTCAGGGTCCTGCTGGCGGCTCCAGGCCTTCCTGGAGGAGGCACAGAGTCAGGGTCCCGTTGGAGGCTCCAGGCCCTCCTGGAGGAAGCACAGAGTCAGGGTGGACAGTCTGTCACATGTGGACCTGTCGCCCACTGCGTCTCTGGGTCTTGGTCTCAGGGCCTCCAACCACTGCAGTAGTTGGGCACATGTAGTTTCCTGCCCTGGGCATTGGTGTGGGTCGGGGTTTGGTGCCTCACTGGATCTCCTTTGTCTGCAGGAATAAGGAAAGACCCAACAAACTCCTTTGTGCCCAGGACTGTCATGATTGGGGGAAAGGTGAGTGATTTCCTGTGGCCCTCATTTCTGAGATTGGCCCAAACCACCACCCACGCTTTGTTGGGTGGTCTGTAAGCTTTTTGGTGGGTCAGCAGAACTTGGAACAGCGGCCCAGGGGTCAGGATGCTGAGGGCAGCTATGCCTGGTAGGCAGCATCAGTGCAGAGATCACCTGCCCCTGGGGCCTGGGGCCTGGGGGGCTGAGGGGATATCCCACCTCCACTGACTTGGAGGTTTGACGGGACCATTCCCTGACTCCAACAGCCAAGCTGGTCCCCTACAGGGCTTGCCAGACCCTCCACCACAGGTGGGCACAGTGCTGTCTGCATGCTGCCTCTGTCCATGTCATAGGCAAGCCCCTTTGGAGCACTGAGCAGCTGTGTCCCAGGTGGACGCAGGCGCAGTGTGGCTGCTGTATCCATCCGTGTGGGTGACTTGGAGCCCAGCTTGCTTTTAGTTCCATTTTATTTAATGTGGCACACTCTTGGAATCCTAGAGCTGATACCTAATCCCAGCATACTGCCATAAAGGACTGGCAGGCCAGTCCTTGGCGTTCAGTCCTCCCACCACCAGCCCTGCACCTTGGTCCTCATCCAGCAACACAGAAGATCCGCGAGTGCAGCTGGTTTCTGAAGGCTGGTCTGGCTCAGTGGCCACAGAGGGTCGGACAGGCCAGGTTCTACCAGGCGCTCCAGCCCTCAGCCGAGGCACATGGCAGTCTGGGTTCAGTGGACTGCTAGCCAGCCCTGTGCTCCGGTTCACTGTGTATAAGACACCAGGTGCAGGAGTTGTGGACCCGTCCCCAGCCCAGCAGCAGCTCCTGCTTTGTACCTCCCCCCAGAGTCATGAGGCAAATCCTAGATGCCACATCCTTTCACCTGTCAGTGTTTCAGTACCTCTAAAGGGGACGGACTTTATAAAAAGTTCAAAAAACTCTTTATGAGAATTTCTAACCCAGAGAAAAGTAGAAAAAATTGCAGAAATGTTTGAAGCTACCCCTGATTCTGCAGTCTTACATCGTGCCATGCTTGCATCATCTCCCCCAGCGTAGCCACCCTGTTTCAGGGTATGTCACAGCATCCTGACACTTTACCCCTAAACACTGCATCGCACATCCTCACGGAAGGATGCTGTCCTCCAAAACCACACTGGATGTGGACTCTGTAAACAGAACCACCCAGTGCTGTCATCACCCATGTCACTTACACTCCAGTCTGTGTCCACGGCCACACTCTCTCGTTAAAGTCACAGGTAGGTGTAGCTGTTTGAATAAGGGCCCAACTAACGGCCTCACATGGAGGCTGGCAGACGTCTCATAGGTCTTGTAGTCTACAGCTTCCCCTCCACGTCTCCCTCTTGCTTTTCTTGGCATTCGAATGCTAGGAAGCTAGGTGGTCTGTCCCCACGCGCTGCGGTTGCTGCTGTGCCCTCTGAGGTGTCATGCACCCAGGGTTCCCTGGATTTCCTGTGAGTTGGCAGTTCTAGAGGCCCTTGTTTCTTTCCTCTCCTAATTTCTGGAAACCGCACTGCAGTCAGAAGTCACACTTGAGGAAGTACCTGGCAGAGGCTAAGGTGTCACAGCTGGCATGAGGTACTTCAGGTCCCGTGAAGGACGAGTGTGGGGCCTCACCCCGAGTGGCCTAGGGCAGGGGCTGTCTGACAAATCATGTGCAAAACACATGAGAGCACTGCCTCAGTGTCCCTGGAGGCCACAGCCTTCTTGCCCCACCACGTGGCCCTCACAGCGGCTGGGCCTTCTCCCAGGGACCCGTGAGAACGATGCTGACCCTTGGCGCCTTCTTTTATGCTGACCTCCTCTTCCAGGCAGCTCCTGGTTACCACATGGCCAAAATGATTATCAAGTTGGTCACATCCATCAGCAATGTCATCAACCACGACCCCGTTGTAGGTGACAGGCTCAAAGTGATCTTCCTAGAGAACTACCGTGTGTCTTTGGCAGAGAAAGGTATGCACAAGGCCTTCACAGACAGGCCAGCCCTGCCTGGGGACGAGGCCGGGGGGTGGGGGGGTCCAATCAGGACAACAGGCCTCCAGTGGAGCACCAAGCTGGGTGAGGGTGCTCCGTCCTGCTGAGAGCACCTGTGTGTGCCACAGGTAGAATGGTTCTCAGACCAGGCGCCCTCCCCTAAGCACTTCCTCACTGCTGCACTTGGTTTGCTGCCCTCTGCCCCGCCTCCACTCCTGGGCTCCAGCCCCCTTGCTGGCAGGCCATGCAGCTGGCTAGTGGAAGTGTGCAGCTCCCTCTCTGCCTCTCCTGCTGCTGGCCTGGCTGCCCGTAGGCACACTGTTCTTCTGTTCTTTCATGACGGCCTGTGCTTGTCACATTGAGGCAGGTCCTCAGGGCCCAGGAGATGTGTTGCTGCCCCGAGGAGGTGCCTGGGAACACACTCGTTCCAGACGTCCTGCTAAACCGGTTGCTCCTGGGGTCCTGGTAGCAGAGCGGTTTGCCCAACCAGTGGTGGGCTCGAGCTTGGGCCACCTGTGCTGGCCTCCTGTGGTGGTGCCCAGGCCTCTGTGCACCAGGCAGAGTGATGCCGCCCGTGCTGCTTCCGGGGCTGCTCCGTGTCAGGGACGTGTGGGTCCATCCAGGTCTTGTGTCGTGGCCATGCTGCTCTGCTGGGCAGCCTTGGGCATGGTGGTCCTTGAGGTGCACTCAGGCCTTGCTGGGCAGGGGCTGGCCAGGAACTCTGGTGCTGTTGGTTATTCCTTCGCTGAACTTCATGTACAGTGTCTCACGGTCCTCTCAACTGCCTGGGATACACCCACCTCATGTTAGAGCTGGCTGGGCCTCCTTCTGGCTTCCTGCTGGGCTCTGCAGCCTGGAGGGCAGGGAACACCAGCATCTTATCCTGCTCCTGGATCAGGCTATGTCCCCTTTCAATAAGGACTGGCTCCAAGCTCTAGCCTCCAGGCTGGGGACACAGAAGGGGAGCTGTGCAGTGAGCTGAGGGTGCTGTGTCTTGGCAAGTGTGGCCAGCGTGCCCCTGGGCAGGCATGGCCAGTCCTGGGACTGGGCCAGAGCTGCCTTTCTGTGCCAGCGAGGGCTTCAGGAGTCCACAGGGAGGACCCCATGCCTGGCTGCTGCACGTGGGTCATAGTGTCGGTGGCTGGTGGCTGATGGGGAACACTGGACACCCCCTTCTTAGTCGCCAGGACATCTGGTCCGCAGAGTAACACCCACGCAGAGTAAGGTGAACGCTTTCTAGTCCTTTGGTTCTGTAGGAGCCTCACGGCTGATGAAGACATAAGTGACGTCAGGATGAAAAGGAATGATAACACCAACAGACCAGGACCCAGGGGCCCCACCAGACTTTGGTTTGGCCATGGTCCCTGGAAGGTTCTAGAATAAAGGCCCTTTGCCATCTGGGAGGCTTCTCCATAACAGGCTTTATTTTGGATCCCTTTTCCTCAGCTGGAAACCCTGGTGGTGTAGTGGTTAAGGCTGCTAACCAAAAGGTTGACAGTTCGAATCCACCAGGCACTCCTTAGAAACCCTGTGGGGCAGTTCTACCCTGTCCTTTATGGTTGCTCTGAGTCGGAATCAACTTGACAGCAATGGGTTTGGTTTTGGTTTTTTTCTTCAGCTGCCCTGGATCAAGAAAGGAGCCTGCAAAGGCAAGATGGGGGAGGGGGCTCTGACCTCTTGGTTCCCAACCCTGGAGTGGGGGTGGGGTGGTGCCTGGAAGGGCTCTGGCTGTCTCCTGGGGTGACCCTGGTGGCACTCCTGCACCATCTGTCTCGGGATGGTTGCCACCTGTTTCGGGAAGCGAAGAGGGACCTTTGCTGTAGCTTCTCGAGCAGGGCAGCACCCCAGGATGCCCGAGGAGGTGGGTGCGAGTCTGACCACCATCCTGTGCTTGCTCCAGTGATCCCATCTGCAGACCTGTCACAGCAGATCTCCACTGCGGGCACTGAGGCCTCAGGCACCGGCAATATGAAGTTCATGCTCAATGGGGCCCTCACCATCGGGACCATGGATGGCGCCAACGTGGAGATGGCCGAGGAGGCGGGGGAGGAGAACCTCTTCATCTTCGGCATGCGGGTGGAGGAGGTGGAAGCACTGGACCAGAATGGGTATGTGCCCCCTGCCCTGCCTGGGCCTGTGGGGGTGGGGGAGTGGGATGGGGTCTTGGGAAGATGCCTTTCTGGGTGGGTAGTGCAGGGGTGGCCTGGCATGCAGGGATGGCAAGCTTCAGACATGGCCGCTCCTATGCTGCTCTGACGGCTGACTACGCTGTGCTCGGACTGGGATTCTCAAACTGGCCTGTCAGTGAACATGCTGAAGCGCACATAGTGCCCCTCGTCCCTCTGCTCACTGGAGGGTGGCTGGGACCGTGGTGCGGGGCAGGTGGCTCCCGGGCTCCCTTCGTTGGCCACAGGGGGATGACACCCCATCTCTGGAGTCAAAGTTAGGGCCCTTCTCTGGCCGGAGGGTACTCGGCCGACTTGGGAAATTTGGGCTTGCCTACTGCTGAGGTTCCCTGGGCTTTTTAATGACGTTTCTGTTTTGGAGTAAGTTAGGTTTCTGGAGAGGTTGCAGAGGTAGTACAGGTCCTGGTGCTGCCCCTAATCTCCCGTTTGTGCCTGGCATCACCTGCTCCTCTGTTGGGACCAAGACACCAACATCATCGTTAACCACACTCCAGACCCCCCATGTCCCCATCCCCAGCAATGTCATCTTCTGGGCCAGGACCCAGTCCAGACTGCACTGCATGTGCCTGTCACGTCTCCCCAGCCTCGTCAGCCTGTGACAGCTCCTCATGCTCCCTGTGCTTCATGACCCTGATCTTGAGGAGCCCGGCCTGGCCTAATCCTGAGTGAGAGTTGAAAAGACAAGCAAAGGCAGTTCTGTCTCATTGCCTACACACTGGAGAGAGTTGGTGAGGCCTCGGACACCAGCCAGGCGAAACGCAGATGTGAATGTTGCCTAGAGCCTCACAGCTCTGTCCTGTGCCCCGTTCCCATCCCACCCCACCCCAACTCAGTATGCTTTCTGCTTCCGTCTGGGCCCCAGGCACACTGTCCATGTCCCTTCAGTCTCCTGAGCTGATGGCGTGGGCCTGCTTGTCTCGTTTGCCTGTGTTCCCTCTGCATCTTCACAGGCCCAGCTGAGGGGCTGTTCTCAAACCCTGCCCCACACAGCAGGCAGCAGGGGGTGCGGTGCAGTGGTGGGGGCCGCAGGGGTGGGGATGCAGGTGCAGGGACCCCAGACGTGGGGGCTGTGGGTACGGCATGTGAGCCTGAAAGGTCTGCCCGCATTTTCACAGGAAACCAGTCATGAGCAGCCCTCTGCAGCAGAGGGACCACGTGGGTCACACATGGGATTGTACATTTTCTAGGAACGTTTTGTGAAAAGCAGGAACAGCCAGTGACATGAATTTTACGCTCATTGCACATTACAGTTCCAGCAGCCCTCTCTCAAGTACTCAGAGGCCACCTGTAGCTAGTGGCTGCTGCCCCGGCACCGCAGGCCCTGAGCCTGGGGGAGCATCTGGGGGCTCCTGCTCAGGGATGTCCATGCTGACTTGTGACCTGGTTCCCACAGGTACAACGCCAGAGAGTACTATGACCGCCTCCCCGAGCTGAGGCAGGCGGTGGACCAGATTGGCAGTGGGTTCTTCTCTCCCAGGGAGCCTGACTGCTTCAGGGATGTTGTCAACATGCTGATGAACCATGACAGGTGGGAGCCAGCCCCTTTCGGGCCTGACACAGGCCTCGTCGCTGTACTCTGCCATGTGGCCCTCCCCAGGGTCTGAGCACCACTGTGTTTGGAGGGACTGCAAGACTCTGTTGTCCCCAGAATGCCGTCACTGGGCAAAGCCTCAGCCAACCAGCTGCCAGGGCCACAGCTCAGCAAGGGCCACCGCTTAGCCAATGCCAGAGCTGACAGTGGCTGACCTGGGGAGCGGGTGTGGTGTGATGGGCAAAGGAGGTGGCATGATAGTACCAGCTGGGTGCTGCCCAGGTCTCGGGCTAGGAGCATCTCAGTGACCATGAGCACTTGTGCCCAAGAGGGAAGGCAGGCAGGAACATTTTCGGGAAAACTTTGGGAGGTGAGTGGGCTGGGGAGGGTGGTGAGAGGTGCCCAGTGGTAAAGCAGAACTAACTTGTGACAGTGACATTATAATGCAGTTAGTTCTTACTACGCTGTAGTTAACGTGGTGAAGGTTTCTCTCCCATTAAACCTTCGAGTTGGTTCCGACTCACAGCAACTCTATAGGACAGACTAGAACCATCCCATAGTTTCCAAGGAGCGGCTGGTGGACTGGAACTGCCGACCTTTTGCTTAGCAGCCGAGCTCTTACCCACTGCGCCAGCAGGCCGGTAGTGCTGTTCTGCTGTGTGATGACAGCTCTTTACTCTCCTCCAAGTCAGAAGGTGAACTGGGCTCATGCTGAGAAGTAACCTGTCTTCTCCTCTCAGTTTCTTTTGGTTTAGTTTTTGACCACTGATTTGTCTCCTGCTTTTCTTAAAACTTATTTTACTGTGGTCAGATACATGTAGCAACATGTTTGCTATTTTAATTATTTTAGAGCATCCCATTCAGTGACATTAATCTTATTCACTAGTTTGTGCCACCCATCACCATTGTCTATTGCTTTTTGATGACTGTGTTATCAACTGGCTTCAGCTGACCAGATCATAACTACACACAGCACACACACATACACATCCATGGGCGGCACTGAACACACTCTGACACATGCACACACATGTATATCTGGGTCAGAGGCTTGACCCTGGCTGAGGTCTGTGATGAAGGAAGAACTTAAAACGATTTTATGAATTGTATTTCTGACTCCGCAGTAAACAAAGTGTATTTCCATCTTCTTAAAGCCTGCTTTTAGTCCAGAATACCAGAAAATGAAATCTTTCCTGTGTTTTTAGTGCTCAGCCCAGGTAGACTTATGCGTGGGTACGTGGCTGGAAATGCTGTTACTCAGGGCCTCTGCCCGCCTCATAAAGTTACCTTCCCAAGACATAAATGTTGCTTACAGAAAAGCTCCTGTGGCCAGATCAGCCTGGCTCAGGCTGGTAGGACACGTCCTGGCAGATTTCAGTGCTCCTACCTCCTGCTTCCACCTGCAGCCTGGACGCCCCTGGGGTTCAGGGCAGGGCCAGCCTGCTGGCTGCTCTCACTTCGCGTGGGCTTTGCTAGCTGCTTCCCCCTACAGTCCCCACCCTGGTGCATGCTGCCGTGCACAGCCTCCTCTCCTGTTGCAGGTTCAAGGTGTTTGCAGACTATGAGGCCTATATGGAGTGTCAGGCGAAGGTGGACCAGCTGTACCGGGTAACATCCCTGGGCCCCATGGGGAGCGGCCTGGGGGACAGTTGCTGGGAGGGCCTGTGTCCTGCAGGCCTTGGGCCCTCTTGGGGAAGTCCCAGTTCAGCCTGTGGCCCCAGAGCAGTCGTCGGGCTCAGCAAGCTCTGAGCGTATCATGGATGTAGACGTGGTCACCTCCCTGTGATGCTGTGCCTGCAGTGTTCATGCGTCCTGGTCCTACTTGTCGGGCTGTAGTCTACCCTGGCCCATCTCAGCAGCCCTGCAGCTGGTGTGCTGTGATTTGGAGGGGCCAGCATTGGCCCCAGGCACTGCCCCTCGCCCAGCACTGTGCAGTTTCCTTGGCCCCAGAGTAGCCACCAGCCCAGCATGAGTGGCAGTGAGACGTTTGCCCACCGTGGGGTCTGAGGAACGGCCTCCACTCCTAAGCCACGGCTCTATCAGGCAACAGACCATGGGGTGTCGGGGGCTCGGGCGTGCCGGTGTTGCCAGGGCTGCAGAGACTGGGGACGCCTGGGGAGGCTGGCCCAGAGGGTGCAGTGCAGTGGGCAGGGTCTGTGGATAGGGCATTAGCAGAATCTGCTGGGCCAGTGAGTAGTGACGCTTTGCGTGGCACGGTCATACAGTTCTGTAAATGCAGATTCCATTACAAGCCCTTGGTCCTGTAATGCCAAAGCGTAACTGGCGTCTTCTTACTCCCTCCACAGGACCCTAAGGAGTGGACTAAGAAGGTCATCTGGAACATCGCCTGCTCAGGCAAGTTCTCCAGTGACAGGACCATCACAGAGTATGCCCGGGACATCTGGGGTACAGAGCCCTCGGACCTGAAGATCCCCCTGCCCAACATTCCCCAGGACTAGGTTCCCATGTCCCTGTCCACTCCTGGGGTCTCCCCACTCACAGCTCCCATCCTTTCCCAGACCCTGTCCACTCAGGGGCCCCGTCCACTCATGAGCTCCGTGCACTCCTGGGCCCCCATCCACTCCTGGGCTCTCATGCAGCGTTCCCAGCACTTGGCCAGCAGCCAGTGGTCCTTGCTTTTCTCACTGCTGTTTCCTGGGGGGGGGCCGTGGGTTCTCAGGGGTAGGGCAAGGAGGGAGAGGTATGTGGGGCATACGAAGTTCTCACAGGTTCTCAGCAAAAAGGAGTGTGCAGAGGGTGGCTGTGGCTTCTCCAGAAACCCCGCAAGCACCTTGCTGAGCTTGAATGCCTTTGATTTTAAGCCTCTGGACCCTGGGTCTGTGGGAGGTGGCTATGCTGAGCGCCCAGCTCTGCCACCTCTGTCCAGGGCTCTGCACCTGAGTGAGGGGCGGGAGTGGGGGAAGTCGATAATGGAAAATTTCAAACACATACAGCATACAGAACTAGAAACCATAGTATAACCACTCCCCATCCTCACCACAGAGGCAGCCGCCGGGGGGGAGCATTTGGACAACCCTCCTCCACTGTTGTGGAGTACACCCCTGACCCCACATGGGCACGTCCTTTAAGACTTTTTGTTTCCAAAGTATTTTCACCTTTTTGCAGTAAGGCTAATGGCTAAATAGGAAGTGTATCGTCCAGTTTCATGTCAAGGGGCATTAAAAGATGTAAACTTTAATGTTTAAAAGGTAGTTACGTAGCAAAAAAAATCAATTTGGCCTGGTGCACAGGGCTGAGGTGGCCCGTGGTGGGAGGGCTCTGCCCGGCAGCCACCGCCTTTCTCCCCATAGCCTGGAGCCCTGGCTTGGCCAGTGGGACTTGGGTGTCACAGTGGGGGGAGGAGGGAGGTCTGGACTGGGCGAGTGTCCCCCCTGACCCCACCTGCTCTTGACTCCCATCCAGGGCTCTTGCCGTCTGCAGTGGGGAGAGTCCGGTGGTCAGCACTGGGCTGCATGCACTTGTGTGTCCCAGGTGTGGGGACTGCAGCCCTGGGGAGGGGGGCCGAGACTGATGAGGGACACCACAGATGGCGGGGGTGAACATTAGGGGTGTGTCTGTCAGGCCTCCAGTGCAGGTTGTAATGCAGGTTTAGCCCAGTTCTACTTTTACAGAGAAGTTAACAAAGTTAACATCACAAAGAAATGAAAACTAGCTGAGGCCTCCTCTTGTTTCAGTTGCTATAAATTGTACTTTTTAAGTTTCCTGAACAAAGGAGGGAGGGCTGTGTGTTTCTTACCTGGCTGGAGGCTGGTCCGTGCCCATCCCCTAGCCAAGACCACCTGTCCTTGCTGGTTGGGTGCCCAGCAGGTCTCTGTCTCCGCCACGCGAGCCCACCCCCTGCCAGTGCACACAACCTGGCTTGGAGAAGGGACTGAGTGGGCCCATGAGGGGAGCCTTGGCCAGCTCTGCCAGGACAGTGGCCAGGTGCACCCTCCTGGGGCCACCTGACATGGTGTGATGGCTCTGCAGGAGGGGTCTCCTGACTGCTTGTGGGTACTGTGGTTCAGAGCCCCGGGGTGTTTTCAGGGGAGGGATCAAGTTCTGGCTGTGGCTGTGCCTGACACCACCTAGTTGGCCCGTGCGCCCCACACGCCACTGGACTGGTGTGTGTGACTGTAACTGCAGCACTCACTGTCACTGCCCCCACCTCACCCCACCCCAAGTGAGAAACATTAAATCTCTGCCCGTGGCTGGCCGTCATGTGTCTGCATTTTATTCCTGGCATGCTGCCCTGAGTCTCACTGCAACGGGGAGCAGGGACAGGTGCTGGCTGGAGGCTACAGTGACCCCCAATAACTGCAGAGCCACGAACATGGGGTCAGGATGAGGGCGGCCCTCCTGCAGGACCCACGTGGAGCTCTCAGTGCCCAGCAGGGGAGCCTGAGGCATCGAGGTGTCTTTGGGCCCCAGTTCCTTTCTTTGTAGGGAGGGGAGTGGACTGAATCACGGCCTGTCGTTCAGGGTAAGAACAGAAAGTTAGTTTCATCTTGCCAGCCGTATGTGGGATTGGGCCAGGTACTCCAGCACTGGCGTTTCTGCAGTTACTGTCAACAGCATAGTGAACGCCATCAGTTGGGGATCAAAAGCAAGCACTCCAATTCCTGGTGTGCATTGTGTCGGTCCCCCTTCTGCCCCTATAGAGCTGCAGGTCGCCTAAAGAGCAGGGATCTGCACCTGGTAGTGTTATCCAGAGGACCTACGCAGGGGGTGGATGTGGGGCCCCTCTGATTGGTCAGAGACTGGCATTCTGCAGGTCTCAGTGGGGGCACACCCCACCCTGGACCTAGGGGGCTGGCACACCCCTGAAGCTGGCAGCAGGCAGAGACGGAGGCTGGGGACTCCACTTCCCATTCCTGTGCCTTGGGCCTGTGGGGCTGGGAGCCATATCCTATGGCTGTGAAGCTTCACAAGGTGGACGTCCCACATTTTCTGATCCGTTCTGCTCATGCACTGGTCCACTGCCCCATGGAGTGACTTCACAACCCACCAAAGGGGCATAACCCAACGATGAGGGTTAGTTGCTTGGACCAAGGTAGAAGTTAAGCGGCCCAGACCTGGGGGTTTGTGTAGAGTCTTGCAGCAGCCTGGTGAGCCGACAGGTGGCCACAGCTACTGTTGCCTCTGTGCCGCCTCTGGGGGCTTCCCCCTCAGCTTCAGCCTGCCTGTCCCACAGCTGTAAAAAACACTGCTGACAGCTTCTATTTTCTTTATATCCTGCCTCATCCCCCACAAAAAGTGTCTGAGGCAGCTCACATAGACAAAAAAGTTAAACAGATGAAGACTTCAGCAAAGGGAAAGAGGGCCAGGATGAAGACAGAGCCGGGGTCGTGTGAGGACACGAGTTCTCTGAGGTGGTGGGGATGGATGGAGTACTCACATGTGTGGGACCCGGAGGTAACAAGCTAGCAGAGCACTGCTGTGCTGGCTCCAAGCCTTAGAGCCCACTCTCTCCTGAAGGGCTGCACAGTCCACAGGTGGATGCAGTCACATATTATTGACTCTCCAGGCCTCCAGTGCAGAGCGGTGCCAGTGAGAGGCTATGTCTCCGAGGCAGTTCTGCGGTACAACGCACAGCTGAGCTGGCGACAGGCAGCAGACAGGAGACTGCATGTATCTGAGCTGTCGGGAGTGGAAGACAAATGATGAACGCCACCTCCAGGGTGGCTCCTTTAGGATGGTAGGCAGCTGAAACCTGTCATCTGTAGTGCCCAGGTGCTTCAGCCTTTGGGTCCAACAGCCAGTCCTAGCTGCTACACCGGACACAACCCTTCAAGAAACAAAGCTCAGTGGTCTAGCTGCTTGTGCCTGGCATGCCAATGAGCAGGCCAAGCCCTGCCCTGGTCAGCTTCTGGTCTTCTGATGTTCCAGGCGGCCTGGGGAGCAGAGCTAGCCAGTCCAGGCATCTGAGAAGAGGGAAGACGTGACCTTACACACACACACCACCCGGACAGGAGTCAGCTGTAGACAGACTAGAACAGCAGGCATTTATACAACCCACTCCACCCTGGGCTTTGGGAGGCATTTTGAGATGTTCCCTAATGTTTGGTGTGTAAAACTGGCCTGATGACTGGGATGGAGGTCTCTGAGAGGAGTCAGGGCAGGCCATGTGCCTCAGAGCTGTCCCAGTGGTGGACGAAAGCAGCAGTGCATGCAGTGTGGGTTTTACAAAAACCCAAACGAGACACCACCAGTGAGGAAATAAATGTATTTCATGAAATCTCAACTGGGTAAACAGTTCCTCCCACTCCAGCAGCACATCCTTCAGTGGCCAGGGACTCGTCATATGCATGTCTGTAGGTAGACTGCACTTAACCATACGGCCGACGTTCAGGTGTGAGGGGTGGTTTTTCTAAGTTCAAAGGTAAAAAGCGCACCTCACTTAGGCCTGGATTAGAAAAGTGCCACCTCTCAGCTGGGAAGAGCCATAGCCCACCCTCAGACAGCATGCTTCTCTGTGGGACCTTGGGGTCTTGTGGAGGAGCGGGGAAGAGAACAAGCCCCTCCCTCAATGCCTCCACGAGCTGCCACTGCCAATGCCACCTCCCCCCAGGGCACTGAGGGGCAGGAGACATCGCTAGCCCCTCTCGCTTCACAGAGAAGAAGGAAGACCACCACCACAAGTTTATTCTTAAATAAATGCTCAGTCTAAGCCCAGGTTAGATGGACAGATGGGAGGAATGCAGAAGTACAGGTTACCACCCTGACCCTCAGTCTGGTGGGTGAGCAGGGCCATGGGGCGGAGGGGTGGGGTGACAGCCAAGGAGGCAAGCAGGGTGTGCAGAGCAGGAGAGGGTGGGCACTGACCACTCTGAGTCCATCTGCGTGGGTGGGAAGGGGCGGGAAAGCTCAGGCAGGGACCCTGAGACCCCCACACCCAGTCCTGAGACCCTGCGCCCCCGTCCAGGTTCCATGCCTGCTCAGGATCGTGGGATTGGCCACACAGATCAGTAGGGGATCAGTGGTGGCAGCTGCCTGCTCCTGTCACTAATCCTTCCCAACAATGGCTCAAGTCGAGTGGCAGCAAGAGGGAGGGGCCACGCGCCCGCCCCAGTGCATCATCCATGGAGGCCCACACCTCCGGTGCCAGCTTGGGCTTCCTCGGGTGTCCAGATGCCAGGTTCCTGAGCAATGCTGACGCTGGCATGCCAGGGCCCAGGGTGCCAGCTGGCCAGGTAGTGGAGGCAGAGGTCTCCATGTTTACTTTATGAAGCCAATCCTCAGTGGTGATGTTCCTGCTCCGATCTCCCCAGGAACTCCCTAGAGCAGAGCAAGGCAGTTCCGTAAGCCACACCGCAGGACCCCAAACAAGAGGTGCCACCACCTCCATCCTCACACCGCCCATCTGAGGAGGCGGAAGCACACAGAGGCCACACACAAGGAAGCCAGAGGGCCAGGCATCAGAAAAGCGCTCAGTGTGAACCAGACGGGACTGGCAGCGTATGACACACGGGGGGGAAAGGCCAGGTCGGTGACGGGACTGGCAGCGTCTGTCTCACGGGGGAAAGGCCAGGTCAGGGACGGGACTGGCAGCGTCTGTCTCACGAGGGAAAGGCCAAGTCAGGGACAGGACTGGCAGCGTCTGTCTCACGGGGGAAAGGCCAGGTCGGGGACGGGACTGGCAGCGTCTGTCTCACGGGGGAAAGGCCAGATCGGGGACAGGACTGGCAGCATATGACACACGGGGGGAAAGGCCAGGTTGGGGACGGGACTGGCAGCATCTGTCTCGGGGGAAAGGCCTGGTCGATAGGCTGTTCTTGTTTCAGATCTATGCTCTGATCTAAATGCTCTGTGATGCATCTTCTTACAACGGGGAAACGTTATAGCCACAATGCAATGCTCTTTCATTTCACTGTCCCCTCAGGAAGGACTAGGGCCTCCATGTCCACATGGTGAGATGGGCTTTGCCTCCAGAAACTTCCAGAGGCGGCCAGAAAGCAGCGGGTTGGAAGTGGAGTTGTGCAAGGATGTACTCAGGAGGGGACCAAAGCATGCGGATCTGATGGTGATGGCTGCCCTGAGCATGGCAGCAGCCACTGTTTTCACAGGGCTCACATGCTCCTCACTCCTGGGGGTGGGGACTCTCACTACCCGCCCCCCACCTCACGCCAAGAGGTCCGGGACCTTGCAGAAGCTACACCTCAGTGGGGGGGCCTTATGGCCCTGGTGGAAGTGTGGGGAGCGGCCCCCACGCAAAGGCTCCTCGGGCATAGCTGGGCTTGGCAAAGGGAAGGGCAGGCGTCTGGTCCATTCCAAACTCCACTCCCTGTCCCCACAGACAACGCCTCGCCTTCACACGTGGGCTCTGCACCTGGGCCCACGATGGGCCAGTGGCTCTCCAGGCTGCAGTCCATGCCCTGGATTCCAACCAGTACACAGCAGCCTGCAGTGTGCTCAGGGACGGAACCTCAGAGATATGGGAAGGGACCCGAGGGCTGAGCCAGGGCACAGCTCGTGTACCCAGTGTGTGCATACGTGCATGTGTGCGCGTCTGCACGTGTGCATGTGCACAAGTGCGCCTGTGTGGAGGTTTGCGTCTCTGGGCTCAGGTCCACACAGGCATGTGTGCATGTGTATATCTGTGTCTGTCTGTGTGCCTGGACAGCCAGGAGACCACCAGACACACCTACCATGGTGTGATGGCCTAGGGGGTGGGGGAAGCACTTTCAAAGCCCTCTGTAGGAGAGTGGGAGGCTCTCACATTACTGTGACTCGGCCCACTGGGGCTCCTCTCAACAGTTTGGCCGCAGCTCCTTGCCCCACCTCCCAGGCCACGGGCCCCCACTGCCAGGCCTCAGTGAGTCCCTTAGACAGCCTGGGTCGATGAAGCCTGGGCAAGCAGAGAGCACCTCACCTCAGAATCCGTGGAAGCTCGGGGCTTTTATAGATGTACTTGTGCCTGTAGCCAAGGTCCGAATGAAAGGGGATGAACTGAACTTTGAAATCCCGGAAGCTTCGAGATGGTGCGGCAATATTGTACAGCTGGGGAGAGGGGCAGGCAGGGGTCAAAGCCCAGAGATGAGCACCCTAGTGTGGATCCCTCCCCTTAAACAGTGACCGGTCAGGGGCTGGTTCCTCCAAAGAGCCATGAGGGGTGCCTCTGGAGGGAGCTGAGCGGCTTCTCAGCACTGTCTGCCCTCATATCTCTGCTCCTAGGCTGCATGCTCCCTGGCTCAGGGGAGTGCTGAGGTTGAGGAGCCCCCAGTGCAAAACATACCCTTGCAGCGTGCCAGCATGGGGACGGGAAGAAGGGCAAGGACTCAGACAGCTGGGTGCCCCAGTCTGAGGCCAGCCAGATACAGACCACTTGTCCCCACCTCAGCTGCCCTCCCCCCACAGCTGAGTGCTGCACGGGTCTGAACTGTGCATCTACTAGGTTTCTTGTCTACACATCCAGATCCCAATCACATGCACACGCCTGTGGGCTTGAGAGGAGCCCACTGTGAGGCAGAAGTGCTCCGAGTCATGGGTCGACGTCGCCCCTCTAGGGCTCAACACTGCCCCTGACCACTTTCAAGTCCCAGGCAGGGTTCTCACCTAACCCATTTCTCGGCTACAAACCTAATCCTATGTCCTGGGGAGATGTATTTCTAGTAGCAAAGTTGAACCAAATTCAGTAAAAGCAAAGGCTATAGCCCAAAGACAGCATGCTATTCTGATATCAGTCCAGTCCCAAAGGGAAGAAACAGACTAGAAGTTTCCATATCAACTCTACTGACTTGGGACCACAGCATTTGGGTTGGGGGGAACGTTCATCAAGGGGCCCGCTCCCTCCAGCCAACAGGTGGAGAGCCCTTCTGCAGAGTGCCACCATCCGCCTGGGCTCTGCCCACGCAGGAAGCTCTTCCCCATGGGGACTGTGCAAGGAGCCTGGGAGCTGTTTGCTCCTTTTTCATGCTTCCTCTCTCTCGTGGGCTGTACCAGCTGCCCACACCTACCCTAGCCCAGAACCAAGCCCCCCACGCCCTTCCTGAGTAGCCTGATGGCAGACCACAGGACAGGGCCCTCTGTGTCTGCAGCCTGGCTGTGGGGTCACGTGAAGACGTCTGGCTCATGCTATAGGTGCTGGCGCCTTATCCCACCCATAGCGCAGAGGGCATCCTCTTGGCACAAGCCTCACCTGCCCTCTCTTCCTCCCAAAGGGCCCCTTCCAGCAGCAGGACCCTTCACACCTGCCTGTGCCCAGCCTGGCCAAAGAGCTCAGTCCTAGACAGCTGCCCTTGGACCAGGCCTGGGGCCTCTGGGCACCTGCTTGGGCCAGGGGCAGCAGCAACTCAGGACACTTACCTTTCTGCCGAGCTGGAAGGGCACAACCGGGTCATCCTCTGCATGCAGAATGAGCAGGGAGCAGGAGATGTGCTTCACACTGCGGTGGGGGCGGGGGGGGTGGTGTGTGTGTGTGACTAGACAGAAACAGACTAGGGGAGCCGAGGGTGGGAGCGTGTGGTTCTCCCACACCCCAATTTGGGTTTGGGGAGGTTTTCCCGGTGGTGTTTAACAGTCTTGAATTCTGCTGGGTTCTTTTTATTAGAGAACCAAAAGTTGATTTCTTAGGTATTTCTATCAACATCTCTTCTAGCTAGGTGATTGTTGTTAGCTGCCACTGAGTTGGCCTACAACTTGTGGCAACCCCATGTACAATGAAACAAAATGCTTTCTGGTCCTGCACCATCCCCGTGATCAGCTGAGAATCAGATGGTTGTGACCTGTAAGGTTTTTACTGGCTGATTTTTCCAAGTTGAGCACCAGGCCTTTCTTCCTAGTCCACCTTAGTCTGGAAGCTCTGCTGAAACCTATTCGTCATCACAGCAACACAGAAGCCTCCACTGACAGACAGGTGGTAGCTGCACATGAGATGCATTGGCTGGGGATCAAAGCCCGGTCTCCCGCATGGAAGGCAAGATTTCTACCTCTGAACCACCAATGCCCTCATTAGCTAGGTGACAGTGTGAATTTAAATCTAGAGCTCAATCCATTCACCAAAATCTGGCCCCTGTACATTTTCTGGAAATGGAAAATGATTATTTTTCTCAATAGACATATTCTTTAAAAGTTACAAAACAGTATTTGTAAACTGAGTAATTTAGGCGTGCCAAAAAAGCTATTGCAAATGAATGTTATTAGGAGTCTGTTGGCCAAAAAGTCAATACCTTCTACTTTATCTTTGGTGAAAATGACATCTTAGAGCACTCCAGCTCTAAACATTTACAAGTAAATTAAAATTTTCAATAGATCCAAATTGTTTCAGCTGCTATGTAACAGAGTAAGAGGACACCAAGACTAGAAGGGGTCTGGGTATCTCCTGGACCACCCCTCCTGATGACTTGGTGGCAGGAGCCCGGTGGTCTTGGCCTGGTGCAGTGCCTGGGTCCGAGGGCCTGCTCGCCCCCAGACATGCACCCAGCACCCTCAGCAGGCATTTGCTGTTTATGGCACATAAGCTCATGTCCTCCTCTTGTCCTTGCTTCAGAAAAGGAGGAGAGTTTCTGCTGTGCTATATTTTGTTGTGACATTAACATGAGGTTTCTAGAGAAGGTATTCAGCCTTCAGCAACAGCCTGCTGCCAATCCAAGAGGGCTTCGCTTCCCAGTAGCGGCAAGACTGGGGCTGGTGGGGAAGTACAGCACTGCCTGCAACCCAAGCTCTCGCCTGGGCTCAGTGGAGAAAGTTGGGGCCAAGCGACAGCTTCAGGAGGGGCCCAGGTACTCACTTCTCATCATTGGCAAATTTAATTCCACTGCTTGTAATAGGATCGAGGAAAAACCAGTCAAATCCAGGGAAGTATCGATATATCTGAAGACAACATGGAGAGAGTTTTCAGAGTGTTTATCAAAATATCCACACAGAAAGCAAAGGTCAAAGTGCAGGGTTCACAAAGCACTGTCCATAACTACCAGGCTCTAAGGGAACACAGGGGCAAGAACAGAAGACGAGGCAGAGGAGACACACAGCCCATGGTCACCTCCCTCCCCAAAGCAGGCTGACTATGGAACCCACAACTAGAGCCACATGCAGGGTGGCCACACACCTCCCCACCCTCACAACCATGTGCCAAAGGCCACAGGATCACTTTCCTCCGGAGGCTTCCAGATGGGCTTTGCCACTGGGGACACAGGGGTCCCCCCCTCCAGGCCCCGGACACCCAGCCACTGCAGAGGCTGATGTGCACATGGCGCCACCTCAGGGCTGCAACCAGAGTCCAACCGAGAAACCAGCCTTCCAACAGATACTAGTCCTGCCACATCTGAGAAAAGGGGCACCCACAGTCGTCTTTCCGCACAAGGTTTTGGAGAAAGGCAAGATCAACGGTAAAACAAAACAAAGGCCTCTTCTGACCTGGGACAGCCACCAGGATGAGATCAGGACAGGTGAGCAGACCCAGAGCTCCCCCAGAACACGGGCCAGCTGAGGAAACCCTGGGCATCCAGGATGAGAGGGACCCTCACCAGGCCAGACTTTTGAGAACAAGGCTGAGGCTCCAGGGTGAGGGCCTGGTTGCCTGGAATTCCAATGTCAGTCTGCTTCAGGCTTCACCATCCTCAAGAGCTGACTTCGAAAGCGAGGGTGCAGCCTAACCATTCCACTGCTGAGAGGCTGCCCCTGGACCCCAGGTCCCTGCCCAACTGCATCCCACAGCCACGGCAGCAGACGGGCAAGGCTCTGTGACAACATGCCCCCTACACTGCCTCCAGCCTGTGCCCAGAACTAAACAGGGACTGAGTTTTAATAAAATCTGTATTTTATTAGAATATTTTAATAGCAATTTTTATAATTAATTTATTTTATAGTTATTTAGAGCTATTTTAACATTCTATAGTAATTATTTTAATAATTAAATTAATTTTTAATAAAATATCTACTTGCCACTGAAAACGGATGGCTTTTTGCTTCTTCACGGATATTGGTGAATGGAGATTCCAGTATTAGGGCATCTGGTGGTGTCTCTGGACAAACAAATAGGGATGGTGGTGGGGGTGAGAAGCCCTGACAAGACCGGCTCTTCCTGACTGAGGTGTCCATGTCAACCTGGGCCCTGGAGGCTATGGGCTGCCACAGGCCGGCTGGGAGGGTGCCAGCACAGAGCCCTGCAGGTTCCCACTCCCCAGGGAGCCCAGTGCCTCCCAGATACAGCAGTGAGCCCCAGGTGTCCACCCAGGAGCCCACCTCTGCAGCGCCCTCCCTCCTAGGTGGGTTTGTGGCCACGGACTGTGGAGTCACCATGCTGAGCGCAGCCTGCAGGCCTCGCGTGGTCTTTGTGAGCTCACCAACCCAGGCAGCTGAGGAAGCTGCTTTATAAAGCCAAGGCCTCTGGTCTCACCCAGCGCTCTCACAGGCGGGTGTGGGGAAAGCAGGCTTGGGGCCCAAGGTTCCTGCCCCCAGTGCTGGGCTCACCCTGGCCCTGACACAGAGCTATCCTGAACCCAGCACTGCCCCAGCTGCTCGCCAATGTGTGGGGGTGATAGCGCCACCTGCCCCGTGAGAACTTGGAACAGGGCCTGGAATGCAGCAAGCACCCCCAAAACACCAACTCCGAAGACAAGGGGGAGGAAAGACAGTCCAGAAACACCCACCAGTGGGAGCTGCGGGGCCCATCCTAAGGAGGCCAGGCCTCAGGCCACACACCAGGAACCACAGGCCTGCCGCTCGGACAAGCTCGCTTACCTCGCTCACAAAGGCGCCGCACCAAATTTGTTGCAACTCTGAAAAGAAAGAAAAATTATTCAGTTGAATTATGACAAAAACATTTTAAATGAAACAGATGAAACGGTTTTAATATTGGAAAGTGACCAGAGAAACTGGAGGAATCTGTTGAATTACTGGTGGGGCTTGGGGGCAATGGGGGGAAATAAAAGTTTCCTGATGTAAAAAAACAATATAAAACAAAACAAACAAAAATGGATTTTCTAAGCAAAATTAAAGCGATTTGAACCCAGTGAGACCGTGATTAAGATACCTGCTCAACAAGATGTTCTGGGAGCTGTGTGGTTATGAGAAGGCTTCCAGGAAGATGGATGCCCAGCTGGGCCACAGTCAGGATGCAGGTCCCTGGAGGAGCACTGGGTGGCCCCCTCTGGCAGCCTCACCTGGGACAAACTCCTTTGGACCATAGTTCCCTCGCCTCAGCTGACATACCAAGGTCAGTATGGACACTGTTGAGCTGGGCAGGAAACAGGCACTCAGGGCAGCCCTGCCAGCTTAGAAGTAGGCAGCCTTCTGCCCATACGCCAGGAGATGGCAGCATTTACAAGTTGGCTCAGCCCAGGCTCCTTGCAGCCCAGGACCACACCTGGGCCTGCTCCCTTCACTGGGGGCACACAGAGGCCCTGTGCTGCTCACTCCCCCAGTCAGGGTGAAGAGGCCCTGTCCTGAGACACTGCCAGCTGCAGGTCCAGGATGAACTGTAGGATGCTGTCTGGGGGAGGCCAGAGTTGGGAGGGCCACCTCCTCAGACATGGGGGTGGGGAAGTGGGAGTGAGGGGCAAATAGCTGCTGAGGTTCTTGGGGTCTGGGCATTGACAGCAATGGGTCCTTTCAGAAACACTTGGACTACCCAAAAATAGAACATGAAAATGCTTCCTGTCAGAGCAGAGGTAGGAAGTGAAGCACCTGCTGCTCCCTCCCACAAGCTCTCTGGTAAGCCAGTGCCAGCCAAGTGGTCGATTTGTTCACACATATCCCTGGTTTGCATACTGGAAGCACAATGGCACTTGGATTTGGTGACAAGCACACACACTTCAGAGTCAGGTTTTGCCCAAATTAGTCAACAGATGTGACAGCCCAAGTGCATCTTGAGAATGCCATTACAGCTCCATCCACGCCCTGAGGGCTTAGCCTGGCCCTACACCTATTCCCCCAGTTGAGGCGTTAAAATAGCTCAAACTCTTTATGGTCTCTTGGGGTGCTTCAAATACCCCCTCCCTATGGAGATGAGGGGGACAAGGATTTGGGGGACTAACAGTACCTCAGGGTTCCCTTGGGTACTTCTCTTCAGATTATAGGCTGGAAAAGCTGCCCCTAAAAGGCCTGCTCCTGCAAAGGCCACAACCTCCAGGAACCGCTCACCGGGTGCCCAGGGAGTACCCCAAATGTACACCGGGCACCTGTAGGAAACACTCAGTGCTCACTGAGGGCGCCAAATGTACACAGGGCACCTGTGTGTGGGAAACACTCACTCAATGCTCACTGAGGGCCTCAAATGTACACAGGGCACCTGTGTGTGGGAAACACTCACTCAATGCTCACTGAGGGCACCAAATGTACACAGGGCACCTGCAGGAAACGCTCACCCAATGCTCACTGAGGGCCCCAAATGTACACAGGGCACCTGCAGGAAACGCTCACCTGGTGCTCAATGAGGGCCCCAAATGTACACAGGGCACCTGCAGGAAACGCTCAACCAGTGCTGAGAGCACCAAATGTACACAGGGCACCTGTAGGAAATGCTCATCCAGTGCAGAAAGCACCAAATGTACACAGGGCACCTGCAGGAAACGCTCATCCAGTGCAGAGAGCACCAAATGTACACAGGGCACCTGCAGGAAACATTCATCCAATGCTCACTGAGGGCCCCAAATGTACACAGGGCACCTGCGGGAAACACTCATCCAGTGCTCACTGAGGGCCCCAGATGTACACAGGGCACCTGTGTGTGGGAAATGCTCACTCAGTGCTCACTGAGGGCCCCAAATGTACACAGGGCACCTGCGGGAAGTACTCATCCAGTGCTCACTGAGGGCCTCAAATGTACACAGGGCACCTGTGTGTGGGAAACGCTCACTCAGTGCTCACTGAGGGCCCCAAATGTACACAGGGCACCTGTGGGGAACGCTCACCTCGTGCTCACTGAAGGTCCCAAATGTACACAGGGCACCTGCAGGAAACATTCACCCGGTGCCCAGGGTGTGCCCCAAATGCACGTGGGCACCTGTGGGAAACGCTCACCTGGTGCCCCAGGGGTTGCCCCAAATGTAGGTGGGCACCTGCAGGAAATGCTCACCCAGTACCCAGGGAGTACCCCAAATGCACACAGGGCACCTGTGGGAAATGCTCACCTGGTGCCCCAGGGGATGCCCCAAATGTACATGGGCATCTGCGGGAAATGCTCACCCAGTACCCAGGAGTGCCCCAAATGTAGACAGGGCACCTGCGGGAAACGCTCACCTGGTGCCCACTGAGGGCCCCAAAGGCACACAGGGCACCTGGGGGAGACACTCACCCGGTGCCCAGGGAGTGTCCCCAAATGTACACGGGGTTGTCACCACTTCTTGCTTTGATCCAGTCAAAAACGTGGAGTGCGTCATATGTCATGCCCCGCTCGGATGGCGTTCCTGCTGAGTCACCCCAACCTGGAGAGGGGTACAGGAAGAGGTGAGACCATGGTCGTAATCTGACACACATGACACACACGCATGCGCACGTGTGCACAGACAGACACACACAAAGAGGAGCCTACACAGCACTTCAGCCCGGAACCAGGAGAGGTCACTTTGCGGCCGACAGGATATGAGCTACCCCTCATAGCAGGGGGAGAATACCCACCAGCTGAGGTCCCGGCCACACTGTTGGTCACCTGTTCTGCTGGGCAGAGTGGGTAGTGGGGAGAGAGTGGGTGGCCCATCGGGTCAGCTCTGCACCACCCCTGCAGCATCAATGTGGGCAGGTATGGGGGCGGCAGCAGTCACTCTCCTCACACTGGCCCCTTGGTCCCAGGCTCAATGGCCAAACCCAAGGTCCCCTCAGCAGTAACTCTAAGTTGGTGGGCTGCAAATTTGATTGCCAAGTAACAGAGGTGAGTCAACAAACAATCTCCTGGAAACCTCATAGCCAGCCTGGCTCACCCCCTTGCTAGAGCTTGCCCACGGATAAGAAAATCCAAAAAGGCCAGGGTCAGGTGTCTCTCCCTCCTCCCTGCAGGGCGGACCATCATCTTGTTCTTCTGGTCGGGGGCCCTGTCATCAAAACCCACAACCCCACATACAGGGAGGTCCCTACAAGCCCCTCTCCTACTTCTGCCACCTCTTTACCCCCGTTACAATCCCTAAAGCCAGCAGGCTGTCTGTGCAGCCTTGCTGAGTCCTGAGGAGCTGCTGGGAGACAGGGAGTTCAGACCCTGAGACCCTGCTGGTCACTGACCACTGGGAGACAGGGCGTTCAGACCCTGAGACCCTGCTGGTCACTGACCACTGGGAGACAGGGCGTTCAGACCCTGAGAACCCCGCCAGCCACAGATTTTGTACAGACAGGGGCAGTCAGACCCAACCCCGAGAACCCTGCCAGCCACAGATTTGTACAGACAGGGGCAGTCAGACCCAACCCCGAGACCCCTGCCAGCCACAGATTTGTACAGACAGGGGCAGTCAGACCCAACCCCGAGACCCCTGCCAGCCACAGACTTGTGCTCATCAACCTGCTGGCACTTCAGGCCTTGACGACAGTCAGCCCTAAGCAGGCAGAGGGCACAAAACAATTCCCCAACCAATGATTCCAGGTCAGCCCAGGCAACCCAGACGAGGACCAGTGGGGCTCCCAGGAACACCTGGACGCCGGCTGGGCAAGACCCTGGGTCCAGCTCCAGACAGATGGCAGGCAGTCAGGAGGCTCCAGGAAAAGAAGGGAAATAAGGAGGCAATCTTCTGGTTCAAGGCAACTCTGACCTCTGACCCAGAAAGGGAAGGGGCCTTGGTCTTACCTTAGCATGTTGTTTGTATAATACAGGAAAGACAACATCTCTGTCCCTACCTTACCAACTTCTCTGGCATCAATGTTTGAAAAATACCCAGCCCACAGGCCTCTCTTGACTCAGCCCTGAGTCTCCAGGAAAGGTCAAGTACAATTGTCATTTTTAGCGCTCAGCAGTGAGTCATCATCAAATGATCTGAAGGCACAAGACTTAGTTAGGGCGGGTTCTGCTGCATAAGCATGCCCACAAGCTCTGTGTGCAGAGGCCCACCCTGGCCTCCCAGACAGTCCTGATTAGGGAGGGAGCAATGTGGGGAGGCGAGGGAGACAGGCTCAGAACGCCTAGGCAGAGACAGAGAGACGCAGACACAGGCACAGAGACGGGCAGAGATGTAGAGATGCAGATACAGAGACAGACACAGGCACAGAGACAGGTGCAGAGATGTAGAGACACAGACACAGAGACAGAGACACAGGCAGAGACAGGTGCAGAGATGTACAGATGCAGACACAGAGACAGACACAGGCAGAGACACAGGCACAGAGACAGGTGCAGAGATGCAGGCACAGAGCTAGAGACAGGTGCAGAGATGTAGAGACACAGAGATGCAGGTACAGAGACAGAGACAGGTGCAGAGATGTAGACAGAGACAGGTACAGAGATATAAACAGAGAGAGACAGGCTGAGCGAGGTGGGCGAGGGGCAGGGTAGGGAGTACAGGATGAGGATGGGGAGAAGCTGCAGCCATCTGACAGGGCTGAGCCCAGGTGACCGTCCTGGCAGTTCTATCTGAGTCCACTGAAGGATGTTCATAAAGCAGAGTCTCCCAGAGACAAAGCACCCATGGACGTGCGAGAAGTGCTGCTGGGGTCAGGTCCCCAGGAGCTTCTTATACAGGTTAGAAATGCAGACTCAATAAGCACTGAAAAGAAAGTGCTTGAAGCTACTTATGGAATTTCACTCCTTGTTAGAAATACAGGAAGCAGAAAGGGAAAAAGGATGCCCCCTTTCCATATCCCAAGTCCAGAACTGAAGAGAGAACCACTCCTGTGGTAGGCAGAATAATGACCTCCCAAAGATGTCCACGTCCTAACCCCAAAACCTTGAGTCTGTGGTTTACATGGAAGGGGATTAAAGCTGAAGATGGAATTAAGTTTGTCAATTTGCGACCTTGAGATGGGGAGAGTATTCTGGATTATCCAAGAGGGCCCAATGTAATCACACGGGTCTCTATAAATGAGAGACATGCAGGTGAGTCAGAGTCAGAGTGATGTGACATGAGAATGACTCGACCTGCCATTGCTGGCTTTGAAGATGGAAGGAGGCCACAAGCCAAGGAATGCAGGTGCCCCTAGAAGCTGAAAAAGGTAAGGAAAGATTGTTCCTGGAACACCCTGAAAGAAAGAAGCCCTGCTGACCCGATGCTGTGATTTTAGCTCAGTGAGATCATTTCAGACTTCTGATCTCTAGAACCATGTGATCATAAATTTATGTTGTTTTAAGGTACTGAGTTTTATAGTTGTTTGTTACAGCAGCAGAAGGAAATTGACACAACCCCCACATCCAGCCAACAACTGTTCTCCTCGACCCCTACCCTGCTGTCACTTGGTCTGAGCACACTGACACCATTGCCCTTCCCCAAGGTTAAAACGAGCCAGTCAACCAGGCATCCATCCCTGTATCTCTAATGTAGGACTGTATCGAGAAATACACTTTTAAAACAGTTGTTCAATGTTAATACCAAGTATTTTTCATGCTCATTAAGGTAAAATGTTCTTAGTATACATCAATCAGTTGATTCTTGATCTGAAAAAACACGACCTTTCACTGGCAAGCCCAATGATTCATTCAAAAAAGGAAGAAATACTTTTTCTCTCTTAATCTATTGCCGTTGAGTAGATCCCGCCTCATCACGACCCTATAGGACAGAATAGAACTGCGCCATAGGGTTTCCAAGGCCGTAAATCTTGACAGAAGCAGACTGCCACAGCTTTCTTCCTTGGAGCGCCTGGTGGGTTAGCAGCCGAGCACTTAACCAGGGCTTCTTTTTCTCTTAGCAGTTCCCTTTCTGTTTTCTTGTTTTCAGAACAAGACAAGCTCTGCTGAACATAAAGCTGTGGGGAACACCTGAGTCCAGCAGAGAAAGAAAACAGCACTTCCTACACGTCAGTTCTGCTGAGAGAGGGCATATGCTTGGGGGCCCCACCGGAGGTCCCCCAGGGAGATGCACTGCCTGCTCAACCTCGGCTGCTAGGTTTGTTCAGAGGGGTCACCTGTGATGGGTCAGAAGAGGTGACACTCAGGTGCCTCTTCCAAAAAAAATCTCACCTCTGTAATCAAAGGTGACGACATGGTAACCAAGGGAACTCAGCACCTGTGAAGTGAAAAATAAACATTTTTGGCAACAAATCCAAGCATCTCTGACGAGGGTAACTTTGCCTCTGACTAAAGTCACCCAGAGTATTGTCTTGGTGTCCTGCATACAGGGGAGGAAGCTCCGTGGTGATCTTCTGACTTGGGGGACTTCAAACACCCCAGGCAAGAGGGGTAGAGGATCCGGCAAGAGGAGGTACTCCAGAGCCCTGACCTCGACTTAGGACACTTTTCTGCAACTCAGCATTTATCAAATTTTAAGCTTTTGTGGAAATTTTTCTTGCTGTACCTCTACTTAGACCCCCTCCCACTGCCCACTAACAGAACCAGACTGTGCCCACCACATGCACCCACAGCACAGTGCCAAGAAGTGCAAGCTACACCAGTCCGTGCCAGCTGCATTACGCTCCCCTCCTCAGGAAGCACGAGAGGCCGCTTCCCCAAGCCCCTTTGTGTCTATGAAATGTTCGTCTTTCCTTTATACTGTGTGTCCCTTATACCCATGCAGTCACAAAGCATTTCTAACGTTCTCTCAACTGAGGTGACCATGTAGTGCTGAGGAGGAGGGGACGCACACACTCTCATGAGGAGACCTGCACATCAGGCTGTCCTGGGAACATTGTCTGGTCTCATTTGTCAGTGCCAATACCTGGCAAGTGTCTTCTAACCTGCGTTTCCCTAGTGGATGGGAGAGCTAAGAGGGTGGAGAGATTGTAGCGGCTCACTTGCCAGGTCTGTTTCTTTGAAATGACCTGAGCTAAAACAGAGATATTGATTCTGCCTGGGGCCAGCTCAAGCCATTCTCCCTAAAGGCTTTAGGTTTATTTCAGTCTTTGCAGTGGGTACTCCAATTGTTTGCTAGCATTCCTGGGGAGCAGGAAGGCCACAGCTACACAAGCCCCACTTCAATGTCCTTCCCTGGTGGCATCGTGGGCAGGAGTATGCCCATCTGAGAACCCACATGGAGAGCCTGCTCTGTTGCTGAGCATGCGCAGATGCTCTGCACCTGGCTGCTTCTCTTTAAGACTTGCTGGGGGCATGCAGGCATTCACCCCCCTGCCCTGATGTGATCCAATACACAAAGTTCAAGGGGAAAAAGCCCTCCAACAGCCCAGAGCTGCAATGTACCCACACATCTGCTTATGCTCCTTCTTGCCCTGCTAGCAAATGCAGATGTCCATTTGCAGGAAGCATGAAGGGGACAAATGTGGGTGGCTCTGACATTCAAACAACCCCCGATGAAGAGCAGAACCAAGCAGAAGCACAGGTGTGGACGCCTGCGCTGCTGAAGAGCCGCACTATATCTGGGGAGCCTGGGGGCACTTCCACCGAGCCTGCCAGGAGTGTCTGATTTGAGTCTGAGGGCATGTCATGTTGGATGTAGGGAATGTCTGTGCCAGCACAAGTCTGTGACCCTGTAGCTAGCAGTGCAGTAGAGCTCTCTGACCACAGAGCTCTCCTTAGTCATCGTGTTTATGACTTAAAAGTCATTTCAAACATGTTTTATGTAATTTTCCAATATCCAATATCTGGCATATGATCCACAAAATAACATACCCTGATTTTGAAAAGCACCCCTCGAGGCAGCACCGTGGGAAGCATTTTAAGGCAGGGTCCGCTAAGGAACTGCCTTCCAGCACTTCCATAAAAAGCCGTATTAAAAGAACCAGCCATGATGAGCTTTTGAAACCATGACTTGCTTCTTGCTTGTCTCCTAAAATGATAGCCAGGAAGCAGTACGTGGGCCTGGCTGTGCTTTCCGTGCATAGGCTGTGCTGTCACCCTGTAACCGCACCTTACCTTATACAGCTCCACACGGTGGTCCCCTCCCCTAGAGCGTCAGGGAGAAGAAACAAGAAAAGTAGATATTAGCACATCTTCTCAAATGGTCAGGCCCAGAGTCACAGTGCACAGTCTGAGTCCTTTGTGACTTGTTCTCCAAATCTCACACTAAGGAGGTACAGTGCAGTGAAATACTCAATACAGCCCTTCTGGCCACAGTCTTTGTGACTTCCACACAGTGACTGGGTAGGACTATGCAAATGGGGTGTATGGAACCTGTGATGGTTAAGGTTATGCATCAATTTGGCTGGGCCATGGTTTTCAGGGGTTTGGCAGTTATGTAATGATGTAATTTGGCAGTTATATAATGATGTAGTCATCCTCCATTTTGTGATGTGTTATAAATCCTAGTCTCTATGCTTGTGGTTGTGGTCCTATTTGGGAGTAAGTTGTCCATTATGTTAGTGAGGCAGGATTAGGGTGGGATGTATCTTGAGTCACCGCCTTACTAGACAGTGTGACTCAAGTCACCCTGCTTACCTCAGTCACCACCCTGACCACCCTTATTCAAGTCACCACCTTTCACTGCCTTACTGAAGTCACACCCTTGCTTGAGCAGAACATTTTATCATACAAGAGATAAAAGGAGAGAGAAGTGAGCAGAGAATGGGAACCCACTACCACCAAAAAGAAGAGCTAGGAATGGAGCATGTCCTTTGGACCCGGGATCCCTGCATTGAGAACCTCCTAGACCCAGAAGCCAGAGACACAGAGCTGTAACACCAGAGACGATGAGAGAAGATGAGAAGCGATGGCAGAGAAATGGTGGCAGCAGAGGCAGCAGAACCAGGAGACCAGCAGGAGATGCAGTGGTGGGTGTGCCGACCCAGAGTGAGAAAGCTGAGCACCTTCGGGTAGGAGGCTTGCTGGCAGAGTGGGGTGTCTTTGGGCACTTGTCGGTGAGTGCCGAGTGCCTTCAGGCACTTGTCAGTGGATCTACACTTGTTGACCCATGGAGCAAGAGAGCTAAGCACCTTCAGGCCGAAGCTTACTAGCAGAGTAGGGTGCCTCTGGGTACTTATCGGCAGAGCTAAGGGAGCTTTGTAACACTTGCCTGAGCAGGATAAAGGCTGGGCTGGATGTCCAAGGGGCTGAGAGGTTAAGGCCAGAGAGAGGCCTGCCTGCGGACATGGCTAAGAAGAGGCTGTCCTGATCAGAAAACTGTATCCTGAGTCGTTTCTGATCCTGAATTGTAACCTGTTACTTCCCTAATAAACTCCATAATTGTAAGTATTGTCTGTGAGTTCTGTGTGGCCACTGCAATGAATTATTGAACCCAGCAGAGAAGTAGAGACTGCCATGGGAGTGAAAACTGGTGTCAGAATTGGTAAAGAGATTGGAGAGAGGAGGTATGTCTGACCTTCGCTTCACAGGAATCATCCTTGGGCTGCTGATCTTGATTCTCCTTGCCCTTTGTGAAGTTAGAGGTCAGACACCCCCGCCATACCATTTTTATAGTTGGTGTCAGAAGTGGGATGAGGAGAGGCTGATGTTAGAGATGATGGACTGGTACAGCAGTTTGGAAAAGTTGGATATTTGGGGCATCTTTAACCTCCGCTTCATAGGAACTAGCTTTGTGCTGATGCTTCTAAAAGAACTTATTCATTCAGGAGGGGTCAATGTGGATAAGTAACTCTCTCCTTGTGTAACCAAAGTGGTCCCAGGCTTGCCTCTGGCAATACTGTGCCAAGCAAGGAACAGTCTTAGCATTTGGGGGATTTCTTAATTACAGCTTTCATTTTTAAATGGGTCACTCATACATATAGTACAAAATTCACTGGATACAAAAGGATATATAATAAGCCTGCCCCACTCCTGCCCAGCCATCCAGTTCCCTCCCTCAGCTTCCTGTGTGTGCAGAGATCATCACTTATTTACTTTAACACACACATGGGCCACATCATGCACACTTTCTGCAGCTTGTCCTTTTCAGTTAATAAATCTTAGCCAACTTCCAGTACATTCTTTTTAGCAGCTGTTCACTTTCTTTTTTTTTCTTTTTCTTTTTTTTTTTGCTGTTTCCCACCTGTTGCTAATCTAAGTTCTGCAGCAGTGACCACTTTCCCTTATGTCCTCTCACACGTGTGCCTCACGTGTGGGACACATTCCTGGATATGGAATGTGGGGTTGAAGGTGTGTACAACTGTCATCCTGACAGTTAAGGCCAAACCCTTCTTCAAAAGGTTCTAGCCTTCTACTAGCAGTGTATAAAAATGACGTTTCTCTAGACCCTCAGACCAGAGTTTCAACGGGTTATTTCTTACTATTGAAGCTGAGCATTCTTTCACATGAATAAATTATTTCACATGTTTATATTTCTCTGTCCAAGAAAAATCTATCACCTCTTCCCACTTTTCTATCATGTTGTTGGCCTTTTTCTTTTTGTGGGCACACACTAGAGTAGGAGCAGGGGCTACCTTGGGAGAGGAGAACAAGACTGGCAGGTGTGGCAGCATGCTGAAGGATCTCTCATCCTATCTATACTTCTGAGTTGTTTTGTTGTTTATATGGAACATTTGACCATTTCAGGTATGTGTATCAGGAGAGAGAGGCTTCTGAGGGAAGACAAGGAAGAGATGAAGGAAGAAAACCCAAGTAACATAGAAATAAAGAAAACAAAGGAATAAGTTTCAAGACCAGAGGGCAACATTGCAAAATGTTTTCAGCTATCTTTGGAAGAGTTCCTGGTGGCTCTTTTCTAAATTTTCCAAATTTCCTACATTCAGCAAAAAAGCAGAGGGGCCCAGAGTGTGTACAACAGTCGCAGTGGCCCAAGGAGCGTGGGTCCTGGAAACAGAAGCAGAGGCGAGGGGCACAATCACATGCTCTTTCTGCACTTACAATCACGACTGCATCTGGAATTGCTCAATTAACCACAGCTGAGCAGAGAGCAGCACGCCCAGACTAAACAACAGGAGGACAGGCCAGTGGGTTGGCAAGTTGTCCCTGTTACTAGAACAAGTACCTACGTAATTCCCAGCTGTAAGGATGGCTTATGAAAACTTAAGTAGGAAAACTTCCTGATTCACAAACAGGCCTCTTCTGGGCCACAAGTTTGCACTTATAGCAGTTACCAGGGATTGGGGTCATGGATGATTCTCCTGAAAAAACTATAAGCTCTGTGGGGATAAAATCCTGTCTAAATCAGTTACTATTCCCTCACCTGGGCCTAGCACATAGGGAGCACTTAACAAATACTAACTGAATTAATATCCTTTACTCCTCATACTTCTCCATATTTTTAAGCTATCCACCATTTAATTCACAAAAGTATTTTAAATAGTACCATGCTGTCATACATAATTCAGTGGCATTGAACCTCAAGATCCACGTGAGCTATACTAGAAACCTGGCCATCCTTAAGACTCTGTCAATGTAAACATTCTGATTTCCAGACTCCAGGGCAGCTGCACCCTGCAGCAAGTGCCCTACAGAGTGGAGGAGACACTAGCCGAGGACTGCACTTCTGTGGTCAGAGAAGGCACCTCCAGGAGCAGTGTGAGATGCAGCAAGACAAGACATAGGCAGGGCAACATGGTGGGGAGGGCAGACACATACAGCAGGGAAAACCTGCAGCATAGGTAGTCTCTGGGGGAAGGAGAGGGGAGAAAACGAGGAACCTGACAGTCACAATATCGCTTTTAAACCTGAAGGTACAGCACGTTTTGTCTTTTGTGCCAGCCACTCCATGGAAACCCTATGGGGCTATAGGATCGCTATGAGTTGGAATGGACTCCTCGGCAATGGGTTTTGTTGTTGTTGTTTACCATGTGATTGCCATTGTTTAACTGAACTTCATTCATAGCAAACCACAAAATTTTATCATTTATAGTGTCAAAGAGAGAAGTTGATAGCAGTTATCTTGCTTTGATTTTGGGGTTTCCTTACCCAGGAAACCAAATATTCACTTTAAAGAAATCTCTGACCAAAATTAATCCACCAGGGGCTTTTCTTTCACCCAAAGTTGCAAATCCTCTTTCCTGTTTGAAGCCAGGCTTACTAAATTTGAATTTCAAAAGACATAGCTGGGTAGAGGGCCAGAGACCATCACATGACCTGATATCCCTGGATCACAGTAACCGGGGGAAGGCAGTGTTCAGTCAATCATGTCAAGATTAGTCAATAGTTGATCTTCTGTATTTCTCCCTCCTCTTCTCTTTATGAGTCGGTGTATTAGTTATCTATCTAGTGCTGCTATAACAGAAATACCACAAGTGGATGGCTTTAACAAACTGAAATTTATTTTCTCACAGTCTAGGAAGCTAGAAGTCCAAATTCAGGGTGCCAGCTCCAGGGGAAGGCTTTCTCTCTCTGTTGGCTCTGGGGGAAGATCCTTGTCATCTATCTTCCCTTGGTCTAGGAGCTTCTCTGTGCAGGAACCCCAGGTCCAAAGGATGTGCTTTGCTCCTGGCACTGCTTTCTAGGTGGTATGAGGTCCCATGACTCTCTGCTCGCCTCTTTTATATCTCAAAAGAGATTGGCTTAAGACACAATCAAATCTTGTAGGTTGAGTCCTGCCTCATTAACATAACTGCCACTAACCCCATCTCATTAACATCATAGACTTAGGATTGACAACACACAGGAAAATCACATCATATGACAAAATGGTGGACAATCACACAATACTGGGAATAATGGCCTAGTCATACTGATACATATTCTTGGGGGACACAATTCAATCCATGACCGTCGGTATCAACTCGAGGGCAACGGGTTTGGTTGTTTTTGTTTGTTTGTTTTCTTCTCTTTATAAACCCGATTGTACCCAGCTTCTTGGATCCATTTGTTTTTTCTGGAATAAAAATGGTCTCCCTATATGCATACAGAATAACTGCACAGAATAAACCTTATGTTCAAATTTCAGTGATTTTTGATTATTTTTAACAATAGCAAGACATCACAAGAGCTGTTGTAGCTACTTGCTCTTTGAAAAGTAGAAGAGAAACCACTGCAGCTTGGACCAAACAAAGAAGAAAGCAACTTGGGAAGTGCACAGTCTGCCCCTGACACACGCCCTGACTTTGCCCTTGCCCTCCAGGATACGTTTAGCTGCTCTGTAGTGGCCTCCTCCACCACACCCCGCCTCCATGCTGCTCCCCTCCAGGAAGGTCCAGGCATGGTTCTCCTGACTGACTGTCCCTATGAAATGCCCCCTACCCCGCCTGCCAACCCGGCCCAAGTCGCCACACTGTGATGGCCCTGTACCACACCAGCTCCTCTGCTGGCTCTCACATGCAACCTAAAAAGCCCCAGCACCAGTGACCCAGGCTGTTTTCCAAGCAAGGCTTTGCTCAGAAAACACACCTCCTCCCTCAGCTCCCACTCTTCCTCCCTATCCCCAGGGTGCTCCCACATAAAGCGGTATCTTTAAAGCAGCGATAACCACTCAAATTCCAGCCAGTCTGAAGGAGGTACCATTAAATCCATTCATGGAAAGCTTTTGGGATAAAATTGGGTAAAGACTTCATACGCCGTCAATAGCCCATTAGGATACTGCTAGTCTTATGTCCAGGACAGAGAATTCATAAAGATCACCCTGACCACTTGGCAGGAGGTATACTCTGAAAGGATTAACTTGTTATGAGTGCTCAGCTGGGGTCTCTTCACTGGCCTCCCTCACCTGCAGCCACCTTTTGAGACCACCACTACTCTCTTCTCAGCACTTTGTGGTCTTTCTTCCAGGAAATTGCAGGACTGCACTGGATCAGGTTTCACTTGTCTACACACTGGAGCCAACCAACAGGTAAATGGTGCAGAGCCAGCCACACCATAAGAAAGTGAAAATGTGCCCTGCATTCATCAGCCTGGGATGGCAGACCTGGTGGAGCCAGCTGCAAAGTTCACCAGAGCCCACATTCTCAAAGGACAGCTGTAAGGTGTCATTAGGACCCCTTCTATGAGTGACTACTGCTTTCTTGCTCACTGGAAACCTTGTTCCCTAAAAGCACAAACTGCCAGACACCTTGCTGGTGGAAATCACATAGGTAAGAGCAAAACACCCACTTCTGCCATGGGGAGCTAAGTCACCTTGACACAGAGAAGCAGCCCCCATTCCAACTCCAGCGCAGAGCTTCAGAGAAGGGGTTTCTGGACGCAACTTCCCACATCTGTCTAACACTGCAGCTCCCAAAGAAGCAGGACCCAGGTCTACTTGCAGACCAGACCTGATGTTGAGTCAGTGGAAACACTGCTTCAATTAAATTTCACATAAACTCCACCCTCCTCCCCAAAATCCCATAACACCGCCTTTTCCTCTGTTCTTGAGACACCCTATGGGGTTGCACCAGTGTGTACACTCCCTCATTGCAATGGGTCAATAACCTGATTCCACGAGACTGCAGGTTTTCTCCTGGTGGTCTTAGCTGACTGAGCTGACATCCCCCCAAAAGGAGCTGTACAGTACAGGGAGATGCATCTGTGTGGGTTCTCACCTGCTGTCTCCCCTTCCTCACCTGGTGCCTGCGTTTCCGTGCAGGTACAGAATGATAGGGTAGTTAGAAGCCAAGGCATCCTCATACCACATCTGGTCCTTTCCTTGGGCATTCTTCCACCAGACAGCTGGGACGGTGTGCCTGGAAACAGAAGCAGAGGCGAGGGGCACAATCACATGCTCCTTCTGCACTTACAATCAAGACTGCATCTGGAATTGCTCAATTAACCACAACTGAGCAGAGAGCAGCAGGCCCAGGCTAAACAACAGGAGGACAGCCCAGTGGGCTGGCAAGTTGTCCCCATTACTAGAACAAGCACCTATGTAACTCCCAGCTGTAAGGATGGCTTATGAAAACTTCAGTAGGAACACTTCCTGATTTGCGCACAGGCCTTTTCTGGGCCATGAGTTTGCACTGGTAGCAGTTACCCGGGGTTGGGGTCATGGATGATTCTCCTGTATAAACTAAGCTAATTCAGCGGCATTGAATCTCATGATCCTCATAAGCTATACTGAAAACCTGGTCACTCTAAGACTCCATGTTGATGTAAAACATTCTGATTTCCAGACTCCTGCTTACGAACCACTGGAGCAGACCTATCTCTCTGTAGGAGCCTTTGCAAGTTGAGCGTGGGTGATACAAAAAAAAAAAAAAAAAAAAAGTTGCTGTTGAGTCAATTCTGACTCACAGCGACCCTACAGGACAGAGTAAAACTGCCCCACAGGGTTTCCATCAAGCGGCTGGTGGATTCGAACTGCCGAACTTTTGATTAGCAGCTGTAACTTAACCACTGCACAACCAGGGCTAATACAAGCAGCCTGTAATAGCTAGAAACAAAGTGTCTTTTTGGAAGCAGGCCATGCCTGCTCCGTGCCATACTCTGAGCCCTGTTTGGCCATGTCCTCCTTCAGAGAAGACACCAAGGTTAATTTTAACTCAGGCCAAATCAAATTCTGTTAATCACTAGGGAGGGTCTGCATTAAAAAGGTTTTTTAAAGATTCTGGTGAGAATTTTTTTTAAAATTAAGTAAACAATTTCTTATGTCCTAGCTCTTACGTTTCAGCATCTCATTTCTAATATATCCCTCTGATCCTTTCAAGAGGATGGCCTTTTGGGGTGGTTCTGATCATTGTAATTATTGCTCCCATACAGTTATAAGCCTTTGGGAGGGAAAGGTACACTTTAAAAGGTGCTAGGAGCTGACATGCTTCCAGTGGCCATCCTACCCCAAACTTGGGGTTCCTGACAAGGGTCCACCTCCCTGGGCTCCCCTTCTCCTACTGCTAAGAGAGGAGAGTTCATGCACACAGACAGGCGGCTGAGAAGGAGCTGATGGTGAAGAGTGCCCGGCATCATTCTGGGCATGAGGCCCTTCTTTCAGGAAGGCTGTGGGAGGATCAGGCGGATGGGCAAGGAGGTGAAGCGGAACTCACTGCTCACCCACGGACCCACCACGCTATTCTGACACCACATACTCTTTCTGTACTTACAATCACAACTGTCTCTAGAATTGCTGAATTAACTCAGGTGTAGGCTGGAGCAGGCTTCCAGTGAACACACAGTGCTTTTGTCATTACCTTGAGACGTGCTATCATCGTCACTAAATAAAACTTTTTTGTGTAACTGATAATTTATGTAAGTACTGTTAGTATGTAAGTACACTCCTCATGCAATATGACCGCTCTATTTGAGTAGAAAACCCTGATAAACCCCAAATTCTTCAAAACACAGACACATACATTAACCAACAGGAAGGCCAACCTAGTTTTACTAAGCAAAACAAATCAAAACAAAAGATAGAAATTTGCAGTGTCTGACATGCATACATTGGTTAATAAACGTTAGATTAAATCAAGATAGAAAATGACATAAGAATCTAATTCCTGCACCAACTCCCTCCCTCCCTCCTTTCCTTTTTCCCTTCTTTCCATCCTCCCTCTTAGTTTTGTTGTTGAGAACATACAGAACAAAACATACACTAATTCAACAGTTTTGACATGTACAATTGAATGACATTGATTACATTCTTCAAGTTGTGCAACCATTCTCATCCTCCTTTTCTGCATTTGTTCCTCCCTCATTAACATAAACTCACTGCCCCCTAAGGTTCCTATCTAATCTTTCAGGTTGCTGTTGCCAATTTGATTCCATATAGATAGTTTTTAAAAGAGTATAATGCTCAAGACAGATCCTTCTTACTTGTTAAGCTAATTAGTCTTTGGTTTTTTAAGATGACTTCGGGGGATATTTTTGGTTTTCAAGGTTTAAAGATTATCTCAGGGCAATAGTTTCAGGGGTTCATCCACCCTCTATGTCTCTACAAAGTCTGGAGTCCATGAGAATCTGAAATTCTTTTCTGTATTTTCCCCCTTTTGATCAGGATTCTTCTATAGAATCTTTGATCAAAACGTCAGTAATCTGGGGTCTTTTAAAAGCCTGCAAGAGGCCATTTAAGATACTTCTACTGGTCCCATCCCGGCTGGAGCAAAGAAGTATGAAGAAGACCAAAGACACAGGGAAAAGATTAGTCCAAAGGACTAATGGAACACAACTACCACAACCTCCACCAGACTGAGCCCAGAACAACTAGATGGTGCCTGGTCATCACCACTGACTGCTCTGGTAGGGATCACAACAGAGGGTTCCAGACGGAGCGGAAGGAAAACATAGAACAAAATTCAAATTCACCAAAAAAAAAAAAAAAAAAAAGACCAGGCTTGCTGGTCTGACAAGAGACTGAAGGAACCCCAGTATGGCCCTCAGACACCCTTTTAACTCAGTACTGAAGTCCCTCCTGAGGTTCACCCTTCAGCCAAAGATTAGATAAGTCTATAGGGTCAACAATAACACATGTGACAGATGTGCTTCATAGTTCAATCATGTATGCGAGATTAATGGGCACACTAGCCCAAAAGAAAAGATAAGAAGGCAGAAAGGGACAGGAAAGCTGTACGAATAGTAACAGGAAACCTGGAGAGGAGAAGGGGAGAGTGTTGACACATTGAGGGGTTGGCAACCAATGCCACAAAACAATTCATGTATTAACTATTTAATGAGAAACTAATTTGCTCTGTAAACTTTCACCTAAATTACAATAAACAAACAAAAAGTTTAGTAATCGTAGCCAGGCACCATCCAGTTCTTTTGGTCTCCTGGCAAAGGAAGCAGTTGTTCATGAAGGCAATCAGCCACACATTCCACACCCTCCTCCTATTCCTGATTCTCCTTCTTCTTCTGTTGCTCCAATTGTTGTGCCTTGGATGGCTGCTTGCAAGCTTTTAAGACCCCAGGAACTACACAACGAATTAGGTGGCAAAACAGAAGCGCTAAACACATTATTATTAGGCCAGTTAACTGAGATATCCCATACAATCATGACCCTAAACTTCCAAACCAAGGAATCAAACCCCATGAGGTGTCTGGTTGTGCACAAGCAGCCTCAGCAGCTACTCTTTTTTTTTTTTTTTTCCATTTGTTGTTGTTGTAAATATGTCTATCACACAAATTTGCCAATTCAACTTTTTGCAGGTATACAACTTATTGACAGCAATTACAATAACTGGCTGCTGCACCAGCTTCTAAGACTGAAACCCTCTCTTCTTGTTTTAGACTCTTTACCAAGGACCAGCTCTTCCTGGCATTACTAGAAATGTCTGAACTTCCTCTCAAACCACACTGAAGCTACTCACATTTAATTTAGAAGCTTCTCACATACACAGTGCTTTTCTGAGACAGCATAAAGAGACGTTATGGCTCCTGAAAAATAACTCCAGCTAAAGAAAGAGTAGTGATGCAGAGCTGTTTCTGAGAGAAGAATGAAAATGCCACAGCAAGGCTGGTCAATCACATACAAGGATTTCCTTGTTTGGAGCCACCCACTTATCTACAGGAAGAAACATTAAAATGTATTTCAAGGACACACAAAGAAGTCACAAAGCTTAAGTCTAATTTAAATTTAGGCTAAGTAAATATTGAGAAGACAGCAAATGATACCATCATCAACTGCCGACACGTGCTAGGTGTGAGAAGAAACCAAGCTGTTTTCAGTATCTAGAGACTTGCCTAACCGAAAAGAAGAGGTGAACATCAAGCATGCGTTTGTGATTCTGTGCTTACATTTTCTTCACCAGCTTGTTTTGTTTTTTGTGGAAATAAAGCTCTCCACAAAAAATAATTCAGTTCACAGAGCCTTTGCTGTGTTGAAAACCTCAGAATAGAGTTTGGTGCTGTTTCAAAAATTTTGCACCATTCAGATCAAATTTAGCTGAGGCTTTCCCTTGGAAAAGGAATGGGTGAAGAATAAAATGGACAAGCACCAGTTTCAGAGACTGACATTCAGGACAGTGTCAGTGCCCCATAGGGCCCCCATTGCCTCCTGGAGAGGCCGCAGAGCTGGGCGCCTTGAACTCACCAGACACCTATTGTCACGTCTTCCTCTGGCTGGAGGTAATAATTACAGGTGTGATTCAAACCTTGATCCTGAGGCTTCTTCAAGTCTATGAAATAGGGAACCCTCACTGTAGAAGACAAAGAGATGGAAATCAGGATTAGTGGGAGTGGACGGTCAAGACACACCTACACATACAGCACAAGTGAAGCTTTCAAAAAGTGCCAATTCTTTCCCAACACAACACTGCCAGACATGCTGGGCCCTCCGACCTCAACTGGAACACTGAGGTCAACATACTTCCAGTATGGGCAAGACTCAAGCACTGAAGTTGTCAAAGGGTGAGGAGACACAAATGAGGGAAGGGAACATCACTGAGGGCTGCCTGGGTGATGAACCGGCATGAGAGAGGAGGCCAGGAGGTCTGCCAAAGTCACTCAGCCAAGCTAGGACCGAAGGCTGGAACGAGGGTGACACACGTCTGAGATGTTCTGGACCTAGAACCACAGGACTTGATGACCAACTGATGTGGGTGGTAAACAGTTAAGGGGGATTCTGAAGTTCCTAGTGCTGTCACAGCACAGAAAGCCAGTGAACAGTGAGGTACAGACACAGGAAACAGATGAATCCATAGAATACCATCCAGAGCTGAGTGAAGGTACGTGGATTGATACAGCAGTGTCCTGAAGTGAGCAGGTAGTCTATCAACTAGGGCCCCGGTTGAGTAAACTGTGGTGTACCCACAGGGCACAGGAGTCTGCTCCGTATCTACTGACCTGGGAGAGCATCCATGACAGACAGTGAGATGAGAGGAGCAAGTGCCGAGTAATAGGGTCACTGTGCGTATTCTACGGTCCCACTCTGTGTGCGCATTCTACGGTCCCACCCTGTGTGCGCATTCTACGGTCCCACCCTGTGTGCGCATTCTACGGTCCCATTCTGTGTGCGTATTCTACGGTCCCATTCTGTTTTTGTGAAGAGAAGCAAACACCAACAACAAAACCAACACCACCACCCGTGGTGTGGCTTGGAAAGAAATATACCAGGCTTTTAACACTGGGGTGTGTGTGTGTCTGTGTGTGTGTCTGTGTGTGTGTGTGTGTGTGTGTGTGTGTGTGTGTGTCTGTGTGTCTGTGTGTCTGTGTGTCTGTGAAGGGTGATGCTTAATTTTTTCCTCACATACAATTTACTTTTTATTGTTTGTGGTGAACACAATTTTTGAAGATAAATGTAATTGAAAACTGAAGAATTTAAAAAAACAAAAACCTGGAGGCAGGACTTACTTTATAAAATGGCTACTCCCAAAAGGGGCAGTGACAAAGAAACCAATTCCTTTCTAAGGAAACCACATACCTACCTGCTTACAATTCACTTTGGAGAAGAGTACTTTCACTAGATAACCTCCCATATCCATGTGGCACAAAAGCCAAATGTGCTCATCTCCCACTCCTGTCCCCTTGTTGAGCGACACTCATCCACCTCCTCAGGACATTTGCACTTGCTATTCCCTCCACCTGGAATGCTCTTCCCCCATGCAGCTGCACATACAGCTCTCACTTCCTCAAATGTCACCTTCTCAGACAAGGCCTTCCCTGGTCATCTAATCTTAAGACTGCAATCCTTCCCTGTTTGATTTTACCCCTAGGTACTTATCACCACCTATATTTCATATATTCACTAATTTTATTTATTTATCTGATCGTAGACTGGCCAGGGCAGGAGGAGTCTGGGCCCCATGCTCATCCACTTTCTATAGAGTGAGAAATAACAGTGCTTTCACCATCTATCTGTGATACAACCTCAAACAGCTTCACTGTGCTGCCCATACAGGCCCCTGACAGAGCAAGGCCAGCTCGCTGCTGGGACCCAGGCCTCTGGCTTCTCCTCCTTCTAAATTTTTTCGTTATCCACTCTCTGGCCACACCATCATTTATCAGCAACCACAAACATCAGCAGGCATGATTAGGAAGGATCCCACACATGTGGTGCTCAGTTAATAATGAGGGAATAAACGCAGGAATGAATGGGAAATAATCTACTCTAGCATACTTTTTTTAGCTAATCTGGAAAATATCTGATAGGGTGAAAGGCTGAAACTACTTAGCTGTAATGGCCATTTCTGACTGAGGATTGGGATATCTGGCTTATGTCTCCTTCTGATTACTGTCAGAGCAGAGCAGCCTCTCCTCAACACAAGCTGTAAGAGATATGAGCTTGAGGAAAGGAAACAGGGAGGGAGGCACTGTGGGTGGGGCACTCCCCTGGAACCCACCCCCCAAGGAGTCCTCCCCTGCGTGCCCCCCATGGCACGCACACCCCTATCACAGCCCCCACTGCACAAGCCGGTCACCCCCCACCAGTCTGTACTCACCGCGTCACAGCCCTGCACCCTCCCATGTGCTCCGGTAGTGAAGCTGCCCTGTCACCATATGCAGTGCTGGTGACCACAACAGCTCCCTTCACAGGGGGCTGTGCACATTCTGAGTTTGGAAACACACTGAAGAGTCCCACACTGCTTGTCAGAGAATGCTCCTTTCTCCCAAGGGAGCAGACACAGAGAGCAATACTTGGGAGGGCCTCAGTACTGTCACCAACAGAAGCAGCTGGGATAGGGGGCAGCATGGGGCAGGAGGAGACCAGGGTCACTGTCACTACAGGGGAAGGCACTGATCAGAGGCTGGCAAGGAGGTGGAAGCCAGGTGCAGGGCCTGGGGAATGCACCTCTGTGCCCACAGGGGCCAGGCAGCTACCCAGGTGGATGAGGCCACAGATGAGAGAGAAACAAGGAATGCCCAGTCAGTGCTCCCTGGAAGGTGCCAGACCTTTGGGCAACCTTCCAAAAGGAGCCAGAAGCACAGATTTTAAAAATAGTGACCACTAAGTAAAAATCTCCTTTAAAAGTAGTGCTAGGGGCTGTCTTACTGGTGTGCAGTAGACACTTAGAAGGAAAGAGTCAAGGAAGGACTTCTCCTTGGGAAGCTCAGGATAGCCCCACTGCCACAAGCCTAACCCTCCTCTTCTGTGCCATGCGGGCTGGACTAGGAGAAGCCAAAGTTCCTCCCTGTGGAACTTCCGCAATCTCATTAGGAAATCAGCAGAGCAAAATCTGTGCCTGTAGCTAAAGCAGCCCAAATAGTCAGTCAGAAGAAAATCAATTCAATTCACTTATTTGCAAAGACCTTATTATGTGCCAGGCACTGCCTAGAAAGCTGTTCAGGGCCCATTGTCAGGTCTGCAGCCCTAATAGCTTCATTCACCTGCAAACCCAAGCTGGTTTCTGGACTGGACCGGTTGTGTAAGGGATACTGACATCAGAAAAACAAAACCCCCTGATTGTATTACGCTATTAGTTCCTTTTCTTAAAAGTCCATGCTTGTCACAGTGGCAAAAACTTACAGATGATAAATTCTAGAAGTTCAGCTACCTTTTCATTAGAAAAATCAAACGCTTTAGTATGCTAAATGTAAGTTTACAGCTATTTTAATAAGATACCTAAATGAAACACTTACTTTAGATCTACAAAGTATTAAATAGTGCTCTTGCCATTTCCTTTCCTCCTACCAGTATGAACAGCAGAAATTCTTTTCAGCCAGTGACTTCAAAGTTTCTGTGATTACATCTATTATAGACTTGATGATTCAAACCTGGATACCCGAGATGCTGTAGAACCTGGAACCTTTGTGTCACTGCAGGTGAGAGGATCTTGATCCTCTGACTCGCCTCTCCCCAGCTCCACTCATCCCTTGCTTCAAGTTTCTCAGGCCACAGCTGCATTACATCAAGCCACATGTGTCTTCACCTCCTGTCTGTCCTCTCCCTGTATCTTCACCTTATCCTCTTCCCTCCCCTCAGCCAGTTCACCTCCAGTCTCCACATCCACATCGACCCGGCTTCCTAAGCCTCAAGTTCCCAAACACACAAGGCTCAAATCCACACTTTGCAAGCCCAGTATAAGCAAAGACATGCTTAGAGACTGTCTCAGGATAACCACATTTTCAGTAGCCTCCTGCCTTAATGCTGTTATAAAAGTTTCTAAGGTATCGTTTACGGAGTGCTGGCTGCGGGCCCCGCACTGTGTTCTACCTGGAAACGTCTAACACCTGCACAAGCAGTCCCCTTCCTCCTAGACTCATCTTGCAGGTATAAACGTATGCTCCTTCAAAGAATGACTCCCAGCAACCATTTTACCTGGGAGCCTTTGTCTTCTATTTCATAAGCTTGACACTTCTGCGCCTTCCTTTTTTCACTTCTCCCAAAGTGCATTCAGTAAACAGCATGAAAGAAAACAACTTTTATGGAACACACGAGATCTAAGGAAACTCAAGAAAACTGCAACACCTATAAAGCCAACATATAATTCCACAGAAATCAAAGTACGTTGCTTTTACAAAGGGGGAAAAAATGTGATTTTTTTTTTTTTTTTAAGAAAAACCAGATCCTAATTATTAAAAAAACAAGATAACTATACTTCTCAGTGGTCATCTTTTCCAAGGACAATTAACCTTCCAGACTGCACAACTGACAAAGAATCTTCAAAACAACAGCTTCAATAGACTCTCCAATGTTGTCAACGTTTTTGCCCATCTCAGCTGAAAAACGAACCCTCTCCCATGCAGTACATGCATCTACACAAATGCCAGCAGCCGAAAGCAATGCCATCATATGGCACTTTCAAAAGACACCCTTTAACTGGGAAGGGGCATGAGGGCAATTTCTGAGATAGGAGAAATGTTCTATTTCTTGATCTGAATGGTGGTTTTATATACAAGTTATCCTGCACATTTAAGATTTGTACATTTTACTATATGTGAATTGTATCTCAATTAAAAGAAAAAGATTCCCAGTAAAATTAGACATCATCATTAAAAATGAATTCTTACTAAAATTAAAGGGAAAATTCACACATAGTGCTTACCGAAATTCAAGAAAATCAGTTTGGCCTGTATCCCAGGACATAGTTTGACGAGAAATGGAATGGCAACGTACAATCCCAAAACACAGAGAAGTATCTTCCTCAGTCGGAGCCACAGGCCCTTTCGCCTGCAAGAGAAAAGCAATTAATAGGTTGAGAGTCAGTAGATGCAATTTTGCTATAGTTTAATTAAAAAAAACAAAAACAAAAACAAAAAAACAAACCCATTGCCATCAAGTTGATTCCAGAGTAGAACTGTCCCATAGGGTTTCCAAGGAGCAGCAGATGGAGTTGAACTGCCAACCTTTTGGTTAACAGCCAAGCTCTTAACCACTGCGCCACCAGGGTTTCCAGTTTAATAACAGCGTTATAAAAATCACAAAACAAAATACAACAAGAATATTGTGTTTCCCCACAAGAATAGTGTCAGTAGTAAGAGTAGCCTCCTGCCCTGCTTTGGTTAAAATAATATTTTAGATAGCCTTTTGACTTAAGCTTAGAATTCTACTGGGGAAATTTTTTTTTTTTCTTAAAAGCCAAACAATCACGACAATTTCCTTTGCCACCCTTGGATAAGAGTACAACAAAGCAACCAGATCCTCAGAAAGTCCCCAGCCTTAAATCAGACCTGAGCTGCCACTTCATCTCAGAAGAGAATGCCTCCTCTGCTTCTCATGGTACCCCTCTGCTCACCAGCTACAGGACTGGATTACTCATTAGCTACCCGTAGGAGGCCCCCCTCCCCCAAGGACAACAACAGAACCTGCCCAAGCAGGTCCTGGAAAGAGCAAGGAACTGAGACCAAGACTTGATGTCACTGTCTGTGCTATATTTTTCCACCCAGCCCTGACAGGGACCTCAAACCAGGTTATGACTATAGGGCCCCAAAACCCTCCTCTATCCCTAACCAGCTTCAGGAGTGCTCTCCATCTTGTCCCTGTTCACCTTTCAAAAATGTCTCTAATCTGGAGATTTGTAAACTTTTAGTCTCAGAATCCCTCTACGCTAAAAAAAAAATTGAGACTACCGAACAGCCCTTGTTTATACTAGCTATATTTACTGTATCACTATTCATCACATGAGAAATTAAAACTAAGAAAAAAAATGTTTTTTATTCTACTTTAGATGAAGGTTTACAGAACAAACTAGTTTCTCATTAAACAGTACATATATTGTTTTATCACATTGGTTAATAACCCCATGACATGTCAATACTCTCCCTTCTCAAACTTATGTTCCCTATTACCAGCTCTCCTGTCCCCTCCTGCCTTCTAGTCCTTGTCCCTGGGCTGGTATGCCCCATTAGTCTCGTTTTCTCCTATGGTTCTGTCTAATCTTTGGCTAAAAGTTGAATCTCTGGAGTGGCTTCATTACTGAGCTAAAAGGGTGTCTGGGGGCCATACTCTCAGGGTCTCTCCAGTCTTTATCAGGCCAGTAAGTCTGGTCTTTGTTTGTGAGTTAGAATTTTGTTCTACATTTTTCTCCAGCTCTGTCGGGGACCCTCTATTGTGATCCCTGTCAGAGCAGTCACTGGTGGTAGCCAGGCACCATCTAGTTGTACTGGACTCAGTCTGGCGGAGGCCAAGGTAGATGTGGTCCATTAGTCCTTCGGACTAATCTTTCCCCTGTATCTTGTTCTCTTCATTCTCCCTTTCTCCCAAACAAGTGTGACCAGTGGAGTATCTTAGATGGCCACTCACAGGCTTTTAAGACCCCACATGCTACTCACCAAAGTAGGGTGTAGAACATTTTCTTTATAAACCATGTTATACCAACTGAGCTAGATGTTCCCCAAGACCATGGTCCCCACAGCCCGCAGCCCAGCAATTCTGTCGCTCAGGGAGATTGGATGTGTCTATGGAGCTTCCATGACCTTTCCTTGTACAAGTTGTACTGGCTTCCCCAGTATTGTGTACTGTCTTACCCTTCACCAAAGTTACTGTCATGGTTTGAATTATGTCCCCCAAAAAATGTGTGTATCAATTTGGCTGGGCCATGATTCCCAGAATTGTGTGGTTGGCCTTCATTTTGTGATTATACTTTTATGTTAAAGAGGATTAGGGTGGGACTGTAACACCACCCTTACCCAGGTCACATCCCTGATCCAATGTAAAGGGAGTTTCCCTAGGGTGTGGCCTGCACCACCTTTTACTTTACCAGAGATAAAAAGAAAGGGAAGCAAGCAGAGAATTGGGGACCTCATATCACCAAGAAAGCAGTGCCAGGAGCAAAGTGTGTCCTTTGGACTTGGGTCCCTGTGCCGAGAAGCTCCTAGTCCAGGGGAACACTGACGAAAAGGCCAAGAGAGACAGAAAGCCTTCCCCTGGAGCTGACACCTTGAATTTGGACTTTTAGCCTACTTTACTGTAAGGAAATAAATTTCTCTGTTAAAACCATCCACGTGTGGTATTTCTGTTATAGCAGCACTAGATGACAGTTACCATTTATCTATTGTCTATTTAGTGTTCCCTCCACACACACTCCTCCCCTCCCTCATAACCATCAAAGATTGTTTCCTTTTGTGTGGAAACTTTTTCATTAGTTTTTATAATTGTCTCACACAATGTTTGTCCCTTTGTGATTGACTTATTTCACTCAGCATAATGCCCTCCAGATTCATCCATGTTATGAGATACTTCACAGATTCATCAATGGTCTTTACTGTTGCATAGTACTCCATTGTAGGTATGCACCGTAGTTTGTTTATCCATTCATCTGTTGATAAGTGTCTCAGTCATCTGGTGCTGCTCCAACAGAAATACCACAGTGGATGGCTTTAACAAAGAGAAGTTTATTCTCTCACAATCCAGTAGGCTACAAGTCCAAACTCAGGGCTTAAGCTCCAGAGGAATGCTTTCTCCATCCGCTCTGGAGGAAGGTCCTGTCATCAGTCTTCTTTTGGTCTGGGAGCTTCTCTGAGCAGGAACCTCACGCCCAAAGGACGTGCTCTGCTCCTGGCACTGCTTTCTTGGTGGTATGAGGTTCCCATGTATCTCTGCTTGCTTCTCTCTTTTATATCTCAAAAGAGATTGCATTAAGACACTAATCTTGCCAGCCTCATCAGTATAACCTCATCACAGTGATAGAATTTATAACACATAAGGAGATCACATATAATCTCATCATAGTAATAGAGTTTACAACACATAAGGAAATCACATCAGATAACACAATCATACAATACTGGGAATCATGACGTAGCCAAGTTGCTACACACATTTTGGGGGACACAATTCAATCCACGACAATAAGCATCTAAGTTGTTTCCATCTTTTTGCTATTGTGAACAATGCTGCAATGAACATGGGTGTGCATACGTCTATTCGCGTGACGGCTCTTATTTCTCTAGGATATATTCCTAGGAGTGGGATTGCTGGATCATATGGTATTTCTATTTCTAGCTTTCTAAGGAAGTGCCATATTATTTTCCAAAATGGTTCTGCACTCCCATCAGCAGTGCAGAAGAGTTTCGATCTCCCCACAGCCTATCCAACATTTCCTATTTCCAGTTTTTTTGATCCCTGCCAGTAACGCCAGAGTGAGAGGGTATCTCATTGTGGTTTTCATTTGCATATCTCTAATGGCTAGTGATCAGGAGCATTTCCTCATGTGTCTGTTGGTCACTTTAATGTCTTCTTTGGTGAAGTGTCTTTTCATTTCCTTTGCCCATTTTTTATTTGGATTATTTGTCTTCTTGTTGTAGAGGTGTTGGATTTTCATGTAGATTTTAGAGATTAGACCTTTGTCTGACTTGTAATGACCAAAAATTTTATCTCACTCTGTAGGTTCTCTTTTTACTCTTTTGGTGAAGTCTTTTGATGAACATAAGTATTTAATTTTTAGAAGATCCCAGTTATCTAGCTTATCTTCTGGAGTTTGTGTGATGCTGGTTATGGTTTGTATCCTGTTAATGCCATGTATTATCGCCTCTAGCATTGATCCTATGTTTTTTTCTATGAAGTTATAGTTTTGGGCTTTATATTTAGGCCTTTGATCCATTTTGAATTAGTTTTTGTATATGGTGTGAGGTATGGGTCCTGTTTCATTTTTTTGCAGATGGACATCCAGTTTTGCCAGCACCATTTGTTAAAAAGACTATCTGTTCCCCATTTGATGGACTTTGGGCCCTTGTCGAAGATCAGGTGGCCACAGGTGGATGGATTTACATCTGGGTTCTCAATTCTGTTGCATTGGTCAATACCTGTCATTGTACCAGTACCAGGCTGTTCTGACTACCGTAGCTGTATAGTAGGTTCTAAGGTCAGGTAGTTTGAGTCCTCCTACTTTATTCTTCTTCTTCAATAGTGCTTTACTTATTTGTGGCTTCTTCCCTTTCCATATAAAGTTAATGATTAGTTTCTCCATTGCTTTAAAGAATGTTGTTGGTATTTGGATGGGGATCGCATTGTGTTTGTAAATTGCTTTGGGCAGAATTGACATTTTCACAATGTTGAGTCTATCTATCCATGAGCATGGTATGTTTTTCCATTTATGTAGATCTCTTTTGGGTTCCTGCAGTAGTATTTTGTAGTTTTCTTTGTATAGGTCTTTTACATCCCTAGTTAAGATTTATTCCTAAGTATTTTATTTTTTTAGGGGCTATTATAAATGGTATTGTTTTCCTGATTTCCTTTTCATCATTCTCTTTATTGGTGTATAGGAATCCAATTGATTTTTGTATGTTTACCTTGTATCCTGCTGCTCTGCTGAATCTTTTTATTAGTTACAGTAGTTTTCTTGTGGAGTCTTGAGGGTTTTCTATGTATAGTATCATATCATCTGCAAATAGGGACAGTTTAACTTCTTCATTACCAATTTGGATGCTCTTTATTTCTTTTTCTTGCCTTAATGCTCCAGCTAGGACTTCCAGCACAATGTTAAATAGGAGTGGCGATAAAGGTCATCCTTGTCTTGTTCCTGTTCTCAAGGAGAATGTTTTCAGCCTCTCTCCATTAAGAATGATACTGGCCGTTGGTTTTGCACAGACACCCTTTATTATGTTGAGAAATTTCCCTTGTACACCTATGTTATTGAGAGTTTTTATTACAAATGAGTGTTGGACTTTGCTGAATGCCTCTTCTGCATCGATTTAGATGAACACGTGATTCTTTTCTTTCCTTTTATTTATGTGGTGGATTACGTTCATTGATCTTCTAATAGTAAACCATCCTTGCATACCTGGTATGAATCCTACTTGGTCATGGGGTATTGTTTTTTTGATATGATGCAAAATTCTGTTGGCTAGAATTTTATTGAGAATTTTTGCATCTATATTCATGACAGATATTGGTCAGGAATTTTCTCTTTTTTTGTGGTGTCTTTTTGCCTGGTTTAGGTATCAGGGTTATGCTGTCTTCATAGAATGAATTCAGACCTGTCACTTCCATTTGCACATTCTGAAATAGTTTGAGTAGTACTGGTGTAAGCTCTTCTGAGAATGTTTGGTAGAATTCCCCAGTGAAGCCATCTGGTCTGGAGATTTTCTTTTGTTGGGAGTTTTCTTATTATCTTTTCAATGTCTTCACTTGTTATGGGTCTGTTCAGATTTTCAACATCATTCTCTGTTTGGGTAGGTAGGGTGTTTTTAGAAATCTGTCCATCTCCTCTAGGTTTTCCTAGAGTATAGTTTTTCATAATACTCTGTAATGATCCTTTTGATTTTAGTTGGGTATGTTGTAATGTAAAACTAAGAAAATTTTCAAAAGTTCACTAATTCATCTAATAATAAAAGTAATGAGCTCATTACATGGTAATACAAATAACATGTTATTAAAAAAAATTGTATTTTCCACTACAGAAAAATCTACCGAGAAGAGTGACACTTAAGATTTTTTTAGGAGGGCGGGGCAAAGATGTCAGAGCAGTCAGACGCTTCCAGTGGTCCCTCTTACAACAAAGACCCGAAAAAACAAGTGAATTGATTATATATGACAATCTAGGTGCCCTGAACATCAAAGACAAAGTTGAGGAATCGGACGGAGTGGCAGGGGGAGGGAGAGACGGTTCAGAAGTAGCGAGGAGCTGCCAGACCTGACCTGGCAAGAGCCTGAGACCTTTAGGTCTGATCAGCTCCTGGTGCACGGTGAGGGAGGCAAGCAGCAGCACTTGGGAGGCATTTTTCACACCAGGAGAGACCCAGCGGAAGAGAGTCTACTAGGCAATCCAGAACCAGTGAGAAGCAGCCCTCAACTGGCGAAAGATAAGTACTTGTGTCTGACATACTGCGCAGATCAAAAACACCCCCATTAAGGAAAAACCTCTCTCCCATTCACCTCCCTGCTCCCTGCTCTGCACTGGGTCCAGGACTGGCTTCAGCAATTGCCGAGGCCCCTGGGCCAGAAGTACGACTCGTCACATGTCCTGAGCCATTCTCTCAGCCTTGGAGACTGAACACATTAACAAACAGGAGAAAAAATAATCTGCTGGTGCCCCTAAGCTAGGAATTTAGGGTAGGCACAGCTCCTTTGCCTAGGCACAGGCATAAGGGATCCACGGACTTTCAGTGCCTTTCCCCCGCATAGATTTTTGTGGGCCCATTTCAACAGCATAGGCCCTCATTACCGCAGTACAACACGGTATATACCTGAAGTTTAACTTCAACTGTTTCAGCTGTGCAGTAGCAGGTTCGTGACATTTGACACTGCTCTGCCCATTAAGGAGAGTCTTCACCTACCCACATCAGGGGCCTGAGGACTAGTGGCTCCACCCACACCACCTAACCACCTGCAACAGGGGCCCAGAATAAGAGGTGCCTTCCAGTTCTTACAGCAAAAAGCATTGGGTGCTCACCATCTGGCTGCAAAACCCACACATCTACGAGCTCTAACGAACAGGGATGTGCTTTCCTCTGGACACTCAGTGTTGGCTGTTGGTCACCTGCCTTACTCAGCCTGTGTCCCCGCTGCAGCCAGATGCCTGTGCCTACACCAATCACCCATGCCTGTCTAGAACTGTAGATGACAGCCTGCACCACATACTTGGTGGTCGACTACCTGGACACCTGAGCTGAATCCATACAGGAGAAGCGGGCAGACTCCTGGGCTCACATACTTAGTGGCAGTTCGGGCCACCTGGAGGCAGGACATTGGAGCTTCAGGGATGCTGGTGATCGGGCAAGCTCACACGAGCAGACTATCTGGGTATAGCAAAACAAAACGAAACAAGAAGCTAGGACACAGTAAGCAAACAGAACATAAATAAATATAATAACTTATTGATGGCTCAGAGACAACAGTCAATATCAAATCACATAAAGAGATAATCCATGATGGCTTCAGCAAGCTTTCAAAATAAAGAATCTAGAAATTTTCCAGGGAAAGAAAATTTCTTGGAATTACCAGAGGCAGAATACGAAAGATTAAAATACAGAACTCTTCAAGAGATCAGGAAGGAAATTAAGCAAAACACAGAACATGCAATAAAGAACTTAAGAAGATAAGATAAAAGCATAATGAAAAATTTAACAGGCTGGAAGAATCCACAGAAAGACAGCAATCAGAAATTCAGAAGATTAACAATAAAATTTCAGAATTAGACAACTCAATAGAAAGTCACAGGGGCAGAATTGAGGCAATGGAAGTCAGAATTAGTGAGATTGAAAACAAAGCACTTGACACCAACGTATTTGAGGAAAAATCACATAAAAGGATTTTAAGAAATGAAGAAACTCTAAGAACTATGTGGGATTCTATATGATGAATAACCTATGAGTGACTGGAGTACCAGAATGGGGTGGATAACAGAAAATATAGAGAGAGAATTGTTGAAGATTTGTTGGCAGAAAACTGCCATCGTGAAAGATATCTATCCAAGACGCTTATAGAACCCCACATAAGGTAGATCCTAAAACAAAGTCACCAAGATGTATTATACTCAAACTTGCCAAAACCAAAGATAAAGAGAATTTTAAGAGCAGCTAGGGATAAATGAAAAGTCATCTACAAAGGAGAGTCATTAAGAATAAGCTCGGACTACTCAGCAGAAACATGCAGGCAAGAAGGCAATGGGATGACATATATAAAGCCTGAAGGAAAAAAACTCCCAGCCAAGAATTATATATCCAGCAAAACCGTCTCTCAAGTATGATGGCAAATTAGGGTATTTCCAGATAAACAGAAGTTTAGGGAATTCAAAAAAATCAAACCAAAATTACAAGAAATACTAAAGGGAGTCCTCCAGTAAGAAAATCAGTAACATCAAATAACAACCCAAGACTAGAACACAGGACAGAGCAACCAGATATCAACCCAGATAGGGAAGTCACAAAAGGAAAGCAAAGCTAAAACACTGAAAATAGGGAAACGGATGTCAATATGTAAAAGATGCCAACATTAAAACAAAAAAGAGACTTAAAAAATGCAGACATAGATTTTCATATGGAGAGGAAGTCAAGGCAATATAAAGAAATAAAAGACTTGTATAAACTTAGAAACATAGGGGTAAATATTCAGGTAACCACAAAGGAAATTAACAATCCTACAAATCAAAATAAAAAACTAGAAAAATATAAAGACTCAGAAACACAAAATCAACAACAGTGAAAAAGATGAAAGGAAAATACCTAAATAAAAACAACTCAGCACAGAAAATTAAGTGGAACAAAGAAACTGTCAACACACAAAAAAAGTCATCAAAATGACAGCACTAAACTCATACTTATCGATAATTACGCTGAATGTAAATGGAATAAATGCACCAATAAAGAGCCAGAGAGTGGCAGATTGGATAAAAAAACACAATCCGTCCATATGCTGCCTACTAGAGACACACCTTAGACTTAAAGACACAAACAAACTAAAACTCAAAGGATGGGAAAAATATATCAAGCAAACAACATTCAAAAAAGAGCAGAAGTGGCAATACTAATCTCTGACAAAATAGACTTTAAAGTAAAATCCACCACAAAGGATAAGAAAGGACACTATATAATGACCAAAGGGTCAATACATCAGGAGGACATATTTAATAAATATTTACGCACCCAATGACAGGGCTCCAAAATACATGATACAAACTCTAACAGCACTGAAAAGATAGACAGTTCCACAATAGTAGTAGGAGACTTCAATGCACCACTTTCAGCGAAGTACAGAACATCCAGAAAGAAGCTCAACAAAGACTCGAAAGATCTAAATGCTACAACCAACCAACATGATCTCATAGACATATACCGAACACTCCACCCAACAGCACATGCAACGTTCTCCAGAATAGACCACATATTAGGCCATAAAGCAAGCTTTAACAAAATCCAAAGCATCAAAATATCACAAAGCATCTTTCTGACCATGAAGACATAAAAGCAGAAATCAATAACAGAAAAAGCAAGGAAAAATAATCAAGCACATGGAAACTGAACAACACCTTGCTCAAAAACTACTAGGTTATAGAAGAAATCAAGGATGAATAAAGAAATTCATAGAATCAAATGAGAATGAAAACACATCTTCCAGAACATTTGGGACACAGCAAAAGCAGTACTCAGAGGTCAGTTGACAGCAATAAATGCACATATCCAGAAAGAAGAAAGGGCCCACATCAAAACATTAACCTACAACTCAAACAGGTAGAAAGAGAGCAGCAAAAGAAGCCCTCGGGTGCCAGAAGAAAGGAAATAATAAGAATTAGTGCAGAATTAAATGAAATAGAGAATAGAAAAACAATTGAAAGAGTTAACAAGACCAAAACCAGGTTCTTGAAAAGATCAACAAAATTTATAAAGCATTGGCCAAACTGACAAAAGAAAACCAGAAGAGGAAGCAAATAACCCGTATAAGAAATGTGATTGGTGATACCACAACAGACCCAACTGAAATTAAAAGAATCATAACAGAATACTATGAAAAACAGTACTCTAACAAATTAGAAAACCTAGAGGAAATGGACAAATTTCTAGAAACTCACTACCTACCTAAACTAACACAAACAGAGGTAGAACAACTAAATAAACCCATTACAAAAGAAAAGATTGAAAAAGTAATTAAAAAACTCCCAACAAAAAAAGCCCTGGCCCGGATGGTTTCACTGGAGAATTCTACCAAACTTTCAGGGAAGAGTTAACATCCCTACTACTAAAGGTATTTCAAAGCATAGAAAAGGATAGAATACCCCCAAACTCATTCTATGAAGCCAGCATAACCCTGATACCAAAACCAGGTAAAGACACTACAAACAAAGAAAATTACAGACCAATATCCCTAATGAACATGGACACAAAAATCCTCAACAAAATTCTAGCCAATAGAATTCAGCAACATATCAAAAAAAAAAAAAAAAAAATTCACCATGATCAAGTGGGATTTATACCAGGTATGCAGCGATGGTTCAACATTAGAAAAACAATCAATGTAATCCATCATATCAATAAAACAAAAGACAAGAACCACATGATCTTATCAATCAATGCAGAAAAGGCATCTGACAAAGTCCAACACCCATTCATGATCAAAGTGTTTGACTATAGGAATAGAAGGGAAATTCTTCAACATAATTAAGGGCATTTATACAAAGCCAACAGCCAGCACCATTCTAAATGGAGAGACTTTGAAAGCATTCCCCTTGAGAACAGGAACCAGACATGGATGCCCTTTATCCACCACTCTTATTCAACATTGTGCTGGAGGTTCCAGCGAGAGCAATTAGGCTAGAAGAAGAAACAAAGGGCATCCAAATTGGTAGGGAAGAAGTCAAAGTATTCCTATTTGCAGATGATATGATCTTATACGCAGAAAACCCTAAAGATTCCACAAGAAAACTACTGGAACTAATAGAAGATTTCAGCAAAGTTTCAGGACACAAGATAAACATACAAAAATCAGTTGGATTCCTTTACACCAACAAACAGAACCTCGAAGAGGAAATCACCAAATCAATACCATTTACAATATCCTCCAAGAAGATAAAATACTTAGGAATAAATCTAACCAGAGACATAAAAGACCTATACAATGAAAACTACAAGTCACTACTGCAAGAAACCAAAAGAGACCTACATAAGCAGAAAAACATACCTTGCTCATCGATAGGAAGGCTCAACATTGTGAAAATGTCAATTCTACCCAAAGAAATCTACAGATACAATGCAATCTCAATCCAAATTCCAATGGCATTTTTTAATGAGATGGAGAAACAAATCACCAACTTCATATGGAAAAGGAAGAGGCACCAGATAAGTAAAGCATTACTCAAGAAGAATAACAAAGTGGGAGGCCTCACACTACCTGATTTTAGAACCTATTATACCGCCACGGTAGTCAAAACAGCCTGGTACTGGTACAACAACAGGTACACAGACCAGTGGAACAGAATTGAGAATCCAGATGTAAATTCATCCATCTATGAGCAGCTGATATTTGACAATCGAAACTTCTTATAATATGGAGGAAGCTGGAAGTCATTATGCTGAGTGAATTCAGTCAGTCACAAAGGACAAATATAAGACCACTATTATAAGAACTCAAGAAAAGGTTTAAACACAGAAGAAAACATTCTTTGATGGTTACGAGGGTGGGAAGGGAGGGTGAGGGTTATTTACTAACTAGATAGTAGATAAGATTTATCTTAGGTGAAGGAAAGGACAGCATACACTACATGGGAAGTCAGCACAATGGGACTAAACCAAAGCCAAGAAGTTTCCTGAATACAATCAAACACTTTGACGGACAGAGTAGCAGGGGTAGGGGTCTGGGGACCATGCTTTCAGAGGACATCTAGATCAACTGGCATAACAAAGCTTATTAAGAAAATGTTCTGCATCCTACTTTGGTGAGCAGCGTCTGGGGTCTTAAAAGCTTGCAAGCGGCCATCTAAGATGCATCAATTGGTCCCACCCATCTGGAGTAAAAGAGAATGAAGAACACCAAAGACACAAGGAAGGTAGTAGCCCAAGAGACAGAAAGGGCCACATAAACCAGAGACTTCATCAGCCTGAGACCAGAAGAACTAGATGGTGCCCAGCTACCACCAATGACCACCCTGACAGGGAACACAACAGGAAGTCCCTGATGGACTGGGGGAAGGGTGGGATACAGAACTCAAATTCTAGTAAGAAGACCAGACTTAATGGTCTGACTGAGATTGGAGGAACCCCAGAAAGCATGGCCCCTGGATTCTCTATCAGCCCAGAACTAAAACAATTTCCAAGGCCAACTCTTCAGACAGGGATTGGACTGGACTGTGGGACATAAAGTGATACTGGTGAGGAGTGTGCCTCTTAGCTCAAGTAGATACAAGAGACTAAACGGGCAGCTTCTGTCCGGAGGTGAGATGGGAAGGCAGTGAGGGTTAGGAGCTGGTTGACTGGACATGGGGAATCAGGGCTGGAAAGGAGGAGTGTGCTGTCACAGTATGGGGAAATCAATTAGGGTCACATAACAATGTATGTATAAATTTTTGTATGGGAAAAATTTAAAATAAAAAAGAAATTCTGCTTGAGCGCTTTTCTGCCAAAGATCCCTCAGGGCATGTCCTAAGCCAAGAGATGGCTGGAGGGAATACTGTTCTGTGTTCAGAAAGCTCAATGCTCCATTGGCCACTCTGTAGCATTATGTGGTCATCACCTGTGCTGCATACCAATTACCTCTGGTTGTCATCTTTCTGTTTCATGGTAGGATGGTACCTCCTTCCCCCTTTAAGATTAGGGATTGCCAAGTGACTCACTTTGGCTAAGGACACGTAAGCAGAAGAGTCTGTGTCACTTCTGGGTGATGCTTTAGAAGGCAGTGATCACCAATGTAACTGGGAAGTGTGTTTTGGGCTGGAGGCCCCATTAGCCTGGGTGCCTGAGTGACCACCATCAGCAGAACCCCCATGCTGGACACATAGTATGAGCAAGAAGCACACTTCAGTTAAGCCATGAGACCTGGGGGTTACAGTGGTATAAACAGGTCCATCCTGACCAACACAAGTCATTGGTAAGAAGGTATATTTCATTAATTCAGGCTCTAAGATTGACAAAAGAAAGGCCTAAAAGGACTCAGCTCCGGGCCTATAGACTCAGTTGCCTTCTTAGCATCTCCATTTGGAGTCTCACAGGCAACTCAACATTACTAACATGTCCAAAAATAATTCTTCATCTTCTACCCTTTCCCTCTCTCAAATCTACTTCTCCTCCAGTTTCTCCCTCTTGGCAAACACCACAGCCCAAGTGCCTGTGGCAGATTCCTGGGAGTCATTCATGCCCCTACCTCCACTTCCAACCCAAATCAAGTTCCTGAAACATCTAGTTATCTTGTGGTAAAACAAGTTCCTTTATGTGGCCTTTTGCTTTCCTTCTTTGGAAAAAGGGCTTGAGAGGTTTTCTCCCTAAGCCCTGAGTTTTCTAGAGGGTTTGTTACTTTTGTCCAGGTTGTTTGACGTTTCCTGGGTAAGTTGTAAAAAAGGATGGTTTGATACTTTTTGTCTGGCCCTGGGTGGCAGCCTGCCCTGTGATTGGTATGTGCCTTGCAGGGATCGGTCAATATACTATGCAAATGAAGTAACTATGGACTATGCAAACGAAGTGCCTATAGCCTACTATGCAAATAAAGTGTCTGTGGCTTAATGAGAGGGGATTGATCAGTTTGTGGCTGTGGGGGGAAGGCCATGCCTTGAAATTGACAACGAGCTATAGATATAAGCAGCCATCCCCACAGGAGGCTTTTCAGACTGAAAGAAGCAGGCAGACAGGAAACAGAAAGGAGAAAAAGCAAGACAGAAGAAGCAGGGAGAAAGGAGGCAAGGAACCTTCTAAAAGAGCTGTAACACGGGTCAAGAGCTGGAACACTGAAGACAGCAACAGGCCTGGAAGGGGCCCAGTAGCAAAGTCAGTGGTGACAGATGGCAGGGCCAAGAGGAGCCTGTTCTGAGGGGGCCCGAGAGGAGCCTGCCCTCAGGAGGCCGAGAGGAGCCTTCCTTCAGGGGGCCAAGAAGAGCCTGTCCTCCAGGGGCCGAGAGAAGCCTGTCCTCAGGAGAACAAGAGAAGTCTGTCCTCAGAGAGATGAGAAGAGGCCTCCATGGCCAAGAGGAGCTTAAAGAGCCATCCTGCATTGAAGAAGGGAGACTGCCTATAAGCTTCCTGAGCCTGATCCTGAGTTATACACTGTTCCTTAATAAACCATGTGACAGGGAACACAACAGAGAGTCCCTGATGGACAGGAGAAAATTGTGGTGCAGAGTTCAAGTTCACGTAAAAAAACCAGACTTAATGGTCTAACTGAGACTGGAGGAACCCTTGAAGACATGGCCCCCGGATGCTCTGTTTACCCAGAGCTAAAACCATTTTGAAGCCAACTCTTCAGACAAAGATTAGACTGGACTATAAAACTTAAAATAACACTTGTTAAGAGTGTGCTTCTTAGTTCAAGCAGATACACGAGACTAAATGGGTGGCTCCTGTCCGGAGGCAGGATGAGAAGGATGGTTGGATGGACACAGGAAACCCAGGGTGGAAAGGGGGAGCGTACTGTCACATTATAGGGACTGCAACTAGCATCACATAACAACATGTGTATAAATTTTTGTATGAGAAATTAACTTGAGCTGTAAACTTTCATCTAAAGCACAATTTAAAAACAAAAAAAAGTATGGTCTGTGAGTTTTGTGCAGCCATTGCAATAGATTATCGAACCGAGCAAAGAAGTCGAGAGTGTCGTGGGAGGGACGGCTGGTGTCAGAATTGGTAAAAAGGTTGGAGGGTGGAGGTATGTCTGACCTTCACCTCATAGGAATCAGTTTTGAGCTTACCCTGGTCATTATCTCCCCTGAAGTTAGACAGGGTCTGACGCTACCACTACTCCTTCGACCATTCTACGTATCTCTACTGCCACTTCTCAGGTCCAGACCATCAACATTCTTGCCTAGACCAGTGGTCCCAAACTTTTTAAATTATGCATTCCATCAGTAAAATTTTTTTGAGTGTGCTCTAAATATATACATATTTATTAAAGTATACACATGTATAATTGGTCTGTGGGGTCCTGTGTATATGCTGGTTAATTTCTAAATAGAATTCCCAATAATTTCTCCCATACGTCATGATTGTGTCCCAGACACCCCCTTGGGTGAACCCATCCCCTCTGGAGACCAATATCCAGGCCTTCTGAAAAGACCTCCTAAAGGGAATCTTCAATGTCAATACCTGCCTTCCTCCACCTATATTCTTGACTATGTAGTCAGAGATCTTTTTCAAAGTGCAAATTCAGTCACACCATTCCCCTCATTAAACCAGCCAAAAGCATCTAAACCCCAGTCCACAGTCCCATGTGGCCTGCCCTACCACCCACCTCTCCAGCCTAGTGGCTGCTAGGCTCCTACAACTTCAGCTTTTTTCAGTCTCTTGTATAAACTCCACCACTTCAGAGCCCTTATTACTAAGTATCCCATCTGGATGCTCTCCCACCCTGCACCTCCTCCAGGTCTCAGTTCCAAAGTCTCCCTGACCTATTCAGGCTCTCCTATTACAGTCTCTCATCAGTCTCTACTTTCCATTCACAGTCTGTATGATATATTTACCTATGCAGTTATTTATACACTGCTTCCCCCACAGGGCTGCATGCCCATGAGTAAGGACCGTACTCATTTTGTTTCTGCTATGTTACTGGTGCTTAGCACAGTGCCTAGCACTTGGGTGCTCAAGAAATATTTGTTGAGTGAAATTAATGAACTAATGGAAGTCTACAGTTTCTATCATGAACCTTCTCAACAGTTAGAAAAATAGGCACTGTAGATTAAGAAGACAAGTTTCTTAAATACAACTTGGGCCACTGAATATTTTCAAGTGAATGCAAGAATTTATATAATTTTCCAAGATACAAGTGATAAAAATATTATATAATGTGTACGAAAGAAAAACATCACACAAACTATAATTTCATCTGTCAGTTGAGAAACATTCACAAAATAATAAAAAGGGGAAGGAAATGGGCACTTTAAATATTAATAGTACGAGTGTAAAATCATATAACCTTATTAGATTAGGGCGGTCACCTTGGCAACTGTATCAAACTTTTAAATGTTCTCACTCTTCGACCTACCAAATCCCAAATTACTCTAGATAACCGGACACTTTAAAAAAAAAAAAGGAACAAAGACATTATAAAATTGCTAATAGCAAAAAGCACTGGGAACAAGCTAATTGTCCATCAATAGGAAGCTGATTAAATAAATGATGAACCCATTTACCACTAGGATGCTGGGTACACATCATAAAGGGTCTTTACTGGCAAAATCTGAGGTAGCTTTTCCAGTATCTTTTATCAGTAATTATTCTTTAAAAATCCCCTGAACTCATAATATGCTGCAGAGAGGAGTTTTTTCCTGCTACTGGTTCACCCATTCTCACATTCACCCAGGCAACAGTGAGGTTTATGAAATCCTTCTGAAGTCTAGGGAGTTACACTAGTTACTACCTATCCTTGAAGCTTTACTTGTTTCTTCAACCAGTTTGTATGTTAACCCACTTTGTTTGTCTGTGTGCAAGCAGTCTAGCATCATTATTTTTATCCCTTTTTAGTCATTGTGCTCTAGCTGAGTCAAAACACAGTGAGTGTTAGGAAGAGGCCACACAGGGGTAAAGCACATACATGCTGCAGCCCTTGGTGGCTGAGAACAAGGAGGTCTGTGCAGCTCTCCTCTGGGGCAGAAAGCGTAGGCCGGCACTTAGAACACATTGTACTTGGACTTGGTTCCTTCTGTCCACACTCAAACATGCTCACAGAACACATTTCAGAGTCAAGCAGCACTGTGACTAGCTGGTGCTGAGCAAGGGCAGGGCTAAACAGGGTAAGCGCATGCTATACAATCACTAAAACCAATGCCATCTCTATGTAATGACCTGGGGAATAACAAAGAATATAGTGTTAAGTTACAGCTTATAAAATATTGTGCAAAATGGAATGTGTATGCACAGACAAAATGTAAAAACTTATAACAAAGATGTTAAGGATGGCTATCTGGCGATGCTGAGCTTGTGGCCACTTACATTTTCTATTTTATGCCTTCCTGAATTGTCTGTAAGTTTATTTTTTACAATGAACATGGTTTGCTTTCATAATCAGAAAAAATTTCAATTTTGGAAGAACACTGATTTCCATATGCTACTGTCAACAAATTAAATTAGTTACACATGTCAAATTTCTGCTAAAAAAAAAAAAATACTCCTAATATACTGCTAAGCAAAAAATACTACAAAAGGGTACATTCAAAAGGATATCTTTTGTAAGTATAACTTCACACACTACAAAAAACATATGTAAGGTAAAAAAGTCCAGGATGATTAGCTCCAGATTGGACAGTGGAGCTTGTAATTTTTTTCCTTTGCACTTTTCTGTGCTTTCCAATGCTGATAAACATCTACATTTTTTAGTGACCTTACATTTAACTGTTTACTTCACCTAGAATTATTTTAGCTTATAATATGAGGTGACAAAACTATTTCCCCCAAATAACTATCCAGTTACCCAAGCAGTATGATGTTTCATTTATAAAAAACAAAAAAAAAAAAACTTATTTCTATTTCACTGATTCTTGTATGCATTTTAAAAAATAAGAATAACATACTGCTCTAATCACTGTCAATATTTCTTTCAAGGTGCCTCTGGGTGGGTTTGAACCGCAAACCTTTTGGTTAGTAGTCAAGCACTTAACTGTGCCATGCAGGGACTCCCTTTAGAGATGTACACATAAGTAATAAACCCACAAGGAAAGGACATACTTAGTACACAAGTCAGCACGGTGGTGACCTGGTTTGGAAGGGTGTACAGCGAGGGATGTGACCTGAAGGAACACACAGGGACTTCCTACAGATCATTAAAGTTGTGGGAGGTACACAATATTTGTTTTCCTATTTAAACTGTACACATATGTTTTATATACTCTTTTGCATTTGATAACTTCCAGAATTTTAAAAGTTAAAATACATTTTTCTTGAAATAGAGAAAAGAAAATCAGAGAAGCTGTCTGAAAAGCTTTACATCCAAATAATGTAAGCTCTGTATTAGTTTCTTATTGCTGCTGTAAAAAAATTACCACAAACTTGGTAGCTTAAAATGACACAAATTTATTATTTTACGGTTCTGGAGGTCAGAAGTGTAAATTGGGTCTCATTGGGCTAAAAGCAAGGTGTGAACAGGGCCACATTCTTTCTGGGGACTCTAGGAGAGTATTCATTTCCTTGCCTTTTCTAGTTTCTAAAGGTTGCCTCCATTCCTCGGCTCATGACCCCTTCCCCTCGACAGTCAGAAACATTAGGCTGAGTCTTTTGCATTCTGCCATCTCTCTGGTTCTCTTATGCCTCCCTCTTCCACTTAATAATGATCCTTGTGATTATATTGGGCCTACTTGGATAATTCAGAACAATCTCCCCATGTCAAGGTCAGCTGATTAGCAGTTTTAATTCCATCTGCACCCTTAATTATTTGCAGCAATAAAACTTAATGTATTCACAGGTTCCAGGGATTAGAATGCGGACATCTTTGAGGGAGCATTATTCAGCCTATCACAAACTCCAAAGAAATAACAAAACAAAAAAAAGGAAATGAAGAAAATTACTCTGAATTTAAGGTCATGAGTTTCCAACTTGAAGGAGCCCCCTAAGTGTGCAGCAAAATGGAAGAAAATGACTCACACCAAGATGCAAAACTGTAAGTGCAAGACATGGAGGACAAGAAAAGATCCTAAATTTTTCCTGGTTTAGGTAGGGGGATCAGAAAGGCGTTAACTTCAACAACACTGTGAGAAAGGCCTAAAATACTAAAACAAAGCGATCTTTAGCCTATAACTATATACCAAATCAACTTACAAGCATAACTTGTTTTATTGCATGTTGCTTTATTGCACTTTGCAGATACTATGTTTTTTACAAATTGAAAGTTTGTGGCAACCCTGTGTATCAAGCAAGTCTATCGGTGCCATTTTTTCAACAGCATGTGCTCATTTCGTGTTTCTGTGTCACATTTTGATAATTCTCTCAATATTTCAAACTTTTTCATTATTATTATATGTGTTATGGTGATATGTGGTCAGTGATCTTTGATGTTACTGACATTGTTTTGGGGCGCCACGAACCACACCCATACATGACAACAAACTTAATCGGTAAATGTGTGTGTGTTCTGACTGCTTCACCAACCAGCTGTTCCCCTGTCTCTCTCTCTCTCTCCTCAGGCCTCCCTACTCCTTGAGACACGACAATATTGAAATTAGGCCAATTAATAACCCTACAATGGCTTCTAAGTGTTCGAGTGAAAGGAAGAGTTGCACGTTTCTCACTTCAAATCAAAAGCTAGAAATGCTTAAGCTTAGTGAAGAAGGCATGTCGAAAGTCGAGACAGGCTGACAGCTAGGCCTCTTGTGCCAAACAGTTAGCCAAGCTGTGAATGCAAAGGAAAAGTTCTAGAAGGAAATTAAAAGTGCTACTCCAGTGAGTACATGAGTGACAAGAAACTGAAACGGCCTTGTTGCTGATATGGAGAAAGTTTTAGCAGTCTGGACAGACGACCAAACCAGCCAAAATATTTCCTTAAGCCAAAGCCTAAACCAGAGCAAGACTCTAACTCTCTTCAATTCTATGAGAGAGAGAGGTTAGAAGCTGCAGAAGAAAAGTTTGAAGCAAGGAGAGGTTGGTTCATGAGGTTTAAGGAAAGAAGCCAACTTCTTAACATAAAAGCGTAAGGTGAAGGAGCAAGTGCTGATATAGAAGCTGCAGCACGTTATCCAGAAGATCTAGCTAAGGCAATTGATAAAGGCGGCTACATTAAACAAAAGATTTTCATCATAGATGAAACAGCCTTATACTGGAAGAAGATGCCAGCTAGAACTTTCACAGCTAGAGAAGAGAAGTCAATGCCTGGCTTCAAAGCATCAAAGGACAGGCTGACTCTCTTGTTAGGGGCTAATACAGCTGGTGACTTGAAGTAGAAGCCAATGGTCATTCACTATTCTGAAAATCCTAGAGCCCTTAAGAAATATGCTAAATCTACTCTACCTGTACTCTATAAATGAAACAACAAAGCCTGGATGACACCACATCTGTTCACAACATAGTTTACTGAATATTTTAAGCCCACTGTTGAGAACTACTGCTTGGAAAAAAAAAGATTTCTTTTAAAATATTACTGCTCATCAACAATGCACTTGATCACCCAAGAGAACTGATGGAGATGTAGAAGGAGATTAATATTATTTTCACTCTTGCTAACACAACATCCATTATACATCCCATGGATCAAGGAGTAATTTTGACTTTCAAGGCTTATTATTTAAGACATACATTTCATAAGGCTATAGCTGCCAGAAATAGTGATTCCTCTGATGGATTGAGACACACTAAATTGAAAACCTTCTAGAAAGGATTCGCCATTCTAGATGCCGTTAAGAACATTCGTGACTCATGAGAGGAGGTCAAAATATTAACGTTAACAGAAGTTTGGAAGAAGTTGATTCCAACCTTCATGGATGACTTTGAGGGGTTTAAGACTTCAGTGGAGGAAGTAATTACAGATGTGGTGTAAATAACAAGAGAACGAGAATTAGATGTAGAGCCTGAAGATGTCACTCAACTGCTGTAATCTCATACGAAAACTTTAATGGATGAGGAGTTGCTTCTTATGGATGAGCAAAGAAAGTGGTTTCTTGAGATGGAATCTACTCCTGGTGAAGATATTGCAGACACTGTCAAAATACTGACAAAGAATTTAGAATATTACATAAACTTAGTTGATAAAGCAGTGGCAGAATTTGAGAGGATTGACTCCAATTTGGAAAGAAGTTCTACCGAGAGTAAAATGCTGTCCAACTGCATTGCATGCTACAGAGAAATCTTTCAGGAAAGGAAGAGTCAATCAATGTAGCAAACTTCACCGTTGTTTTATTTTAAGAAATTGTGAGGTTGTGGGGTGGAGGCAAGAGAGTGGACTAGTCAGCCACACTAAGCCATCCTGCTGCAACACAGACCTGAAAATCCAAGTAAAACACATACAGACATCAATCCTAGAACCTTGAGCCTTAAATGAAGGGACAAATTATTAGATTGGAAGTCACTGAGAAGAAGAAGAAACTGATAGAAAATGAGGAAGGAATAGACATACGAAGTGGAGGTCTCTGATCAAACAGCATGAGTCAGCATTGCCATCCTGGAATATGGCCAAAAACCCTGCATGAAGATTTGCTGATTAAAAAATTCTCTAATATCATTAAAGATGAAAAGCTGATCATCCAAGAAGTTCAATTAATCCCACATAGGAAAGACACCAAAAGAAAGTCACCAAGATGTATCATAATCACACTCACCAAAACCAAATACAAAGAAAGAATCCTGAAAGCAGCTCAAGAAAAATGAAAAGTCACACACAAAGGGAAAGCAATAAGACTAAGCTCTGATTACCTGGTAAAAACTATGCAGGCAAAAAGCAATAGATGACACATATAAAACCTTGAAAGAAAAAAAATTGCCAACCAAGAATAATATATCCTGCAAAACTCTCTCTCAAATACGATGGTGAAATTAGGACATTTCCAGATACACGGAAATTTGTAAAAACCAAATCAAACTTACAAGAATTATTAAAGGGAATCCTTTGGTTGGAGATCCAACAACACCAGACAACAATCTCAATCTGGGACACAGATCAGTATCAGCAAACTACCGCCCTAGGTAATGAACTCTCAAGGATAAAACAAAGGATGGAAAAAAATATATCAAGCAAACAGCAACAAAAAAAAAAGAACAGGAATGGCAACACTAATCTCAGATAAAACAGACTTCAAGGAAACATCCATCATATAAGACAAGGAAGGGTATTATATAAAGATTAAAGGGACAGTCCACGATGAAGACATAACCATACTAAGTATCTATGTACCCAATGACAGGGCTCTAAAATACAAAAAACAAACTCTAACAGCACTGAAAATAGAAAATGAAAGTTCTACAATAATAGTAGGCGACTTCAACACTCAGCAAAGATATAAAAGATCTTAAGGCCACAAGCAACCATCCTGACCTCACAGACATATATAGAATGCTCTATCCAACAGCAGCAAAGTATATATTCTTTTCCAATGTACATGGAACATTCTCCAGAATAGATCACATCTTAGGCCAAAAAGCAACCCTCAACAAAAACCAAAACACTGAGATAACACAAAGCATCTTCTCTGATCACAATACCATAAAAGTAAAAATTAATAACAGGAAGAGTAAGGAAAAAAAATCAAATACACGAAAACTGAATAACACCATGCTTAAAAACCACTGGGTAATAGAAGAAATCAAAGATGGAATAAAAAAATTCCTAGAAACAAATAAGAATGAAAGCACATCGTACCAAAACCTATGGAACACAGCTAAGGCAGTCCTCAGAGGTCAATTTACAGCAATAGGCACACACATCAAAGAAGGGACAAAATCAACAGTACAGCTAGATGGTGCCCAGCTACCACCACTGACTGCTCTGACCGGGATCACAATAGAGGGTCCTCAACAGAGCTGGAAAAGGATGTAGAACAAAATTCTAACTCACAAAAAAAAAGAAAAGTTTACTGGCCTGACAGACTGGAGAAACCTCGAGGGTATGGACCCCGGACACCTTTTAGCTCAGTGGTGAAGTCATTCCCGAAGGTCACCATTCAGCTGGGGATTGGACAGCCTCATAAAACAAAAGGGGACTAATGAGGCACAGCAGTCCAGGGACAAGGACTAGAAGACAGGAGGGAACAGGAAAGCTGATGATAGGGAACCCAAGGTTGAGAAGGGACATGCTGTGGGGTTGTTAACCATTGTCATAGGGCAATATGTGTACTAACTGTTTAATGAGAAACTATTTGTTCTGCAAACCTTCATCTAAGGCACACACACAAAAAAGAATTATCTATGCGAGATCAAATTGACAACAGCAACTCAAAAGGTTTGATGGGAAGCCTACAGGGCAGTGAGTTGAAGACAACAGTGACGGAATAATTTGGAAAAGGATAGTGGGAATAGCAGCACAACTGGAAGAATGTAACCCATGTCACTGAACTGTACATGTAGAAACTTTTGAAATGGTGTAACTTTGGCTATGTATATTTTCACCAAAAAAAGGTCCTCCAAGGTCGAGAAGGAAGAGTGTTGACATGTCGTGGGGTTGTTAATCAATGTCATAAAACAATATGTGTACTGGCTGTTTAATGAGAAACTATTTGTTCTGTAAACTTTCATCTAAAATACAATAAAATATGTGTGTGTATATATATATATATATATATATATATATACACACATATATATATACATGTATGTCTAAAAAAGGGACAAAATCAAAACATTAGCTCTACAACTCAAACAAATAGAAAGAAAACAGCAAAAGAAGCCCACAGCCACCAGAAGAAATGAAATAATAATGATGAGAGCAGAAATAAATAAAACAGAGAACAGAAAAACAATAGAAAGAATCAACAAAACCAAAAGTTGATTCTTTGAAAGGATTAAAAAAATCTACAAACCACTGGCCAAACTGACAAAAGAAAAACAGCAGAGGATGCAAATAACCCAAATAAGAAATGAAATGGGGGACATTACAAAAGATACAACTGAAATAAAAAGGATCATAATAGAGTACTATAAAAAACTGTACTCAACAATACTGGGGAAGCCAGCACAACTTCCACAAGGAAGGGTCATGGAAGCTCCATAGACACATCCAAACTCCCTGAGGGACTGAATTGCTGGGCGGAGGGCTATATGGATCATGGTCTCAGGGAACATCTAGCTCAACTGGCATAACACAGTTTATAAAGACAATGTTCTACATTCTACCTTGGTGAGTAGCGTGTGGGGTCTTAAAAGCCTGTGAGCAGCCATCTAAGATACTCCACGGGTCTCACCCCTTCGGGAGCAAGGGAGAATGAAGAGAACAGGATACAAGGAAAAGATTAGTCCAAAGAACTAATGGACCACAGCTACCAAGGCCTCCACCAGACTGAGTCCAGTACAGCTAGATGGTGCCCGGCTACTACCACTGGCTGCTCTGATCATGATCACAACAGAGGGTTCTGGACAGAGCTGCAGAAGGATGTAGAACAAAATTCTAACTCACAAAAAAAGACCAGACTTACTTCCCTGACAGAGACTGGAGAAACCCCGAGAGTATGGCCCCCGGACACCCTGTTAGCTCAGTCGTGAAGTCTCTCCAGAGGTTCACCCTTCAGCCAGGGATTGGACAGCCCCATAAAACAAAACGGGACTAAAGAGGCACAGCAGTCCAGGGACAAGGCCTAGAAGGCAGAAGGGGACAGGAAAGCTGGTGATAGGGAACCCAAGGTTGAGTAACAACAGTGTTGACATGTAGTGAGGTTCTTAACCATTGTCATAGGGCAATATGTGTACTGTTTAATGAGAAACTATTTTGTTCCGTAAACCTTCACCTAAAGTGAGAATAGGAGCACAACTGGAAGAACGTAATCGACGTCACTGAAGTGTACATGTAGAAATTTTTGAAAAGGTATATCTTTGTCTATGTATATTTTCACAAAAAGAAAAAGGGTTCTCCGAGCCCGAGAAGGGAGCATATTGACATGTTGTGGGGTTGTTAACCAATATCATAAAACAATATTTGTACTGACTGTTTAATGAGAAAATATTTGTTCTGTAAACCTTCACCTAAAGTACAATTTTAAAAAAATTTGTTTTTAAACTGCACTCAAACAAATTTGAAAACCTAGAGGAAGTGGACAAATTTCTAGAAAAATACTACTGACCTAAACTAAAACAAACTGAGGTAGAAGATCTGAACAGACCCATAATAAGAGAAAGGCTTGAAAATGTAATTTAAAAAAAAAAAAAAAATCCAACAAAAAAAAGTCCTAGCCCAGATGGCTTCACTGGAGAACTCTACAAAACATTCAGAGAAGAATTTGCACCAGTACTACTCAAACTATTTAAGAACATAGAAAAGGAAGGGATACTTCCAAATATATTCTATGAAGCCAGCATAACCCTGATGCAAAGATACCACAAGAAAACAAAACTACAGACCAATATCTCTCATTAATACATATACAAAAATTCTAGTCAATATACATCAGCATCATATAAAAAAAATACACTATGGCCAAGTGGGGTCCATACTAGGTATTCAAGGATGGCTCAACATTAGGCTGTCAATCAACATAATCCACCACACAAATAAAGGAATCACATGATCATCTCAATCAATGAAGAAAAGGCATTCTATAAGTTCAACACTCGTTCCTGATAAAAACTCTCAATAAGATAGCAACAGAAGAGAAATTCCTCAACCTAACAAAGGACATCGACACAAAACCAACAACCAACATCATTCTTAATGGAAAGAGGCTGAAAGCATTCTCCTTGAGAATGGGAACAAGACAAGGAAGCCCTTTACAATCACTCCTATTTAACATTGTTCTGGAAGTCATAGCTAGAGCAATAAGGCAAGAAAAAGAAATAAATGGCATCCAAATTGGTAATGAAGAAGTAAAATTACCCCTATTCGAGCGTGATATGATACTATACACAGAGATCCCTAAAGACTCCACAAGAAAACTACTGGAACTAAGAGAAAGATTCAGCAGGAGGATACAAAATAAACATTAAAAAAATCAGGTGGATTCCTATATACCAATAAAGAGAACTACAAAAAGGCAATCCGGAAAGCAATACCACTTATAATAGCCCCTACAAACATAAAATACTTAGGAATAAATCTAATTAGGGACAGAAAAGACATATACTAAGAAAACTACGAAACACTACTGCAAGAAACCAAAAGAGACCTACATAAATGGAAAAACATACCATGCTCATGGATGAGTAGACTCAACATTCTGAAAATGTCAATTCTACCCAAAGCAATTTACAAATACAATGCAATCCCAATTTGAATAGCAACAGCATTCTTTAATGAGATGGAAAAATTAATCATTAACTTTATATGGAAAGGAAAGAGGCCCCAGATAAGTAAAGCATTACTGAAAAAGAACAAAGTAGGAGGCCTCACACTACCTCAGAACCTACTATACAGCTATGGTAGTTAAAACAGCCTGGTACTGGAATGACAGACACATTGACCAATGGAACAGAATCAAGAACCCAGATGTAAATCCATCTAGCTATGGCCACTTGATCTTTGACAAAGGTCCAAAGTCCATCAAATGGGGAAAAGACAGTCTTTTTAACAAACGGTGCTGGCAAAACTGGATGTCCATCTGTAAAAAAATGAAACAGGATGCATATCTCACACCATAAAAATCATTCAAAAGGGATCAAAGACCTAAATATAAAGCCAAAAATTATAAAGATCATGGAAGAAAAATAGGGTCAACACTAGGGGCCCTAACATATGGCATAAACAGCATGTTGTTGTTGTTGTTAGGTGCCATCGAGTCGGTTCCGACTCATAGTGACCCTATGTACAACAGAACGAAACATCACCCAGTCCCGCCATCCTCACAGTCATTGTTATGCTTAAGCCCATTGCTGCAGTCACTGTGTCAATCCATGTTGTTGAGGGTATTCCTCTTTTTCGACGACCCTCTACTTTACCAAGCATGATGTCCTTCTCTAGGGACTGATCCCTTCTGATAACATGCCCAAAGTATTTGAGACGTAGTCTCACCATCCTTCCTTCTAAGAACCATTCTAGCTGTACCTCCTCCAACACGGATTTGTTTGTTCTTTTGGCAGTCCATGGCATACTCAATATTCTTCACTAACACCACAATTCAAAGGCTTCCATTCTTCTTCAGTCTTCCTTATTTATCATTCAGCTTTTACAGGCATAGGAGGTGATTGAAAACACCATGGCTTGGGTCAGCCACATTTTAGTCTTCAAGGTGCCATCTTTGCTTTTAACAGTTTAAAGAGGTCTTTTGCAGCAGATTTGCCCAATGCAATGCATCTTTTCATTTCTAAACTGCTGCTTCCTTGGGTGTTGATTGTGGTTCCAAGTAAACCGAAATCCTTGACAACTTCTGTCTTTTCCCCGTTGTATCATGATGTTGCTTATTGGTCCAGTTGTGAAGATTTTTGTTTTCATTATGTGTAATCCATATTGAAGGCTGTGATCTTTCATCTTCATCAGTTAGTGCTTCAAGTCCTCTTCACTTTCAGCAAGGAAGGTTGTGTCATCTGCATATTGCAGGTCGTTAATGAATCTTCCTCCAATCTTGATGCCCAGTTCTTTTTCATAGAATCCAGCTTCTTGGATCATTTGCTCAGCATACAGATTGAATAGGTATGGTGAAAGGATACATCCCTGAGGCACACATTTTCTGACTTTAAACCACGCAGTACCCTTTGTTCTGTTCAAACTACTGCCTCTTGATCTATGTAGAGGTTCCCCACAAGCACAATTAAGTCTCCTGGAATTCCCATCCTTTACAATGTTATCCATAATTTGTTATGATCCACAGTCAAATGCCTTTGCACAGTCAAGAAAACACTGGTAAACATCTTTCTGGTATTCTCTGCTTTCAGCTAGGATCTATCTGACATCAACAATGATATCCCTCGTTCCACATCCTCTTCTGAATCCGGCTTGAATTTCTGGCAGTTCCCTGTTGATGTACTGCTGTAGCCCCTTTTGAATGACCTTCAGCAAAATTTTACTTGCATTTGATATTAATGATACTGTTTTCTAATTTCCACATTCAGTTGGATCACCTTTCTTGGGAATAGGCATAACTATGGATCTCTTCCAGTCGGTTGGCCAGGTAGCTGTCTTCCAAATTTCTTGGCATAGACGAGTAAGCATTTCCAGCGCTGCAACTGTTTGTTGAAACATCTCAACTGGTATTCCCTCAATTCCTGAAGCTATGTTTTTCACCAGTGCCTTCAGTGCAGCTTGGACTTCTTCCTTCAGTACCATCAGTTCCTGATCATATGCTACCTCTTGAAACGGTTGAACAGCAACCAATTCTTTTTGGTACAGTGACTCTGTGTGTTCCTCCCTTCTTCTTTTGATGCTTCCTGTGTCATTTAATATTTTCCCTACAGAATCCTTCACTATTGCAACTTGAAGCTTGAGTTTTTTCTTTAGTTTTTTCAGTTTGAGAAATGTTGAGTGAGTTCTTCCCTTTTGGTTTTTGATCTCCAGTTCTTTGCACATTTCATTATAATACTTTATCTTCTCGAGTCACCTTCTGAAATCTTCTGTTAGGCTCTTTTACTTCATCATTTCTTCCTTTTGCTTTAGCTACTTCGACGTTCAAGAGCAAGTTTCAGAGCCTCTTCGGACATCCATTTTGGTCGTTTCTTTCTCTCCTGGTTTTCTCATTGACCTCTTGTTTTCTTCATGTATGATGTCCTTGATGTCATTCCACAACTCGTCTGTTCATCGGTTATTATTGTTCAATGCGTCAAATCTATTCTTGAGATGGTCTCTAAATTGAGCTGGGATATACACAAGGCCATACTTTGGCTCTCGTGGACTTGTTCTAATTTTCTTCAGTTTCAACTTGAACTTGCAAATGAGCAACTGATGGTCTGTTCTGCAGCTGGCCCTTGGCCTTGTTCTGACTGATGATATTGAGCTTTTCCATCATCTCTTTCCACAGATCTAGCCAACTTGATTCCTGTGTATTCCATCTGGCAAGGTCCGTGTGTATAGTAGCCGTTTACATAGGTGACAAAAGGTATTTGCAATGAAGAAGTCGTCGGTCATGCAAAATTCTATCATGCGATCTCTGGCATTGTTTCTATCACCAAGGCCGTATTTTCCGACTACTGATCCTTATTCTTAGTTTCCAACTTTCGTATTCCAATCAGTCCAGTAATTATCAATGCATCCTGATTGCATGTTCGATCAATTTCAGACGGAAGAAGTTGGTAAAAATCTTCAATTCTTCATCTTCCACCTTAGTGGTTGATATGCAAATTTGAATAACAGTGGCATTAACTGGTCTTCCTTGTAGGCGTAGAGATATTATACTCTCACTGACAGCATTGTACTTCAGGATAGATCTTGAAATGTTCTTTTTGACGATGAATGCAATGCCATTCCTCTTCAAGTTGTCGTTCCTGGCATAGACCATATTACTATCTGATTCAAAATAGCCAATATGAGTCCATTTCAGCTCTCTAATACCTAGAATATCGATATTCATGTGTCTATTTCATTTTTGACGATTTCCAATTTTCCTAGATTCGTACTTCGTACATTCCATGTTCTCATTATTAATGGATGTCTGCAGCTGTTTCTTCTCATTTTGAGTCATGCCACATCAGCAAACATATGTCCTGAAAGCTTGACTCCATCAACATCATTAAGGTCAACTTTACTTTGAGGAGGCAGCTCTTCCCCACTCATATTTTGAGTGCCTTCCAACCTAGGGGGCTCATCTTCCAGTACTATATCAGACAATGTTCCACTGCTATTCCTAAGGTTTTCGCTGGCTAATTCTTTTCAGAAGTAGATCATCTGGTTCTTCTTCCTAGTGTGCCTTAGTCTGGAAGCTCAGCTGAAACCTGTCCACCAAGGGTGACCCTGTTAGTATTTGAATACCTAGGGCATAGCTTCCAGCATCACAGCAACATTCAAGTCCCCACAGTACGACAAACTGACAGATGCATGGTGGATAAACAGATACAAACCATAATTAACAATACACAAACACCAGAAGACAAGTTAGATAAATGGGATCTCCTAAAAATCAACACTTATGCTCATCAAAAAAACTTCACCAAAAGAGTAAAAAGACAACCTACAGACTGGGAAAAAAAATTTGGCTATAACAAATCCGATCAGCGTCTAATCTCTAAAATCTACAAGACACTGCAAAACCCCAACAACAAAAAGACAAATAACCCAGTTAAAAAACGGGCAAAGGATATGAACAGGCACTTCACAAAAGATATCCAGGTGGCTAACAGACACATGAGGAAATGCTCACGATCATTAGCCATTAGAGAAATGCAGATCAAAACTACAATGAGATATCATCTCACCCCAACAAGGCTAGCCTTAATCCAAAAAATACAAAATAATAAATGCTGGAGAGGTTGCGGAAAGACTGGAACACTTATACACTGTTGGTGGGAATGTAAAATGGTACAACCACTTTGGAAATCAATGTGGCACTTCCTTAAAAGCTAGAAATAGAAATACCATACAATCCAGCTATCCCGCTCCTTGGAATACATCCTAGAGAAATAAGAGCTGTCACACGAATAGATATATGCACACCCATGTTCACTGCAGCACTATTCACAATAGCAAAAAGATGGAAACAACCTAGGTACCCATCAAAGGATGAATGGATAAACAAATTGTGGTATATCCACACAATGGAATACTATGCAACAATAAAGAACGATGAAGCCATGAAACATCTTATAACACGGGGGAAGCTAGAGGTCATTATGCTGAGTGAATTCAGTCAGTCACAGAAGGACAAATATAAGACCACTATTATAAGAACTCAAAAAAAGGTTTAAGCACAGAAGAAAACGTTTTTTGATGGTTACGAGGGTGGAAAGGGAGGGTGAGGGTTATTTACTAACTAGATAGTAGATAAGAATCATCTTGGGTGGAGGGAAGGACAGCACACACTACAAGGGAAGTCTGCACAATGGGACTAAACCAAAGCTAAGAAGTTTCCTGAATACAATCAAATACTTTGAAAGACAGAGTAGCAGGGGTAGGGGTCTGGGGACCATGCTTTCTGCGGACATCTAGGTCAACTGGCATAACAAAGCTTATTAAGAAAATGTTCTGCATCCTACTTTGGTGAGCGGCATCTGGGGTCTTAAAAGCTTGCAAGCGGCCATCTAAGATGTATCAATTGGTCCCACCCATCTGGAGTAAAGGAGAATGAAGAACACCAAAGACACAAGGAAAGTAGTAGCCTAAGAGACAGAAAGGGCCACATAAACCAGAGACTTCATCAGCCTGAGACCAGAAGAACTAGACGGTGCCCAGCTACCACCAATGACCGCCCTGACAGGGAACACAACAGGAAGTCCCTGATGGACTGGGGGAAGGGTGGGATACAGAACTCAAATTCTAGTAAGAAGACCAGACTTAATGGTCTGACTGAGACTTGAGGAACCCCAGAAAGCATGGCCCCCAGACTCTCTGTCGACCCAGAACTAAAAGAATTCCTGAGGCCAACTCTTCAGACAAAGATTGGACTGGACTGTGGGACAAAAAATGATACTTGTGAAGAGTGTGCTCCTTAGCTTAAGTAGATACAGGAGACTAAATGGGCAGCCTCTGTCTGGAGGTGAGATGAGAAGGCAGACAGGGTTAGGAGCTTGCTGAATGGACACAGAAATCAGGGGTGGAAAGGAGGAGTGTGCTGTCAGAGTATAGGCAGAGCAACTAGGGTCGCAAAAAATGAATGTATAAATTTTTGTATGAGAGACTAAGTTGAATTGTAAACTTTCACTTAAACTACAACAATAAAAAAATAAACTGTTGCAGCAGTACATTGACAGGGAAGTGCTAGAAATTCAAGCTGGATTCAGAAGAGGGCATGTAACGAGGTATAACATTGCTGATGTCAGACGGATCCTGGCTAAAAACAGAGAATACCAGAAAGACATTTACCTGTGTTACATTGACTACACAAAGGCATTCAACTGTGTGGATCATAACAAATTATGGATAACACTGCAAAGAATGGGAATTCCAGAACACTTAATTGTGTTCATGAAGAACCTGTACATAGACCAAGAGGCAGTCGTTCTGACAGAACAAGAGGATACCCCGTGGTTTAAAGTTAGGAATGGCGTGTGTCAGTGTTGTATCCTTTCATCACACTTATTCATCTGTATGCTGAGCAAATAATGTGAGAAACTGGATTACATGAAGAAGAACCGGGCATCAGAATTGGAGGAAGACTCTTCAACAAGGTATGTATGTTATGTAGATGACACAACCTAGCTTGCTGAAAGTGAGGACTTGAAGCACTTACTGAAAAAGATCAAAGACTACAGGCTTCAGTATGGATTATACCTCAACATAAAGAAAACAAAAATCCTCACAATTAGACCAATAAGCAACATCATGATAAATGGAGAAAAGATTGAAGTTGTCAAGGATTTCATTTTACTTGGATCCACAGTCAACACCCATGGAAGGAGTAGTCAAGCAATCAAACGACACATGGCATTGGGAAAATCTGCTGCAAAAGACCTCTTTAAAGTGTTAAAAAGCAAAGATGTCACTTTAAGGACTAAGGTGCACCTGACCCAAGCCAAGGTGTTTTCAAGCACTTCGTATGCATGCAAAAGCTGGACAACGAATAAGGAAGACTGAAGAAGAATCGATGTCTTTGAATTATGGTGTTGGCATAGAATACTGAACATACCATAGACTGCCAAAAGCATGAACAAATCTGTCTTGGAAGAAGTATAGCCAGAATGTTCCTTAGAGGCAAAGATAGTGAGATTTTGTCTCACATACTTTGAAAATTTTAACAGGAGAGACCAGTCCCTGGAGAAGGACATTATGCTTGGTAAAGCAGAAGGTCAGCAAAAGAGAGGGAGGCCCTGAACAAGATGGACTGACACTGTGGCGACAACAAGGGGCTCAAGCATAACAATGATCATGAGGATGGTGAAGGACCAGGCAGTGTTTCGTTCTGTTGTACATAAGATGGCTATGAGTTGAACAGACTCAACAGCACCTAACAACAATAGATAGTAGATAAGTGGTAACTTGGGTGAAGGGTAAAACAGTACACAGCACTGGGGAAGTCTGAACAACTTGACTAGGGCAAAGTCATAGAAGCTTCACAGACACATCCAAATGCCCTGAGAGACTGAGCTACTGGAATGAGGTTCTGGGGACCATAGTCTCGAGGGACATCTAGGTCAACTGGCTTAAAATCCTGCGATCGGCCATCTAGGATACATCTACCGGTCCCATCCCAGCTGGAGCAAAGGAGAATGAAAAAGACCAAAAACACAAGGAAAAGATTAGTCCAAAGGACTAGTGGAACACAACTACCACAACCTCCACCAGACGGAGCCCAGAACAACTAGCTGGTGCCCAGTTACCACCACTGACTACTCTGGTAGGGATCACAATAGAGGGTCTCAGACAGAGTGGGAGAAAAATGTAGAACAAAATTCAAATTCAGAAAAAAAAAAAAAGAAGACCAGGCTTGTTGGTCTGACAGAGACTGGAGAAACCCCAAGAGTATGGCTCCCAGACACCCTTTGAACTCAGTACTGACAAAACTCCCGAGGTTCACCTTTCAGCCAAAGATTAGACAGGTCCATAGGGCCAACAATAACACACATGGGAGACACGCTTCACAGTTCAATCACATATACAAGACTAATGGGCACAGCAGCCCAAAAGCAAAGACGACAAGGCAGGAAGGGACAGGAAAACTGTACGAATGGCAACAGGGGAATTGGGATGGAGAAGGGGAAAGTGTTGATACATGAGGGGGGTGGCAACCAATGCCACAAAACAATTTGTGTATTAACTGTTTAATGAGAAACTAATTTACTATATAAACTTTCACCTAAATCACAATTAAAAAAAAAAAAAAGATTATCTTGGGAGGAGAACTCACAGGAGTTTTCAATATACTTATCAAGACAAAAGATCCCATTTTCTAGCCTAACCCAAGGCTAATTTTTTCCCTCTCCTCCAATGACTCATCCTTGGGAGAACCCAGTATCTTTCAGGCCAGGCCCCTCCTGGAGACTGTGATATAGAGAAGTTGGATTTGCTCTTGGATTGCTTTGTCTCTGCATCACCAGGACCTACCACAAGTCTGGCAAAGATTTGCTACTGTTGTTAGGAGCCATCGAGTCAATTTTCAACTCAAAGTGTTCCCATGTGACAGAGCAGAACTGCCTCATGAGGTTTTCTAGGCTGTAATCTTAATGAGAGCCGATCGCCTACGGAGCCACTGAATAGGTTCAAACCACCTACCTTTCGGTTAGCAGCGGAGTGCTTAATCATTGTGCCACCAGGGCTCCTTGACATATGACAGACACTGGATAAATTTTTCTTTAATCAGTGTTCATGGGATTTTTTTAAATGGTCAGAGGCGCCCACCCTGAGGCAGACTGTTGATGAAATTAATACAATTTAAGTTTCAGGACCCTTCACTTGCACAGGCTCCTCTCTAAGCCCTGGCAGTGACCCTAGTAATGTGTTTAAACTCAAAAAGCCAAACCCCTTGCTGTCAAGTTGACTCCGACTCATAGCGACCTGACAGGACAGAGTAGAACTGCCCCACAGGGTTTCCAAGGAGTGGCTGGTGGATTCGAACTGGTGACTTTTTGGTTAATTTATATAAGTCATTTTAACCACAATCACTCTGACTTCCTGTCATATTTTTCCTTGTGCCAGATGGCTTTAGAATGACTGTGGCATCTTGGGGGTCTGGCTAAGGGGAAATTGGATTTGGGGGTCATTATGGATTGAATTGTGTTCCCCCCAAAATATGTTGAAGTCCTAACCCCCAGCACCTGTAAATATGACCTTATTTGGAAATACAGACTTTGAAGATGTTATCAGTTAACATGAGGTTGTATAGTAGGGTGGGTCCTGATCCAATCTGGGAGTCCCAGGTTGGTGCAAATGGTTAATATGCTAGACTGTTAAGCACTGCTAACTAAAAGGCTGGAAGTTTGAGTCCAAACAGAGGCACCTTGGAAGATGGGTGGCAATCTACTTCCAAAAACTCTGCTATCAAAAACCCTATGGACACACATGGGGTCACCATGAATCGGAGTCTACTCAATGGCAACTGGTAATCCAGTCTGAGTGCTATCCTTCTAAAAGAGAAGAGACACAGAAAGAGAAAAGATGACCATGTAAAGATGGGTATACTAGGAGCTAAGAAAGACAAGAAAGGATCTTTCCCTGGAGCCTTCAAAGGGAACATGGGTCTACAGACACCCTGTATTTGCACTCCTAGCCCCCAGAACTATAATACAATAAATTCCATTCTTAAGGGAAAAAAAGAAAAAAGAAATTGCCACTGCCACCCAGTCTTCAGCAACCACCACCCTGATCAGTCAGTAGCCATCAAGACCCTCTACCAGCAAAAATATTGACTCGCTGAAGGCTCAGATGATGGCTAGCATTTTTTAGTAATAAAGTATTTTTTAATTAAGGTATGTACTTTTTTTTTTAGACATAATGCTACTGCACACTTAACAGACTACAGTACATAACTTTTATATGCACTCGGAAACAAAAAAAATTGTGTGACTCAATTTATTGTGATAACTGTTTTATCATGGGCATCTGGGAATGAACCCGCAGTATCTCCAAGGTATGCCTGCATAGACGATTTATAGAATAGACAAGGGGGCATTGGTGGTTGGGTGGTAGAATTCTTGCCTTCCATGCAGGAGGCCCTGGCCAATACACCTCATTCACAGCCACCACCCAAATGTCAGTGGAGGCTTGCATGTTGCTATGATGTTGACCAGGTTTCAGCAGAGCTTCCAGACTAAGATGGGCTAGGAAAAAAGGATGGCGATCTACATTCGAAAAATCAGCCAATGAAAACCCTACGGATCACAACAGTCCAATCCACAACTGATCATGGGAATTGAGCAGGACTGAACAGCATTCCATTCCATTGCGCATGGGGTCGCCACAAGTCGGGGGCCAACTTCATGGAAGCTACAACAATAATAGAATATGCAAAACACATCTTTGGGCTAGCAAAGACTCAACGGTACCTCCTGGGCATCTGAAAGCTACTAGAGAATGTGCCTTACCTAAAGAAGGGACTAAACCAAGAAAAAGGAAGACACAGCATAGTGGGACAGGAGAGGCAACATGGAGAGGATAGTCTGTAACAGAATGCCCAGGTCAATGGTAAAAGGAGATCCCAGGATCACTGGAGCAAACACAAGGCTACAGGAGAAACATCTGTAAGAGGAAAGAGCCATCAACTATTTGACAGTATTGTGAGATGATGTAGACAACTGGAGGAGAGTCTGGGGCAGATTTAGTAATCAGGACAAAGAAAACTACAAGCAAACAAACCAGCAAAAAGGCAATTATCAACATGAAAGAAAATAAAAAGTTGTGCAAGAAAGGATATATAATCATGGCCTACTATATGTGTAGCATCTGTATGGTCACAGAAATTAAATATTGAGTACTGATCTCACCAATATTATGTGGGAGTAGGGCATGAACAAGAGCTAAATCCGTCTCCATAGTAAGAAGTCAATAATAGAAAATGTCTAAAATTGAAAATTTTTCATGAATATGAAGGTTGAAAGAAACAGGTAAAAAGAAGTTGAAGTGCCTGTGGTGAGTGGGAAATGGGGAGGTGGCACGCAGTGGGAGATCCTAACAACCTTTGGAGAAATACCTTATTCTCTCTATATTATATGCATGCTGAGTTTTTTGAAATAAAATTTTTTAAACTGTTAAACCCTCAAACACACAGAAGTGCATGTGCACACAACCATTATGCTTTATCACCGGTGTTTCTATTTGGTTCCCAAGATTTTATTTTATTCCTGAGCCAGTAACATATTGTTTTCATTACTGTAACTTTAGACTCTGGTGGTGCAAGTCCTCCCTCATTTTTAGCCCTTTTCAAAAGATGACTCTGATATTCTCAGCTTTTAATTTTCAGGGTGAGCTTCATGAACAATTTTTCAAATATCTTCCTAATTCCCTCCCTTATCCGTACTACCATCATCTCCCATTTCCCCCAGTCATTTGTTGGGAAAGAAATATCTTTTCAATATTATATGTTCTCATCTAAAAACAAAAAAAGCATCTTTCCACTTAAACAAGTATTATTTTGTCTCTTCATAAAGCTCAATAATTTTCTTGATAAAGGTTCTATGTACTTCTTATGCTTATTCTTAATATATTTTTTGTTGCTATTATAAAACAGATTTCATTCTAGTACGTTTGTCTAACTGATTAGTTACTGGTATATAAGAAAGCTATTAACTGACATATATTATTTTGCATTTGAAAATCTTACTGAGCTCCATTAATTCTAAGAATTTTTTAGTTGATTTTATTTCCAGATAGGAAGTCATTATCTGTAAGCAAGCAATGACAAATTTGCCTCCTTTTTAAAGATTTGTCTTCTAAATTTTTTTAAGCTTCCCACAATAGCTGAAACATTAAGAATATTTTATAGTTTTCTTTGTCCTAATTACTAAATCTGCCCCAGATCTTCTCCAGTTGTCTATAAAATACTTATAGAGCTGAGAGCAGATGAAAAGTCTTGTTTCTTCATGTGAATTTTATTCATTTAACAAATATTTACTACGCATCTACTAAGTGCCAGGCAATAAATAAAATGACTGACATGTTATTTTCATTATAATGTTTATTGATGAGATAGATGTCTTTGATCAAGATTTAATTTTAAATGCAGTAGATGGCAGACCTGTTAATAAAACATTAGAATATGAACTTTGGGGGGGGGGGGGGAAGCATAAGCACCTGCATTTCCATCAGCTTGAGAATCTCTAAGCTCTCATGCTCTAAGGATGGAACAGAAAAGCCTCTTCCTCCCTACTATGCTCCACTACTCAAGTTTCCACAGGCCAAGTAACAAGAACAGATCAAATGCCTCAGGGCTATACCATCCAGCCCTATGAGTCAAGGCCACACTGAGCCTCTACTGAAACAGCTCCTGAAATCTCTTTCCATTTCTATTTAAACAATACAAAAACTCACATTAATGCAAAATTGGAATTTACCTTCAGAGCTGTTTTGTGACATTTCCTGTTACCTGTTAAAATGACAAGTTGCACTTTTCTAATTCAAAATAAGTGTGGTTGAGCATACTTTCACATATTAGGTTATTTGTATTTCTTTTTCAATGAATTATTCATGTCCTCCATAAATCGTTCATTGGGTTTCAGCCTTTTTCTTTTCAATTCCTAGAACTTCTTTATATATTAGAGGAATTAGCTACTTGTCTATATGAGTTTCAAATTTTTCTTTTGCCATTGCTATGTCATGCAGGATTTTTTCCTGTTTGTGAAGTCAAATTTATTTATTTTAATATATTTAGATTTTGAGTTTTAGTAAGTAAAGTTCCCCATTTAAAACATGGAATGAAAAAACATGGGAATTTCACTCATGTTTTCTTTTAGTATTTTTTGGTTTCCTTGTTTACATTTAACTCTTCGATTTATTCCTAGCTTGATCCTGGTGTATGGTATAAAGAAATCAATCTTAACCTCACCAATTTACACTGCCACTTTTATCCCATACTAAATCTCCAAATTATTGGGGTCTATTTCTGGAATTTGTGTCCTGTCTCATTGGTCTGTTATTCAAAGTTACTGCCACACTGCCTCAACTGAGCATGGTTCCATATCTAGAAGGACCAGTCTCTACTAACCACTCTTCTTTCTCCTGAGATCTCCCGGCACTCCTGTAGCATCACTTTTCCATGTGAACTTTAGAATTAGTTTGTATAGAACCCAAGAGAAGCAGGTTGGCATTTTTTAGAATCTTGTTAAATTCAAAATCTGACTTAGGAAGATGGGGCAGCTTATGATGTTGAGCTTTCCTATTCAAGAACACAGTATGTCCTTATATTTGCTCAAGTCTACTTCTGTGTCCTTCAGGATTGTTTTCAAAGATTTCCTTTTATAGATTTTGCATATTTCTTTCTATACATCCTAGGTATTTTTTTGTTGTAGACTTTTTTTTTGGTATTTATTTTTGGATCTTCTCTCCATTGTATCTCATAACAATTGTTGTTGTTCGTATATACCGAATCAGCAAACCTTAAAACTGGGGCTATTTGGCATGACTGTAATGGTTAATCCCAGACCTAAACTGAAATTCTATTTTAAATAAAGCTGCCACTAGGTTTGAGCCTCTGCCTTCTACAAAAGGTGGCTTCCTCTCAGAGTTTTAATTGCTTGTGACAGAGTGTAGAGACCTATGCCTTAGCTTATGTAAATAATCCTGCTACTTTAACTGCTCTCAGGCAATTAATTCGGTGAATGCCAAGACCCTAACTCTCACACCCTTCCAGCCAGATGGGCAATGTTTATATTTCAAAAGGTTTCAAGTTAGGGCTTCCTAACCAGTCAACTTTTACATATCAAGGATTCCAACCAGGGTTGAACCAGCCAGCCTACAATCAATCACTAAACTCACCATATCAGGAATGTGTACCTGGCTTGCTTTGGAAATACTGCTTTAGTCAATGTGTACTGAGAAATAAAAGATCGATGTTAGGCTAGAAATCAATGTTAGGCAAGTTTGTAGTTTGACAACCCCTTGTAAATTTTTCCTTCCTTCCATTGCACCCCTTTGATGTGAACCCATTTGATTTTGTTTGTTCTGCCTGATAAATAGCCCACTGCTTTCCCCGCAAAGCAGAACACACGCTGTAGTCTCTTGTTTGAATGTCGTGTGTTTCTCCATTTTGTGAAATGTTAATTATTCCTTTGATAAAATTTTGTTTTAATTTCTAGCAGAGCGTCAGTCTAGTGTTTTCACTAGGACAATATGAAAGCTATAGATTACAGTATATTAATTTAACATCTCCCTATATTTGTTTCCTAGGGCTGTCTAACAAAGTACCATAAACAAGGTGGCTCAAAACAACAGAAATTTATTGTCTCAACTTCTGGGGACTAGAAGTCTGAAATCAAGGTGTCAGCAGGGCCACACTCTCTCTAAAGGCGTGAGGGAAGGATCCTTCCTTAACTCTCCCAGCTTCTTTCTGGTAGTTCCTGGTGATTCTTGGCATTGCTTGTCTCGTAGATGCATTACTCCAACCTGCCTCCTTCTTCCATGTGTCTCTTCTCTTTTTAGAAGCACACCATTTATATTGGATTAGGACCCACCCTACACCAGTATGACTTCATGTAACGGATAACATCTTCAAAGACCCTATTTCCAAACAAGGTTATATTCACAGGTACCAGGGATTAGGACTTTAACATATCAGCTTGGGGAACACAATTCAACCCATGTACTACCTAATAGAGGGCAGTGAATCTTCACATTGGGATGATATGAGCTATTAAAAACCTAAAATAAAAAACAAAGAAGTAGGGATAGAAAGGACTTACAGTCTTACAGGCAGAGAGTGCTCATGTTAGGGAACAAGAGGTGGGGGGTCGGAGAACTTACCATGTAACTTCCAGTACTTTTAAAAATTGTACATATATTTCTTTTACATAACATACAAAGATTTCAAAAACTCGAGTTGTATTAACATAAACAGGCTATGTTCTGCTGCAGTAATGAACAACTCCCAAATCTACATGTTATAAAGAACAATAGTTTATTTCCTGCTATGTGTCTAACTAATCAGAACAACTTTGTGATGTTGTCATCTCCAAACATGGCTTTAGGGTTTGCTGCAGCAGGGCAAGAGATGATGGAGAATCAAACATCTGCTATTAAATGCTTCTACTTAGAAGAGTCAGATGTCACTTCCCTTCACACTGCACTGGCCAGGGCAGGTCACAAGACCGTGTCTAACTTCCAGAGGGCAAAGCCCAGAACCAGAAATGTTAGTGGGCATTACTGATGTGTACCACAGGGTTAAACAGGTACAAGTGCATGTACAGTACTTATAAAATGGAATAAAGTGAGCCACTTTGCAACTTCGCACAGGAAACTGGCAACTTAAAGAAGTCCTAACTAAATTTTTGGTAACCGTGATGGCGTAGTGGTTAAGACCTATGGCTGCTATCCAAAAGGCTGGCAGTTCAAATCCACCAGGCTCTCCTTGGAAAACCTATGGGGCAGTTCTACTCTGTCCTATAGGGTCACCATGAGTCAGAATCAAACTTTTGTTAACAAATGACTATCTTTAGGTCTAAGTGAATGTCTCTGTACTGAACAGTGTCTTCCAAAATTCATGCCCACCTGGAACATTAGAATGTGACCTTATTTGGAACTAGGGTCTTTACAGGTGTAATCAGTTAAGATGAGGTTATTCTAGTTTATGGTGGGGCCTACATCCAATGACTGTTATTGCTGGTAGGTGCCCTTGAGTAAGTTTTGACTCATAGTGACCCTATGTACAAAGAAACGAAACACTGTCCAGCCCTGCACCAACCTCACAATCATTGCTATGTTTGAGCCCATTATTGAAGCCACTGTGTCAATCCATCCTCTTTTTTGCTGACCCTCTACTTTACAAAGCATAATGTCCTTCTCCAGGGACTGGTCCCTCCTGATAACAAGTCCAAAGTACATGAGACTAAGTCTTGCCATCCTCACTTTTAAGGGGCAGTGTGGATGTACCTCTTCCAAGACAGATTTGTTTGTTCTTCTGGCAGTCCATGGTATAGTCAATATTCTTCGTCAACACTGTAATCCAAAGGCATTAATTCTTTGGTCTTCTTATTCATTGCCAAGCTTTCACATGCATATGAGGTAATTGAAAATACCACAGCTTAGATCAGGTGCACCTTAGTCTTCCCCTAGAGCCTTCAGAGAAACCATGGCTCTAATGTCACTTTGACTTCAGACTTCAGCCTCCAGAACTGTAAAAGAATAAGTTTCTGTTGTTTTAAGAAACTAAAACACCTTTAGTTTTCCTATCTGTAAAGCTGGAGTTTTGGGGTTCTGTATTTTTTTATTTCATCTGTGATGTTCTCGTTGTTCAGAATATACATAGCAAAACATACACCAATTCAACAGTTTCTACATTTACAATACAGTGCCATTGACTATATTCTTCAAGTTGTGCATCCATTCTCACCCTTTTCTCAATTGTTCCTCTTCCACTAATATAAACTCATTGTCTCCAAGTTTCCTATCTAATCTTTCAAGTTGCTGTTGTCAATTTAATCCCATACAGAGAGCTCCTTGAAAGAACACCATGCTTGAGGCATTTTAAAAAAATTTTTTTTATTGTAGTTTAGATGAAGGTTTACAGAACAAATAGTTTCTCATTAAACAGTTAGTACACATATTGTTTTATGACATTGGTTAACAACCCCATGACATGTCAACATTCTCCCTTCTCGACCTTGGGTTCCCTATTACCAGCTTTCCTGTCCCCTCCTGCCTTTTACTCCTTGTCCCGGGGCTGGTGAGCTCCATAACTCTCGTTTGGTTTTATGGGCCTGTCTAATCTTTGGCTGAAAGGTGAACCTCCAGAGTGACCTCATTACTGAGCTAAAAGGGTGTTCGGGGACCATACTCTCGGGTTCCTCCAGTCTTTGTCAGGCCAGTAAGTCTAGTCTTTTTTTGTGAGTTAGAATTTTTTCCTACATTTTTCTCCAGCTTTGTCAGGGACCCTCTGTTGAGATCCCTGTCAGAGCAGTCAGTGGTGGTAGCTGGGCACCATCTAGTTGTACTGGACTCAGTCTGGTGGAGGCCATGGTAGATGTGGTCCATTAGTCCTATGGACTAATCTTTCCCTTGTATCTCGTTTTCTTCATTCTCCCTTGCTCCCTAAGGGATGAGACCAGTGGAGTATCTTAGATGGCTGCTCACAGGCTTTTAATACCCCAGATACTATTCACCAAGGTAGAATGTAGAACAGTTTCTTTATAAACCGTGTTATGCCAATTGAGCAAGATGTTCTCACAGACCATGGTCCCTACAGCCTTCAGCCCAGCAATTCAGTCCCTCAGGGAGTTTGGAGGTGTCTATGGAGCTTCCATGGCCTTGCCTTGTACAAGTTGTGCTGGCTTCCCCAGTATTGTGCACTGTCTTACCCTTCACCAAAGATACCACTTTTCTATTGTCTATTTAGTGTCCCCCATCCCCCACTCCTCCTCTCCCTCGTAATCATTAAAGATTGTTTCTTTTTGTGTATAAACCTTTTCATGAGTTTTTATGGTAGTGGTCTCATACAATATTTGTCCTATTGTGCTTGACTTATTTCACTCAACGTAATGCCCTCCAGATTCATCCATGTTACGAGATTCTTCACAGATTCATCATTGTTCTTTATCATTGCATAGTACTCCATTGTGAGTATGTACTATAGTTTGTTTATCCATTCATCTGTTGATGGGCATCTAGGTTGTTTCCATCTTTTTGCTATTGTGAACAATGGTATTGTGAACATGGGTGTGCATAGATCTATTCGTGTGACAGCTCTTATTTCTCTAGGATACATTCCTAGGAGTGGGATTGCTGGATCATATGGTATTTCTATTTCTAGCTTTCTAAGGAAGCACCATATCGTTTTCCAAAATGCTTGTATCATTTTGCATTCCCACCAGCAGTGCAGAAGAGTTCCAATCTCCCTGCAGCCTCTCCAACATTTCTTGTTTCTAGTTTTTTTGATTTGTGCCAGTAATGCCAGAATGAGATGGTATTTCACTGTGGTTTTGATTTGAATTTCTGTAAAGGCTAGTGATCATGAGCACTTCCTCACATGTCTGTTGGCCGGTTGAATGTCTTCTTTGGTGAAGTGTCTGTTCATTTCCTTTGCCAATTTTTTATCTGGATTGTCTTTTTGTTGTGGAGGTGTTGGATTTTCTTGTGGTTTTTAGAGATTAGAACCTTGTCTGATTTGTAATGTCCAAAAATTTTTTCCCAGTGTGTAGGTTCTCTTTTTACTCTTTTGGTGAAGTCTTTTGATGAGCATAAGTATTTAATTTTTAGAAGATCTCAGTTATCTAGCTTATCTTCTGGAGTTTTTGTGATGTTAGTTATGGTTTGTATCCTGTTGATGCTGTGTATTAGGGCCTCTAGCATTAATCCTATGTTTTTTTCTATGAACTTCATAGGTTTTGGGTTTATACTTAGGCCTTTGATCTATTCTGAATTAGTTTTTGTATATGTAGTGAGGTATGGGTCCTGTTTCATTTTTTTGCAGATGGACATCCAGTTTTGCCAGCACCATTTGTTAAAAAGACTGTTCCCCATTTGATGGACTTTGGGCCCTTGTCGAAGATCAGGTGACCATAGGTGGATGGATTTACATCTGGGTTCTCCATTCTGATCCATTGGTCAATGTATCTGTCATTGTACCAGTACCAGGCTGTTCTGACTACTGTATCTGTATTGTAGGTTCTGAGGTCAGGTAGTGCAAGTCCTCCTACTTTATTTTTCTTAAATAGTGCTTCACTTATTTGGGGCTTCTTCCTTTTCCATATAAAGTTAATGATTATTTTCTCTACCTCTTTAAAGAATACTGTTGGTATTTGGATGGGGATTGCCTTGTATTTGTAAATTGTTTTGGGTAAAACTGTCATTTTCACAATGTTGAGTCTACCTATCCATGAACATGGTATGTTTTTCCATTTATGTAGATATCTTTCAGCTTCTTGCAGTAGTGTTTTGTAGTTTTTTTGTTTGTTTGTTTAGGCCTTTTACATTCCTGGTTAGATTTATTCGTAAGTATTTTTTCTTTTTAGGGGCTATTATAAATGGTAGTTTTTCCTGATTTCCTTTCCATTGTTCTCTTCATTGGTATATAGGAATCCAACTGATTTTTGTATGTTTATCTTGTATCCTGCTTCTCTGTGGAATCTTACTATTAGTTCCAGTAATTTTCTCATGGAGTCTTTTGGGTTTTCTACGTACAGTATCGTATCATCCACAAATAGGGACAGTTTAACTTCTTCATTACCAGTTTGGATGCACTTTATTTCCTTCTCTTGCCTTATTGCTCTAGCTAGAACATCCAGCGTAATATTAAATAGGAGTGGTGATAAAGGGCATTCTTGTCTTGTTCCTGTTCTCAAGGGGAATGTTTTCAGCCTCTCTCCACTAAGAATGATGTAGGCTGCTGGTTTTCTATAGATGCCCTTTATTATGTTGAGAAATTTCCCTTCTGTACCTATTTTATTGAGAGTTTTTATCACGAATGAGTGTTGGACTTTGTTGAATGCCTTTTCTGTGACAATTGAGATGATCAGGTGATATTCTTCTTTCCTTTCATTTATGTGGTGGATTATGTTGATTGATTTTCTGATGGTGAACCATCTTTGCATACCTGGTATGAATCCTACTTGGTCATGGTGTATTTTTTTTTTTTTTTTGATATGATGCTGAATTCCATAGGCTAGAATTTTGTTTAGAATTTTTGCATCTATATTCATGAGAGATACTGGTCTGTAATTTTCTTTTTTGTGATGTCTTTGCCTAGTTTTGGTATCAGGGTTATGCTGGCTTCATAGAATGAATTTAGAAGTGTTGCTTCCTTTTCTATGTTCTGAAGTAGTTTGAGTAGTACTGGTGTAAGCTCTTCTGTGAACGTTTGGCAGAATTCTCCAGTGAAGCCATTTTGGCTAGGGCTTTTTTTTGTTGGGAGTTTTTTTATTACCTTTTCCATCTCTAACTTGTTATGGGTCTGTTCAGATTTTCAACATCACTTTGTGTTAGTTTGGGTAGGTAGTATGTTTCTAGAAATTTGTCCATTTCCTCTAGATTTCAAATTTGTTGGAGTATAGTTTTTCATAATACTCTGTTAAGATGCTTTTTATTTCTGTTGGATCTGTTGTAATGTCCCCCATTTCATTTCTTATTTGGGTTATTTGTATCCTCTCCTGTTTTTCTTTCGTCAGCCTAGCCAGTGGTTTGTCGATTTTGTTGATCCTTTCAAAGAACCAACTTTTGATTTCTTTTATTCTTTCTATTGTTTTTCTACTCTCTATTTCATTTATTTCCACTCTGATCTTTATTATTTCCTTTCTTCTGGTGGCTGTGGGCTTTTTGTTTTTTCCTGCTGTTCTCTATTTGTTTGAGTTGTATAGTTAACGTTTTGATTTTGTCCCTTTCTTCTTTTTTGATGTGTGCATCTATTGCTATAAATGGTCCTCTGAGGACTGCCTTTGCTGTGTCTCAAAGGTTTTGCTATGATGTGCTTTCATTCTCATTTGATTCAAGGAATTTTTTTATTCCATCTCTGATTTCTTCTATTACCCTGTGGTTTGTAAGTAGGGTGTTATTCAGTTTCCATGTAATTGATTTTTTTCCTTGCTCTTCCTGTTTTTAATTTCTAGCTTGATGGTGTTGTGGTCAGAGAAGATACTTTGTATTATCTCAATGTTTTGGATTTTGCTGAGGGTTGCTCTGTGGCCTAAGATGTGGTCTATTCTGGAGAACGTTCCATGTGTGTTGGAAAAGAATGTGTACTTTGCAGCTGTTGGGTGGAGTGTTCTATATATGTCTATGAGGTCAAGTTGGTTGATTGTGCCCTTTAGGTCTTCTGTGTCTTTGTTGAGTTTCTTTCTAGATGTTCTATCCTTTACCAAGAGTGGTGTGTTGAAGTCTCCTACTATTATTGTGGAACTGTCAATTTCTCTTTTCAGTGCCGTTAGTGTTTGTTTTATGTATTTTGGAGCCCTGTTATTGAGTATGTAGATGTTTACTATGGTTATGTCTTCATGCTGGATCATCCCTTTAATCATGATATAGTCGCCTTCTTTGTCTTTTATGGTGGATTTTGTTTTAAAGTCTATTTTATCTGAGATTAGTATTGCCATTCCTGCTATGTTTTGGTAGCTGTTTGCTTGATATATTTTTTTCCATTTTTTGATTTCTAATAAATTTACATTTTTGTTTCTAAGGTGTGTCTCTTGTAGACAGCATATTGATGGATCCTGTTTTTCAATCTATTCTGTCACTCTCTGTTTCTTTATGGGTGTATTTAATCCATTTACTTTCAGTGTAATTATTGACAGGTGTAAGTTTATTGCTATCATTTTGTAGTGCTTTTTTTTTTTTTTTTTTTGGTGCTGACATTTTCTTTGTTCCTCTTACTCTCCTGTGCTGAATTCCTTTTGTTTGTGGATTTTTTTTTTTTCATTTCTTTTGTTTTTGTAGGTTTTGTTTTTACTGAAACTTTTTCTTTTTTATTCTGATGAATAGTTTGTTAACTTTCTTTGTGGTTACCTTGAAATTTACCCTTATCTTCCTAGGTTTGAACCAGTCTATTATTACTTGGTATCACCTCGTCTTCCTCTCCATTAGAAGGTTCATTTATTCCCTCTTTTATTGTTCTGATGTTGTCATTTACAGATTAACCTCTCTGGTTCCCTGTTATAATTCTTTTGGTTTTGGATAGTCCTTGAGAGTTCATTTCCTAGGTTGGTATCTGGCTGGTACAATCTTGCATCCTAGATTTGGCCTGTGGTCTAATGTTGTTTGTTCTCGGACTAAAGGACTCCCTTTAATGATTCTTGTAAGTTTGGTTTGGTTTTTACACAGTCCCTTAGTTTCTGTTTATCTAGCAATGTCCTAATTTCACCATCATATTAGAATGAGAGTTTTGCAGGACAAGTTTTGCAGCAAATTTTTTCTTTCAAGATTTTATGTATGTCATCCCACTGCCTTCTTGCCTGCATGGTTTCTGCCGAATAATCTGAGCTTCGTCTTATTGTTTCTCCTCTGTATGTGATTTTTTGTTATTCTCGAGCTGCTCTCAGATTCTTTGTCTTTGGTTTTAGCAAGTGTGATTATATGTCTTGGTGATTTTCTTTTGAGGTCTATCTTATATGGGGTTCATTAAACATCTTGGATGGTCAGCTTTTCATCTTTCATGATATAGGGGAGCTTTCTGTCAGCAGTTCTTCAATGAGCTTCTCTGTATTTTCTGTTTCCTTGCCTTGTTCTGGAACTCCGATCACTGCCAATTTTTTACTTTTGATTTTATCCCACGTAATTCTCAGGGTTTCTTCATTCTTTTTTCTGATTTTTCCTCAGAGTTGTATCCAAGTGTTTGTCTTCAGTTTCGCTGATCCTGTCTTCCTTCATTTCAAAATTTCTCCTCAGCACTTCTATGATATTGTCCATTTCTAAAATCGTGCTGTTTATCATTTGGATTTCTAATTGTTGTTTCTGTATGATTTCTAGTTGTGAATTTATTTTGACATTTTTTCCCATATTATTTTCCTGAATTTTTCCATTTTTTTTGGTCTGTATTTTCCATAAATTTGCAGGCAGACATTCTTTACTGATTATGTTAAACTATTGTTTGGTTTAAAGAAAACTTCATGGGATAATTTTGGTTTAAGGTTTAATGATAATCTCAGGGCAGTAGTTTCAGGGGTTCATCCAGCCTCCATGGCTCCAGAGAGTCTGGATTCCATTAGAATGTGAAATTCTGTTCTGCACCTTTCCCCTTTTGATCAGGATTCTTCTATAAAATCTTTGATCAAAACGTTCAGTGATGGTAGCTGGGCACCACCCAGTTCTTCTGGTTTCATGGCAAACAAGGCCATTGTTAATGGAGGCAATTAGCCACATATTCCATTTCCTTCTCCTGTTCCTAGCCCTCCTTATTCCTCTATTGCTCCAAGCAAAAAGAGATCAATTGCTGTACTTTGGATGGCCCCTTGCAAGCATTTAAGACCTCAGACACTACAGAACAAACTAGGCGGTAGAAAAGAAGCACTAAACACGTTATTAGGCTCGTTAACTGGGATGTGCCATGAAACCATGATCCTAAATCTCCAAACCCAGAAACAAATCCCATGAGGTGTTTGGTTGTACATAAGCAGCTTCAGCTGCTGGTCTTTTTGTTGTTATCTGTTGCAAATACATCTATCACACATTTGCCAATTCAACTTTTTACAGGTGAACAACTGCTTGACATCAATTATATAAATCATCTGTGCAATCTTTATCCTTAATCAATGTGATTTTCCATCACTGTAAACCAAAACTCAGTACTCCGTGTGCAATAACCCCCTATTTCTACCTCCCTCCTGCCCCTGGTAACCACTAATAAACTTTGGTCTCTATACATTTGCCTGTTCTTGTCTTTTTATTTAAGTGAGGTCATAGAATATTTTTCGTCATTGATTTATTTCACTCAGCAAAATGTCTTCAAGCTCTATTCATGTTGTAGCATATATCAAGATTTCATTTCTCTTTCTGGTTCAATAGTATTCCACTGTATGTATGTACTACATTTTTTGTTCTATATTTTCTTCAAGGAGTACCCACTGCCACTGCAAAAATTCCTACTTAAATTGACTGCAATTGACATGGACACATTCAACCTGTAATGTTCTCGGTGACTCGTACTGATGAATGTGGAGGTTCCCATGATTACAATGACTCACCAGGTCTCTGGTGAACTCCAGTGGAGCTCCATCCAGAAGGAGCTTATGAGGCTTGGCCTCATGTGATACCTTCCTCAGAGTCCTGATTCACTACTCCATCCACAGCAGGTCCATAGATCTTGCTAGCTGCAACCAAAACTTTGACAAAGCTGGAGGTGCCAAGTCAACAAAGAATTCGCAGAAGAAGCCATCAAGCTGAGGAAAGGCTCTGTGGAAGGCTTGTGACCTCAGAAGCCCACTCCCTCAAGCACTGCCGTATGGTCATTAATGCTGCCAGGGAAAGAAAGTGACATTCTGGTGAATGTACTGTGTTTCCTCCAGTGACATTTGCCCAATATTTTCAACCTACAATACTTCCCTCTTCTAATAGTCAGGATATGTAAGAAAGCCCTAACCAGAAGCAGGAGAACATAGTGGTTAGAGGATAGGTTCTACAGACTGCCCAGCTCTACCATTTGATTGCTATGTAACCCTAGCCGAGCTACTTAACTATCTGTCCCTCATTTTTCTCATCTGTAAAATAGAATTAACAATACCTATCTCATGGGGTAGTTGTAAGCATTAAACAAGTTAATGCATGTGCTTAAGAAAATGGTATCTGGTACAAAGCATTCAATCAATGTTTTTTTAAATTAATAATTCCTGTAGCTCCTTTTATTGACTCTTCCCCTTTCTTTTTCTTTTTGATTGTTCTGCCTTTACCATCTCCTTCACTTTCCTTCCTTCTCATCATCAACAATCACCAATTTACCAGATACTATTTATGAAAGACAATAGAAAGCCCAGGAGGTACAGAAGAGAATGGCTAATTAGGAAGACTCCTACTTTAAAATTTCAGTAAACGTGTCCTTCTTACTCTTGAGACCACAGACTCAGAGATACTTGAGTGGTAGCCATGGTTCCTAGTCACAGGTCCCCAAGGCAAGTCTTTGTCCCCTCTTGTCCACATGGGCAACACACATATTTAAACACATGTGTTGGCCTGTGCCAAGCCCTGTACCAACACGCAGCCATCTGTTAGATTTCAACAGGACTAGCCCTTATAACCCCAGTTACAACCTGACGCCAGCAGCAAGCTAAAGTGGATAGGAAATGTCTTTTTAAAAAACCAAGAATTTCTGATTATAAAATGCCTAGTAATCACTTTGATTTCTTCATTAGTGGTTCCTCCCAACCTCCCTCCCACCTCTTCAAAAAAGAAGTGATAACTAGATTTTTATATTTCATGGACTACTAACATTTTCCACCAGATAGGGACTGTCAAGTTTTTATTTTACCAGGTATAGACCTCAAAATCTAACTTATTTCATGAGAGAACACATTAACACAAAAAGGTAGAAAGGATATTTTCTCAGGATTCAAATATTATATAAATTTACCCTTACAAAAGATTCTCCGCATTGCCCTATTTTCTCATTTCCCTTCCAGATAGCAACAATTTTGTCCAAAAATACCACGGATGCCAGACCAGCATTTGGGATCCCCCAATGCTCAGGAGTTGCAGTGAGCTTCCTCTCTCCCCCTCTACCTTCCTGTCTAGCACCTAGCAGAACTGTCTGCTGTCCACTTTGGTGCCTGAGAAGGACCTGGCTTCAGGACATAATTGGCTCCAGGAAACCTCCAAATCCAAGGGAAGGTGGGAAGCTGTTTAACAGTTAGGGTCTTTCAGTCCTTGGACTCTTCCTTCCATTTATGAAAGAAATACTGGTCACAGGCAAGAAGATACACTTCTGTCCCTAACAGAGGGACAGTGTAATGACAACATCTTCCTAGTGTATTGCCTGGGGTTTTTCTCTTCCTGGGCCAAGCTGAGATACAGCAGGTTCTGGATTTTCAGTGACATATGAGTTGCTGCCCTCATCTTATCCTCTAGCCTATGCTTCCCATTTTATCATGTCATACGCCTTCCTTAGAAGATACACTTATTTTTATTTTTTTGTTCTCTTTATTTTTTAATGAAGGGTAGTAAGTGCTAAGAAACACATCTAATCCAATAGGTAAAACTGACCCTTACTGGGAAACATAAGAAATGGTAACATTTGCTAAAAGTATTCCATAAACTCTACTTTTATGGATGATTCTCTAACTCCAAATAATAGTGGAAGAGAAATGACGAATACATGTTAACTATTTTTGGAGCCATTATCTCTGTATAACCTTTATATACTATTCACATTAGAACTCCGTGAGAGCTTATGATACAACAACTTCATTGGTCTGGAAAAGGGAAGCATATACAAAGAGACTAGAGGTCAGGCCATACTCCTCCTTTCTAAAAGACCAGGGACAAGTGATTAAACTGTAAGAAGGCATATCCTGAAGAAAACCAAAACACTGTTTCTATTTTATCAACAGTACAAGTATAGAAAGTGTTAATTTCTTATTTTCCTCATCCATAATAACATTAAGGTCATTTCATTTGGGAAATTATTATAGCTCCCTTTTTATTTAGCTTGTTACTCAAGAAGTAAGCTTTCTGCTTGTCTAGCTCTAGGATTGTTTATAAGAGACATTACAAATCTCTAAAACAAGAACTAAGCACTTCTTACCAACTAGAATAAGAAATAAGTGCTAAGAAGCAGGCATCTTTAGTGGAGGCTACACCCATTGCCAACATACTCCAGGGGGGGCTCTGATAGCAACATGGTAGACCTCCCTGGGGGTCCATTTGGAGTGTGCCAGCACCTCCTCAACCCAAACACTGCTGGATGAAAGCCTAGTACAAATTGCTACAGAAGGCCCATGCAGAGGAGTCTGCTCCCATAGTAAACAGTATACCAGCCTCCCTGTGCACCCCATAACTCAAGTTTATGAAACCAACAGGATATACCTCCTGGGAAGTCGGTTTAGGTCTGTCTGCTCCCCCTTTCAGTCCATGCTGAAGGGCGCTAACTGAGGTTGCTGTGTGCTAAGAAGCAGGCTAGGCACCTTTAGTGGAGGCTACATCCACGACCAACATACTACAAGGAGAGCTCTGATAGCAACAAGGCAGACCTTCTTAGAGGTCCATTTGGAGCGTTGACAGCCCCTCCCTGGACTCTGGACTCTGTTAACTGCAAGCCTGCTGTGAATTGCTACAGAAGGACCCTGCAGTGGAATCTGCTCCCACAGTCAGCACTCTGCCTGCCTCCCTGTGTACCCCATAGCTCTGGCCTCTGAAACCAACAGGACAAACCTCCCTAGGGGTCAATTAGGGTTAGTCCGCCCCCAGTTCTAGTTGACAATGAGGCTGTTGTGTTAGGAAGCAGAAGTTTTGAGTGGATGCTGCACTCACAACCAACAATCTACTGGGGGGATTCTAATAGCAACAAGGCAGACCTCCATGGGGATCTGACCAGAGCATGACACCCCTGCCCCTACCTGGTTGCCAGGCTGTTGCAAACTCATACAGAAGGCCCCAGTAATGGAGCCTGCTCTCATAGTCAGCACTTTACCTGCCTTCCTGCGCACCCCGTAGCTCAGGGCTCTGAGATCAACAGGGCAGATCTCCCTGGGGATCAGTTTGGGTCTGTCTGCTCCCCCTTACAGTCACAGCTGAGGACTGCTATGTGTTAGGAAGTTGGCATCTTGAGTAGAGGCTACACTCACAGCCAGCATACTACAAAGGGGCTCTGACAGCAACATGGCAGACCTCTCAGGGGGTTCATTCGGAGTGTGACTACCCCTCTCCCAACCAGGAACTGCCAGCTGTTGGACTAATACAAACTTCTACAGAAGATTCTCTACAGTGGAGTCAGGAGGTGGGTCAACTAAATGGAACTGCTTCCCTAACGACCACAGGGCCAATGAGGCTCTGAAACCAACAAGACAGATCTCTCAGAGGTCCTTCTGGGGAATGCCATCCCCTTCTCCTCCTGAAACAGAAGAAAGTCAGCTTGTGCTTCCCCTGAAAGCCAGCTCAGATATAAGCAGCTCCCACAGAGCAGGGAAGGAAACCTCGAGTAAAACCATAGGCAACACTCAGCCCTGAAGGAGGCTTGGTGGATGTGAGTTTTCCAACTAAAACTGTGACTGCAGAAACAGAGAAGGGAAGAGAAAAATAACCATAGAGGGGGACTGCGCCCCCTGGTGGACATATTGATTGATACACAATATCTTGCCTGAGTGGCGGTGCCCACTTGTAGACAGACTAATCATTGTGTATTCTGTGGTGTTTGGAAGAGACTGAAAGTTGAAAAACGAGATCTGGAACTTTTGAAATCCAATTAAATCACAGAAGGAGAAGGAGCTATCACAGAGAAGGAGAGGAAATGGTAGGCAATGGCTGAAGGCTCTGCCCCCCTAAGAACTTCTCGCAGAAAGTGTGCGCAAAAACACCAAATACTGGGGGAAACTGAGAATGTTAAAACTTCCAGAAATTCTAATGCCCCACAAAAAAAAAATCACAAGACACACAAGGAACAGATAATGATGGTCCATCCCAATGAACATGAGAAAGGGAGTGAAAGCGCATCTACGGATGACCAAGCAATGAAAAACATGGAATAATATAATACAACATTAAACATAATTAAAGAACTAAGGGAAAGCATAGAAAAAACAGTTAAAAGCAATAAGGAAAACAATGCAAGAACAAAATAAGGATCTAAAAAAGAGATAATGCAACTGAAAGGGACAATACTTGAAATGAGAACCACAATAGAAGGACTTACCAACAGAGTTAACTAGGCAAAAGAATCAGTGAATTAGAGGATAATATGGTTAAATTTACAGATGCTGAAGAGCAACAAGAATGGAGACTCAAGAAGGCTGAGCACAGTTTAACGGAATTATGGGACAACAAGATACCTAATATAGGCATCATGGGAATTCCAAAAGGAGATGTGACAGAAAGAATATATGAAGAAATAATGAAGAAAGTTTCCCCAATCTAATGAAGGGCATAAACCTACACATCAAGCAGAATAAATTCAAAGAGAACTACATTAAGGCACTTAAAACTTAAAGAGAAAATCCTGAAAGCAGCGAGAGAGAAGCAAACAGTCACATAGAAAGGATCCACAATAAGATTAAATGCTGATTTCTCCTCAGAAACATTGGAGGTCAGAAGGCAATGGGATGATATATTTAAAATGCTGAAAGAAAAACACTGTCAACCAAAAATACTATACCCAGCGAAACTATCCTTCAAGAATGAGGGTGAAATTAAAACATTCCCAGATAAACAGAAGCCGAGAAAATTCATTATCTACCACACTGACCCAACAAAAACTACTAATGGGAGTTGTGTAAATGGAAGGGAAAAGACACTAGAAAGTAATTCAAAGCTATACATAAAAAGAGAGATCCCTAATGCAGGGAAATGCATGGACAAGTATAAGGGCTAGTAATAGGGTATTCATGTTTGATAATTCTAAATGTTTTGCCCTTCATATTTTTTGGTAACAAATATCTAAAAGGCAAGGATAAAATTATGTTACAGGGCAAATGAAATATAAAGACCTAATTAATGATAACAACAACAAAACGGGGAAGAATCATATACAGAATTTCTTGCATGTTACTGAAGTTAAACTAGTACCAACTTACCCTAGAATGTTATAAAAACAAGCTCTTAAATGTAATAGTCATGGTAATCACAAACAAAATATTTTAAAAATACACAAAATGAAAGGAGAAAGGAAACTAAAAGGCTCATTACAATAAACTAACAAAACACAAAAGCAAGCAGTACTAAAGGACAAAGACAAGGAAGACATAAGACACAAGCACACGGGAAAAATAATAAAATGGCAGAATAAGTCACTTCTTATCAGCAACTACATTGAATGTAAAGGGATTGATGCTCAAATAAAAATGGATTAATGCTCAAATCAAAAGGTGGAGTGGCAGAATGAGTAATTAAAAAAAAAAAGAAAGAAAAAAAACATGATCCAAGAGACACACCTTAAACCCAAGGACAAAAAGAGGTTGAAAGTGAAAGGATGGAAAAAAATATCCCATGCAAATAAAAACCAAAACAGAGCTGGGGTGGCAATCTTGATATCAAACAAGTAGATTTTAAAACAAAATCTGTCAGAAGAGATAAAGACGGATATTACATAGTGTTAAAAGTGGCAATTAATCAAGATGATTTAACCATCATAAATATATATGCACCCAATATCAGAGCACATAAACATATAAACACTAACAAAATTGAAGGGAGAAATAAAAAGTACTACAATAATAGTTGGAGACTTCAATACACCACTTTCAATATTGGACAGAACTTCTAGAAAGAAGATCAACAAGGAACAGAGGACCTGAATGACATTATAAAACATACAGATTTAACAGACATAAATAGAACACTCTACCTAAAAACAGCACAATATACACTCTACTCCAGTGCACATGGGTCATTCTCCAGGACAGACTACACATTAAGTTACAAAGCGAGTCCTGATAAACTTAAAAAGACTGAAATCATACAACGTATTTTCTCTGACCACAACAGAGTGAAGCTAGAGATCAAAAACAAAAACAAAAACAAAAAAAAAAGCTAGAAAATATAGAAACATATGGAAATTAAACAACACACTATAAAACTACCAGTGGGTCGAGGAAGAAATCAAAAGAGAAACCACAAATTTCTTAGAGTCAAATGAAAATGAAAGCACAACATACCAAAATTTATGGGATGCAGCAAAAGCAGTACTCAGAGGTAAATTTATAGCAATAAATGCTTACATAGAAAAAGATCTCATATTAACACCCTAACTTGACAAAAGAGCAAATTATGCCTAAACCTACCAGAAGAAAGGAAATAACAAAGATCAGAGCAGAAATAAACACTTCAAAAAACAGAAATAGAATCAATAAAACCAGAAGCTGTTTCTTTGAAAAGATCAATATAAAATTGAAACACCTTTAGCTAGCCTGACAGAACAGACACAAATAACTAAAATTAAAAAAATGAAATGGGGGACATTACAACTGACATGGCAGAAATAAAGAGGATTATGACAGAATATTATGAACAGTATGACAAAAAAGTGATAACCTAGATGAAATGGACAAATTCTTAGAAGCACACAACCTACTAAAATTGACTCAAGAAGAAATAGTCTCAACAGACCATAACTATCAGTGATCAAAAACTTTTCAGCAAAAAAGTCCTGGACTACAGTGACAAGGGCCAGAAGGCAGAAGGGGACAAGGAAACTGGTGATAGGGAACCCAAGTTTGAGTAAGGATATTGTTGATGTGTTGTGAGATTGTTAACCATTGTCATAGGGCAACATTTGTAGTAACTGTTAAATGAGAAACTATGTTGTTCTATAAGCCTTCATCTTAAGTGAGAATAACAGCACAATTGGAAGAGCGTAGTCAGTGTCACTGAACTGTGCATGTAGAAATTTTTGAAATGGTGTATCTTTGGCTATGTGTATTTTCACCAAAAAAAAAAAAAAGGTTGAGAAGTTAGAGGGTTGATATGTTGTGGGGTTGTTAACCAACGTCATACAACAATATGTGTACTACTGTTTCATGAGAAACTATTTGTTCTGTAAGCCTTCACCTGAAGTACAACAAAAAAAAAGAATTATCTATGTGAGATCAAATTGACAACAGCAACTCAAAAGGTTTGATGGGAAGCCTAGGGGACAGTGAGCTGAAGATAATGGTGAAGGAATAATCTGGAAAATGATAGTGAGAATAGCAGCACAACTGGAAGAACGTAATCAATGTCACTGAATTGTACATGTAGAAATTTTTGAAATGCTGTGTCTTTGGCTATGTATATTTTCACCAAAAAAAAATAAAAACATCCTTGAAGGGAGAGTATTATGTCATGGGGTTGTTAACCAATGTCATAAAACAATATGTGTACTGACTATTTAATGAGAAACTATTTGCTCTGTAAACCTTCATCTGAAAGTACAATTAAAAAAATCTTTTAAAAATGCATCAAATTAAAAAAAAAAAAGTCCTGGACCAGATGACTTTACTAGGGAATTCTATCAAACACTTAGAGAAAAACTGACATCAGTACTATCTGAACTCTTTCAAAAGACAGAGCAGGAAGGAATGCTGCCTAATTCATTCTATGAAGCAAACATAACCCTGATACCCAAACAAGACAAAAACACCAAAAGAAAAGAAAACTACAGGCTGATACCTCTTTTGAATATACATGCAAAAATCCTACACAAAATACTAGTGAACAGAATCCAACAGCATATTTAAAAAGTCATACACCATGACCACGTGGGATTTATTCCAAGAATGCAGGAATGGTTCAACCTTAGAAAATCAATCAATGTAATACACCACATCAACAGAACAAAGGAAAACAACCACAAGATTATCTGTATGGATGTAAAAAAAAAAAAGCATTTGCTAAAATTCAACACCCTTTTTTGATGAAAACCCTAAAGAAGATTGGAATAGAAGGGAAATTCCTCAACATGATTCCAGGAATATATGAAAAGCCAACAGCCAACATTATCCTTAATGGAGAAAGAGTGAGAGTCTTCCCCTCAAAATTGGGAACAAGACAAGGGTGCTTGCTCTCACAATTTCTATTCAATAGCCAGAGCAATAAGACATGAAAAAGAAATAAAAAGTATTCAGATTGTAAAATAAGCAAAATTATGTATACTCATGGATGATATGATACTATATATAGAAAATCCCAAAGAATCCACAAGAAAAGTTCTAGAGATAGTAGAGGAATTTAGCAAAGTTGCAGGGTAAAAGGTCAACAAACAAAAATCAGTTGAGTTTCTATAAACCAGCGATGAGAAATCTGAAAGGAAATTAGGGAAACAATTCCATTTACAATAGCATATAAGAAACTAAAATATCCAGAATAAATCTAACCAGGGAGGTGAAAGACTTATACAAAGAAAACTACAAAACACTGCTGAAAGAGATTACAGAAGATTTAAAATATATGCGAAGATGTTCCATGTTCATGGACTGGAAGACGTAACATCATTAAGATGTCAATACTATCCAAAGCGATCTACAGATTAAACACAATCCTGATAAAAATTCCAACAGCCTTCTTTACGGAAAAACCAATCCTACTTTATATGGAATGGCAGGAGGCCTCAAATAGCTAAAACAATGTTGAAAGTGATGAACAAAGTAGAATTCACACCTCCTGATTTGAAAACATTCTATGGAGCTACAGTAATCAAAATAGTCTGGTACTGGTATAACAATAGACACACAGACCATCGGAAGAGAATAGCGAGTCCAGGAATAAACCCACACATCCCTGGCCAATTGATTTTTGACAAGGGTGCTAAGTCCATTCAATGAGGAAAGAAGAGTATTTTTAATAAATGGTGCTGGGAAAATTGGATCCTCACATGCAAGAAAATGAAACAGGATCCATTCCTTACACCATACAAACAAACAAATTCAAAATGGATTAAGAACCTAGATGTGCAAACTAAAACCATAAAATTCTTAGAAGAACAAGCAGGGGCAATGCTGTCAGGCCTAGCTTTCAACAATGGATTATCTAATATAACGACAAAGCACAAAGACAAAATAAATAAATGGGACTTAATAAAAAGTAAAATTTTTTGTTTATCAAAAGACTTTACCAAAAAAGACAAACTACTGACTGGAAGAATATCTTCAGAAACCATATATGTGACAAGAATTTAACAACCAAAATACACAGAAAATTAGAACATAACAACAAAAAGACAACCCAGTCATAAAATGGGAAAAGGACTTGAACAGACATTTCACCAAAGAGGACATAATGGACACCAAACACAGGAAAAGATGCTCAGCATTATTAGCCATTAAGAGAGAAGCAAATCAAAACCACAATAAGATAACCATTTCACTCCCACTAGGATGGCTAAGACAAAATAAAAACAGAAAATTACCAATGTTGGCAAGGATGTGGGGCAACTGGAACCCTTTTTCATTGCTGGTGGGAATGCAAAATGGTACAGCTATGTGGAAAACAGTGTGGCAATTCCTCAAAAAACTTAAAACGAGAACTACCATCAGAAAAAAAAAAAAAAAAAAAAACTAAACCCGCTGCCGTCGAGTCGATTCCAACTCATAGCGACCCTACAGGACAGAGTAGAACTGCTCCATAGTTTGGAAAGGAGCACCTGGTGGATTTGAACTGCCGACCTTTTGAGTAGCCGAACTCTTAACCACTACACCATTAGGGTTTCCAGAACTACCATATGACCCAGTAATTCCACTCCTACATATATACTCAAAAGACTTGAAAGCAGAAAATCAAAAACCGACTTGAATGTTCACTGCAGCACTTTTCACAATAGCCCAAAGGTGGAAACAAACTAAATGCCAATCAACAGATGAATGGGTTTTAAAAAAGTAGTACATACATACAACGGAATACTACTCAGCCAGTAGGAGAAATTAAGTCTTGATACATGCTACTGTATGGATGGAGCTTGAAGACATTGCGCTGAGCGAAATAAGCCAATCACAAAAGCACAAATATTGTATGACCCCACTTATATAAAAAGACAAGAAAAGGCAAATGTATAGAGACCAAAGTTTATTAGTGGTTACCAGGAGCGGGAGGGAGAGGGAAAAAGAGTTAATGATGATTGAAAAATTGCATTGATTAACGGTAGGGTTGCACAGCTAATCATTGTAATTGATATCAAATAATCTGTACATCTGTAAAAAGTTGACTTGGCAAAACTTGTGATAGATATATTTACAACACCAACAGAAGAAAAGAGTAGCTGCTGAAGCTGCATATGTACAACCAAACACCTCATGGGATTTGGTTCCTTGTTTTGGAGGTTTAGGGTCATAGAGTTTCTGTTCTACTTCCTAGTTAGTTGCATAGTACCTGGAGTCTTAAAAGCTTGCAAGCAGCTATCCAAGACAGAACAACTGGTCTCTATTCACCTGGAGCAATAAAGGAAGGAGAGTGAGGAATAGGAGGAGGATATGGAATGTGGGGATAATTGCCTCCATGAACAACTGCCTCCTTTGCCATAAGACCAGAAGAACTGGATGGTGCCCGGCTACCATTACTGAACATTTTAATTGAAGAGTCCACAGAAGAATCCTTATCAAAAAGGGGGAAATGCAGAACAGAATTTCAAATTCTCATGGACTCTAGACTTTCTGGAGCCACGGAGACTGGATGAACCCCAGAAACTACTGCCCTGAGATAATCTTTAAACTTTAAACCAAAAATATCCCCTGAAGTCATCTTAAAACGAAGAATAGTTCAGCTTAACTAGTAAAAAAGATATCTTGAGCATTATGCTTTTTTAGGAACTATCTACATGTGATCAAATTGACAACAGCAGCTCAAAAGTTTAGACAGGAACCTTAGGGGGTAGTGGGCTTATGTTAACGAGGAAGGAATAACTCAGAAAAGGAGGGTGAGAATGGTTGCGCAACTTGAAGAATGTCATCAATGTTACTAAATGATACATGTAGTAACTATTGAATTGGTGTATGTTCTCCTGTGTATATTCTTAACAACAACAAAATACATAAAATTTAGAAAAAAAAATTTTAACACTTGACCCTCAATTCCCTTGGGCTTTCTCTTTTGTATTTCAGATTACCCGGATATGAGCATAAATCTCAAAGTTTGGTGGTAGGAAAACCAGTAGAAGCTTTACCACTCAGTAGGCAATGGCAAGAGTGAGTGCAAATAAAAGCTGAGGAAAAAAATTTTTTTTCAAATGCTCATGGAAAGGCTATATAACATTTATTTTGTTTTTAAACAGCTTTACTGAGGTAAATTCACACAAACTGTACATCAAGTGTACAATTTGGTAAGTTTTAACATATGTAAATACCTGTGAGAATATCACCACACTTAAGATAGTGAGCACATCCATCGTCTCAATAGTTTCCTCAAGTCTGTAATTCCTCTCTCTTGTCCCTCCAAACACGTCCCTCCCCTCAAACAACCACTGATCTATTTTATGTCACTATAGATTAGTTTGCATTTGCTAGCATTTTACAAAAATAGACTCTCTTTTGTCTGGTTTCTTTCACTCAGGGTAATTATTTTGACATTCATTCATTCATTGTTGCCTGTATCAACAGTTCTGTACATTTTTATTGCTGACTGCTGTATTTTTATGCAAATAATGTGTGTTATATATTTTTGGCAAACTGCTCCCTCTCCCCCATGAGGTATTTTGTAAATGTGCTATTCTAATTTTTTACAGCAACATGTTAAAAATTAGCACAGCACACTTATGAAAATACCTGGGGAAGGAGGAGAGAAGGGTGCAGTTGGCAAAATGTGTAACGTGCACTTTATTAATATAAAAATACAGCAGTATTCCATTGTATAGATATACTGCAATGTCTTTTTGCGTTCACTAGTTGGTGGACATTTGGGTTGTTTCCACTTTTTCTTTACTACAAATTAAAGCTGCTGTTAAAATTCATGTATAAAACTTTGTATGGAAATGTATGTCCTATTTTCTTGGGTAAATACCATATACAACCTAGCACTGGCCCATTCATCCCTTTCCCTATGCACATCTTATTGACATTAGTTACATCATGCTATGCAAATGTCACCCATATTCAGTGCCACATTTCCCATTTCTATAAACAAGGATGGATCACGATAGGTATGTTTAACTTTTTGAGAACCTGACAAACTGTTTTCCAAATGGTACTGTTGTACCATTTTACAATTCCATCAACAGTGTGTACGAGTCCAGTCCTCCACGCCAACACATGGTATGGTCATTCTCTTTTGAGAGTTCTTTATATATTCTGGATGTAAATCCTTTATAGGATTTACGCTTTGCAAAGATTTACCTCGAAGTCTGTGGCTTATTTATTCATCCTCTTAACAGTGTCTGTTTTCTTTTTCTTTTTTCTTTTCTTTGGTGAAAATACACAGCAAAACCACCTCCCATTCCACACTGTCTAGACATAATTATCAGTGACACTGGTTACATTCTTCACATTGTGTCAACATTCTCGTTATTTCTTATTCTAATTGTTTTACTTCCATTTACTTAATCTCACTGCCCCCCAATTTCTCATTTTTGTTTTAAAATAGCTGTTGACCCTTTGGTCAATATACATTTTTTTTTTTTTCCTTAAGAAATGCAATACTCAAGACTGACAATCTTTATTCTTTGGGCTAACAGTTACTTTGTTAAAGGTGACTTCACGGGATAATTTCAATTAGCAGTTTGAAGAGTAACTCAGGACCACAGTCTCAGGGATTCCTCCAGTCCCTGTAAGTCTGGATTCCTTAAGAATTTAAAGTTCTGTTTCACATTTTAATCCCTTTTTATCAGGATTCATCTATTGGTTCCTGATCAGAACGTTCAGAAGCAGTAGCCAGGCACCATCTAATTCTTCTGGTCTCAATGTGGAGAAGGCAATGGTTCATGTAGACAATAAGTCCTGTAGTCCAGTTCCTTTTCTGATTCTTGGGTTTCCTTCTTTCTCTTTTGCTGAAGAAGAATAAAGACCAATAGTTGTATCTTAAATGGCCACTCTTAAGCTTTTAAGATTCCAGACACTACTTACCATACAGGAGGTAGAAATAAACTTTAAGGACTATATTATGCTAATTGACTGGATTGTCCCTCACGACCGCAGCCCTAAGCCCCAAAACATGAGAACTAATCCCATGAGGTGACTGGTTATGTCTAATTAGTATCAGCATCTGTAGCACCACCTCTCTTTTCTCAGTCGTCGTTATCGCTGCAAAACCATACACAACCTAGCATTTGCCCATTCATCCCTTTGCCCTATGTACAGTTTACTAACATCAGTTACATCAGTCACACTGCGCAAATTTCACCATATTCAGTACCACCTTTCCCATTTCTATAAAAAAGAAGTGACTACCACTTAGGGAGTTCCTGTATATTTACCTATTTATGTCATTTCATAAAATTGAGAACATACAGTATTTATCTTTTTGTGACAGACTTATTTCACTCAACAAAATGTCCTCCAGGTTCATCCACACTGTAAGATGTTTCAGGAACTCATTTTTCTTTATCACTGAGTAGTATTCTATTGTATATACGCACCACATTTTACTTATCTATTCAACTGTTGATGTGTACTTAGAGTGTTTTCATCTTTTTTGCTATTACGAAAAGTGCTGTGACGAACACTGGTGTACAAGTCTCTTTTTTAGTCTCTGCTTTCAAGGGTTTTGAGTATATACCTAGGAGTGAAATTGCTGCGTCACATGGCAGCTCTACCTCTAGTTTTCTGAGGAAAAGCCAGACTGTTTTCTACAATGGCTGTACCATTTTGCATTCACACCAGCAATGGATGACGGTTCCAATCTCTCCATATCTCCTCCAACATTTGTTATTTTCTGTTTTGTTTTTTAATCTTAGTCAACCATCAGGTTGACTCTGACTCATAGTGACACTATAGGACAGGGCAGAACTGCCCCATAGGGTTTCCAAGCCTGTAAATTTTTACAGCAGCAGACTAACACATCTTTCTTCTGCACAGTGACCGGTAGCTTTGAACCACCAACCTTCCAGTTAATAGCCGAGTGTTTAACAACTATGCTACCAGGGCTCCCTTGGCAATCCTCCAAACCAAACCCATTGCCATCAGGTCAATTCCTATTCATAGCAACCCTACAGAACAGAGTAGAACTGCTGCATAGGGTTTACAACGCTGTAAATCTTTACCTAAGCAGACTGCTACATCTTTTTCCCACCGAGTGGCTGGTGAGTTGGAGCCGCCAGCCTTTCAGTTAACAGCCAAGGACTTAACCACTGCACCAGCAGGGCTCCTTCTTAGCCATTCTAGTGGGAGTGAAATGGTATCTTAACAGTGTCTTTTGAAGGACAGATGTTTTTAATTTTTATTAATTTTGTTCTTTTATGCCTTTGCATAATATTTACACAATCTTTTCCTAACCCAACGTCACATTTTTTTTCCTAGAAGTTCTATAGTTTTAGGTTTTACACTTGGTTCTGTGATGCATTTTTGACTTAACTTTTTTATATGGTACAAGTTATTGATCAAAGTTCACTTTTTCTATTTAGCATATGGATATCCAATTGTCCCAGTACTATTTATTGAAAAGGCTATAGTTTCTCTCACTCCTTCACACTTGTACCTTTGTCAAAATCAGTTCCCCACTCATGTGTGGGTTTACTTTCAGACTTACTGTTCTATTTCATTAATCTGTTTCTCTACCTTAATACCAATACCACACTATTTTAATTACTGTAGCTTATAATCATTCTTGAAAGAAGATAGTGTTAGCCCTTGAATTTGTTCTTTTTCAGAGTTGTTTTAGTATTTTAGGTCCTTTATATTTCTTTGCAATTTTTTTAAAAATAATGTTCAAATAATGAAGTTGTGAAACATAACATGGAGGAAGCTGAAGGTCATTAAGGTGAGTGAATTCAGTCAGTCACAGAAGGACAAATATTGTATAACTATTATAAGAACTCAAGAAAAAGTTTAAACACAGAAGAAAACATTCTTTGCTGGTTACGAGGGTGAGGAGGAATGGTGAGGGTTATTTACTAACTAGATAGTAGATAAGAATTATCGTAGGTGAAGGGAAGGACAGCACACACTACAGGGGAAGTCAGCACAATGGGACTAAAACAAAGTTAAGAAGTTTCCTGAATACAATCAAACACTTTAAGAAACAGAGTAGCAGGGGTAGGGGTCTGGGGACCATGCTTTCAGGGGACATCTAGTTCAACTGGCATAGCAAAGTTTAAGAAAATGTTCTGCATCCTACTTTGGTAAGTGGTGTCTGGGGTCTTAAAAGCTTGCAAGCGGCCATCTAAGATGCATCAATTGGTCCAAACCATCTGTGGTAAAGGACAACGAAGAACACCAAAGACACAAGGAAAGTATTAGTCCAAGAGACCCAAAGGGCCACATAAACCAGAGACTTCATCAGCCCGAGACCAGAAGAACTAGATGGCACCTGGCTACCACCAATGACTGCCCTGAGAGGGAACACAAAAGAGACTAGACAGAGCAGGAGAAAGGTGGGGTGCAGAACTCAAATTCTAGTAAGAAGACCAGACTTAATGGTCTGAGACTGGAGGAACCCCAGAAAGCATGGCCCCTGGATTCTCTATCAGTTCAGAACTAAAACAATTTCAAGGGCAACTATTCAGACAGGGATTGGACTGGACTGTGGGACATAAAATGATACTCGTGAGGAGTGTGCCTCTTAGCTCAAGTAGATATAATAGACTAAACGGGGGACTTCCAGGCAACATGGCGCTATAGTCAAAAGCACCACACCATCCCTCCACATCAAAGATCAGAAAAACTAAGTCAAACACAGTCACACGTCAATCCTGAAACCCTAAGCATCAAAGGAAGAGATAAAGAACTCAGCCAAGCACCGAATGGAATAAGAAACTGACTGAGAACAGAGTGAGGAGAGATACATGCAGAGGTCCCCTATCAGCTACTGCAGCATGGATCCGCCATCTTGGATTCCTATCGGAGATCAGCGAACATGAGATATGAGAAAACAGCTTCACAGAGCTTCCAGAAGGAGACAGAACAACCGGTAAACAGCAATATATGCTTTCCCGCCCCCCACCCTTCTTCACCCCTACTCAGCCTCCTCTGCTTCCTGCAGCCACAGTCTCTTGGCCGGGAAGCATTAGCTTCACCCCAGTGTCACTTGGATTCCACCCACCCACACTGGCCGGCTCCCTGAGTGCCTTTTGCTGGCTGCTGGTGTTGCTTTTTTCGGCTTCTTTGGATTTCTTCCTTACCTCTCACCACCTCCCCCTCCTTTCTCTCAAATACTCTGCCATCTTTGCTTCTTCCTGAAAGGCTGTGAAGCAAAGCTCGACCGTGAAACTGCTTCCTGGCCCATGCTGTCACACTGGTGGGACCCCCGGGGCTTTTCTGTTTGTTTGTTTGCTCTGATTTGTTCTGTTTTGATTTGTTTGTTTTCTTTTTCTTTTCTCGGCTTGGGAGCCCTTCCTAACTGGGCAGTACCGCGCAGCTTGGAAGCTACTCCCTTACTCTGCACAGATGCACAGAGACATCCCTGGGGGCATTTCTTTTTTCTTTTTTGGGTTTTTTTTGTTTCTTTGTTTCTTTGTTTTGTTTTCTTCTCTCTTTTATTCCTTTCATCTTTTTTCATTTCCAGTTTCTCGATTTATCCATCTTTTTTCTTTTACCCTTTTTTCATTTTTGTTTCTCCCCATTTCTCGGTCCCTCATCTCTCCACTCCAATAACAAGCTCCCTTAGTACTCTTTTTTGCTTGTGTGTATGTTTTTGGCTCCAGTTCCATTTTCCTCTCCCTCATCTTTCCCATACCCCTCTTAGCTCCACACATCACAATCTACCCCCTCCTTCCTGCCTACCTGCACCATGCGCTGAACATCACACTCCCAAACAGCAGAGGCATGGCCTACTGGAACCTGCCCTGCACTGATTCTGGTCCGCACTGTCAGCTCTGGTACATGCCACAAACAACCCATCCCAGCAACGCCCCTTCAGCTGGACCTGCCCTGCTGTATCATACCAGAATGACTGACCCTGCCATTGGAGAAGTGAAAAGTATCGTGTCCACAGAGGAGCAAACAACAAAGAACACACAGCCCGCCTGCTCAGAAATAACCAAATAAAATAAAAAAGCAGGATGAAACAAACAAATCTACAATCAATAAACGAGGAAAATAACCACTGAATGCCCCAAAGACAGCAGACAATATCAAAACATCTACAAAAGCAGGACAGAACGGTTCCAGCAGATGTCCAAAATAAAACACTAGATGACCTTCCAGTAGAAGAAAAGGCACTAGACCTAACTGATAGGGAATTCAAATCCCTAATATTCAGAATTATCCAAGAGTTGAAGCAAAAAACAGACAAAAATGAGGAAAAAATAGACAAATTCATGGAAAATACACACAAAAAAAGGAAGAATTCAAAATAACACAGGAACAAAATGCTAAAAGAAATTCACAACTAGAAATCATACAAAAGCAACAATTAGGAATCCAAAAGATAAACAACAAGATTTCAGAAATGGACAGTGTCATAGAAGGGCTGAGAAGCAGGTTTGAAACGATGGAAAATAGGATCAGCGAAATTGAAGACAAACACTTGGATACAACTCTGAGGAAAAATCAGAAAAACGAACAAAGAAACATGAAGAAACCCTGAGAACTATGTAGGATACAATCAAAAGCAAAAATCTGCGGGTGATCGGAGTTCCAGAACAGAGGGAGAAAACAAAACACAGAGAAGATCATTGAAGAACTGCTGACAGAAAACTTCCCCAATATCATGAAAAACTTCCCCGAGAAGCTCAACGAACCCCATGCAGGACAGACCCCAAAAGAAAATCACCAAGACATATCATAATCACAGTTGCTAAAACCAAAGACAAAGAATTCTGAGAGCAGCTCGAGAAAAACAAAAAGTCACATACAGAGGAGAAACAATAAGACTAGGCTTAGATTATTCAGCAGAAACCATGCAGGCAAGAAGGCAATGGGATGACATATATAAAACCTTGAAAGAAAAAAATTGCCAGCCAAGAATAATACATCCTGCAAAACTCTTGTTCAGATATGATGGTGAAATTAGGTCATTTCCAGATAAACAGAAATTAAGGGACTATGTAAAAACCAAACCAAACTTACAAGACTTATTTAAGGGAGTCTTTTGATCTGAGAAAAAGCAACATCAGACCACAGGCTGAATATAGGACACAGGATTGTACTAGCCAGATACCAACCCAGGAAATGAACTCTTAAGGACTACCCAAAGCCAAAAGAATTACAACAGGGAACCAGAGAGGTTAATCTGTAAATGACAACAGCATCAGAACAATAAAAGAGGGAATAAACAGTGTAGGTATAGAACCTTCTAATGGAAAGGAAGGCAAGGCGATACCAAGTAATAATAGACTGGTTCAAATCTAGGAAGCTAAGCGTAAATTTCAAGGTAACCACAAAGAAAGTTAACAAACCTACTCGTCAAAATGAAGAAAAATATAAAGTCTCGGTAAAAACAAAACCTACAAAAACAAATGGAAAAAAATCCACAAACAAAAGGAACTCAGCACAGAAGAGTAAGAGGAACAAAGAAAACATCAGCACTACAAAATGAATTCCACTCCTAGAGTATATCCTAGAGAAATAAGAACCATCACACTAATAGACATATGCACACCCATATTTATTGCAGCACTGTTCACAATAGCAAAAAAATGGAAACAACCTAGGTGCCCATCAACAGACGAATGGATAAACAAACTATGGTACATACATACAATGGAGTATTATGCAACAGTAAAGAACAATGATGAATCTGTGAAGCATCTCATAACATGGATCAAACTGGAGGACATTATGCTGAGTGAAATAAGTCAATCACAAAAGGACAAATATCGTATGAGACCTCTACTGTAAAAACTCATGTAAAAGTTTACACACAAAAAGAAACAATCTTTGTTGGTTACGAGGGATGGGAAGGGTGGGAGGGAACTAAATAGACAATAGATAAGTGGAAACTTGGGTGAAGGGTAAGACAGTACACAATACTGGGGAAGCCAGCAAAACTTGTACAAGGAAATATCATGGAAGCTCCATAGACACTTCAAAACTCCCTGAGGAACTGAATTGCTGGGCGGAGGGCTGTGGGGACCATGGTCTCAGGGAACATCTAGCTCAGTTGGCATAGCACAGTTTATAAAGACAATATTCTACATTCCACCTTGGTGAGTAGTGTGACTTCTGGGGTCTTAAAAGCCTGTGAGCAGACATCTAAGATATTCCACTGGCCTCACCCCTTCAGGAGCAAGGGAGAACAAAGAGAACAAATACAAGGAAAAGATTAGTCCAAAAGGACTAATGGACCACAGCTACCATGGCCTCCACCAGACTGAGTCAAGTACAGCTAGACGGTGCTACCACCACTGACTGCTCTGACCACGGTCATAATAGAGGGTCCTGGACAGAGCTGGAAAAGGATGTACGACAAAATTCTAACTCACGAAAAAAGACCAGATTTACTGGCCTGACAGACTGGAGAAACCCCAAGAGTATGGTTCCCAGACACCCTTTTAGCTCAGTGGTGAAATCACTCCTGAAGTTCACCATTCAGCTGGGGACTGGAAAGCCTCATAAAACAAAATGGGACTAATGAGGCAAAGCAGTCCAGGGACAAGGACCAGAAGGCAGGAGGGGACAGGAAAGCTGGTGATAGGGAACCCGAGGTTGAGAAAGGACATTGTTGACATGTTGTGGGGTTAACCATTGTCATAGGGCAATATGTGTACTAACTGTGTGTGTGTGTACTATATGCACTAAAATGAGAAACTATTTGTTCGCAAACCTTCATCTAAGGTACAAAAAAAAAATAATTATGTGAGCTCAAATTGACAACAGCAACTCAAATGTTTGATGGGAAGCCTGGGGGTAGTGAGTTGAAGATAATGGTGATGGAATAATCTGGAAAAGAATAGTGAGAATAGCAGCACAACTGGAAGAATGTAATCGATGTCACTTAATTGTATGTGTAGAAACTTTTGAAATGGTGTAACTCTGGCTATGTATATTTTCACCAAAAAAAGTTCCTCCAAGGTCGAGAAGGGAGAGTGTTGACATGTTGTGGGGTTGTTAACCAATATCATAAAACAATATATGTACTGTTTAATGAGAAACTATTTGTTCTGTAAACCTTCATCTAAAGTACAATAAAAAATAAATAAAATCGAAAGAAAAAGAGACTAAATGGGCAGTTTCTGTCTGGAGGTGAGATGGGAAGGCAGAGAGGGTTAGGAGCTGGTTGAAGGGACATGGGGAATCGGGTGGAAAGGAGAAGTGTGCTGTTGCAGTATGGGGAGAGCAATCAGGGTCACATAAGCAATATATGTATAAATTTTTGTATGGGAGAAAATAAAAAATAATGTTCATAGTAGCTTTATTCATGATAGTCCCAAACTGGACTATTTAGTATTTACTGGACTATTTAAAGCCACTGGGTGGCAAACAACAAAAATTTATTGCCAGACAGTTCTGGAGGCTTGAAGTCCAAATCTAAGCATTGGCAGGGCCATACTCCTTCCAGAGTCTCCAAGGAAAGACCGTTTCTTGTCTCTTCCAAGTTCTGGTAGCCCCAGGTGTTCCTTAGTGTGTAGGTTCATCTTCACATGGCCATCTTTCGTATATCTGTCTCTCTGTATCTGTTCTCTTTTATAATGACATCACTCAGATTGGATTCAAAATAATCTCATGTTAACTGATAACACCTTCAAAGACCCTATTTCCAAAATAGGTCATGTTTACAAGTACCAGGGGTTAGGACTTCAACATAAATTTGGGGGGACAAAACTCAATCCATAACACATACCTCAAGTAAATTGACATATAATTATTATTATTGCATAGAACACAGGAATAGACCCACAGTCCATTCTCCACCTGCAGGATCCTATTTTCTTTTTCTTTAATAATATTTTATTGTGTTTTCAGTGAAAATCTGCACAGCAAATAAGGTTCCCATTTAACAATTTCTATACAAATAGTTCAGACATTGGTTACATTTTTCACAGTGTGTCAACACTCTTATTATTTCCATTCTAGTTGTTGCATTTCTATTAATCTAATTTCCCTGCCACCCATTATCTTCTCATCTTTACTTTACAGTAAATGCTGACTGTTTGGTCTCACACAGGTGATTTTTTAAGGGAGTAAAGTACTCACAGCTGATATTGTTTCTTTTATAAGCCAACCTACTATTTAGCTGAAGGGTGACCTCCGGGAGTAATTTTAGGTCAAAATTAGAAGAGTATCTTGGCGTTAGTCTTGGGGGTTCTTCTAGTCTCAATCGGTGCAGTAAGTCTGGACGTTCTAAGAATTTGAGTTTTGTTCTACATTTTCTCCTATTTTATCAGGGTCCATCTATTGAGTTCCTGATCAGAACAGTCAGTAGTGGTAGCCAAGCAATATTTAGTTCTTCTTCTGGTTTCAGGGTGGATGAGGCCATGTTCATGGAGGCTATTACTCCTGTAGACTAGTTACTTCTTCAAGGCTTTGGTTTCTTTCTTTCTCTTTTGCGCCAAACAGAGTTAATAGTTGTGTTTTTACATGGCCAATCACAAGCTTTTAAGACCCAAATGCTACTCACCAAACTAGGATGTACAACATAAACTTTATGAATTATGCCAACGGACCAAGTTTTCCCATGAGACTATGATCCTAAGCCTTCAAACCCAGTAAACTAATCCTGAGAGGTGTTTCATTACATCTAAGTAGTATCCATTAACTGTGCCCCGTGTGCTTTGTTATATATGTGAATATATATGCTGCACACACATACATGTATATACATATGCCTATAAAAAACAACGCATTGCTGCTGAGTCGATTTCAACTCACAGCAACCCTGCAGGACAGAGCAGAACTGCCCCATAGGGTTTCCAAGGAGTGGCTGGTGGATTCAAACTACCGACCTTTTTGGTTGGCAGCTGTAGCTCTTAACCACTGTACCACTAGGGCTCCACAGTTACGCCTATACACACTCAGTATATATACCACACAGCTACCTATATACATATAAGGATACATAACTTCCTATGTAACCACACATATATTTTTTGGTTGTTGTTTCAGAAATGTATGTTATAGCATTTACCCTAAACATCCCTTTTTCTTGTTTACTTCTTAGTGACATCATTCACTTTGGTCAAGTTGTGCACAATTCACCCATATTAGGTGCTACCTTTCAAACCACCCAAAATAACAAAGTGTCTACTATCTAGAGAGTGGTTCCCCCTACACCCTCCCATCCCTAGTAACCACCAATTAACATCGTATGTACACCTATTCTTGTCTTTTTATAAAAGTGGGATCATACTGTATTTGTCCATTTGTGACTGACTTATTTCACTCAGCAAAATGTCCTACAGATTTATCCATGTTATATTCTGATAATTGTTATTCTTTATAGCTGTATGGTGTTCCATTGTATGTATGCACCACAGTTTGTTTATACATTTATCCGTTCAAGGTCATTTATGTTGTTTCCATCCTTTTCCTATTGTGGATAGTGCTACAATGAACATATGTGTGTCTATGTCTGTGTGTGCCTTTAGTATTACATCTCTAGGGTACGTACCTAGAAGAAGGACTGCTGGATCATAACGTAGTTCTATTTATAGCTTTTTGAGAAAGTGCCATACTGTTCTCCATAGTGGTAGTATCACTTTACAATCCCATCAGAAGTGGATAGGGAGTCCAATCTCCCCATATTCTTGCCAGCATTTGTTGTTTTCTGTTTTTTTAATTAGTGTCACTTTAGTAGGGGTGAAATGGTACCTCTCTGTAGTTTTGATCTGCATCTCTCTGACAGCTACTGATCACGAACACTTGTTCATGTGTTTATTGGCCACTTGAACGTCCTCTTTGGTAAAGTCTTTCAGGTCCTTTGCCTGTTTTTTAATTGTGTTGTCTTTTTGTGGTTGAGTTACTGACATTTTCTAAATATTTTAGATATTAGATCCTTATTGAATATGTCATTCCCTAAGATTTTTTCCCAGTCTGTAGGTTTTTTTTTTTAACTTTTAATAAAGTCTTTTGATGAATGAATTGACGAACAAATTGACATGTCAACAGGAGGAACCAATTGCTAAAGAAGGACAGCATGCTTTGTAAAGTAGAGGGTCAGTGAAACAGGAGACCTCAATGAGATGGATCGACACAGCTACTGCAACAATGGGCTCAAACATAGCAACAATTGTGACCATAGCCAAGGACTGGGCATCATTTTGCTCTGTTATACATAAGGTCACTATGAGTCAGAGCCAACTAGATGGCACCTAACAACAGCAACAAGGTACAATTTCAATTTCTTTCATAGATACAAAGCTATTCAAGTTATCTATTTCTTCTTGAATGAGCTTTGGTAGTTTGTGACTTTCAAGGCCTTTGTCAATTTCATCTAAATTGTTTAATTTATTGGCATAAAGTTATTCACAACAGTCCTTTATTATCCTTGTAATATCTGTAGAATCTAAAGTGATACTTCTTTCATCCTTCATATTGGTAACTGTGTCTTCTTCTCTGTTCAGTCTTGTACCAACTTTTGGGTTCACTGAATTTTCTCAAAATTTTTCAGTTTTTTTTCCCTATTGCTTTGGTTTCTGATTTGATGTCTTTTATGTTTTTCCTTGGCTTACTTTTCTTTTTCCTTGTTTCTTAAGGAGGTTGAGGTCATTGATTGTAGAACTTTCTTCTTTTCTACTACAGGCATTTAAATTCCCCCAAGGATGCTTTAGGGGCATCCTACAAATTCTGATATATATCTTTTCATTTCCACTCAGTTCAAACCACTTTCTAATTTCCCTTTTGATTTCTTCTTTGATCCATGGGTTATTCAGAAGGGTTCTTATTCAGGTCTCAACTGTTTGGGGATTTTCCAGAGATATGTTACTGATTTCTAATTTAATTCCATTGCGGTAAGAGAACATACTTTGTATGACTTAAATTATTTTAAATTCATTGATATCTGTTTTATGGTCCAATATATAGTCGATCTGGTAAATGTCCACATATACTTAAAGAAATTGTGTATCCTGCATTGCTGGGTAGAGTATCAATCAGGTCAAGTTGCTTGACAGTGCTGTTCAAGTCTACTGTAACCTGACTGATTTTATGCCTTCTTGTTCTATCAATTATTGAGAGAAGTCTTGAAATCACTGACAATAAACGTGGATTTATTTCTCCTTGCAGTTCTATCAATTCTTGCTTTATGTGTTTTGAAGTTCTGTTAATTATGCATATAAATGTTTAGGACTGTCATGTTCCCTTAATTAATTGACCCCTTTATCATTAAAAATGACCTTCATTACCTCTGGCAATGCTCTCTACCCTGAACTCTACTTTGTCTGATATTAGTATAGCCATTACAGCTACCTTTAAAAAAATTTTTATTGTGGTAAATATAAAACAAAAAAATTTTTTAATCATTTTTTAAGTGTACAATTCAGTGCCCAGCTACCTTCTGACTAGGATTAGCATGGTATTTTGTTTTTCATTCTTTTACTTTTAACCTTCTTGTTATTAACTCAAGTATACTTTTTGTAGGCAGCATACAGTTGGATTTTGCTTTTTTATCCACTCAGACCATCTCTGCCTTTTAGTTGGGATGTTTGTACCATTTACATTTAATGTGCTTATCATTATGGTTAGGTTTGAGTCTACCATCTTGCTATTTGTCTCATCTGTTTTTGTTCGTTTCCTCTTTTCTGTCTTCTTTTTGATTTAGCAATCTTTTTTTATGATTCCATTTTATTTCCATTATTGGGTTACTGTCTATAACTGTTTTGTTATTTTAGTGGTTAGTTTAAGGTTTATAGTACACATCTTTATCACATCGATATTCAAGTGATATTATACTACTTTACATATAGTTTAAGAACTTTATAATAGTGTATTTCCATTTCTTCCCTCCCAGATTGTATTTGTCATTAATTTTATCTTTAAAAATGTTATAAACTCCACACTACATTGTTAAAATTTTTGTTTAAACAAATTATCATTCAAAGATATTTAACTAATAATAAAAACATACATTTTCCTACAGTTATCATTTCCAGTGTTCTTCATCCATTTGTACATATTCACATTTTCATCTGGTATCATTTTTCTTCTGCCTGAAGAGCACCCTTTAACATTTCTTATAGAGTGGGTCTTCTGGTGACGGATTCTTAAAACTTTTGTATATCTAAAAACTTCTTTTACTTTGTTTTTCAAAGATATTTTTGCCTGGTAAAGATTTCTAGGTGGACAGCCTTTTCTTTCGGTATTTTAAAGATGTTGCTCTACTCTCTTATTTGCATTTTTTTATGACAAGAAATCTGTCATCCTCCTCTTTGCTCCTCTGGCTTTTAAGATTTTTCTCTTTATCAAAGGTTTTGAGTAATTTGATTATGATGTGCCGTGGTGTAGTAGTCTTTTTGTGTGTGTGCTGGGGATTCACTGAACTTCTTGGATAGTGGGTTTATAGTTTTCATCATGTTTGATAAGTTTCTGGTTATTATTTCTTAGAACATATTTTTCTCTCCCCTTCACCCTCTTTGGGGACTTGACATATAATATACCCACATCAGGTGGCTTGAAGTTATTCCATGCTTAATGATTCCCTTGAAAATGTTCTGGATTCTTTTTTCGGTCTGTGTTACATGTTAGTTAGTTAGTTTCTATTTCTATGCCTTCAATTTCACTATCTACAAGGTCTAATTGCCATTAATACCCTTCGGTGTACATTTCATTTCACACATTGTAGTTTTCAATATTTAGAAATTTAATTTGGGTAATTTATATCTTCCATACAGAACATGGAATTTTTTAAAAACATATGGAATGCATTTACAAGTATCTTTGATTTTGCTGGGTGCTAGATAAGTTTTTATTTTCCTATAAACATACTGAGTCTTCTTCTAGGATCCACTTAAGTTACTTGGAAAGTCTGATTCTTTTTGGTTTTGCTTTTATGATTTGCTAGGTAGATCTGGAGCAGTGTACAGTCTAGAGCTATTATACCCCACTATGAAGCAAGACATTCCGGAGTGTTCTAGTCAATGGCCCATGAATTATGGTCTTGCTGGAAGGAGAAGGCATGGTTCTTCAAGAACAGACACTGTTCACTCTAACCTTTCAGGCAGTTCTTTCCTAGCTTCAGAAAGTTTTCTCACATGCACGTGCTTATCAGTGCTCTGCTGAACACTTGAGGGAGGCCCTGTGTAGATCTCCAGGGTTCTCTTTCTGTGTAGCTCACTCTCCTCTGGTACTCAGTTCTATAAACTATAGTCACCTTGGTCTCCCCAGACTCTCAGCTCCATATCCACAACTCAGGGAATCCACCAGGCTCCACCTCAGTTTCCCTTTCCTGTGCTGTGGCGTGGAAACTTTTTAAGGCAGTAAGCTAGGGCAATCATAGGGCTCACGTTATTTCCCATTACCGAGGGATCACTGTCCTTTGTTGCCTGGTATCCAATGTTTAAAAACTTTTGTTTCATCCTATGTTGTCTGTTTTTATTATTTTGTTGTTGTTGTTATTTGTTTTGGTTATTTCAAGGTAAATTTTGTCACTGTTACACTATCTTGGCCAGAGCAAAAATTCTATATTTCATTTTAAAGCTGTCTATAATTAGTTTTTCACCCATTCCTCTATTACTATAACCATCAAAATTGTTGACAAAATTTGTTTTATCATTTTATTCTATTATATTCTCTCAGAAGGAACAAAAGAGTAAAGCTGAGACTTATTCTCCAAGACTAATGGATTAAATTCTTCTTAGTTTTTAGGTGGAGACCTAAACAATTATTTTCAAAATCTTACTTGAACAGCCAGTATTAGGAGTAATTTCATTCTACAGAATTGGAAGCCTTAAGGCCTTAATAAAATACACAAGAGCAACCCATAAATATCTGTTTGCAGAGAAGAAAACAAAAGATCATGAGTATGTTGTTGGCAGAGTTGAACAGCTGGGTATCCTACTGTGAGAAGGCCTTATTTTATTAGCAGAAACAAAATACTTTTACAGCACAGCTCTTTTTCAACTGTTTTACACACAACTGTATTACCTACCTTTATTTATTTTTATTTTTATTTTTTTAAATAACATTTTATTGTGTTTCAGGTGAAACTTTACACAGCACATTAGGTTCTCCTTTAACATTTATACAAATTGTTCCATGCCATTGGTTACAATTTTTACAATGTGTCAGTATTCTCATTGTTTCCATTCTGTTTATTCTGTTTCCATTGATATAGCTTCCCTTCCCTTCCTTACCTTCTCATCTTTGCTTTCAGGTAACTGTTCACCATTTGGTCTCATACAGTTAAGTGTTAAAGTGAGTAAATCACTCTTGGTTGATACTGTTTATTTTTAAAGCCAATCTATTATTTGGCTGAAAGGTGACCTGCAGAACTCTTTTCAATTCTAAGTTCAGAAGGTATCTTAGGACGACAGTCTCATGGGTTCCTCTAGTCTCTATTGGTCCAGTAGGTCTGACCTTTTTTGAGAATTTGAGTTTTGTTCCACATTTTTCTCCAACTCTATCTAGGACCTTTTATTGTGTCCCTGGTCAGAATGGTTGGTAGTGGTAGCCAGACACCACGTAGTTCTGGTTTCGGGTTAGAAGAGGTTGTGGTTTATATGGGTTATTAGTACCACGGACCACTTTCTTCTTTGAGCCTTTGATTTCCTTCATTCTCTTTTGCTCCATACAACTACAGATCAATAGTTGTATCTTAGATAGCTGCTCACAAGCTTTTATAAGACCCTAGAAAGTACTCACCAAACTAGCATGTAGAACATTATCTTTGTGAACTCTGTTATGCCAATTCACCAAGCTGTCCCCCGAGACTGTGGTCCCAAGCCTTTGACCCAGTAAACCAATCCTGCAAGTTGTTTGGATATATCTAGGAAGCCTTCATAACTGTGCCCACTATGCGGTTTGTTATATATGTGAATATATATGTACCACACACAAACGTGTATACATATGCCTACATATACATCTATACATGCACATGCATTTACTTGCATATGCCTTCCTATACACATATATGCATCCATATCTACCTACATAACCAGACACATATTTTTTGGCTGTTTTTACTGTTGCTGAAAAATTATATATTTTTAGCATTTACTGAAATTGTCCCTTTTCTCATGTACTTTTTTCATTATTATGCTTCAGGTGAAAGTTTGCAGCTCAAGTTACTCATACAAAAATTTATACACATATTGTTGTGACCCTAGTTACAATCCCTATAATGTGACAGCACATTCCCCCTTTCTACCCAGGGTTTCCCGTGTCCATTCAACCAGCTACTATCCCTTTCTGCCTTATCATTCTGCCTCCGGACAGGAGCTGCCCATTTAGTCTCATGTATCTACTTGAACTAAGAAGCACACTCTTCACAAGTATTATTTTATGTTTTATAGTTCAGTCTAATCTTTGTCTGAAGAGCTGGCTTCAGGAATGGTTTTAGTTCTGTGTTAACAGAGAGTCCGGGGTCTCGTGTACTTCTTAGAGTCTTTATTTACATTGGTCCAGTTGTGCTGACTTTATCCATATCTGGGATTGCTTTTCCCATCACCAAAAGTAACAAGTGTCAACCATCTAGAAAGTGATTCCCCCTCCCTCTTCCTCCCATCCATGATAATCATCAAAGAACTTTGCTTTCCATGTGTATATCTATTCTTGACTTTTTATAGTAGCGAGACCATACAATATTTGTCTTTTTGTGATTCACTTAGTTCACTCAGCATAACGTACTCCATGTATGTATGTACTACAATGTGTTTATCCATTCATCTGTTGATGGGCACTTAGGTTGTTTCCATCTTTTTGCTATTGTGAATAATGCTGCAATGAACACAGGTGTGCATATGTCTATTCATGTCACTGCTCTTATACCTCTAGGATATAAACCTAGGTGTGGGATTGCTGGATCATATTTATTTCTATTTCTAGATTTTTGAGGAAGCGCCATACCGTTTTCCATAGTGTTTGTACCACTTTACATTCCTGCCAGCAATAAGAGTTCCAATCTCCCCACAACCTCGCCAGCATTTGTTGTTTTCTGGGTTTTTGATCACTGCCATTTTTGTAGGGGTGAGATGGTATCTTATTGTAGTTTTGACTCACATCTCTCTAATTGCTAATGATCGCGAGCATCTTTTCATGTATTTGTTGGCTGCCTGAATGTCCTCCCTGATGTGTTTGTTCACATCCTTTGCCCATTTTTTTTGAGTAGATTGCTTGTATTTTGTTGTAGAATTGAAGTTTTCTATATATTTTAGAGATTAGACACTTATCAGATATATTGCTGTCAAAGATGTTTTCTCAATCTGTTTTTTTGGTTTGTTTTTTCACTCTGTTGGTAAAGTCTTTTGATAAGCATAAGTATTTAATTTTTAGGAGGTCCCAGTTATATAACCTATCTTCTGTCATTCATGCGTTTTAGTTTTGTTTAATAGATGATGCTGAAAATTAGGTCCCGCAGTTTTGACCTTATGTTATCTTTCAGGAACTTTACAGTTTTAGCTTTAGCATTTAGGTCTTTCATGCATTTTGAGTTAGTTTGTTCGTGGTGTGAGGTATGGATCCTGATTCATTTTTCTACATATAGATATGCGGTTTTGCCCACACCTTTTGTTAAAGAGACTGTTTCTTCCCCATTTAATGGACTTTGACCCTCTGTCAAAGATCAGCTGCCCATAGATGGATGGATTTATTTCTGGGTCCTCAATTCTATTCCACTGGTCTCTGTGTCTGTCACTGAACATGTACCACTGGGAAGTATGAAGCCTCCTAGTTTGTTCTTCTTCTTCAATATTGCTTTAGCTATTTGAAGTCTCTTTCCTTTCTGTAGAAAGTTGGAAATTAGTTTTTCCATTTCATTAAGGAATGTTGTTGGGATTTGGATCAGGATTGCATTATATCTATAGATCACTTTTGGTAGTATTGACATTTTCACAATGTTAACTCTTCCGAACTATGAGCATGGAATGTCCTTTCACTTATATAGATCTCTTTTAGTTTCTTGTATTAGTGTTTTATAGATTTCCTTGAATAAGTCTTTTACATTGCTGGTTACGTTTATTCCTAGGTATTTTATATGTGGTGCAATTGATCACTTTTGTGTGGCCTTTCTAGCCGTGGTCTTGTAACCCCCAACCAGGTGATTGGGTGGGACTGTGCAGACAGAGATAGGAAGGGTATTGGTCGGTTTTGCCGTCCCGCTGGGCTTGAAATGAGCCATCCCAGAGGCAGGAAAGAGAGAGAACCCCACCACTGCCAGAGAAGAACAGCCAGGAGCCGGTGCGTCCTTTGGACCTGGGATCCCTGTGCTGGGAGGCCCCTGGGACCAGGAAACAGAGCAAATTGTAATCCTGAAGATGGTGAGAAGTGGTGGCAGGAGAGACCTGACAGAAGGAGATGGTGCTGTGGGCTTCCCAGCCCACAGAAAGAGAGCAGAATGTCTCTGGGCAGAGGCTGAGGGCCAGGGAGAGATGCACTTGCGAGCACAGCTGGGAAGAGGCTGTCCTGATGGAAGAACTGTAACCTCCTTAATAAACCCTATAATTGTGAGTATGATCTGTGAGTTCTGCATGGCCATTCCAATGAATTATTGAACCCAGCAGAGAAGTAGAGTGTCTTGGGGGAAACAGTTTATGTCAGAATTGGTAAAGACAGCAGAGAGGGGAGGCATGTCTGACCCCTGCCTCATAGTAATCAGCCTTGGGCTGTTGATCTTGAGTCTCCTTCCCCCTTGTGAAGTTAGAGGAGGTCAGATGCCACTTCCATGCAATTTTTACAGTTGGTGTCAGAAGTGGGATTACAGTACACTGAGCTCCTGTGTACAGGAACCCCAAGAAGGTCTCCTCCCCACCCCCATGCCATTTCACCCACACATGTGCATATGGCCTTGAGTCCCCTGCTGGGGGCTGAAGCAGAAGATCCTGGCTCCCTCATCAATCCTTATCTTGATCAACTAGCTGAGTCTCTGCTTCAAATGGTCCCAGGTGGGAATCCCCATCATTAAATACCTCCCAATTGGAGTGAACAGGACTGACTTGTTTAGGCCTCTTTAACGCTGGGGACCAGCAAGAATTTCCACTGGTCCACTCAACCTCCTGTAGTGCTGCCTTAGTCTTTGTCTCAACTCCATCACTGTCTGTTATATTTATTCCATTTCTTATTAACCATCTAAAAATCTCTGTCCTACTGTGATAAATTCTTTCCTCATTGCCTCTTCCCATTCTCTTATGAATCGCCCTTGTTTCTTGCATCTGTAAGGCCCATCCAGGGAAGCTGTGCCAACAGATCTGACAAGGCTTCCCAGATTGTTGCTTTGTTTTGCAGTAGTAAGGTTATATGGGGTGCTCATGTAGAAGGGGCTCCCTTGATTACCATATCTATCATGACCTGAATAAGGGGCATACTCATTGGATGAATATTATGATCACTATTAAAGTCATTCCAGCTTAGCTTGCATAAGCAGCACATCAGCTGCTTCCTCTGGAATGTTCCACTGGGTATTTAGAGGGGGAGAGGGGCAGTTTCCCTTCTCAGAGTAAACAAATCTCACTGCAAATTTTATCCAGTCCACCAGGCTGGCTGCCCCCTCTGGGTTAACCTGCTGTTTAAATGGATCTAGTATCATCATTCATGACTGTTCCATAGTGAGTTGTGGGTCTTGCATCAACCCTAACATACTCTTCCATTCTGCAGCATTCAAAACTAAAGACATTGCCCCAGTCACTCTCACAGTCCATTTTAGTAACGGTTGCTCAGGAAGCTGACAATACCAATCTACAAACTGAAGCAACTCCTTTATTCCAACCCCCCTTGTTTCTATAGTTTCTTGGTTTTGCCTGTTACCCTCTCAAACTATCTTCTTGGTGACCAACGGTCGTAGAGGAACTTCCTGTTGTTCTGACCTGATTTCTCTTTCTGGGTCGGCACTCTGACTAGACCCAATCAGGTCTTGATTCAGTGCTAAAATCAGCCCTTACGTTCTTTTTCCCTGCCACTGCAGCTATTATGGATAACAGAAACCAAGGAATTTTATGTCTGGTACCTTCCTTATAACTCTGTATTTCCATATGCATCCAATTAGCCAACTCCTCAGGAGTTAGATCCATCCCTCCTAAATTCCATGAATAGCTTTTGCCTTGCGTGACTGACTGCAAAGTAACAGCTACTTCAATCCATGGGTGTTTCTTATCCTATCCAGAAACCAAAGGTTTCTCATTTTTCCATTTATACTTTTTTTTCCAAAAACCACATATTACAGTTTCATCTTCTCTTCTCCGCACCGTAACTATCTTCCCATTTGGGGGGCTATTGTAAATGGTACTGATATTTTTATTTCCTTTTCAGAGTATTCCTTGTTAGTGTAGTGGAACCCAACTGATTTTTGTATGTTGATCTTGAACTCTGATACTTCCCTGAATCATTCTATTAGTTTCAGTAACTTTCTTGTGGGGTCTCCAGGATTTTCTATATATAGGATCATATCATCTGTGAGTAAGGATAGTTTTACTTTTTCCTTTCCAATCTGGATACCCTTTATTTCCTTTTCTTGCCTTATTGCTCTAGCTAGAACTTCCAGTACAATACTGAATAAGAGCGGTGAAAAAGGGCATCCTTGTCTCATTCCCATTCTCAAGAGGAATGCTCTCAATCTTTCTCTGTTGAGAATAATGTTGGCTGTTGGTTTTCCATATATGCCCTTAATTACTTTGAGAAATTTCTATTCCTATTTTGCTGAGAGTTTTTATCAGGAAAGGGTGTTGGATTTTATCAAATGCTTTTTCTGTGTTGATTCAGATGATCATGTGATTCTTTTCCTCTGTTATATTTATGTCGTAAATTACACTGATTGATTTCCTACTGTTGAACCATCCTTGTATCCCCTGTATGAATCCCCCTACTTGTTCGTGATGTTTTATTTTTTTGATATGCTGTTGAATTCTGTTGGCTAGAATCCTGTTGCGAATTTTTGCATCACGATTCATGAGGTATATTGTTCTGTAATTTTCTTTTTGGTGGTGCAGTGATTAAGAACTTGGCTGTTAACCAAAAGGTCAGCAGTTTGAATCCACCAGACGCTCCTTGGAAACACTATGGGACAGTTCTACTCTGTCCTAAAGGGCTGCTATGAGTTGGAATCGACTCGACAGCAATGAGTTTGGTTTTTGGTTTTTTGCCTGGCTTTGGTATCAGGGTTTTGCTGGCTTCACAGAATGAATTAGGGAGTATTCCTTTCTTTTCTATGTTCTGGAATAGTTTGAGTAGAACTGGTATCAACTCTTCTCTGAATGTTTGGTAGAATTCTCCAGTGAAGCCGTGTGGGCTGGGTTTTTTTTAAAGACATCTTCAATTTCTTCTTTTGTTATGGATCTGTTCAAATTTTCTACCTCTATTTGTATTAGTTTAGATAAATACTGTGTTTCAGGAAATTTGTCCATTTCTTCTACGTTTTCAAACTTGTGGGAGTATAATTTTTCAGAATATTCCGTTACGATCCTTTTTATCTTAGTTGGTACTGTTGTAATGTCACCCATCTCATTTCTTATTTTCATTATTGGTACCTTCTCAGTTTTTCCCTTGGTCGGTTTGGTCGGTGGTTATCAATTTTATTGATCCTCTCAAAGAACTCGCTTCTAGTCTTGCTGATTCTTTCAACTGTTTTTCTGTTTTCTATTTCATTTACTTCTGTTCTAATCTTTATTATTTCCTTTATACTGGTGAATGTGGACTTCTTTTGCTGCTCCTTTTCTATTTGTTCGAGGTGTAGAGTTAAGCTACTGATTTTGGCCTTTCTTCTTTTTTGAAGTATGCATTTATTGCTATAAATTCTCCTCTGGGCACTGCTTTTGCTGTGTACCAAAGGTTTTGGCATATTGTGTTTTCATTCTCATTTGAGTCTTAAGAATTTTTAAATTTCATTTTAAATTTCTTCTATTACCCAATAGCTTTTTAAGTAAGGTGTTATTCGGTATTTAATTTTTTCCTTGCTCTTCCTGTTATTGATTTCTAGCTTCATAGCATTATGATCAGAGAAGATGCTTTGCATTATTTCAATGTTGTTTAATTTGAGGCTTGTTTTATGGCCTAATATATGGTCTATTCTGGAGAATGATCTATGTGCGCTGGAGAAGAATGTGTACTGTGCTAGTGCTGGGTGATGTATTCTCTATGTATCTATGATGGTGGAGTTCTGTTGGAAGAATGGTCTGCCTTTACCCTCCTATCCAGGCTGCCTAAGTAAAGGCCTTGAGCCCAGAGCATTCTCTGTTAAGGAGGCTGGGAATTGGGCCGCCTTCTCTCTCCCAGTTCCTTCTCCTTATTAGCAAAGCCTCCCTCCTGTTCCTGGGCACACAGTAACCTTCTCTGTCTCTCGCACATATGTGGGCACCATACAGCACTTGGCCAACCCCACTTCTACATCTGTTCCCTGCAGGGAGAGAATGAGTCTCTCATACTACAGCACAAGAGGGGGAGCAGCAGAAGAGAGAAAAGGTGCCGATTATAAAAGTCGGCCTCAAGGGGTGGACTGAAGAGGAAACAGGCTTTGCAAGGCTTAACATGGGTGCCCATATGTGGTCCGCTACTTCACTACAGTTTGCATTCTTATGTAAGTCCCTGGTATGGAGGCATTATTGTCCACCACCATTATAAAACTTCTGTCCTCCCACTACAGGGTGTGGAGATCTGCTTTGGTCCTTTGGCCGCTAGGGATCACAGCCTCATATGTATGTCTCCAAGAGACCACAGCCTCGTATGTATGTCTAATATACTCCTTTGCTGCCACACTGGGGTTGCCCACCTCTTTCTTTGGTCTCTCGGCACCTTCCATTTTTGGAGACAAATTTCAAGTTACTGGTCCATGCCTGGACAAGTTGATTGTATTATTTAGATCTTTTGTATCTTTGTTGAGTTTCTTTCTAGTTGTTCTGTCCAATGCGGTGTATTAAAGTCTCCTACTATTATTATATAACTGGCTCTCTTTCCATTTCTGTTTGTTTTATGTATTTTGGAGCTCTGTCACTGGGTGTGTAAATATTATGGTTATGTTCTCTTGGTGGATTGACTCTATAATCTTATATAATGCCCTTCTTTGTCTCTTATAATGGATTTTGACTTAAAGTCTATTTTATCTTTTGGTTACTCTTTGCTTGATATATTTTTCCATCTTTTGATTTGTAACCTATTTATGTATTTGTCTCTAAGGTATGTCTCTTGTAGGCAACATATCGATGGGTCACTTTTTTTATCCATTCTGCCATTCTCTGCCTCTTGACTGGTGCATTTAATCCACTTACATTCCATGTGATTATCAATAGGCAGGGATTTACTCCTGCCATTTTGTTATGGTTTTTTGTTTGCTTGTTTTTGGTGGGTTTTGTTTGTTTGTTTTTGGTGTTAACAGTTTCTTTGTTCTGCTTAATTTTCTGTGCTGAATTCTTTTTCTTTGTGGATTTTCTTTTCGTAGCCTCTGTTGTTGATTTTGTGTTTACTGAGTCTTCTTGATTTTCTTCTTTATTTTGGTGAATAGATTCACTTTCTGTGTGATTATTCTGAAATTTACCTTTATCCTCCCAAGTTTAAAACAGTCTGTTATATGTTGATATTGCCTTGACTTCCTCTCCATATGGAAGTTCTATAACTATACCATTTATTTCCCCCTTTTGTTTTGAAGTTGTCGCTTACAAACTGACATCTGTGGTTCCGTTTTCAGTTTTGCAGCTTTATTTTTGTGAATTCTTTATCTGGGTTGGTATACGGGTGATGCTGTCGTGTGTCTTAACCTCAGGTTGTTGTCTGATGTCATTGGTTCTCTGAAGGACTTCCTTTAGTGTTTCTTGTAAGGTTGGTCTGTTTTTACAAACTCTCTTAATTTCTGTTTTTCTGGTAATGTCATAGTTTTGTCATCATATTTGAAGACAATTTTGCTGGACATATGATTCTTGGTTGGCAATTCTTTTCTGTCAGAGTTTTATATGTCATCCTATTACCTTTTTGCATGCATGGTTTCTGCCAAGAAATCAGCCCTTAGTCTTAGATGATATTTCATTTTTCATGAGCTGCTCTCAGAATTCTTTGTTTTTGGTTTTGGAAAATTTGATTGTTTTGGTGACTTCCTTTTGGGGTCTATCCTGTATGGGGTTTGTTGAGCTTCTTGGATGGAAACCTTCTCATTTTTCATTATATTAGGGAAGTTTTCTGTCAATAAATCTTCAAAGATTCTCTGTGCTTTTTTCCCCATCCTCTTTTTAATTCCTATTATGTGTAATTATGCCTTTTGATAGTGTCCCACATAACTCAGGCTTTCTTCTTTTTTTTCTGATTGTTCCTCAAATTAGTATTAAGGGTCAGGAATTTGTCCTCTATTTCTCTGATTCTTCCATTGATTCAATTCTACTTCTATGTCCTTCCGTTGACTTACCTATTTCTGATATTTTATTGTTAATCTTCTGGATTTCTATTTGTTGTTTCTATATAGTTTCTAATTGTCTATTTATTTTGTCATTTTGTTCTTGTATTGTTTTCCTGAATTTTTCTAGGGTTTTGTCTGTGTTTACCTTGATCTCTTTTAGGATCCTACATATGTCTTTTGAATTCCTTACCAGGTAGTTTTATAACCATTTCTTCCTCAGGAAGGTTTTCTGCCCATTTTGCTAACTTGTTTGAGCCATCTTATCCTGTTTCTTCCTGTGATTTGTTATTGTCTGCACTATCTGAGGCATTAAGGTGTTTATTAATTTATTTACGTATTTCTTTACTGATTGTATGCGTGTTTGTTTTGTGCTGATTTATTTTGTTTTGATGTATCTGGAGCTTTGTTTCTTCTGTTTCTGTTTAGAATGTCTTTCTTCCTTAGTATTGTTTTGTTTTTTTGTGTGTGTGTTTCTGGCCTATGTGTGACTTCGGTGGTGTTGGCTGGGCGTGATTTCCTCTTATTAGTGGGTATGGTGGGTCTCACTCATGCGCGACTCCTGTGTGGTTAGGCTCATATATCTTCTCTTACCAGATTGAGCGGGGTTGGGAGAGCAGGTTCTTTCCTTGATATTGGGTGGCAAGTGTTGGGTGGTCAAGAGCCCTCCACAGCCCTTTTGGGGCTGTGGGATCCTTCCAGGTTGGTGCTAGCCGTTAGTGTATTCTCTGAGGTCAAGGCAGGACGTCTTCATATCCACTGTGAGGAAGTGCTACCCAAATGGAGGGCTAGGCCCACTCTGTGTGCATGAATTGGGGTCCCAGTAGGTGGTGTGGTGTCAAAGGGTTTCAGTGCAAGTGAAGACAGCCTGCAGGAACTGTTTGGGTGTGGGATGTGTGATGTTGAAGCCAGGCAGAAGCTGGATGTGGGCACTAGGATCTCCTGCTCATTGTTTGGCAGAGGTGCAGATGGTGCCTGTCAGGATGTGACTGGTACTGCTGATGAGTCGATGTGTCTGTCCCGTTGGCCAATGAGATGTGGGTGCACAGAGTGTTCTCACCAGTTGCTGGGTTGGGCTGTGTGTGTGTGTGCACTGTAGGCTGCTGGGTGGTCAGGGCGAGGGTACACAGGTCACTGGTCACCAGGTGGGTGGGCCAGGCTTGTGCACAGCACTGTGAGTCTCCTACACCTCAGGGAGGGGGTGGTGGGGGTGGTTGGGCTTGTGCAGGTAAGTGTAAGCAGCCTGCTCCTCTGGGAGGGGGTGGGCAGGGCTGGGCTTGGGCGTGCAAATGCAAGCCACCTGCACCTTAGAGAGGGGGTGTTGTCTGTGGCCAGGCTTGCCTGCATCAACTAGGGCCTCTTGTACCTCAGAATGGGGGTAGCAGGCAGGCCTGGGTTTGCACACCTTGGCTCTGTCTGCCTGTGTCTCAGGGCACATGCTAACAGAGATGGCAGGCAGGGTGACTGCTTGCACAGGGCTGTTTTTGCGGGGGGGTCTAGTTGTTACTCTGTGGGTTGACTTTTCACTGGGTGGCTCCCATATAAACAGCCAGGTGCCTCCATCAACAAGCAGTCCCTGCACTAATACCTAGCTCCTTCCCTTCCTGCACTCACCAGAGGAGCTGGAGCTCTTACCTGCCCTTCTGCTTCTCCCCTGCAATTGTGCACTTCCTGTCTACACTTTCTCTTTCTCTAAAGCTCAGATGACTCAGTCTGTTTCGCTTGCTCTAGAGGCACTTCCCTATGATTCCCTGGTTTCAAAGCTATACCCCTCCCACGCTTCCCCAAAAGGCTGCCCTGTCCCTGGCTGCGTTCTGCTCACCTAGTAGTTTCTTTCCGGGGTTGTACATATAGAATCTCTGCCACCAAATGTGTCTTCTTTGCAGTTGCTTTTCTGGGTTCCTCACTCTGGGTTGTTGTTCAATGCCATCCCAAATTGACCACGCTGCTCCACGCCGGCAGGCAGGGTGCCGCTGATCCACAAATCTCTGTTTTCCTGCTGGCCTCATTCTGCCTCTCCTTCCAATTGGAGCTCAGTCTGTTTCTTCAACACTCTGTATGATGCTCTGGGATCCAAGGTCATATTTGTGTCTCTTTTACTTGGTTTCTCAAGTCTTTGTTGTCAGGGGGTCGTTACGGTGTGTGTATTTAGGGTGCCATATTGACCAGAAGTCCTAGCTTTATTTTCGTTTGCAGCACTTTACTGCCTCTTGAAATTTTACTATATATTTATGGGCTACCTTATTTTCTGTCTTTCTCCTTCATGCAAATGTAAGTTTCATAAGGGCTAATGCTTATCTAATTCTTGTGCAACATTTTATCTTTATCGTATTTGTGAAATAAATGAAATAACAAGCATGTGCAAACAATATACTCAACATATGTCTCACTATTAACAAGGGATTCTCACTTTCTCTTTATTACTTTTGTAATCAAAAAAAAAAAAAAAAAGTGTTTGAAAACCGGGGGAAAGATGGGGCCCTCAAAGGCTGCCTTTCACCATGATGACTGCCATCTCTCTGGTGACCTCACACCTGGGGATCCCCACCCCAGTCCCTCCAGAATCTCCTTCACATTTTCTTTTGAGGCCCTGGCCTACACCGTTACTCCAAGCCAAGTATCAAATATCTTAAGATGACAGTCTTATTATTTTCTTTTCCATAGTTCTTCCATGATGCACGTGGCAAAAATGTCCTATGACCCCAAACTGGGAGAATTTCTTTTCTTATATCTATCTATAGATAGTTTGGGTGGCCAGAGAGGCATTTTGCATTACATCCTGTCCTTGAAGTGACAGCCTAAGAGATGAGCTACTCTGAAGATAAATCTGCACAGAAAAACGTTATAGCAACAAGAGTCTTTAAGATAGGAAGAATGTGAGATCAGACTAATCATCTCCAGCCATTCCTGTATCATCTCTACTACCAACCCACCATCCACCCACTGCCATAAAGTCAATTCCAACTCACAGCAACCCTATAGGACAGGGTAGAATTACCCCATAGGGTTTCCAAGGCTGTAAATCTTTACGGAAGCAGACTGCCACATCCTTCCCCAGATCTAATTCTCCCCTACCCATGTACTTTTCTTTTCTCTTATTAATGGAACCATCTGTTATGTCTTACAAAAAGTCTCCCAGGTTTGGGCTGGTGTGGTTCTCTAAGTCTTTTATTTCTTGAGGCTGTCTTCCCTCATTGCCAATCATCTCTTGAATTTGAGCAGTCTGTGTGGTAATTTGTCTCCAAGATGGTCACTGTTACCTCCTTTCCTCCTTGTATGTGTATACCATCTCTCCATCGAGAGGCAAAATCTACTTCTAACCTTCTCTTAAATTTGAGATGGCTGTAGTGACTAGTTTGATTAATATAACACATTGAAAATGATGCTCTGGGAGTTTCCAGGCTAGGTCACATAAAACCTTGCAGATTTTGCTTGACCTGCTCGAATGCTTATTCTTAGAACACTTTCTCTGGGAGTGTCCAGTTGCCATATAGGAAGCCCTATTAACCCGAGACTCTATGCTTGAGAGATTATGTGTAGATTTTCTAGTCAATATCCCCAGTTGAATTCAGCTTTCCAGCCATCTTTGCCAAAGCATCAGAAATGTGAATGAAACCATCTCTGACCTTCCAGACCAGCCCATCTACTGGTTTATGCTATGCAGAGCAAAAGAATTGCCTAGATGAGCCTTGCCCGCGTTCCTGACTTGTAAATCATGAGAAATAATAAAATGATGTTCTTTAAACCACCTCCCCGCAAAAAAAATTGGGTGTAAAGGCTGATGGCTGCCACACATAAAAATTGGTAGACAACAAACTCCCTGGGGACAGGTACTGCCTTAATTCATCTTTAAATTCCTAGTGCTTAGCAGAGCACCTAACAAACAACAGGGGCACGATAAACATTTGCTGAATAAAATAACCTAAGGGGCACCTGGGAGTCCTGGTGGTGCAGTGGTTAAGAGCTCAGCTGCTAGCCAAAAGGTGAGCAGTTTGAATCCACCAGCTGCTCCTTGGAAACTCCATGGGACAGCTCTACTCTGTCCTATAGTGTTGCTCTGAGTCAGAATCGACCCAATGACAATGGGTTTGGTTTGGTTTTGGCTAAGGGGCACCTGGCACTATGACATGGCCACTCAGAGGCAGGGAACAATGTGATATTCCAGGGCCAGGAATGGCACAGGTGAAGGATGAAAGGGTAGAGAGTATATTGTACACATTATTAAGAGAAGAAAGCAATTGAAAGTTAGAGCCATATATCCCTTCTAGGGACCTGAAAGAACTACTGCTTCAAAACGGCCTGCTTCAACTCTTAGCATTTACCCTTACCTTCTGTTATGGACTGAATTATGTCCTCCCAAAATCTATTGGAATCCTAACCCCTATACCAGTGGATATAATCCCATTTGGAAACAGTGCTTTCTTTATGTTAATGAGGTCATATCAGCATACGGTGTGCCCTAAACCCAATCACTTTGAGTTATTAAAAGAGCAGATTAGACACAGAAGCAAGCACAAAGGAGAGGAAGAGAGATGCCATGTGGAGATCTTCAAGAAACCAAGAAACACTGAGGCTACAAAAACTGGACGAGACAAGGATCTTCCCCCTGAACTGATAGAGAGACAGCCTTCCCCTAGAGCCGGTGCCCTGAATTAGGACTTATAGCCTCCTGAACTGTGAGAAAATAAATTTCTGCTCTTTAAAGCCACCCACTTGTAACATTTCTGTTACAGCAGCACTAGGTAACTAAGACACCATCCCATTATGAATAGTTCAGATAATATATATATATACACTCTGCATGAAGATCCCACAAATCTGATGTTTACCCTAAAGCTCAAGGTAACATCTATCAAGCAAGCTTCAAGAACCCTAAATTCTAGCATTCCTGAGTTTTGTGTGTATTTCTTTAATGACATTTCTTCTCTGCCTGCATCTTTACATCTAAAGAGTCCTAGTCTTCTATCTCTCTTTACACTGACATCACCCACACTCACTTTTTTCCTTCTCAGGAATTCTCCACACGCATAAACAGATCACACATGATAAAGACAACTAAAGTCCACAAGTCCCACCTCAAGAAAACTTCTATTTAACAATTAAGAAACAGTAATTTGTATATTAGCCTAGGACCCACATAATCACTCTAACTTGATCTCTACTTATGTGCTCAGCATTGCATTTCCACTCAAACCCAGTGCTCACACTCCCCAGGCTGTGGTGTATGCAGGACTCTGTGGCAGCTGATGCTCTCCCACTCAAAATTCCCAGAAGGGGACAGCACTCAGCTGTGTCAAATATGCATGGCTTCTCAGACACACAGCAAGTCACAGCTAAAATGATTTCCCATGGGGAACACTGTTGTTAGCCATTTTAAAACATTACATGTCAGAAAGAAGAGTCCCTGTTAATCAGTATAATTTTCACATAAATGAGAATTTAGCAAAGCTGATAGCTAACTACCTGGAAAATCTGGATTAGGTCAAGGAAAGAAAGCTAAGAGTAGATCCAGGTGGAGAACTGACCAGGAAAAATCTCCAGTATTTCCTCCTCCCTTTTCACACTCAGCTATGCCTTTGCTGCTTATTTTACAGAGAAAACAGAAGCACCTAGAAGAGAACTTCCACATGCTTCCATAACCAAATCTAACAACCTACCGCACCTTTCACTGTATTCTTAGCCTCCTACCTGTCTGAAGGTAATTGCCCCACTTAGCCTTCGGGCACTGGGTCCCAATCTTTCCATGAGTCCAGAGAGATCACTCAACAAACTCTGTCCTGCAAGTCAATCTATCCCTCTCTACATGCTCTAATATAGATGGTTATAAGAGATAGAGGAAGAGATATCAAGCCACATGAAAATTGCCCAGGATCAGAAGTTCTGAAGAAACAAGGACCGTCCCCCAGAGCCGACAGAGAGAGAAAGCCTTCCTTTAGAGTGGGCACTCTGCATTCACATTTCTAGCCTCCAAACTATGAGAAAATAAATTTCTGTTTATTGAAGCCACCCATTTACGGTATTTCTGTTATAGCAGCACTAGATAACCAAGAATTTGCTACTATAACAGAAATACCACAAGCGGATGGCTTTAACAAACTGAAATTTATCCTCTCACAGGTTAGGAGGCTAGAAGTCTAAATTCACAGTGCCAGCTCCAGGGGAAGGCTTTCTCCCTCTGTCAGCTCTGGGGGAAAGTCCTTGTCTCCTTTCAGCATCTGTGGGCCTGGCTTTCCTTGGAAGTCTCCACGTGTCTTCTCAACAACCTTCCCCTGGGTCCAGGAGGTTCTCAGCACAGGGACCCCAGGTCCAAAGGACACGCTCTACTCTCGGCTCTTCAGTCTTGGTGGTACTCAGGTCCCTCTAGGACCAAATTTCTGTCTTAGTTATCTAGTGCTGCTATAATAGAAATATCACAAGCAGATGGCTTTAACAAACAGCAATTTATTTTCTCACAGTTTAGGAAGTTAGACATCTGAATTCAGAGCACTGGTTCACGGTGAAGGCTTTCTCTGTTGGCTCTGGAGGAAGGTTCGTGTTCATCAGGATAGCCTCTTCTCAGCCGTGTCCACAGGCAGGCCTCTCTCTGGACCTTGGCCCCTCAGCCCAGCCTCTGCCCTGCTCAGGCAAGTGTTACAAAGCTCTTTAACTCTGCAGATAGATGCCTGGAAGCACTCTACTCCACCAGTAAACCTTCTTTCCCTCCAGTTTCTCCCACTTGTAATGCAAGTGTCTACCATGTGTCTGTTCCACCACTAGACTTTTGAAACAGATAACTTGTAGTCTAGATTTCAGTGTCTTAGGCTGGGTTCTCTAGAGAAGCAAAACTAGTAAAAGTGTATAAATATATCAAGGAAATGGCTCATGCGGTTGTACAGGCTGGAATGTCCCAAGTCTGTGGGTCAGGATAGAGGCTTCTCCTGATTCACATAGCTGCAGGGGCTGGCAAACCCAAGATTGGCAGGTTAGATAGCAGGGGTCTTGCTCACAGGCTGTGAAGATCAACAAATCCCAAGATCAACAGGTAAGACTGCAGGTAAGCTGCTAGCTCAAGTCCCAAGAACCAGAGGTCAGATGAACAGGAGGTAGCTGCAGGATCTGGTGCAAGCAAAAGCCCCCAAGCCTTGCAAGAATGTCCACTTATATTCAAGGCAGGCCACACACCCAAGGAAACTCCCTTTCAACTGACTGGCTACTCACAGCAGATCCCATCATGGAGGTGATCACATTATATCAAATCTCATCATTAAAGTGATCACAACATCATATGACTGCCAAACTACATCATAACTGCCAAACCACTGAGAATCACCACCCAGCCAAGATGACACACAACCTTAACCACCACAGTCTACCCCTTGTCAACATGGCACCTGTACACATCTCCTTAAACCATACATAATCTCTGAATAAAGACAACTATAAAGTCATACCTGTGCCTAACATGATACAATGAACATACATACAACCAAAAATGCACTAACCCTGTTTACATCTCATATTTTATAAGTGAAAAAACAAAGATATTTGCTGCACACAAACAAGGCAGAAACACTCATAACAATTACAGTCTTCATTTCTGCAACTGATCACATGGGTGTAACTGGTATTTAGAACTACCTTCTTCCACCACCCATTCTGTATTTCCTCTGCCCTCAGCAAGCACCTCAGCTGGTTGTGGTTCTTTGCCTGGTGGGGTGACTCAAACCTTCATTCCTGAAGGGTCTGGGCCATTAGTAGTCACGCCAGAACTGGGTTGCGGTAGTTTTCCATTGACTTTAATCACAGGGCATGGCAGTACTAAGAGACGCCCTAAGAGATCTCCTGCATTCCAGATATACTCTTCTTTACCTCCATTATGTAATATCAATCTGATTTCCTCTTGGTAATCAGGATCAGTCATACCAGCCAATATGGTAACTCGCTTCTTTACCCGTTGATCCAGAAGCACAAGGAGCCCAAAGTGGCCAGGTGGCATTTTTAACTTCCAATTCAATGTAACCACTGGATGTGTCTCCAGATGGGAGCATTCTTCCCTTTGGAATTAAGACCTCTAGACTTGCAGGGCATAGCATCGCAGGGACAGAAAGCAAAAAATTTGCAACTGGGTCACTAGGGGTAATAGTGAGTGGTGCCACTCCTATTTCCACCCCTTGATTCCTGGACCCATGAATTCTGGCTATGGGAGAAACAGTACCACATACTGGATGCTGGTTTAGAGCATATACAGCCTCCTGGAGTACACTGCTCCAACCCTGCAAGGAATTGCCACCTAGCTGGTGCCGTAATTGTGTCTTCAGAAAGCCATTCCATCCTTCTATCAAGCCAGTTACTTCAGGATGATGGGGAACATGGTAAGACCAGTGAATTCCATGAGCACGGGCCCACTGCTGCACTTTATTCACTGTGAAGTGAGTCCCCTGATCCAAGGCAATGCTGTGTGGGATACCATGATGGTGGATAAAGCATTCTATAAGTCCATGGATGGCAGTTTTGACAGAAGCATTGCATGCAGGGAAGGCAAATGCATATCCAGAGTAAGTGTCCATTCCAGTAAGAACAAACCACTGCCCTTTCATGATGGAAGTGGTCCAGTGTAATCAACTTGCCAACAGGTTGCTGGCTGATCACCTGGAGGGATGGTGCCATATAGAGGATTCAGCATTGGTCTCTGCTGCTGAAGACTGGGCACTCAGCAGTGGCTATAGCCAAATCGGCCTTGGTGAGTGGGAGTCCATGTTGCTGAGCCCATGCATAACCTCCATCCCTGCCACTATGGCCACTCTGTTCATGAGCCCATTGAGCAATGACGGGAGCAACCGGGGAAAGAGGTTCCACAGAACATGTCATCCTATCCACTTGACTGTTAAAATCTTCCTCTGCTGAGGTCATCCTTAGGATCTTGGAGCAAAGCCTGCTATCCTCTGCAGATAATTACTCTCCTTTCGAGAAATAGCTTTCGGCTTGTTACTGGGCCTTAGCAGAGACTGAATACTTAACCATGGGTCACCAAGTCACCACAGGGTCTGAGCTACCCATCATGAACTGAGTGTTGTCTGACTCACACAGTCATAAAGTTGGACGTGCACAGCAGCACTCCATCATTAAACGTAAGTGGTATATATAAGATCTGGCCAGAGCAGGACCTGAAGGCACAAATAAGTTGCATGAGAAAGTGGCCCAAATGCCCATCGTCTTCACTCCTGTCACATTATCTTTCACCTCCCAGTCTGCACGTATGGCCTCATGGCAGTTCCTTATGATCAGCTGACTGAGGAAGAGAAAACTTGTGCCTGGTTTACAGATGATTCTGTGCGATACGCACACTTGAAAGTGGACAGCAGCAACACTACAGCCCCTTTGTGGGACCTCCCTGAAGGACAGTGATGAAGAGAAATCCTCCCAAAGGGCAGAACTTCGAGCAGTGCAACTGGTTGTTCACTTTGTTTGGAAGGAGAAACGGCCAGATATGCAACTGTATACTGATTCATGGGCTGTGGCCAATGGTCTGGCTGGATGGTCAGGGACTTGGAAGGAATATGATTGGAAAATTGGAGACAAGGAGGTATCAGGAAAAGATATGTGGATAGATCTCTCTGAATTGGCCAAGAAGTTAAGATAAGTTAAATGCTCACCGAAGAGCAACTCATACCACCAAGAAGGAAGTGCCAGGAGCACAACGCGTCCTCTTGACCTGGGGTCCCTGCACAGAGAAGCTCCTAGACCAAGGAAAGAATGATGACAAGGACCTCCCTCCAGAGCCAACAGAGAGAGAAAGCCTTCATCTGGAGCTGACGCCCAGAATTCGAACTTCTAGCCTACTAGACTGTGAGAAAACAAACTTCAGTTTGTTAAAGCCATCCCACTTATAGTATTTCTGTTATAGAAGCACTAGTTAACTAAGACATACAGGTTCACAGATGAAGAGGAATTTCACCCTAGGATGGAATATGCCTAAAGTGTCACCCATAATGATTTAGATGATTCTGAAGATGAGATTTGGGACTTGGAGTTGATTTAAGACTTTTAGGATGATATGATGAGGTGAATGTGTTTTACATGTGCCATGGACATGAATTTCAGGGGGCCAAAAGGTAGAATGTCATGGACTGAATTGTGTTCCCCCAAAACATGTGTCAAACTGGCTAGGCCATAATTCCCAGTATTGTGTAGTTGTCCTCCATTTTATGATCTGATGTGATCAGCCAATCAGTTGTAAGGGGATACCCTCCAGAGATCAGAGAAAACTCTTCTTTGACTCCCCATGCCCCCCTTCAGCTATCTCCCCTTTTGTTCTCCTTGAAAAAGTTATCTGCATTTTCTCTCTCCACTTCTCCTCTTCCTATTCTCATCTGAGCCCACTCCAATCAGGCTTTTGCCCCCACCATTGCAATAAACCACTCTTGTCAAGGTCAACACTCTCTTCACTTCACCAAATCCAATCCAACTCAGTCCCTGAAAGGCTTTCTTTACCAGGCTACATAGGCACCTTTCTCCTCATAGCACACTGACCATGCCTGTTCCAACTCACCTTTGTTTTCGCCTAGTCACGTTCCCAATTCATAACTGCTGAAAGCCCCAGAACTCAGCCCTCTCACTCCTTCTCTTCTGTAATTATCCACTTGCTAGGTGAGCTTAGTCTGCGGCATGGCTCTAAATACCATCTGCAGGCTAACAACTGTCAGATGTAAATCTCCAGGCCTATCTTCTCCCCTGAACTCATACTGATGACTCCACTTGCATGTATAATGTTGTTGTTGGTTGTTGTTGAGTTGATTCCAACTCATAGGCCTGGTGGCGCAACAGTTTAGTGTTTGGCTGCTACTAAAAGGTTGGTGGTTGAAACTCACCCATCGGCTCTGTAAGAGAAAGACCTGGCAATCCACTTGCATAAAGATTACAGCCAAGGAAAGCCTATGTAGGCAGTTCTACTCTGTCATAAGGAGTCACTATGCATGTCAAATAGGCATCACAATATGCTTAAAACCAAACACATTATTTCCTCTCAACCCCAAACATTTGCTCCTTCCACAATCGTCCCCACCTCAGTACACGGCCACTCCATTCTTCTGGTTGCTCAGACAAAAATTACAGGTTATCCCTGGCTCTTCTCCATCTAATTCATCATCAAATCCAGTTAACACCTCTTTCAGAAAATATTAAGAATTCAGCATTTATCACTGTCACTGATGCTACCCTGGTCCAAGCCACCATCATTCTCCCTGCCTCCCTACCCCCAAACTGGATGACTGAAAAAACCCTAGCTGTCTCTCTGCTTCTGCTCCTGCTCTCCCTGGCCCCTCAGGCTGCTCTTGTTATAGCAGAGTAACACAGTAAAAACATACGTCATGCCACTCCTCCGCTCTAAACCATCCAGTGGCTTTCCATTCAAATGCCAACTTTCCAGAAAGATGTCGTCTGCTTATCTGCTCCAAAATAGTGCACACACCACTCCTGTGCCTACTCCATAGCTGTTCCCTTACCTAGTTCTACTTTTCTTCTTAGCATCCTGACCAGTGATATATCATGTACTTATTCATTTGTTATCTGTCTCCCTCACCAGAATGCAAAGTTCATGAGAACTCAGACTTTGTCCTCTGCTGCAGCCTCAGCACTTAGAACAACTGTTATACGTAACAGATACTCAAACTTTGTTAAATGAGCAGGTAAAAAAAAAGTGTTGAATAATCAAACAATACTGTTAAAAATGTACTATCAACAGATATTAATTCATCATGATAATTCACAACAACTAGCAGAGAAGCCACTATAATAGTTTGGGGGCAGTAAAGCGGGAAGGAAGTAAATCCTTCTTGACCTAAACAGAGCTTTCTCAGTACACCAAACTAATAATACTAGTAACAATAATGGGATGATGATGCTAGAAGATACCATTTATTGAATAATCACTGTGTGCCAGGCACTTTCCATATATCTTAGCCTCATAGCAATTCTACAAGGAGAATATTTTTATCCTCACATTACAGATGAAAAACAAACTCAGAAAGTTAAGCAACTCACCCTATGCCACAGAATCTGAAAATACTCACTTGGGACCCAGTTATCCATACACACCTTCTTCTAAAATATCAAATGATAGTACAGCAGGGGCCATGCCTAAATAACGTGTCCTTCAGATAACTGGACATTTTAGTCAAGTCTTCCTGGCTATCGATCTTTCTTGTATCAGCAACCTTTGCCCTAGCTGACATTCATGACACTAGACCTCAGTTTACAACAAAACAAATGACTTATTTCATTTTAGAAAAAAAAGTACTCTCTGGAAAGGAGTCCTGTCTTTATCACTGTCTGCATAAACCTGACAGATGACTTATCTTCTATGTCTCTCCCAAGACTACCTCCATGATAGTGTTTTCAGGAGCTTTTAATCTACCCAGAAATATCTCCCACATTTTTGGCAGTGTCTGCCCATGATTTCCATAGAAGGCTGACACTCCCTTAAGAGAAGAGAGGATGCATAAATGGAGAGCGTTTGAAAGCATTCCCTTTGAGAACGGGAAATACATAAGGATGCCCTTTATCACCAGTCTTATTCAACTTTGTGCTGGAGGTCCTAGCCAGAGCAATTAGGCTAGAAAAGGGCATCCAAATTGGTAAGGAGGAAGTAAAAGTATCTCTGTTTGCAGATGATATGATCTTACACACAGAAAACCGCAAAGAATCCACAAGAAAACTACTGGAACTAATAGAAGATTTCAGCAAAGTTTCAAGATACAAGCTAAACATACAAAAATCAATTGGATTCCTTTACACCGACAAAGAGAGCTCTGAAGAGGAAATCACCAAATCAATACCATTTTTAAAAGCCCCCACGAAGATAAAATACTTAGGAACAAATCTAACAAGAGACGTAAAAGACCTCTACAATCAAAACTACAAGACACTGCTGCAGGAAACCAAAAGAGACCTGCATAAGTGGAAAAACATACCTCGCTCCTGGATAGGAAGACTCAACATTGTGAAAATGTCACTTCTACCCAAAGCAATCTACAGATACAAGGCAATCCTGATCCAAATTCTAACAGCATTTTTTAATAAGATGGAGAAATAAATCACCAACTTCACATGGAAAGGGAAGAGGCCCATTACTGAAGAAGAGGAACAAAGTGGGGAGCCTCCCACTACCTGATGTGAAAACCTATTATACCACCACAGTAGTCAAAACAGCCTGGTACTGGTACAACAACAGATACATAGACCAATGGAACAGAATTGAGAATCCAGACATAAATTCATACACCTATGAGCAGTTAATATTTGACAAAGGCCGAAAGTACGTTAATGGGGGAAAAGACAGTCTCTTTAACAAATGGTGCTGACATAACTGGATATCCATCTGCAAAAAAATGAAACTAGATCCAAACCTCACACCATGCACAAAAACTAACTCAAAATGGATCAAAGACTTAAATATAAAATCAAACATGATACAGATCATGGAAGAAAAAATAAGGACGACATTCGGAGCCCTAATACATGGCATAAACAGAATACAAACCGTAAGTAACAGTGCACAAACACCAGAAGAGAAACTAGATAACTGGGAGCTCCTAAAAATCAAACACTTAGACTTATCAGAAGACTTCACCAAGAGTCAAAAGACAAACTACAGACTGGGAAAAAATTTTTGGCTATGACAAATCCAGTCAGTGTCTAATCTCTAAAATCTACAAGATACTGCAAATTCTCAACAACAAAAAGACAAATAACACAACTGAAAAATGGGCAAAGGCTGTGAACAGGTACTTCGCCAAAGAAGACATTCAAGTGGCTAACAGACACATGAGGAAATGCTCACAATCATTAGCCATTAGAGAAACACAAATCAAAACTAAAATGAGATACCATCTCACCCCAATAAGGTTACCGTTAATCCAAAAAATACAAAATAATAATGTTGGAGAGGTTGTAGAAAGACTAAAACACTTATACACTGTTGGTGGGAATGTCAAATGGTACAACCATTTTGGAAATCGATTTGGTGCTTCCTTAAAAAGCTAGAAATAGAAGTACCATATGATCCAGCAATCCCACTCCTTGGAATATATCCTAGAGAAATAACAGCCATCACACAAACAGATATATGCACACCCATGTTCATTATAGCACTGTTCACAATAGCAAAAAGATGAAAACAACCTCGGTGCCCCTTGACGGACGAATGGATAAACAAATTATAGTATATTCACACAATGAAATACTACGTAACAATAAAGAACAACAATGAATCTGTGAAACATCCTATGACATGGAGGAATCTGGAATGCATTATGCTGAGTGAATTTAGTCAGTTTCAAAAAGACAAATGTTGTATAAGTCCACCATCATAAGTACTCAAGAAAAGGTTTAACAGCACTACTCAAACTACTTCAGAACATAGAAAAGGAAGCGACACTTCTGAATTCATTCCATGAAGCCAGCATAACCGTGATACCAAAACCAGGCAAAGACACTACAAAAAAGAAAATTACAGACGAATATCTCTCATGAATATAGATGCAAAAATTCTCAACAAAATTCTAGCCAATAAAATCAAGCATCATATCAAAAAAATAATACACCATGACCAAGTAGGATTCATACCAGCTATGCAAAGATGGTTCAACATTAGAAAATCAATCGACATACTCCACCACATAAATAAAAGGAAAGAAAAGAATCACATGATCATCTCAATTGATGCAGAAAAGACATCTGACAAAGTCCAACACCCATTCCTGATAAAAACTCTCAATAAAATAGGCATAAAAGGGAGATTTCTCAACATAATAAAGGGCATCTATGCAAAACCAATGGCCAACATCATTCTTAATGGAGAGAGGCTGAAAACATTCCCCTTGAGAACAGGAACAAGACAAGGATGACCTTTATCACCACTCTTATTTAACATTGTGCTGGAAGTCCTAGCTAGAGCAATAAGGCAAGAAAAAGAAATAAAGGGCATCCAAACTGGTAATGAAGAAGTTAAACTGCCCCTACTTGCAGATGATATGATGCTATACATAGAAAACCCTAAAGACTCCACAAGAAAACTACTGGAACTAATAGAAAGATTCAGCAGAGCAGCAGGATACAAGGTAAACATACAAAAATCAATTGGATTCCTATACACCAATAAAGAGAATGATGAAAAGGAAATCAGGAAAACAATACCATTTATAATAGCCCCTAAAAAAAAAAAATACTTAGGAATAAATCTAACCAGTGATCTAAAAGACCTATACAAAGAAAAGTACCAAACGCTACTGCAAGAAACCAAAAAAGAACTACATAAATGGAAAAACATACCATGCTCATGGATAAGTACACTCAACATTGTGAAAATGACAATTCTACCCAAAGCGATTTACAAATACAATGCAATCCCCATCCAAATACCAACAACATTCTTTAAGAACATGGAAAAACTAGTCATTAACTTCATATGGAAAGGGAAGAAGCACCAGATAAGTAAAGCACTATTGAAGAAGAAGAATAAAGTATGAGGACTCACACTGCCTGACTTCAGAACCTACTATACAGCTACGGTAGTCAGAACAGCCTGGGTACTGGTACAAGGACAGATACATTGACCAATGGAACAGAATGGAGGATGCAGAAGTAAATTCATCCACCTACAGTCACCTGATCTTTGACAAGGGCCCAAAGTCCATCAAATGGGGAACAGACAGTCTTTTTAACAAATGGTGCTGGCAAAACTGGATGTCCATCTGCAAAAAAATGAAACAGGACCCATATCTCGCACCATATATAAAAACTAATTGAAAATCAAAGAAAACTATAAATTTCATAGAAAAAAACATGGGATCAATGCTAGAGGCCCTAATACATGGCATTAACAAGATACAAACCATAACCAACAACACACAAACTCCAGAAGATAAGCTACATAACTGGGATCTTCTAAAAATTAAACACTTATGCTCATCAAAACACTTCATAAAAAGAGTGAAAAGAGAACCTACAGACTGGGGAAAAATTTTTGGCCATTACAAATCAGACATGGGTCTAATCTCTAAAAACTGTAAGAAAATCCAACACCTCTACAACGAAAAGACAAATAATCCAAATAAAAAATGGGCAAAGGAAATGAACAGACACTTCATCAAAGAAGACATTCAAGCGTCCAACAGACACATGAGGAAATGCTCAAGATCACTAGCCGTTAAAAAAATGCATAATCAAAACCACAATGAGATACAATCTCACCCCGGCATTACTGGCACAAATCAAAAAAAAAACAGGAAATAACAAATGTTAGAGAGGCTGCGGGGAGATCGGAACTCTTATACACTGATAATGGGAATGCAAAATGATACAACCATTTTGGAAAACGATATGGCGCTTCCTTAGAAAGCTAGAAATAGAAATACCAAATGATCCAGCAATCTCACTCCTAGGAATATATCCTAGAGAAAGAAGAGCCGTCAGATGAATAGACGTTATGCACACCCATGTTCACTGCAGCATTGTTCACAACAGCAAAAAGCTGGAAACAACCTAGATGCCCATCAACAGATAAATGGACAAACTATGGTACATATACACAATGCCGTATTATGCAACGATAAAGAGCAATGATGAACCTGCGAAGCATCTCATAACACAGATGAATCTGGAGGGCATTATGCTGAGTGAAATAAGTCAAGCACAAAAGGACAAATATTGTATGAGACCACTACCGTAAAAATCTCATGAAAGGGTTTACACACAAAAGAAACAATCTTTAATGGTTACAAGGGGACACTAAACAGACAATAGATAAGTGGTAACTTTGTTGAAGGGTAAGACAGTACACAACACTGGGGAAGCCAGCACAACTTGTACAAGGCAAGGTCATGGAAGCTCCACAGACACATAAAAACTCCCTGAGGGACTGAATTGCTGGGCGGAGGGCTATGGGGACCACGGTCTCGGGAACATCTAGCACAATTGGTATAACATAGTTTATAAAGGAAATGTTCTATATTCTACCTTGGTAAGTAGCATCTAGGGTCTTAAAAGCCTGTGAGCAGCCATCTAAGATACTCCACTACTCTCACCCCTTGGGAGCAAGTGAGAATGAAGAAAACAAGATACAAGGGAACGATTAGGCCAAAGGACTAATGGACCACAACTACCACAGCTTCCACCAGACTGAGTTCCGTACAACTAGATGGTGCCTGGCTACCACCACTAACTACTCTGACAGGGATCACAACAGAGGGTCCCCGACAGAGCTGGAGAAAAATGTAGAACAAAATTCTAACTCACAAAAAAAAAGACCAGACTTACTGGCCTGACAGAGACTGGAGAAACCCCAAGAATATGGCCCCTGGACACCCTTTTAGCTCAGTAATGAAGTTACTCCCAAGGTTCACCCTTCAGTGAAAGATTAGACAGGCCCATAAAACAAAATGAGACTAAAGGGGCACAACAGCCCAAGACAAGGATTAGAAGGCAGGAGGGGACAGGGAAGCTGGTAACAGGAACCCAAGGTTGAGAAGGGAGTGTTGACGTCGTGGGGTTGTTAACCAATGTCATAAAACAATATGTGTACTGTTTAATGAGAAACTATTTGTTCTGTAAACTTTCATCTAAAGTACAATTTTTTTAAAAAGAAAGAAAAGGTTTAAACACAGAAGAAAACATTCTTTGATGGTTACAAGGGTGAGGAGGCTGGGCAAGGGGTATTCACTAGCTACATAGTAGATAAGAAGTATCTTTGGTGAGAGGAAGGACAACACACACTACAGGGGAAGTCAGCACAACTGGACTAAACCAAAGTTAAGAAATTTCCTAAATACAATCTAACACTTTGAGGGACAGAGTAGCTGGGTGGGGGTCTGGGGACCATGCTTTCAGGGTACATCTAGGTTAACTGGCATAACAAAGTTTATTAAGAAAATATTCTGCATCCCACTTTGGTGAGTGAGTGGCATCTAGGGTCTTAAAAGCTAACAAGTGGCCATCTCAGATGCAGCAATTGGTCCCAACCCACCTGGAACAAAGGAGAATGAAGAACACCAAAGACACAAGGAAAGTATTAGCCCAAAAGACTGAAAGGGCCACATATACCAGAGACTTCATCAGCCTATGATCATAAGAACTAGATGGTGCCTGGCTACCACCAATGACCGCCCTCATAGGGAACACAACAGAGAGTCCTTGACAGAGCAGGAGAAAAGTGGGGCACAGAACTCAAAATCTAGTAAAAAAGACTAGACTTAATGGCTTGACCGAGACTGGAGGGACCCCAGAAGACATGGCTCCTGGACTCTCCATTAGCTCAAAACGAAAACCATTCCTGAGGCCAACTCTTCAGACAAAGATTAGACTGGACTATGGGACACAAAATGATACTTGTGAAGAGTGTGCTTCTTAAGTTTCCTGAATACAACCAAACACTTCGATGGACACAGTAGCAGGGTCGGGGGTCTGGGGACCATGCTTTCAGGGGACAGCTAGGTCAACTGGCATAACAAAGTTTATTAAGAAAATGTTCTTCATCCTACTTTGGTGAGTGGTGTCTGGGGTCTTAAAAGCTAGCGAGCAGCCATCTAAGATGCATCAATTGGTCCCAACCCACCTAGAGTAAAGGAGAATGATGAACACCAAAGACACAAGGGAAGTATTAGCTCAAGAGACTGCATCATTCTGAGACTAAAGAACTGGATGGTGCCCTGCTACCACCAATGACCATCCTGACAGGGAACACAAAAAAGAGTCCCTGATAAGAGCAAGGTGGGGTGCAGAACTCAAATTCGAGTAAAAAGACCAGACTTAATGGTCTGATTGAGAATGGAAGAACCCCAGAAAGCATGACCCCCAGACTCTCTGTCAACCCAGAACTAAAACCATTCCCGAGGCCAACTCTTCAGACAAAGATTAGATTGGACTGTGGGACATAAAATGATATTCATGAAAAGTGTGCTTCTTAAGTAGATACATGTAAGTAAATGGGCAGCTCCTGTCCAGAGGTGAGATAAGAAGGCAGAGAGGGTCAGGAGCTGCTTGAGGACATGAAAAATTAGGGGTAGAAAGGAGTGTGCAGTCACAGTATAGGGAGAGCAATTATGGTCACATAACAACGTATGTATAAATTTTTGTATGAGAGACTACCTTGAATTGTAAACTTTCCTTTAAAGTACAACAATAAAAAAAAAAATTGTGCTTCTTAGCTTAAGTAGACACATGAGACTAAATGGGCAGCTCCTGTCCAGAGGCAAGATGAGAAGGTGAGGAGAGTCAGAAGCTGGTTGAATGAGCATGGGAAATCCTAGGTAGAAAGGAGGAGGGTTCTGTCACAGTATAAGGAGAGCAACTAGGGTCACATAACAATGTATGTATAAATTTTTGCATGAGAGAATAACTTGAATTATAAACTTTCACTTAAAGCACAACAATAATATATATACATATATATATCCAGGAAAATTAGTTATTTAAAAAAAGGGAGAGAGAGAGAAGAGAGGATGCATAATGACTGACTGGAACTGGTAACCAAGCAGAGACATAGGACACTCAGCCCTAACAAGGAGATGTAGGATGCAGTGAAAACTAAGTCCTAGTGTTCTGGGTTCCTGGCTACAGTCGGGCCTTGATGAGACAGACCTCAATCAGGAAGAGACAGATCCAGTCAAGGCCCTAGCTGAGGCAGCCATAAACATAACCTGACCCCTTCTTTTTCACAGTACAGGCACAGACTGTACTCTGGGTGGAGTGGAAGTAGAAAGAGGATGGACAAAACAGACTTAACTACAATAGTTCAGTGGTCACTCCCATCTTTTTAGTATTAAGGCTCAAGAAGGCTGATTCTGAAGGAGACAGAAGTTAACCTCAGCTATCTGCCTCTCCGGGTTATGGTGAAGTCATTGGCAGCCTTGCATAAAGTCCCTTGCTTTGGGTCAAGGGAAACCAAGAATGGTCATGGCTGTGTTCTCCTGTATTTGGATGTAAAGGTGAAATTCTCATCCATCTCACTCATCTCAGTCCATTCAGCAGATGGCTGCGAGTTGGGAATCGAAAAATAAAGACTGGTCTAGTAAAAACACACAGGCCTTGTACATCTCACTACTGCCTTCTCAGGGTCTGAATTAGATCACTTATGCCAAGAACTCCAGGATTACTATAAAGAAAATGAATGGCCCACAAAACCCCTCCTTTACCCAGTACCTCCTGGTACAAGACATTGTGCAAAGGAGAATTAATATCTAGTTCTTCCTCTCAAGGAGCTCAAAGTTGATATGTAAGTTAGATAGACATTTACCTTTACATATTACCCTTTAGTCCAGAAAAAAAAAAGTTGTTTTTTTTTTTAAGACATCTAAAGTTGTTTTCATCTGAATTAGTTGCCAACATTTAAAAAATTGGAGATATCACCAAATAAAACAAAACAGAAAACCTGGAAAGACTGGAAGATCTAGCCACCCTAGGTCTACATTCCTGCCAGACAGCAATAGCACAAGGCACGGTAGCTGCTGCCCCCTTCAGGTAGAACATGCTGTCTCCACCTCCTAGGTTTTACCTAGGGAAAAAGCTAGATAAAATGAATGAATGTCTATGAACATATATAAATTACCAAAACTGAACCTAGAGAGACCAAATCTAAACAGGTCAATGGCTTAGAAGAAACCGTGAAAGTTATCAAAGTGCTATCTTCTTTAAAAAAGCATCAGGCTTAGACAGTTTTACAGGTGAATTCTACCAAAATTTAAAGAAACAAATAATTTCAAAAGTATTTAAGCTGTCCAAAGGAGAGAAAGGAAAGTATAAGAATACAAAGGTATAAAAAACATTATTACAACTCGGCAAAGATACTATCAAAAAAGAAAATTACAGAAGTCTCACAAATAATGATGCAAAATTTCTAAATAAAATAATAATAGAATCTGGTTACACAGTAACAGAGTTCACCCCAAGTCTACAATGATGATTCAGTAATAGAAAATCCATTACTATAACTCAGCACATTAACAGATCAAGGGAGAAAATCTGTATATCATTACATAGATGCTGAAGTGGCATTTGATAAAATTCAACAACATTTTTGATTTAGAAAACCCCACAACATCAGCAACACATCCATTAGTAAAATAATCAGCATGGCACTTAATGACAAAAACACTACAAGCATTCTCATGAAAGCTGGGGAAAAGAACTTTGCTCTGAAAATACAATGCACTTAGAAAAGAGGAAGAAATAAGAGATATAAAAATTGGAAAGCAAGGGACAAACTTCTTACTGGCAGTTGACATGATAGTATACCTGGAAAATCCAAGAAAATTAACTAGAAAAGCTATTAGAAACAATAGCATAAGTAAGTTGGTGGTTACAAAATCAGTAATACACCTAAGAAGAATATGTAAAATAAGAAAGGATTCTATTTTCAATAACAAAAAAGATAAAATAACTAGGAATAAACTTTAAGAAATGTACAGGATTTTCAGACAAACCAATTGAAAAAAGACATTTCTGAGACAATTGGGGAAATCTATATGTGGACTGGACATTATATAACATTAATATCGTTAATTTTGATTAATATGATAACAGCACTGGGGTTATGTACATTTTGAAAAGTCCTTATTTGTTGGAGATACACAGTGAAGTATTTATGCATACAATGATTTGTTTTAAAATACTCCAGTCCTCTACCCTACAAAAAAATAGATGGGAGGAGGAGTAAATGATTCAAGATTGGCAAAATATTGGTATCTGTTGAAACTAAGCAATGATACCTTGGGATTCATTATATTATTTTCTTTACTTTTATATATTCGAAAATGTCCACAATAAAAAGTTCAAAGAAACGTGTAGGACCAAAACAAAACCTACAGGGTTTCCAAGGAGCTGCTGGTGGATTTGAACTGCCAACTTTTTGGTTAGCAGACAAGCTCTTAACCACTGTGCCACCAAAACAAAAGAGGGGCATAAAAGACGTAATAAGTACAAAAGGCAATAAGCTTATAAAAACACACCCAAAAATGCTGCCTGACAATTAAGAAAGGAGCCCTGGTGGCTCAATGGTTAAGTGACTGGCTGCTAACCAGAAAGGTCAGCAGCTGGAACCCACCAGCAGCTCCAAGGGAGAAAAGATCTGGTGATTTGCTCCCATAAAGATTACAGCCTAGGAAATTCTATTCTACTCTGTCCTATAAAGTTACTAACAACAACAATTAAGAAATGCAAATTAAAGCTACAAACCAGATGGCATTTTTCACCAATCAGATAGACAAAAGACCAAAATATCTGGTAATATACAGTGTTGGTGAGAGTGTGTGTGTGTGTGTGTGTGTGTGTGTGTGTGTGTGTGTGTGTGTGTGTTTGTGTGTGTGAAGACATCTTACATTGTTGGTGGGAGTACAAATCGGTACAACTTCTTTTGCAGGTAACTTGATTTTATCTTTCAATATTATAACACATACATCCCTTGGTACAGCAATTCCACTTCCAGGATAGCTACAGATACTCATTCAATATGTTTATCTTCTCTCACCCACCATGTGCCATGCATTGAAGATACGATAGCCAAGAAAACAATGTACCTGCTCTCATGGAGCTTCCACTTCAGTGCAGGAGGAGATGGTCAATAAAGCAAGTCAACAAGTACACGTGTGATTATAATATCAGGTAAATGGTAAGTGCAATGAATAAAAAAGTAAACAGAATAAGGGGGTTGAGAGTGAGGAGAAGACCACTTTGGTCGGGCTGGTCCCGGAAGACCTCTTTGAGGTGACAGTCGAGCAGAGACCTGAATGAAGGAGAAGACAAAGCATGAGTATGCAGGGGAGGTGTTCCAGGCAATAGGGAAGGAAGCCAGGAATAATTAACAAATTTGGCCTTTCCTTTGTTTTTCTTTTTATTCCCCTAACAGCCTTTTGTTCATCCAAAGGATATGCATGGGCACCACTTAAATGTCTCTCTTTGACTCCTCACATAAAAATAAAAATTAATCAGATGCTTTTAATACAGTAGATCTTTTCAGGAAGGTGCTAGTTCAGCGTTGTTCCCCCCAAACGTTTCTGTGCATAACAATTTGATTTCTTCAAAGGATGGATTTCCCCATTTTTTCTAAGTGCTATGCCAAATCTGTTAATAAAAGTGCATTAAAGCTAAATTATGAGTTTTTAATGCACATAAATATTTCCACAGCAAAGAAAACAGATTAGTTTACAAAAGATATCGACCAGTTGCTAGATCATTCTACACACCCACACAAACACACACAAACTCAGTCCCTGCCTTTCTGGCAGGATTGAGAGCCACTGATTTGGAGGGTTCTATAATTTAATTTCATTATCTTTTAAGCAATGCAGTTGAAATTTCAGTTTTCTTTAAGGGCTATTTGGATAAATATTTTATAGTGAAGTGGCCAGTGTCAATTAAGGGCATTCTAGTTGACCCCAAGAAAAATGACTTTGCTATACGACCTGTTAACACTACATGCTAACTTCTTGAAACGACACCAAGAAACACCAAAACTCCAAAATTGCCATAAATGATATGTTCTACCAACAACCAAAAGACCAGTATGTGAGGAGAGAAATTTGACCCTGTGAAATACGATCCTATCTCAATTTCGAAGCCAGCTTTACATAAATGTATTCATCTCCTACCCAATGGGGGAACCCAAACAACTGAAAGACTTCAGGATTGTATGGTGATTCCCTTCTTGGACTAAATCATCGGGACTGATTTCAAGCGCCACCAGCCATCTGCACTTCACAGGACAGGTTTCCCTCCAACAGCTGAAGGTGCATCCTTCCCTTCCCTTGGGCATCGCGAGCCATTTAATCCTTCCCCAAAGGTCCAGCATTTCCGAGCAACGAAGGCTACTTCTGACTACTAGTTACCCGAAGAGAATAAGAATAACCGAAGTGAGAATTGGGGTTGCTGCGAAGCTTCCACACACGCCAATCCAGTTAGAGGGGCGCTCGCGCACGCACTTGGGTTTGGGTTCAATGCAGAAGAGGAGAGCCGGATACACTCCAGTGCTCTCTGGGTCCGCAGCCCGCCACTCCGTGTCCCACCTCTTAAGTGCCTCGCGTCCAGGGGCCTCCCCAGGGATTTCCTTACCCCCTCCCTTCCTCTCCCGCTCAAGGTTCTGATTTCTCGGCCGGTCCAACCCCCTAGGAGGGGCTCTTGTCCAGCCCTGCTGCCGAAGGGGTCCCCACGGGCTCATCTGGGAAAGGTGTGGAACTCGGTTGGGAGTGCCGCGGCTGTAGGGGGGAGGTACGGTGAGACAGAAGACGACTCCAGGGGACTGAGGGGTAGATGGGGAGTGCTCCTCCCGGCAGGTAACTCGGGAGGGGGTAGGGACCTCGGGGGCTGCCCGCGGGCCGAACTTGCCAGCCAGATGAAGAAGGGGTCCGGGGATGCGTCGGAACAGAACACTGGGGGGACAGAGACGCAGGTAAGGGGCGCTCCAGCAGGCAGGTAACTTGAGGAGGGATGGAAGGCTCGGGAGCTACCTGCTGGCCAGGTAAGTGGCCCCGCCCCGCCCCTGGCGCAGCGCCTCACCTGCCCAGAGCCCGCTTCATGCCCGCGTCTGCCGCGCAACGCTGCTCGGCCGACCCCTTGCCCGCCAGACGTAGGTTCTGCTTCAGGCGGCAGTCGGCGTCCAGCGCCGCAGCGGCCGAGCCTGAGGAGGATGAGCCCGAGACGACGCAGCGCTCATGCTCCAAGGTGACGGGATCGGTCCGCTTCCTCATTCCGCGGCCGACAAGGCCCGCCGACAAGGGCGCCAGCTGACCTCGTCCGCCCGCCTGCGCCGCTCCCGCAGCAGTCTCCACTGCCCGGAGTCTTCGCCGCAGCCCCTCACATCTCAGCCCAGGCGGCGGCGCCTGGCTACCGACGACCACCGGCCTGGCGGGCCACGCCGACCAATCAGCGCGGGATCCCGCCGGCCCCGCCCCACCCATGCCCGCCCCCTGCGTTCCTTCGCCCTAGTTTCATGAGGAGCGTACCCATCCGGCGCCAGCCCGCAGCCATCTTGGGGTAGGGCGGGCGAAGCTGCGGCCGCGCGTCATCTTAAGGGCAAGGCCAAGCGGACTGCAAGTCTTGCTGAGCCAGGGCGTGGGCTGCGCAGGAGGTGAGAGTTGACATCGCGAGTGTATTGAGCAAATGCACCACGGTCGTGCTCCAGATCACTAGCTGAACGGTGAGAACCGGGGAGGAGTGGCCACAACGGGCAGCCCCTCCGCTCGCACTCCACACTGGAAACCCAGTTGGAATAAAACCTGGAAAAGTTCTTAAATGTTTGTAAGAACATAAAGAGAAAGGTAACATCACAATTCTGTTCTGGTGTGTGTGTGTGTGTGTGTGTGTGTGTGTGTGTGTGTGTGTGTGTGTGTGTGTGTGTGTGTGTGTGTGTGTGTGTGTGTGTGTGTGTGTGTGTGTCTGTGTGTGTGTGTGTGTCTGTGTGTGTGTGTAACACAAATGTTTCTCCACCTCGGGAATGGTAATTCCATCCTTGCATTACCTCAGACCAAAACCTTGGGGTCGTCATTGGTTCTTCTTTTCATATGCCACAGTAGTCTCCTGTGGGTGGTGCAAACCATTAAGGCCTCCCTGCTACCTTAAAGGTTGGAGGTTTCTGTCCCCTAGAGGTGCCTCAGAAGAAAGGCCTGGTGATCTACTTCTGAAAAATCAGCCATTGAAAACCCTGCAGAGTACAGATCTAGTCTCACATACATAGGGGTCACATGAGTTGGAGTTGACTGACAGCAACTGGTGTGCCACAGCATGTTATCTTTCAGCTCTACCTTCAAAATCAATCTAGGATCCAACCACTGCTCATTACCTCCACCATCATCTCTCACCTGGATTATTTTAATAGCCTAGCTGGTGTCCTTTGCCCCACTTCAGCTGACTTAACTCACTCACCACAGACATCCTTTAAAAAAAAAAATTTTAACCTAGGTCAGATCCTGTCACTGTCAAACCACTTCAATAGCTCCCCATCTCACTCAAAATAAAATCAAAAGTTTATGAAGTGGCATAAGGCCCGTCTGATATGGCCTCCAACCCCTCCCTCACTCACCCTGCACTGGAAACACGGCCTCCATGTATTCCTTGTGCACAGGCCACCCGAATCCCCACACACCCCCCACCAGGGCCTTTGCACTTGCATTGTTGCTGCCAGGAATTCTCTGCACTTCCCACTGCCACGTGTCCACATCACTGCCTCCCTCCCATTCTTCAGGTTTGTGCCTTCTCTGAGCGATTTAACTCAGAACCCTCAGACCCTCATACCATCACTCTGTTCTTCTTTGACTTATTCTTCTTAGCACATATCACCAATATATCTGTCATGAATGTATCTATGTATTGCTGTTTTCTCACACTAGAACATGTACTCTGAGACCAACGATTTTGCTCACTGCTTTGCTCAGTGTCTACAACAATGCTGACACATCCAAGCCAAACCAAACCTGTTGCTGTCAAGTCGATTCTGACACATAGCAAGCCTATAGACATTTAATAAATATTTGCTGAAGGAATGGTTGAATCACACAACCCCAGAGGCTGTGATCCCTGTAAAATGATCCCCTTTTACATGTAAGGAAGTGCGTCTCAGGGACATTAAGGGACTTTACCTAGGGGCCTAAATGGAAAATATTTATACAATAGCAGAAAAGCACATGAATGCTGGTCTTTGGACCACAATCCTGCAGCACGTTCCAATGTAGAATTGTGTACTTCATTTAAAAAAAAAAAAAAATTGACTAAGTTATCCCTTACTGTAGAGCTGAAAAGGAAACGTCACTCAACATAAAGATAAGATTCTGAGGCTTTGTTTTTAAAGTAGGCCATTCCCATGCCCATAACTTAGATCACAGATCTACTGTATCCATATTTGGAAAAGAGCAACATAGTTTCTAGGGTTAGCTACAATGAATCCAAGTAATATTGCTCTTTAAAAAATAGCCAAATTAGGAGGCAGGGCCAAGATGGCAGAGTAGTCAGATGCTTGGGTGGTCCCTCTTACAACAAAGAACTGAAAAAACAAGTGAATCAGTTATATATGACAATCTAGGAGCCCTGAACATCAAAGACAAAGTTGAGGAGTCCGACTGAGTGGCAGGGGGAGGGAGAGACAGTTCAGAAGCAGAGAGGACTTGCCAGACCTGACCCGGTGGGAGCCGGAGCCCTTCAGCCCAGATCAGCTCGTGGTGCTTGGTGAGGCAGGCAAGCAGCAGCACTTGGGAGGTGTTTTCCACACCAGGAGAGACCTAGTGGCACATAATCTACTCAGCCATCCAGAACTAGTGAGAAGCAGCCCTTGACGGGTGAAAGATAAGTCTTTGTGTCTGGTCTACCACACAGATCAAAAGCAACCCCCTTAGGGAAGAACCTCTCTCCCATTTACCTCCCTGCTCCCTGCTCTACACTGGGTCTGGGACCAGCTTCAGCAATTGCTGAGTCCCCTGGGCTGGAAGTAGGACCCGTCACATGCCCTGAGCCATTCTCCTGGCCTTGGAGAGGGAACAAATTTAACACACAGAGAAAAAAAAAATCTGCCAGCTCCCCTAAACCAGGAATTCAGCGTAGGCACAACTCCTTTGCATAGGCACAGGCATAAGGGATCCGCAGACTTTCAGTGCCGTTCCTCCTGCATAGGCTTGTGTGGGCCCATTTCAACAGCATAGGCCCTCATTACCACAGTATAACAGGCTATATACCTGAAGTCTAACTTCAACTATTTTAGCTGTGAAATAGTAGGTTTGTGTCATTTGACACTGCTCTGCCCATTAAGCAGGGTCTTCACCTACCTATATCAAAGGCCTGAAGACTGGTGGCTCCATCCATGCCACCTAGCCACCTCCAACAGGAGCCCAAGAATAAGAGGTGCCCCCCAGTCGTTACAGCCAACAGCATTGGGTGCTCAAAGTCTGGCTGCAAAAGCTACCCAGCTACGAGCTCTAACGAACAGGGATACACTTTCCTCCTGGACACTCAGGTGCAGCCGTCAGACCCATCTTGCTCAGCATGTGTCCCTTGCTACAGCCAGATGCCTGTGCCTACACCAATCACCCATCCCTGTCTAGGACTGTAGGTGAGAGTCTGCACCACACACTTGGTGGCTGACTACCTGGACACCTGAGCTGAATTCATACAGGAGGAGTGGGCGGACTCCTTGGCTCACATACTTAGTGGCAGGTCTGGCCACCTGGTGGTAGGACGTTGGAGCTTTAGGGACACCAGTGATGGGGCAAGCTCACACAAGCAGCCTATCTGGGCATATCAAAACAAAGCAACACAAGAAGCTAGGACACAGTAAGCAAACATAAAATAAATAAATATAATAACGTATTGATGGCTCAGAGACAACAGTCAATATCAAATTACATGAACAGGCAGACCATGATGGCTTCAGTAAGCTCCCAAAATAAAGAATCTAGAAATTTTCCAGGGGAAAAAAATTTCTTGGAATTACCAGAGGCAGAATACAGAAGATTAATATACAGAACTTATCAAGAAATCCGGAAGGAAATTAGGCAAAACACAGAACATGCAATAGACAAACTTAAAAAAGATTAGAGAAGAGCATAATGACAAATTTAATGGGCTGCAAGAATCCATAGAGAGACAGCAATCAGAAATCCAGAAGATTAACAATAAAATTTTAGAATTAGACTTTTCAATAGAAAGTCATAGGAACAGAATTGAGGCAATGGAAGTCAGAATTACTGAGATTGAAAACAAAGCACTTGACACCAACTTATTTGAGGAAAAATCAGATAAAATAATTTAAAAAATGAAGAAACTCTAAGAATTTTGTGGGATTCTATCAAGAGGAATAACCTATGGGTGACTGGAGTATCAGAACGGGGTGAGGGGGTGGATAACAGAAAATGCAGAGAGAATTGTTGAAGATTTGTTGGCAGAAAACTTCGCTGATATCATGAAAGATGAGACGATATGTATCCAAGATGCTCATTGAATCCTACATGAGGTAGATCCCAAAAGAAAGTCACCAAGACATATTATAATCAAACTTGCCAAAACCAAAGATAAACAGAGAATTTTAAGACTGGCTAGGGATAAATGAAAAGTCATCTACAAAGGAGAGTCAATAAGAATAAGCTCTGACTACTCAGCAGAAACCATGCAGGCAAGAAGGCAATGGGAAGACATATATAAAGCCTTGAAGGAAAAAAACTGCCAGCCAAGAATTACATATCCAGCAAAACTGTCTCTCAAACATGATGGCGAAATTAAGTCATTTCCAGATAAACAGAAGTTTAGGGAATTTGCAAAAACCAAACCAAAATTCCAAGAAATACTAAACGGAGTCCTCCAGTTAGAAAATCAATAACATCCGATAACAACCCAAGATTAGAACAGGACAGAGCAAGCAGATATCAACCCAGATAGGGAAGTCACACAAATAAATCAAAGCTTAAACAGAAAATAGGGAAACAGAGATGTCAATACGTAAAAGATGACACCATTAAAACAAAAAAGAGGAACTAAAAAATGTAGACATAGATTTTTCATATGGAAAGGAAGTCAAGGCGATATAAAGAAATAAAAGACTGGTACAAACTTAGAAAAATAGGGGTAAATATTCAGGTAACTGTAATGGTTTGAATTATGTCCCCAAAAAAATGTGTGTATCAGTTTGGCTAGGCCATGATTCCTGGTAATGTGTGATTTTCCTGTATGTTGTAAACCTGCCTCTATGATGTTAATGAGGGAGGATGGGTGGCAGTTGTGTTAGTAAGGCAGGACCTGATCTACAAGACTGGATTGTGTCCTGAGGCAATCTCTTGAGATATAAAAGACATAAGTGAGCAGTGAGACAGGGGGACCTCATACCATCAAGAAAGCAGTGCGGGGAGCAGAGCACGTCCTTTGGACCCGGGTCCCTGTGCTGAGAAGCTCCTAGTCTGGGGGAACACTGATGAGAAGGCCAACAGAGAGAAAGCCTTCCCCTGGAGCTGATGCCCTGAATTTGGACTTTTAGCCTACTTTGACTGTGAGGAAATAAACTTCTTTTCATTAAAACCATCCACTTGTGGTGTTTCTGTTATAGCAGCACTAGATGACTAAGACAGTAACCACAAAGGAAACTAACATTCATACACATTAAAATAAAAAACAAGAAAAATATAAAGACTCCACAAATACAAAATCAACAACAACGAAAAAGATGAAAAGAAAATACATAAAGAAAAATGACTCAGCACAGAAAATTAAGTGGAACAAAGAAACTGTCAACAACACACAAAAAATGACATCAAAATGACAGCACTGAAACTCATACCTATCAATAATTATGCTGAATGTAAATGGGCTAAAAGCACCGATAAAGATACAGAGAGTGGCAGGTTGGGAAAAAAGCGATCCATCTATATGCTGCCTACAAGAGTCACACCTTAGACTTAAAGACACAAGCAAACTAAAACTCAAAGGATGGAAAAAAATATATCAAGCAAACAACACTCAAAAAAGAGCAGGAGTGGCAATACTAATCTCTGACATAACAGACTTTAAAGTAAAACCCATGACAAAGGATAAGGAAGGACACTATATAATGATTAAAGGGTCAATACACCAGGAGGACATAACTATATTAAACATTTAAGCACCCAATGACCAGGCTCCAAAATACATAAAACTCTAACAGCATTAAAAAGAGAGATAGACAGCTCCACAATAGTAGTAGGAGACTTCAACGCACCACTTTCTGTGAAGGACAGAACATCCAGAAAGAAGCTCAACAAAGACACGGAAGATCTAAATGCTGCAATCAACTAACTTGATCTCATAGACATAAACCGAAAACTTCACCCAGCAACAGCCAAGTATACTTTCTTTTCCAACACACATGCAACATTCTCCAGAACAGACCACATATTAGGCCATAAAGCAAGCCTTAACAAAATCCAAAGCACTGAAATATTACAAAGCATCTTTTCTGACCATAAAGCCATAAAAGTAGAAATCAATAACAGAAAAAGCAAGGAAAAGAAGTCAAACACGTGGAAACTGAACAACACCTTGCTCAAAAACTACTGGGTTATAGAAGAAATCAAGGATGAATAAAGAAATTCATAAAATCAAATGAGAATGAAAACACATCCTACCAGAACCTTTGAGACACAGCAAAAGCAGTGCTCAGAGGTCAGTTGACAGCAATAAATGCACATATCCAAAAAGAAGAAAGGGCCCACATCAAAACATTAACCTACAACTCAAACAGGTAGAAAGAGAGCAGCAAAAGAAGCCCTCGGGTGCCAGAAGAAAGGAAATAATAAGAATTCAAATAGAATTAAATGAAATAGAGAATAGAAAAACAATTGAAAGAGTGAACAAGACCAAAACCTGGTTCTTTGAAAAGATGAATAAAATCAATAAACTATTGGCCAAACTGACAAAAGAAAAACAGGAGAGGAAGCAAATAACCTGTATAAGAAATGAGATGGGTGATATCACAATAGACCCAGCTGAAATTAAAAGAATCAAAGCAGAATACTATGAAAAATTGTACTGTAACAAATTAGAAAACTTAGAGGAAATGGACAAATTTCTAGAAACTCGCTACCTACCTAAACTAACATAAACAGAGGTAGAACAACTAAATAAACCTATAACAAAAGAAGAGATTGAAAAGGTAACTTAAAAACTCCCAACAAAAAAAAAGCCCTGGCCCAGATGGCTTCACTGGAGAATTTCTACCAAACTTTCAGAGAAAGTTCTAAAGGTATTTCAGAGCACAGAAAAGGATGGAATACTCCTAAACTCATTCTACGAAGTGAGCATAACCCTGATACCAAAACCAGGTAAAGACACCACAAAAAAAGAAAATTACAGACCAATGTCCCTCATAAACATTAACACAAAAATCCTCAACAAAATTCTAGCCAATAGAATTCAGCAAGATATAAAAAAAATAATTCACCATGATCAAGTGGGATTTATACCAGGTATGCAAGGATGGTTCAACATTAGAAAAGCAATCATTGTAATCCATCACATAAATAAAACAAAAGATAATCACCACATGATCTTATCAGTCAATGCAGAAAAGGCATTTGACAAAGTCCAACACCCATTCATGATAAAAACTCTCAACAAATAGAAGAGAAATTCCTCAACATTATTAAGAGCATTTATACAAAGCCAGCAGCCAACATCATCCTAAATGGAGACAGTCTGAAAACATTCCCCTTGCGCACAGGAACTAGACAAGAATGCCCTTTATCACCACTCTTATCCAACATTGTGCTGGAGGTCCTGGCCAGAGCAATTAGGCTAGAAAAACAAAATAAAGGGCATCCAAATTGGTAAGGAGGAAGTAAAAGTTTCTCTATTTGCAGATGATATGATCTTAGACACAGAAAACCGCAAAGAATCCACAAGAAAACTACTGGAACTAATAGAAGATTTCAGCAAAGTTTCAGGATACAAGCTAAACATACAAAAATCAATTGGATTCCTTTACACCAACAAAGAGAACTCTGAAGAGGAAATCACCAAATTAATACCATTTACTATAGCCCCCAAGAAAAAAAAATAGGGATAAATCCAACCAGAGACGTAAAAGACCTATACAATGAAAACTACAAGACACTACTGCAAGAAACCAAAAGAGACCTGCATAAGTGGAAAAACATACCTTGCTCATGGATAGGAAGACTCAACATTGTGAAAATGTCAATTCTACCCAAAGCGATCTACAGATACAATAGAATCCCAATCCAAATTCCAACGGCATTTTTTAATGAGATAAACAAATCACCAACTTCATATGGAAAGGGAAGAGTTCCGGTATAGGTAAAGCATTGCTCAAGAAAAAAACAAAGTGGGAGGCCCCACACTACCTGACTTTAGAACCTAGTATACCACCACAGTAGTCAAAACAGCCTGGTACAGGTACAACAACAGATACATAGACCAATGGAACAGAATTGAGAATCCAGACATATATTCATCTGCCTATGAGCAGGTGATATTTGACAAAGGCCCAAAGTCCGTTAACTGGGGAAAAGACAGTCTCTTTAACAAATGGTGCTGGCATAACTGGATATGCATCTGCAAAACACTGAAACAAGACCCATACTTCACACCATGCACAAAAATTAACTCAAAATGGATCAAATACCTGAATATAAAATCTAAAATGATGAAGATCATGGAAGGAAAAATAGGGACAACGCTAGAAGCCCTAATACATGGCATAAACAGAATACGAACCATAAGTACAATGCACAGCACCAGAAGAGAAACTAGCTAACTGGGAGCTCCTAAAAATCAAACATTTATGCTCATCGGAAGACTTCACCAAGAGTCAAAAGACAAACTACAGACTGGGAAAACATTTTTGGCTACAACAAATCCGATCAGCGCCTAGTCTCTAAAAGATACTGCAAGACTTCAACAACAAAAAGACAAATAACTCAATTAAAAAATGGGCAAAGGATATGAACAAGCACTTCGCCAAAGAAGAAATTCAGGCAGCTAACAGACAAATGAAGAAATGCTCACAATCATTAGCCATTAGAGAAATGCAAGTCAAAACTACAATGAGATACCATCTCACCCCAATAAGGCTAGCGTTGATCCAAAAAACACAAAATAATAAATGTTGGAGAGGTTGTGGAGCGACTGGAACACTTGTATGCTGGTGGTGGGAATGTAAAATGGTACAACCACTTTGGAAATTGATGTGGCACTTCCTTAAAAAGCTAGAAATAGAAGTAGCATACGATCCAGCAATCCCACTCCTTGGAATATATTCTAGAGAAATAAAAGCTGTTACACGAATAGATGTATGCACACCCATGTTCATTGTAGCACTGTTCACAATAGCAAAAAGATGGAAACAACCTAGGGGCCCATCAATGGATGAATGGATAAACAAATTATGGTATATTCACACGAGTACTACGCAATGATAAAGAACAATGAAGCTGTAAAACATCTTATATCACGGAGAAATCTGGAGGGCATTATGCTGAGTGAATTTAGTCAGTCACAGAAGGACAGATATTGTAAAAGAACTCAAGAAAAGGTTTAAACACAGAAGAAAACATTCTTTGCTGGTTACAAGGGTGGGGAGGGAGGATGAGGGTTATTCACTAACTAGATAGTAGACAAGAATTTACTTAGGTGAAGGGAAGGACAGCACACACTACAGGGGAAGTCAGCACAACAGGACTAAACCAGAGCTAAGAAGTTTCCTGAATACAACCAAACACTTCGAGGGACAGAGTAGAAGGGGCAAGAGTCTGGGGACCATGCTTTCAGGGGACATCTAGGTCAATTGGCATAACAAAGTTTGTTAAGAAAATGTTCTGCATCCTACTTTGGTGAGTGGTGTCTGGGGTCTTAAAAGCTAGCAAGCAGCCAAATAAGATGCATCAATTGGTCTCAACCACCTGGAGTAAAGGGGAATGAAGAACACTAAAGACACAGGAAAGTACTAGCCCAGGAGACAGAAAGGCCCTCATAGACCAGAGACTTCATCGGCCTGAGACCAGAAGACCCAGATGGTGCCCAGCTACCACCGATGACCACCCTGACAGGGAACACAACAGAGAGTCCCTGAGATGTGGGGAAAGGGTGGGATGCAGAACTCGAATTCTGGTAGAAAAAGAAACAAACTTAATGGTCTGACTGAGACTGGAGGAACCCCAGAAAGCATGGCCCCTATACTCTCTGTCAACCCAGAACTAAAACAATTCCTGAGGCCAACGGTTCAGACAAAGATTGGACTGGACTGTGGGACATAAAATGATACTCGTGAAGAGTGTGCTTCTTAGCTGAGGTAGATACATGAGACTAAATGGGCAGCTTCAATCTGGAGGTGAGATGAGAAAGCAGAGAGTTAGGAGCTGGTTGAATGGACACGGGAAATAGGGTGGAAAGGAGGAGTGTGCTGTCACAGTGTAGGGAGAGCAACTAGGGTCACATAATGTATGTATAAATTTTTGTATGAGAGACTAACTTGAATTGTAAACTTTCACTTAAACTACAACAATAAAAGAAAAAAAAAAAGCCAAATTAGACCCATTGTTTCTATAGCAATGATTCCTACCTTTGATTCTGTGTGGTTATGAAATCTTCCATAGCTTATCTAGTAATGATAACACGTGAATTTGTATTAATCTAAAAAAAAAACAAAAAACCTGCCATCAAGTGGATTCCAATTCATAGTGACCCTGTAGAGCAGAGTAGAACTGCCCACAGGGTTTTAAGGCTATAATCTTTATAGAAGCCAACTGTCACATCTTTCTCCCTCATAGCAGCTAATGGGTTTAAACTGGTTCAAACCGGTAACCTTTTAGTTAGCAACCCAGAGCTTAACCACTGCGCCACCAGGGCCCCTGACATTGATCTAGGGCTTCTCCTCACCCAACTCTGTAGGCCTGATAAGGGGCAGTTCTACTCTGTGAGTCAGAATCGACTAGCCGGCTTTTTGTTTTCTTTTGGTTTTGGTAGACCTGATGACAACGGATGTTTTACAGACATTTTAAATGATTGCTTAAAAATCTAAAGGTGGTACTGTGAAGTTGAAAGTGAGAAACTTTAATCCAGTGTCTATCACTTAAAGAACTGTTTTCCAGTCACTACCATGAGTCTTAATAAGCACTTTTATCAACAATGAGAATTAAATAAAGTATATGTGGTAGTACCTAGTACTCAGGAGGTACCCAATAGTTATTTTTCCTTTACTATCAAACAATAACTCACAATGCAAAAACAAGGAAACGCTGCACCATAATGTTAACGTACACCCAAGTTTCTGGGATTTTCCTCTCAGTGTCAAAGTGCCCCTTTGAACCTAACCAAAAATCAATAGATCAAGAGGGGAAAAAAGGAAGTTCTGGGGCGTGCATTTATCCCACGCTGCCTAGACCGCCACGTTGGAACTCAAAAAAGCGTCTCTGTTTAGCGAAGGACTTAAAACATCCCCTCCAACTGTTTCCCGGACTGGGCGTTCCCACCCGGAAGGGGCCGTCCCGGCCCCGCCCCCGCCCCGCCTCGCCCTCCTGTAGCACGGCTGCGCAAACTTCCCTCTTCAGCCGCCATAGGCCGCCGGGGGTCAGTAGCGCGTCCCCATTGGTTGGGTGTGTTTAGCGCCAAAACGCGGACCGGTTGCGGAAGCGAGGAGCAGGAGCTAAGGGAACGGGAACGGTAGGAGTGAGGGTACTGCGGGTCCGGCGATCGTTTGGCTTGAGAACGGGCGGTTGACGAGGCCGCAGGACCGGGGTGCGTCCGCCATGTTCTGTGAAAAGGCCATGGAGCTGATCCGCGAGCTGCACCACACGCCGGAAGGGCAGCTGCCCGCCTTTAATGTGAGGGGGGAGAGGAGCAGAATAGGGGGATGGGGCGGGGGCGGGGCCGGGGGAGAGCTCGGGGTGGGCGGGGCCTGGGCTGATCCGATTTCGCGCGGTTCTACGAATGCCTCTCCTGGAGGGTTTACTTTCCCATCGCGCCAATTTTGGACCACAGCATGACAAAATACTGGAGCAAAAAGAGAACATTGGTGTATACTGCTCAGCGATTTGAGTTCCTCATATGACTGTATCTCCTTTAGTGTTTTTCCATTTTAGCTTTGTTGCTGTTCCTTTGTGTAACCAAAACATTTAATGATGGCCTGATAAATTAGCATTTTTTGCGCTTTCAGGCAGCGAAATGTAGTGATTAAAAGGTAGGCCTCTGAAGCCAGGCTGAGATTCTGGCTCTGTTGGGTCAGTTTGGACCAGCTACTCGAGCTTTCTGTGCTCTAAATTTTCTCATCTGCAAAAATGGCGATGATGATGATCATAATAATACCCAGTTCATGGTGGTGGTGTTAGGTACGGTGGAGTCGGTTCCAACTTATAGCCACCATGTGCACCACAGAACCCTGTGTACAACAGAATGAAACACTGCGTGGTCCTGCGCCATCCTCATAATCGCTATCTTTTTGAGTCCATTGTTGCAGCCACTGTGTCAGTTCATCACGTTGAGGGTCATCCTCTTTTTTGCTGACTCTCTACTTTATCAAGCATGGTGTCCTCCAGAGACTGGTCCCTCGTGATAACATGTCCAAAGTGTATGAAACGAAGTCGTGGTCTCGTGAGGGTTAAATGAGTTGGTGCCCTGACCAATTCCTGGCACACTGTGAGGGCTAAGTCAAGATGTGCTGTTTCTGCTAGTATTGCTATTGTTAACTACTATTATTATTATGATTATTTTTCTACAACGACTACAAGACAGGAACGGTGCCAAGCACTTAACCTACATTATCTCTCCTTTGACGTCTAAGTTGTTGTTTTCCTTTTTTCCAGACATACAAAGGGAGACTTGAGATTAAGTAACTTCTGGGTGATGACATAGTCAGTAAGGGACAGAGCTAGAATTTGAATTCTGGCAGTCTTGCTCCAGATCCTGCACTATAAATGCTATAGTAGACTATCACAGGGCAGCCACTGTGTGGATGTCAGGAAGAGGAGCAGGAAAACAGATGAATAGAATGCAGTGTGGTGAGTGAAACCACAGAGTGTAGACCAGGAGGATAAAGGAGAAATGCCATTGTGAGCTGGAGCAGAGGAGGGGGGAGGCATTTGAGCCATGCCGAGAAGGATGAGTCCCCACTCAGAAGTGGGTGAGGCATCATCTACATCCGAGTTCAGGAGGAAGAGTCTTTTGAGAAGGTGATGAGTTTTGTTTTAAAAATTAAAGAGCACCTAGTCCAACAACTAGGTCATTTTACAGATGAGGAAACTGAGCCAGGAGAAATTGTGACTCAAGAGATCTCTCTGAACTCAGGGCATGTTGGAAGTCTTTGATACAGGTTTCCTAGATTCCAGTCTGTTGTTCTTTCAAATTCAAAACAGTTACTTCATTTAAAAAGTTAGGAGACAGCGGTGGAAAGTTCATTAGAGATGCTGGAATGCAGGGGGTATGTAGGTGCAAAAATATGGCTCCACACTGTGGTTGGAGACTTTAGGGGTCATGGTACATGTGAGGACACAGGCCCACAGAGGCAGAGTAACTTGCCACACAGGGGTGGCCTTGGAACCCAGCTCCTTCAACCCTGAGTTTAGCACTCTTTTAAACTGAAAAAGTATTTTGAGATAGTTGTGTTGGTTTACCACTGAGACCTTTGGGGGCCAGAGGTGGTTCTTAACCAAACCAAAACCAAACTCATTGCTGTCAAGGCGATTCTGACTCATCGCAACCCTCTAGGCAGAGTAGAACTGCCCCATTGGGTTTCTAAGGCTGTGGTCTTCACAGAAGTGGACTGCCACATCTCTCTCCTACAGAGTGGCCAATGAGTTCCAACCCCCTGTCTTTTGGTTAGCAGCTGAGTACTTTAACCACTGTGCCACCAGGGCTCCTCTTCAGGCAGGTCTTAAAAAAAACCAAACCCTGTTGCTGTTGAGTTGTTTTTGACTCATAGTGACCCTATAGGACAGAGTAGAACTGCACCATACTATTTCCAAGAAATAGCTGGTGGATTCAAACCGTCAACCATTTGGTTAGCAGCCAAAGTCTTAACCACTGTGCTGCCAGAGGCGGGTCTTAGAAGTTGTAAAATTAATCCCTGTTTTAGGTCTTAGTTTGGTGGAGCACCTTTTGTTTCATTAGAGCCTTCCACTGACGATCCCACCCAGTTTGTCAGGTAAGTCAGCAGCCTGGGAGACTCACCTGTGAGGGTGGACTACTCTGACACAAATGGAGCAGAAGATGGAGGACTGGTCTGAGGGTGAACAGGCTCACCACCCACGCAGGCTTTCAAGAACCTGCCCCTGGAGAGAGGAGAGTCAGCTGATTAGCTGCTTATCCCACAGGTGCACAGGTCTGCCTTGTTCATTCCAGAATATCTCGTGGTTAGGTGCTATGCTCGGTAAGCTGACGTGATCACCTACTTTTTATATCCAGAACTGGTAATTTTCTCTAGGAAAATTATCTTAGGCTCCTAGGGGCTTACAGCCTAAGTTGGGGGCACAGGACAGATATGATTCCCACTAGAGATAAAAATTTAAACCTGAAAGTTCATGTATATTTTGTGAAACTACTTCTCACTAGATTTATATATGCCTGCAGATCTATTAATTGCACAAGGGTTTTTTATTTAAAACAGTACTTGTTAAACAAGGGGAATATTTAACTGAATTCTAATAAATCATGGTCTTTTTTTTAACCAGCTAATGAAAGGAAGGTAAAAGTTGCTCTTCGTTCACCAGGAACAGTATCTTTCCTTGTATTTGAGCAGTATTCAGTAGTTGATTTTGTAATTATACCAGTAGTGCCAAAACATCTTTGCTAATGCATGTATTTTGGCTCTAAAAGTATATGGGGTCACTTCTCTTCAGACGGAGCCCTGGTAGTGCAGTGGTTAAAAGCTGGCTACTAACCAAAAGGTGGACAGTTCAAATCCACCAGCCGTTCTTGGAAACCCTGTGGGGTGGTTCCACTCTGTCCTATGGGGTCTCTCTAAGTAGGTATCGACTTGACAGGAACGAGTTTGGTTTGATTTCTCTTCAGATGGTTGACAAACCTATTGTTTAACAGTTATGAATTTCAAAATTCTGAAGTCTTATCCTTCCAAGGGAAAAAAAAAGTTTGCTTCAAGGTGGATAGTAGGAAAAACGCCTTTGGCCTTTTCTTATTCTTGAAGTACAAAGCAAAATACTGTTCCTTTTTTCCTTTTTTTTGGTAGTAACCTTTTAAGACCTTTTTTTTCCTCAGTTAATAATAAATTATTTATGTACTTTTGTCATGCTTGATTGTGTCTATAGGGCTATTGATTTTTGATGAGATATATAAATATGAGTCTGAATCGACTTGATGGCAACAGGTTTGGTTTTTTTTATGTATATAAATCAAGGATAAATATAGTACAGATACAATTGGCTTCGGGGAATTAATGAATGCATATCAATATCATTTTATATATTCTAGGAGGATGGACTCAGGCAAATTCTGGAAGAGATGAAAGCTTTATATGAACAAAACCAGTCTGATGTGTAAGTTTTGATAAGATTGATATTTTAAAACCGTTTAAGAAATAAGATATTGACTCAGATAACCTTGTATCATATTTTGGGGTTTTTTTGTTTGTTTTTAATTCTCTATATACTTGATTATATTCTAGCATACAAAGTAGCACAGAACTAGAGGGATTTGTATTGGTCATTATTGTATCCATAAGGAGAATGCTTAATAAATATTTGTTTGACTGATACGACTTGACAGGAATTAGGGCAGAATTAAAGAGATGAGATTCAAGCAAATAAAAACCCTACCAAAGTGGAATACGTATATCATTTTCACTGTTTGTCTTCATTAATAGATGCCTTCAGGGCTCCTAATAGATGCCTTAGTGCATTTGGTAAAGGGAGAATGGGCAATTTGTAAACATCGTAGGAGCAGCAGTGATTTATGGTAGCTTGAGTGGAGTTTACTGAGAACTAGTGCTGCAAAAGACTATAGCTCAGGAGGGCTCTAGACTTATTAAGAGCCGAGCATGGTATTTGCACAATGGAAAATTTGGGTTGTAAGACACATTAATAGGCTCCTATGACTTGGTGAAAAGTACCAATGAAAGAGTACTAGGTAATGGTTTGAAGTTGAGGTTTTCAGGACCTTAACCTAGAGAGAAGTCTGACTCTGTGACATGTGGTTTCATCTTTGGCCTTGTTAGGTCCAGTGTTTTTTCAGTTACTTGGATACAGAAGTCAGTGGCATGCTGATAAGATTTATAGAACACAAAAGCATAGGAGCATTTCCAACTGCTATGTTTGAGGATAGATAGAGAAAAATCTTTACAAACAAAATGGGGAAGTAAGTGACAGGTTCTGAACCTTGCATTAAATGTGAGATAAATGTCCTAAAATTTGGTCCCCAAGCCATTCATCCATTCAACCAACAAATATTTATTAAACAATTAACATGCCAGTGAGTGGCTCTGGTAAGCCACACAGTCAAGATTCCTGCCCTCATGGCACTCACAGTGTAGTGGGGAAGACAGATATTAAATACAGATAGACAAAAAAACCTAGTTACATTTGGAATACTTGTGAAGGAAAATAACAGAGTGATGTGAGAGAAAAACAAATTGAAGACATAATTTAGACTGTGTTTTAGTTATCTAGTGCTGCTATAACAGAAATATTGCAAGTGGATGGCTCTAACAAACAGAAGTTTATTCTCCCACAGTCTAGTAGGCCAGAAGTCTGAATTCAGGGCACCAGCTCCAGGAGAAGGCTTGCTTTCTTTGTCGGCTCTAGAGGAAGGTCCTTGTCGTCAATCGTCCCATGGATTAGGAGCTTCTCTGCATAGGAACTTCGAGTCCAAAGGACTTGCTTTCCCCCCCGCTTCTGTTTCTTGGTGGTATGAGGTCCCCTGTCTCTCTGCTTGCTTTTCTCTTTTTTATCTCAAAAGAAATTGGCTTAAGACACAATCTAATCTCGTAGATCTCATCAACATAACTGCCGCTAATCCATCTCATTAACATCATAGTGATAGGATTTATGACACAGGAAAATCATAGCGGATGACAAAAAGGTGGATAATCACACAGTGCTGGGAATCATGGCCTAGCCAAATTGATACACATGTTTTGGGGGACACAGTTCAATCCATGACAAACTGAAAGGCAGGAAAGTTCTCTCCAAGGAAGGGATGTTTTGGCTACGGCCTGAGGAGAAGCAGGTTTGAGCGAGGCAATAATTGTGGGGAGAAAGCATTCAGGGCAGAGGGAACAGGTCTGCCACAGCCTTGAATTATGAGAGAGGACAGGATGCTCGTGCAACCGATACCAGAGGAAGGCCAGTGTGACTGAAGTTTAGCAGGGGGCCCAAGTGACACTCGAGATTTTTAAGTTTGTGGGTGGGTGGTGGCACGTTATGTTTTAGGTAATCTGGCCACCATGTGGACTGAGGCTAAGAGTGGAGGGAGGCACACTGGTCAGGAGACTGTTGGCATCACCCAGGTGGTAGAAGATTGACCCATACTGGAGTAATGACAGAAGGTAAAGAGTGAACAGGTGAGAGAAATATTTCAGAGGTAGCAAAGCAGGCCTTGGTCCTGGAGGGTAGAGGAAGGAATAATTCTCCTGTATTTGTACCATTTGCAAATTCATGATTCAAAATTCTGTCCCCCATCCTCTTGGTGTCCTGGGAAAACAATCACTGTTAGCAATTCCTGGTTAGTTATTTGTCAGAAGAAATCTTTTCCTTTTTAATTACCCATGTGTAAATGTGATTTTTTTTTTTTTTTAAGGACATCCTTATGTACTTAATAAAGTACTTGGTGTTAGGTGGGTGTATTTTATTTGTATAATGTGGAGAATAAATCTGACTCGTAGGGTGGCAGAACAGAGCTAGAAGGCGTGACAGGACGGGATGTGCATTTTGCCTCTATTTTCAGGGTTTAGTACGGTGCCTGGAATGGAGCATGGGTGAATCCTTTTCGTATTTATCCAGTTGCTTTAAAAACTCCAAAGTGAGTTGGTTTTAAAATGTGACGCCTGTCTAGTGTCTAAGGAGATGTACGTTTTATAGGGTGAAACCAAAATTTTCTCCCTGTCTGTGTGAATAAAACTGAAGTATAGCACATAAATATAGTTGGGGATCAGCCAATATTTGTTGAATGAGTGAAGAACCATACTGACTCCATTTTAACTTACTTTATCATAGCAAGGATTAGGAAGTACCACCAAAAGAGGAGTACTACGTGTAATAAAAACATGATGTAAGACCATACTGTTAGGTACATGATGTTAGGCTTGTCTCTTACCCCAGCATGATAAACGAATTCCAGAAGTGTAAACACGATGTCTGTCTTTTGGAAATAATAGAGATCTATCAGCGTGCAAAAATGCAGAGTGCCAAATGGTTAAATGAAATGTATCTGGTATAGTATCATTTTAGACAAGTTAGTTAACTTTTGGCTTTGTTTTTTTTATCTTTTAACATTTTAATAAAAGTTCTGAAATGAAGCAGGCACAGTTTGCTTAGGTTAACTGTTAAACACAAGTGGGTAAAAATGGGCATGTACGTCAGTGGTTAGTTGGCTTTGAAAAATATCATTGGAAAAAAAAATCTGATTTAAATTTTCTTACTCTGAAATGTGCATGTTTGTCCTTTTCCTCTTTAAATGCTCTTACCAGGAATGAAGCAAAGTCAGATGGACGAAGTGATTTGATACCAACCATCAAATTTCGACACTGTTCTTTGTTAAGAAATCGACGCTGCACTGTAGCATACCTGTAAGCTGTTCCATATTTGCTTGCAGTGGCAGGGGACAAAGGAGAGTTTTCCATGTGGTTTCCCAGTTAAGTTTCAAGTTGACAGCAAGAGATCTTAGATTTGTCTCTCCCTCTATAAATACTCTAAATCTTTTTTTCTAGTTGTAAAATGTTTTATTGTAAAAAATTGCAACATTCACAAAAGCAGGAAAAATGATATAATGAACCCCTTGGAGCCATCAAATAGACTTAACAATTTTTAACATTTTGCCCTGATTTATTTATTTATGCTAATCTGTTTTAAAGCAAATACCAAGCATTGTAACATCTCACCACTAAATACTTAGCATGCACCTCTAAGAAATAAGGGCCTTTCTGATCTTTTCTCACATAACTGCTGTCTTGTCATGCTTACCACAATGAACAATGCCTCAGTGGGATTAATCCAGTCCAGACTCATATTTTCTGGTTGCCCCAAAGATGTCTTAAGTCCACACACGACAGCTTGGTTGGTGTTAAGTCTTGCATTTTTCCTAATGGAACAATTTCTGATCCCCTTCATTCTTCTTGTGCTGTCTAATACCCTCTTAATGTCCTAGGTATGACCGGTTACTTCGAATCAGAGCACTCAGGTGGGAATATGGCAGTGTCTTGCCAAATGCTTTACGATTTCACATGTCTGCCGAAGAAGTAAGTCAGCACCGTTATTCACGTTCATGAGTTCGGAAAAATGCTGAGGTTCTGGCATTGTCCTGTAATAGTATTTAATGGTATTTTTCTTTTTGATTTTAACAGTGACTTCAGCAGTTTTTGAACTGTATTCAGTATTTATCGTGATGGGGAATTTTAAAAAAAAAACCATTGCTGTCAAGTCAGAGTAGAACTGCCCCATAGGGTTTCCATGGCTATAAATCTTTATGGAAGCATATTGCAACATCTTTCTCCCTCAGCAGATTACCACATCTTTTTCCTTCGGGGCGGCTGGTGGGTACCACCTGCTGACCTTTCAGTTAGCAGCGGGGTGCTTAACCACTGTGTCTCCAGGGCTCCTTCTGGGAAAGGAATACAAAAAAAAAAAAAAAAGTTGCTATCGAGTAGATTTTGACTCATGTTGACCCTATAGGACAGAGTAGAACTGCCCCATAAGGTTTCCAGGGAGCAGCTGGTAGATTCAAACTGCTAACCTTGTGGTTGGCAACTGAGCTGTTAACCACTGTGCCACCAGGGTTCAATTCTATTATTAACAAAATAAAGGGTCCTATTTATTTATTAGTAATTCATCAGTGGGATTAAAAAACTGGCATCATTATTTAGAGATTTTCCATAAAATATATTCGTACATTCCTGATCAGCATGAATATTTGTAATGAAACTTGATCTGTCCTGTCACTGAGGTACATGCTAGCCCAATATTTAAGGACATAGGATTGAAGTCTGCCACACTTGGGTTCAAATCCTGACTCCGCTTCTGCTGCTTTCTAATCCTGGGCAAGTAACCTGATCTCTCTACGACTTAATTCCCTCATTTACAAAATGGGGTTATAGTACCTCCTATTACAGGGTCCTTACAGGGTGATTCAGGCCGCCCATGTGGAACACAGCATAGGACAGGATGTAATTGATAAATGCTAATGGTTATTACATGAGTTTAGCATAGTACATCGCTTAGGAAAGCAAGCATTCAGTGTGTTTGCCATGAGCTTCTGTACATTTTTTAAAATGGCAGTCTACTTGCTAACAAACTAAGTTTCATTGCTTTGTTTTCATTGTCTGTGTTCTGGAGAAACATGACTAATCCCTACCTCAGACTTTCAGGGTAACTGCAGAATGATTATATGTTAGTAGTTCAGTTTTCAATTTCTTATTTCCACGGTCTTTGTGCCTGAAACTACTTACATTAATTGAACTTTGGGATATGTCTTGTTTATTACAGTGAAATGAACAGAACACCATGTTATTTCTCTAAGGACAGTAGCTGCAATGATTTTTCTCATACAGTATTTTACATTAGTATATGTCCTGTAGGATTTTATCCTAAAATTTAAATAGTCAGTAGATTAGTAGATAAATTAGTAGATAATTAGTAGATTAAACGTAGATAAAGAAATGCTCAGGTTTGTCATGCATAAACTTATTTAGTTTATTGCAAGGTAGTGATGGCAAAGCACACAAGTAAGACCTCAAGACACTCATTTTAAAACTGGAGAATCAGAATTAACAATTACAGTGTTAGTTTAATGGTTAGTCCCAATCTTTAGACTTCAGACACTTTTATGAGCGGTCTCGGGAGGAAGGCTTGACCACAGCTCGAACTCAGTGGAGGTCCCCTGTAGCCAGGGTCCAGAGTTGACAGCAGGCAGAGTCTCTGCGAGCTCTCGGTCTTTAGAGAGAGTCAGAGTGTGAACCAAAATTCACTATACGTATGTGAATTTTTAACTTTGGCCTCACACGATAAGGGCTAGGTGATACCACATTTAACAAAGACTAGTGTGTCACTTTTTTTTTCTTTAACGACAGTTAGGGAATTGTTTACAACTTGAAGGTGCCCAGGTAGAGCAGTGGTTGAAGTGCTCAGCTCCTACGGAATTGTCAGAGGTTCGAACACCAGCCTCTCTCCACGGGAGAAAGATGTGGCAGTCTGCTTCCATAAAGATTTACAGCCTTGGAAACCATATGGTGCAGTTCTCCTCTGTCCTATAGTGTTGGCTGTGAGTCGAAATCGACTGGATGTGAATGGGTTTGCTTTGGTTTTAGAGTCTCAAGCCACCTTACAGAGATACAATTTAGTGTCATAATTCCTTTATCATTATCGTGTGTGTGCTGAGCCAACTTAGGGAGGTTTCTATCATATCATGTATGGAACAAGCTAACTTAGGTGTTTATCATGTCATGTATGTGACAAGCCAATTTAGGGAGGATTAACTATATGTTACATCATTGCAACATACTTTATATTTTCTTATTTCTAGTTTAGAAATTCCCTATCTGGTTATGAGTTATAGTTTCTTTATCATAGAACATGGGTGCAGTGGCGATGTCTAGAGGTTCTTACCACATTCTTCTGGTTATCAATTTCTAAAGTTAGAAATTTTCTAAATAATTCTCTTTTTTTCCCTCACTGTAATTCCTTTATTTTTTGTATATAAGTGTTGTATCAACACTACAACCATAAAGAATGCAATTGCAAGTACTATATTTTTTAGTTTGGGGAGATCATAGTCTACAGACTGATTTACTTATGTTAGACAAGATTAACCTCATTCAAAACTTAACTGCATTTTATAAATTCACATAAATGCAGAATTAAATGCAATTAAACATAAAATTCAATATCTTATTTTTTTTAATTCTTAAGTTATTAGGTTATAACTTTTTCTGCAGGCTTTTTTTCCTTTAATTATTAAAAAATATAACAGTTTTACCATCTAAGCATACATCCCTTTTTAATCCTCTTTAATCCCGTTTAATCATTTGTATTGTGCAGTCTAACTTATGTGTGTGTACAGGTGCACAAAACGAAGTCATACAGCTTAATGATGTATCGTTAAGAAACACCCTGGTCAAGGAATAACACATCCCAGCCCCAAAAGTTTTGTTCCTCCTGCCCAGTGGTCACCACTCTCCTGAGAGGAGACTAATCACTTTGTTGCTTTTTAAAATTTTATTTTACCACCTAAGCATGCATTCCTAAACACTATAGTGTTGTTCATTTTTTGAACTTTAAATAGGTTCACACAGTATTTATAATTTTGTGACCAGCTTCTTTCACTAAACATATTTTTTGAGATTCTACTATGTTGATGTGTAAGCTGTAGTTCATTTCTTTTCATTGCTGTGTATTATTCTAAGAAGAGACTGCAATTGATTGTTGATCCTGTTTCTAACTTCTGACTATGATGACCATTCTTCTTGTACATGTGGTAATAAGTACACATTTCTGGTATATTCCTGGGCATGGAATTGCTGGTAGAGGGACCATATATTTGAGTTTATGCCTGTTGTTCAGCATGATTTTTTTTTTTTATTGTACTTTAGATGAAGGTTTACAGGACAAACTAGCTTCTCATTAAACAATTAGTACATGTATTGTTTTATAACATTGGTTACCAACCCCACAACATGTCAGCACTCTCCCCTCTCAACATTGGGTTCCGTATTACCAGCTTTCCTGTCCCTTCCTGCCTTTTAGTCCTTGCTCCTGGGCTGGTGTGCCCCTTTAGTCTCGTTTTGTTTTATGGGCCTGTTTAATCTTTAGCTGAAGGGTGAACCTCGGGAGTGACTTCATTACTGAGCTAAAAGGGTGTCCAGAGGCCATACTCTCGGGGTTTCTCCAGTCTGTCAAGCCAGTAAGTCTGGTCTTTTTTTTGTGAGTTAGAATTTTCTTCTACATTTTTCTCCAGCTCTATCTGGGGCCCTCTGTTGTGATCCCTGTCAGAGCAGTCAGTGGTGGTAGCCGGGCACCATCTAGATATACTGGACTCAGTCAGGTGGAGGCCATGGTAGTTATGGTCTATTACTCCTTTGGACTAATCTTTCCCTTGGGTCTTTGGTTTTCTTCATTGTCCCTTGCTCCCGATGGGGTGAGACCAGTGGAGTATCTTAGATGGCCACTCACAGGCTTTTAAGACCCCAGACGCTACTCACCAAGGTAGAAGTAGAACATTTTCTTTATAAACTATGTTATGACAGTTGAGCTAGGTGTTCCTCAAGACCATGGTCCCCACAGCCCTCCGCCCAGCAGTTTGGTCCCTCAGGGAGTTTGGATGTGTCTATGGAGCTTCCATGGCATTTCCTTGTACAAGTTATGCTGGCTTCCCCAGTATTGCGTCCTGTCTTACCCTTCACCAAAGTTACCACTTACCTGTTATCTATTTAGTGTTCTTCCGTCCCCACCCATCCCTTCCCTCATAACCATAAAAGATTGTTTCTTTTTGTGTGTAAACCTTTTCATGAGTTTTTATAGTAGTGGTCTCCTACAATATTTGTCTTTCTGTGATAGACTTATTTCGCTCAGCATAATGCCCTCCAGATTCATCCATGTTGTACGATGATCCACAGATTCATCATTGTTCTTTATCGTTGCATATTACTCCATTGTGTGTATTTACCATAGTTTGTTTATCCATTCATCTGTTGATGGCATCTAGGTTGATTCCATCTTTTTGCTATTGTGCACAGTGCTGCAGTGAACATGGGTGTGCAAATGTCTATTTGTGTGACAGCTCTTATTTCTCTAGGATATATTCTTAGGAGTGGGATTGCTGGATCATATGGTATTTGTATATCTAGCTTTCTAAGGAAGTGCCATATTGTTTTCCAAAATGGTTGTACTGTTTTGCATTTCCACCAGCAGTGCATAAGAGTTCCTATCTCCCTGCAGCCTCTCCAACATTTGTCATTTTCTGGTTTTTTGATTGGTGCCAGTAATGCCGGGGTGAGATGGTGTCTCATTGTGGTTTTGATTTGCATTTTTCTAATGGCTAGTGATCACAGCCATTTCCTCATGTGTCTGTCGGCCACTTGAATGTCTTCTTTGGTGAAGTGTCTGTTCATTTCCTTTGCCCATTTTTTAATTGGATTATTTGTCTTTTGTTGTAGAGGCATTGAATTTTCCTGTAGATTTTAGAGATTAGACCTTTATCGGATTTGTCATTGCCAAGAATTTTTTTCCCACTGTGTAGGTTTTCTTTTTACTCTTTTGGTTAAGTCTTTTGATGAGCATAAGTGTTTAATTTTTAGAAGATCCCAGTTATCTAGCTTATCGTGGAGTTTGTATGTTGTTAGTTATGGTTTGTATCCTGTTAATTGGCATAATTATTAATATCTCTCTGCTTTCTTAAAAATGTCCTAAACTCTTTTTATAATAGGTTATATGAACAACATAAATTAAATGGTCACTGAAATACAGGCTTTTTCAACCTCAGCACTGTTGACATTTTGGGCTGTCCTGTGCATTGTAGGATGTTTAGCTGCATCCCTGGCCTCTACCCATTAAATACCAGTAGCACCACACTCCAGTTGTGAGAACCAAACATGTCTCCAGATGTTGCCAAATGTGCCCTGAGAGGCAGAATCGCCTCGGTAGAGAACGTAGAGAACCATTGGCTTAGTCTGTAGGATATGTATATTTTCACTAGATACTACCAAATAACTTTTCAAAGTGGTTGTCCCCTTTACCTTCCCATCAGCAGGATATGCAGGCTCCTGTTGCTCCATATCTGTTCCCATACATTGTCTGTCCTTCTATTTTTAGCCACTCTGGAGAGTATCTAGTGGTATCTCATTTTTATTTTAATTTGCATTTCACTGATGATTAATTGGGCTGAGCATCTTTTTATATGTTTATTGGCCATGTAGATATCCTCTCTGTGAAGTACATGTTCAAGACTAATTCATTTTTTTACTTTTCGTCCGTTTATAAGTTCATGAACATTTGGGTCTTTTTCTTATTGATTTGTAGGATTTCTTCATAAATTCTGTTTTTTTATGTCCTTTGTCAATTATGTGTGTTGCAGATATTTTCTGCACTTTGTGGTTTCCCTTTTCACTTTCTTAATGGCATCTTTTGATAAGCAAAAGTTCCAGATTATTCATCTGATCCAACTTACCAATTTTTTCCTCCATGGTTAGTTTTTTGTGTCTAATTTAAGAAATCATTTCCACTTAAAAGTTATGAGGATATTTTTCTGTGTAATCCTTGAGGAGTTATGGTGTTTTACCTTTTACCAAGAGATCTACAATGGAATTGATTTTTATGTATAATGTAGGAGTTAAGTTTCATTTTGAATATGGATATGGAGATGACCTAGCACCATTTATTGCAAAGATCCTCCTTTTCCCACTGCTTTGTGTGCCACCTTTGTCATAAATTGAGTGTCCACATATATGCGCATTTTGGAGGGATGGGGACTGTCTTAGTTATCTAGTCCTGCTATAACAAGTGGATGGCTTTAACAAAGAGAAATTTATTTTCTCACAGTCTAGTAGGCTACAAGCCCAAATTCAGGGCATCAGCTCCAGGGAAAGCTTTCTGTCTCTGTCGGCTCTGGAGGAAGGTTCTTGTCATCAGTCTTACCTTGGACTAGGAGCTTCTCTGTGCAGGGATCCTGGGTCCAAAGGACATGCTCTGCTCCCGGTGCTTCTTTCTTGGTGGTATGAGGTTCCCCACTCTGCTTGTTTCCCTTCCTTTTATCTCTTGTAAGATAGAAGGTGGTGCAAGCCACACCCCACGGAAACTCCCTTTACATTGGATCAGTGATGTGACCTTAGTAAGGGTGTTACAATTCCCCACTAATCCTCTTTAACATAAAATTACAGTCACAAAATGGAGGACAACCACACAATACTGGGAATCATGACCCAGCGAAATTGATACGCACATTTTTGGGGAGACATAATTCAATCCATGACAGGGACGTTCGCTTTTTTTCCATTAGTCTATTTGTTCTTGCACCAGTTCCACGCTGTTTTAATTATTGTAACTTTATAACATCTAGAGCAAGCCTTCTCATCTTGTTCTCCTTTTTCGAGAGCATCTCAACTGTTTTTGGCCGTTTGCATTTCCATATGAGTTTTACACTCAATTTGTCAAGTTCCATTTTTAAAAAATGTTAAGATTTTGATTGAGATTGAGTTGAATCTACAGATGAATTTGGCAAGAATTGACATTATTAGAACATTGAATCTTCTATCAACATCGTGTATTTTTAATTTCAACAATTTTTTTTAACAGATTTATTAAGATATAATTTACATACTATAAATTTCACCCTTGCAAAGCGTCCAGTCAGGTGGTTTTTAGTATATTCACAGAGTTATGCATTCATTATCACCATCTAATTTCAGAACATTTTCATTACCCCAAAAAGAAATGCCCTACCATTAGCAGTTCCTCCCAGTTCCCCCGCCCCTGGCTACTAGTAATCTACTTTCTACATTTATGGATTTACTTATTATAAACCTTTCATATAAATGGAATCATAAAATATGTGGCCTTTTGTGTCTTTCATTTTGATAATGTTTTCAAGATTTATCCATGTTGTACGTATCAGAACTTAATTCTAAAATATGGCTGAATAATATTCTGTTGTATGGATATACCGTATTTTGTTTATCCATTCATTAGTTAACTGGACACTTGTATTGTTTTCTCAACAATGTTTTACAGTTTTCAGAAATGGAGTCCACAAAGAGTTTAAAGAGATCATAATTCTGGAACTGTATTTTTCATGGTTTTGTTTCTGGTTGAATGTTTTCTAGGTCTGTATTAAATATGCTGGTTTGTAAGCTCTGTGAGAACAACAATTTTTTGTCCGTTTTGTTGAATGATCCATCCTCAGTACACAGACCATTGCCTGGCTCATAGAAGGCAACTAGTAGTGTTCGTTGTAGAAGTGAATGGATGGTCACACTCATGATCTGTGTGGGGCTATGTGCTGTTTTGAAGGAATGATTACACAATTTCTGCAAGCTTGTTTCCTTTGTAACTTGGTGAAATGACCGTTTTGTGTTTTCAGATGGAGTGGTTCAATCGTTATAAAAAGTCTCTTGCTACTTATATGAGATCATTGGGAGGAGATGAAGGTTTGGATGTTACACAGGATATGAAGCCTCCAAAAAGCCTATATATTGCAGTAAGTTTACCTCTTCAGAATGGGTTTTTATTCAATGTGTGTGTTATGCTACCTTTTATATAAGAAGGGAGTATATGAATATATAATAGTTTATATTAAAAAAGGAAGACACCAGTGTTCACAATAGCCAAAAGGTGGAAGCGACCTAAATGTCCATCAACAGATGAATGGTTAACAAAACGTAGTACATAACATACATAGACCGTTACTCAGCCATAAAGAGAAATGAAGCCTTGATACATGCTACAACATAGATGAACCTTGAAAACGTTACGCTGAGTGAAATAAGTCAGTTACGAAAGGGCAAACATAGTATAGTCCCACTTACAGGAAATAAGCAAATGTATAGAGACCAAAGTTTATTAGTAGTTATCAGGGATGGGAGGGAGAGGGAAAAGGAGGAGTCTTCCCTTAGGGGACACTTAGTTTCTGATAATGATGGAAACAGATAATGGCAATGACTGTATGTTTATGAAGACCATAACCTATTTCACTGAATTGTACATGTGAAAAATACTGAATTGGCAGATGTTTTGTCACATATATTTCTACCACAATTAAGAAAATATATAATTTTTTTACAAAAAGAAAGGAGGCATAAACCAAACACAAAAAGTTACCTATAGGGGGATGGTGGAAACAGCATGGAACAACTGAAGTTTTCTGGATGTACCTTGTAAAAAGTTTTAACTTTGGAACTCTGTAAATGTTTAGCTTTTTTCCCCCCCTTTTCTTTAAAATTTTATTGTGGTAAAATATACATAACAAAAAATTTGCCATTTTAACCATTTTTTTTAAGTGTATAATTTAGTGACATTAATTACATTCACCCTGTTGTGCTGCCTTCATCACTGTCTATTTCAAATGTTTTTCATTACCCTAAACAGAAACTCAATATCCCTTAAGTAATAACTCCCCAGTTCCTCCCGTTTTCCCCAATCCCTGATAACCACTAATAACCTTTGTCTCTATGCATTTGCCTGTTCTAGGTATTTCATATAAATGGGATGATATAGTATTTGTCCTTTTATGTCTGATTTACTTCACTCAGCATAATGTTTTCAAGGTTCATCCGTGTCTTAGCATGTATCTGTGGGATAAAGGACCTAGTTTTACCCTAAGTAAGGTGGCCTTTGTCCTTGGCACTGGAGAAATGACCCTTAGAGTAACTGAGGTGCCTTGGTCTGGGACTTCTAGGCCACGCCTGAGAATGTGTGTTGGTGAGTGGGTGCTGGCCAAATCAGAAAAGACTCACCTGGGAGGTGATATCAACTAGCCTCAGGAGGCATCATGATTTAGCCTATCCTGCAGGTCTGGCCAAGAAAAAGCCCTAAACACGGAGGCTCAGAGAGCTTCCTGGTTGATGAAAACATTTGCTGTCAGGAGGGTACTGCATCCTTGAGGAACTCTCCCAGACTTTTCCCTGTGTGTCTCTTCATTTGTATCCCTAACTTTAGGCTGTAATAAATCTGTAGTAGTAGGTATGGTATAGTCTCTGTGGATTCTGTGAGTCATTCCATCAAATTATCAAACCCAGAGGGCCCGTAGGAGCCAGCAGGTCAGAAAGTAAGGGTGCTGAGTGGACTCCCGAGCTTGCAGCTGGCATCCTGAAAGGGTAGTTGGAAACCAGCTCCGAACTTGCAGCCAGCAGGTCGGAAAGTTTCGGTGTTGTGTGGACTCCCCAGACTTGCGTCTCTTGCCTGCCTGTTTGGCAGTCAGAAGGACTGTGTCATTTTATCTTGTGAGCTCTGACCTAGCTCTAGGTGGCTAGGGTCAGAGAGAGTGCCGCAGGAGCAGCTGGCGATAAGGATGGAGAAGTAGGAATGTAAGGACAGGGTCAGTCTCTGCATTTTGAGGGTTAGATTCATGCTGATTCTTACCGTGCAGTATCAAAATTTCATTTCTCTTTGTAGCTCAGTAATACTCCATTGTATTGATATGCCGCATTTTGTTGATCCATTCATCTGCGATGGACACTTGGGTTGCTTTCCAAGTTTGGCTTTTGGCTATTGTGAATAATGCTGCAATGAACATTGGTGTACAAGTACATGTTTGAGTCCCTGCTTTCAGTTCTTTTGGGTATATACCTAGAAGTAGAATTGCTGGGCCATGTGGTAATTCTTTAACTTTCTGAGGAACCACCAAACTTTCTCACAGTGGCTGCCCCATTGCCCACCAGCAATGGATGTGGGTTCCAATTTCTTTACGTCCTCACCAACACATATTATTTTCCGTTTTTCTGATAATAGCCAGGCTAGTAGGTATGAAGTGGTATCTTGTGGTTTTTGATTTGCATTTCCCTAATGACTAATGACATTTTTTCTTTTATTGTGTTTTTGGTGAAAGTTTACATAGCAGTTTTGGTTCCCATTCAACAATTTCTATACAAATTGTTCAGTGACACTAGTTACATTCTTCACAATGTGTGAACATTCTCATTTCCATCATGGTTGTTCAATTTCTGTTAATCTAGTTTCCCTGCCCCCTTACGTTCTCATGTTTGTTTTAAAGTAATTGTTGACTGTTTGGTCTCATATAGGTGATTTTTTAAAGGAGCACAGTACTTATGTTTAATAGTCATTATTTTGGAAGCTAATTTATTATTTAGCTACAAGGTGACCTCAGGGATTAGTTTTGGTTCCAGATTTGAAGAGTATCTCAGGGCAGTAGTCTCAAGGAGTCTTCCAGTCTCAACTAGCGGTGGTAGTTGTACAGGAGCCCTGGTGGCACGGTGGTTAAAGCAGTAGACTGCTAACCTGAAAGGTCAGCAGTTCGAAACCACCAGCGGCTCCATGGGAGAAAGATGTGGCAGTTTGCTTCCCTAGAGACTTACATACAGCATTGGAAACCCTATGGGGTCGCTATGAGTTGGAATCAACTCTACGGCAGTGGGTTGGGTTGGGTTTGGATTTGGTAGTTGCATAACATGGTGAATGTAATTAATGTCACTGAATTGTATACTTAAACATGGTTAAAAGTAAATTCTATGATCATTTTATTACAATAAAAAAAAAAGCTGCCTTATCACATCCTCCCTCCCACTAAGAACTCTTCTGAGTCTTGTAACATGAGACCACATCTTCTCTTTCGTGGTGTACTTTGAAGTATTCCTGGGCAAGAGTCTGAATATCAAAGGAGATTGGAAGATGCTTTCTTTGTAAAACAAAAACTTTTCAGACTCAACGTTATTTCCAATTCGTATATATTGATGCTTTATGGGAGGGAGCTATAGGAGACCAGGTGAGATAAAACATTCTCTTTTCTTTGCTGGTTGCCACCATCATATCCCTCATTTTTATTTCATCTACTTAATATTTCAGAATTTGCAGAGGGGAAAGGATCCAACTGTATTGTGTCCTCTTACCCAGCCTCCCGGGTTTCCTTGCTGCCATGACCAACATACACACATACACTTGGAGATTTCATTGTGGTTCCTCCTCCCCTTCCAGACAGAGCAGTTGGGACCATTAGAATACCACAGTAAACATCTGGTTAATAGTAGGGAGTCCTAAGTACACAGAGGAGAAAAAAACAATACAGTACTTTTATTGTGCAGGTATTTATATAACCCCCATTTATTTTATGGTCAATACATATTTGAAAAATGATTTAGATAAAACATCAGATTTTCCTTTCAGGTGCGGTGTCTAAGAGACTATGGAGAATTTGAAGTTGATGATGGCACTTCTGTCGTATTGAAAAAAAACAGTCAGGTATATCTTGTCTTAAAATGCAGTACTTTAAATTTTGTAAGGGGGTTGAATGAAGGAAATGTTGTAATTAGTAGCAAAATAAATACCACCTTGTGATAATCATTTATAGGTTAGGCATTATGTTTAATATAGATCACCTTGATTTGTACTTTTTCTGAGTATTAAGACATGAAGCAAATATTGCATATATAGTAAGAAAAGGTTAAATAATTTACTAACATATTGCTTGTATTTAACACTAAGCATTTTCCAGAGAAATTATCACAATAGTTAAGTAGTAGAGCATTGTTCAGAAGCTGTTAAACTGTTCAGATTAAGCTTCTTCTGTGAATTACTAATTTCTAAAATAGGTACTAAGCACTCATTTTCAGCTTATACTTCATTTTATAAATGCAAGTTCTTTAGCAAACAAATAGTGATACCGATAAAAATTCTAAGTACTATATGTCTTAGTTATCTAGTGCTGCTATAATAGAAATACCACATGTGGTTTTAACAAACAAATTTGTTTTCTTACAGTTAGGTGGCTAGGACTTTGAATTCAGGGTGCTGGCTCTAGGGGGAGGCTTTCTGCCTTTGTCAGCTCTGGAGGAGGGTCCGTGTTTCTTTTGAGCTTCTGTTCCTCAGTGATCTTCACGTGGCTTGGCATTTATTTTCCCTCATCTCTGCTTGCTTGCTTGCTTGCTCAGTCTGCTCTTTTATATTTCAAAAAAGATTTACTTAAGACACATCTTATACTCATTTACCTGACAAAGAAAACTCCTTCCCAAATGGGATTATAACCACAGGTATAGGGGTTAGAATTTACAACATGTATTTTTTGAGGACGCAATTTAATCCATAACAATATATAAACATAAAAATTTAATAGAGAAAGATTAAACTTGTGAGGTTGTAACTTAAGCTAAATTTTTTACTTATAAAGAATCTCAATATAGTTACTGTTTCCATAGAAATCTTCAAAAATATAACCAAAAGCTAAATTTATTTTTATCCTATTCCAATTTTCTGTAGTCTTAATATTGGAGGAAAAAAGAACCTAATAAATAAAGACTTTCTTTCTTGTTTGCCTCCCATATTGTTACCAACCATTTAGTGTCTAATGACCCTGTTACTTTTACAAACTGTGGTGACATAGTGGTTAAGGGCTACGGCTGCTAACCAAAAGGTCAGCAAGTTCAAATCCACCAGGCATTCCTTGGAAGCCCTATGAGGCAGTTCTACTCTGTCCTTTAGGGTCGCTATGAGTCAGAATCGACTTGACGGCCATGGGTTTGGTTTTTTTGGACCTTGTTTTTGGTGTTGACTTTAGTTATGCTGTGGAACAAAAGAAGGCTTCAGGATAATGTGGTTCCTGGTCCGTTTCTTTAAGAGGGTGAATTGATCTATTTTACTAGTACCCTTGGAGCTTTAAAAAAAGATTATTTTTAAGCAGATAGATTTTGAGGGTGTCCTAAGATCTTTGATTGTTAAGGCACAAATTTCACTCCCAAGTGCCCTCCTAGAAGTAGGACACCAGTGAATAGAAAACAGATGATACCTTAATGCTGTCATAAAACTCTATATTTCTGGAGGACCTAGCATTAGCTCTGATTCATAAGAACAAAACTGTTCTCATAAAGCGAGATAGGAGGAAACATCATCTCATCCAGACACAGTTCTGAGGTTGAGTTTCTTTTCCAAGTATTATGGCTGATGTTTCCACCAGTGTGCTGAGATAGTGATTCTCAGCGCTTTGTGGGTTGGAGCTGGGGTAGGTGAAACCCCCACTGAGCCCTTCCTCCATCAGGGCGTGTGCTGGACAGTCATTTTCTCTTTGGACCATGGCACGTAGAACCTTCCTCTTGGTGATGCTCTTAACTCTGTCAGGTATCACCCTACCCTCAATTAGAAAAATGGAAAATTAAATTTAAAAACATCATCAACTATAGTTGATATTAAGGGGCTGCTAAAATGTCTGACTGTATCTAAAAATGGATTTTCTATAGAACCTATGGTGTAGATCACCTACATAATGGAGAATATAAATTGGGACATTTTCTTACCTTACCATAGATTCCTTTGTACTTGTCAGTATTGCAGACATGGTTTCTTTTTGTCCAGAAGACAACTATCCTCTTTTTAATAAAGGCATTAGAATAACTGTTAAATGAATAACTCAGTGTGGTTTACCTTATACATTTTAAGGCCTTCTGTAAAATTCAGTTAACAAGTTAGACAGCAGTCCTTAGACCATATGTCTGGGTGACTGGTTTGGAAGAATTTGATCACTAGCCTCTCAGATAAAGACTTCTGAAGTTTGTGAGGAAGGACCTTGAGGTGCACAATGTTGTTCTACTTGTGTTTTGCTCTGTTGAATAATGTTGATTATCTCTCTTGCTGCAGTTATTTTCTATGTTATTTGCCCTTTACTTTCTAATGTACTGCTTTTAGTTTTTACCCAAGTGTGTCCTTTTTTGCCATTTCTTTGTCACGTGTGAGCTTGGAAAGTCTTCCTGCCTTGCTTCCCGCACCTCCCCACTGCAGAGTTTAGTAAATGTTCACTTTTGTTTTAATCCCTCTGTTTGGAGAGGGAACCAGACAAGAAGGCTTCTTTCCACCTGCTCGTGGTTTTCTCCAGTTCAGAACACGCGCGGTGACCTCTTGTCACAGAGACCGAGCTAGCAAGTCGCTGGTGCCCTGACATGAGCGTCTTCACATGCAGTAGGTGACAGCACTACACATTTTAGGTTAAAAAATACTTTCAATCATTGAAACATACAGGAGAAGTGTTGCCGCTGTTGTTGTTGTAAAAGAATAAATGCTCAGGCTCAAATCTAGGAAAGGCTTAATAGAGAAGACGCTCCTTTTGTTGGCTTTCATAGTGAACTGTTACACCACTTATATTACAGTTGTCCAAAAATCTCACCTACCTGGATTTTTCTGTGCATAAATAAAAAATACAAATACTAGGGAAAATGCTTAATACAGTTCAGAAGTTTTTTATTGAATTTAACTTAAGCAAACTATATAATTCATTTAAATCATTCTGATTAAAAATCAGAATTCAGTACAGCTCTAGGTGGCGTCAGTTTTAGTTGGTTAAAACAGCAAATATAGTAAGTTTAACTTTTATTTGATTAGCTGTTGGAATTTGAAAAATAAGTAATTAATGGCTGCTTTTTATTGAAGTAAAATGTAATTTAAGATGTTTGTTGCCAGTAATTTCTCCACTCTCCCTTCTCCATTTTTCTCCACAGCATTTTTTGCCTCGTTGGAAGTGTGAACAGTTAATCAGACAAGGCATTCTGGAGCACGTGCTATCATAGCTGCACACTGAGATGGAGCCCAGCTCACTGAGACGTCTGTACTTCTGTGTCTCTACCCTCCCCCCCCCACCTCTTTGATTTAAGTTACAGACATCTTTTACATACAACCAGGAATACTTGGCTGAAGAGTATCACTTGCTAACCCTTAAGAAGTTTTGGTTTTTTATGTTGTACAGGATTTCCTCCTCCTCTTTGCAGCAATCTATCCATAATTATAACATTCCTATACCATTATTATGTGGTTTTTTTTTTTTTTAACAAAAGCCAACATTTATTACATATGAATCTGTTTTTTAAATACTGAGAGTTGCACTTGGCTGTACAGGAGAAGGTAGACCCTGGTGATCTGTGAAGTCTTCTGGCAATGTGTTGTCAGGAATGCTGTGGCATTGTGATCAGTACAAGCCAGGGAGCCAGAAATTCTGGAATATGTTACCAGGTTACACAGACAAGGGGAGATGATGTCTATAAAACCTCTCAGTATATATTTAACGTGTAATCACAGTACTTTATTGTCTGACTTGGGAAAAGAGTAAGAAAGGACATGGTGGGGTTTTGCCCGTTCCCCCACAGTAATGGCTAGCCTGGCGCGTGACCATCTGCGAGCTTGTGGGATGAGCACTAGTGTCTGAGTTTCCTGCAGCCTCCATAACACATTACCACAACCGAGGTGGCTTAAAACAACAGAAACTCATTCTCCCACCGTTCTGGAGGTCAGAAGTCTGAAATCAGGGTGTTGGCAGGGCCTTTCTCTCTCTGAAGGCTCTAGGGGAGGATCTTCCATGCCTGTTTCTCTTCACTTCGTTAGTTGCCGGCTATCCTTGGTGTTCCTTGGCTTCTAGATAATCACTCCAATCTCTGCCGCCTTCGTCACATGGCGTTCTTCACTGTGTGTCTCTGTGTCTAGATTTCCTCTTGTAAAGACATCAATCACTGGATTGTTGTTGTGGTTGTTAGGTGCCGTTGAGTCGATTTTTAACTCATATCGACCCCATGTGACAGAGTACAACTGTCCCATAGGGTTTTCTAGGCTTTAATTTTTTTTTTTTTGTCTCTACAGTATTTTTAATTATGAAATATTTTAAATATTAAGTACAGAGAATAATATTATAAACCACCACCTAGAATAAAACATTGTTATCCTTTTGTTGTATTTGCTTCAGAGTTTTTAAAGAAAGAAAACATTAAAGATACAATCGAAATTCTCTTCACAGCCCTGTCCTTTCTCCTCTCTCCCCGACCCCAGAAGGATGTGCGTGTATCCTTCCCATCCATGATTTATATTTTAACTCTTAAAAATAATATGTACCATTATTTGAATATTTAAACAATTTAAACAAATGGCATTATATTGTATATATCATTCTGCAATTTTTTCCCACCTATTACTATATTTTAGGGCCCTTGGAGCCCTGGTGGTGCAGTGGTTAAGAGCTTGGCTGCTAACCAAAGGGTTGGCAGTTCAAATCCACCAGCCACTTCTTGGAGACCCTATAAGGCAGTTGTACTCTGTCGCTGTGAGTGGGAATCGTCTTGATGGCAACAGATTTTTTTGGACCCCTGTTGATACATATAATCAATTTCATATATATATATCAACTTCATTCATTTTAACTCGTCTAGAGAGTTCCAATTTATAAATATGCCACAATTAATATTTATCTCATCCCCTAAGTATGAGCATTTGGGTTCCTAATTTTTTCCTGTTATGAGCAATGCTGTAATGAACAACGTGGTATATTTTTTCTTGGGCTTATGTGGCAGAGTTTATAGTCATTTAATATTTCTTTTGACTACTGATCAATCGACTTATTTTACTATCTTCTTTTATGATTTTTCTATTTCTCATTTCTTCTTCTTTGCTTCTCCCTTCACCTGTTTGGAAATTGTACATTCAATTTGTGTTCTTTTAGTGGTTAATTGTTAGCATATATGATTAAAGAAAGTTTATATTTAATCATTGTCCCTATCATTTTCACAAACAATATAAGGAACTTAGAATGCCAACCCTGTCCTATCGTCTATAATTTTTTTTATAATTTATTTTTGTTATTGTTGAGAATATACACAGCAGAACGTAACACCAGTTCAACAATTTCTGCATATATAATTTAGTGATATTGATTGTATTCTTCCAGTTATACAACCATTCTCACCTTTTTTGAGTTGTTCCTCCCCCATTAACATGAACTCACTGCCCTCTAGGCTTCCTGTCTAATCTTTTGAGTTACTGTTGTCAGTTTGATCACATATAGATAGTTCTTAAAAGAGCAAAATGCTCAAGGCAGACATTCTTTATTAAGGTGAACTGTTGTTTAAGAGGAGTATGGGGGACATTAATGGTTTAAGTTTTAAAGATTATCTCAGGGCGGTAGTTGCAGGGGTTCATCCAGCCTCCATGGCTCCAGAAAGTCTAGAGTCCATGATAATTTGAAATTCTGTTCTGCATTTTCCCTCTTTTGATCAGGATTCTCCTATAGAATCTTTGATCAAAACGTTTAGTAATGGTAGCTGGACACCGTCCAGTTCTGGTCTCATGGCAAAGGAGGCAGTTGTTCAAAGAGGCACTTAGCCACACATTTTATTTCCTGCTCCGGTTCCTGACTCTCCTTCTTCTGTTGCTCTAGGCAGACAGAAACCAATTGTGCCTTGTAAGACCCCAAGAACTACACAATGAACTAGGAGGTCGAACAGAAGCACTAAACACATTATTAGGCCAGTTAACTGGGATGTCCCATGCAAGCATGACCGTAAACCTCTAAACCAAGGGACCAAATCCCATGAGGTGTTTGGTTGTACATAAGCATCTAGGCTGTAAACTTTACCAGAACAGATTGCCAGATCTTTGTCCTGCAGAGCCACTGGGTGGGTTCGAACCACCAGCCTTTCGCTTAGCAGCTGAGCGCTTAACCGTTGCACCACCAGGGCTCTCAGTTATTGGATTATGTCCCACCTAATCCAGTATGACCTCATCTTAACTTCATTCCATCTGCAAAGACCCTATTTCCAAGTAAGGTCACATTCACAGGTACTGGGGGTTAGGACTTTTGAGGGAACACAAACCCTCTACAACCAGTGTCACCACTTAGAAAGAGAAATAGAAATTGGAGCTAGAGAGGTGTCATGGATTGAATTATGTCCCCCAAAAATGTGTATAGCAATTTGGCTGGGCCATGATTCCCAGGATTGTGTAGTTGTCCTCCATTTTGTGATTGTAATTTTATGTTAAAGAGGATTAGGGTGGGATTGTATAACACCCTTACTAATGTCACATCCCTGATCCAATGTAAAGGGAGTTTCCCTAGGGTGTGGCCTGCATCACCTTTTATTTTACAAGAGATACAAGGAAAGAGAAGCAAGTAGAGAGTGGAGAACCTCATACCACCAAGGAAGCAGTGCTGGGAGCAGAGCACATCCTTTATACCCGAGGTTCCTGTGCAGAGAATCTCCTAGTCTGGGGGAAGATTGATGATGAGGAGGACCTTCTTCCAGAGCCAACAGAGAAAGCCTTCCCCTGGAGCCGACACCCTGAATTTGGAGTTGTAGCCTATTAGACTATGAGAAAATAAATTTCTTTGTTAAAGCCATCCAGTTGTATTTCTGTTAGAGCAGCACTAGATGACTAAGACAAGAAGGAAATTTGTGCATCTTCCCCCCAGATTTAGGGTGACTGAAAGGTCATGGGAGGAGCTGGTTGGCTAAGTAGAGAGCAGTGTTTTCTGGTGGACTGATGGTCAGTGAGTAGTAGGAGTTGGGAATGGCACACAGAGGTCTTCCCTTGTCACTGGCCTTTGCCCTACCAGGCCCCTTTATGACCAGCTTGGCACAAATCTGTAAGAGTCAAATGTAAAAGTCCAGAGAAACCAAGTACTTAGCACATACTGTGTGTACAGTTTCATTTTTAAATAAAGGAATGTTTCTGGCCAAAATTACACTCAAGAAATAGAGGGGCTTTACCTAGGATGTGGATATGTATGCTTTCATAAAAGACCTATTTAGGTCAGTGACCCTGGCTGCTTTGCAGGTTATTTTCACTATTGAAAATTATTTCTCCTTATAGTTTTTGCAGCCACGCTGATTTTCATCTAATCTCTGCTGATAAACTGTAAGGAAGAATTTCCCTAGCGAATAAGATGGATGATGTTGGTATTTTAACTGGTTGCAAGGTCACTTTCAGCACATTCTACTCCTAGAGTACCTAGAGCCTGTGAACAGATGAGCCTCATTCTAGAGAGCTGTGAGGGTGAGCATCCTAGAGCTAGAACTATGCACACATGTGATCCCCAACTCCATCAACACGGCTGTGAGAGTGAGCATCCTAGAGCTAGAACCATGCACACACGAGAGCCCCGTGTCCACTCTACACAGCTGTGAGAGCATTCTAGAGCTTCTAGAACCATGCACACAGGTGAGTCCACTCTACACGGCTGTGAGAGTCAGCACCCTAAAGCTAGAACCATGCAGTCAGGTGAGCCCCATGTCCACTCTAGAGACAGCTGTGAGAATAACATTTGTGAAGGACATTAAAAGTAGTCATGTAACCAACCCAGCATCATTCCTGAACTTCAATTAAACATTGTACTTTTGTTTTTAATTCCAAAATAAATAATTAGGTTAAATTCCTTTTTTTTTGTTTTTGAGTTATTTTTCAACATTTTGTTGTGTTGTTGAGACTATACGCAGCAAAACATACATCAATTCAACAGTTCCCATGTGTAAATCCAGTGACATTGCATTCTTCAAGTTGTGCAACCATTCTTTTTCTGAGTTGTTCCTCTATAAACATAAGGAGCCCTGGTGATGCAGTGGTTAAGAGCTACGGCTAAATAGAATTAAGCATCATATCAAAAAAATAATACACCATGACCAAGTAGGATTCGTACCAGGTATGCAAGGGTGATCCAACATTAGAAAATCAATCAACATAATCCACCACATAAATAACAGGAAAAAGAATCACATGATCATCTCAATTGATGAAAAGGAATTTGAAAAAGTCCAACACCCATTCCTGATTAAAAACTCTGAATAAAATATAGAAGGGAAATTTCACAACATAATAAAGGGCATCTATGCAAAACCAATTGCAGACATCAGCTGAAAACATTCCCCTTGAGAACAGGAATAAGACAAGGATGACCTTTATCACCACTCCTATTTAACATTGTGCTGGAAGTCCTAGCTAAAGCAATAAGGCAAGAAAAAGAAATAAAGGGCATCCAAATTGGTAATGAAGAAGTTAAACTGTCCGTTTGCAAATGATATGATACTACACGTAGAAAACCCAAAAGACTCCACAAGAAAACTACTGGAACTAATAGAGCAGCAGGATCCAAGATAAATCAGTTGGATTCCTATACATCAATAAAGAGAATGATGAAATCAGGAAAACAATACCATTTATAATAGCCCCTAAAAAAATAAAATACTTAGGAATAAATCTAACCAGGGAGCTAAAAGACCTATACAAAGAAAAGTACCAAATGCTACTGCAAGAAACCAAAAGAGAACTACATAAATGGAAAAACAACATGCTCATGGATAGGTAGACTCAACTTTGTGAAAATGGCAATTCTACCCAAAGCGATTCACAAATACAATGCAATCCCCATCCAAATACCAACAACATAACCAACAACACTCAAATTCCAGAAGGTAAGCTGGATAACGGATTTTCTAAAAATTAAACACTTTCGTTCATCAAAAGATTTCACCAAAAGAGTAAAAAGAGAAACTACACTGGGAAAAGATTTTGGACATTACAAGTAAGACGAAGGTCTAATTTCTAAAATCTGTAAGAAAATCCAACACCTCTACAACAAAAAGACAATCCAATAAAAAAAAATGGGCAAAGGAAATGGACAGGTCACCAAAGAAGACATTCAAGCAGCCAACAGACACATGAGGAAATGCTCCAGATCACTAGCCACTAGAGAAATGCAAATCAAAACCACAATGAGATACCATCTCACCCCGGCATTACTGGCATGAATCAAAAAAACTGGAAATAACAAATGTTGAAGAGGCTGTGGGGAGATCAAAACTCATGCACTGCTGGTAAGAATGCAAAATGATACAACCATTTTGGAAAACGATACGGCGCTTCCTTAGAAAGCTAGAAATAGAAATACTATATGATCCAGCAATCCCACTCCTAGGAATACATCTTAGAGAAATAAGAGTTGTCACACAAATAGACATATGCACACCCACGTTCATTGCAGCACTGTTCACAATAGCAGAAAGATGGAAACAACCTATATGCCATCAATAGATGAATGGATAAACTATGGTACCTACACACAATGTGGTATTATGCAATGATAAAGAGCAATGATGAATCTGTGAAGCATCTCATAACATGGATGAATCTGGAGAACATTATGCTGAGTGAAATAAGCCAATTGCACAAGGACAAATATTGTATGAGACCAGTACTGTAAAAACTCATGAAAACGTTTACACACAAAAAGAAATCTTTGATGCTTATAAGGAAGGGGAGGGGTGGGGGGGAACACTAAATAGATAATAGATAAGTGGTAACTTTGGTGAAGGGTAAGACAGTACACAATACTGGGGAAGCCGGCACAACTTGTCCAAGGCAAGGTCATGGAAGCTCCATAGACACATCCAGTCTCCCTGAGGGACAGAATTGCTGGGTGGAGGGCTGTGGGGACCATGGTCTCAGGGAACATCTAACTCAATTGGCATAATATAGTTTATAAAGGAAATGTTCTACATTCTGAGTAGCGTCTGGCATCTAAATCCTGTGAGCAGCCATCTAAGATACTCCACTAGACTTACCCCTTTGGGAGTGAGGAAGAATGAAGAAAACAAGATACAAGGGAAAGATTAATCTAAAGGACTAATTGACCACAAGTACCATGGTCTCCACCAGACTGAGTCTAGTACAACTAGATGGTGCCTGGCTACCACCACTGACTGCTCTGACAGGGATCGCAACAAAGGGTCCCTGACAGAGCTGGCTGGAGAAAAATGTAGAAGAAAATTCTAACTGACAAAAAAAAGACCAGACTTACTGGCCTGACAGATACTGGAGAAACCCCAAGAGTATGGCCCCCAGACACCCTTTTAGGTCAGTAATGAAGTCACTCCCGTGGTTCACCCTTCAGCTAAAGATTAGACAGGCCCATAAAACAAAACGAGACTAATGGGGCACAACAGCCCAGGGACAAGGACTAGAAGCCAGGAGGAGACAGGAAAGCTGGTAATAGGGAACCCAAGTTTGAGAAGGGAGAGTGTTGACATGTCATGGGATTGTTAACCAATGTCATAAAACAATATGTGTACTGACTGTTTAATGAGAAACTATTTGTTCTGTAAACCTTCATCTAAAGTACAATTGAAAAAAAAAAAAAGCTATGACTAATAACCAATACATTGGTGGTTCAAATCCACCAGCCTCTCCTTGGAAACCCTAGGGGCAGTTCTGTCTACTCTGTCCTATAGGATCGCTACGAGTTGAAATCAACTCGATGGCAACAGTTTTTTTTTTTTTTTGTTATTAACGTAAATTCACTGCCCCCTAAGATTCCTATTCTTTCAAGTTGCTGCTGTCAATTTGATCCCATAGAGATAGTTCTCAAAAGAACATAATGCTCAAGACAGACATTTTTTACTAGTTAAGCTAAGCTGTTGTTTGGTTTTAAGAAGACTTCAGGGTATCTTTTTGGTTTAAATTTTAAAGACTATCTCAGGGCAATAGTTTTAGGGTTCATCAAGCCTCCATGGCTCCAGAAAATCTAGATAGAGTCCATGAAAATTTTATATACTGTTCTGCATTTTCCCCCTTTTGATCAGGATTCTTCTATAGAATCTTTGATCAAAATGTTCAGTAACGGTAACTGGTCACCATCCAGTTCTTCTGTTCTCATGGCAAAGAAGACAGTTATTCATGGAGGCAATTAGCCACACATTCCATATCTTCCTCCTATTCCTGACTCCCCTTCCTCTGTTGCTCCAGGTGAATAGAGTCCAATTGTTGGCTGCTCGAAAGCTTTTAAGACCCAAGGAACCAGTTAATGGAATAGGAGGCAGAACAGAAGCACTAAACACGTTATTAGGCCAGTGAACTGGGATGTCCCATGAAACTATGACCCTAAACCTCCAAACCAAGGAAACAAATCTCCTAAGTTATTTGGTTGTACATAAGCAACCTCAGTAGGTACTGTTTTTTTTTTTTTTGTCATTGTTGTAAATACAGACTATCACACTTTCACCAATTCAACAAGGTAAATTCCTTTTTTGAAATTAATATGTACTACTTGAATATTTGAAATTATGGAGTTTTTATAGTGATTGGATCATTAGGCTGTGGCTTATTTACACATATATCATTTTTTTCTTGCTATAAAAGTAATATATGTGCAGTTAAAAAAAAGTTAGAAAAATACAACGTAGAAAATGAAGGTTAGTTGTCTCTTCACCTAGTGAATACCACCATCCTAGAGTATGCACAGTTAACTAGTTACATATGTATAGTACTTTCCCATTTAAGAGTTTTCCCAATTATTTTCTAGTTTTTGCTACTAATGAAAATGTAATCTTTTTTTTTTAAACTGTATTTTCTAGTTGGCTTTGGCTGATATATGTAAGAAAGCTGGAAATTATGATTTGGTTACATACTAATATTTATATATACTGTTATTTTTCACATTGATTTTTATTGCCTAGAAAAATTTTAACCATTGCTGATAATAACTGGCAGCCTTGTCTTTTTCCTGACTTGACTAGAATGCCAAAATATTCTTTCTCTATCTTTCTATCCCACAGTTCTCCAGGAAAAGTACCAAAATGTGTGCCCTCCCCCAGTGCAACTTGAAACCTCAAATTAGATCCCATACTTAAAACAGTGGTAATTAACAAAAAAGGTTTTCCAAATGCATTTTTGGAACTTGAATGATGATCCTATGGTTTCTCAACCCCCTGATGGCATGGTGTTGGAGGAGCTTAACCCTCCCCCATTTTCCTTGGCTACCTGGGAGCCTGTGATGGTTAATTTTATGTGTCAACTTGGCCAGGCTTTCTCCAGTTGTTTGGTAAAACACTAGTTGCTGTTATAAAGTGATTAAAAAAAAAAAAAAGTTGCATTTCAATTCTGACTCATGGCAACCCCACGTGTGTCAGAGTAGAACGGTGTATTAAGTTTGACCCAAAGGGGTCTGTGGGTGTCTTGGATGGTCTGTCAGGTGCAGCACGAGGAAGCATGATTCACACAGGAAGGCCAGAAAACAAACAGAACTTAGCACTCACAGGTCGCAGAGAGGAAACAACAGCACGCCACATGAAGTTGCACCTGGAGACAAGATAGGAAGCTAGAATCGTAGGAGAGGGCTTATAGATGGCAAGCAGGATGGGGTCTCAGGGTTAGCATGCACTGAAGTCTTATTGGTCAGTTTAAAAGTTTCTAGTGTATTAGCAAGGAAAAGGGAGAAATTCTTACAACAGGAAGCCATATGGGGCATGGCCAGGAGGGCCAGTTAGCGCCCACAACTATTGAGAGTCTGTGTGACAAAAGAGGAAGGGCCGTGTCAGACACTGGGTGAAAGCGCAGCTCTGAGGAATTGATGGATGCCGAGGCAGCAAACTATGCAGGCTGCAAATTGGCCTTATGACAAACTGTGTTCCACAGGATTTTCAATGGCTGATTTTTCGGGAGTAGATCAGGCCTTTCTTCCAAGGTGCCTCTTGGTGGACTCGAACTGCCAAGCTTTCAGTTAGCAGCCAACTGGGACCCAAGGTCAGCACGATTGACCAAACTTCAGGCAATCATCTTAGCATGGATGCCTTGGCCAACAAATGGCCTCATGGGTAAAAAACTGGGAATCTCTTGCCTTACAGATACACAAAATAGAAATTAAGGTCACACATGTCTCTACATATACCAAGGCCTCCATACAAGGTTTTACCAGGACACCCCCTTATCCCCTTCGGAGTTCCAGATATTCCTGACAGTGACCAAAGCACACATTTCACTTCTCAGAATACATAATGGGGGACTCTTGGAAAAGATATTACATGGAACTTCCACCTCCCCATTAGGTCTCAGGCAGCCAGTTTAATTGCAAGATATAATAGTCTCCTCAAACTTTTATTTAAGTTACAAAATAACAAATAGATCCCTAAATGGGTCTCTCTCTTGCCCCAGGCCTTTATCTCTCTTAATTCAAGGCCCCTGGGCTGACTCACACCTCACACCAATTTTAAGAAAGAAGTTCCCATAGCCCCTTCCTATATTTAAAAGGGGAATATGTCTCACTTCCATATGTATACTCTTTATGTATGAGACCCTTTTATAATGTTTCACCCTACCTTTATGGATTATCTTCATGGAAGCATACTCTCCTGGGAGCTGTTAATTATAGATTCGCCTATAGATCAATCACCAAACGAACTGACGGCGAACTGACAAAGGGCCCGTAGTAATTGGCTAAATTGGACGGCCTGCCTACAGGCTAGTTCCAGGACTCCAAACTCAGCAATGGCTATCTTAAATGGAAATCAATCTAGAACCTTATTAACTACATGACACACATCAACCCAACTGGGTATCCACATGGGAAAGATACCCCAGTCCCACACCCTTGGACAACATCATCTCTTGTACCAGAGATGCCTTCTCCTCAAACACAGACCACAGCCCCAAACATACTCATGGGCTGCTGTTCCTAAGGCTGATAAACTGGACACATATGGCATTTATTGCTTTTCTGTCTTTGATATTATGGAACCTATTATGTTTCCTAAACTTGCTGTTTCCTTAGCCCATGATCCTGATAGACATCTTTCTCTCTGCCAAAACGTACTCGCCTACACTTCCATACTTTATGGAAAATCTTATAGAAGTTACTACCATCTGTGCTATTCTAAAAATGATTTAATAGAGATTATTAGTTTGCCCAGTTCCTTGCCATGGCCCCCTGAGGGGAGGACCTCCTACTCCCCAGCGTGTTCTCTTACTCCTCCTGCTCCAGCTATCCACCATGACCTCTCCTCTTGTGTCTCTGATGACCACAACTACTCCTTCCCCTTGGTTACAAGTGAATACCATTAACTTTACATGTACCTTATTAAACTCTCAGAGCCCTGATGGCGCAGTGGTTAAGTGCTCAGCTGCTAACCAAAAGGTCAGCAGTTTGAACCCACTATCTGAGAGAGAGAAAAATGTGGCAGTCAGCTTCCGTAAAGATTTACAACTTTGGAAACCCTATGGGGCAGATCTACTGTGACCTATAGGATCACTGTGAGTCAGAATCAACTTGATGGCCATGGGTTTGTTTTTTTACTGCACTATTAGCTCATACAATCCAACAACATAGCTTCTAGACCTGCCATCTTGACCCAAGAAATACACCAAGATACTATTGTCCTGAAAAATATAACTCATACTTTTAACACACTCCACAACACCAAGATATTCTTAAACACATTGCCGTTGAGTCGATTCTGAATCATGACGGCTCCATATTGTTAGAGACCCCCAAAATTCAATTTTGTTTTTTTGGCTAATGCCATATAAATGGGGAAATTGATTATGGACTACAAAGACTTCTTACACATCTACTTGCTTGTCCATTTTACTCAAAACATTTTCTATTCTGCAGAGGGCCACTTATGCCCTTTTCCCTGGAAGTCTCCTTCACCATTCAGGCCAACCAAATAACCCAAATAAACAAGCTCAGAACTGATGTTAAGACATCAGAGGGTCAATTGGATTATAGTTTTTGCTTAAAATGCTGTCTTGACACAATTTTGAGCCCTTAGCTGGAGTTGGTCCATTCCCCTTCTTGAGCAGCTGATTACATCCACTCTCCAACCACCTTCTTACTGGGCCACTATGCACCCACCATAATCTCCCCAGAGCCAGGTTCTCATCAGCCAGGGACTGTCTCCAGGATTTTTCAAAATGCCCAATCCCCAGGAAGCCCTCAAAACCCAGCTAACCTCACCCTGCTTGCCATACATAAGCCGTCTCCTACAATTCCAGCTTGTTAACTTGTCCTTGGGTACAACCCCCCTGTGTAGCTCTGCCTTGTGGCGTGCTGTGTTCTCCCCAGAGAATTGTGAATATACTAAACTTTTATGACATCCGTTTTGGAGTCTGTGAGCCTTGGTAAAACCTGGCAAAACAAATCCCAAGTACATCTAAAACACCCTGTAATGTTAAGAATTATATAAATAGAATTTTATTGAATTCTCTTGCATTCCAGGCTAAACTCGCCTTGGCTATGGTGTGTTAACCATTCAATGAACTGAAAGATTTGATCTGCTGTTATTTTATTGGGGAATTTTGCAACTGTAAGTGATACTGGTTTATAGTGTTTTGGAAGGTGGGTGTGTGTGTGCTTTGTCAGTGTTTTCAGTTATTAATTCCTGTGAAAGAAGCCACCTGTCTTGGTCATCTAGTGCTGCTCCAACAGAAATACCACAAGTGGATGGCTTTAACAAAGACAAGTTTTTTCTCTCATAGTCCAATAGGCTACAAGTCCCACTTCACGGAGTCAGTGCCAGTGGAACGCTTTTTCCTTCGGCTCTGGAGGAAGGTCCATGTCATCAATCTTCCCTTGGTCTGGGAGCTTCTCTGCGTGGGAACCTCAGGTCCAAAGGACACAGGCACTGTTTCTTGGTAGTATGAGGTTCCCAACTATCTGCTTGCTTCCCCTTTCATCTCTTGAGAGACAAAAGGTGGTGCAGGCCACACCCCAGGGATACTCCCTTTACACTGGATCAGGGATGTGACCTGTGTAAGGGTGGTGTTACAATCCCACCCTAATCCTCTTTAATGTAAAATTACAATCACATAATGGAGGACAACCACAGAATGCTGGGAATCATGGCCTAGCCAAATCGATACACACTTTTTTTGGGGGACATAATTCAATCTATGACATTCCACCCTTTGGCCCCCCAAAATCACATCCTTGCAACATGCAAACATATTAATCCCATCATATCATAGCAAAAGTCTAACTCCAAGTCCAAAATCCAAAAATTCGTCTTCATCTGTGAAATCTAGAATATAAGTTATCTGCTTCCAAAGGCACAATGGCAGAATAGGCACAAGCTAGATATTTCCATTACAAATGGGAGAAATTGCAGGGAAATAAGGACTAACAGGCACCAAGCAAGTTAGCAGAACACATTACATTAACCCTCAAGGCTTGAAAATAATTCTCTGTTCTCTGAGACCACTCACCCAATAGCCCTGCCCTCCAGACTCTAGGTATTGGCCAAACTCTCCAGGTTCTGAGTGGAGGCCCCTCAGCCCTGGGCTTCAGCTCCGCCTTCCACGCCCTCTGGGACAGCAACTCTGCTCCCTCAGCTTCAGGCGCACGATTCTCATAGTCCATCTGAGTGGCAACTCTACCCTTAGAAACACCAGAGGCCATGGCTCCACCCTTTGAAACCCTTCAGGTCCTGGCCATACCTTTTGAGACTGAGACACCTCGGCTTCTTGTGTTCCTTGTCTCTTCAGCTCTTCAGCTTCTGCTTCCTGGTTTCTTAGCCTCTCTGCTCCTCAGGCTTCAAGCTCGCATCTGCCCTGCTGGGGCAAGTGTTCCAAAGCTCTGTAGCTTCATCAATAAGTGCCTGGAGGCATCCCACTCCACCAGGAAGCCTCCTGTGCACAGGCACTCAGCTCTTATGGTCCGTGGGTCGACTCCAGCGCCGTCTCACACTGGTCTCCTGGTTCTGCTGCTACTGGTTCTCTGCTGCTGCAGGTTGCTGCTGCTAGTTCTCTGCCACTGCTACTCCTCTATCCATTCACAGTTTGAAAACAGCTTCTACATTACCACCGCACTCTCTTGGTACCAAACTCTGTCTTAGTCAACTAGTGCTGCTATAACAGAAATACCACAGGTGGATGGCTTTAACAAAGAGTTTTTTCTCTCACAGTCCAATAGGCTACAAGTCCAAATTCAGGGAGTCAGCTCCAGTAGAATGCTTTCTCCTTTGGCTCTGGAGGAAGGTCCGTGTCATCAATCTTCCCTTGGTCTGGGAGCTTCTCTGTGCAGGAACCTCAGGTCCAAAGGACCCACTCTGCTCCTGACACTGCTTTCTTGGTGGTATGATGTTTCCAACTCTCTGCTTGCTTCCCTTCCCTTTTATCTCTTGAGAGATAAAAGGTGGTGCAGGCCACACCCCAGGGAAACTCCCTTTATATTGGATCAGAGATGTGACCTGGGTAAGGGTGGTGTTACAATCCCACCCTGATCCTCTTTAACGTAAAATTACTATTACAAAATGGAGGACAATAACAGAATGCTGGGAATCATGGCCTAGCCAAATTGATACACACTTTTTTGGGGGGACATAATTCAATCCATGACACCACCCAAAACAGTAGCTTTAAACCACATCATTTTATTATCTCTCATGGTTCTGCTGGTTGATGGCTCAGCTGGGCGGCTGTGCAGTTCCTGCTGGGTTCTCTCTTGCAGATGCATTTAGATGGTAGACTGGCTGGAACCATCTGCAGATTTGGCTGGGACGACTCGGCTTCTCCTCTCCATGTGGCCTCAGGGCCTCTCTTCTCCCTGTGGTCTCTCCACATGTTTCTGTCCACAAGGGGACTGGGCTTCTCTATGGCAGCTCAGAGTTCCCAAAGTGTTAAGAGGGTGAAAGTGGACGCCTCTATTTCTTAAAGGCTAGGTCTGGTACTAGACTAGCACCACTTCTGCCACATGCTATCGGTTAACGCCATCAGAGGCCAGCCCAGATCCAAAGAGGGGACTATAGGAACCACACAAGGGCAGGAACAGCAAGGACAGCCACAGTCAGACTGTGGCATCAGCATTTTAGTAGTCTAATGCTGCCTATTCCTTTGTTTATTTTAGACAACTGGACCAATAAGCAACATCATGACAAATGGAGGAAAGATTGACATTGTCAAGGATTTCATTTTATTTGGATCCACAATCAACACTCATGGAAGCAGCAGTCAAGAAATCAAACGATGTACTGCAGTGGGCAAATCTGCTACAAAAGACCTCTTTAAGGTGTTAAAAAGCAAAGATGTCACTGTCAGGACTAAGGTGTTCCTGACCCAAGCCATAGTGTTTTCAATCGCTTCATATACATATGACAGCTGGACAATGAATAAGGAAGATGGAAGAAGAATTGATGCCTTTGAATTACGGTGTTGGCAAAGAATATTGAATATACCATGGACTGCCAGAAGAACGAACAAATCTGTTTTGGAAGAAGTACAGCCACAATGCTCCTTAGAAGCAAGGATGGTGAGACTTGGTCTCACATACTTTGGACATGTTATCAGGGGGGACCAAAACCAGTCCCTGGAGGACATCATACTTAGTAGAGGGTCAGCAAAAAAGAGGAAGGTCCTTGACGACATGGATTGACACAGTGACTGCAACAATGGGCTCATAGCAACCATTGTGAGGATGGTGCAGGACAGGGCAGTGTTTCGTTCTGTTGTACATAGGGTTGCTATGAGTTGGAACTGACTCAAGGACACATAATAACAACAATGCCTAATGCCACCACTTGTCTGTCAGTTTTTGTACTGTGGTGGCTTGCATGTTGCTGTGATGCTGAAAGCTATGTCTCAAGTATTTCAATCTATATGCTGAGCAAATACTCAGAGAAGCTGAACTATACGAAGAAGAAGGTGGTGTCAGGATTAGAGGAAGACTCATTAATAACCTGCAATATGCAGGTAATACAACCTTGCTTCCTGGCTGAAAGTGAAGATGACTTAAAGTACTTACTGATGAAGATCAAAGACTCACAGTGACTCTATGTACAACAGAACAAAACACTGCCCCATCTACTTCTTAAAAAATTGGCCAGTGAAAAGAATTTCATCCAGGTTATCTAATTTGTTTCCATACAATTCTTCATAGTATTGTCTTATGATCCTTTTCATTTCTGTAGGGTTGGTTGTAATGTCCTCACTTTTATTTCTGATATGGATGTTTGCATCTTCTCTCTTTTTTCTTTGGTCAAGCTAGAGGTGCATTAACTTCTGGTTTTATTGCTTCTATTGGTTTTCTATTCTTATTTACCTTTCCTCTGATCTTTTTTATTCCTTCCCTCTAATATTGTTGGGCTTGGTTTGCTCTTCTTTTTTTGAGTTCCTCAATTTGTAAAGTTAGGTTGTTTATTTTAGATCTTCGCACTATGAATTTCTCTCTGAACACTGCCTTTTTTGCATCTCATGAATTTTGGTACGTTGCATTTTATTTTGACTCTAAATATTTTGATTTATTCCTTAAACTGTTGGTTGTTTATATAATGTTTTGTTTAATTTCCACATATTTGTGTATTTCCCAGTTTTCCTTGTGTTATTAAATTCTAATTCACTCCATTGTGGTCCAAGAATATAGTTTGTATGATTTAAATCTTTTTAAAGATCCAGACTGCTGTTAGGTGGAATGTTCTACATACATCTGTTAGGTCTAGTTAGTTTTTAGTACCATCCAGGTCCTCTATTCTCTTATTGATCTTCTTTCTAGATAGTCTGTCCATTATTGAAAGTGGTGTATTTAAATCTCCACTATTATTGTAGAACTGTCTATTTCTCTCTACGATTCTGTCAGTGTTTGCTTTATTTATTTTGGGGCTTTACTGTTAGGTACATAGATATTTGTAATTGTTATATCTTGATAAATTGACCCTTTTATCATATAATGTCCTTCTTTGTCTCTTATAACTGATTTTGACTTGCACTCTATTTTGTCTGATATTAATATAGTTACTCCAGCTCTCTTTTGGTCAATATTTGCATGAGATATTTTTTCCATCTTTTCATTTTCAACTTATTTGTGTCCTTGAGCTTAAGATGCATCTCTAGTAGACACTATATAGTTGGATCTTGTTTTTTTTTTTTTTTTTTCCTCTCTCTATTCTGTCACTCTCTGCCTTTTGATTGGGGCATTTAGTCCATTTACATCCATGATAATTACCAATGAGAAAGGACTGACTTCTGCCATTTTGTTATTTGATTTTTGTGTGTCCCAGGCCTCTTTGTTCTCATTTCCTCCAATACAATCAACTTTTGTGTTTTGTGGATTTTTCCTTAGTGAACCATTTTTATTCCCTTTTACTTTCCTTTTCTATGTATTTTTGAATATTTTCTTTATGGTTACTGTAAGGATTACATTTAACATCTTATAACAACCTGGTTTAAACTGATACCAACTTCAGTAACATTCAAATATTCCTCACCTATAGTGTTCCCTACACCCCATTTATGTTACTGTTATCATCTATTACATCTTCATACATCATACGCCCTTAACATACTATTTTTTAATATATTTGTCATTATAAAGCATGAAGAATATAACAACTAGAATTATCAAGTAAAAATACCTTAAAACTTGCTCTTTTACCTGTCCATGGAATGAATTAAGACTTTTTTTTTTTCCTATGTAAAGCTTTGAGATACTTTTGAGTGTTCTTTCTTTCCCATCTTTCCCATTTTAAAGGACTAAGATTTCTTGTATGGCAGGTCTAAGGTCTATGAGCTCTCTCAGCTTTTATCTGAAAATGCCTTAATTTTGCCCTCTTCTTAAAGGGAAGTTTTGCCAGATACAGTATTTTTGGTTGACAGTTCTTTACTTTCAGCATTTTGAATGTGTCATTCCATTGCACTCTGGCCTCCAAGTTCTCTGAGGAGAAATCAGCATTTAATTTTATGGTGATCCTTCATATGTGACTATTCATTTTTTTCTTGCTTCTTTCAGGATTCTGCCTTCATCTGTAAGTTTTGAGACTTTGATTAAAATGTGTCTCAGAGTAGATCTCCTTGGTTTATCCTACTTGGAGTTTGTTGTTCTTCTTGAATTTGTAGATTCATGTCCTTTGTCAGATTTGGAAAGTTTTCTGCTATTATTTCTTCAAATATTATTTCTTTCCCTTTCTCTCTCATCTCCTTCTGGGGATTGCCATGAATATGTTTGATAAAACCCAAAACCCATTGCTGGCGAATCAATTCTGACTCATAGCGACCCTGTAGGACAGAGTAGAATTGCCCCATGGGGTTTCCAAGGAGCAGCTGGTGGCTTTGAACCACTGACCTTTAGGTTAGCAGTCAAGTGCTTAACAATTGCACAACCAGGGCTCCTTGTTTGCTTGATAGTTACATTAGGCTATGTTGAGAAGTCTTTAGCCATGTCTTATTTTGCTCCTCAGCCTCCACAATTTTGATTCCTTATCCTCTAGATCACTGATTTGTTTTCTCCCAGCTCAGATCTGTTTTTACATCCTTCCAATTCTTTTTTTTTTTTTTAAATTTTAGTTATGTCTTTCAGTTTCAGTATTTCTGTTTGGTTTCTTTTTTTAATGTCTGTTTATTTATGTTCTTTTTGTTCATGCATCATTTTCCTGACTTCCTTCTGTTTCTGTTTTCCTTTAGTTCTTTGAGCTTGTTTCATTCTGTTGTATTATAGTCTTCTGTTCATTTCCAGTTTTTTTTGTGTGCCCAGTGATTTTTTTGTTGTTGTTGTTGAAGCCAGGGCATTAGAATTTTTAAAGTGTTAGCTTTCTCAATTCCCCCAAATATATGGTGCTTTCAACAGTGGTAATTCCTGCAAGAAATTTTTAGGCAAGCACAGCCTTCACACTTTATGTCTTCCTCTACCTTTCTCTGGACCCAGGTGTCAGTCCTTTAACCCTTCCCTAACCAATCAGAGAGCATACACTAATTACACCACCCTCAGGTGGGTAAAGCCCTCAGTCTCTGGTCACCATTCCCTCCCCCACTCTGTGAGGGCTTGAATTCTGATCAGACTGTGGTTTCAGTCTTTCCAGCCACCTCTGGACTAGTCAAAATGTACATCCTGAACAGTCTACTAGCAAGAACTGTTTTATCTTTTTTGGAGTCAAAGATTGGGGCCCTTCCCAGTGCAGAGGACAGCCATGCACTGGCTGGGGGTACAGCAAGGCTTTAACTTCCCTGCAGTCATCCATCTGCCACACAGGGAGGGGTAGGGCCAGGGGCAGTGTAAGAAGTGCTTTTCCTACCTTTGTTTTGATTCAGTTTTCAAATCTTTGCTGTGGTTTTTGCCCATCATTTCAGAGTCTGACACGGCTGATTGTAGGTTTTTAGTAGCTTTTCTGGATGTTCATGTGGAGAGGGTTGGGATCTTAGACCTGCTCACCTTGACATCTTCCCAAAATCCCTGACATGATCATTTGTTCTTTTATGCTTCTGATGTTTTATATAAAAAATATTTTCCCAACCCAAGGTCACAAATTCTTTTTTTCCTGTTTTCTTCTAGAAGTTTTATACTTCTGAATTTTACACTTAGGTCAATGATCAATTTTGAATTAAATTTTTGTATACAGTACAAGGTATGGATCCAAGTTCACTTTTTTGGGAAGTGGGGCATATGGATATCGTTATTCTAGTACCATTTGTTGAAAATGCTATCCTCCACTGCATCATCTTTGCACCTTATGCAAAAATAAACTATGTGTATATGTGTGGGTTTTTTTCTGGACTGTATTCTGTTCCATTGCTGACACCAAGATTATGCTATTTTGATTATTGTAACTTTGTAATAATTCTTAAAATAAGTAGTTATTGCTCCAAATTTATTCTTTTTCAGAGTTCTTTTGGCTATTCTAGGTTCTTTGCTTTTCTCATGAGTTTTAGGATCAGCTTCTCAATTTCTACAAGAAGAAAACTAAGTCTGCATAGATTTTGACTGGCATTGCATTGAATCTATATATCAATTTGAGAAGAATTGGTATCTTAACAATATTGAGTCTTCTGACCTATACATAAAGTATATCTCCCCATTTATTTATGGCTTTGTTCATTTCTCTCAGAAGTATTTTGTAGTTTTCAGTGTACAGGTCTTTCACATCTTTTGTCTCATTTATCCCTAGGTGTTTCATATTTTGGTGCTATTGTAAATGATATTTTTAAATTTCAAATTCTGATTGTTCACTGCAGGAAATAGAAATACAAATTGATTTCTTTGTATTCTGATCTTATATCCTGTAACCTCGTTAAACTCACATAGTAATTCTAGTAGCTTTTTTTTTTGTGGATTGCATCAGATTTTCTATATTCATCATCATGTTTTCTATGACTAAAGTTTTACTCCTTCCTTTCTAACACTGATGCCTTTTATTTCTTCTTGCCTGACTGCACTGATTAGAACCTCCAGTATAGTGTTGAATAAAAGTGGTCAGAGCAGACATCCTTGTCTTGTTCCTAATCTTTGGAGGAAAGCACTCTTTCAACTTGTTCTTTTCTGATTTTCTTTATTTTGTTCTTGTTGAGAATATGCACAGTGAAACATAAACCAATTCAATAGTTTCTACATGTACAATTCAGTGACACTGATTATATTCTTCAAGTTGTGCAACCATTGTCACCCTCTTTTTCTGAGTTGTTCCTTCCCTATTAATACAAACTCATTACCCCCTAAGGTTCCTGTCTAATCTTTTGAGTTGCTGTTGTCAATTTGATCCATATAGATAGTTCTTGAGAGCATAATGCCAGAGCAGACATTTTTTATTAGTTAAGCTAAAGTATTGTTTTAAGAAGACTTCAGGGGATATTTTTGGTTTATTAAAAATTATTTCAGGGCAATAGTTTCAGGGGTTCATCTAGCCTCCATGGCTCCAGAAAGTCAGGAGTCCATGAGAATTTGAATTTCTGTTCTGCATTTTACCCCTTTTGATCAGGATTCTTCTGCAGAATCTTTGATCAAAGTGTTCAGTAATGGTAACACAGCACCATCCAGTTCTTCTGGTCTCATGGCAAAGGAGGCAGTTTTTCATGGAGGAGAGTAGCCACACATTCCGTGTCTGCCTCTTATTCCTGACTCTCTTCTTCTTCTATTGCTCCAGGTGAATAGAGACTAATTGTTGTGCTTTGGATGGCTGCTTGAAAGCTTTTAAGACCACATGAACTACACCACAAACTAGAAGGTAGAACAAAAATACTAAACACATTATTATTAGGCCAGTTAACTGGGATATCCCATAAAACCATGACCCTAAACCTCCAAACCAAGGAACCAAATCCCATGAGTTGTTTGGTTGTACATAAGCAGCCTCAGCAGCTAATCTTTTCTATCTGACATTGTTGTAAATATGTCTATCACACACAACTTTCACCAATTAAACTTTTTACAGGTATACAACTTATTGACAGCACTTACAATAATTGGTGTGCAACTCTACCCTTAATCAATGCGATTTTTCCATCACCATACAAGGAAACTCTACTCCTTAAGCAATAACCCTCCCCTTTCTCTCTCTTTCCCGCTCCTGGTAACCACTAATGAACTTTGATCTCTATACATTTGCCTTTTTATCGTTTTATATAAGTGAAATCATACAATGTTTGTCCTTTTGTGATTATTTCATTCAGCATAATGTCTTCAAGCTCCATCCATATTGTAGTATGTATCAAGACTTCATTTCTGTTACAGTCTTTCATCTTTAAGTATGGTATTAGCTGTAGGTTTTTTTGTTGATATCTTTGATTGAGTTCAGAAGGGAATTTATAATACCAGTTTACTGAGAGTTTTTATCAGGAATAGATGCTGGGTTTTGTTACATTCTTTTTCTGCATCTATTATCTTTTTTTTTTTTTTTTTTTTTGTCTTTTTTAGGTTGTTAATATGGTGAATTAAAGTGATCAACTGTTGATTGATTTTCCAATGTTAAACTAACCCTCCATTCTTGGCATAACCCCAATTAATCATTGATGTATTATCTGTTTTTGTTGGATTTTATTTGTTAAAATTTCTTTTCAAATTTTTGTATCTATGGTCATAAGCAGGAGCCCTGGTGGCACAGTGATTAAACACTCATCTGGCTAACTCAAAGGTTGGCAGTTCGAACCCACCAGTCGCTCCACAGGAGAAAGATGTGACAATCTGCTACCATAAAGATTATACCTTTGAAACCCTATTGGGGCAGTTTCTACCCTGTCCTATAGGGTCACTATGAGTCAATTGATTTGACATTGACGGGTATGTTCATAAGGGATATATATTGGTCTGTATTGTACTCATCATTTCTTTGGTCTTAGTATCAGGATAATCCTGACCTCAGATTTCTTTGCCTTCAGTTTTTTGGAAGAGCTTGTATAGAATTGGTATTATTTCTTCCTTAAATGTTCAGTAGAATTCACTAGTTAAGCCATCTGGGTCTAGAGTTTTAGGTGATGTATTTCTTCTTGAATAAGTTTATACATTATTTATACATTTCATCTGTCAAATTTACTGGCATGAAGTTGTTCATAATATTCCCTTATGCTTTTATACCTGTAGATTTTGTAGTATGTCACCTCTCTTATCACTGATATTGGTTATTTCTATTTTCCCTCTTTTTCCTGATCAGTCGGGCTAAAGGTTTATAAATGATATTAATCTTTTCAAAGAACTAGCCATTAGTTTCATTGAATTTTTCTCTATTGTTTGTTATTTTAGGGTTGGCAAACTTCTTCTGTATTTTAAGACTTTGAAGGCCATACAATCTGTTAGGACTACTCAGTGCTGCTGTTGTAGAGCAAAAGCAGCTGTAGCCAGTGTGCCAAAGAATGCATGTGGTTGCTTTCCAATCAAACTTTATTTATAAAGAGAGGTCTTGGGGCTGGGTTTAACTTAACACATGTAGTGTGCCAATTCCTTTTCTACTTTCTTAATCTCTGCTTGGATCTTATTTCCTTTCTTCTGTTTACTTTGGGTTTAATTTACTCCTTTTCTAGTCATTTAAGGTAGAAGCTTAGTCACTGATCTAATACCTTTCTTCTTTTCTAATACAGGTGCTTAGTGCTACGGATTTTCCCCTAAGTAATACTTCAGCCCCATCTCACAAGTATTGATATATTGTTTTCATTTTCATTCAGTTCAAAACATTTCCTAATCATCCCTTTGATTTCATTAGTTACTTAGTAGTGTGTTGTTCAGTTTTCAAATACTTGGGTATTTTCCAAATATCGTTCAGGTATTGATTTCTAATTTAATTCCATTGTGGTCAGACTGTATACTTGAATCCTTTGAATTTTCTGAGACTTATTTCAAGGCCCAGAATATGGTATACCCTGGTAAATGCTTTGTATGCTCTTGCTTCTGCTGTTGTTGAGTTCTAGGTTCTATAAATGTCAATTGGTTGAAAGTGTTTTCAGGTCTATTAATTCCAATCTTCTTGTTACTAAAATTCCAGCTGGAAGCCCAAAGTGAACAAAGAAGAGTACCATTTAATGAATTTTGACAAATGCATACATACACCCATGTAACCCGAACTGTATTAAGATCTAATATTTTAATAACTGGGTATAGCTAATCCCCATTCATTGCTCTTATTTTTTTCAGTGTTTTTTTGATTATTTTATTTGCTTATCTAGTTGTTCATATAAACTTTAGAATCAGATTATCTAATTCTGGAGCAAGGCCTTGATTGGGGCAGGAGACAGTTGTTTGTACTTTTATTGGGAATGTACTGCATTTATCAATTAACTTCGGAGAACCACCAACTTTGTTTTTTTTTTTTTTTTTTTTTTTTAATATATATTTTATTGTACTTCAGGTGAAAGCTTACAGAGCAAATAGTTTCTCATGAAATAGTAGTACACATGTTGTTTTTTTTGACATTGGTTAACAACCCCACAACGTATTAAGCCTCTAAATTCTCAACCTTTTTTTTTGATGAAAATTACAGATGGCCAAAGATATACCGTTTCAAAATTTTTTACATTCACAGTTCAGTGACATTGACTACGCTCTTCCAACTGTGCTGTTATTCTCACTTAAGATGAAGGCTTACAGAACAAAATAGTTTTTCATTTAACAGTTACTACACATGTTGCCCTATGACAATGGTTAACAATCTCACAGCACATCAAGAATATCCTTACTCCACCTTGTGTTCCCTATCACCAGGGGGTTTCCTTGTCCCCTTCTGTCTTCTGGACCTTGTCAGTGGACTATTGTACCTCTTAGGCTCATTTGTTTATTTATTTATTTATTTATTTTTATTTTATTTAAACACCATTTCAAAACTTTTTACTTACACATTTAAGTGATATTGACTATGCTCTTCCAATTGTGCTGCCATTCTCGCCCAAGATGAAGGCTTACAGGACAAAAAAGCCTCCCATTTAATAGTTACTACAAATGTTGCCCTATAGCAGTGGTCAACAATCTCACAATACATCGACAGTGTCCTTATTCAATTTGTGTTCCTTATCATCAGTTTCCTACTCTCCCTCTGCCTTCTGGCCCTTGTCACCGGACTCCTGTACATCGTTAGTCCCATTTAGTTTTACTGGGGTGTCCATTCCCAGGCTTAACATCGAACCTTGAAGGTAACTTCCCCTCTGAGCTGAAAGGGTGTCTGGGGGCCACACTCTCGAGGTTTCTCTAGTATTCTTTAGGCCAGTATATCTGGTCTTCTTATTTTTTTTTTTTTTTGGGAGTTAAAATTATGCTCTACATCCTACTCCAGCTCTGCCCAGAACCCTCTGTTGTGATCCTGGTCAGAGGAGTCATTGAGAACCACCAACTTTGTTGTTGAGTCTTCCTATCCAAGAATTGATCTGTTTGTTTTTTCTCATACATGTATGTGTCATAAATGTACAAAGAGATGAGAAGGAGACATACCAACTTCAGGATAGTGGGTGCCTATAGGAAAAGAAAGGGGATTGAGATCAGTAGAACAGGGCCTTTGCCTCTATCTAAAATGTTTTATGCCTTTTAAAAAACATTTATCAAAATGTTCTTTTTAATACATCTAGTTGATGGGCACATGGGTTTTTCTCCTAAAACTCCATATTTTTCTATGTATACATTTGATATATTTTATAATTAAAAAATTAAAAACAAATGTGGAAGTTAATTCAGTTTTTTAATAGAAAAAAGTTTATTGCAAATATAGTGACTCTTTTCATGTTACAATAGTACATTCAGATAAACCAAACAACCATAGTTTTTATATATAAAACCATACTTCTACTTTTTTTTTTTTACATATAGTACAATTTCCAGTGCGAAGACATTTCAATGAACCAAATATTACATCTGTAATAAATACATCATCCCCAAGTCCACAGCCCTATCCGTGTGCAAATATTCATACGTGGCGGAGTGGTTCCTAAAGAAAGAGTTTCTCCTCCTGTATTGTCGAGTTAACAGTTCACGGAATGATGCTTTTCTGGAATGTTTGCACAGACCCGTCATTAAGAATTGTAATCTAAGCCAAAGGAGTAATAACAAAATGGTAAAGCTGTACAGAGCACTAATTTTGCATTTTAATCTTTGCAGCCAAAGTAAAAAGGACAACATTGGAATTAAATTTATTTTAACCCATTTTCTCTGAAGTCACTCCTTGCTGAGAGTCTCCATAATGTTTCACCAGTGAGTGGCAAAATTAGGAATTTTATAAAAATGTGTTCTTGTCCAACATGTATATTTCCCCAGCATCTGGCAAAGAGTAGGCATTTGAAAGAGGTTTCTGGAATGAGCCAAGAATCACAATCCTCATATTCTTGAGGATGCATGACCAATGAGCCACAGAAAATTATGGCATCACAGCGGCTTAGTTTTAAAAGATGTTCTTTTCAGAATGGATTCCAGGAAAACAAGCAGTCTATACAGAGAGAGATGCTGGAGCAATCTTACTGATTAATTTGTTGAGAGCTCTGATTTTTTCTTCCAAGATGAGGTTGTTTTTCTCAGCCCCTCTCTGCTTCTCTTCAGTGACCTGTAAGGCTGTCATCAGGTGTGCGTTCTCCACATAAAGCTCCTTGAGCAGCAAATTAGACTTTGTGTTTTTTTCAAACTAGAGAGGGAAGAGAGTCACACTTTACTGTGAGTCTAGTGCAGGAATGATTGCCCCCTCCCCCCATACCCTTCCACATTTGTTGAAATGATTTTAGGTCCTTATGGATCTGACACAAATATTGTATGTAACGACAATTCTTTTTACTCTGAAGTGAAGCAGGAAATTGAGAATGTGATGAACTTTGTAGTAGAGGAAATTTAAGGGAAATTGTGAGAATCATTCAAACATGAAATAAAGACCTAAAAGACCAAAATCAACAGACTTCTGAAAGGCTGTTATTCAGTGCAATGCAAAATAACAAAATTGCCAAGAGTGCCAACAACGTTTGGTTCATCTCAGCATACTCTACCACCCTGCACCGTCACCCAGGACTCACTGTGGCACTGACCCTGCCGCTGCTGCCTGGGGTGTGAGTGGGCTGCTGTACACACATGGCTTCACAGATGTGTACAAGTGGACACGCTAGCCTTGGCACCAACCTCATTCAAAATACGAGGGCACAGGGATCCCAGCATGGGGCTAAGTCAACACCATATTCACTTGTTGAACAAATGGTCGCTAAGTCCCCCTGTGTGCCAGCCCTGTTCCAGCACTGGTAAAGCAGCGGTGAGCACAGTCTGCACTGTGCAGCACATATTCTAACAGCAGAAGACCAATAAGAAGCAAACATGGTATGGTAGGTGAGAGAAGTGCTAAGAAGAGAATACCAAGCAGGAGGAGGGGCTGCTATTTTGTTTGGGGGAACTGTGATGGTTATGTTATGTCAACTTGGCTAGGCTATGATTCTCAGTGGTCTGGCATGTGCTCTTCCATAATGTAATACCTTCCATTTTGTGATCTGATGTGAACAGCCAATCAGTTGAAAGGGGAGTTGCCTTGGGGGTGTGGCCTACTTCCATTATATTACTGGATGTGCTGGTGAAGGTTGTTCTCTCTTGACCCTGCACTCTTCTTTTTGCCTGACCTCTGGTTCTTGCAATGTAAGCCTGCAGAAGTCTCCAGCTTACTACCTGACCTGCAGATCTTACATTCGCCAGCCTCGCAACCCCACGAGCCTGGAGAGGACTCCAGTCTACCACTGGACACATGGATTTGGGACTTGCCAGCCCTTACAATTGTGTGAACCATTTCCATGAAGGAAATCTCTCTGTATTTATATATATATTTTACCGGTTTTGCTCCTCTAGAGAACCCAGACTAAGACATTTGGTACCAAGAGTGATTCCAGAGGAACAAAAATCTTAAGGATGAGTTTTCTAAACTGGTTCCAAGTATGGGCAGATTTAAAGGCACTAATTACTTTATTTCCAGTAATAAAGGGGGCACTGCTAATCCATAGCATGAGATGGCAATAAAGATACGCAAAATATCACTACCATTAGATCAAGTATTTGTGAGAGACAAGGCTCTGGGTATCTGTATATTTGATACCTTTCAACAATTTTGTTAAACTGACAAGTATAATAAAGCTGGCTGGTTCTCCTACTTTCACTAGACAACGTGGAGAAAGGAAAGGATGAGGTCAGGGCTTCAAAGTCCCAGCTGAAGCACTGCATAAAGGACCTGAAAGCTGTTATCTGTGCCCTGAAAGAAAGCCTTATTTCTTATAGTAAAGAGCTGATATTGCTGAAAACTAAGAGTCTTATTCCAAGAGTGGCTAAATTACAATGTCAATTGCATCCCCAACATTGAAAGGTGTCTGAAGTTAATGTGAGGGCACTGATCAGTAGGAAATGAGATCCTGAAAATTGGGATGGGGAAATGTGGGCAGATATGGGGGACACTGAGCCCCTAAATTCTGCTGAATCACCTTTGCCAGCAGAACCAGCCCTTCCACCCCCATCTGAAGAGACTAACCCAGATGTCTGAGAAGTCATTGTGTAAGGCATTGCCTGAGGTGCCACCTGAGGAAAATGCCATGCAAGACATCACTGCACGTCCCCAGAACCCACTCTTACCACTCATTTTTGCTTCTAGATCTATAACTAGACTGAAGTCCCAGTGTGCCCTGAGACGTGAGGTATAAAATATGACCCATGAGGCGGTATGCCATACTCTAAAAGAGTTGCTTGATTTTTTAAATGGATACAAACAGAAATCTGGGGAATATGGGTGGGAATGGCTACCAAGGGTGTGGGATAATGGTGCAAGGAACATAAAGTGGGATCAGTCTGAGTTTATTGCTATGGGCTCACTAAGCAGAGATACTTCATTCAACATTTCAGCTCAAGGGGTCAGAAAAGAACCTAATAGTTTATTTGATTGGTTGACAGAAACATGGACTAAGAGGTGACCTACACTAAATGAAGTTGAAATGCCAGAACTGCCTTGGTACACTGGCTGAGGTATCCAAAGGCTTAAGGAAATTAGTGTTAGAGTGAATTTATCATGTTGTACCCACCTACCCACCCAGGGAGTGCCCAGAGGATACACCTGTCACCACAATTGTGAGGAATAAATTTGTGAATGGAGCCCCAGAATCCTTGAAGACTGCTATGATTGTTCTTCTATGTAGGGTGGATATTACATTGGAAATTGACCTCACTGAACTGGAAAATATAACTACAATGGGGATGATTGTATCCTAGGGTGGCAGGGGCCAAGTGACAGCACTTAATCACCAAAGACAAGGTGGGTGTGGTTACCAAAATGGACAGCAGAGTCAAAGCTGTAATCAGAATAGTCTGACTCATATGGACTTATGGCATTGGCTACTTAGTCATGGAGTCCCTAGGAGTGAAACAGATGGGAAATCTACTATTTACTTGATCTGTACAAGCAGAAGAATTCTAGGTCAAATGAATGGCAGTCTAACTTGAATCACCAAAATAGAGTGTCATGGGGTTTACAGAACCACACCCCCTTGAATGAAGGGAGGCTAAGTCCCCTTGAAGAAGGGCCCCACTACACTACCAAACTTTATGTTGGTAATCTTTCTCCCCGGTTTCCCTGAAGGGATCTACCATCTTTTATGAGAGTCACTCTTCACTGTGGAAAAGGAAATAATCAGACTTTTCAAGGATTACAGGACACTGGCTCTGAACTGACATTAATTCCAGGAGACCCAAAACATCACTGTGACCTACCAGTCAGAGTGGGGCATATGGAGGTCAGGTTCTTAGTGGAGTCTTAGCTCAGGTCTGTCTCACAGTGGGTATCCCAAACTATCCTGTAGTGATTTCCCCAGTTGCAGAACGCATAACTGGAATAGACATACTCAGCAACTGGCAGAACCCCCACACTTGATCCCTGACATATGGAGTAAGAGTTATTATAGTAGGAAAAGCCAAGTGGAAGCCAGTAGAACTGCCCCTAAAAAAACCAGTAAAACAAAAGCAATACCGCACTCCTGGAGGGATTGCAGAAATTAGTGCCATCACCAAGGACTTGAAGGATGCTGGGGTGGTAATTCCCACCATATCCCCATTCAAGTTGCCTATTTAACCTGTGCAGAAAATAGGTGGTGACTCTAATTACAGCTGCTATTCCAGATGTGGTCTCATTGCTTGAGCAAATTAATACATCTGGTACCTAGTATGCAGCTACTGATCTGGCCAATGCAATACATCTTCACTGTCCTACCTCAGAGGTATATCAACTCTCCAGCACTATGTCATAATTTAGTTTGCGAGGACCTTCATCGCCTTCCCCTTCCACAAGACATCACATGGTCCATTACATTGATGACATTATGCTGATTGGACCTAATAAGGAAGAGGTATAAATAACTCTAGAATTATTGGTAAGATATTTGTGTACCAGAGGGTGAGAAATTAACCTGACAAAAATTCTGGAGCCTTCCACCCTCACTGAAATTTCTAGGGGTCCAGAGGTGTGGGGCATGTTAAAATAGTCCTTCTAAGGTGAAGAGTAAGTTGTTGCATCTGGCCCCTCCTACAACTAAAAAGGAGGCAAAACACCTGGTGGGTCTCTTTGGATTATGAAGGCAACATATCCCTCATTTGTATGTTCAGCTCTGGCCTATTACTAAGTGACTCAAAAAGCAGGTAGTTTTGAGTAGGACCCAGAACAAGAGAAGGCTCTTTCAACAGGCCCAGGCTGCTGTGCAAGCTGCCGTCACACTTGAGCCTTAAGATCTAGCTGATCTAATAGTGCTTGAAGTGTCAGTGGCAGACAGAGGTGCTGTTTGGAGTCTTTGGCAGACCCCTATTGGCAAATCACAGCATAGGCCCTTAGGATTTTGAAGCAAAGCCCTGCTGTCCTCTGCAGATAACTACTCTCCTTTTGCAAAACAGCTTATGGCTTGTTACTAGGCCTTAGAAGACCATGCAGCCTGAGCTGCCCATTATAAACTGGGTATTGTCTGATGCACAGAGTCATAAAGATGAACGTGCACAGCAGCACTCCATCATCAAATGCCCGTGGTCTGCACTCCTGTTACATTACCTTCCTTCTCTCAGTCTATTACTATGGCCTCATGGGGAGTTCCTTATGATCAGTTGACTGAAGAAGAGAAAACTCATGCCTGGTTTACAGATGGTTCTGTGCAATATGCAGGCACCACTTTAAAGTGTACAACTGCAACACTGCAGCCCTTTTCTGGTACTTTACTGAAGGAACAGTGGTGAAGGGAAATCCTCCCAGTGGCCAGAATTTTCAGCAGTGCATCTGGTTGTTCATTTTGCTTGGAAGGAGAAATGGTCAGATGTGCAAGTGAATGCTGATTCACGGGCTGTGGCCAATGGTTTGGCTGGATGGTTAGGGACTTGGAAGGAACATGACTGCAAAATTGGTGACGAAGGGGTATGTGGATATACCTCTCTGAATCAGCCAAAGAAGTAAAGATATTTCTGACTCATATGAATGTTTATCAAAGGGTGACCTCGGCAGAGAATATGAACAGTCAAGTGGAGAGAATGATGCTTTCTGTGGATACCAGCCAGCCTCATTTTCCCAGCCACTCCTGTCATTGCCCAACGGGCTCATGAACAAAGTGGCCATGGTAGCAGGGATGGAGGTTATGCATGGGCACAGCAACATGGACTTCTACTCATCAAGGCCAACTTGGCTAGAGCCACTGCTGAGTGCGAGTATGCCAGCAGCAGAAACCAACACTGAGTCCCCGATATGGCACCATTCCTCGGGACAATAAGCCAGTAATCTGGTGGCAGGTTGATTACATTGGACCGCTTCCATCATGGAAAGGGCAACATTTTGTTCTTACTGGGATAGGCACTTACTCTGGATACGGATTTGCCTTCCCTGAATGCAATGCTTCTGCCAAAACTACCATCCACAGACTTACAGAATGCCTTATCCACTGTCATGATATCCCACAAGCACTGCCTAGGAGATCAAGAGGCTCATGGCACAGCAAATAAAGTGCAGCAATGGGCCCGTGCTCATGGAATTCACTGGTCTTACTATGTTCCCCATCAGTCTAAAGCCGCTGGCTTAATAGAATGATGGCGCTAGGTGGCAGTACCTTGCAGGCCCGGGATAATATTCTCCAGGAAGCTGTATATTCTCTAAATCAGCGTCCAATATATGGTGCTGTTTCTCCCATAGCCAGGATTCACAGGTCCAGGAACCAAGGGTGGAAATGGGAGTGGCATCACTATTATCCCTAGTAACCCACTCCTAAAATTTTTGCTTCCTTTCCCCATGACCCTATGCTCTGCTTGTCTAGAGGTCTTGCTTCCAAAGAGAAGAATGCTCCCACCAGGAGACAGAACACTGATTCCACTGAACTGGAAGTTACAAATGCCACCTGGCCACTTTGGGCTCCTTATGCCCTCGGGATCAACAGGCAAAGAAGGGTACTGGCTGGTGTGATTGATCCTGATTATCAAGTGGAAATTGGATTCTTATTACATAATGGAGGTAAAGAAGAGTATGCCTAGAATATAGGAGATCCCTCAGGGCATCGCTTAATACTACCATGTCCTCTGATTAAAGTCAATGGAAAACTATAGCAATCCAATTCCAACATTACTAATGGCCCAGACCCTAAAGGAATGAAGGTTTGGGTCACCCCACCAAATGAAAAACCATGAATAGCTGAGGTGCTTGCTGAGGGGAAACGGAATGTGGAGCGGGTAAAGAAGGTAGTTCTAAATACCTGCTACAACCACGTGACCAGTTGCAGAAATGAGGACTGTAATTATTATGAGTATTTCTTCCTTGTTTTGTTATATGTGTGTGTGTATGAAATTTCTTTGTTTTCTTCCCTTCCTTATCCCATTACTTATTATAAAATACAAGATGTAAAAGGTGCTAGTGTGTTTTCAGTTGAATCCATATTAATTACATCATGTTAGGGACAAGTATGACTTTATCATTATATTTATTTGGAGATTATGTATGGTTTAAGAAAATGTGTATAGGTGCCAACTTAACAAGGAGCGGATGGTGATGGTTAATGTTATGTGTCAACTTGGCTAAGTTATGATTTTCAATGGTTTGGCAGGTGCACTTCCATAAATCACCTTCCATTTTGTGATCTGATATAAGCAGCCAATCAGTTGAAAGGGGAAATTGCCTTGGGGTTGTGGCCTGCCTCTAGTATATAAATGGATGTTCTGGCAAAGTTTGCTTGCTCTCTAGACACTACACTCTTCTCATTGCCTAACCTGTGGTTATTGGGACATAAACCTGTAGAAGTCTCCAGCCTAACTGCCTGACCTGCAGATCTTGAATTCACCAGCCCCCGCTACCCCGTGAGCCAGCAGAGGTCTCCAGCCTACCACTGGACCCATGGGTTTAGGACTTGTCAGCCCCTCCAACTGTGTGAACCATTTCCATGAAGTAAATCTCTCTCTATATTTACATATACGCTTCACTGGTTTTGCTCCTCTAGACAACCCAGACTAAGACAGGAACCAAGGGGCCTTCTCTGTAAAGTGACATGTGAACAGAGCCCTGAATAGGGCAAGAGTGAGTCTAGAGACCATCCACGTAGAGGGAAGAGAAAGTGCAATGGTCTTGAGGCTGGTGTGTATCTGGGGTGACTGGGGACAGCAGACAGCCACTGTAGCTGGTGGGGCATGGTGGTGGGGGGACATAGATGGTGAGGGAGTCAGAGTAGGGGCAAGCACTAAATCCAGCAGAACCTTGGAGGCCACCGTGATGAGGTTGGCTTTTACTCTGAGGGAGATGGGAAGGCACCATAGGGTCTGAGCCAAGGAGACAGGATCTCAGTTGTGCTTTGGAAGGAGTGCTGCAGCTCCCGTGCTCAGCATAGATCTGGGAAGGAGTGCGAGGGTAGAAAGAGGGAAACCGGAGAGATGGCAAAAAGATGAGGGGGCTTAGACCAGGATGGGAGCAGTGGGGGTGTGAGTGCTTGGTGTCAGTGTCCATTGTGAAGTCTGAGCTGCTGGATTAGGTGTGGACCCAGAGAGGGAGGAGTAACAGTGACTAAGCCATTGAGAAGAGAATGGAGGGGAGGCCAGTGGGGCTGTTAGCACAGATGACCTCTGAAGGGTATTCATGTAAAGAGGAACAGGGAGGTGGGGTTCTTTAAGATCAGGTTTGCATACTGATGGCAGGGAGGTTTCCAGGCAAGGGGGAGATACAAAGGAGTAGGGAAGGGAGAGGAGATGGGGAGGGGAGGTGAGAGACAGGAGAAGGAGGGGAGAGGGCAGGAGGAGGACAGAGTCATCACAGGCATGGTGTCTGGTGCTCAGTGGAGGGGCACCTTTTGCAGGGGCAGAGACCGCTTGCCCACAGCTACAAGCAGGGAGGCAGAAATGTGTGGGCGTCTTTTTATGGCTATCCAGTGATTAGGGGATGCTGCTGGTATTTGGCACCTGTTGGTAGGGGTGCCAAGTATCCTACAAGGCACAGGACAGTCCACCAGTGAGCAATGTCCTTCCCCCCCACTAAGGGATCATGCTGGGTCACCATTCAGGTGCCTCATCTCTGCAGGGTGGTCCCCCGTCACCTTGATGCTACAGTCCAGGGGAGTGTGCTTTCTTCAGAGCACCTGCACAGTCTTCTCATCAGCTGTCTCTACCTCCAGAATGTAAGTGCCATGAGGCAGAGACTTAGTCTTGTTCGTCTCAGGTCTACTTAAACAGTGCCTTGGCACACAGTAGGTGCTCAGTAAGCATTTGCTGAATGACTGACTGATGAATGAATGAATGAATAGCCTCCTGGAGATTATGAGAACACCTCAAAAAATAAATCCTAAAGCAATTCTCAAAAGAAAATAAGTACAATACACAAATACAGTGTAGGGTATATATTTAGTGGAGCCCTGGTGGCACAGTGCTTAAGAGCTCGGCTACTAACCAAATGGTCGGCAGTTGAAATCTACCAGCCGCTCCTTAGAAACCCTATGGGGCAGTTCTACTCTGTCCTATAGGGTTGCTATGAGTTGAAATCGACTTGATGGCAATGGATTAGGTTATACATTTAGTAAAATCAGCTCTTTTTCTATTGATTGTTTTTAATTATGAACACTGAAAAAACACTTTACATTCAAGTATGAAGTTTAGACAGAGTCCCAGGTTGAGTGGTTCCTAATGAGCATGGAGTCCCTGAGTCTGTGACAAGACAGTCTCTTCCTACACCAGCTGTGTGAACACCCACGAGGGAGAAATGTGCAAAAAGAGGATGTGTGTGTGGAAACGACAGGAGCCCATCACTCACCTGGCTCTTCAGCTCATCCACATTTTCTTGTAGGAGCATTTCCATGTTCTTCAAGATCATTTCCACCTCTCCCACCTGCTCTTTTGTGTCTCTCAGCTGTTCCTCATGTTCTTCCTGCCACAAGGAAAGTTACAGATCAATCATTTATGTTTTAAAAGAAATCACTTCAAGATGCATTTAAAATAGCATTTGGCTGCAATGGACAAGTCTAAGAGCAGCTAGCTATAAGCCTTTGTCTGTACATGGAATGCTCACAAGTCCTCTATAAAGAGCCACAGGGCATGGTGCTCTGTGCAGACATCAGACAGTCTGGTGGTTCCTTACAAAGCTAAACATAGGCTTACCATATGATTCAGCAACTGCACTCCTAAGTATCTACCCAAATGAGCTGAAAATGTATGTCCACATAAAAACCTGCATACAAATGTTTATAATAACTTTATTTATAGTTGCCAAAAATGAGAAGCAACAGAGATGTCCTTCAATAGGTGAATGGATAACCAAACTGTGGCACATCTATACAATGGAATATTATTCAGCAATAAAAAAAATGAGCTATCAAGCCATAAAAAGACACGAAGGAACCTTAAATGCATATTGTTAAGTGAAAGAAACCAGCCTGAAAAAGCTACACACTGTATGATTCCAACTACATGACAAAAAGCAAAATTACAGAGACAGTGAGAAGGTCAGTGATTGCCAGGGGTTCAGGGGGATTCAGAGGGATGAGCAGGTAGAGAAGAGTATTTTAAAGGCAGTGAAGCTGTTCTTCAGGAAACTGTAATCTTGGCACACAACATGGATTTGTCAAAATCCACAGGAAACACAAAGAGTGAACCCTAATGTGAACTATGGACTTTAGTTAATAATAATAATAAAACTCATTGCCATTGAGTTAATTCTGACTCATGACAACCCCATATGTTTACAGAGTAGAAGTGCTCCACAGAGTTTTCTTGGCTGTTATCTGCTTCTGTAAAGATTACAGCCAAGAAACCCTAAGGAGCACTTCTACTCTGTAAACACATGGAGTTGCCATGAGTCAAAATCAACTTGACAGCAACTACTTTAGTTTTTATTACCAATCTTTAGGTTAGTAGTCCAGTATGAACTGTTTGTACCAGCCAGGGACCTTTAATTAATAGTACCCTATCAATACTGGCTCACCAACTGTAACAAATGCACCACGCTAATATAAGATGTTAGTAACAGGAGAAACTGCAGGAGGAAAGCAGAGTAGATGGGAACTCTACTTCCTGCACAATTTCTCTGTAAACCTAAAACTGCTCTAAGAAATTAAGTCTATTTCAAATTAGGCAAACATTCAACAATGAATTAGGCAAAGATAAAGTTAACTGAAGTGCAGGTCTCACAACACTGAAGTTTTACAATGGAAAAACCAAAACAAAACAAAAAAACTGGGAAGATTCTTGTGCTGGCTTTTATTTAAACGCAGGAGTGGCTCGGGGCGTACCCTGAGGCCACAATGGCCTCTGCACAGGGCCTTGATCCTCCCTCCCTCTCACCTACCACGCCTGCTGCCTCACCCCCGGCCTCGCCACACATCACCTTCAGGGCCCTACAAACAATTTGCATTTGTGGCCCCCAGTGCTCAGTGATAAGGCCTGGGTGCAGGAATCTACAGCCCCACAGACCCTCCAGCTGAAATCCAGTGGCCACCCACTCTGAGAATGGGACAGATGCCCCCAATCCTGGGTCTTTGATGTTCCCTACTAGCCCCAGCTACACGCTCCCACGCTTTGTACTGCTTCCTCTAGACAGGTGTCCTGGGTTTTGAACCCTCCCCTTTGACTGGCCTATCTGACGAAATGGAGGCCTCTGTGCACGGAGGGCATTCCCTAAACGCCTGCTGAACTGAATTCCATCAGAGTCCTTCTCACTTCCTTCTCAACAACCAAGGCCAGGCCAGCTCCAGAGAACCCTGTTTGTAACATGAAAAGGGGAGGAAACCTCACCAACACTGATGCCATCACAGCCAGGAAGACGAGGAACTTCTGCTTCCTGGGCGCTCAGGCCTGGTTGTTAGCCTCTAATGAGGCAGGCACCGACCCCTCCCCACCTGAATGCATTGCTACTCTCCCACTGTGAGGTGGGGTCCTCTGCCTCCCCCACCAATCTGGTGGTCTTTAGGGCTCACTTGGCTAGGAGCAGCTTTTGTCTCCCCTCTTGGAACACCTCCTGAGAGGCCACGGCAGGTGCTCGAGCGGGCAGCCCCACCAGGCTGAGTCATCAGCCAGGATCACTGCCAGCCCAGCCCCACCCATCCATCTGACTGCAGCCGCAGGAGAGCCCAGATGGGGCTCCCAGCCAAATCCAGCCAGCTCACAGAGCCGGGAAAGATGTCATGGGTCACTCATTGGGAATGGGACTGTCAGTTATGCCATTATGTAGGACCAGAACAAGGGCTTCCCCAAAGGACCCTGCCCGCCCACCACTCTTTGAGCGAGGCCTGCAGCTGGCCTGCAGCGAGCCCTTGCGAGCCCCGCACTGGCGTCTCCCCCTTCCCAGGATGCTGAACCCAGCCAGCCCTACCCCCTGCTCATACCTGTCTAATCTGCTTTGTGAGCCAAGTCCTTAGGGCGTTGCCTCTGCGCTGAGCCAGGCCAGGCCAGATGAGGGTGACAACACTGGTCTCTGCCCATGTGGCCACCATGGTCAGCACTATACCTCCTTGCCACACCACCCCTTGGAGGAGCCTGCTTTTTCCCCAAGAGTTTCCATAACCACCCTGTCAGCTGCTCTGCTTCCCTGATCTAACCTTAAGGATGTCACCAAAATTCACACACATGGTTCTGGGGGTACTCCTCTAAGTCAGGATAAAGGAGGAGGAGGCACTTAAACAAGCTGCTTTTCTGCCCATGGTACCTGCCGTGAACAGGGCAGTCCCTGGGAGGGTGTGGGCTCCTTTCTGGAGCCTGTTCAGCACCTTCTACATGGCTGGAGCTGGAAAAGGGCCTGCTGTCTCAGCTGGGTCTCACTCCTTACCCCTAAAGGACTTAAACTTCTCTAAGTTCCTTTCAGCCCTAAAAATAGAGGAATAAACCTGCAGGAGAAGAGCCTCAAATACTTAGAGGCCCTTCTGGGAAGATGCTTGCTTATAGTGGGGGGCTGAGGACCCACAGTAGCCTCATGCAGTACCTCACCAGACGCTGTGGTATCCCAAGCCCAGCTGAGCCTCAGCAATCTGGAAGGGACCAGGGCCAAATCCAGCCCCTGGACTTGGGGCCAGGGCCAAGGGATAGGGGCAAAAAGGTTCAAAGGAGGGACTCAGATGGGACAGCCGAGTGAGGCTGAGGAGAAAGTTGGGTCTATGACCTTGCGGTCAGGACCCCCCTCCCACCACAGTCTCTCGCTGTCCCCTTGTTCCTCACTCCTGCTCCAGCCAGCAGAAGGAATGGCTCAGTTCCTGGATGTATGCATTTGTGGTGGCCCCGGGCCCACAGCACCCCCTCCTCCCTGTGGGACTCCTGCTCTCCTTCCCACCTCCCCTGGACATCCCCATTCCAGGTCTCCGGCTCTGCACCATGCACATAGGAGCCCCCTGGAGTCTGTGCCCTCGACAGACCAGCAGCTTCTTGCCTGTGGGTCTGTCTACTCTCCGTCTTGGGGCCAGCAGGCAACAGACTGGCGCAAGGGAGGTGCCTGCCCACAAAAGCGTGAGGAGGCGTGGCTGCATTGCCCTGCAGGGGAGAGTGTGGTCAGGAACAGAATGGCAGGGTACCGCTATGCTTCTTAAAACGGGGATTATGCCTCCCTCTGACTGGTCCAGCCCCAATGCTTGGTTCTGAGCCACTTCTACCCTGTCTCAGAGGCAGCCTCAGTGTTTCCACAGCTCCTTGGTTCTGCAGATGAGTGCACCCAAAGGCCCTGTGTACTGTCCTCCCCATGAGTAAAATGAGACACAGCTCTTCAAGCAACTTCAGTCCTGTCCTGGTGAGGGCCCAACTGCTGTGTGGCCCTGGCCAGCTCTGTTACCTCTCTGTGCTGGACAAGCTCTGGAAACACTGTCAGCTCTGAATTTCATCTCATGGCAGGGGCTGCACCCTGCTCCTCATGTGCCCGCACACCTACCTGACCCTGAAACTCTCAAGCGCCTCTCCCAGTGGGGACTGTGACAACTTTAAGCTCTGACATTCCTGACTCATGTGTTCAGGTTCAAGTCTGAGTTTTTGGATTTGGTCACCCTGTTTTTAAAAGATCAATTTCACAAATGCAAGAAACACCTTAGCAGTCTGGTATAATGCAGAAACTTCAGAAAATTACAGAAAACCAAAATTTACAAAATTTAAATCACCCATGACTCCACCATCCAGAGGACCACGATCAACATTTACAATCCCTTAGCCCTTTTCCTACAATCAACACTTACGATCCCTTAGCCCTTTTTCTACACACATCCCTGTTGATGTGACTGGATCAGAAAGCAGATGGCATTATACGCTAAGCTTTCATTTTCAGTAGTCCTGAGCACTTCCTCATGCTACAATACTACTGAAAAACGCCATAACTTACTGACACACTCACCAACTCTTGATGATTCAAGCTGAGTTTGAGTTTTGTTATCATAAATACCTCAACAATGAAAATACTTACAGCTACATCTTTCCACAATGCTCTTGGGTAAAATTCCTTCCCACAAGTAGAATTATTAAGTCAAAGCATAATGACATTCTTCAGACTCTTGCTATATATATATATATTGCTGGTTATGTGTTGGGTGGTGCATGTCTCCAGGTCCCTGAGCTGCCTCTCTAACGTCCCCACTCTGCTCTACCCACTTACCTGCTCTTCTTCCTGGCGACCTGCCTCCTCCAGCCTCTGTGTTAGCAGCTGAATGGTGACTTGGTTCTTCTTGTTTCGGGCCTGGTAGGCAGAGACCTCCCTGCCCAGCTGAAGGATTCTGTGGTTGAGCTGGAACATTTGATACTTATATTTCTGGCTCTAGAGCAAGAAGGGTTAAAACAAAGATTGGAAAAAGAATTTTTTTACAATAGCAACTCAATTCAGATCATGTCAGTGGTTCTCAGTTGGGGTGATGTTGCCCCTGTGAGACACTGGGCAATGTCTGGAGGCATTTTGGTTGTCACGACTGAGGGAGGCAGGGGTGGCTACTGACATCCAGGGATGCTACAAACATCCTACAGTGCACTGGAAAGCCCCTATGAGAGAGACTCATTCAGCCCCAAATGCTGAGGCTGAGAAACCTGCTCTATTCCTGAGAAGAAATGAGACACATCTATACCACCAGAGCCAGGAGGATATGTGAAGAACATTCAAACCACCATTCTGAAGGCCTTCTAAATTTTTAATCTTGTTTCCTCCACAGTTGTTTCTAATATTACTTTAAGGAAAATAAAAGTAAACTTAAGTACATGAATCTTTTTAAAATCTCCTTTGATCTCTGCCCCTGAACACACAAACCTAGCTGGCAGCAGGGTGTCAGTGATCTCAGTACCACTGCTCCGCAGACAAGGGTGCCTGACAGATGTCTCCTGGGTGGGTGCATGAATGACTGACTGGATGTTCCAACAACAGCTAGTAAGTTCCTCACAGTCTTTCACCACAGAGATTTCAGTTACTGTCAGTCACTTATAAAGATCTTCATACAAATTACATTTTTGTTTAATTGCTTTTTTCACAACAGCTAGTTTTTGGGACAGAGTGATCACAGATCCAGGGTATTCCCAGGTTGCTGTCCAACACCTCTGAACCTCTCAGTGCCACTGGCAATGAACAGAATAATTTTATTTTTATTTTTTGGTGTGGGTTTAATAAGCACATATTGGTACCTTAAGGAGCCCTTGGGGAGTACAAATGGTTAACGCAGAGGGCTGCTAACAGAAAAGTTGGAGGTTTGAGTCCCCCCAGAGGCACCTTAGAAGAAAGGTCTAGCAATCCACTTAGGAAAAATCAGCCACTGAAAACCTTATGGAGCACAGTTCTACTCTGCACACTTGTGGTCGCCATGAGATAGAGTCGATTCTATACCAATTGGTGTGGTATATGGTACCTTAAGGTTGTTTCCATTAGGGTTCCATTCAAGGTTAGGAAATCTATGCATTTTCCCTGTGAGGATTCACTTCTCTGTAAATTGTTCACTACCTGTCCTTTTCCCAGTACTTCAGCATTCAGCATGTAGCAGTGTCTCTAGTATGTCATAAGTTCCTATCGCTATATCTATATAAACTTCTCACTGTGTTCATGACATTTAGGAAACTGAAACTTTTTTCAGTACTGATGCACACTCACCTGTCCTCCAGTTACAGCCTTGACTTCATCAATAGTAAGAAATGTTACCTCACTTCAACTCCTGGGATAAACGTACTAGTTGATTTTCTTCTACTCATCTTTAACAGTTAAACTCTTTATTTGGAAATAGCTTCAAACTTGCAGAACTGTTGCAAGAGTAGGACTAATACAAAGAACATTCAAGTCCCTTTTCCCAGCCTCGCTGACTGATGACATTTCTCCCCATCTGCATTGCTACTGGAGCTCTTTAGGATGAATACAGACATAATGTTTTTTTCTGAGCTGTGGCAAAGTTACTGACTTCAGGAAACTTAACCGAAGCCACCGCACACACCACGATTTTGTTGGCTGACTTAATAGTGCCCTGATGGCAGCCCTGCCCTCATGCAGGACGTGCTCTTGGACCGGGCAGTGCCTTTAGCTGCCCTGTCTCTTAGCCTCCTTGAGTCTGGAGTATTTCCACAGCCTTTCACTTTTATGACGTTGACATTTTTTAACAAATACTGTCACCTCCTCCCTCTTTGAGTAGAATGTTTCTCATTTTGGGTTTGTCTGATGCATTGTTATGGTCAGATTTGGGTGGTGCATTTCTGGCTCAAGCACTGCACAGGTGATGCTGCCTCCCTCAGGGCATCACACCTGCTCCTTGGTAGTGATCATTTTGGTCACCTTTTTGACTTTAAACTTGCATTCACTTGCATTGCAGAAGGTGATGTGAGATGTTAGCAGCTGTCTCCTGGACACATTTTAAAACAAAAGGATATTCTTGCCAAATGTGATTACTCTGAATCTGATCAAGTTTAGGCCTAATTTCCAGTTTACCAGAAACTGAAGTGCCCCATCAGTAAACAACTGGGCAGCTCCAGAATGTGGGCTATCCCATAAGACAACTGCCTGGTCTCTTCAAAGACTTAGTGTCATGGGGGAAAAAGGCAATTTCTAGATTAAAAACGACTGCAGAGTGGAGTCTGCTCCCATAGTCAGCATTCTGCCTGTCTCCCTGTGTACACCTTAGCTCAGGCCTCTGAAACCAACCGGACAGACAGCCCTGGGGGTCAGTTTGCATCTGTTTGCTCCCCCTTCCAATCAGCACCAAGGACTGCTGACTGACACTACTATGTGCTAGAAAGCAGGCATCTTGAGTGGAGGCTACACCCACAGCCAACATACAATGAGGCAGGCTCTAATAGCTACAAGGGAGACTTCCCTGGGAGTCCATTTGGAGTGTGCCAACCCCTCCTTCACCCAGTAACTGTCGGCTGCTGGACTGATACAAACTCTTACAGAAGGTTCCCTACACTGAAGCCAGGGGGTGGGTCACCTAAGTGGAGGCTCCTTCACAAGCACCACAGGGCAACTGGGGCTCTGAAGCCAACAAGACAGATCTCTTGGAGGTCCTTCTGGGGAGTGCCAGCCCCTTCTCATCCTGAAATGGAGGAAAGTTGGCTTGTGCTTCCCTTGAATGCTAGCACATATATAAGCAGAACACAAAGAGCAGGGAAGGAAGCCGTAGGCAAACCGGAGGGCAACACCCAGCCCAGAAGGGTATTCACTGGGTGTGAGTTTTCCAACTGAAAATGTGGTTGCAGAAACAGATACGGGAAGGGAGTAATAACCACTCAAAGAGAGGACTGGCCCCCAGGAGGACAGACTGACTAGTGCACGATATCTCATCTAAGTGGCAGAGCCTACTGCTGGACAGATTGACCACAGCACGTTCTCTGATGTGTTTGGGAGGCACTGAAAGTTGAAAACTGAGATCTGGGATCTTTCAAATCCTAATTAAACCAGGGAGTGGGAAGGAGCCATCACAGAGAAGGAGAGGAAAAGGTAAGCAAAAGCTGAAGGCTCTGCCACCTAAGAGTTTTTTGCAGAAAGTAGTGTGAGCAAAAACTCCAAACACTGGGGAGGACCCAGAAAGTTAACATCCTCGAACATTCTAATACACCAACAAAAAAATCACAAGACACACAAAAAACAGAGAAACAATGGCTCATCCAAAGAACATGATGAAGGGAGCGAAAATGCACCTAGGGATGATCAAATAACGAAAAAAATGGAAGAATATAATACAACAACATAAACATAATTAAAGAGCTAAGTGAAAATACAGACACAGAGCTAAAAGAAATATGGAAAACAGTGCAAGAACAAAATGAAGATCTAAAAAAAGAGATTCTGCAACTGAAAGGGACAATAACTGAAATGAAAAACACAACAGAAGGACTTACCAAAAGATTTAATCGGGCAGAAGAAATAATGAGTCAATTAGAGGATAAGACAGTCAAAATTACAGAGGCTGAAGAACAAGAAGAATGGAGGCTCAAGAAGGCTGAGCACAATTTAATAGAATTATGGTGCAACATAAAGAGGCCTAATATACACTTTATGGAAATTCAAGAAGGAGATGAGAAAGAAAAGGAGACAGAAAGAATATATGAAGAAACAATGACAGGAAATTTCCCAAATCTAACTAAGGACATGAATCTACAAATCCAAGAAGCTCTAAGAACTCCAAGCAGAATGAACTCACAGAGATCTACACTAAGACACATCATAGTAGGGTTCTCAAAAAGTAAAGATAAACAGAGAATCCTGAAAGTAGTGAGAGAGTAGCAAACAGCCACATACAAAAGATCCCCAATAAGATTAAATGACGATTTCTCCTCAGAAACATTGGAGGCTAGAAGGCAATGGAATGAAATATTTAAAGTGATGAAAGAAAACAAAAAAACCGTGACCAAGAATACTATGCTCAGTAAAATGGTCCTTTACGACTAAGGGTGGAATTAAAACATTCCCAGACAAACAGAAGCTGAGAGAGTTTACAGCCACCAGACAGGCCCAACAAAAAAATACTAATGGGAGTCCTGTAGATGGAAGGGAAAGACACTAGAAAGTAATTCAAAGACATACATAAAAAGAAAGATCCCTAATACAGGGAGCTGCATGGATAAGCATAAGGTATTCATGCCTGATAATTTTGTTTTGTCCTTCATGGTTTTTAATAACAGATATATAAAATGCAAGGATAAAATTATGTTAAAGGGCACATGAAATATAAAAATGTGATTAGTGATAACAACAACAAAAGGTGGTGGGAGAGGAATGGTATAGGTATAGAATTTGTTGTATGTTACTGACATTAACTTGGTACCAACTTACCCTAAAATGTTATAAATACAAGCTGTTAAATGTAATATTCACGGTAACTATTAAGAAAATATCTAAAAAACATACACAAAAAGAAAGGAGAAGGGAACCAAAATGGCTCACTACAATAAACCAACAAAACACAAAAGAAGCACTAGTAAAGGACAAATACAAAGAAGGCTTAAGACACAAAGAATGTTGGGGCAGCAATCTTAGTATCACACAAAGTAGATGTTAAAATCTGTCAGAAGAGATAGACAATATATAGTGACAAAAGGGTCAATTAATCAAGAAGATTTAACAATCATAAATATATATGCACCCAACATTGTTGTTGTTGTTAGATTCCATCAAGTTGGTTCTGACTCATCCCGATCCTATGTACAAGAGAATGAAACACTACCCGGTCCTGTGCCATCCTCACAATCACTGTTATGCTTGAGCCCATTGTTGCAGCCACGTATCAATCCATCTTATTGTAGTCTTCCTCTTTTTCACTGACCTTTTACTTTACCAAGCATGTGATGTCCTTCTCTAGGGTCCCTCCTGATAACATGTCCAAAGTACATGAGACGAAGTCTTGCCATCCTTGCTTCTAAGGAGCATTCTGGCTGTACCTGTCTTCCAAGACAGATTTGTTTTTCCTTCTGGCAGTCTATGGTAAATTCAATATTCTTCACCAACACCAATTCTTCTTCGGTCTCCCTTATTCATTGTTCAGCTTTCCCATGCATATGAGATGACTGAAAATACCATGGCTTGGGTCAGGCACATCTTGGTCCTTGAAGTCACATCTTTGGTTTTTAACACTTTAAAGAGGTCTTTTGCAGCAGATTTGCCCAATGCAGTATGTTATTTGATTTCTTGACTGCAGCTTCCATAGGCACTGACTGTGGATTCAAGTAAAATGAAATCCTTCACAACTTCAATATTTTCTTTGCTTATCATGATGCTGCTTATTGGTCCACTTGTGAGGATTTTTGTTTTCTTTATGTTGAGGTGCAATCTATACTGGAGGCTGTAGTCTTGGATCTTCATCAGTAAGTGCTTCAAGTCCTCTTCACTTTGAGCAAGCAAGGTTGTGTCACCTGTATATCGCAGGCTGTTAATGTGTCTTCCTCCAATCCTGATGGCATTCTTCTTCATATAGTTCAGCTTCTTGGATTATTTGCTCAGCATACAGATTGAATAACTATGGTGAAAGGATGAAAACCTGACACACACCTTTCTTGATTATAAACCATGCAGTATCCCCTTGCTCTGTTTGAATGACTGCCTCTTCGTCTATGTACAAGTTCCGCATGAGCACAATTAAGTGTTCTTCGCAATGTTATCTGTAATTTGTTATGATCCAAATAGTCGAATGCCTGTGCATAATTAATAAAACACAGGTAATATCTTTCTGGTATTCTCTGCTTCCAGCCAAGAAGTATTTGACATCAGCAATGATATCCTTCATTCCATGTCCTCTTCTGAATCTGGCTTGAACTTCTCGCAGTTTCCCGATGATGTACTGCTGCAACTGCTTTTGAATGATCTTCAGCAAAATTTTACTTGTGTGCACCCAACATTAGAGCATCTAAATATATAAGGCAAACACTAACAGAATTGAAGGGACAAATAGATAGCACTACAATAATAGTTGAAGACTTCAACACACTACTTTCAATACTGGACAGAACATCTAGAAAGATCAACAGGGAAACAAAGGACCTGAGTAACACTATAAACCAAATAGACTTAACATACATATATAGAACATTCCACTCAACAACACCACAATAAATGGTCTATTCCAGTGGATATGGATCATTCTCCAGAAGAGACCGCGTGTTCAGTCACAAAGCAAGTTTTGATAAATTTAAAAAGACTAAAATCATACAAAGTATTTTCTTTGACCACAACGGAGTGAAGCTAGAAATTGCTAACAGAAGAAGAAGAAGGAAAAAAAAAAAAACAAAAAAACACTCTGGAAAATACAGAAACATATGAAAATTAAACAACTCCCCCAAAAAACCAAACCGATTGCCATCAAGTTGATTCCGACTCATAGTGACTCTATAGGACAGAGTACTACTGCCCTGTAGGGTTTCCAAGGAATGGCTGGTGGATTCTAACTGCCATCATTTTGGTTAGCAACCAAGCTCTTAACCATTGCACCACCAGGGCTCTGAAATTAAACAACACACTATTAAACTACTAACGGGTCAAGGAAGAAATCAAAAGAGAAATCACAAAATTTTCCTAGAGTCAAATGAAAATGAAAGCACAACATACCAAAACCTATGGAATGCAGTAAAGGCAATACTCAGAGGGAAACTTTGAGCAGTAAACTCCTACATGAGAAATGAAGAAAGATCTCAAATAACCAGCCTAACTAGGCAACTCCAGGAACTAGAAAGAAAAGAGCAAACTAACCCTAAACCTACCAGAAGAAAAGAAATAACAAAGATCAGAGCATAAATGAATAAAATTGAAAACAGAAAAACAAGAGAGAAAATCAATAAAACCAGAAGTTGGTTCTTTGAGAAGATCAATAAAAATGACAAACCTTTATCTAGACTGACAAAGAAAAAAAGAAAAGATGCAAATAACCAAAATAAGAAATCAAAGAGGGAACATTACAACTGACCCAACAGAAATAGAAAGAATTATGACAGAATATTATGAAAAACTGTATGGCAACTAACTGGATAACCTAGATGAAATGGACAAATTCTGCCCAAACTGAGTCTGGAGAAAATAGAAAGCCTCAACAGACTCATAATAAGTGAAGAGATCAAATCAGTGATCGAAAACCTCCCAACAACAACAACAAAAGTCCTGGACCAGATGGCTTCACTTGGGAATTCTAACAAATATTTAGAGAAGAATTGAAACCAATTCTGTTTAAACTCTTCCAAAAGATAGGGAAGGAAGGACTACTTCCTAATTTATTCTATGAAGTAAACATAATCCTGATACTAAAACCAGACAGTCACAACAAGAAAACTCAGGCCAATATATCTTAGGAATATAGGTACAAAAATCCTCAACAAAATACTAGCAAACAGAATACAATAACATATTAAAAGGGTCATACACCATGACCAAGCGGGATTTATTCCAGGAATGCAGGGATGGTTCAATATTAGAAAATCAATCAGTGTAATATACCACATCAACAGAACAAAGGAAAAGAAGCATATGATCATCTCTTTGGCCATTGACCCTGGGCCCTGGAAAGCCCCAGAGGGGTCATTTCCACAGGAAGCTGGAGTCTTCCCTTTTCAGGCAAATCCAAAATCTTCAGTTTTCACCTTAAATCAATTCATGAATTATCCTCCTGATGGAGAAGGCTGCTGCAATCATGGAAACAAACCCTAAGTTGGGAGACCTCAGCTCAGAGGTCTGAGGCAGTTTCCATGGCAGAAACCTCTATTGTCTGTCATGTATGGAAAGAGGTGGTGGGGCAGACGAGGTACCAAGAAAGAAGAGCTATAGGGATTTATCTTGGGGATGGGGCAGGGGTTTAGGAAACAGAAGGTATGACACCATGACATGACAGGAAGCACAGTAGCATGGTTCTATCGCTCTTCTTTCTATCAAAATCTCAGCAAGGTTTTTGGTAATTTAGACAAGATTATTCTAAAATTTATAAGAAAAGACACAGGTTCGAGAATAGCTAAAACAATCTTGACAAAGACAAAGTGGGAGGAATCACTCTATCTACTATTAAGGCCTATTATATAGCTACCCACCATGCGTCTGTCAGTCTGTTGTACTGTGGTGGCTTGCATGTTGCTGTGATACTGGAAGCTACGCCACTGGCATTTCAAACACAAGCTGGGTCACCCTTGGTGAACAGGTTTCAGCAGAGCTTCCAGACTAAGAAACACTCAGAAGAAGGACCTGGCGGTCTACTTCTGAAAAAACTGGCCACTGAAAACTTTATGAACAGCAGCGGAACAGAAGATGTGCCCCTCATGTTGGAAGTCACTCAAAATACAACTGTGGAAGAGCTTCCTCCTGAAAGTAGAGTCAACCTTAATAAAGTGGATGGACTCAAGCTTTCGGGATCTTCATTTGCTGATGTGACAGGAACTCAAAATGAGCTGCAAACATCCTTTAATAATTGGAACGTGGAATGTATGAAGTATGAATCTAGGAAAATTGAAAGTTGTCAAAAATGAAATGGAACGCATAAGCATTGATATTCTAGGCATTAGTAAGCTGAAACGGACTGGTATTGGCCATTCTGAATCAAACAATTCTATGGTGTTCTATACCAGGAATGACAAATTGAAGAGGAATGGCATCGTGTTCATCGTCAAAAAGAACATTTCAAGATCTACCCTGAAGTACAATGCTGCCAGTGATAGGATAACATTCATGTGCCTACAAGGAAGACCAGTTAATACGACTATTATTTAAATTTATACACCAACCACTAATGCCAAGGATGAGGAAATTGAAGATTTTTACTAACTTCGGCAGTTAAAATTGATCAAACATGCAATCAAGATGCATTGATGATTACTGGTGATTGGAATGTGAAAGCTGGAAACAAAGAAGGACGGCAGTTAGAAAATATGGCCTTGGTGATGGAAACGATGCCAGATATTGCATGACAGAATTTTGCAAGACCAATGACTTCATTGCAAATATCTTTTTTCAACAACATAAACGGTAACTATACACATGGACCTGGCCGGATGGAATATGCAGGAATCAAATCGTCTACATCTGTGGAAAGAGACAATGGAAAAGCTCAGTATCATCAGTCAGAACAAGGCCAGGGGCCAACTGCAGAACAGACCATCAACTGCTCATATGCAAGTTCGAGCTGAAGCTGAAGAAAATTAAAACAAGTCCATGAGACCCATAATATGACCTTTATTATCTCCCACCTGAATTTGGAGACCATCTCAAGAACACTAATGACCAAAGACCAGATGAGTTATGGGAAGACATCAAGGGCATCATACATGAAGAAATCAAGAGGTTATTAAAAAGATGAAAAGAAAGAAAAGACCAAAATGGATGTCAGAAGAGACTCTGAAACTTGCTCTTGAAAGCAGGGTAGCTAAAGTGAATGGAAGAAATGAAGTCAAAGAGCTGAACAGAAGATTTCAAAGGGCAGCTTAAGAAGACAAAGTAAAATATTATAATGAAATGTGCAAAGACCTGGAGTTAGAAAACCAAAACGGAAGAACATGCTCAGCATTTCTCAAGCTGAAAGAACTGAAGAAGGGCTCCTTAGAGTAACAGCTTTTTCTAGGGCCTGAGGCAGGGAAAGTATTAGGTGAGCCTGAACATCTTGTGGTCCCAGAAAGGAAGGGAGAGCTCCAAGAATGATCAGGACCAAAGGACGTAGAAGCCAGGGCTCCCATTGGCCAAATCCAAGACAATTTGAGCATCAAAATCGTAATGGTAACATACAATAATAACTCACTGAATAAAACAAGAGTTCACGGTAGAAATAAAATGACACAAATAAACAAATGAATCAATAAATGGGGAGAAGAGAATGCTTTTCCTTATAGTAGAATGCTAAAAGAAATGGTGGCATTAGACAGCCACCATTTGGCCACCATCATAGTAATAATTGATTCAGTCAAGAAACAAAACGATCTAAGTTAGTGGGTGAGAGTTTGGTGAGGAATGGGATATTTACATGGTCCCAAAGTATCTCCCCAAAATACTGTGGAGAAGCCTAGCCAACAACACCTTAACCAGGAAACCTATTCTGATATCACTCAGAACAGGACAGAGGATTGTACCCTTGACAGGACTGTACTCCTGCCAAAGATGCCTCATCTGAATCTAATCATGAGGAAACATCAGACAAACCCAAATTGAAAGACTTTCTACAAAATAACTGCCTGTAATTTTCAAAAGTGTCAAGGTTCCCAAAATCAAGGACAGACTGATAGAAGGAGACTGAAAAGACACAATATAAATCCCACACATGATTCTGAGCATTATCGGGATGGTGGCAACACCAAAATGGAGTCCAACGACTGATGGCAGTAACGTGTTCATGTTAATTTCCTGACTTTGATGGGGCGAATGCAGTCTGAAATCTTTCAGAAAAAAAATCCCATACTTCCTTTCTGTAAGTGTTAAATTATTCTAAAATAGTGAAAAAAGAAAGGGTGGCATTAGCTTCACACCAGGTGGCAATACTGGACCTGTTTGTTGAGTGTTTCCATTTCAAAGCAGGCCTGGTCTTTGTCTTTCTTTAAAACCTCAATTTCCTGCCTGTTGAAGAAGCAAAATTAACAATATCATTGCCAACCAGTTTCCTTCTCCTGGCCACAGCTCACTATGATATCAATGGCTTGGATCTGTACCACAAGCAGGCCCTCCCCACATGCCCTGGTGTTCTATGGCTCTGCTCTGCTCCCCTCTCTACAGTATTGCTGCTGCTATGACTGATGACTGTGATGGTACAATCCTGATCCCAAGCCCTTGGAGCCAGAGGAAGTTAGAAAGGTGAGATTTTTCAGATTTTTAGAGGTAAGACATTACCAGTATTGTACAAAAAGGACATTCCTCAATCACACAACTTAGTGTTTCTTTAGCAAAGTATGTCAACAGTCACACTTAGCAACACAAAGACCCAAACCACCTTACACCCACTAAGATCTGTTGGGAAAGGGCTCTGGTAGCCAATACAGGAGAAAATGGTTTCCAGATGGATTTCCGAGCTGCTGTAATAACAGCAACCACCTCTGGATAGCGTACTCTGCATTCTATGCTCTCACCATCATGGCTGTTCTGTCAGCTCAGCACCAAGCTCTCAGCATTTCAGAGCTAAGCTCATCTCGAACTTCTTATTTAAAAAAAAAAAAAGGTCAAATTGTCCTCGGATGTGGCTACAGTAGTGAAAGCATAAACTAAATGACGGGGTGTTCCTACCCTGCCCCCACCCTTGCTCCTGCCTCAGGCTCTAGGGCCCTGTCCTCCTGTCATAACTGAAATCAATACACAGGAATGAACCCTGGAGAAAAGCCCAGCTAAAACCATTATTAGGATACGAACAAACATATTTTACTTGTCTAGGAAGGGCCCGGGAGTGCCTCTTAACCCTATAACCTGTCATGGCATGGTCAGAGGCCAACAAAGCTCACCCACTTGTAATTTTCTGGACGGTGAGGCCGACTTGTGAATACTCCCCACTTCCTATATCAATACCTTCTATACTCATTCTACTCAGATGAAACTGGGTAACAACCTTGAAGGCCAGGGGGAGCACCGAGATGGGCCTTTACCTCTGTGCATTATTTGTCCTTTCTGCAGCTTCAAGCTCTTGCTGAATTCTTCCCAGCTCATTTGCCAACAAAGTGTTTTCTTCAGAAAGCCTCTGTAACTCGATTCTGCAAACAAAGGTGAAAAGAGAAAGCAGGTTGGGAACTCCAGGAGCTGGCTGCAATATGCAATCTGTCTGAGTCTGGTCCTACAGCTGAAGTCATGATGATGATAATGCAGTTGACGTTTCCCCTCCCTCAGGACGGCACAGGGCACACTTTTCCTTTTCTTCTATCCAGGATTAACACGTTCTGGTTTGCATCTCCCCACAGCAAGCACCTTGGTTTCATTTCCTTTGTGTTTACAGTTGACCTGTTTCTACATCGTTGAACCTCTCACTGCAATGTGAGTGTGTCCACAGTTGATATCAATGCAAAATGTTGGGTGTGAGGCCTCAGTTCATTCCAAAGGATATTCCCTGTTGGTGAACTCCAGTGTGGGGCTGAGAAACACAAGGGATCAGAGGCCAAAATACGTGGACATACTTTGCTCTTTAGTAAGAGTTCTATCCTCCTACACTCCAAGGTCAGCACTAGAAGGAAAAACTTAGCAAGACACCCACATCAATTTACGGAGACAGACCTGATGCAAGGTGACTCCCTCATGAAGGAAAAGCATCTATAACCAGCTGCTACATGAACCAAGTCTGCCTGGAGTCACACTGGCTTCCTGACAAACAGCTCTTAGAGAACCTCTGCAGGGGCTGCATCATTGGTTTATGCCAGCTGAGTATTTTACCAACAAAGATCCCTAATGAGGCAGCTTAAAACCCATACTTACTGCCCTTAAAACACGTTGATCTAGCGGATATTCATTCCCCCAAATAGGCTTCTGTCTGGCATCCCATTAACTTCTAATTTTTCTAATCTAAAAGTACTTCAAGGTGGTTCATAACCTCGTTGCGCTTATTTTGTGTATTATGTTTATAGTATCAAGCATAAGTACTCCTTCATCTGACTTCATTTTATCTTATAAGGAGCTAAAGAGAAAAAAAATAGAAGTCATGGGAATTTTAAAAGCAGCAAAGGATTTCAAGCAGGGTTGTGAAACGAATGAAATCTCCATTGGGAAACTATCACTTTGGCTCTAGGGCGGAATACACACTGCTTCAAGGGATGCGTGTGTGTTGGTGGGGGAGGCAGGATTCTACTTCCAGCTGCCTGGAGCCCAGATATGCTGACGTTTGCCCACCCCCACCCACCAAACAATCAGAGACTGTGTGAAGCCAACTATGCAACGTGTGATTGTCCTCACAGAAGTTAACAAAAACCTCCAAGGGCAACCAAACAAAACAAAAACCTGGAAGCTGAAACAAAAGCTGTGAGCATTAAGCAATACAAAGATTGGGTTACCCTGAGGCCTGCTATCAGCAGGATGGAGAAGCTGTACTACTGACTCCAGCATCAGGCCAGTGACTCGGAAGAAAGTTAAAGTGGTCCCAGACTGGCTGCCCTCTACCTCTCTGCAAAGGCAACACCAATCCTCTATAGAGAAAAACATCCTCTACCAAAGCTCACAGGACTCCCAGCAATTAACATTAAACAAACAAGAGCTCACAATCAAGGATCAAAAACATACACAGAAACAAGTCACCTATAGGAATCAACGGAAACAAAGAACAGGTTAGACTCTCTAAGAACCTCAGGGAGCCCTGGTGGTGCAGTGGTTAAAAGCTATGGCTGCTCACCAAAAGGTTGGCAGTTTGAATCCACCAGCCGCTCCTGGGAAACCCTATGCTGCAGTTCTACTCTGTCCTATAGGGTTGCTATGAGTCAGAATTGGCTTGATGTCAATGGGTTTGGGCTCTTTTTTTTTTTTTAATCTCAGATATTGGAATTATCAGATACAAAATAAAAATAAATATTATGAAATGTTTACATGAATAAAAGATGGAAATAAGAAATGAATAAGCAGCAAGAAACTATCAAAAAATGATCAGACAGGACCAAATACAAGCTATAGAAATGAGGGGGGAGAAAAAGGTCAATGTCATAATAAAACCTCACTGAAATGGTTAGACAGTAGATTACACAAAGCAGAATTAGTGACCTGGAACACAGATATAAAGAAATTACCAAGAATGTGGCACAGAGAGAAGAGGAGATGGAAAATATAAAAGTTGAGACATGGAGGAAAAATGGAAAGATCTAACATCATACATCTAATTGGAGAGAAGAGGGACAGAAGAGGCAGTATTTTAAGAATAATGGCTGAGAGTTTTTCACAAGACACAAATCAACACATTCAATAGGCACAATGTTTTGTAAGTAAAATAAATAAAGAGAAAACCACATCTATGCTCTAAAACCAAAAAATTCCATTCCTACGCATATGCTAACAGAAATGTGTATATATATTGCCCGAAAAGACATGTACAAGAACTTCCATAGCAGCCCTATTTGTAACAGCCAAAAACTAGAAACTACCCAAATGCCCATCAACAAAAGAATGGAAAAATAAATTGCAAATGAATGAATTATAGCTATAAGCAACAATATGGATGACTGACAAACATGTGGAGCCAAGGAAGTAGTCATTGTGTAATTCCTTTATATAAAGTACAAAAACAGGCAAAATCAATCTATGCTGTCAGAAGCCAGGATAGTGGTTACACCTGGGGAGTCCTGGAGGGTTCTACTTCTTGTTCTGGGTGCTGGTAACACGATGTGCTCAATTTCCTCAAAATTTCTTTTAGCTGCACACTTATGTGCATTTTTCTTATGCATATAACACTCAATAAAAAGTTTAAAAGGAAGAAATACACATCTAAACACACCAAAGATAAAGAGATCATGAAGTATCAGAGACAAAACTCAGATCACCTACTCTGGCTGGCAGAACAATGACCTTCTAAAAAAGGTCCATATATGTCCTAATCCCAGAACCTGTGAATATTAAGTTATATGGCTGCGGGGGGATTACAGCTGAAGATGGAATTAAGTCTGCTCATCAGCTGACCTTGATGGGGAGATTATTCTGGATTATCCTAGTGGGTCCTTTTCAGTGAAAGAGGGAGGCAGAAGAGTTAGAGTCAGAGTGATGCAGCATGGTAAAGACTCAGTAGCCACTGGTGGCTCTGAAGATGGAGGAAGAGGCCACAAACCAAGGAATGTAAGTGGTCTCTAGAAGTTGGAAAAGGCAAGTAAGCAGATTCTCCCTTGAGCCCTCAGAGAGGGATGCAGTCCTGCCAACACCTTGATTGTAGCCCAATTTAGTTCTAAGTTCTAGCTAAAATTTAGCTAAATTAAAATTTTTTTAAATTTAGCTAAATTTTAGCCTACTTCAAACCTCTAACCTCTAGAACTGTAAGATAATAAATTTGTGCTGTTTTAAGCCACTCAGGGACATGCATCCATGCTCTGCAGCCTTAGGAAAAGCCTTTCTAGATTTCAGACTTCTGAGTTGGAGCATTTGCCAGCCTGAGTCCCCAGGTGAACCCAGAGGAGGAGAAGGCCAGCTCCACCTATGGTCCTCTCAGCACTTTGCTCAACTGACCAAAATCTTCAGGACACCCTCCCGTCTCGGCTTTCCCCAGAAGGCATCGGCTTCTGCAGCCAGCAGAGTTGCTGGGCCACAGCTGCTGCTGCCATTCTGTCACTGCAAGTCCCCTGGGCCAAGGACAGTGCTGGCACATGCAGTGGGATTAAATGAAGACATGTGGGGTCAGTAGGCAGAGGGCTTCAGAGATGCACCAGGAATGAAGTGGGGCCCCAAGAACAGTCGGTCTTGGCCCTGTGAGATAAGCACAAACTTCCTAGGGACAAAGGTAGTGGACAGACCTGTGTCTGAGCCACAAGAGTCCTCACTGTGGGCTTCTAGGGGTCTCTGCATGGAAAGCCTCTCTTTTCCCACTCGCTCAACACCAGGGACACCGTGGCCTGCATGCAGGCTGGGTTTATAGCCCTGACCAGGCACAGAGTTACATGGCCTTCTCCCGAGTCAGAGCCTGCCACCTGTGAGAAGGAAAGGGGAGCATGCAGTAGAGTCATCAGGGATACGGGTGAGTGGGCTCTAGTGTCACATGTTTAAGGATGGGTAGAAGGCAAACCTGTTGTTCTCTCTTGAATCTGCTTCTTTCTCCAGGGCCTGAACCACATCTTCCAGCTGTAGGAGTCTCGTTTTCACTTCAATTTTCTCTCTCTCCAGCGCCGTTTCTGCCTCCACTCTCTGCACGGCTCCTTCCCACTCCTGCCGTCCTGTCCCGGTGGGCTCTGCCCTGTGCTCACCCTCCAGAGCACTCAGGCTCCTCCCAAGGGCCGACTCCCCGGGCAGGTTGTCTCCATCCTTTTCTCCCTCCATTACCAACCAAAGCTGCTCCTGAGCTTCAGGCTGTCGCTGCTTGGATGACAGCCAGCTCTGATCTGCTGGGTCACTAGCCAAAGGCACTGACTTCTCTAGGAACACTGTCCCATCCACCCCAGGTGGCCCCACACATGACCACACCTCTGAAGGAGCAGAAGCCACCTCTATAGCATCCAGCAAGTCAGGATGGCTCTCTCTGACGCTGAAGCTTTCAGATGGCCCTTTGGGCCGCAGGGCTGGGATTGAGGCTGGGCCCTGGACAGGGTCTGCACAGCTGCTCTGCCAGCCTGGTACACCCATGGCCTTTGCCCCTCCAGACCCAGGCCCGCCTCCTGCTGGTCCCACCTCCTCCCTGACTTCTGTGGGCCCCAACAGGCCTGGTGGCGGCTGCCTTTCCCTCTTGCGATCTGCTGCTGCTGTTCCCTCCTTCAAGAGAGCCCTCAGCATCTGTGTCTCCTGGGCAAGACCTTCTACCTGCTTCCTATGTGAGAGTTCTAACTTTCCCTTCTCAAGGGCAAACACTTTGCAAATCTGAGCTTGCTCTTCACTCATCAGCTCCTCCAGCTTGACCTGCTGCTTCCTGCACCGGGCCAGGAGCTCCTTCTCCCTCTCATCCCTCCGTCCCTTCTCCAAGTCCAGCTGCGCCGCCATGTCTCTCACCGGCAGCCGGTGCCTCTGCAGCATCTCCTCCTTCTTGTGCTGATGTTGCCGTGACAAATGCTCGCAGCGGGAGGCCTGCTGGGCTTCCATCCACAAGAGCTTCTGGCTCAGCTCAGCCTCTGCCTCCTTCCTACAGAAACAATTTCACACGGACCTGGTTCAGAAACAGAAACGCCACATGCACCATGGGGTCGCTCCCCTGGGTCAGAAAAGGCCACCTGAGCTTGTGTTGTAGGCACACAACTCCTCTCTCCTCATCCCAGTCCCTCTTAGAGAGTTCACCCGTGAGACCTACCTGATGGGGCAATATAGATACTTGTGATTGTTTATATTTAAGTTTAAACCAATTAAAACTGAATAAAATTAAAACTCAGCTTCTTGGTCACACCAGCCACATTTAGCGGCCACATGTGGCTGGTGGCTCCTGCACTGGGCAGGTGAACAGAGGACATGTCCATTGTTGCAGACATAAAGTTGTATTGGGCAATGCTGGCCTAAAGTTTTAGTGAGACAGAGGAAACTCACCTATAGTCAAAACTACCCTTGAAAACACCTTAAACTGCTTGGAAAGAGACCTTTGGACACCCCAGGAAAAAATGCTGAGGCTGATTCAGGCTCAGTCGAGAGCAGCCAGCCTGGGAGGGCCAGGGCAGCTCTGAGTGCACTGAAGATGCATGACATGGCTTTACTCCCAGTCATGGTGTGAGGGGACTTCCAGCCAGCTAGGGCAGCTCCTGGGACCAGGCCCAGTCCCTCTGCTGCCTCCTGGAGCCTCAGAGGGCTCTGAAGTGGTGGCAGCGGGCATAAGAGGAAGTGGTTTTGAAAGTGGTCAGGCCCTTTATCACAGAGATGCTGGGTTTAAGAGAAAATAAGTAAAGCTCAGGGGAAGTGATAACTTAAAAACAATTTTCTCTCCATTACCTAGGAGGGGACCATCTGCAGCCCCCAGGCCTGAGGCTGCACTCTGTGGCAGCATCTGGGGAAGAGAGAGAGGGCATAGACTTGGGCTAATGGTGGTCCAGAGCTTTTCCTCACTTCCCATACTCAAGCTGCCCCAACTTCCTCACACATGGAAGGGAGGGCAAATGGCCTGTGGGGACGGCAACCTCCCCAAGTCATAGGACAGTCTTACACATGGAAGACGGCTCGGTCTCCAGTTGTCGGCATGGTGCCATGGCTTCCACATCTGAACCCAGTCCAAGTTCCCAGCAAAGAGCCCCTCCCAAGAAGGCTGCTCAGGCCTGGCCAGTGGAGCCCCAGTCTGGTCGGTGTGGGAGAGAGAGGTCCCCATGAATGTGCACTGGGCTTGCAGTAACCAGTATTCCACTAAGTGAGATGCACCTAACACAGAATGGGCATGTGCTTCTCATACACCGATGCCATGTTCGGTTCTCCAAATAGGCCTTTTACTGCCTTTGCTCCTAAGTTAGCTTCTAAAAACTTCCCTAATTCACTTAACCTTCTTTCCAATCACTTTAGGGCTTTCAGGCCTTCTCTCTGTCCCCCCACATGCTACAACAACACACCCTGGAAAACCAGTATGTGACATTAAATGGAGAAGATGCTTTGCTACCTCTGGCCTTTGCTACAGGGAAGTCTGAGGAGAATATAAATACTGATGAGTTAAGTCTACAAAGAAAATTGCTTCATGGTCTAAATTTTATGATATATTTCTAATCTGAAGTTAAAACACCTTATAAAATGACCTGTTCTCTCCACCCTCCTCTCTGCCCAGAGAAAAATCACCCAGTCAACAGGCACTGCAGTTCCAAGTAGTTTCCTAAATTCAGTTTCTAATGTGGGTTCCTGGCAAGAACTCCAGACATGAGGCCGCAGAAGGAAACAGGCCAGCAGACCTGACTTGCTGTGTTTCATGCTGGTGCCTCAGGCGGGGCTCCTCTTCCTGCTGCTGAGCCGGGCTGGTGAGCTCCTTCGTGCAGAGTGGCCCCCCATGCCCCAGCTTCTGCAGCTGCCCCTGCAGGCTGCGGATGGCCTCCTGTGACTGTGTGTGGAGCACCTCCAGGTCTGCTTTCTGGCCCTCCAGCATGCTGACTTCATGCTTGAATGCCTGCTCCATCTCCCTTCTCTCCTTCTCAAAGTTCCTCTTCATTAGCTCGATTTCCCGCTCATAGTAATTTACCTAGAAAGAGAAATATGAGACCGTTAACCAGGGGCTCCTAAAGATTAGCTCCTGACAGTACGACATGGAAATACGAGATTGTCAGACATGCCAAGGAGCAGGCCTGCGTAGGGTTGGGATGCACAGACAGCGGCGACGCTCTGAGGGCTCAGTGCTCATGAGGCAGGTCCCACCAGTGGGAGGGCAGAGCAGAGGGTACAACCCTCACTGAGGGAATGCGCAGCCTTCTCAGGATAGGCTGGGAGATGAACACCCCGCAGGCCTGCAGGAAGGATGTTATCTGGCAAGCCTCGTCTAGGCACTGTAAGTAACTGCATCCAGGAGCCCAAAGGCACAGATGCAAGCAAGATGGCCGTATCCCTTCCTCAGGGTCAGAGGAACGTGGCACGTGACAATAGGTTGTGGACACTGTCTCTTAAAACTGTTGCCATGATCTAAGATAATCCATATGAGAAGACATCATTAGCCTGAGTAACGCTGGCTGTGAAGCTACTGAGCATCCCGCAAAGGGCATATCCAATGGCGATTTAAGCTTAGAACAAGGTAGGTGAACGCCGTTCCTCCAGAGCTGAGTGCGAGGCCTGGTAGTCGGTGGGGCAGCACTCAGCATGCCAGCCCCCATGTGACATGGGACGTTCATGGCCTGCTTGTCTGCTGTCTGCCTCCCTGTAGGCACTTCTGCTTACATTTCCCTGCAAACTCCCCTTCCCAGGGCCAGCTCATCACGAGCCAGAAAATTCTAAGGCAGATGCCTGTGGAAGCATCAGCACAGAGCACAGCCCACCCTGTGTGTAGCAGGAGGCCCCAGGCTTCCCCTGAGGCTTCCCTCACCCCCTACCTTGGTCTCCAGCTGGATCTTGAAGTCTTGGTAATGTTCCTTCACTTGTTCCACCATTATCTCTGTTTCTAGGCTCACGGGAGTGGGGCCACCTATACATGAAATGAGGCCTGCAAAGAGGAGGGAACTTCAGCTTCTCTCATGCCAAAGACATCACAGGTCCATCGCAGCTCTCCTTCCCCCACCCGACAACAAAGCACAGGCTCCACATGCACCTGGTGGTGGTGCTAGCAGAGGGCACCATGCCCAGGTTTCTGTCCTGTCGGTGACAAAGGACAGCATGTACCACAAACAATCTGTTACGCTGCATTCCACACGGCAGAACCCTCTAGAAACACCATTTCGTACCTTCACCACAAGATTGCTCAAGGCTATGTCTAGGAGGCTCCCACATGGACCACCAGCACCCTCCAAGTCCCTACAAGGTGGCAATATGATACTTCATCTTCATGTCCGTTCCTTGATGCCAGGCACACAGAGGTGAGGAGGCGGAGGAAGTGGTGTGAACCGGGGCATGGGCAAGCCTCTGGGTAGTGTGAAGCCATTAAGGAGGCCGCACTGATGTGGAGGTGACTACATACACCTGTGTGGCTTGCTTACTAGTTCTCGTGTTGGCCTCTGTCTTCTCTAAGTTATTTATTATGATATCATCCAAGTAATGCTGGGCTTTAGTAAACCAGTCAGGCATACTACTAAATATTCGTGGAATGAGGAAGGGCGACGTGAGCAGCGCCTTGGTCCAGGGGACCCTCCTCCTTACGTGAATGAGCACCCTGCCACCTGTGCACCAGGCACATCTGTGAGCTGGGTGTGTTGCTGGGGCTTGTAAGAGAGCTGGCTTGAGACTCGGAATTGCATTTGTGCCACAGCTAGGGCTTCACCATGCTGTGCCAAGAATGGGAGGTGGGGAGAGCCACCATCTACTCTGTCATTCTGAAAATCGTGACAGAATTGGACATCGGGGCCAAGAAAACCTGGATGAACACCTCCAGAAAGCAAGCATTGCCTTGAAAACCCAGAGCTGGCCAGCTTGCTAGGCTGAACGGGCTGACAGGAAGCGTCATCAGGCTGGACAGTCCACATCACCCACACTCAATGCAATCCTGCTTCTTATGGTTCCTCCCAGCCACAGAGAGACCTCTCCTCACTGGAAAGGGCCAACTGAGCCTCTGTGCTGGCTCTATGAAAGGATACGGTCGGACACAGGAGGGGAGGGGAGAGAAAAGGTCACACTGTGAAATGGCTAGGTTTTATTAGTGATGACACAAAACTTAGGTCTGCCCTCTGGTGCCACAGCCCAACTCCTTCTAACCAGGGAGACCTATGACTTCAGAGCCTAAGCCTTGCCTCTTGGGTTTTGGGTCAGTGGTTGCTGCCAAGGGCCACACGTTCTGTGTAGCTGAGGGTCCTGGACTAGTGAAAAGGGCAGCTGTGCACTTCCCTAGGGACACCCACGGGCAACCTGGGTGTGCTCGGCCCTGCTCAGGCTGCTGTGTGCAGTGGTGGGCTCTGCCCCTCCCCACTGTCACAGGCCCACCTTGGCTTAGACTCCCGAGGGGATACTTTTGGCATCACTCAGTAACAGTAAACCTCAAGCCCTCTCTGAGCACCAGGGAGAATCAATAATATGTTTTAAATGGAATTGAGTCTCTCTTTATAAGAGTTTTCACATCAACCAGCTCATAGCTCAGAGAACAATCTGCACAGACCTCAGGCTGTGACTTGGGGCAGGAAAACGCAGCCCCTGCATTCTCCATTACCTCTGACTGACTCTGCCCAGCCTGTGCTGAAAGCTCACCATGCAGTCCCTCACTTAGTCCTCACCACAATGGTGAGGGTGATCTGCAAACACTCACTGCAGGTGAGCTTTCATGAGCTCACTATGGGGTCACACAGCTGTTGCCATTTCTACACAACTGATAAAGCCCCCATACTCCCTCAGCCTCACAGGGAAGCCGGGAGGCATTCAGGTGGGTGGAGAGTGTGTGCTTAGGGGCAGGTGTTGGTGCCCTTATGTGCCCGGAAGTGGCCCTGCCACTGAACTCCCTGGGCCCAGGAGGCAGCCCAGTCAGCTGGAGCAGGTGGGCTCGCAGAGTCCACAGCCCCCCAACCTCCCGCAAGAACAGGCTCTACCTTCCGGGCCATCTGCCAGGGGCAGCCATCCATCTGGCCGAGCGTTGGACTGGCCACGCTGGGTCTTGTGCAGCCATGCCTGCAGGCCTTCCAGTGCTGCCTGTAGCTCATCGTTGTGGTCCTGCAGGTCCTGTCAGCAGAGCAGATGCCCCTGCAGCTGCCGCTCCACACTGTAGGGCCCGGGGAGCAGCATGGCATGGTGGGGCATACAGGGTGCCCGGGGGAAGGAGCTTCGACTCCTGACCTCAAGCATGCAATGTTCAGACTGGACTTTTAAGTTCCCAGCTACACACTGAGTTAAACAAGACAGGGGTCGTCTCCTCAGCTTTCTTAAGGCCTACATCACCTTCTATCACTGGATTCATAGGAGGGGCTCCAAAAAGAAAAAAAAAAAAAAAAGAAGTGGAGTGGATATGGAGGAGAAATGCAGAACACAGACATATAAAGGGTCACCAACATCTGAGTTGACAGGTGTGTGTGCGAGTCCACCGTGGTAATGGGACATGGGCAAGAGAAGCAACTCGCTGAGACTCTTTCCCCAAAGGGTTCTGCAGCCATTAACTGTCAAGGAGGTACCATTAGCTTAAGATAACATGCCACACAGCAGAGAGGACAGGTGACAAGGGTGGCTGGGGACTGACAAGGTACACACAAAGTGGGGGCCGCAGGGCGGATGGGTGGCACCGGGAAACTGCGCGGAGTCTGCACCCGGACCCTTGCTGCAGTGAGCACAGTCTGCACACAGGTCAAGGAAACACTGTAATGAGCACACTCCATCTCCAGGTTTTTAAAGAACTGTGACTAGACACAGTTCTCAGTCACACAGACTTAAGGGGAACATGGCAACTTGCACCCTGTCTGTGGGGCCCCAGCTGCCTTCATCAGTATGGAGTGTGTGGTCATCATCCCTTCGGTGAACGGGGGGTAGGGAGGAGAGTGATGCGGGGGAAGGGGAAGCTTGGGACTGTGCAGACCTACTCAGTATGGAAGCAGTGATACCAGGCACTTCAGGGCTATAGCTCTGCCTGGCTTCTCTTTTTAGGAAATCCACACTGGGGGACACCAGTCACCATACTGTGAGGAAGCCCAAACTAGCCCACACGGCAGCCACGTGGTAAGTGAGCTTTCAGACAGTTCTGGCCTAGTAGATGGGTTGCGCAGCTGAGGGCCAACATCGGGGGGCAGAGATGAGGTATCCCTACTGTACTGTCTGAATTCCTGACCCATAAAATCCACGAACATATGAAATGGCTGTTTTAGGCCACTAAGTTTTGGGGCAATTTGTTATGAAGCCATAGTCATTGGAATGGCATGTATTGCCCATGCAAATTATAAATAAAATATATTCCCTGAGAAAAAGCTTATTGATCTTAAGTGAGGGGGGAAAAAAGGACAGGCCCATACCTCACATCATACACAAAAACTAATTCAAAATGGATCAAAGACCTAAATATAAAACCAAAAACTATAAAGATCATGGAAGAAAAAACAGGGTCAACAATAGGGGCCCTAACACATGGCATAAATAGGATACAAATCATAATTAACCATACATAAACACCAGAAGATAAGCTAGATAACGGGGATCTCCAAAAAATTACACACTTATGCTCCTCAAAAGACTTCATCAAAGGAGTTAAAAGAGAACCTACAGACTGGGAAAAAATTTTCAGCTATTACACATCTGACAAAGGTCTAATTTCTAAAATCTTTAGGAAAATCCAACACTTCTACAACAAAAACACAAATAATCCAATCAAAAAATGGGCAAAGGCTATAAACAGACACTTCACCAAAGATATTCAGGCGGCTAAGAGACACAGGAGGAAACGCTCTCAATCACTAGCCATTAGAGAAATGCAAATCAAAACTACAATGAGTGCCATCTTACCCTGACATTACTGGCAGCAATCAAAACAACAGAAAATAACAAATCTCGGAGAGGCTGTGGGGAGATTGGACCTCTTATGCACTGCTGGTGAGAATGCAAAATGGCACAACCATTTTGGAAAACAATATGTCACTTCCTTAAAAAATCAGAAATAGAAATACCATACAATCCAGCAATCCCACTCCTAGGAATATATCCTAGAGAAATAAGAGCCATCACACGAATAGACATATGCATGCTCATGTTCATTGCAGAATTATTCACAATAGCAAGATGGAAACAACCTAAGTGCCCATCAACAGATGAATGGATAAACTATGGTACATACACACAACAGAATACTATGTAAGGATAAAGAACAATGATGAATCTCAGAAACACCTCACAATATGGATGAACCTGGAGGACATTATGCTGAGGGAAATAAGTCCATCACAAAATTATTATAAAAACTTATGAAAAGGTTTACATACAGAAAAAAAATCTTTGATGGTTATGAGGGATGGAAGGGGCGGGAGAGAAAAACACTAGCTAGACAATAGATAAGTGATAACTTTGGTGAAGGGTTAAGACAGTACACAATACTGGGGAAGCCAGCACAACTTGACCAAGGCAAAGTTAAAGAAGCTTCCACATCCAAACTCCCCGAGGAATCGAGTTCCCAGGCTGAGGGCTGGGGACCATGGTCTTGAGGGGCATCTAGCTCAAATGGCGTAACATAGTTTATAAGGAAAATGTTCTGCATCCTACTTTGGTGAGTAGCATCTGTGGTCTTAAAAGCTTGTGAGCAGCCATCCAAGATATGTGTACTGGTCCCACCCTGTCTGGAACAAGGGTGAATGAAGAAAACCAAAGACACAAGGAAAGGTTAGTCCAAAGGACTAATGGAACACAACCAACACAGCCTCCACCAGACTGAGTCCAGCACAACTAGATAGTGCCTGGCTACCACCGCCAAATGCTCTGACAGAGATCACAATAGAGGCTTCCAAACAGGGTTGGAGAAAAATGTAGAACAAAATTCTAACTCACAAAAAAAAGAGCAGACTTACTGGTCTGATGGAGACTGGAGAAACCCTTAGAGTATGACCACCAGACACCCTTTTAACTCAGTACTGAAGTCACTCCTAAGGTTCATCCTTCAGCCAAAGGTTAGACAAGCCCATAAAACAATAATACACGTAGCACAACCATGTATACCAGACTAAATGTGCACACCAGTCCAGTGGCAAGGACAAGAAAGATGGACAAATGGAAATGGGGAACTCAAGGTAGAGAAGGGGAGAGTGTTGACACATAGAGGGGTTGGCAACCAATGTCACAAAACAATGTGTATTAATTGTTTAACGAGGGTGATGGTTAAGATTGTGTCAGCTTGGCTGGGCTGTGATTCTCAGTATTTATATGTGATCACTCCCATGATTGAATATGCTATGAGTAGCCAATCAGATGAAAGGGAGTTTCCTTGGGAGTGTGGCCTGAATCTAAGCAGACCTTCTGGCTTTTTGCTCGCTGTGGATTCTGCGGCTGCCTCCTGTTCATCTGACCTCCGGTTCTTGGGACTTGACCTATCAGCTTATCTGCCGATCCTGGAACTAGTTGATCTTCACAGCCTGTGAGCAGAGTCCTGCTTTCCAACCTGCTGATCTTGGGTTCACCAGCCCCTGCGGCTACGTGAATGAGGAAAAGCCTCTATCCTAATCCACAGACTTGGGATGGTCCAGCCTCTACAACTATGTGAGCTGTTTCTTTGATATAAATCTGTTTCTCTCTATATTTATACGCTTTATTGGTTTTGCTTCTCTAGAGAACCCAGCCTAAGACAACTGGTACCGAGAGTGGTTCTAGAAAAAATTGTAAGGATGAGTCTTCTAAATTGGTTCTCAAGTCTGGTTAGTCTTAAAGATGTTGATGACTCTGCTGCTAGCGTTAAAGAGGGCACTGCTAATCCATGGCGTGAGGTGCCAATACAAATACGCAAAATATCACCACCAATAGGTCAGGTATTGGTGAAAGGTGAAGCTCAGGGTAAACACATGTGATATCTTTCTACAGTTTTGTCAGAATGAGAAGTATAAGGAAGCTGGTTGGTTGGTCTTACTTATGCTAGACAAACTGGTGAAGATGCGCTCAGGACTTAAGAGTCAAAGCTCAAGTGCCGCATAAATGACCTCAAGGCTCCCGCTTGTGCTCTGACTTATTTCTTGTAGTAACAGAGCTGAAATCGCCGAAAACCAAACCTGGAGTCTCATTGTAAGAGTGGCTGAATTACAATGCCAGCTCAACTGCCAACCTTGACAGGTGTCTGAAGTTAAAGGGCACTGACTGGGAAGAAATAGGATCCTGAAACTTGGGATGGGGACGTATGGGGAGATAGCCAGGAAGCTGGTGACACTGAGCCCCTAAATTCCATTGAATCACTTCTGCCAGCAGAACCACTCCCATCTGAAGAGATTAGTTCATGTTTGTCTGCTAAACCACCCTGCCCAGAAAAACCATTAGCCCCTTCACCCCCATCTAATGAGATTAACCTTAGCCCAGCTGTCTCTGAAGAGCCCTTTCCCGCGTCACTGCCTAGGGCATCGCCTGAGACAGATGCTTTATAAGACAATGATGAATGTTCTCAAAACACTGCCCCTACTATCAAATTTGGCTTCGAGACCTATAACTAGACCTAAGTCTCAGCAAGCCCCAAAAGGTGAAGTACAAAGTGTGACCAAGGAGGAGGTACGCTACACTCCAAAACAACTGCTTGACTTTTCTAACGTGTACAAACAGAAACCTGGGGAATATGTGTGGGAATGGCTATTAAGGGTGTGGGATAGTGGTGCAAAGAACATAAAGACGGATCAGTCTGAGTTTATTGAAATGGGTCCACTAAGCACAAATTGTTCATTCAGTGTTTCAGCTTGAGAAGTCAGGAAAAGATCTAGTAGTTTATTTGGTTGGGTAGCTGAAGCATGGATTACGAGGTGGCCAACACTAAATCAAATTGAAGTACCAGACCTGCCTTGGTATACTGTAGAAGAGGGTATCCAAAGGCTTAGGGAAATTGGCATGCTAGAGTGGATTTATCAGGTTAGACCCACACACCCACACAAGGAGTTCCCAGAGGACACATCTTTTACCACAACTGTGAGGAACAAATTTGTGAAGGGAGCTCCAGTATCCTTGAAGACTGCTGTGATTGCTATTTTATGCAAGTCAGATTTGACAGTGGAAACTGCCCTAACTGAATTAAGACACCTAGTAATCAGAACAGTCTGACTCGTATGGACTTATGGTATTGGCTACTTAGTCATGGTGTCCCTAGGAGTGAAATAGATAGGAAGTCTACTAGTTACTTGATCTGTACCAATGGATGAATTCTAGGTCAGGGGAACAGCAGTCTAACTCGAATCGTCAGAATAGACAGTCACAGTCTCTCAATCAATTCCAAGATTTGAGCAAGTTTAGACCCACAACCCCTTGAATGAAGGGGAGGCTGGGTCCCCTTGAGGAAGGACTCCAATACACTGCCAAAAATTTTTACTGTTAATCTTTCTCCCAGCCTTCCCTAAAGGGATCTAAGGCCTTTTACCAGACTGACTGTTCATTGCAGAAAAGGAAATAATCAGACTTTCCGGGGATTATTGGATACTGGCTCTGAACTGACACTAATTCCAGGAGACCAAAATGTCATTGTGGCCCACCAGTCAGAGTGGAGGCATATGGAGGTCAGGTTATTAATGGAGTCTTGGCTCATGTCCTTCTCACAGTAGGTCCAATGGGTCCCCAAATCCAGCCTGTAGTGATTTCCCCAGTTCCAGAATGCATAATTGGAATAGATATACTCAGCAGCTGGCAGAACCCTCACACTGGATCCCTGACAAATAGAGTAAGGGTTATTATGGTAGGAAAAACCAAGTGGAAACCATTAGAACTGCCCCTACCTAGGAATATAGTAAACCAAAAGCAATACTGCATTCCTGGTGGGACTGCAGAGATTACTACCACCATCAGGGACTTGAAGGATGCAGGGGTGGTGATCCCCACCACATTCCCATTCAACTCGCCTATTTGGCGTGTGCAAAAAAACGGATGGATCTTGGAGAATAACAGTAGATTATTGAAAACTTAACCAGGTGGTGACTCCAATTGCAGCCGTTGTTTCAGATGTAGTTGCACTGCTTGAGCAAATTAATACATCTCCTGGTACCTGGTATGCAGCTATTGATCTGGCTAATGCCTTTTTCTCCATACCTGTTTCAAAGGACCACCAGAAGCAGTTTGCCTTCAGCTGGCAAGGCCAGCAATACACCTTCATTTGCCTACCTCAGAGCTACATCAACTTTCCAGCCCTATGTCATAATTTAGTCTGCAGAGACATTGATCACCTTTCCCTTCCACAAGACATCACACTGGTCCATTACACTGATGACATTATGCTGATAGGACCTAGTAAGGAAGAAATGTCAATGACTCTGGACTTATTGGTAAAACATTTGCATGCTAGAGGGTGGGAAATTAATCCCACAAAAATTCAGGCACCTTCTAGGCGTTCAGTGATGTGGGGAAGGTTGAGGTATTCCTTCTAAAGTGAAGGATAAGTTATTGCATCTGGTCTCTCCCACAGCTAAAAAGAAGGCACAATGCCTAGTGGGCCTCTTTGGATTTTGGAGGCAACATTCGTCATTTGGGTGTGCTACTCAGGCCTATTTATCAAGCAACTCAAAAAGCTGCTAGTTTTGTGTGGGGCCCAGAATAAGAGAAAGCTCTGCAACACGTTCAGGCTGCTGTGCAAGCCACTGTGCCACTTTGGGCTCCTTATGCCTCTGGATCAACAGGCAAAGGAAGGAGTTACCAAACTGGCTGGTGTAATTGATCCTGATTACCAAGAGGAAATTGGATTGATATTACATAATGGAGTGCAGGAGATCCCTTAGGGCTTCTCTTAATACTACCATGACCTGTGATTAAAGTCAATGGAAAACTACAGCAACCCAATTCCGACATGACTACTAATGACCCAGACTCTGCAGGAATGAAGGTCTGAGTCACCCCACCAGGCAAAGAACCATGACTAGCTGAGGTGCTTGCTGAGGGCAAAGGGAATATGGAATGGGTGGTGGAAGAAGGTAGTTCTAAATACCAGTTATGGCCACGTGACCAGCTGCAGAAACGGGGATGTAGTTGTTATGAGTATTTCTGCTTTGTATGTGTGCATCTAATATTTTTGTTTCCTTCACTTATACAATATAAGATGTAAACGGGGCTAGTTCAACTTCGATTGTACAAGTGTTAGTTGTATCATGTTAGGTGCAAGTATGACTTCATAATTGTTTTTATTCAGAGATTATGTATGGTTTAAGAAGATGTGCACATGTGCCAAGTTGGTGAGGGGTGGGCTGTGATAGTTGAGATTGTGTGTCAGTTTGGCTGGGCCATGATTCTCAGTGTTTATATATGATCACTCCCATGACTGAATATGCTGTGAGGAGCCAATCAGATGAAGTGTGTTTCCTTGGGGGTGTGGCCTGCATCTAAATATAAGCAGATATTCTGGCTTTTTGCTTGCTCTAGATTCTGCAGCTGCCTCCTATTCGTCTGACCTCCGGTTCTTGGGACTTGACCTATCACCTTATCTGCTGATCCTGGGACTCGTTGATCTTCACAGCCTGTGAGCAGAGTCCTGCTTTCCAACCTGCCGATCTTGGGTTGGCCAGCCCCTGCGGCTACATGAATGGGAGAAACCTCTATCCTAATCCACGGATTTGGGACATTTCAGCCTCTACAATTGTGTGAGCTCTTTCTTTGATATAAATCTCTCTCTATATATATTTATACGCTTGACTGGTTTTGCTTCTCTAGAAAACCCAGCCTAAGACAATGACAAATTAGTTTGCTCTGTAAACCTTCACCTAAAGCACGTGCACACACGCACACACAAAATCAAATGACGTATTGCAAGAAAAGAGTTTTCCAAATAAAATCTGTTAAGAAACAGAAGGAAATTAAAATAGGATTGGAAAAATCCAAGAGGGAAGTGGTGCCTCTCTAGGTACCAGTTTACCAGTTGCCACCAACCCCATGTGTGTCTAAGTAAAACTGCACTTCATAGGGTTTTTAATGTTTGATTTTTCAAAAGCAGATTGCCAGGCTTTCTTTTGATGTGCCTCTGTGTGGACTTGAAATGCCAGTATTTCAGTTAGCAGCTGAGGACATTAACTGTTTGCACCACCCTACGAAATTTAAGTGGCACATGTAGATCACATCCCCTTTTTACTGGACAGCAGGGATCTGGGAGGCAACCCGTACAGAGTCATTTCTATCTGATGCCCAGCCCCTTGTGTGGTTCTTTCTGTCACCCCAAATAGGTATTCTGAGAGCATATATATACCCTAAAACTCAGCAGTGTCAGAAAGCTGGGGCCTCTTATGGGATGAGCCCAACCACTCTGTTTTCGGGATACCCTCAAGAACGCAGTCAATTATAACTGACAGAGATGTGTGGAGCCTGGACACCAGCAGCAAAGCCTCAGCATGTCTAGGCCCCAGAGCGCCTAGAGGGGCGGGAGCCAGGGTGTTGTTTTGAAGTGACCATCTGCTCGTGTGGGGTGGGTGTGGGTGCTGAAGGAGACAAAGGAGTGCTACTGCACCACTCTAGGGAGAGTCTTGTGAGGCAGCAAGTCCTCTAAGGACATAACACAGAATTAAGGGTTAAGGACTCTTGGGCTGCAATGGCTCTTCCCCTTCTAGTCTCTTCTTGTGTGTAGGAAGAAGGTCAGAAAGGAACCCGGGTGAAAGTGAAACCAAGAAGCAGCTCTGGGAGGTGTCTGGCAGGGAGGCTGCCACACAAGCAGGCTGGCTAGAACAGAAAGAGTGACCAGGCTGGGCTGAGGTAACAAGATGGGTAGTGGTGGGGACTTCTGTTAGGGGGTTAGTATGGACATGTTGAGAGGGGAAAGTCTGCATTTATGGTTTCTGATGAAGGACATGCAAATCCATTATGGTGTCCACTCAAAGACACAGCAGTAAAAACATCAAACCAAAGAGACCTGATTAACACCTTATACTTCCCTTTACCAAGGGCAGCCTCACCAAGAAAACGAAGATTGCCAGTTGAAAGAAAGAAAAAAAAAAAAAAACAAAAAACTAAAATGATAGTTAAATAGGAAGGAAATTCAGCTACAAAGGGAAAGGCATGGTTTCCATGCTAACAAACACCTGATTACAAATTACAAGGAAACTCCAAGCTAAGATTTTGAAAAGACTGGTGATTTATAGGGGGAAAGGTTACAGGTTACCTCTTCTTCAGGAGAATGACTATAAAAAACAGGCTCAGCCAAGAAGCAGCAATGCCCCAGTAGCAATGAGCACCCCAGGCACCCAGATCTTGGTCTCTACAACCATTTCCTTGTCAAAGAAATCAGTAATCCTTGGATAAATGGCTGATTCTGGGGCAAGTGCAGGCAAAGTACAAGATAAACCTGGATTATCTTGTTATGTCAGAAAGTAAGGAAGCACACAACAAAATAACAAAAATGATGGTAGTATGTCAAAATGAATTAGCAGCCAGCTTGAAGACACTCCCATTGGCCAAATATGGCATAATTTGAGCACCAAAAATTTAAACACAGTAATGAATTACAAGCCACTGGGCAAAAAATGTGAAATCGTGAGTCCATACCATTAACAGATAGATATAGGTAGTTATAAAAAGAGAAAGATAAACAGAGAAAAGGGAGGTCTCTGGCTTGCATTAGAATGATGAAGGACAACTGATAGCTGGCATAACCTTAATTTAATCAAAAGGAAAAAACAGAAAAGCACAAAATCAGGACATTTCTATGAAAAAAGGGGACAGGAGCCCCAAATAAACAGGAGCTCTGGGAATTTGCCAATACCAGACCAGCTCTGCAAGTATTAATTAGGAAAGTTCTACAAATGGTAAGGAAAGAACATTAAATACTCAAACCTGCACTTGGGGGGAGGGGTGGGAAGACACAGAGAGAGAGATCGCCAAGAAACATTAACAACATGAGCAAATATAAGGACCAAGTATACAATATTTTCAGGGAACAACCTCAATAGTTAAGTTGCACAAGCAATAAAACATCAAGTGCATAAGAAATAAGTATAAATTAAACCTATCAGATATAGCATGTACAATGATGTCAGTGGAGACTCACCAACAGAAAATGGGGAAGGAGGAACAAAGCAGGAATAGTTTTAGTATGTTAATGTTATATGTTACTTGTTGTTTGTAAGTTAAATGTTGCTCTAATTGCAAATTGTGCAATATAATATTTGTGGTGACCATTAAGAAAATATGCACAGAAGAAGGAAGAAATAAAAAAAGGCTCATCACGAAACGCAGCTAAACACAAAAAAGAAAAATAAGAATAAAAAGACAAAAAAGATATAACATAGTCAAAAAACAATTAGCAAAATGAATGAAGTAGATGCTTCATTTCCAGTAATAAACTTAAATGTAAATGGTCTAAACTCCTCATGCAAAAGGCAGAGAGTGACAGAATGGATTAAAAAAACACGATCTGTCCTTTTGCTGCCTACAAGAAACACACTTTAGACATAAGGATACAAACAGACTGAAAATAAAAGGACGGAAAAAAATCTTCCATGCAACCAGTAACAAAAAGAGCAGAGATGGCCATACTGGTATCAGTTAAAATACACTTAAAACCAAAATCTATTACAAGGGATAAAGAAGGACATTACATAATAATAAAAGGGCCAGTCCATCAAGAAGATATAATAATTATAAATATATACTTCAACTAACATCAGTGCTGTAAAATAATGAAACAAATACTTATTAATATGAAAGGAGAAATAAATAACTCCACAATAGTAGTTGGGGACTTCAACATACCACTTTCATTTCTAGACAGAACATTTAAAAAGAGGATCAGTAAGGACACTGAGAACATAAATAAAACCACAAGCCAATATGACCTAAAAGACTGATATAAAATACTCCACTCATGATCAGAACACATTTTTCTCCAGCACACATGGATCATTTTCCAGAACAGACCACATGCTACGCCACAAAACAAGTCCCAGCAATTTTTAAAAGACTGAAATCATACAAAGCATCTTCTCTGACTATAACAGTATGAAGCCAGAAATCAACAACAGGAAGAATAAAGGAAAAATAAATTACATGGAAACTAAATAACACACTACTATAAAACTATTGGGTCACACAAGAAACCAAAAGCGAGATAAAAAAAAAATACTTAGAATCAAACAAAAATGAAAATGCAACATATTAAAACCTTTGGGACACAGCAAAAGCAGTGCTCAGAGGGAAATTCATAGCAATATATGCCTATATTAAAAAAGAAGACAAATCCAAAATCAATAACTTAAACCAACAAATTGAACAAATAGAAAAGGAAGAGCAAAGACCAAAGCTACAAGAAGAAAAGAAATAATAATGATCAGTGCAGAAATAAATGAAATAGGATAATAAAAACAAACAAACAATAGAAAGAATCAATAAAACAAGAAGTTGGTTCTTTGAAAGGATTAATAAAATAGACAAACCACCATCTACACTGACAAAAGAAAAGAAAAGAAAAAAAAAAGAAAGAAGAGGCAGATAACCAAAATAAGAAACGAAACTGGAGACACTACAACAGATTCAACTGAGTAAACAGGATCATAACAGAATACTATGATAAATTATAGTTCAATAAATTTGAAAACCTAGATGAAATGATTAAATTCCCAGAAACACACTACCTATGTAAACAAACATAAATAGAGGTAGAAAATCTAAATAGGCCCAGAATAAAAGAGACTGAAAACGTCATCAAAACACTGACAACAAGAAAAAGCCCAGTGCCAGATGGCTTCACTGGGGAATTTTACCAAACATTCAGAGAGGAGTTGACACCAATTCTCCTCAAAGACTTCAAAAAGAAGAAGAGGAAGGAGTATCCCCTAAGTCATTCTATGAAGCCAGCATCACCATACCAAAACCAGGCAAAGACATCACAAAAAAAAAAAAAAAAAGAAAATTACAGACCACTATCCCTCATGAATATAGATGCAAACATTTTCAACAAAATTCTAGCCAACAGAATTCAACAACATATCAAAAAAAAATCATACATCATGATCAAGTGGGATTCATGCCAGGAATGCAAAGGTGGTTCAACATTAAAAATTCAATCACTGTAATTCACCACATAAATAAAACAAAGGAAAAGAACCACATGATTATATCGATTAATGCAGAAAAGGCATTTGATTTAATCCAACATCATCTCCTGAATAAAATTCTCAGTAATTTCATCAACATAACTGAGGACATACAGGTAATCCCCGACTTATGATGAGGTTCTGTTCCAACAACTCCCTCATAAGTCAATTCTGACATACACTGAATACTTTTTTTTTTTTTACTTTTCATTATTATTGCCTTTTATTATCAGTATTGTTATAAATCTGATCTTTATTTGTCTTCGGGGGTTAGAAACATTACATATAAACTTACAGATACATTTTAATCATACATACATACATAAAGAATACACAAATCATAAAAATTTACTTCAATGATGAAGATGAGTTGGACAATGTTGGTATTCTGTCAGTTGCGGTAATAATTGTACTTTTGGAATGTTCTGGATCATGTGGATTATCCCTGGGAGTAAGGATAGCATTTCTAGTCAGAAAATTAGTGAGAGTTCTCTGTATTGTCTTTTTCTTTTTTTCGTCATACATTTCGAGGTAACATCTCACTGTTTCCTGAATTTGCCTATCAACTTTAGCAAGGCAGCCAGTCTTTGAGTCCATGTTTTCAAGCAACTGAAGTCCCTGATTTAGTTTAGTAAAAACTTCAGCTAATCCTTTCACTGAAAATTTTTTTGACAACTTCTCTCCTTTCTCTTCCTCATTATCTCTTTCTTCTTAAGCATTTTTTCCTCTTCAAAATCCATTAATTCCTGATCTGTCGATTCTTCTTCATGATCTATGAGGTCTTCCACATTGGCGATATCAAGTTCTAAATACAGCGCTCTTGCCATATGGACAGTTTTTACACTGATCTCTTTCATCATATCATCCTAATCAAACACTTGAACCGCATTCCCATAACTCAGCAATTTTTTCCAAATTCCCTGAATGCATTTTCCTGTAACTTTCTCTCAGGAAGATGCAATCTTCCAGATACACTAAAGAATATTATAATTCTTCTAGAATCACGTAATGTTACCATCTGTTGCAGCTACTGCCTAAGCAAATGCAGTTTGCAGGTAGTATGCCTTGAAAGTGGTGATTGCCTACCTGCCTCCCTGCGCACCTGTTAGCTCAGGCCTCTGAAACCAATAAGACAGACCTCCTGGGGACTCAGTTTGGTCTGTCTTCTCCTCCTTCCAGTCAGTGCTGAGGACAGTTGACTGAGGCTGCTGCATGCTAGGAAGCAGGCATGTTGAGTGGAGGCTACATACACAGCCAGCATGCTACGAGGGGGTGGTGGGTTGGGGGCATAAGGCTCTGATAGCAATAAGACAGACCTCCCTGGAGGTCCGTTCCAAGCATAACAACCCCTCCCCACCCAGACACTGTCACCTTCAAGCTGGCTGTGAATTGCTACAGAAGGCCCCTGCAGTGGAGTCTGCTCCTATAGTCAACACTCCACACTCCCCCTAATTCACTGTGCACCCTATAGCTCAGGGCTCTGAAACCAACAGGACAAACCTTCCTTAGGGTCAGTTTGGGTTAGTCTGCCCCTACTTCCGGTTGGTGCTGAGCACTCCTGTTGGAGACTACTGTGTGCTAGGAAGCAGCTGTCTTGAGTGGAGCCAGCACTCACAGCCAATATTTACCAGGGGGTGGAGGGAGCTGATAGCAACAAGGTAGACTTCCATGGGGATCTGACTGGAGCGTGACATTCTCTGCCCCACCTGGTAACTGTTGATTTCTAGGATTTTGCAAATTGCTACAGAAGGCCCCTGCAGTTGAATCTGCTCCCATACTCAGCACTCTCTATGCCTCTCTGTTTACCCCATTCCTCAGGCCTCTGAAACCAACAACACGGATCTCCCTGGGTAACAATCTGGGTCTGTCTGCTCCCCCTTCTGGTTGGCGCTGAAGACCACTGACTAAGGTTGCTCTGTGCCAGCAAGCAGGCATCTTGGGTGGAGGCTACACACAAAGCCAACATATTATGAGGCAGGCTCTTATAGCAACAAAGCAAACCTCCCTGTGGGGTCCTTTCAGAGTGTGACAACCCCTCCCAAACATGGTAACTCTAAGAAGCTGGTCTGATACAAACTCCCACCGAAAGTTTCCTACAGTGGAGGAGCCAGGAGGTGGGTCACCTAAGTGAAGACTGCTCCCCCCACCACCACAGGGCCACTAGGGCTCTGAAACCAATAAGACAGATCTTCCGGAGTTCCTTCTGGAAAATGCCAGCCCTTCCTCCTCCTGAAACAGAGAAATGTCAGCCTGTGCTTCCCCTGAATGCCAGCCCAGATATACGCAGCCCCTACAGAGGAGGGATGGAAACTTGAGGCAAAACCAAAGGGCAATACCCAGTCCAGAAGGGAGCTTGCTGGGTGTGGGTTTTCTGAGTTAAAACGTGGTTGCAGCAACAGAGACGGAAAGGGAGTAATAACCAGAGAGAGGACTGCGTCCCCTGGTGGGCAGACTGATTAGTGCATGATATCTCGCCAGAGTGGTGGTGCCCCCTAGCAGAGACGTTGACCAGTGTGTTCTCTGGTGTGTTTGGAAGACTGAAAGCTGAAAACCAAGATCTGGAACTTCAGATCCTAATTAAACTAGAAAGGGAGAAGGAGGTATCACAGAGAAAGAGCAAAAGAGAGAGAGAGGAAACAGTAAGCAAAGGCCATAGACTCAACCTACCTAAGAGACTTTTGCAGTAAGTAGTCAAGGAAAAATCACAAAATCCTGGGGAGAAATGAAAAAATTAACACCCACCCTCAAAAATTCCAGTGCCCCAACAAAAAATGAAAATACAAACAAATAACAGAAAAATGATGGCCCATCCAAATGAACATGATGAAGGGAGTAAAAGCACATCTAGGGCTGATTAAATAATGAAAAAATGGAAGAATATAACACAACAATTTTAAACATAATTAAAGAGTTAAGGGAAAACAGACAAGGATCTCAAAGAAATAAGAAAAACAACGTAAGAACAAAATGAGGATCTAAAAACTGAAATGAGAAACACAATAGAAGGACTTACCAATAGATTTAATCAGGCAGAAGAAATAAACAGTGAATTAGAGAGTAAGATAGTCAAAACTACATAGGCTGAAAAACAGCAAGAATGTACGCTCAAGAAGGCTGAGCACAGTTCAAAGGAGTCATGGGACAACATCATAAAACCAAAAAACCCACTGCCATCAAGTCGATTCTGACTCATAATGACCCTACAGGACAGAGTAGAACTGCCCCATACGATTTCCAAGGTTATAATCTTTATGGAAGCAGACTGCCACATCCTTCTTCAATACAGCAGCTGGTGGGTTCAAACCGCCAATGTTTTGGCAGCTGAGTGCTTTAACCACCATGCCACCAGATTCCTTGGGAAAACATCAAGAGACTTAATATACACATCACAGGAATTCCAGAAGGAGATGAGAGAAAGGGACAGAAAGAATATCTGAAGATAAAATGACAAAAAAATTTCTCAAATGTAACAAAGAACAGGAATCTACAAATCCAAGAAGCACAAAGAACCCCAAGCAGGATAACCCTAAAGGGATCTACACCATAACACATCACAGTAAGACTCTCAAAAAGTAAAGATAAAGAGAGATAAAGTAAAAGTAAAGATAAAGAGGTCTGCAGAGGCCAACTCAGGCAGTGCAGCTGGTGCGCCACATCTGCACTCATTTCACCCTGCCGTCTGGCTGGCCGGCCACCATACTAAGGCTGTTTGAATCTCCTGCCTGTGTTGATACTGCAAGGCAGGAGTGAGAGCTGTGGGTGCAGAGGGGTTGGGCATCCCTCACTGGGACAAGACGGGTTCAACTGGCTTCCCAAGGACCCCACGGGGCAGGTGTAGTGCACGCCCGACCCTCAACATCCTACCTTCTGGCTTCACATGAGGTGAGCACCACGAGACCAGGCACACGCAGGAAACGGCCCCTACCATCCGCCAGACTAGCCCATACTTCGGCTGCATGTAGCATTCTGCCCGACCCTCTGCCCATCTCCAGTGCGATGCGCTTGGGCACGGATTGACTACAAGGAACTCCACAGCTCTCAGGCCTGGCTGTGAAATGTCCTCGAGCAAACACACAGTTTCAATTGTTTATTTTCTGATTACTGGGGTACTACCAAATTCGATTCATGACTTCTTGACTTATGCCTTTATTATACAAATATAATCCAAAGTAACATTTTCAGACTATTGAATGAGGCCAAAATTCACTTCTGGAAACGCCATGAGACGTGTGGCATATGCACGGGCATGCTATGCCAGAACTTTTTTTTACATAATTTCATCTCAGTGCATTGTGTATGTGCATGTGATTTATGTAGGCACACTATCTGCGAAGAAATATGGTACTCCGTAATTCATTCTATGAAGCAAACACAACCCTGATACCAAAACCAGACAAAGACACAACAATAAAACCACAGGCCAGTATCTCTTATGAATACAGATGTGAAAATCCTCAACAAAACACTAGCAAACACAACACATTTTATTTTTTTATTGTTGTAATTTAATGAAGGTTACATTTCAAGTTAGTCTTCCATACAAAATTTTCATACATATATTGTTATGTGACCCTAATTGCTCACCTCATTCTGTAACAGCACACTCCTCCTTTCTGCCCGATTCCCCATGACCATTCAACCAGCTCCTAACTCTCTCTGCCTTCCCATCTCAGCTCTGGACAGAAGCTGCCCCTTTGGTCTCTTGCTATCTGCTTGACTAAGAGGCACACTCTTCACGAGTATCACTTTATGTCCCACAGTCCAGTCCAATCTCTGTCTGAAGAGTTGGCCTAGGAAATTGTTTTAGTTCTGGGCTGATAGAGAGTCCAGGGGCCATGCCTTCCAGGGTGCCTCCAGTCTCAGTCAGACCATTAAGTCTGGTCTTCTTACTAGAATTTGAGTTCTGCACCCCATCCTTCTACTGCTCCATCAGGGACCCTCTGTTGTGTTCCCTGTCAGGACGTTCATTGGTGGTAGCCAGGCACCATCTAGTTCTTCTGGTCTCAGGCTGATGAAGTCTCTGGTTTATGTGGCCCATTCTGTCTCTTGGGCTAATACTTTCTTTGTGTCTTTGGTGTTCTTCGTTCTCCTTTACTCCAAGTGGTTGAGACCAATTAATGCATCTTAGATGGCCGCTTGCAAGCTTTTAAGACCCCAGACACCACTCACCAAAGTAGGATGCAGAACGTTTTCTTAATAAGCTTTCTTATGTCAACTGATATAGATATTCCCTGAAAGCATGGTCCCCAGACCCCCACCCCTGCTACTCTGTCTCTCAAAGTATTTGATTGTATTCAGGAAACCTCTTAGCTTTGGTTTAGTCCAGTTGTGCTGAATTCCCCTGTAGTGTGTGCTGTCCTTCCCTTTGCCTAAGATGATTCTTATCTACTATCTAGTTGGTAAATAACCTTCACCCTCCCTCCCCTCCCCCATAAACATCAAAGAATGTTTTCTTCTGTGCTTAAACCTTTTCTTGAGTTCTTATAATAGTGGTCTTATACAATATTTGTCCTTCTGTGACTGACTAAATTCACTCAGCATAATAAGTTCCAGCTTCCACCATGTTATACGATGTTTCACAGCTTCATCCTTGTTCTTTACCGTTGCATAATATTCCATTGTGTGGATATACCACAATTTGTTTATCCATTAGTCCACTGATGGGCACCTAGGTTGCTTCCATCTTTTTGCTATTGTGAACAGTGCTGCAATGAACATGGGTGTCCATATATCTATTCGTGTGACGGCTCGTTTCTCCAGGATATATGCCAAGGAACGGGATAGCTGGATCGTATGGTACTTCCATTTCAAGCTTTTTCAGGAAGCACCAAATCGATTTCCAAAGTGGTTGTACCATTTTACATTCCCACCAACAGTGTATTAAGTGTTCCAGTCTCTCCACAACCTCTCCAGAATTATTATTTTGGGTTTTTTGGATTAATGCTATCCTTGTTGGGGTGAGATGATATCTCATTGTAGTTTTGATCTGCATTTCTCTAATGGCTAATGATCGTGAGCATTTCTTGCCGTGTCTGTTAGCCACCTGAATATCTTCTTTGTGAAGTGCCTGTTCATATCCTTTGCCCAGTTTTTAATTGGGCTATTTGTCTTTTTGTTGTTGAGGTTTTGCAGTATCTTGCAGATTTTAGAGATTATATGCTGATTGGATTTGTCATAGCCAAAATTTTTTCCCAGTCTGTAGGTTGTCTTTTTACTCTTTTGGTGAAGTCTCTTGATGAGCCTAAGTGTCTGATTTTTAGGAGCTCCCATTTATCTAGTCTCACTTCTGGTGCTTGTGCATTGTTCCTTATGGTTCGTATTGTGTTTATGCCATGTATTAGGGCTCCTAGTGTTATCCCTTTTTTATCTGCCATGATCTTTATCGTTTTTGATTTTATATTTAAGTCTTTGATCCATTTTGAGTTAGTTTTTGTACATGGTGTGAGGTATGGGTCTTGTTTCAGTTTTTTGCATATGGATATCCAGTTATGCCAGCACCATTTGTTAAAGAGACTGTTTTTTCCCCAGTTAACGGACTTTGGGCCTTTGTCAAATATCACCTGCTCATAGGTGGATGAATATATGTCTGGATTCTCAATTCTGTTCCACTGGTCTATTTATCTGTTGTTGAACCAGTACCAGGCTGTTCTGACTACTGTGGTGGTATAATAGGTTTTCACATCAGGTAGTGGGAGGCTCCCCACTTTGTTCCTCTTCTTCAGTAATGGGCCTCTTCCCTTTCCATATGAAGTTGGTGATTTGTTTCTCTACCTCATTAAAAAATGCTGGTGGAATCTGGATCGGGATTGTATTGTATCTGTAGATTGCTTTGGGTAGAACTGACATTTTTACTATGTTGAGTCTACCTATCCATGAGCAAGGTATATTTTTCCACTTATGCAGGTCTCTTTTAGTTTCTTGAAGTAGTGTCTTGTAGTTTTCTCTGTATGATCTTTTACGTCTCTGGTTAGATTTATTCCTAAGTATTCTATCTTCTTGGGGGCTATTGTAAATGGTATTGATTTGGTGATTTCCTCTTCAAAGTTCTCTTAGTTGGTGTAGAGGAATCCAACTGATTTTTGTGTGTTTATCTTGTATCCTGAAACTTTGCTGAAATCTTCTAATAGTTCCAGTAGTTTTCTTGTGGCTTCTTTGGGGTTTTCTGTGTATAAGATCATATCATCTGCAAATAGAGATACTCTGACTTCTTCCCTACCTATTTGGATGCCCTTTATTTCTTTTTGTAGCCCAATTGCTCTGGCTAGGACCTCCAGCACAATGTTGAATAAGAGTGGTGATAGAGGGCATCCTTGTCTGGTTCCTCTTCTCAAGGGGAATGCTTTCAAAGTCTCTCATTTAGGATGAAGTTGGCTGTTGGTTTTGTATAAATGCCCTTAATTATAATGAGGAACTTCCCTTCTATTCCTATTTTATTGAGAGTTTTTATCATGAATGGGTGTTGGAGTTTGTTGAATGCCTTTTATGCATTGATTGATAAGATCATGAGGTTCTTGTCTTTTGTTTGATTTATGTGATGTATTACAGATTGTTTTTCTAATGTTGAACAATCCCAGCATACCTGGTATAAATCCCACTTGGTCATGGTGAATTATCTTCTTGATATGTGCTGAATTCTATTGGCTAGAATTTTGTTGAGGATTTTTGGGTCAATGTTCATGAGGGATATCAGTCTGTAATTTTCTTTTTTGTGGTGTCTTTACCTGGTTTTGGTATCAGAGTAATGCTGGCTTCATAGAATGAGTTTGAGAATATTCCATCATTTTCTATGCTCTGAAATGCCTTTAGTAGAAGTGGTGTTATCTCTTCTCTGAAAGTTTGGTAGCATTCTCCAGTGAAGCCATCCAGGCCAGGGTTTTTTTTTTGTTGGCAGTTTTTTAATAACATTTTCAATCTCTTCTTTTGTTATGAGTTTATTTAGTTGTTGTACCTCTGTGTTAATTTAGGTAGGCAGTGAGTTTCTAGAAATTTGTCCATTTCCTCTAGGTTTTCAAATTTGTCAGAGTACAATTTTTCATAGTATTCTGTTATGATTCTTTTAATCAGTTGGGTCTGTTGTGATATCACCCATCTCATTTCTTATACAGGTTATCTGCTTCCTCTCCAGTTTTTCTTTTGTCAGTGTGGCCAATGGTTTAACAATTTTGTTGATCTTTTCAAAGAAACAGCTTTTGGACTTGTTAACTCTTTCAATTGTTTTTTATTCTCTATTTCATTTAATTCTGCTCTAATTCTTTTTATTTCCTGCCTTCTGGTGCCTGTGGGCTTCTTTTCCTGATCTCTTTCTACTTGTTCCAGTTGTAGGGTTAATGCTTTGATTATGACCCTTTCTTCTTTTTGGATGCGTGCATTTATTGCTATAAACTGACCTCTGAGCACTGCTTTTGCTGTGTCCCAAAGGTTCTGGTAGGATGTGTTTTCATTTTCGTTTGATTCTATGAATTTCTTTATTCCATCCTAATTTCTTCTATAACCCAGTAGTTTTTGAGCAAGGAGTTGTTCAGTTTCTGTGTGTTTAATTTTTTTCCTTGCTTTTTGTGTTATTGATTTCCACTTTTATGGCTTTATGGTCAGAAAAGATGCTTTGTAGTATTTCGATGTTATGGATTTTGTTAAGGCTTGCTTTATAGCCTAATATGTGGTCTATTCTTGAGAATGTTCCATGTGCATTGGAAAAGAAAGTATACTTGGCTGCCGTTGGGTGAAGTGTTCGGTATATGTCTGTGAGATCAAGTTGGTTGATTGTAGCATTTAGCTCTTCCGTGTCTTTGCTGACCTTCTTTCTGGATGTTGTGTCCTTCACTGAAAGTGGCATGCTGAAGTCTCCTACTACTATTGTGGAGCTGTCTCTCTCTCTCTTCAGAGCTGTTAAGAGTTTATGTATTCTGGAGCCCTGTTGTTGGGTGCATAAATATTACAGTTATGTCCTACTGGTGTATTGACCCTTTAATCATTACATAGTGCCCTTCCTTATCCTTTGTAGTGGATTTTACTTTAAAGTCTATTTTGTCAGAGATTAATATTGCCACTCCAGCTCTTTGTTGAGTGCTGTTTGCTTGATATATTTTTTTCCCCATCCTTTGAGTTTTAGCCTGTTTGTGTCTTTAAGTCTAAGGTGTGTCTCTTGTAGGCAGCATATAGATGGATCATGCTTTTTTATCCAATCAGTCACTCTCCATCTCTTTATTGGTGCATTAAGTCCATTTACATCCAGCGTAATTATTGATACGTTGAGTTTAGTGTTGTCATCCTGATATCTCTTTTTGTGTGTTGTTCACAGTTTCTTTGTTCCCCTTAATTTTCTGTGCTGAGTTGTTTTTCTTTATGTTTTTTTTTCTCATCTTTTTCATTGTTGTAGATTTTGTGTTTGCTGGGTCTTTATGTTTTTCTACTTTATTTTGATTTGTAGGATTGTTAGATTCCTTTGTGGTCACCTTAATATTTACCCCTATTTTTCTAAGTATATACCAGTCTTTTATTACTTTATATCACCTTGACTTCCCCTCCATATGAAAAATCAATGTCTGCATTTGTTTAAGTCCCTCTTTTTTGTTTTAATATTGTCCTTTTTTACATATTTATATCTGTTTCCCTATTTTCAATGTTTTAGCTTGGATGTATTTTCAACGTCCCTATCTGAGTCAATATCTGGTTGCTGTGTCCTGTGTTCCAGTCGTGTTGTTATCTAGTGTTATTATCTAACCATAGGACCCCCTTTAGTGTTTCTCGTAATTTTCGTTTGGTTTTTGCAAATTCCCTGAACTTCTGTTTATCTGGAAATGCCCTAATTTCACCATCATATTTGAGAGACAGACAATTCTTGGCTGGCAGTTATTTTCCTTCAAGGCTTTATATATGTCATCCCATTGCCTTCTTGCCTGCATGGTTTCTGCTGAGCAGTCCGAGCTTATTCTAATTGACTCTCCTTTGTAGATGACTTTTCTTTTATCCTTAGCTGCTCTTAAAATTCTCTTTATCTTTGGTTTTGGTAAGTTTGATTGTAATATGTCTTGGTGACTTTCTTTGGGATCTACCTTATGTGGGGTTTGATGAGCATCTTGGATAGATATCTTCTCATCTTTCATGATACCAGGGAAGTTTTCTGTCAACATATCTTCAACAGTTTTCTCTGTATTTTCTGTTATCCCCCCCGTTCTGGTACTCCAATCACTCGTAGGTTATTTCTCTTCATAGAGTCCCACATCATGACTCTTAAGAGTTTCTTCATTCTTTTTAACTCTTTTATCTGATTTTTCCTCAAATAAGTTGGTGTCAAGTGCTTTATCTTCTATGTCACTAATTCTAACTTCTACTGCCTCAGTTCTGCTCCTATGACTTTCTATTGAGTTGTCTAATTCTGAAATTTTATTGTTAATCTTCTGGATTTCTGATTGCTCTCTCTCTTTGGATTCTTGCAGCCTATCAGATTTGTCATTATGTTCTTGACTAACTTTTTTAAGTTCCACTACTACTTTGTCTTTGTGTTCCCTGGCAATTTCTGCATTTTGTAGAATTTCCTTTCTAATTTCTAGAAGAGTTCTGTATATTAATCTTTTGTATTCTGCCTCTGGTAATTCCAAGAAATTCTCTTTCTCCAGAGAATTTATTGATTCTTTATTTTGGGTACTTGCTGATGGCATCATGGACGGCCTCTTTATGTGATTTGATACTGACTGTTGTCTCTGAGCCATCAATAAGTTAGTATAATTTTATTTTATATTTGTTTAGTGAGTCCTAGCTTCTTGTTTTGTTTTGGAATGCCCCAATAGGCTGCTTGTGTGCACTAGTTTGATTATTGGCACCTTTGAAGCTCTAACGTCCTGTCACCAGGTAGTTAGTTCTGTAACTAAGCATGTGCACATAGGAGTCCGTTAAATTTTCCTATACGGGTTCAGCTCAGGTGTCCAGGAAGTCAGTCACCAAGTGTGTGGTGCAGGCTTTCACCTACAGTCCTAGAGAGGCATGGGTGATTGGTGCAGGCACTGGACTCTGGCTGTGGTAGGGGATCATGCACTGAGCCAGGCAGGGGGCTGACTGCTGCCCGAGAGTCTGAAAAGAAATTGTGTCCCTATTCCCTAGGGCGAGTAGGTAAGTGAGTTTTACAGCCGGACTATGAGCACCCCACTCTGTTGGCTGTAAAGACTCGAGGGCACCAGTTTTTCTTGGACTCCTGTAGCAGGTGACTAGGTGGTTTAGGTGATGTCACCAGTACTCAAGCCCTTGTTGCAGATCGGTAAATGTGCCCATGTAAGGGGCAGGGTTGTTTCGAGGGTCATAAATCTGCCACTTCACAGCTTAAATAGTTGAAGTTAAACTTCACATGTTTGCCCTGTTGTACTGTGGTAGTGAGGGCTAACGCTGTTGAGACAGCTCCCCACAAGTCTATACAGTGGCATAAGGCACTCAAAGTCTGTGGACCCCGTATGCCTGTGCCTAGCAAAGGAGCTGCCAAGCCTGAGTTCCTGGCTTAGGGGAGCCAGTAGCTTATTTGTTCCCTCTCCAAGGCCAGGAGAATGGGTCAGGGTGCCTTTTGGGATCTACTTCCGGCTCAATGGACTCCTGGTGCAGACCGCAGAGGGAGGAGGTAAAAGGGAGAGAGGTTTTTCCAAAATGGGCCTGTTTTTTTTTTTTTTTTTAAATCCTCCATGAAAGGCCGCACACATGTACTTACCTTCAGCCACTTGGGAGCTGCTTTTCACTGATTTGGAGTGTTCAAGCAGAATCTCTGCTGCCGGATCTCAAACTGCTTCCTGAGCACTTGCACAGCTGTTTGCCTGCTTCACTGAAGACCCAGCGTGGCGGAGGAGCTGCAGTCCCGCCGCTGCCGCCACTCTGGTGCTCCTGGCTTCTTCTGAACCGTCTCCCTCTCCCCCTGCCACTCAGTCCGATTCCTCAACTTTGCCTTGTTCAGGGATCCTAGATATTCATATATAATCAAATCACCTGTTTTTCCAGGTCTTTGTTGTAAGAGGGATATAGGAAACATCTGACTACACCGCCATCTTGGCCCCGCCTCCTGAATACAACATTTTAAAAGTCATACACCATGACCAAGTGGGATTTATTCCAGGCACTCAAGGATGGTTCAACATTAAAAAATCAATTAATGTAATACACCGTATCAATAGAACAAAGGAAAAGAACCACATGACCATCTCTATGGATGCAGAAAAAGCATTTGATAAAATCCAATACCCTTTCCTGAGGAAAACCCTAAGGAAGATTGGAATAGAAGGGAAATTCCTCAATGATTCAGGACATATATTCAAAGCCAAAAGCCAACATTATACTTAATGGTGAAAGACTGAGAGCCTTCCCTTTGAAATGAGGAACAAAACACGGGTGCCCATTCTCACCACTTCTGTTAAATATTGTATTAGAAGTCCTACCCAGAGAAATAAGACAAGAAAAAGAAATAAAGTATCCAGACTGGAAAAGAAAAAGTAAAATTATCTCTATTCATGGACAATATGATCCTATACACAGAAAATCCCAAAGAATTTACAGAAAAACTTCTAGAGCTAATAGAGGAATATAGCAAAGTTGTAGGGTACAAGGCCAACAAACAAAAATCAGTTGGATTTCTAGACACCAGCAATGAGAAATCTGAAAGGGAAATTAGATAAACAATTCCATTTACAATAGCATCCAAGAAAATGAAATACCTAGATTAAATCTAACCAGCAACATGAAGGGCTTATTCAAGGAAAATTATAAAATACTTTTGAGAAAAGATTTAAGAAGACTTAAATAAATGAAAAGATGCTCCATGTTCTTGGGTTGGAAGACTTAATATTGCTCAGATGTCAATACTACCCAAAGTGATCTACAGATTCAATGCAATCCCAATCAAAATTCCAACAGCATTCTTTACAGAAATAGGAAAAAAAACAATCCTCAACTTTATGTGAAATGGCAAGAGGCCCCAAAGAGCTAAAGCAATGTTGAAAGAAAACAACAAAGTAGGAAGACTCACACTTTCTGATTTTAAAACTTATTATACAGCTACAGTAATCAAAATAGCCTTGTACTGGTATAAGAATAGACACACAGACCAATAGAACAGAACTGAGATTCTAGAACTAAATCCACATACCTATGGCCAACTGGAGCCCTGGTGGTGCAGTGGTTAAAAGCCTGGCTGTTAACCAAAAGGTCCGCAGTTTAAACCCATCAACCACTCCTCAGAAACCATATGGGGCAGTTCTCTGTCCTATAAGGTCACTATCAGTCTGAATCAACTGATGGTAATGGGTTTTGGTTTGGTACAGTCAACTGATTTTTGACAAAGGCGCTAAGTCCACTAGATAGGTAAGTAAGAGTCTCTTCAATAAATGGTGTTGGTAAAACTGGATTTCCATATGCAGAAGATGAAACAGGACCCATGCCTCACACCATACAGAAAAACAAATTCAAAATGGATTAAGAACCTAAAACCATATAATTTTTAGAAGAAAATGCAAGGGTAATGCTCTTGGTCTTAACTTTTAACAGTGGATTATCTAATATAATAAAAAAACCACAAACAGCAAAAGACTAAATAAGTAGGACTTCATAAAAATTAAAGTTTTTTAAAAAATTTTATTTAGTTTGTTATTGTTGAAAATATACACAGCAAAACATGCGCCAATTCAAGTTTCTACATGTACCATTCAGTGACACTGATTACATTCTTTGAGTTGTGCAACCATTCTCACCCTCCTTTTCTGAGTTGTTCCTCCACCGTTCACATATATTCACTGTCCCTTAAGGTTCCTATCTCATCTTTCAGGTTGCTCTTATCAATCGGATCCCATACAGATAGTTTTTAAAAGCGCATAATGCTCAAGGCAGACATTTTTTTTTTACTAGTTAAGCTAAAATATTACTGGTTTTAAGAAGATTTCAGGGGACATTTTTGGTTTAAGGTTTAAAGATTATCTCAGGGCAACAGTTTCAGGGGTTTATCTAACTTTCATGGCTCTAGGAAGTCTGGAGTTTAGGATAAAAATTTAAAACTTCTGTTCAATAAAAGACTTTATCAAAAAAGTGAAAAGACAAGCTACCGACTTAAGAGAGTATCTTCAGAAAACATATGCCTGATAAGAACCTAATAACCAAAATATATATAATACTTCTAACACTTAACAACAAAATGCCAAATAGCCAAATCAAAATATGATCAAAGGACCTGAACAGATATTTCACCAGAGAATATTAAATGGTCACTAAATACATGAAAAGATGCTCAGTGTCATTAGCCATTAGGGAAATGCAAATCAAAACCACAATGAGACACCACTTCACTCCCACTTGGATGGCTAAGATAAAAAACTGGAAAATAACAAGTGTAGGCAAGGATGTGGGGGAAATTGAAGCCCTTGTCCATTGCTGATGGGAATGCAAAAGATATAGCCATGTGGAAAACAGTGTAGCAATTCCTCAAAAAACTAAAAACAGAACTACCATATGACCCAACAAGTTCACTCCTAAATATATACACAAAAGACCTGAAAGCAGAGACTCAAAAAGAGGCTTCTACACCAGTGTTCATTACAGCACTATTCACAATAGACAAAAAGGTAGAAACAACCTAAATGCCCATCAACAGATGAAAGGACAAACAAAATGTGGTACATACATATAATGGAAATGAAGTCTTCATACATGCTACAATATGATGAAGCTTGAGGACACTATGCTGTGTGAAATAAATCAATCACAAAAGGACAAATATTGTACGACCTCACTTACATAAAAAGACAAGAATAGACAAATGTATAGAGACCAAAGTTTGTTAGCAGTGATGGGGCAGGGGGAGTAAGGGGTAAAGGGAAACGTAATGCTTACGTGAAACGGAGTTTCAGTTTACATGATGGAAAAATTACATTGATTAAGGGTAAGGGCTGCACAGCTGGTTAATGAAATTGATGTCAGTAAGTTGTACACCTGTAAAAAGTTGAATTGGCAAATGTTGTGTGATAAATATATTTAGAACAACAACAACAACAAAAAGAGAAGATGCTAAGGCTGCTTATGTACAACCAAATACTTTGTGGGATTTGGCTTCTTGTTTTGGAGGTTTAGGGTCATGGTTTTATGGGACATCCCAGTTAACTGGCCTAATATCATGCTTAGTGCTTCTGTTCTACCTACTAGTTTTTGCATAGTGCCTAGGGTCTTAAAAGCTTGCAAGCAGCAATCCAAGGCACAACAATTGGTTTCTATTCACCAGGAGCAACAGAGGAAGACGGAGGGTCAGGAATAGGAGGTGGAAATGGAATGTGTGGCTAACTGCCTCCACAAACAACTTTCTCCTTTGCTATGAGATCAGAAGAACTGGATGGTGCCCAGCTACCATTACTGAACATTTTGACCAAAGATTCTATAGACGAATCCTGATCAAAAGGGGGAAAATGTAGAACAGAATTCAAATTCTCATGGAATCCAGACTTTCTGGATCCATGGAAGGCTGGATTAATCCTCGAAAAGGTTGCCCTGAGATAATTGTTAAACCTTAAACCAAAAATATTCCCTGAAGTCTTCTTTAAACTAAACAATAGTTTAATTATAATTAGTAAAGAATGTATGCTTTTGAGCATTGTGCTCTTTTAAGAACTATCTACGTGAAATCAAATTGACAATAGCAGCTGGAAAAATGATACAGAAAACTTAGGGGGCAGTGAATTCATGTTAACGAGAGGGAACAATTTAGAAAAGGAGGGTGAGAATGGTTGCACAACTTGAAGAATGTAATCAGTGTTACTGAATTTTACATGTAGAAATTGCTGAATCAGTGTATGTTCTGCTGTGTATATTTTCATCAACAACAACAAAAAAGATTTACAGGTTGTCAGTCTATTCAACAAAAGTAAAGGGACAAAGAAAACGCAAACATAAGGACAATCCTAGCAGAATACTGCCCAGCACGTTCCATCTGCCTAACAGCCTCTACTTACCCCAACCCCCAATCACAGATCAGTCAAGTTCACAAAGTGACACAGCTGAGCACACAGTATTTTCAAAAGGCAGAGTCAATGTCTAGGAAAAGGTGATGGGGCACTCTCAGGATTTTGGGCTGGAGGCAGAGAGAACGATAGGACAGGACAAGAAGCAGTGGGTCACTGGACATGTCAGAACCACCACACACTCACCTGTATCCTCTGGTGTCGTCAATGCAAGGTGCAGCAGAAACAAAAGTCAATTCTTACTTTAAATTCAAAGGAAATTGTGTGATGGGAATTGATAATAGACTCTCAAAATCAAACAGTAACTGTTTCATTGGTTTCTCTGGCCAGAGGCACCCCATAAATGAATAATCAGTTTCAAGGATAGATGCCCCTCAATATCTGATCAACTGCCAAATCATGTAAGTTATGTTATGACTAATGGTCTACTTAACAATGAACATAATAATAGTCCAGAAGTAATCACAGATTTTCAGCACAATGTGACTGAGAGCAACGACTTCCAGGCAGACTGACTTACACGTGGAATGAATTCAATATAATAAAATTAGTGATCTGTGAGAGCTAAAACCAACGTGTCTGTTGCATCACCACACAAGGTAACTATATATTTATTACTGACCTGGTAACATTACATTAAGTCAATTTCAGACAGTTACGAATTATGGTACTCAACTTTGAAAACATGACTATCATTATTTATTATTAGAGCAAATTGTCAGGACAAATGAATAAGTGAATAGTAACTACTGACACCCTGAGGTTTTCCTCATTTTGCCAGTGTGGATTATGCATGGCTGTAAATGGCTGTGATCCCAGGACACGTTATCAGCAATGTTGCCCTGATGGAGTTCCATGTCAGAAACATGTGTATCCACGTTCTTTTCAAGGCTACACAGGATTCTATTCAAGTAACAGTCATAACAGGCCTAGATGCTCCCTGATACTCAGCATGTGGTTGTTTCCAGTTTCTACTGTTACAGCTTGTTCAGCTGGAACCTTCTTTGTGCAAAAGATGTGTGAGAGAAGATGGGTCCAGAGCTGAGGTGTTTGATGGTGCCCAATTTTAACCACACATATACCTCTTTATATAAAAAGGCTCTGTGTAAGTTTTGTGTAAGTTAACTATTGCTGACTTAAATCCTAACAGGAATCATGTGGTAAATTATTTTACAAATGAAAGCATTCTTCTGTATTGTTAACAATCAACTCATCTCCAATTTGTTAGTATTCAGTGTCTGGATTTTTGTATACTGAAATGTCTCAAAGCGGCTGATCCTATAGGCTGGGGGGCTGGGTAGAGGTGGGGGACAGGAAATTAGACAGGCCACCCAGGTGTTTATCTGCAAGGCAGTCTTCAGTGCACTGTTTTTCTTACAGCTCTGAATACCCCTGCATTTTTACACCATTCCCTAGTCTCAGACTGCTCTGGTGAACAGGGAGGGCCGAGGGGGATGTCAGATGCGTTGGGACCCAGCAGTGTGCATTTTAAAATGTGCCGTTGGTATAGTGATTCATCATGAACCCGAATGTTCTAGAACTAGGAGGGACCTGATGTATCAGTGATTCAGCTTCTGTGAGAAAGGATTAAAAGATTCAGGACCCACAGAGCTGCACAACTACCAGGATGGCAGTCCCAGTCTCCACTATGCCTGGCCGTGTTCTCTCACTTTCTCGCGAGGGTATGTATCCTGTGATATCCTAACAGACTGAAACAGTGCTGAGAATCCAGCAGTCTTCCATGAAGCCAGCCATTAGAGACAGTAGCAAAAATGTGAAATGGCACACTTCTCACTAATTTTTCTTTCTTTTGTAAATAATTATTTTTCAAAAAATATGCTATCTATTCTAAGTTGCCATTATGTTAACTCGCATATTACTATTTTTAAATTAATTCATAAATATTTTAAAATTCTCCATTTAATGTTTGATATGGTAAATATTAATATAACCCACATAGCCTATGTCAACAAAAGCTCTTTGGGATCCTCAATCATTTTTAAGAGTGTAAGGGGGTCATGAGAAACATGTCTCAGCACTGTGGACGTGGCTCACCTCCTTCCCCTGCTCTGCCACTTCCATCTTCTAAGATATGTCCTTACTGAACGTTCTAATTAGTTGAGACATCTGATCATGACCCAACAGACATGACTGCAACCGCCACTACTCTTGAGATTGATATACACTGGTAGGTTTGGCACAGAAAATCTAAAAAACCTAACAGAACGCAAGACGTCATGTGCGGTGCCTGGAAACACGGAAGGTGCCAAGGAGAGCAAGAGCATGAGTCAAGTCTGGGGACCTGGACCTGCCCCCCTGGCACATCTGTGTGGCTGTGACATAGGGGGCCTCTATGGGACGCTGGGATGCCCCTCCCAGCAGAGCAATGTCCAGGGCACATGGTGCGTGTGGGGAGGGGGCAGGTCCTTGCAGGACATTATCAACTTTGGGGGGCCCGTTAGCAGAAACAAGGCCGGAAGCAGAGGCTCGGCCCGCTCTGCTTCGAGTAAGTGCTCCTGGCGTTCACCACCCTTCACACGGAGGCCAAGAGCACAGCCCGCCCAAACCTCAGGCTGCTCACAACCACCACCCAGGTATGAGCTGGGCAGACCCTGGTCACCTCAGCTCTGGCCATTCTGATGGGTACATACCACATTCTCAGCAGGTGCAGGGGGACAGGTAGCAGGGAGTCTTTTAGCACAGGAGGCCTGGGGATCTGGTGGTGTAGCCAGAGGATCACCCTCTTAGAGAAAACCTAAAGCTTCCCACAAGCGCCGGCTCTGCCCCACTGGAGAATAGGCTGGTGGGGGCAGGGCAGGGCAGGGCAGGGCAGGGCAGGGGCAGGGCAGGGGCAGGGCAGGGGCAGGGCAGGGGCAGGGCAGGGGCGGGGCAGGGCAGGGCAGGGGCAGGTCAGGGCAGGGCAGGGCAGGGGTGAAGGCTTGTGACAAAAACGCTGGCACACCTGACTCAACACAATATCCATACGTGACTGCTCATGATGGCCAAAGCGGAGGGCAGGGCTGGGGGTGATGGAAGACCGCCCCGCCAGCTTCTCCACGCACGTACCCTGCACTTGAATTCATAGTCCTTCAGGATTTCCGTGAACCGTTCTTCCTGAGAGAGGAGCTCAGTGCTCTGTGGCTCCAGCTGAAGTCAGACCCGGAGAGAAAGTGACAGTGGCAGAGAATGCTGAGACAGGGCCTCTCAGGCCAGGTGGCCCGTGGCAGGCCACCTCCTCACCTTCCCCATGAGACCTTAACTGCCCCCCTCTAGTATCTCCAGGGACAGCCGTTTAGCCCTCCCACCCCAGCCTTGTTTAAAAGGTCTTGGGGGCAGGGTTATTTTCCAGATGTATCCAGGTCCTGGAGCCTGTGCTGCCCTCCTGCCCTGCCCCTGCCCCCAGGGTGGGTCAGTGGAGGCTCACACCTGTGGGCGCCGAGTTCAAAGCTCTTCCTCGGCTCCCTGACCCTAGAAACAGGTGGCACTCGTGGGTCCCAGCCTTATCACTACAGAGGTCACACTGTGCTGAGCAGTTCTGGGTCATAGTGGCTTGTCCCGAAAGGGAAAAACAGGGAAAGTCATTGTGTTGATTTTCTCTCCATTCTAGAATTTTATAGAAAAAAACTAAGTTCCATCACCCATGTATTCTTTTTTAAGACATAGCCCACCCTCCTGGCCACGGCTCTAGCGGAAAAGAGGCTTGGAATGAGCAGAAGCACTTGCCTTGTCCGTCAGCACAAACTCAAGGTCATTCTGCAGTTTCAGGACCAGCTTTTCTGATTCCGAGTGTTTCTCCACAACTTCAAAAATCTCCTTCTGTAACCGACTGTTTTCCTATAAGACACAGGCCGATGGTTTACCAGGTGTAGAATACAGGGAAGGAAGACAACGACAATCCTCTTTGTCACCTCTCCTTAAGGGAGCATCACAATCAGGCAAGCAGCCTCCTGAGGCTGGCTGCCGAGTGCCTGCAATGTGTGGGCAGCCTGGCCCCTTAGCCAAGCACGCAGACACCCAGGGGCTTAATGCTTCCCCACTGTGTCTACCTCTCCTACCCTGAGAGCTCAACAAGACCATGAGCTAGGAGAAAAGGTTGGAGATGCATCATTTCTGAGTGTATTTCTAAATGAGGGAGGTGAAATTGCACCAGTATAGCCCAGATGTCCATGTGGGGAGAAGTCCAGCGTTTGTGGACACCAGGAAGCTGCAGGGAGAAGAGCCAGGAGGACATGGAATTGCTTCTGGGACGTAGTGCTCAACCAAGACCCAAAGCTCTGCTGAGTGCTCTGCCGCTCGGAAGTTCTCCTGGAGTGCAAAAGGCAGAGTTCAAGGGAGGGAGGGAAGACAGACAGAAACCAGAGAGAGAAACCACAGCTGGGGCAGGGATGGAAAAGGAGAAGGATGACACACAGGAGTGTAGGAGGGGCTGGGAACAGAGGCTGCCTGGGATATCCAGCTCAACTCAGCCTGCCCCTCACCTGACACCTCATCTTCTCCCCAGAGGCCTCACAGCTGGGGCAGGGAATCTTGGCCCACCTGTCTCTCCTGAGGGACAGGCCAACTGGGGCCAGATGCAGGGTGCAGTATGGGTCATGTGACACTCACACAAGCTCACAGATCCCCTCAGCTGCAGGACATGCACTGGGGCTCCTGCAGGGTGGGCTTTAGGTTCTGGTCTTTTTTGCTAATCCCACAATGTGGTCCTGGTCTCTGGGGGTGCAGGGGTGACAACTGCTGCTGCAGACCTTCCCTGACCCCCGTCCACCAGCTCAGAGCAGAGGGTGAGAGCTGTGAAAGCTCTGCACCATGCTGGCTGCCCTCCTCCCTCCTCGAATTCTGGGAACAGGAAGAAGTGGTGCTGCCCCCTAAACCTGGGCCCACCCCCCTCCAGCCACCTGCCTTAGGCCACAGGCATTAACCCCAGGCGCTTGCCTGAACCATGTAAAGTAACCGTCCTATGCCTTCTCACCTATCTGGCTGCAGGTATGGGGGAACGGCTCTTTCTTCATTGGCTGAGCAACACGACACCGCAAATCTCCCTTAGTTTGAAAATTGCAGGCATTTCCCTCCCTAAGGCCCTGGAGGTGTGGGTCTGGCTGTGGCCGTGGTCAGGGCACATGGGTACGAGAGGAGGGCCAAGTCCCATGGCCTCCCCAGCTTCCTGCACTCGCATTTCCCTTGGACAGCACCTTGCTACCTTTAGAGCCAGCGCCAGCTCCTCCCGCAGGCAGGACTCCTCCCTGCGCAGGGCCGCGAGGTCCTCCTCCAGCCTAGTCCTCTGCCTGCTGGTCTGCTGCCAGAGCAGCTCTCGCTCCATCTCCATCTCTGAGCGAAGCAGGGCCAGTTGTCCGTGGTACCCCTGCTCCAGGTGCCTGTAATACACACGCAGGCGAGTCTGTGGGTGCCTCCTGGACGCTTCCCTGGGCCACCTCCCCGGTGTCGCACATGACTCTGCCTTCTCGGAGCTTGCATGGCCCCTGGCATCTGGGCCACACAGTTCTGGACTCCATGATCTCCTGTTTGATAGAAGGTGGTCATCTTCCCTCAACTAGCTGTGAGTGCTCTGAGGGCAGGGGTTGCACAGTGGACACTGCCCTAAGTGGCTGGTCCATCCGAGGGGAGGGGGCCCCACATAGAACCAGCCCTCTCAGCAAGCAGGCACGAATGAAGGCCCTGCATCATTTAGACTGTTACTTCTCCCTCCCTCTCCATGTTTTTTGAGGCACATGGCTGGGGTGGTGTACAGTCATCAGAACTGGGGGCCTCAACATTCTGTCCTGCTTAACCCTCCATGCCAGAGAGAGCCCATCATCATTCTCATGTTAGAGATGAGGAGCCCAGAGGGCTCAGCTCACCCAAGGGGCAAGGGGCAACATAGCAGGATTCTAAATGGGCACGCCTCACAGACCTCCCTCCCACCAGTGTGGGAGGACACGCCAGGCCATGGGCACTGCTGAAGAGAGCTGGGAATGTAGGAGACCATTTCTTACAGCCTCAGGTGTACCCAGGAGAGCACCTTGAGTGAGCAAAGGGTTCAGGAAGGTGAGCCACCAGCTGAGTGTGGCCAGGGGCTTTCGGCAGACTGTTCCCCATGGTGAGGGTAAAGAAGCCCCACTCCCTGCTGCAGCGGGGACATCCATATGGCTGGGTTTTCTTATGTCCTTTTCTCTGGCCTGTCAGAAACCACATACACCATGCAGAGCCCACCCCGGGACTGCGCAGTGCGAAGGGCGATGAGAGGTCAGGCTGCAGTCTTTGGGCACCTTCTGCTGTGCTGGGAGCCTCCCTGCTGAGCTCCTGAAACTGTCTGCTAAAACATCTTGCAAAACACCTACCCACCTCACTAATCACAAGCATACCACCTGGGTGGTGAAAGGTCTCAGCCTGAGCAGGGGAGGCTCAATGGATGAAGAGAGCAGGGGTGGGCAGAGAGTGAGAAGCCAGTGCATACTGTGCCAGCCCCACTTACAGAGTAGACTCGACGCTTCTACTGCACCCTCTTCTCTGAAGGAAGAACAGTCCTGTGATGGCTAATTTCATGTGTCCACTTGGCTAGGCCATGGTGCCCAGCTGTCTGGTCACACACTGGTCATGGTATTGCTACCAAGGCATTTACATGTGATTAGCATTTAAATCAGCCAGTCTTAAGTAAAGCAGATCATCCTCCACATCAATAAGTTGAAGGTCCTAAAAGCAGAAGGTGAGGTTTCTGGAGGGAGAAGGATTCTGCTTCAAGACTGTAAACATCCTACAGGAATCTCCAGCCGGCTGCCTGATCTATGGATTTTGGACTTGCCAGGCCTCACAATTATATGAGCCAATTCTTTGAAATAAATGAATTTCTCCATCCATCCATCCATGAATTGCTCCATCCATCCATCCATGAATCACTCCATCCATCCATGAATCACTCCATCTATCCATCCATGAATTGCTCCATCCATCCATCTATCCATCCATGAATCAGTCCATCCATCCATGAATCACTCCATCCATCCATGAACCACTTCATCCATCCATGAATCACTCCACCCATCCATCCATGAATCGCTCCACCCATCCATCCATGAATCGCTCCACCCATCCATCCATGAATCGCTCCATTGAGCCATCCATCCATGAATCACTCCATCCATCCATCCAGGAATCATTCCATCCATCCATCCATGAATCACTTCATCCATCCATCCATGAATTGCTCCATCCATTGCTCCAACCATCCATCCATCGCTCCATTGCTCCACACTGCTCCAACCATCCATTGCTCCATCCATCGCTCCATCGCTCCATCCACTGCTCCATCCCTCCATCCATCCATCACTCCATCCATCGCTCCATCGCTCCCTCCATCCATCGCTCTCTCCCTCCATCCCTCCATCCCTCCATCCATATATATATCTCACTGGTTTTGCTTCTCTGAGGCCCTTGACTAATACAAAACCTAAAGATGCATTTTCTAGTTCTACTGACTCAGGTAAAACGGGGGGTGGGGGGTCTCAACTAACCAGAACGTGGTCATGAACTACAACCCTGCCACTTGGGTAGTCATGTGTCCTTCACCTGACCTCTGGTCAGAGCTGGAGGCACCAGGTAGGGGACAGTTGCTGTGGCTCTGCCACATCAGGTTCTGGCCCCAGGAGCTGCATGCCAGTGGCACCTACTTGATCTTCTGCTCAGTGAGCTGTTCCATGGCTGAGTGGTAGTCGTCCATCTCTGTCACAAACTCCAGGTTCCTCTTCTCAGCCTTCTCCAGGTCCTGCCTCGCCTTGTTTTGCTCCTTCACCATCTGCTCCATTTGCCCTCTGCCCACAGGAAGGAGACATTGTCAAATGCAGATACCACTGTCAGCCTGGCCCACCACAAAAGCACACACCCTGTTCCAGGCCTCATGAGCTCTGGGTCTGCATGTATGATAAAAACGGTCAACACAAATGGTGCTGAGTGTGGGCAAGCATTGTCTCAGATTCTCATGTGACCTCCAACAACCTTCTAAGGCAGGTTCTATAATTGTGTCCATTTTACAGATGTGTATGCTGAGAGAGAAGTTAAATGACTTGCCAAGAAAAGTTTCTAGAAAGCTTCTGAATCCGCTAAGACCCTAGAGCCCTGGCAGTGTGCCATACCTCCACACAGCCCCAGAACACGTGAGCATTTACTCGTGCACCCTCTTGACTCTAGCTATGCAGCAGTCTCCTTATATCCCCAGCACCTAGTCTGGAACTGAATGCGTGAAGGGAGGAGGAGGCTGCCTACCCTGCCCAATCACAGCCTTGCCAAACAGCAGCCTGGCATCCAAATGAGTGCAGATGAGTCACCTAGTTCGAAAGGCGATTCATGTGCATGGCCACCCCAGGCCATGGCCGAGATTCTGAGCAAATCGTCTTGGGGCACCCTACTACTCTGGTGAATGTTTCTCCCACCAAAGGAGCACCGAGGAGCTTTTCTCCCTTCCACCCTCCCAAGGAAGGCAGAAACTTGGGCACAATCATTCTCTCGTTCTATTTGCAGAGCTACCTGAGGTCAGAAGATCATCTGCCAGTACCTAAGAAGACTGCAGAGTTTTTAGGATCAATGTCATTACTTCTGCTTCTTCTGAATAATTCAGCACCTAAGACAGTGTTCTCAACAATGTCACACTCAGGGAAATGCTCTGAAGGATCAGTGACAACATGTTGCTTTGGCTGAGATTCTAAAGAGTCTTACTTCTTTAGCTGCGTATTAATTTTGTCCTAATTGACATCAGAGTTTAGTCCAATACAACAGAGTGATCAAAAGGGTGCTTTGGTCAAGTTACTCAGTATCTCTAAGCCTCTGTTTCCTTGTCTATAAAGAGACACTAATAATAGAACCTACTTAAGGGTTTGTCAGAATTAATGAAGACAAAAAAGGCACGCTGCCTGAGCAAGGCAAGTGCTCAATAAACAGTTGCCATTATTAGTTTTGCTATTAATAATAATATAAACCCATGGACATCTGTCATTGAGATGGACACAGAAAATGACTTTTCAAAAAGTTATCTTTCAGTAAACGTCATCAACTTTTCTCCCCCTGAATCTGCTTAGCAAGCGGACAGTATGAACAACCTCCTGAGTCAAAGCAGACCTCTGCTGAAATGGAACATGGGATTCCTGGCCCGCCTGCTACCTTGCCCTCAGTGACAAGGTCTGAGAAGCATTTCTTTATGCCTTCAGCTAGTTGGCTCAAGCCTGGGGGCCCTGCTGGCTGGTCTCGAGGACACTTTCCAGCCAGAGGGTTTCCACCTCTGTGCTAGCAAGCACAGCTTCAGTTGGGTAAGTTTCAAGTTTGGATCCTGCCATCTGGAACCTCGCTAAAGGGATTAGGTAAGGACCTTGAGACAGTGCTTTCTAAGCTTCCACCAAATGTGCAGGAAGACTGGATGACCCAAAATTCGGTGGCAATGAAAACCCAAGACGGCAGCCTGGACAGGCCACTCACTCCTTAGGCCCTGTTCAGACCAGGCCAATGTCCCTCTTGCTACACCAGGGACCCCCTTCCTTGTCCCACTGCAAATGCTGGCTACTTGAGGGTAGCCAGGACTGGCCATTTGAGGGTGATGAGGGCAGGCAAGGAGGCAGCCCAGGTCCTGTCAGTTCTGGACTCCCCTGAGGCCAGCCTGGCCAGTGTGGCACCCAGCACCCACCGCAAGCCCTCAAGGCCTCTTACTGGAGGTAGCTCATCTCCTGACGGTAGGAGGCCAGGGCAGCTTGCTGAATGACACCAGTGAGCATCATGAGCTCGTTGTCAAAAGCCCAGGATAGCTCCAGAAGGTTCACCTTCTCGTCCACACTGAAGTCGAGGTTCTAGAAATAATAAGCCCCAAGGGGCATGTAGGATGAGTTTACTTCTCTAAACAGACACATCCTGGCCCCAAAAGGGACAGCCTCCGTACTCTAATCCGCTTTCTTATTGCGGGGCACCTGCAGCTTTCTAGCCTGCCCACGTCTCTTCCTCTTGGGAGGGGTCCCTCCCCACTCCAACTCCCAGGAACTCTGATGGGGCTGTCAGTGGGGGAGGGGTCCCACCGTGCCTGCCCTGGGGACATATTAGGAGGGGCATGTCCCATGCAGAGTACTTCATGGGGATTAATAGAGAGACAGAGAGAGAGGTCCTTTTTTCCCCTCTGAAATCAATGGTTATAAGGACTATGTGAGCCTTGAGGAGCTCCAGAGAGGAGACTTTACTGAGGCTAAGGCCACCAGAGAAGCAAGCAGAGGAGATTTGGAAGAGAGGGTCCTGACAGGGACTTGGAGCTAACAGTGCCTAAGCTAGCTCCCCTAACTGCCCACCAAGGTGGGTCACTAACACTCTCCTTTTTGCTTAAGCCATTCTGAGTTGGGTTTTTGCCATTTCAAACTAAACAAATCCTGAAATTTCTGACATGTGATATATGTAAAAAATTCTGACACATATTTCATATCTCTATGAAATATATGTACAGATCTATGATTTTGATGGTGAAAAAAATTATATATTAGAGATGGAGATAAGCAATGGCCAAAAGCATTCCAGGGAGCAAAATCTTTGTTCTCCCTCAGAATTTTGAAAAATAAGCTTAAAAAATAAAATAAAGAACAATATGTTATGTGCATATTACCACACACATACAAAGAACAGAACAACAAATGCCCATATGCCCTTCAGCTTAAATGACCAGTAATTACTATTCTGCCACATTTGCCTTTTTAGAGTATTCTTGACCACTGTTTCTCACTATGAACAGTTACGTTAAGTCCAGAGGCAGGAGACACATCAGAGTCTACAAAAGAATGTGTCCCAACATCCCCAGATCACATGTCAGAACCATGTATACCTCTTTTTTAATCTACAAAATGAGGACATGAATTTTCTGCTGCTTCCCCACTTCCCAAGCTGCTTCTGAAGAGAAATGACATTAAGGGTGATGTACTTGGAGCAGTCTGGGAAGCTCAAGCTGTTATTACACAAATGCAAACTTCCCAGCAATAATACCACTTGATAGGCTGAAAAGACATAACACAAACAAGTCACAGCAACAACTTCTGATCAAGAAAGGAGTCACCCAAAACAACCATGTGGTGTGTGGTGGCAAGCCTCCAAGATGGCCCCAGTGGGCCTCGCCTGCTGGTGTTCACGCCCCGCGTACTCCCATCCCATAATGAAGAGTGATGACCTATGTGACCAATAAAATACTGAGGAAATAACGGATTGAGACTTCCAGGCTAGGTCATAAAACACATGCAGCTTCTGTCTAACTCTAAGAGATAGTCACCATGCTGTGAGGATACTCAAGCAGCCCCCTAGAGAATCCTGAAGCGAGAATTACCTTGCCTGCCACATGAAGGAACCATCTTGGAAGCTGATCTGTGGCCCCAGCTGGGCCTTCAGATGACAACAGCACGGGCTAACATCTGACTGAAAGCTACTGAGAGACTCCACACTAGAACCAGCCAGCTCAACCTTTCCTAATTCCTGGCCACAGAAAGTGTATGAGACAGTGGATGTCCATTGTGCAACCATCAGCTGAGGAGTGGCAGATATCCAGCACGGGGTCTCCTCAGAGCAGCTCCAGAATGAGCAGTGCCATCCTGGCCACTATCTTGGGCACAGATCATGATAAGCTGGGTATGTGATACCAGAACAAGCACAAGCCACAGGCTGTCCTTGCTGGGTGCTTCCTTCCCAGGGAGAGGCCTTCTTCAGGCACGAGTGCTCCTTGCTCTCGGAGAGGCCAGTGGCCTTGGTCTTGATGGGCAGTGCTGCAGGTAAGCAATTATCAATAGCGTACACAGAAAAGGCCCTGCCTGATTCACTGGTTACTTGCTCATCCTCCCTGGCTGGGTGAGGTGAGAGCAGTAACACCCTGCAGGGCTGTCATGAGAATGAAGTTGTCACGGATTGAATTATGTCCCTCCAAAAATGTGTGTATCAATTTGGCCATGATTCCTGGTATTGTGTGATTTTCCTGTATGTTGTAAATTCTGCGTCTATGATGTAAATGAGGGAGGATGGGTGGCAGTTGTGTTAGTAAGGCAGGACTCAATCTATAAGATTGGATTGTGTCCTGAGGCAATCTCTTGAGATATAAAAGAGAGAAGTGAGCAGAGAGACAGGGGGACTTCATACCACCAAGAAAACAGTGCCAGGAGCACAGCGTGTCCTTTCGACGTGGGGTCCCTGCACAGAGAAGCTCCTAGTCTGGGGGAACATTGATGAGAAGGCCGACAGAGAGAGAAAGCCTTCCCCTGGAGCTGATGCTCTGAATTTGGATTTTTTAGCCTACTTTACTGTGAAGAAATAAATTTCTCTTTGTTAAAGCCATCCACTTAGGGTACTTCTGTTACAGCAGCACTAGATGACTAAAACAGAAGTGAAGTCACACACTGAAAGCTTCTTGTGTGGGACTGAGGTGCGTGAGGGGAGTTCAATAAATAGTGCTTCATTTTCAATAAAATGAAAATGAAAAACTTGTCAAAATCAAAACCTGAAAGCAACTAGTAAATTATAAATTTCTATACAAATGAAAATACTCTATTAGAAAAGCAATAAAAAAGTAAATCCTGCAAGGTGAAGGACAAGGATGAGACTCATCACCGATCAGACTATTAAGGCACCCAATGTACCTCTAAATGCCTAGGAGTCGGGAGCAGGCTTTCAGAGAGGACCTCCAAGTGAGGATGCTTCTCCTTTTTGCAATTTCCCCACTGGGTGCAGTTTTCAGAGGTGCTTTCAGGACAAACCTGAGACAGCTGTCAGGGCTGGCTCTGGGGTCCAGGCCCTGCTCAGCTACTGGCCATCAGGGATCCTGAGATGTGAGATTAGGCCCGGGGGGTCTCCGTCCAAGGATCAGCCACACTGGTTTAAAGGCTGACTTTGGGCTCTTTTGTGTACTGATGTTTGTACTAATAGGGACATTCTGGGAGGCAATTTGATAGAACTCATCTAGTTAAAATACATGTCACTTCCAGGGATCTATCCTACAGAAACACCAATATAACAGTATGAGGATTTATAATAGGAAAAATGTATATATGCATGTATGTCAGGCAATAAGGAAATGTCACATAAATTAACATGATATACAGTATGAGCAATTTTGCAAAAAAAAAGTATGTATAAATACACATTTATTCTATGTGCAAGGACAGCACTCTGCAGGGTGGCCTGGGGACCAGGGCAGGGCTGAAGGGGAGAGGCTTTCTCTTTCATTCTGTATATTCCTGTACAGTGTTTTATGATGGGAAGTGAAATTTGGAAATGAAAATAATAAATATCTTTTAAGGGAAGGACTTAGCTCCCATCCTGGCCCTAGTGAGTGAGTACCAGCCTGCTGCTGGGGCCTAGCCACTGGAGCTCTCCACAACTCCCCTCAACGTGCCCACCCCTGTGGCACTGCTCACACCTGACTGCCGCCCCACAGCAGTACTCCTCCCAAGTCCTAAGGGACTTGCCCTGGGTCCGTGAGAGAAATAAGACCCCATAAAGAGACCTGGCCTATCTGAGGATGTGCTCCTAGAGCTGTCTGAGGACAGCCTCCTGGGCTGGCTCCTGGAAACAGTGCAGGAATGTGGGAAGGAGGCCCCATGGCAGCCAGCGGAAAGGGCTAGTGGGGGCCGAGGGCACAGTTCCACCAGCCCATAGGTCTTGTTGGGCAGGGGGCTCTTGGTGGAATTCAAGCTCACTGTGTAGTGGTCACTAACTGAATGGAAATGCATACTTCTCTGACTGTGATGCCACAGAGGGTGTTTCTGCTCACACACCTGCGGCAGTGACTGCCCTCGTCCTAGTGAACAGTCTCCCATGTTGACATGGTGCTAGGGGAAAGATCTAAGACACAGAAACCTACCTTCAAATGTGTTTTCTTCAGACTGTAGTTTTCTCTGTATTTTATGCATAATCTTTTAAAATTAAAATTTCCTATATTTTAATAGAAAAAAAAAAGTTTCCCACTAACTTCCTACTGTGGGATTCTCTGCTGTGGCAGGAGGAAGGCACCAGAGAGCAGAGGCCAAGCAGAGACCCTCCAGGACCCCTCCCTCTGCCAGCCCATCCACTGGGGCATCCGTGGACATCCATTTCCAAACCTGCAAGATCTCCGTGCCGTTCTGAATCCCCTCCTGGGCCCACACAGTGACAACCTGCTCGGGAGATGCAAACCCAGTACCATCGTCGATGCTGGAGAAGAGGCGCAGGCCTGAGCAGACGGACACGAGCGACGAGGTTGTGGTGGTCCGGCAACTGCTCTCCTCCATGACCTACACGCCGAGGACCGAGAAGGCGCTCGTGAGCTTGCGCATCTGCAGAAAACCTGGGCACATCTGCTTATTTCTCACATCTCCCACTGCACAAGCCTGCACTTGGCACCTGCTGCCCACAAAGGCCTAACCAAGGACAACGTCACAGGGTTGTCACTATCTCCACTTCCTGGACAAGATGAAAGGGCTGGGCACAGTGACATGATCCATCAAAGCACACACAGTTCCGTGAGCGCAGAGCCGGGGCTGCTCTGGGACCGGAAGGCAGCACCACCACACAGGCCTCACGGAGGGCTCCGTCTGCACCCTGGCTAGTCAGTGTGCGCCAAGCAGTGCACACATCTTTCTCCTGAGTTAGGAATGGGGTATGCAGGGCCTCAATGGGGCAGAGCCTGAGAAGGTGCCTGCCGTTGTCGGGAAACCCACGAGGGGTTTCAAAAGCAGACTGGGATGCCTCAGACGTCTCTGCCCGTGAAACTGCCCACTGCTGAGAATGCGGAAGCAGGGAGCTCTCAGCTAAGCAGCCTAGGGGAGTTTTAAGATGAAAATAAAAGTATTCTCAACAGGAAAGCTGACCTGCTAGGCTCAGGTACTATAAGAATCCACAAGGGCAAGAAAGATTTCCCTTAATTTTCTTCCACCCCAGAGTCCTTCACAATAAATATGTGCTATCTGGAATCCCAGAGAGTAAGGATGAGTGTTCTCCCTCCCTTCAAGCCATGTGACCTCTGCTCCAAACCTCCAGGGCTCCCACCACACTCACGCAAGATCTACCATGTCACAGCCTGCTCAGCCCTCCTGTCCTCTCCCTTCCCTCTCACTAGCTGGGCTCTGGATCCAGGACCTTCACTGACTGGCTCAACAACCCTGAGCTCGCTTCCTCTTGTACCGCTTGCTCGCTAGGCTCCAGTTCTGGGGATTCCTTGCTATTCCTCAAACACTGCAAGTCCCTCCCCACAGCCTGAAACATGCTCCCCTTGACCCTACTGGCTCATCCCTGACTCACTCTGGTTTCTCCTCCAGTGACTCCCAGGCACCATCTCCACCTATCGCCCCTCGTCTCCTCCCAGCATTGCACTTCCTGAAGTCAGGCTTCACCCCAGGGGCAGGGACCACATGTGGCCTGTCTTTAGCAGAGTCACCACCACTCTGCTGAAGGAATGAGTGTTTACTGAGAGTAGACTACGCTGTTCTGGGTGCTTTCTGTGCTAACTGTACAAGCCTACAAAGCAGATACAGGCAGGAAGAGGGCAGCTCAAGAACACTCAGGACTTACCCATGGCCACCCACAGAGAAGCTCAGATATTCACATGCACCTGGAACTGTTATGGTTCCCCTATCCGCTTCCTCTGAGGTCTGTGAGGCTGAGAAGGGGCTGTCATGCTGGGTCATAAGGGGCTCCCCCATCACCAGGTCCACCTGCTTCTGGTGTCATCTCCATCTAGGACTTATGTCCATGCATCCTGCATGCTAAACAGCTATGCTATGTGGCAGGGTCCAGTCTCCTGCCCTTGAGCCAAACTGTGGAGACACGTACACAGTACACGGCATCCCCCATCTCACAGCAATGCAGGATACTCTGCCACCCTGGCATCCCTCCAGCTTCTGCCCCAAAGTGGCCATGCAGATGGGTGGTTCCCAGATGACTCGTGTCAGGAGAAGGGCAGGACCTTGTGCTCCACAGACTCAAGTCAGAACCTGTCCGCTCCCCAGCCTGGCTTTATATGTGTATTTTGTGTGTGTGTATACACTGTACAGTGTGTGCATATAGAGTGTGTGTGTGTATACAGAGTGTATGTGTGTGCATATACTGTGTGTATTGTGTATGTGTATATACTGTGTGTATATTGTGTGTGTATACAGACAATATGTGTTTACATACTGTGTGTGTATACAGTGGCTTTAGTGTATATACAGAGTGCTGTATATAGTGTATGTGCATGTATACTGTGTGTACAGTGTGTGTATACAGTGTGTATGTGTGTGTAGTTTGTGTGTATACAGAATGTATGTGTGTGCATATACTGTGTGTGTAATTTGTGTGTATATTGTGTGTGTGTATACAGTGTATGTGTGTGCATATACTATGTGTATTGTGTGTATGTACTGTGTGTATATTGTGTGTGTATACAGAGTATTTGTGTGTGGATATACTGTGTGTGTGTATACAGAGTGTGTGTGTGGATATACTATGTGTGTATATAGGGTATGTGTGTGCGTATACTATGTGTGTATACAGTGGGTTTAGTGTGTGGGTGTATATGTGCGTGCATAGCGTGTGTATACTATGTATAGTGTGTGTGTATAGAGTGTATGTGTGTATAGAGTATGTGTGTGTGTATACTGTGTGTAGATACAGTGGGTTTAATGTGTGTGTATACAGAGTGTATGTGTGTGTATACATTGTGTGTATATATAGCATGCATGTATACAGTGGTTTTAGCATGTGTGTATATACAGAATGTGTGCGTATACAGTGTGTATGTGTATACAGTGGGTTTAGTATGTATGTGTGTATACAGAATGTATGTGTGTGTCTACTGTGTGCATACAGTGGGTTTAGTGTGTGTGTATACAGTTGGGTTAGCATGTATAAGTGCATACAGAATGTATATATGTGTGTCTACTGTGTGTGAATGTATATAAAGTGTGCATGTATAGTGGGGGTGTATACAGTGTGTTTAGGGTGTGCGTAGGGGGTGTGATTGTGTGTGTACGATGTGTGGATACCATATAGTAGGTGTGTGTGCATTGTGAAAGTGTGTGTACAGGTGTGGTGAGCAGTATGTCTATAGTGTGACTGTGTACATATATTGTGTGTGTGTGGTAGGTGTGCATACAAAGTAGGTGTGTGTATACAGTGGGGGATGTGTGCAGGTGTGTGAGTCTATAGTTTGTGCATGCAGTGTGCATCTATAGTCAGTATGTGTGTGTACACAGTGTGTGTAGGGGGTGTGCATACCATCTAGGTGGTGCATGCAGTGGGTGTGTGCATACAGGTCTGTGTGTGTGCTGTGTGTGTGCATGTGAGTGTGACGGGAAGAACAGCTGGCTGTGATAGCAGGATGATGAGTCAAGCCACTATGCTGGGAGGACCTGCACTTCAGAGGCATCTGAGGTTGCAGGACTCTGCGGGTTCCTGTTGCCTCCCCTTCCAAGCTCAGGGGTGACACCGCTGGGGTTCAAGGCCCTCGGCTGGGAGATGGCACTGGATCACAATCCTCCCCCCTCAGAGCCAGTACCTGGAGGAGCCGCTGACCCCTTGGGACATGAGGCACAGCCCACTTTGGGGACTCTACTCCATAGCAGCCGTCGGCAATGCCTCTGCCCCCACCTGGCCAAGGCACACTGCAAGGCCATCTCAACCACAGCGCTGGACATCGTCTGCCCATGTTTCTGCATCTGCCCTAGCTCTTGGCCTCAACGCATGACTCCCTGTCATCTCACCTTGGTCCACAAAGAGGAGAAATCTATCTCCACCCCAAGTCTTGGTCCACGAGGCTGAGCCCAGAACTGTACACAAACTTCCTGACATGGGCACCTTGAGGAAGTCATGCCTCGCTGCCTGGACTGCCCTTCCTGGGCTCTTCTCTGCAGACTCGCCTCTGACCTCAGAGGGCATCCATCCAGGGAGGTCTCCAGGGCACAAGGAGCAGCACAGCTCCAGCTGCTTTCCTGATCTTCGGCAGCACTGCCAGCCACGTCCACCCGCAGTGGCTCAGTGTCCCTCTGGCCTACTCCTCAAATCGATGAAAAGGGAGCATGTGGCTGCTTCAGCAGTGCCACAGTGAGCCCATATTTTGAACTTTCTGACGTCATCTGTCAGACCTTATATGGCCTGACACTTTCCTCCATTCTTGCTGACTTCAGATTCAGAAACTTAGATTCTCAGAGGTACCTGCTGCCTGGTGGAGAACACCACTCTGGTCCCACACCACCTCCCACAAAGCAGGGAGCCAGTCACATCCCCATGAGGAAGGCAAGAATTCCTTAGAGCAGCTGCTCTGTGGTGGGAGAGGGGAGCTGTTCTGTTTGGGCAGTGAGAGAAACCACATGCTAAGCCAGCAGTCACTGACCAAAGTCATAACTTAGAAAACTGCCTAAAATCTGCTCTCCTCAAACTGCACAGAGACCTGGCACTTCTGCAAGACATAAAACTCAGGCATACAGGATGGAGAGAACAAGACTAAGAAACAAAGGCCTGAAGCACTGCCTTAGGGAGATGCCACAGGGTCCTCTGTGACACTGATCTCCTGCTGCATTACAACACGGAAAGAGGGGGGCTTTCCTTACTGGAACATTCTGTATCCCACAATTGAGAACACGTGCTGAGCTGTCATGCTCCAGACACTACCTTGTACTATATGATCCTCGTACAACACCTGTGAGGCTGGCATCCCAACTGCCCCATTTTACAGATGAGGAGCCTGAGGCTCAGAGATGGCAAGCAAGTCACACAGTGACATGCAGCTAGGGAGGTTTGTGTGATTCCAGAACCTCAATCACATGCGTCTCAGTTACACACGTGTGTATACACCCCTGTCCAAGTCCTGGACAACTCGCTCAGGTGACAGAAAGGGCTAAGGCTTGTGAAAGATGTTGAAGGTTACCAGCTGCAGTCACCAGAATGACAACAGTTACTGCTATGGTCCAAGATTTCATTGTCACATTTTACCTGGTAATGAGACCAAGTCCTGCTCGGATGGATGGGAGTGGGAGATTCTGGAAGTGATGTGGGTCCATGACTGAACAGGCCAAGTTGGAATTCCTCAAGACTCACTTTGCCATCTCCATCTTGATCCAGTTTGTTAAACAGGTCCTCCAGTTCCTAAACAAAAGCCACACACGTGGATCAGGATAGACGCTTTGCTTGACTCAGAAGCTCCACAAACAGGCAGCTTGCGTGAGCCACCACAGTCGGGCCTCCTGCGCCCTCATCCCTCTGGGTTAAGCACCCAACAAGGGCCGTTTGTTGGTCTTCACCCAAACTCAAAACTGTCTAGGTCACACCTGGCTGTGTTTCCCAAATGTCTGCCCTCTCTCATGGGAAATCAGCACTGCCCTGTGTGTTTCCATCCCACTGTGAGTAGCGGAGCCATCCGAACTTCCTGAACTCCACGAATGCTTATTACTTGTCTACTGGGGCCGGGAACTCACAGGACGCTGGCAGGAAGATGCACACCCACAGCCCAGCCTGGCTCCAACAGGTCACAGGTTAGTGAGAGTGAGGACTGCCCCATGACACCAGCCACTCCTGTCTCTGCTTCCCTCTGGCAGGGAGTGTAAGCAAGCTCAGAAGAGGCCATATTCGGCTGGTGGTACAATTCAGCCAGGCAGACAGGGAAAGGTATTCCAGGTAGAGAAGTGATCATGAGTGACGGTGTCTAAGGGTGCCTGGAACACCTGAGGGCAGGAGGGGCTTGGTGGAGCCTGTGTGGTGAGAGATTATCACGACAGAGCCTGAGGTTTGGTCTTTGGCAGAAGGGTTGGCGCCACCCAGGGTTTTAAGTGTGCAAGTGATATGGCTGAATCAATGTCTGAAGGGTGAAAAGACTTCTCAGACCCAACATCAAATCCTGACTGTTCCAGAGAATAGTGGTTGGGGAAGATCTGTCCCAGGCTCTCTCTCACCTCTTTCTCAAGCCGTCGCAGCCCGATGCTCTGGCAGACTAGTGCCAGCTCTTGCGCGTTGAGGTAGCCACTGCTGCCGACACCAAACTCTTCCCAGATGACCCGGGCCTGGCTCTCAGGTGTGTCACAGGAGGGGCTGCAGAATTCCCGAGGACTCCCCGAAACCTTGGGACTCCAGGCTCGCAGTTGGCCTGAAACAAGGGAGTAGAGTTAAGCACGGTGCCAGGCTGAAGCACGGGGGGACATGTATAAATGCCAGTGAGGCACCCAAACTGGATAGAGGGATGGACAAATATGCAATAGGACAATGGCAGAAGGACTCGTAACTTACTGTAACATGAGCTTTGAAAACTCAAAGGGTTCACTGAAAAATTCTTTCAACTTCCCTCATTTTCATAATAAAATGTTGGGTAGTGGGAGGACTCCCCGGGGAAAGTGTTTTCTGAAGATAACACAAGAACAAAGAAACTACTAGACCATTGAAAAGTACGTAAAAGAGGGCTGTATTGTTTGTAGTCATGAAGAAAAAAAAATTTTTTGTTTTTTTTTTTTCAGTTTTGAACCCAGATGGATTACTGCATGATGAGCTAGCATTTACTGGGTATGTCCTGCTTGATGCTTTGATGTCATGAACCAAGTCTGCCCGTCCACAAGGGAGTCTCCACAGGCAGGGTTGTGGGGACAGGGATGTAACTATACTCTGCAGCAGACTGGGTGGGGTCTGAGAGATCAGACAACCCACAGAGAGGCTGGGAAAGGCCTCATGTGCTGGGCTAGAGGAAGATGTACTTCTCTCATGATTTCTCAAAGCTCACACTGCAGTAAGTTATGATTCCTTGACAAACAGCCCAGCACTACAGAGGGCGTGACTGAGGCAGTAAAGAAAGGCAGCGAAGGCCCAACCTGGGCCAACAGGCTCCTGGGGCAGGGCATACAACTCTGGTTCTGGATACACCACATGACTGGGGTACCTTCAGTAAGACATTTCACCTCCCTCGGCCTCAGTTTCTCTAATTACACACCAAAAAGGTTGAATCCTAATGCGAGGATTTAGGCTTCCTGTCAGATTTTTCAAAAAGATTATTTTGTTGTTGTTAAGAACATATACAGCAAAATATACACCAATTCAACAGTTTCTACAGGTACAATTCAGTGACATTCTTTGAATTGTGCAACCATTCTCACTCTCCTTTTCTGAGTTCATCCTCCTCGGTTAACACAAACTCACTGCCTCCTAAGATTTCTATCTAAACTTTTGAGTTACTTTGTCAGTATGATCCCATATAGATAGTTCTTAAAAGAGCATAATGCTCAAGGCAGACATTTGTTACTAGTTAAGCTAAACTATTGTTTGGTTTTAAGAGACTTCAGGATATTTTTGGTTTAATTTGTAAAGACTATCTCAGGGCAATAGTATCAGGGGTTTATGCAGTCTCCATGGCTCCAGAAAGTCTGGAGTCCATGAGAACTTGGAATTCTGATCAAGCTTCCTCCCTTCTGATCAGGATTCTTCTATAGAATCATTAGTCAAAATATTCAGTAATGTTATTATTTTCAGATCCCATCTTCTATTTTTTTAAATTTCATCTCTATTTACCTTTTAAAAAATTTTATTGCGGTAAAATAAATATAACTAAACATTTGCCATTTTAACCATTTTAAGTGTAGTGGCATTAATTACATTCACTATGTTGTGCTACCACTATCCATTTCTAAATGTTTTTCATCACCCTAAACAGAAACACTTACGACTATTATTCAAATTTACACAACAATCACCAGGCCAAACATGAAGAAATTGAAGATTTTTACTAACTTCTGCAGTCTGAAATTGATCTAACATGCAATCAGGATGCATTGATAATTACTGGTAACTGCACGCAAAAGTTGGAAACAAAGAAGAAGGATCAGTAGTTGGAAAACATGGTCTTGGTGATAGAAACAATGCCAGAGATTGTATGATAGAATTTTGGAAACCAACAACCTATTCATTGTAAATACCTTTTTTCAACAACATAAACGGTGACTATACACATGAGAACCTCGCCAGATGGAATACACAGGAATCAAATCTACTACATCTCTGGAAAGAGACAATGGAAAAGCTCAATACCATCAGTCAGAACAAGGCCAGGGGCTGACTGCGGAACAGTCCATCAATCGCTCTTATGCAAGTTCAAGGTGAAGATGGAGAAAATTAGAACAAGCCCACAGAGGTCAAATTACAACCTTGAGTATATCCCACCCGAATTTGGAGGCCATCTCTAATAGATCTGATGCACTGAACACTAATGACTGAAGACCAGATGAGTTGCAGAATGGCATCAAAGACATCATACCTGAAGAAAGCAAGAGGTCATTAAAAAGACAGGAAAGAAAGAAAACACCAAAATGGATGTCAGAAGAGACTCTGAAACTTGCTCTTGAACGCAGAATAGCTAAAGCGAATAGAAGAAATGATAAAGTCAAAGAGCTAACAGACAATTTCAAAGGGCAGCTTGAGAAGACAAAGTAAAGTATTATAATGACCTGGGATTAGAAAACCAAAGGGAAGAACATGCCTGGTGTTTCTCAAGCCGAAAGAACTGAAGAAGATATTCAAGGCTCAAGTCACAATAGTGAAGGATTCTATGGGGCAAAATACTGAATGACATAGGAAGCATCAAAACAAGATGGAAGGAATACACAGAGTCACTGTACCAAAAAGAATTGGTTGACATTCAGTCATTTCAGGAGGTAGCATATGATCAAGAATTGATGGTACTGAAGGAAGAAGTCCAAGTTGCACTGAAGGCATTGGCAAAAAACAAGGCTCCAGGAACTGACTGAATACCAATTCAGAGGTTTCAACAAACAGATGCAGTGCTGGAAGCGCTGACACATCTATGCCAAGAAATTTGGAAGACAGCTAACTGGCCAACCAACTGGAAGAGATCCATATTCATGCCTATTCCAAAGAAAGGTGATCCAATTGAATGCAGAAATTATTGAACAATATCATTAATATCACGTGCAAGTAAAATTTTGCTGAAGATTATTCAAAAGCGTTTGCAGCAGTACATCGACAGGGAACTGCCAGGAATTCAGGCTGGATTCAGAAGAAGACGTGGAACCAGGGATATCATTGCTGATGTCAGATGGATCCTGGCTGAAGGCAGGGAATACCACAAAGATGTTTACATGTATTTTATTGACTATGCAAAGGCATTCAACTGTGTGGATCATAACAAATTCTGGACAACATTATGAAGAACGGGAATTCCAGAACACTTAATTGTGCTGACGAGGAACCTGTACATAGATCAAGAGGTAGTTGTTTGATCAGAACAAGGGGTTACCGCATGGATTAAAGTCAGGAAAGGTGTGTGTCAGGGTTGTATCCTTTCACCATACTTACTCAATGTGTATGCTGAGCAAATAATCTGAGAAGGTGGACTACATGAAGAAGAACGGGGCATCGGGATTGGAGGAAGCCTCATTAACAACCTGTGTTATGCAGATGACACAATGTTGCTTGCTGAAACTGAAGAGGGCTTGAAGCACTTACGATGAAGATCAAAGACTACAGCCTGCAGTATGGATTCCACCTCAACATAAAGAAAACAAAAAATCCTCACAACTGGATCAGTAAGCAACATCATGATAAAGGGAGAAAAGATTGAAGTTGTCAAGGATTTCATTTTACTTGGATCCAACAATCAACACCCATGGAAGCAGCAGTCAAGAAATTAAACAATGCATTGCATTGAGCAAATCTGCTGCAAAAGACCTCTTTTGTGAAAAAGCAAAGATGTCACTTTAAGGACTAAGATGTGCCTGACCCAAGCCACGGTGTTTTCAATCGCTTCATATGCATGCGAAAGCTGGACAATGAATAAGGAAGACGAAGAAGAATTGATGCCTTTGAATTATGGTGTTGGCGAAGAATATTGAATATACTATGGACTGCCAAAAGAACGAACAAATCTGTCTTGGAAGAAGTACAGCCAGAAGGCTCCTTAGAAGCGAGGATGATGAGACTTTGTCTTTCATACTTTGGATGCTTTCTCAGGAGGGACCAGTTCCTGGAGAAGGACATCATGCTTGGTAAGCAGAAGGTCAGTGAAAAAGATGAAGACCCTCAACAAGATGGACTGACACAGTGGCTGCAACAACAGGTTCAAGTGTAACAACAATCATGGGGATGGTGCAGGACTGGGCAGTATTTCATTCTGTTGTGCATTGGGTGGCTATAAGTTGGAACCGACTCAACGGCACCTAATAACAACAAACAGAAACCCAGTATCCCTTCAGCTATTAACTCCCATCAGCCCTCCCCCTAGTTCCTGGTAACTACTGGTAAACTTTTGGAAAAGACCGATTTTTTAAGATTAATTTTTAGAAACTTTTCAAACCTACCCCAAGTAAAAAAAGCAGTGTGAGCCTCAGTGCACTGGCACTCAGCTCTGTGGTTATTAAGACCTTGCCACACCAGCTTCAACTATCCCCTTTTTTGTTGTTGCTTAAGTATGTGAAAGCAAATCCCAGCTCTCTTGCAATTTTATCCCTATGTATTTAATATGTACTTCTAAAAAATGTTTTTTTTTTTTACATAACCACAATGCATTACCACACCTAAACATCAACAATAATTTTCTGTTTCAAAAATGTCTTTGTACAGTTGGTTTGTTTGAACCAATATTCAAACAAAACCCTCTGAGTGCATTTTTGGTTGTTATTCCTCTTTGGTCCTTTAATCAAGAGCACATCTGCTGCTCCACTCCCCCCCATGGGCACTGCTTTGTTTAAGAAATTGGATCGGTTGTTCTGTATGATGTCCTAGATTCAGGATTTATTTGTTGGCTTCCTCATAGTGTCATTTAACTTGTTCCTCTATCCCCGATATTTCCCACAAACCCAAAGTCAGCATCAAAGGCTAGTTTGGATCCAGGTTCAACTTTCTGTTTGTTTTCTGGCAAGAATACCATGAGGTCCTGGTCTCTTTGAGGTGCTAAGACTCATCAGTGGCTTTGGGTTTCGATAATCTTTCTTCTTCAGCTGGCTGGCTTACTGATGCTTCTGTTGCTTAACCAGAGGAAACAACTGTGGGAGAAGAACAATGTTAGGGGTATCCATACGGAGGCGTCAATAAACAAGGTACATGTTTCTTTTTGTTGTTGTTTTTAAATAATATTTTATTGTGTTTTCAGTGGAGGTTTACATAGCAGTTTAGGTTTCCATTCAACAATTTCTACACAAGTTGTTCAGTGACATTGGTTACATTCTTCACAATGTTTAAATATTCTCATTATTTTCATTCTGGTTGTTCCATTTCCATTAATGTTGTTTCCTTGCCCCCTTACAGTCTCCTGTTTGTTTCAAAGTAATTGTTGACCGTTTGGTTTCATAAGGGTGATTTTTTAAAGGAGCACAGTACTTATGAGTGATATTCATTATTTTTGAGCCAGTTTGTTATTTAGCTACAAGGTGGCCTCAGGGGTTAGTTTTGATTCAAGGTTTGAACAGTATCTTGGGGACAGCTCCAGTCTTAAGCAGTCCAGTAGGTCTTTTTTTTTTTTTTAAAGGAATTTGAGGTTCTGTTCCACACTTTTCTCTCATTCTCTCAAGGTCCATCTACTGTGGTCCTAATTAGAATGGTTGGTAGTGGTAGCCAGGCACCATCTAGTTCTTCTGGTCTCAGGGTAGATAAGGCCATGGTTCATGTAGACTATTTGTCCTGTAGACTAGTTTCTTCTTTGAGTCTTTAGTTTCTTTCTCTTTTGCTCCAGATAAGCAGAGACCAACAGTTGCACATTAGATGGGTGCTTGTAAGCTTTTAAGACCCAAGACACTACTCCCCAAACTAGGATGTGGAACATAACGTTATGAACTATATTATGCCAATTGACCAACATGTCCCACAAGACTATGGTCTTTTAATCCTTCAAACCCAGAAATCCAATCCCACGAAGTGTTTGGTAATGTCTAAGAACTATCAGTAGCTGTACCCATGTGTTTTATTATATATATGAATATATATGCATACAGTCACATATATGCACATACATATACCTATACACACACACACACACATACATACCTATATACATATATATAGGGTCACTATGAGTTGGAATCGATTTGACGGCAATGGGTTTGGTTTTTTGATTTTTTTAATACACATGTATGCCTATGCTTGCACATATATAATTTTTGCTGTTGTTTCAAAATTATATATGCCATAGCAATTACCAACAGGTCTTTTCTTCTTGTGTACTTTTTCGTGACATCATTTACCTTCATCAAGATGTGTACAATTTGCCTTGATTTGGTGTTACCTTTCCCATTGCCAAAAATAACAAGTTTTTACTATCCAAGGAGTGAATCCTCCCCCATCCCTGGTAACCACTAATGAACATTAGTTTCTGTATATTTACCTGTTCATATCATTTCATAAAAGTGAGAACATACAATATTTGTTTTTTTGTGATTGATTTATTTCACTTAACAAAATGTCCTCCAGGTTCATTCATGCTCCAAGATGTTTTGGGAACTCATTTTTCTTTAACACTGAGTAGTATTCCATTATATATATGTACCACATTTTACTTATCCGTTCATCCACTGAGGTTGTTTCTATCATTTTGCTATTGTGAATAAAGCTGCAATGAACATAGGTGTACATATGTATGTTCTTGTTACTTCTATTAGATCCCTAGGGTATATACGGAGTAGAATTGCTGGGTCATATGGCAGCTCTACCTCTAGTTTTTTGAGGAACTACCAGACTGTTTTCCACAATGGCTGTACCATTTTGCATTCCAACCAGCAATGGATGAGACTGATAAGCTGTGTTTCTAAACCAGACATACTGAGTTCACACTGCTAACAGAATACAGACAGCTGTCGAATCTACTGTAGTCCTACAGCAGTGCCTGGGTCTCTCAGGGAGTCGAGCCACCTTGGCATACATCACTGATAACCCTGTAGGAATGATAACACCATCTCCTCACCATGACAGCTGGCCTGCATGTGCACAATGACACTGAGGGCTGGGTTGAGTACAACTCAAGTAAAGGGCCAGGCAGGAAAAGGCCACCTCTGAGATCCCTTCTAGCTTACTGATTTGTTACTAGGTGCCATCAAGTCGGTTCTGACTCACAGCAATCCTATAAACAACAGAAAAGCATGGCCCAGTTCTGTGCCATCCTCACAATTGCTGCTGTTTGAGTCCATTGTTGCAGCCACTGTGTCAATCCATCTCGTTGAGGGTCTTCCTCTTTTTCACTGACCCTCTACTCTACTCCATCCATGGCATTAAGGTCAACTCTACTTTCATGAGGCAGCTCTTCCCCAGTCGTACTCTGAGTGCCTTCCAACCTGAGGGGCTCATCTTCTAGCACTACATCAGAATATGTTCCACTGCAATTCATAAGGTTTTCACTGGCCAATTTTTCAGAAGTACATCGCCAAGTCCTTCTTCCTAGTCTGTCTTAGTCTGGAAACTCTGCTGAAACCTGTCCACCATAGGTAACCCTGCTGGTATTTGAAATACGGGTGGGATAGCTTCCAGCATCACAGCAACATGCAAGCCACCACAGTACGACAAACTGACAGACTTAAAACGTCTGTAATTTCTAAATAAAAATTTAAAAACAATCTTGACACTGGGATTTATTTCTGTGGGCTGGCAGAAGAAGTCAAATAAATAATTTGTTAGGTTTAACCTGAGTGTTCGTGTATTCATTACCACTTCTATCCCAGATTGGAAAGGTTCTATTTAAGGCTGGGGAAAATCAATCTCAAAAACAAACCAAAACATGTTCTCCAAGTAAAGAGCACCGAAATTGCTCCATGAGTAACCTCCTTCCATTAACCCCTCTTTTTGCTACCCTAGACTTAAAGTCTGATTAAACTAAAATATGAGAGCCTGACCAGCTCTTTTGCTTTGACAAGCAGCACAAATGGAAGCTTGGTGAGGTAAAAGTTGAACAAGAAATGGCCCTAGTACTCAAGGACCACAATCTAGAGGCATGCAGCTACAACCGTTCATTTTTCATTTTAGCAGAAACTCAAGGGGCAGCTCTGGTCTTCCCCTTTCCAAGCCAAGTTTCTGCCACTTCCCACCCTCTGTGAAATACCCGTAAGGATCGTACTGACAGCCACCATCTTATACGAAAAGCCCAGAAAAGCAGTGAAGCTGTTGAAAGGGCTAAGGAATGCAGGTCAGCACTACATACTTCCTCAGAGTCATCTGCAAGCCCTCCTGAGGTTGGCCTGAGCCATAATTGGGGGGCCATGAGTGTCAGACTTCCACACCCCGCCCGGGGCACTGACCAAGAGTCACAGTGGGATGTGGCAGGGCTCCGTGACCAGAGTCTTCCTGAAGCGGCCTTGTAGGCTTCCTCCAAGGAGGTACATCAGCTCCAGGCCCACAGTCGGCAGGCACCTCGCCCTTGTTACCCTACCTGAAGACAGTGGCCAAGCCCTTGAGTCTGGGTGGGATTGTGGAACAGGCAGGAAGGCTCCACTGTGACTTCCCAGGCTGGTTGTGAGGTGACACAATGTCAGCTGTGTGGGGCCACATGTGCCTGAGCCCTGAGCCTCCCTGGGAGAAGTCTGACTACCTGGAGGCCCTGTGCTGCGAGGACACCAGCCACACGGAGCAGGCACGCAGGTGGGCAGTGTTTGTCCCAAGTCCTTCCAGCCTCATTCTATGACTCCTGCCTGCTGTCAATCATCACCCCAACTTCTGGTCTCTCAGCAGAGGCCACAGACACTGTGGAGCAGTATGGAACTCCCTGAAAGCTATCTTGCGTCTCACTACCTTCTCCAAGCTGTTCTTGGGCACTCCTGGCCCCATTTCTTTTTATTTTATTGTTGTACTTTAAGTGAATGTTTACAATTAGTCTCACATACAAAAATTTTATACATACATTGTTATATGACCCTAATTGCTCTCCCTGTACTGTGACAGCACACTCCTCCTTTCCACCCCAATTTCCCGTGCCCATTCAACCAGCTCCTGACCCTCTCCGCCTTCTCATCTCTCCCCTGGACAGGAGCTGCCCATTTAATTTCATGTATCTACTTGAGTTAAGAAGCACACTCTTCACGAGTATCATTTTACGTCCCATAGTCCAGTCTAATCTCTGTCTGAAGAGTTGGCCTCGGGAATGGTTTTAGTTCTGGGTTGACAAAGTCTGGGGGCCATGCTTTCTGGGGTTCCTCCAGCCTCAGTCAGACCATTAAGTCTGGTCTTTTTACTAGAATTTGAGTTCTGCACCCCACTTTTCTCCTGCTCCATCAGGGACTCTCCGTTGTGCTCCCTGTTAGGGCAGTCATTGGTGGTAGCCAGGCACTATCTAGTTCTTTTGGTCTCAGGCTGATGCAGTCTCTGGTTTATGTGGCCCTTTCTGTCTCTTGGGCTAATACTTTCCTTGTGACTTTGGTGTTCTTCATTCTCCATTATTCCAGGTGGGCTGAGACCAGTTGATGCATCTTAGGTGGCTGCTCCGCTAGTTTTTAAGACCCCAGAGGCCACTCATCAAAGCAGGATGCAGAACATTTTAATAAACTTTGTTATGCCAGTTGACGTAGATGTCCCCTGAAAGCAGGGTCCCCAGACCTCTGCCCCTGCTACTCTGTCCCTCGGAGTGTTTGGTTGTATTCAGGGAACTTCTTAGCTTTGGTTTAGTCCAGTTGTGCCAACTTCCCCTGTACTGTGTGCTGTCCTTGTCTTCACCGAAGATAATTCTTGTCTACTGTCTAGTTAGTGAATAACCCTCTCCCTCCCTCTCCACCCTTGTAACCATCAAAGAATGTTTTCTTCTGTGTTTAAACCTTTTCTTGAGTTCTTATAATAGTGGTCTTACACAATATTTGTCCTTTCGTGACTGACTAAATTCACTCAGCATAATGCCTTCCAGATTCCTCCATGTTATGTTTCATGGATTCATCGTTGTTCTTTATCATTGTGTAGTATTCCATTGTGTGAATATACCATAATTTGTTTATCCACTCGTCTGCTGATGGGCACCTAGGTCGTTTCCATCTTTTTGCTATCGGGAACAGTGCTGCAATGAACATGGGTGTGCATATATCAATTCAGGTGACAGCTCTTATTTCTCTAGGATATATTCCAAGGAGTGGGATTGCTGGATCGTATGGTACTTCTAGTTTGTTAAGGAAGCACCAAATTGATTTCCAAAGTGGTTGTATCATTTTACATTCCCACCAACAGTGTATAAGTGTTTCCAGTCTGTCCACAACCTCTCCAACATTTATTATTCTGTGTTTTTTGGATTAATACTAGCCTTGTTGGGGTGAGATGGTATCTCACTGTAGTTTTTTTTGCATTTCTCTAATAGCTAATGATTGTGAGCGTTTCTTCATGCGTCTGTTAGCCACCTGAATGTCTTCTTTGGCGAAGTGCCTGTTCATATCCTTTGCCCATTTTTTTTTTTTTTTTTTTTAATATATATTTTATTGTACTTCAGGTGAAAGCTTACAGAGCAAATAGTTTCTCATGAAATAGTAGTACACGTTGTTCTATGACATTGGTTAACAACCCCACAACGTATTAAGCCTCTAAATTCTCAACCTTTTTTTTTTGATGAAAATTACAGATGGCCAAAGATACACCGTTTCAAAAATTTCTACATTCACAGTTCAGTGACATTGACTACGCTCTTCCAACTGTGCTGTTATTCTCACTTAAGATGAAGGCTTACAGAAAAAATAGTTTTTCATTTAACAGTTACTACACATGTTGCCCTATGACAATGGTTAACAATCTCACAGCACATCAAGAATATCCTTACTCCACCTTGTGTTCCCTATCACCAGGGGGCTTCCTTGTCCCCTTCTGTCTTCTGGACCTTGTCAGTGGACTATTGTACCTCTTTAGTCTCATTTGTTTATTTATTTATTTATTTATTTTTATTTTATTTAAACACCATTTCAAAACTTTTTACTTACACATTTAAGTGATATTGACTATGCTCTTCCAATTGTGCTGCCATTCTCGCCCAAGATGAAGGCTTACAGGACAAAACAGCCTCCCATTTACTAGTTACTACAAATGTTGCCCTATAGCAGTGGTCAACAATCTCACAATACATCGACAGTGTCCTTATTCAATTTGTGTTCCTTATCATCAGTTTCCTACTCTCCCTCTGCCTTCTGGCCCTTGTCACCGGACTCCTGTACATCGTTAGTCCCATTTAGTTTTACTGGGGTGTCCATTCCCAGGCTTAACATCGAACCTTGAAGGTAACTTCCCCTCTGAGCTGAAAGGGTGTCTGGGGGCCACACTCTCGAGGTTTCTCTAGTATTCTTTAGGCCAGTATATCTGGTCTTCTTTTTTTTTTTTTTTTTGGGAGTTAAAATTATACTCTACATCCTACTCCAGCTCTGCCCAGAACCCTCTGTTGTGATCCTGGTCAGAGGAGTCATTGGTGGTAGCCGGGCACCATCCAGCTGTACTGGGCTCAGTCCCGTGGAGGCCTTGGTAGCTGTGGACCATTAGTCCTTCGGACTAATCTTTTCCTTGTATCCTGTTCTCTTCGTTCTCCCTTGTTCCCGAAGAGATGAGATCAGTGGAGTATCTTAGATGGCCGCTCATAGGCTTTTAAGACCCCAGACACTACTCACCAAGGTAGAATGTAGAGCATTATCTTTATAAGTAGTGTCATGCCAATTGAGCTAGATGTTCCCCGAGATCATGGTCCCCAGAGCCCTCCGTCCAACAACTCAGTCCCTCGGGGGGTTTGGATGTGTCTATAGGGCCTCCATGACCTTTCCTTGTGCAGGTTGTGTTAGTTTCCCCTGTACTATGTACTATCTCATCTCTCACCCAAGTTACCACTTACCTATTACCTATTTATTTATTTATTTACCCCCCCCTCCCATCCCTGGTAACCAACAAGGATTGTTACATTTTGCATGTGAATTTTTTCATGGGTTTTTACAATAGAGGTCTCATACAATATTTGTCCTTTTGTGATTGACTTATTTCACTCAGCATGATGTCCTCCAGTTTCATCCATGTTATGAGATGGTTCACCGATTCATTGTTCTTTCTCGTTGCATAGTACTCCATTGTGTGTATGTACCATAGTTTGTGTATCCATTCGTCTGTTGATGGACATCGAGGTTGTTTCCATCGTTTTGCTATTGTGAATAATGCTGCCATGAACATAGGTGTGCATATGTCTATTCGAGTGATGACTCTTATTTCTCTAGGATATATTCCTAGGAGTGGGATTGCTGGATCGAATGGTACGTCTATTTCTAGCTTTCTGAGGAAACGCCATATCATTTTCCAAAATGGCTGTATCATTTTGCATTCCCACCAGCAGTGTATAAGAGTTCCCGTCTCCCCGCAGCCCCTCCAACATTTGTTATTTCCAGTGTTTTTGATTCGTGCCAGTAATGCCGGGGTGAGATGGTATCTCATTGTGGTTTTAATTTGCATTTCTCTAATGGCTAGTGATCGCGAGCATTTCCTCATGTGTCTGTTGGCCATTTGAATGTCTTCCTTGGTGAAGTGTCTGTTCATTTGCTTTGCCCATTTTTTGATAGGATTGGTTGTCTTTTTGTTGTAGAGGTGTTGGATTTTCTTGTAGATTATGGAGATTAGACCTTTGTCTGACTTGTACTGTCCAAAAATTTTTTCCCAGTCTGTAGGTTCTCTTTTAACTCTTTTGGTGAAATCTTTTGAAGAGCATAGATGTTTGATTTTTAGAAGATCCCAATTATCTAGTTTATCTGTTGTGTTTTTTGTGTTGATGTTTATGGTTTGTATCCTGTTAATGCCATGTATTAAGGTCTGAAGTGTTGGTCCTATTTTTTCTTCTATGAATTTTATAGTTTGAGGCTTTATATTCAGGTCTTTGATCCATTTTGAAGTAGTTTTTGTATATGGTGTGAGGTATGGGTCCTGTTTCATTTTTCTACAAATGGATATCCAGTTTTGCCAGCACCATTTGTTAAAAAGACTGTCTTTTCCCCATTTGATGTATTTTGGGCCCTTGTCAAAAATCAGGTGACCGTAGGTGGATGGATTTACATCTGAGTTCTCAATTCTGTTCCATTGGTCAATGTCTCTGTTGTTGTACCAGTACCAGGCTGTTTTGAGTACTGTAGCTGTATAGTAGGTTCTCAAGTCAGGTAGTGTGAGTCCTCCAACTTTATTCTTCTTCTTCAGTAGTGCTTTACTTATTCGGGGTTTCTTCCCTTTCCATATAAAGTTAATAATTAGTTTTTCCATCTCTTTGAAGAATGTTGTTGGTATTTGTATCGGAATTGCATTGTATTTGTAAATTGCTTTAGGTAGAATTGCCATTTTCACAATGTTGAGTCTGCCTATCCATGAGCATGGTATGTTTTTCCATTTATGTAGATCCCTTTGGGTTTCATGCAGCAGTGTTTTGTAGTTTTCTTTGTATAGGTCTTTTATATTCCTGGTCAGATTTATTCCTAAGTATTTTATCTTTTTAGGGGCTATTGAAAATGGTATTGATTTCCTGATCTCCTTTTCATCGTTCTCTTTACTGGTGTATAGGAATCCAACTGATTTTTGAATGTTTATCTTGTATCCTGCTACTCTGCTGAATCTTTCTATTAGTTCCAGTAAATTTCTCGTGGAGTCTTTAGGGTTTTCTATGTATAGTATCATATCATCTGCAAACAGGGAGAGTTTAACTTCTTCATTACCAATTTGGATGCCCTTTATTTCTTTGTCTTGCCTTACTGCTCTAGCGAGAACTTCCAGCACAATGTTAAATAGGAGTGGTGATAAAGGGCATCCTTGTCTTGTTCCTGTTTTCAGGGGGAATGTTTTCAGCCTTTCTCCATTAAGAATGATGTTGGCTGTTGGTTTTGCATAGATGCCCTTTATGATGTTGAGAAATTTCCCTTCTATACCTATTTTATTGAGAGCTTTTATCAGGAATGGGTGTTGGACTTTGTCAAATGCCTTTTCTGCATCAATTGAGATAATCATGTGATTTTTTTCTTTCCTTTTATTTATGTGGTGGATTACGTTGATGGATTTTCTAATGTTAAACCATCCTTGCATACCTGGTATGAATCCTACTTGGTCGTGGTGTATTATTTTTTTGATATGATACTGAATTCTATTGGCTAAAATTTTGTTCAGAATTTTTGCATCTATATTCATGAGAGATATTGGTCTGTAATTTTCTTTTTTTGTGATGTCTTTGCCTGGTTTTGGTATCAGCGTTATGCTGGCTTCATAGAATGAATTTGGAAGTGTTGCTTCCTCTTCTATGCTCTGAAATAACTTGAGTAGAACTGGTACAAGCTCTTCTGTAAATGTTTTGTAGAATTCTCCAGTGAAGCCATCTGGGCCAGGGCTTTTTTTGGTTGGGAGTTTTTTTATTACCTTTTCAATCTCTTCTCTTGTTATGGGTCTGTTCAGATTTTCAATATCACTTTGTTGTAGTTTGGGTAGGCCGTATGTTTCTAGAAATTTATCCATTTCCTCTAGGTTTTCAAATTTGTTGGAATATAGTTTTTCATAATATTCTGTTATAATCCTTTTTATTTCAGTTGGGTCTGTTGTAATGTCCCCCATTTCATTTCTTATTTGGGTTATTTGTGCCCTCTGCTGTTTTTCTTTTGTCAGTCTGGCCAGTGGTTTGTCGATTTTGTTGATTCTTTCAAAGAACCAACTTTTGGTTTTGTTGATTCTTTCTATTGTTTTTCTGTTCTCTATTTCATTGATTTCTGCTCTGATCTTTACTATTTCCTTTCTTCCGGTGGTTGTAGGCTTTTTTTGTTGTTCTCTTTCTATTTGTTTGAGTTCTGTAGTTAATGTTTTGATTTTGTCCCTTTCTTCTTTTTTGATATGTGCATCTATTGCTATAAATTGTCCTCTGAGGACTGCCTTTGCTGTGTCCCAAAGGTTTTGGTATGATGTGTTTTCATTTTCATTTGATTCTAGGAATTTTTTAATTCCATCTCTGATTTCTTCTATTACCCATTGATGTGTAAGCAGATTATTATTCAGTTTCCATGTGTTTGATTTTTTTTCCTTGCTCTTTCTAGTGTTAATTTCTACCTTGATGGCATTGTGGTCAGAGAAGATACTGTGAATTATCTCAGCATTTTGGATCTTGTTGAGGATTGCTCTGTGGCCTAAGATGTGGTCTATTCTGGAGAACGTTCCATGTGCATTGGAAAAGAATGTGTACTTTGCAGCGGTTGGATGGAGTGTTCTATATATGTCTATGAGGTCCAGTTGGCTGATTGTGTCCTTTAGGTCTTCTGTATCTTTGCTGAGTTTCTTTTTAGTTGTTCTGTCCTTTACTGAGAGTGGTGTGTTGAAGTCTCCTACTATTATTGTGGAACTGTCAATTTCTCTTTTCAGTGCTGTTAGAGTTTTTTTTATGTATTTTGGAGCCCTGTCATTGGGTGCATAGATATTTATTATGGTTATGTCTTCATGATGGATCATCCCCTTAATCATTATATAGTGTCCTTCTTTGTCTTTTATGGTAGATTTTGTTTTAAAGTCTATTTTATCTGAGATTAGAATTGCCACTCCTGCTCTTTTTTGATAGTTGTTAGCTTGATATATTTTTTTCCAACCTTTGATTTTTAATAAATTCACATCTTTGTTTCTAAGATGTGTCTCTTGTAGACAGCAAATAGATGGATCCTGTTTTCTTATCCATTCTGCCACTCTCCGTCGCTTTATGGGTGCATTGAGTCCATTTACGTTCAGTGTAATTATTGATAGATGTGAGTTTGTTGCTGTCATTTTGTAGTGCTTTTTTTTGTGATGCTGAAGTTTTCTTTGTTCTTCTTACTCTCTTGTGCTGAGTTCCTTTTGTTTGTGGATTTTGTGTTCATTTCTTTTGTTTTTGTAGGTTTTGTTTTTGTTGAGACTTTATGTTTTTTGTCTTTATTTTTATGAGTTGGTTTGTTAACTTTTTTTGTGGTTACCATGAATTTTACCCTTATCTTTATAATTTTGAAGCAGTCTACCGTTACTTGGTATCGCCTTGCCTTCTTCTCCTTTAGAAGGTTCTATACCTATGCCGTTTGTTCCCTCTTTCATTGTTTTGATGTTGTTGTCATCCTTTGATTGATTTCTCTGATTCCCTGTTGTATATCTTTTGTTTTTGGAAAGTCGTCTGTAGTTCAGTTCCTAGAATGGTATCTGGTTCATGTTAACCTGCATCCTAGGTCCTAGGTCCTGCCTGAGGGCTTAAGCTGTTTGTCCTCAGATCGAAGAACTCCCTTTAATAATTCTTGTAAGTTTGGTTTGACTTTTGCATATTCCTTTAGTTTCTGTTTATCTGGAAATGACCTAATTTCACCATCAAATCTGAATGAGAGTTTTGCAGGATATATTATTCTTGGCTGACAATTTTTTTCTTTCAAGATTTTATATATGTCATCCCATTGCCTTCTTGCCTGCATGGTTTCTGCTGAATAATCTGAACTTAGTCTTATTGTTTCTCCTCTGTATGTGACTTCTTGTTTTTCACGAGCTGCTCTCAGGATTCTTTGTTTGTCTTTAGTTTTAGCGAGTGTGAATATGATATGTCTTGGTGATTTTCTTTTGGGGTCTCTTCTATATGGGGTTCGTTGAGCTTCTTGGATGACCAGCTTTTCATCTTTCATGATATTGGGAAAGTTTTCTGTCAGCAGTTCCTCAATGATCCTCTCTGTGTTTTCTGTTTTCTTCTCCTGTTCTGGTATGCCAATCACTCGTAAGTTTTTGCTTTTAATTGTGTCCCACATAACTCTCAGGGTCTCTTCATTTTTCTTTGTTCTTTTTTCTGAGTTTTCCTGAAACAGAGTTGTATCCAAGTGTTTGTCTTCAGTTCCACTGATCCTGTCTTCCATGGTTTCAAATCTACTTCTCAGCCCTTCTATGACACCGTCCGTTTCTGAAATCTTGTTGTTTATCTTTTGGATTTCTAATTGTTGTTTTTGTATAATTTCGAGTTGTGAATTTATTTTGGCATTTTGTTCTTGCATCATCTTCCTGAATTCTTCCAATTTTTTGTCTGTATTTTCCATAAATTTGTCTATTTTTTCCTCATGTTTGTCAGCTTTTTGCCTCAGTTCTTGGAAAATTCCGAGTATTAGTGATTTGAGTTCCGTATCAGGTACTTCTAGTGCATTTTCTTCCACAGGAGAGTTTTCTGGTGTTTTAATTTGGACGCCTATTGGAGCCATCTTGTCTTGTTTTTGTAAATGTTTTGATATTGTTTGCTGTTTTCGGGGCATTCAGTAGATATTTCTCTCGTTTATTGATTGTAGATTTTTTTTTTTTTTCGTTCTTGTGGTACAGCTGGGCAGATCTAGTTGAGGAGGAGCCACTGGGATGGGTTGCTTGTGGCACTCACCGCAGCCACCAGGACGGTCGGTAGTCAGTGCTGGGCAGGTTCCAATAGGGCGTGCCTGCACCGCTTGGTGATGTGATGTCTAGTGCACGGTGCAGGTAGGTAGGGTGCAGCGGGAAGATGGTTATGTGTGAAGCTAAGCTGGATATGGGAGAGAGGAGAGAGGAGGAGGAGCAAAAAGCGTACAAACATAAAAGAATGCTAGGGGAGCTTGTCGTTGGAATGTACAGATGAGAGACTATGGGATGGAGGAAACCAGAAGGGGGAAGAGAAAGAAAAGGAAAGAATGACCAAATGAAAATCAGAAAAGTTAAAAAACTGCAAAGTTCCCAGGGATCGCACCGATGCAGCTATGAGGTCTGGGGGAGTCGGTCTCAATTTTCACAGCTCAGCCTGGCCAGAAGGTACAGAGGCATACATCGCCTGGTATTCAGGGATCAGAAAGAGAAGGAAGAGATAGAGGGACAAGAAATTAAGCAATGAAGAAAGACAAAAGAGAAAAAGAGGTAAAATATGACAAAACTAATCAAAAAAGGAAGAAAAATAAAATTGAGAGAAAAAAAAAAAAGGGCAACACCAGCAGTCAGTGCCTACAAATGGGACCCAGAGAGCCCCCACTCAGGGGCGCGAATTCCAAGAAGCCGATAGTCTCGGGGTTAAGTGACCGTGGCCACGGGAAGCAGAGGGGCCAACGAACAAAGGCCCCCGGATCCCACCCGCGCGGGAGCCCAGACCTGGAAACAGCCACACGCCCGAACGCAGCCCTACAGCCCCGCAGGAGAGAGCAGAGACAGCACTCGGAACCAGGCACCCAGGCAAAAGGAGGGGGAGGCGGCAGAAAAAGGTCCGTTAGGTGCCAGCAAACGGCTCCCAGAAAGCCCCCAGCCCGGGCACGCGGAACCCAAGCACCGGCGGCCCCCCGCCCAGGGACCCCGGCCACGGAAAGCAGAGGGGTGAACGAAGAAAGGCCCCGGGATCCCACCCACGCGGGAGCCCAGACCCAGAAACAGCCACACGCCCACAAGCAGCTCCACAGCCCCGCAGGAGAGAGCAGAGACAGCACCCGGACCCAGGCACCCAGGGAAAAGGAGGGGGAGGCGGCAGAAAAAGGCCCGCCAGGCGCCAGCAAACGGCCCCCAGAAAGCCTCCAGCCCGGGCGCGCGGAATCCAAGCACCGGCGCCCCCCAGCCCAGGGACTCTGGCCACGGAAAGCAGGGGATCCCCAGCTGAGGCGGAGAGGGGTGGGTGGTGGGAGAGCGCGCACCGCAGTTTACCGGTCGTTATGTCTCCGACCAGATGCTCTGCAAGGCTGCTCTCCCGTCTGCCGGTCTCCGACAGGAATCCAAGATGGTGGATCCGCGCCGCGCGAGCTGGTAAGGAATCTCTGCCTGAGTCTCTCCTCGCTCTCCGTTCTCTTTTAGTATTCTCACTCCGTTTGGTGTTTGGCTGAGTTCTTTATCTCTTCATTTGGTGTTCTAGGGTTTCAGGATTGTTGATTCTCTGTTAGGCTTAGTTTTTCGGATCTTTGCTGTGGAGGGACGGCGTGGTGTTTCTGCCTAGAGCGCCATCTTGCCCCTCAGATCCTTTGCCCATTTTTTAATTGAGTTATGTGTCTTTTTGTTGTTGAAGTCTTGCAGTATCTTTTAGAGATTAGGCGCTGATTGGATTTGTCGTAGCCAAAATTTTTTTCCCAGTCTGTAGGTGGTCTTCTTACTCTTTTGGTGAAATCTTTTGATGAACATAAGTGTTTGATTTTTAGGAGCTCCCAGTTATCTAGTTTCTCTTCTGGTGTTTGTGCATTGTTACTTATGGTTCATATTCTGCTTATGCCATGTATTAGGGCTCCTAGTGTTGTCCTTACTTTTTTGTCCATGATCTTTATCATTTTCGATTTTGTATTTAGGTCTTTGATCCATTTTGAGTTAGTTTTTGTGCATGGTGTGAGGTATGGGTCTTGTTTCACTTTTTTGCAGATGCATATCCAGTTATGCCAGCACCATATGTTAAAGAGATTGTCTTTTTCCCAATTAACAGACTTTGGGCCCTTGTCAAATATCAGCTGCTCATAGGTGGATGAATTTATGTCTGGATTCTCAATTCTGTTCCATTGGTCTATGTATCTGTTGTTGTACCAGTACCAGGCTGTTTTGACTACCATGCCTGCCCCCACTTCTTAGAGAAGTTACACAGCAGCATCTTTCAAAACTCAGGCTCTGTTGTCACCAAGACCTGGGTGACCCACTGCTCCCTCCTGTTACTCCCACCCTTTGCTGAACTCTTTTTTCACTTTTGCAAGCATCACATAATTTAGCAGTTAATTCTACACCATCTTATATTATTTGCCACTTTCCACCATAGGTGTTGGTCTTGTCTCAAACTGACTTAAGGATTCTTGAGCAATATATGGCTACCATTTTATATTAAAGAACTTTATATGGGAAAGCAAGATAATTAAAATGAAAAGAAAGTCTTCCTTGCCCTCAAATTCTCTGTTTTCCTTCCCAGTGGCAACTACTTTTTTTTTTTTTTTTAATTTCTACCATTTTATTCAAAGTTGTGTCAAAAGAAAAATGCAGGAAATACATTCCTCTCATTTTTTTGCAGTATGAATGAGCAAATTAAACAGGTTTACAAAGTTGCTCACATAAATTCATTAGCCTCTTTACTCCAGCACATCTTTCTATACCCCTAGCACAGTGCCTGACATATATGGTATACACTTATTTTTAAACAAAAAGTAATTTGGTAACATAAAACTGAAATTATTTCTTCATTTGTAAATACAGTAACTTCAAAATCAAAGTAAATAAAAAATTCTCTTCTCCTTTATGTAATCCCAAGATCAACTTGGCTGTTTATTAAAACATTAAACAGTCTGCTTAAAAGCTGTTTGTAGATACAATTCTATGCTTGAATATTGATTTCCTTGTAAACTCTTTGGCATGGTTGTTTCATTTTCTTTTGTCCTATCTTCTCATCAGATTACTGTAAACAAGGCCCTTTACTTCATTTACAGTAATTACAATTCTAATAGTACAATAGGCAGTGAGCACTCAATAAATATTTAACCGCTTGCTGAATCTTCAATAGTGCCCAGTACATGGTGGTACATGCCTGTGAATAGAGCAGATACTCAGTAAACATACACTGGATACACTGAAGGGCAGTATGAAGTAAGAAAGCACTGGCCTCTCGTCTACTTTTGCTGTTGTTGTTAGTTGCTGTCAAGTTGATTCTAACTCATGGTGGCCCCATGTGTGCAGAGTAGAACTGCTCCATAGGGCTTGCAAGGCTGTGATCTTTCAGAAGCAGACTGCCAGGCCTGTCTCACAGGCGCCTCTGTGTGGGTTCGAACCACCAACCTTTAGGCTAGTAGTCGAGCGCTTAACCATTTGCGCCACCCAGGGACTCTAACCTACTTTTAGGAAAATAAATATATGTGTATTTTTAACATTATCAGACAAGATGAGGTGAGAGGCTCTAATCTGAATCGAGTATATTCTGGGGTGATTACTTAATGCTAATGTTCTGTGTGACTTTCAATCCATAGCTATTGGTGGGCTGATTCCCCTCTGAATATGTCATGGCTTCCTGCTGCCCTTAGAAAACCCGTTGCCGTTGAGTCGATTCCGACTTATAGCAGCCCTATCCTAAAACCTTTGGCTTACCTATTCCCACCCTGGAACACTCACTCCAGTCATATGGATTTCTTTCAACTCCTCTATCTTGTCTCAGGCATTCTGCACATCTCCTTCTATCCCCATCACCTTGATTGAGTAACACCTACTCATCTGTCAGGTCTCCTCTTAAACACCATTTCTCTCAGGAGGCCTCTTTTGATCCACTAGAATAGATTAGGTGCCACTAGGTGCTTCCACGGAGTCCCTAGGTTGTGTGAATGGTTAACAAGCTCAGCTGTTAATTGAAAGGCTAGAGGTTCAAATCCAACCAGAGGCACCCTGGAAGAAAGACCTGGTGATCTATCTCTGAAAAATCAGCCATGAAAAACCCTCTGGAACACAGTTCCACTCTGACACACGAGGTCACCATAAGTCGGGATCAACTTGACAGTAACTGGTTATGTGCTTTCATAGCACCCTGTACTGGATCAAACCATATCTCTTACAATAATACTCGTTGTATAGCATAATGTCTACCTTCTCTCTGGTCCATAAGTTTTGTGAAGGCAGGGAATTTTCTATCTTGTTCACCTCTCTATTTTTAGCACCTATGCTCAGTTTACAACTAAACTAAAAAACCAAACTCGTTGCCATAGGGTTGATTTTGACTCATAGTGACCCCACAGGACAAAGAAGAACTGCCCCATATGGCCTCCAAGGGGCGACTGGTTCATCAGCCTGAGCTCTTAACCATTGCACCACCAGTGCTCCAGCTTACAACTACTTAAAAAACTCATCATATCACAGTTTATGAAATTAAGAGACTCTTGCACTATTATAAATTGAGGACAGATACTTTGGTATTTCTAAAGATGACCGCTATCTATGTAATGTGGCTGAAAAGACCAACGTTCAAACAACAGTCTTTCACACAGAGTCCTTGGGTGTGAAGTTGGAACTGCTCACTGGTTTAACAAGCCGGGTTTCCAGCCCTGCCTCTTGCCAACACACAAGCCCAGCGATTCCTCCAGCTTACAGACCACAGTGAGCCAAGGGATACAGCTGTTTGTTGTTTCCCCAGAAGCTCGTGAAAGAGAATCACTTCTGTTATTTTATTTATGAACTCTACTTATTGTACCTTGGTGCCAACACACCTAAATATGCATTTGTGGATCTCTATGATTCTCATTTAAAATCGAACTGAGGTCTGTCAAAACTGAGGCCAAATTCATCATCTATGATTTATAATTTATATCCAACTTCAAAAAAGATGAGGCAGTTTAGGGTAATATACACAAGAAACACGCTGTTTGAATCAAATATTAAAAAGAGAAAAGATCAGACACTGTTAGAGAAGAGGGAGGGTGGTATGCCAGGACATTTGATCACTGAAGCTATGTTTAAGCACGTGAAACATGAGGTAAATGGGACTCTTTCTATGGATCCATGATCCAGTGTTTCATTCCCCTAATTTTTTTTTTCTCTTTCTTTTTATCTTGTAGGTGTACAGATATTTCTTTTTAGAAATCAAAAGGAAAGGGGAAAACAATTCATAGTTGTTTACTAGGAGGACAATACAGAAGGACTGGTATTTCTTCTTATGTTCCAATTATTCATTTCTTGGTTCAGTAATTAGAATACCCCCAAAGGATGAATCATATGATGGAATGATTATATATAATAGGAAGCTCAGTCACACCTACTTGGTAATAATAACCAATAGCCCAGCCAATGTACTCTGGTGATCAGTATTGAGGAAAGGGCTTATTCCAAAAGTCTGCCCACAATAGATGTTGATGTTCATCAATCAGCTGTGTTGTGGGATCCTCCAGGACTTTGCACGTGAGGTTTCTGTTGAAGACTTTATTTGCTTTCTTTTAAAAGCTCAAGAAGAGAAAATCATGTAGGTTTTCTGCCTTAACTACCTAATTTAATGTATTGTCATTTGATCTAACAACTGTTTGGGTACGGGCGGGGACTACTCTTAACAGTCTTTTTTTGTTATCTTTCTAAAATGTTCCTATATCCATACAAGCATATGCATGCCTATTATCACCCAGAAAGGTGGTAATGATTCAACCTTCTTCTCATGTCCATGCACCTAGCTTTAGTTCTTATAACGCCGCATCTTGCAGATGGTGCCACCACAGCACATGCAGCATTCTGATGCTGGATGCACTGTGACCAACTGTGGTATCCCCATGGGGGCCGTCAAGTTATCATGCTAAGGCTGTCAAGGCCCAGGACTATGTCTTATGCTCTGCTTGGGGTGCAGACAGGGCCTTGGTGGTGCTGAGACCAGAAGGGCTGCCGACTGCTGCTTCTCAGGTTGGAGGAGGCTGCGCCCAGCCTGGGCACATCGGAACCAGCCCAGAAGCCCTGAGGCCAAAGCACGGACGTCTGGTTGAGTCTAACGGACATGCCTGCTGGCTGATCCACACTGGCACTCATGGACCATAGCTGTGGCTGGGCTACAAGCCTCTGACCTCTGTGGATGCGGAGGCCTGAGTGGCGACTTTACAACTATAACGACGGCATGCTAACCACTCCTGGAGAAGAGGCTGACCAGGGACAGTACCCACACTGCACTCTCCCAGGAGATTATACTTGTGGCCGCCACACCACGGAAGACCCAGCTCCTGGAGCTTTCAGAGCACCAAGCATGAGGCCGTGGGTTTACCTTGTGCTTCAAATAACTCATTCTGAGGCTCTCTGGCACTGTCAGCTTCTTCATCTGACTTGAAACTCTGTGGAAAAATGTAAAAAGGATGTAAATACTCTGGAGAATATTAAAGTTGGTGGAGTACGAAGGAAAAACAGGATGGTATTTGTTGGGTGGGACAGGTTGGCTGAGGAAGAGAACCAATAGCTTGGTGCCAAAGGCAGGACAGTCTAGATTCAAATCTAAAGAGTGAAATCTTAGATTCTAAAGAGCCCCTCTTCCCCTTTGGCAAGGAAGCTGCAGGACACCAAGCAAACACAGCTGGCAGCACTGGCCAGCTCTGAGTGTGGCTGCAGGGGCCATGCTGTGAGGCTCTGCCAGGTGCACATGTTTTCACACAAGCAGAGTGCCGACCAACTCCTTCTTGAAAATGGAAGTATCTGAAAGTGGAAACAGGGAGCATGGCTTGTTTTGCACACTTGGGTTCCTCAACAGAACTAAAAAGTCATCAGTACTTCAAATTTAAAAAAATAAATTATCCTAATACAAAAAACAAAAACACCTCTTTAGGTGCTGGCTCCAGACGTTTCCTGTCACAAAGCACAATCCTGAAACCAGGCCTTGCACCATCATGGTCTCTCGGCATTCTGCCCTTTACCAACCACATCAGCTCAGCACACAGGCAAGAGGGTGGAGTGGACCTCTCTGTCCTTCTAAAGAGCTCCGCAAATGGCACAGTGCTCAGCAAGCACCAAGCACACCTAGTCAACGGTCTCGGCAGGCTCACACCCAGGAGAGGAGATGGGGACATCAAGAAATATGTGACTTAAGTCAAAATCTCATGTTTTAGTGACCGAGTCAGCAACCACGAAGTTAAAGTTTGCCATGTGACCTCCCATGACTGACTCTGGAATAAATACCTGGGTGACCAGGGCTCAGTATTCTTTAAAGCAGGTAGGATCTAGAGGACTAGAATCTGAGAGTAGATAAAAGGAAGCAAGAACGCTGTAAAAGCTGTGAAAGAAAAAAGCAGCAAGCAGCCACCTATGCAGTCCAGCATGTGAGCACAAGAAGAGATCAGAGAGTCTTCACCCCACACCCTCCTCACTTTCTCTTGGGGAAACTGAAGCCCACAGAGCTTAAGTATCTTGTCTAGCAGTGGGACCTTCCTCCACTCTTGAACTCTTGAACATCAATGACAAGTCAGAGCAATACCAATATATTCAGCCCCACTTTCCTAATGCATTCAACTCACTGACAATCCTAAAAGTACTCCTTCCATATTCACTTTCTGAGGATCAAAGATGATTCAAAAAGCAGAAAGGCACCAGTGAAAATGGAGCCCCATCAGCTTCCAAAACCAAAACCAAACCCACTGCTGTTGAGTTGATTCTGACTTGCAGTGACCCTATAGGACAGAGAACTGCCCCATAGGAGTTCCAAGGCGGTAAATCTTTATGGAAGCAGGCTGCCACATCTTTCTCCCACGGACGGGCTGGTGGGTTCACACCACCAACCTTTTGTTTAGCAGCCAAGCACTTTAACCACTGCACTACCAGGGCTCCTTCCCATCAGCTTCGGAGTAGATAACCCTCTACACCTGAGATCTAAATTTAAAAAGAGAATAAGAAAGCAAATGTCCTGGATTTATGGTGTTGCCCCGATATAGCATACCCCCGAGAGAAGAGACTAGGATTTAAATATGTGCTTGTTTGCTTTCCTGCTTTGCCTAATACTGAAAATATAGACAAATCAATTTGGGACCCCAAAACTATCTTATTAAAGATAAGTTCCTGATATGGTCTCATCTTTCAGAGGTTGATATCACAGAAAGCAGGAACCAGGAACACTCTGGAATCCTCGAAAAGGGATTTAACAAGTCCACGATTAACTTGGACGATGTGACCCACCGCCATGGATATGCTTGTTGCCATGGAGTACAGTGACGATCTGGCCATTAGCCGGCCACCCAAGGTGCCTGAAGTGAATAATTTAGTGAATTGGGGGAAGAGAGTTTAAGCTAACCCCCAAGGCCACAGGGAGGTATTAGGTAGTTACTCGCAAAGTGTTAAGTGTGTGGGCCTCGGTATGTTCTAAGTATTCAAGACAGGGGGTACTGTGGGCTTGGTATGTCCAAGTTCTGAACTTGAAGTTGCAATCAGAAAGGCATCTTCCTCTTTATATCCTTGGCAAGTTAATAATTCACTCCTCTAAAGCCATAAAAGTAGTTTGCTTGCAGTACTAGAAGGGGCTGCGGTGAACAGTGGGGAGGCGTCAGAAACAAATGATTTATATAAAAATTCTCCATTGTCCCAACGTCTGAAGGAGAATGTCCTGTGGCCAGAATCACACTGGAGACAATTAGACCCAGAGACAATTTGAAATGTGATCTCATTCCTCAACACGAGCCCAAGTTTTTGGCAACTTAAAACTCTGTCTGGAGAATGTGTATCTCTCTCCTCACATCCTCTCGCGTGATATGGGCAGTGACTAACTGAGAGGTTATTTACCCAATATTGGGCACCCAGGGTAGGAAAGAGAAGTCTGACCCACCTCCACACTTTGCAGAGAGGTGGCACGACAGAGCTGGCTGCTCAGGTTAGCCCGTGCTTGCCGGTCTGCTGAGTGTCTGGCCTCAGTCTCCCACGTGTATGGCTCAGGCCGGGTCCGACGACCATACCACTTGGAGTTGTTCACATACTTTGGCAGGACAGTCTGTGAGACAGCTAAAAAAGAAAATGGGGAACTTGATAGGGAATCCCTTAAATCAGCCCTCTGAGTCACAAAGGCCAACACAGATTTGGATGCACAGTACCCTCTCGTGGATGCATGCTGTCACACAACAGAAAATGTGGAGAAGAGAAGGAGAAACTGCTCCTCTCAGTTACCTCTAATCTGGGGTGGGGGGCTGAGAACGCTGGTGAGAAAGGGCCATTCATTTCAGCTCTGTGCACTGCCTGAAGTTTTCCAAGCCTATTTTGCTTTTGTTTATATTAAAAGACTAAGACAAAATGTAGCTTTTTACGCAAAGAGAAAGCCCTCCAATACTCTCACAGTATACGGCTTTAGAGACTGGAGATCATCTTCCACGCCCACATGTCCCAGGATCACACCTCAAACAACGAAGAAAGAGTGGCGGGTACGAACTGTGGGTGTGGGCGTGGGGCCAAGACACAGCCAGGCAGGTGCCTTCAAAGCTCAGCAGCATGTCTGGCAAGTCTGGGGCTAAGACAGGCCCTTAACAGTCCCTCTCCACTTTATTCTGTCCACCTTACTTCTCCACATCTGCACAGAGTAGCTGGGACCTCTCTGCCAGAGAAGAAACTGATGCCGATCCAATGCCAAATTCTCACAAAAGTGGAAAGTGAGGAGGGCAGGAAAGAGAGACTGGGGACGGGGTGGCACACACCCAGCCCTCACAGGGAGGGAACAACCAGAACGGAACCAATTTGAGAGAAGGTGGCAGGGAATCCAATGAGATAGGACCAGGACAGAAAACCAGAGGAACATTTCACTGCAGATGTGCCTTATGTCTTGCCCCAACAAAAGTTATGCTCCCTAAGGACACCTCACCTATTTCCACCTTGGGGTCACTCAGAGGAGGCAGCTGATTGAAGTCAGCCAACTAGGAGAACAGTGATACCATGACAGAGACAGAAAAATGGGACTAGAGACAAGATTTCGGGAGGAAGGTGCTGAGTTCTACTTCAGATGTGTGAGTGTGGAGTGCTAGTGTGACATTTAAGGCATTTGACACTGTGTGGGGTGAGATATAACCTATCACCCCACAGGAGACTTTTGGAAGTACCACGGTGTTATTAATAATCATGCTGGGATGACAGGCATCAACAGGGAACGGCCAGGCAAACTCTAAGGACATGGGACTAGAACTCCGAACAGGAGAAAAACATTTCAAAGTCTGCAGAAGCCTTGAAGGTGAGATAGGCACCCGTGAGGAGCTGCCAAAAGGGTGAGTAAGAGAACAGGTCTGGCTCCCCTAGAAAGGGTGCAATCTGGGTACGCGTGGGTGGGGAAGCATCTTTCTCTCTCCTATTCACTTGAGAGGAGGCCCTGGGTGGTGCAAATTGTTTATGCCCTCGGTTGCTTATCAAAAGGTTGGCGGTTCAAGTCCACTCAGAGGTGCCTCAGAAGAAAGGCCTGGTGACTACTGATAAAAAAAAGCCACTAAAAACCCTATGGAGCCCAGTTCTACTGTGACACGCCCGGGGTCACCATGAGTTAGAATCTACTTGACAGCAACTGGTTTATTCACTTGAGGAAGCACCTCAGGGTGGTGTAGGAAGAGGGACATTCTTGTTAGGTAGGAAGTAGGAAACCAGGTGGCAGAAAACGCAGAGGTTAATTCTGCACCCAGTCCTCAAATCATCACACCCACCACAGAGACAGACCCTGGGGCTCCACTCAGTAGCCTGCTACGCCTGGAGCCCAGTATGTGGCGGAGCCAACAGCCTGTCTGTTGCCCAGGTCTCTCCCTTCAACTTCCCTCCTCAGTTTACCCTAGCCTGTTAAAACGCACACTCCCACCCTTGATGCTGGCCTCACAATACCATTTCTTCATAGTTGCTGCCAGTCAGAACTTTCCTGCCCAGAGAAAGGGCCATTCACGTCAACTCAAATTAAACACGTGCTTTTTTCTTATTTCCCAATATTCTCATAAGAACAGCCCAGAAGCATATCACTTCCATCCAACAGAGAAAAATATCACTACAGAAAAGAGTGTTCATGTGTAGGCAGGAAGAAACAAGAGTGGCAGGTGAGTGAGCAAGGTACAAATGAATGGGGAAGCTTCCTAGTATGCAACTCATGAGGCCCACATACTCTCAAGGTTGGAAGCACCATGAGCCACCAGACTGAGTGTCTTTTCGAGTGTGAGCAGGTACCTGTCCCCCATGCCACACACCCCAGAGGGCACTCAGAGCACAGGTAATGGTGCCTCTGACAGCAGGACACCTGGTTTGGTTTCTTAGTGAGTGTATTTACACCCTCTCCTCACTTACCGACACAGTTAGGTTCCAAAGACCAGGTTGTCGCGCAAAATGGGCATTATGTGAAAACGGAGTGTCGTGGATTGAATTGTTTCCCCCAAAACGTCTGTCAACTTGCCTAGGCTGTGATTCCCAGTATTGTGTGATCATCCAACATTTTGTCATCTGAGGTGATTTTCCTATGTGTTGTAAATCCTACTTCTATGATATTAATCAGCAGGATTAGAGGCAGTTATGTTAAAGAGGCTGGAGTCAATCTACACGATTAGGTTTTACCTTAAATCAATCTCTTCTGAGATATAAAAGAGAGAAGGAGCAGAGAGACATTGGGGACCTCATACCACCAAGAAAGCAGCACTGGGAGCAGAGCACATCCTTTGGACCTGGGGTCCCTGTGCCTGAAAAGCTCCTAGACCAGGGGAAGACTGATGACAAGGACCTTCCTCCAGAGCCAACAGAGAGAGAAAGCTTTCCCCTGGAGCTGACACCCTGAATTTGGACTTCCAGCCTACTAGGCTGTGAGAGAATAAACTTAAAGCCATTCACTTGTGGTATTTCTGATACAGCAGCACCAGACATGCAGTGTCTGTGTCTTTCATTTCAAACAGTTATACAGATCCAAACTGTCACTAGGACAGCAGTCACCCAATAACCCCAAGAGGTGGAAAATGTAAGTGGGCGCTCTGTGTCCCACTGGCCATGTTGATGTGCAAAATAGTTGGATAGTAGATTTTTTTACTATTGTCATAAATGCGAAATGCCAGATTTCGAGACAGTTGATAAGTAAAGCAGTATATTTATAGGAAAAGACTAAGCAAGGGTAAAAACTAAAATATATTTACATTCTATGTTTAATAATGGCCTTTAATGAAAGGAATAAAATGGCAAAGAATCAGGGTAGTTCTTCAAAATTCAGGGCATCTGGTCACACAATGAAAGTAATCCCTGGAGTATCAAAAGGATGTTTTTCTGAGCCTGGGGGTAAATGGTGGGAAGGATTAGCAATCAGATTAGAAATCAGGAGGAGCAGAACTCCACTGATGGAACAGAGGAGGCGAGACGAGGCCCTGAAGCAGCATGGAAGGCAGGGACACAAGGGAGGAGGAATGAAAGCTGAGTGGGCAAAGGGACAGGTGGCTCAGCAAGACAGGACAAAATGAGCCACAAGTTGAGAAGCAGAAAGGAACGGTGTCCTTTTTAAATAAAGCAATGCTATTGCTGTTGTTAGGTGCTGTCAAGTCAGCTCCAACTCATGGCAACCCAACATAAAACAGTACAAAGCCTTGCCCAGTCCTGTGCGATCTTCAGGATCGGTGGTATGCTCGAGTCCATTGTTGTGGCCACTGTGTATCTGGAGTGCCTTCCATCCAAGGGGGCTCATATTCCAGCACTATATTGGACAATATTCTGTTGTGATCCATAGGGCTTCTGTTGGCTAATTTTCTGAAGTAGATCACTGGGCCTTTCCTTCTAATCCATCTTAGTCTGGAAGCTCTGCTGAAACCTGTCCACCATGGGTGGCCCTGATGGTATTTGAAATACCAGTGGGATAGCCTCCAGCATCACAGCAACACCACAGTATAACAAACTGACAGACAGGTTATAGTTTAAAGAAACAGCCTGGGTTTACCAGACTTAGTAAATCCCAGTGGCTGTAAGACCACCAGTACTGGGAATCACAGCCAAGTCAAATCAAGTATTGAATCTGTACCGTTTTGGATGGCTATTTGGAGATGGACACAGGGAAGAGTCCCATCCACCAGCACAAGGGGTGGTGTTTCAGGCAGGGCATATGAACCTTTTAAGTAAAGGAAGCTTTGAACTTCTATTCCGAAAGAAAAGAAAAAAACCAAACAACTGGAATCAATAAGCAAAAGCACAAATCCAAAATAGCTTCTTGTTTTTTTTTTGAGGAACTGAGAACATGTCCCAAAGATCAGTACTGTCTTAAGCTAGAAGTACCATACACCCGGCGGAGGACTTCCGTGTGCTCTAGCACGGAGAGGAGAACGTAAGCTGTCAGTGACACTAGGCAGTCGTCATTTTAAAGCACTTTCATGTCCATGGTCACACAATCATATTTCAAAATTCTGTGAGTTAGAAGAGGCAAGTACCTTCTTTGCAACTTAAGGGTTAAGTGTGACAGGAAGCAATTAATGCCTCACCCAGGGCCACTCATACCTCAGGCCTTCCCCTACCACCCCACAGAGCTTTTCACTATAGCCAGGGATCTTTGCAACCAACAAGAGGAGGTGGGAAAAGCCAGTGTGAGCATCCACTGAAGAACAGGGTCCTAGCAACCATGCCTGTACAAGAGGCCAGGGCTGAAAGCTGGGAAACCTGGACCCAAACCTTGGCCACATGCACTAGTTGTGGGATCTTGGAAAAATCCCTTCACACCTCTAGGCCTCAGTTTTCTTTGCTGAATAGCATTTATAATAATGCTTCAAGATTTTAGGAGGGTTAAATGGAATACATATAAGATGTATGTAAAGCTCAATGCCTGGCACACAGAAGACACTCTTTGAGTTCTCTCCTTTTTTCTTTCCTCTTCCCCAGGCCCATCCCAATACTGCCATCCCATAGTCAATATTTCCTCTCAGCCTAGCCTCTTCCTGACTCTGCCCTGTGCTAATCAATACCATCTCCTCTATGTTTACACACATCTGTCCCCATTCACAAGGGAACGTACCCACAGCTGTTGCATCCATCCTCATCAGATATGCCCCGCTCGTGGTTACCAAGCATGTCAGGTGATTGACAATGAAGCAGTCACAACCTACGAGCACTTCAGTCATCAACTTCCAACTCTCATCCCACACAATCTATACACCCCTGACCTGACACTCCTGGCACTTGCTGCTCCCTTCAAAACTCTTCCATTGAGTCTGCTGCTATTCTCCCTCCATCTCCTGACCTGAACCAGAGCCCAGTGGCTTTCTCCATTCCTCAGGATGGTTCCTGCCTTGAGAACAGCACTTCTACTTATAAAGGTTATCTTTATCCCACTAGCCCCATTACTGTGACAAGATTCTCATAAATCATGTTAGCACAGTACAGCATCGTCTGAGACAAAACATACACTTAAGTCTGCCCATGGCCCGGTGGCAATCTTACCTGCTTTGCCAACCTCAGAGGGCTATGACAAGAACAGTTTATATCTGCAATGCACTTTTAATTCTTAAAATCTCCAATTCCCCTATATTCATTTGCTCATTTTATCTTGTCAATAACCCTATGATGTAGGTATAACCCATATTATTATTTGACACTATTTTACAAATAAGGAAATGAAAGAAGAAAAGAATCCAAGACCATATGGCTTGGTAGTGATAAAAAAGTGGGGTTTACAATTTAGTTTTCATAATTGCTACATTCTTCAATTAGAATGTTATATTCCAAACAGTAACAAATAAAAAATGAAAAGAAACTAAAGTCAACAGGAAATCTGCTTACCTTGTTCCGAAGAGCTTTCTTCATCAGAGGGGCCGTCACTGGGGTATGACGACAACACCCTCACAAAGCCTTCCTGAAATGCCTGGAAGTTCACCTGAGCGGATTTAAGTAGAGGTCAACGTCACTTTCAAGGGCCCACACATTTAATACTTAGCCTTTTAACTTTTTCACAGATGGAAACATTGTATTGTTATCTTTTTCTCTGAGAATATTCATTTCATTTTTTCAAATATTTATTAAGATTTTTGTAAAATAGAAGAGTATAATAATGAAAGAGTGAATCATAATCCCTCCCGCCACCAAATATATACTATTAACAATTTTTAAAAAGTAAATTAAACATAATTAGAAAACAAACAGTGCAGAAAAGAGTGATCTGATGACCATAAAGCAATGTATTGAAAGAAAACACCATGCCATTATCCCGAGAAACAGAACATTGCAAGTACCTCAGAAGGGCCCTGCCATATTTCCCTCCCTGATTAAATCCCCTAGTTACTACTCTAACTTTTATGATAATAATTTCCTTGCTTTTCTATACTTCATTTGTATGCATCCCTAAACAATATGGTTTAGTTTTATCTTTTTTTTTGAATTTGACCTAAATGGAATCATATGTATATATTCTTTTATGTTTGCTTCTTTGGCTCTGTACTGTTGTTGTTGTTAGGTGCCATTGAGTCAGTTCTGACTCATAGCAACCCTGAGTACAACAGAAGGTAACACTACCCAGTCTTGCGCCATGCCCACAATCATTGTTATGCTTGAGCCCATTGTTGCAGCCACTGTGTCAATCCATCTCATTGAGGGTCTTCCTTTTTCGCTGACCCTGTACTTTATCAAGCATGATGTCCTTCTCCAGGGACTGGTCCCTCCTAATAACATGTCCAAAGTATGTAAGACGTAGTCTCACCAATCCTTGTCTCTGAGGAGCATTCTGGTCGTACTTCCTCCAGGACAGATTTGTTCATTCTTTTGGCAGTCCATGGTATATTCAATATTCTTCACCAATACCACAATTCAAAGGCTTCGATTCTTCTTAGGTCTTCCTTATTCATTGTCCAGCTTTCGCATGTATATGAGGCGACTGAAAATACCATGGATGGGTCAGGTGCACCTTAGTCTTCAAGGTGACATCTTTGCTTTTCAACACTTTAAAGAAGTCTTCTGCAGCAGATTTGTCCAATGCAATGCGTCTTTTGATTTCTATACTGCTGCTTCCAAGGGTGTTGACTGTGGATCCAAGTAAAACGAAACCCTTGAGAATCTTTTCTCCCTTTATCATGATGTCACTTATTGGTCCAGTTGTGAGGATTTTTGCTTTCTTTAGGTTGAAGTGAAATCCATACTGAAGGCTATGGTCTTTGATCTTCATCAGTAAGTGCTTCAAGTCCTTTTCACTTTCAGCAAGCAAGGGTGTATCACCTGCATAACACAGGTTGTTAATGAGTCTTCCTCCAATCCTGATACCCTGTTCTTCTTCATATAGTCCAGCTTCTCGGATTATTTGCTCAGGATACAGATTGAATAGGTATGGTGAAAGGATACAACCCTGACACATAACTTCCCTGACTTTAAACCATGCAGCATTCCCTTGTTTCTGTCTGAATAACTGCCTCTTGATCTATGTACAGGTTCCTCACGAGCACAAGTGAGTGTTCTGGAATTCCCATTCCTCGCAATGTTATCCATAATTTGTTATGATCCACACAGTTGAATGCCTTTGCATAGTCAATAAATATTACTTCTGTAAAATCCACCTAAATTGCTCTACATAAGTATAATTCATTCATTTTCTTTGCTGTATAAGATTTCATTGTGTAACTGTACAACAATATATTAATTCAATCATCTGCTGACAGACATTTAAAATGCTTCTGGGTTTTTGCTACTAAAACAATTTTGCTTTGAACATTGTTGCACGTGTATCCTTAAGGTGTTTCTCCAGACTATATACCTAAGAATCTAATTGCTGGGGCACAGACTAAGCATTTGTATCCTCTTGGTGAACTGAACCATTTATCATTATGAAATCATGACTTTCTTTACTCCAGTAATTGTTTTTACTTCAAAGCTCATTTTCTCTTTTATCTAAAAGCTACACCACCCCTGAACACCCTGCTAACTCAGAACTGAAGCCACTCCTGAAGTCCACCTTTCAATCAAAGATTAGACAGACCTATAAAACAAACAATAACACACGTGAGGAATGTGCTTCTTAGTTCAATCAAGCAGACAAGACCAAATGGGCAACATCTGCTCAAAAGCAAAGATGAAGGCAGGAAGGGACAGGCAAACTGGACAAATGGACATAAGGAACCGGGGGTATAAAGGGAAAGGAGGAGAGTGCTGACACATTGTGGGCATTGCAACCAATGTCACAAAACAGTTTATGTATAAGTTTTTGAATGAGAAACTAATTTGTGCTGTGAACTTTCACCTAGAGCACAATAAAAATAAAAAAGAGCAGATTAGACACAGAGGTAAGCACAAATGGGGGAAGACAGATACCACATGAAGATCACCGAAGAACTGAGGAATGCCAGGAGACAAGGATCTTTCCCCAGAGCCAACAGAGAGCCTTCCCCTAGAGCTGGTGTCCCGAATTTGGACTCCTAGCTTCCCGAATTGTGAGAAAGTAAATTTCTGTTCTTTAAAGCCACCCACTAGTGGTATTGCTGTTACAGCAGCACTAGGAAACTAAGACAGGGTCTTTGCAAATGTAATTAGTTATGTTAACATTAGGTCATATTAGAGTAGTGTGGTCTCTAATCCAGTATGACTAGTGTCCTTATAAAAAGGGAAGAGATGCAGAGACAGATACAGAGGGAGATGGTCATGTGACGATGGAGGCATAGATTGGAATGATGCTGCCACAAGCCAAGGATCACCTGGGGCTGCCAGAAACTGGGGGAGAAAAGAAAGGATCCTCCCCTAGAGCCTTCAGAGAGAGCCTGGCCCTGCTGACACCCCTAATTTACACTTCCGGCCTCCAGAACTGTGAGACAATAAACTTCTGTTGCTTAAAAAAAGAAAAACCTACACCAACTTTCTTTTCATTAGAATTTACATGATATATTTTACCAAACTTTTCAACCTTATGTTTTAGATGTGTCTATTATGAACAGTACATAATTGGATTTTTTTCCAATCCTGACAATCTTTGTCTCTGAACTTTAAACATTTAGTCTACTTACATTTAATGTAATTATGGATATATTTGGATTTAAATCTATTATATTTTGTGCTTTCTATTTGACCAGCTTATTTTCTTTCCTACCTTTAGGTTTACTGATTATTTTAAATTTTTTCATTTTTCCTTTTATTAATTTAGAATTTATACAGTCTATTTCCATTCTTTAACTGTTAACTAGAAATTAACAACATGAATCTTTAGTGTATCAAAGTTTACTATTAGCAATACATTTACCCTCTTTCAGGGCAATACAAAGTCTGCAACAATTTACCTCCATTTACCACACTCTTGACCTTAATGCCTCTGTTATCATATATTTTAAATTTTATATATTTTAAACCATTACCAGATACTGTCTTATACAGTCAATGTTCATTTGGTTTTCATTTCTTATATTTCTGATTTCAATCTGGGATAATTTTACTTCTATTTAAAGTACACTCTTTAGAATTTCCCTTCTCTTGAGTATCCTGGTGCTAAACTCTTTTAGCTTGTCTGTTTATTTTACGTTTATTTGTGATAATTTGTGTGGAATGGAATTCAGAGTGGCAGTTATTTTCTTCCAGTCCAACTGAAGATATTCCACTGTCTTCTGGCTGTCACTGTTGTATCTGAGATGCCAGCTGTCAAACTAACTATGGCTCATTTGCAAGATATGTTTTTTCCTTTGGCTACTTTTTTTTTTTTTATGAAGGTTTACAGAGCAAATTAGTTTCTCATTAAACAATTAATACACATATTATTTTGTGACATTGGTTGTCAACCCCACTACATGTCAACGCTCTCCCCTTCTTGAACTTGGGTTCCTCATTACCAGCTTTTCTGTACCCTCCTGCCTTCTCATCCTTGTCCCTGGGCTGGTGTGCTCATTTAGTATCGTTTTGTTTTATGGGTTGTCTAATCTTTGGCTGAGGGGTGAACCTCAAAAGTGACTTCAGTACTGAGTTAAAAGTGTGTCCAGAGACTATATTCTCAAGGTTTCTCCAGTCTCTGTCAGACTAGTAAGTCTGGTCTTTTTTTGTGAATTAGAATTTTGTTCTACATTTTTCTCCAGCTATGTCCGGGACCCTCTATCGTGATCCCTGTCGGAGCAGTTGGTAGTGGTAGCTTGGCACCATCTAGTCATGCTGGACTCAGTCTGGTGGAACCTGTGGTAGTTGTGGTCCATTTCTTTTCTTTTCTTTTTTTTTAATTATTAAACTTTTCATTTTGAGATACAGACTCACATGCAGTTAAAAGAAAATACAGAACATGTGTACCTAATCTCTCGCTGCTTTTAAGATGTTCTATCTTTGTTTTTCTGCTGTTTCACAATACTATAGCCAAAAGTAGATTTTTTATATATACTGCTTGAAACCCCATGGATATTTGGAATTCCAAGAATAATGTCTCATCTGTTCTGAAATAATTTCTGCTACTATCTATCCACATAATGCCTCTTCCCCACTCTTTTCCTCCTGAATGGATGTTGAACCTTCTCACTTTTTCTGTACTTTCACTTCTTTTTATATCTTCATGCTGCAATCTGGGTGATTCCTGTTAATGAAAACTCTCTTCAGCTGTGACTAATCTGCTGATAAACACTTCCATTTAATTTTTAATTTTGGTCATCATACTTTTTGCTTCTGCAAGTTTTATCTGATTCAGGATTAACTTGGAAGTAACAGGAATAACTCAGGATACAGGTATCCAATCAGGACAGCTTCCTCTTGGCTGCTGCCACCAGGCCTGCTTGTGCCTGGCCTCTGCCCTGTTCAGACAAGTGTTACAGCTTTTTACCTCCACCAACAAGTGCCCAGAGGCACCCTACTCTGCCAGCAAGCCTCCTGCCTGAAGGACCTCAACTCTCTCTTTCCGTGGGTTGGCAATACTCTTTAGCTCCACTGACAAATGCCCAAGGCACCCTACTCTGCCAGCAAGCCTCCTGTCCTGAAGGTGCTCAGCTCTCTTGCTCTGTGGGTCGGCAAGCCCACTGTAGCTGCCTCACTCTGTGGGCCAGAAATCCCACCATGCTGTCTCACACCAGTCTCCAGGTTCTGCTGCTGCTACTCCAATTTTACAGCCCTCTCTGTCTTCTCAGTGTAGGAGGTTCTCAGCGCAGGGACCCCAGGTCCAAAGGACATGCTCTGCTTCAGGCTTTTCTTCTTGATGATAGTGAGGTTCCCCTCAACCCCCGTGGGATGTGTGCTTATATAGGCAAGTGGCTCAATCCTATTGGTAGGATTTTACGTACCCTATTAGCACAATAACTGACCAATCCCCTCTCAGGACTAAACTGGCCAATCCCCTTGCAGCTGGCTCCAACTATTTGCATACTAACTGACATTTTCTGCTGGCAGGGACTAGCTTTTTCCATGGGTAAAAGTAACAAGCTTCTCCAAAGGACTAGGGCAACTGTACCAAGGACAACTGTAACAACTCCTCAGGTCCCAGGAGGAAAATATTCCAAGCTGTTTTTTTTTCTCTCTTTTTCACAGAACCAAGGCAAAAGGCCATGTAAAGAAACTTATTTCACCATAGAACCTTAGGAGGCAGTGAGTTTATGTTAATGAAGGAGGAACAACTCAGAAAAGGAGGGTGAGAATGGTTGCACAACTTGAAGAATGTAACCACTGTCATTGAGCTATACATGTAGAAATAGTTCAATTGTTATTATGTTTTGTTGTATATATTCTCAACAACAACAAAATAAATTAAAAAAAAGAACTCCTACAAATCAACAACAACAAAAAATAAACAACCCAATTAAAGAATGGGTAAAGGACTTGAACTGACATTTCTCCAAAGAAGTTGTACAAATGGCCAATAAGCACATAAAAAGGTGCTCAATGTCATTATCTGTAGGAAAACACAAATCAAAGCCACAATGAGATGTCACATCATACCCACTAGGATGGCTATAATAAACAAAACAAAAAATAACAAGTGTTGACGAGGACATGGAGAAATTGGAACCTGCAATCATTTCTGGTGCAGAAGCAAAATGGTACAACCACTGTCGTTGATAATAATTTTCAGCTGACTCCTTTCTATCCATCAAACAGTGGAATCTAATGACCAAGCTGGTGACATTTCAGTCCGATATCATTTAAAAAAAAATTTATTTTGGTAAAATATATACCACAAAAATGTGCCATTTTAACCATTTTTAAGTTTACAACTCAGTGACATTACTTTCATCCGCCATGTTTGCAAATACACACATACACACACACACACATCTGTGATTAAATCAAGAAAAATTACCATTTTCTTTATAAATCTATTTATTCAGCAAGCATTTTTTTGAGCACTTATTATGTGCTAGGCAACATTAAGATGCTAGAGATACGAAGATGGAAGAAACACAGTTTCTACCTTCATGTGAAATGAAATGTACGCAAGGATATCCATTGTAGCACTGTATGAAACAGAAGATTGGAGATAACTTTTCCAATGTGGGACTGGTTAAATGAATTCTATTAGATTCTATGATGAAATCTCATACAGATGTAAAATAAAGAATGAAGAATCTTCATACATTTCAATAACGGCAAGTTAGCAAAATTGGTGGTTCTAGAGAAACAAAATCTTAAGGATGGGTTTTTGAAACTGGCTTTGGGGTTTCTGGAATTGGTTCACAAATCCGGTAATTTAAAGGCACCAATGACTCTATTTCCAATAGTATATAGTGCACTGATAGTACGTGACACAATGTGGCAACAGAGATATGCAAAATATCACCATCGGACACTCTTTAATCAAATACTTATGAGAGACAAGGTTCTGGATGTTCATGTATTTGATACCTTAGAATATTTTTGTCAAACTGATGAGTATAATGATATTGCCTGGTTGCTCCTACTTTTGCTAGACAAAGTGGTGAAAGAAAAGGATTAATTCAGGGCTGAAGATTCCCAACTCATGCTCCGGATAAATAACCTGAAAGTTGCTATGTGTGTCCTGAAAGAAAATCTTATTCCTGTAGCCACATATTTAAAATTTCTGAAAACCAAACCCAGAGTCTCATCTATTGAGTGGCTAAATTACAATGTCAACTGACTTTCCAACCTTGCAAGCTGTATGATGTTAAATTGAGGGCACTGATCGGGAAAAAATGGGATCCCAAAAATTGGAATGGGGACATATGGGTAGATACTGATGAAGTGGGAAGAAAATGAGCCCCTAAATTCTGCTGACTCTTCTTTGCCAAAAGCGGCTGCCCTTCCAGCCCCACCTGAGGAGATTATCCAGCTTCGCCTGAGGAATCCTTAATAGACTCCCAAGGCAGATCCCTTGAAAAACAGTACTGAGTCTCTTCAGGACCCACCTCCACCAACCACTTTTGTGCCTATGACCTATAAATAGACTCAAATCCCAGAAGGTTCCCAAAGGTGAGGTAAAAAGGGTTACTTATGAGGAGGTGCACTACACTCCAGAAAAACTGCTAAGGTTTGTAATCAGACAGAAATCTGGGGAATATGTGTGAGGACGGATATTAAGCATGTGGGATAATTGTGGAAGGAACATAAAGTTGGATCATTTTTAATTTACTGAAATAGACTAAGTAGAGATTCTGCATACAATGTTTCAGCTCAAGGGTTTAGAAAAGGATCTAACAGTTTGTTTAGTTGACTGAAACATGGACCAAAAGGTGGTTTACCCTAAATGAAGTTGAAATGTCAGAACTGCCTTAGTATACTGTAGAAGAAGGCACCGAAAGGCTATGGGAAATTGGAAAGTAAGAGTGCGTTTATTATGTAAGACTCACGCATCCATTCTGGGAGTGCTGAGAGGACACACCTTTCACCACAACTGTGAGGAATAAATTTTTGAGGGCTGCTCCAGCATGCTTGAAGGGCACTGTGATTCCTCTTCTGTGTATCTAATATATTACAATGGAAACTGTCACCACTGAATTGGGAAACCTACATGCAATAGGGGTGACTGAATCCCAGGGTGGCAAAAAACAAGTGGCAGCACTTAATAACAAATGACAAGGCTGGCATAGCAACCAGAGCAGACAGCAGAGTCAAAGCAGAAACCAGAATAATCTGACTTGCATAGACCTATGGTGTTGGCTAATTAGCCATGGCACCCCTAGGACTGAAATAGATAAGAAGTCTACTAAATATTCACTTTATCTGTATTTGCAGAAGAGTTCTAAGTCAAGTGAACAAAAGTCTGAATTCAACCAAAACAGAGTTACAGCCCTTCAATCAATTCTAAGAATTAAGCCAGTTTACTGACCCACAACTCCTTGAAGGGGAGGTTGGGTCACCTTGAAGAATCTCACTACACTGCCAAAAATTTACAGTTAATTTTTCTCCCAACCTTCCTATGGTCTTGACTGTTCGTTGTGTAAAAGAAAATAATCAGACTTTTCAGGAATTCCTGGACACTGGTTCTGAACTGACATTAATCACAAGAGACTCAAAACATCATTGTGGCCAAACAGTCAGAGCAGGGACATATGGAGATTGGGTTATCAATGGAGTCTTAGCTCAGGTCTGTCTTACAGTGGTTCTCCAACCTCATCCTGCAGTGATTTCCCCAGTTCCAGAATGCATAACTGGAAGAGACATACCCAGTAACTGGTAGAATCTCCACAATGGATCCCTGACATGTGGAGTAAGGTTTATTATAGTAGGAAAAGCCAAGTGGAAGCCATTAGAACTGCCCCTAAGAAAACAGCAAACCAAAAGAAATACTGCATTCCTAGAGGGATTGCAGAGATTAGTGCCACCACCAAGGACTTGAAGGATGCAAAGGCAGTGATTCTCACCACAACCTCATTCAACTCACTTATCTGGCCTGTGCAGAAAACAGATGGATCTTGGAGAATCACAATGGATCATCGTAAACTTCATCAGGTGGTGACTCCAATTGCAACTGCTGTTCCAGATGTGGTTTTATCACTACTAGAGTAAATTAATACATCCCTATTGATTTGGCAAACTGACTCAATGGCATGTGTCTTAGGCTGACTTCTCTAGAGAAGCAAAACCAGCAACATGTATAAATATATATATAGAGAGATTTATATCAAGGAAACAGCTCACGCAACTGTAGAGGCTAGAACGTCCCAAGTCCATGGATCAAGGTGGTAGAGGCCTCTCCCATGTCACGCAGCTGCAGAAGCTGGCAAGCCCAAGATCGGCAGGTCAGAGAGCAGGGCTCCTGCTCACAGGCTGTGAAGGTTGATGAATTCCGAGATCAGCAGGGAAGACCACAAGGTTTCTCCTGATTCATGTAGCTGCAGGGGCTGGCGAACCCAAGATTGGCAGGTCAGAGAGCAGGGCTCTGGTCACAGGCTGTGAAGATCGACGAATCCTAAATTCAGCAGATAAGCTAACATTCCCAAGAACCAGAGATGAGACGACAGGAGGCAGCCGCAGGATCCAAAGAGAGCAAAAAGCCAGAACATCTGCTTATATTCAGATGTGGGCCACACCCGCAAGGATACTCCCTTTCATGTGATTGGCTACTCACAGTATATTCAATCATGGGAGTGATCACATTAAATCACTGAGAATCATGGCCCAGCCAGGTTGACACACAATCTTAACCATCACAGTCCACCCCTTGTCAACTTGGCACATGTACACAGCTCCTTAAACCGCACATAATCTCTGCATAAAGATAATTAGAAACTCATACTTGGGCCCAAAATGATATAACTAACACGCATACAATTGAAAACACACTAGCTCTGTTTACAGCTTATATTTTATAAGGAGACAAAAATATTTGATGTACACATACAAAAGCAGAAATACTCATAACAATTACAGTCCCTATTTCTGCATCTGGTCACGAGGCTGTAACTGGTATTTAGAACTACCTTCTTACACCACCCATTCTGTATTCCCTTTGCCCTCAGCAAGCACCCTGGCTGGTCGCGGTTCTTTGCAGCAAGGCTTTGCTCCAAAATCCTACGGGTCTGCAGTGAGATTCACCAATAGCAGACGGCCAAAGACTCCAAACAGCATCTCTATCTGACACTGACATTTCAAGCACCATTGGATCAGCTGGATCATAGGGACCAAGTGGCAGAGCAGCTTGCACAGCAGCCTGAACCTGTTGCAGAGCCTTCTCTTATTCTGGGCCCCACACACAACTAGCAGCTTTTTGAGTCACTTGATAAATAGGCTGGAGTAGCACACCCAAATGAGGAATGTGTTGCCTCCAAAATCCAAAGAGGCCCACTAGGCATTGTGCCTTGTTTTTAGTTGTGGGAGCAGCAACATGCAATAACTTATCCTTCATTTTACAAGGAATGTCTCAACATGCCCTGCACCACTGGACCCCTAGAAATTTCCCTGAAGTGGAAGGTGCCTGAATTTTTGTGGGATTAATCTCCCACCCTCTAGCCCGCAAATGTTTTACCAATAAGCCCAGAGTCATTGACGCTTCTTCCTTACTAGGTCCAATCAGCATACTGTCATGAATGTAATGGACCAGTGTGATGTCTTGTGGAAGGGAAAGGCGATCAAGGTCCCTGCGTACTAAATTATGACACAGGGCTGGACAGTTGCTGTAGCCCTGAGGTAGGCAAGTGAAGATGTATTGTTGGCCTTGCCAGCTGAAGGCAAACTGCTTCTGGTGCTCTTTTGAAACAGGTATGGAGAAAAAGGCATTAGCCAGATCAATAGCTGCATACCAGGTACCAGGAGATGTATTAATTTGCTTAAGCAGTTTAACTACATCTGGAACAGCAGCTGCAACTGGAGTCACCACCTGGTTAAGTTTTCAATAATCTACTGTCATTCTCCAAGATCCATCTGTTTTTTGCACAGGCCAAATAGGCGAGTTGAGTGGGGATGTGGTGGGAATCACCACCCTTGCATCCTTCAAGTCCTTGATGGTGGCAGTAATCTCTGCAATCCCTCCAGGAATGCGGTAATGATTTTGGTTTACTATATTCCTAGGTAGGGGCAGTTCTAATGGCTTCCACTTGGCTTTTCCTACCATAATAGCCCTTACTCTATTTGTCAGGGATCCAAGTGGGGGTTCTGCCAGTTGCTGAGCATATCTATTCCAATTATGCATTCTGGAACTGGGGAAATCACTACAGGATGGGTTCGGGGACCCACTAGACCTACTGTGAGAAGGACATGAACCAAGACTCCATTAATAACCTGACCTCCATATGTCCCCACTCTGACTGGTGGGCCACAGTGATGTTTTCAGTCTCCTGGAATTAGTGTCAGCTGGGAGCCAGTAACCACTAATCCCCGAAAAGTCTGATTATTTCCTTTTCTGCAATGAACAGTCACTCTGGTAAAAGGCCGTAGATCCCTTTGGGGAAGGCTGGGAGAAAGATTAATAGTAAAAATTTTTGGCAGTGTATTGGAGTCCTTCCTCAAGGGGACCCAGCCTCCCTTTCATTCAAGAGGTTGTGGGTCTTTACACTCTCTCAAATCTGGGAATTGATTGAGGGACCGTGACTCTCTATTCTGGCGATTCAAGTTAGACTGCTGTTCCCTTGACCTAGAATTCATCTGTTTGTATAGATCAAGTAAATATTTAGTAGATTTCTTATCTATTTCACGCCTAGGGACACCATGACTAAGTAGCCAACACCATAAGTCCATACCAGTCAGAGTATTCTGATTATTTCTTTGACTCCTCTGTCCATTAGTGTAACCATGCCCACCCTGTCTTTGCCAACTGAGTGCAGCCACTTGGCCCCTACTGCCATGGGGTTCAGTCAGCCCCACTGCAGTTATGTGCCCCATTGTAGTTATGTGCCTTAATTCAGTTAGGGCAGCTCCCACTGTCAAACCTGACTTACATAAAATGGCAATCGCAGCAGTCTTCAAGGATGCTGGAGCTCCCTTCACAGATTTGTTCCTCACAGTTGTGGTAAAAGCTGTGTCCTCTGGGCACTCCATGTGTGGGTGTGTGGGTCTCACCTGATAAATCCACTCTAGCATGCCAATTTCCCTAAGCCTTTGGATACTTCTACAGTATACCAAGGCAGGTCTGGTACTTCAACTTGATTTAGGGTCAGCCACCTCTAATCCATGCCTCAGCAACCCCAACCAAATAAACTATTAGATCCTTTCCTGACTTCTCTAGCTGAAACACTAATGAAAAATCTGTGCTTAGTGGACCCGTATCAATAAACTCAGACTGATCCATCTTTATGTTCCTTGTGCCATTATCCCACACCTTTAATAGCCATTCCCACACATATTCTCCAGGTTTCTGTTTGTACATATTAGAAAAGTCAAGTAGTTCTTTTGGAGTGTAGCATACCTCCTCCTGGGACACACTTTGTACTTCATCTTTTGGGGCTCGCTGGGACTTAAGCCTAGTTATAGGTCTAGAAGCTACAATCAGTAGTATGGAATTGTTTTGAGAATATTCAGCATCATCTTGTAAAACATCTGCCTCAGGCGATGCCCCAGGCAATGACTCAGGCGAGGGCTCTTTAGAGGCAGCTCGACTACAGCTAATCTCATTAGACAGGAGTGGAGGCGTTAATGGTTTTTCTGGGCAGGGTGGTTTAGCAGACTAACGTGAACTAATCTCTACAGATGGGACTGGTTCTACTGGCAGGAGTGATTCAACAGAATTTATGGGCTCAGTGTCCCCAGCTTCCTGATCATCTGCCCATATGTCCCCATCCCAAGTTTCAGGATCCTATTTCTTCCCAATCAATGCCCTTACTTTAACTTCAGACACTTCTCGAGGTTTGCAATTGAGCTGGTGTTGTAATTCAGCCACTCTTACAATAAGACTCTGGGCTTGGTTTTCAGCAATTTCAGCTCTGTTACTACAAGAAATATGGCTTTCTTTCAATGCCCAAGTGGAAGGTTTGAGGTCATGTATGTGGCACTTGAGCTTTGACTCTGAAGCCCTGAGCACATCTCTTTCTTTCACCAGTTTGTCTAGAGAATGTAGGACAAACCAACCAGCTTCCTTATACTACTCATTCTGACAAAGCTGTAGAAAGATATCACACGTGTTCACCCTGAGCCTCGCCTTTCACCAATACCTGATCTACCGATGGTGATATTTTGCGTATTTGTATCGCCACCTTGCTCCATGGACTAGCTGTGACCTCTTTACTGTTAGAAGCAGAGTCATCAACATCGTTAAGACTAACCAGATCTGAGGATCAATTTAGAAAACTCATCCTTACAATTTTGTTTCTCTAGAACCACTCCCGGTACAAATGTCTTAGGCTGAGTTCTCAAGAGAAGCAAAACCAGTAACGTGTATAAATATATATATGTAGAGAGATTTATATCAAAGGAAACAGCTCACGTGACTGTAGAGGCTAGAACGTCCCAAGTCCATGGATCAGGGTAGATGCCTCCCAAGTCACAGTCACAGACGCTGGCATGCCCAACATTGGCAGGTTGGAGAGCAGGGCTCCAGCTCACAGGCTGTGAAGGTTGACGAATTCCAAGATCAGCAGGCAAGACCACAAGGTTTCTCCTGATTCACATAGCTGCAGGGGCTGGCGAACCCAAGATCGGCAGGTCAGAGAGCAGCGCTCCGCTCGTTGGCTGTGAAGATCGACGAATCCCAAGTTCAGCAGATAAGCTGACAGCTCAAGTCCCAAGAACTAGAGATGAGATGACAGGAGGCAGCCGCAGGATCGAGAGAGAGCAAAAAGCCAGAACGTATGCTTATATTCAGATGCGGCCCACACCCCCAAGGAGACTCCCTTTCATCTGATTGGCTACTCACAGTATATTCAATCATGGGAGTGATCACATTAAAACACTGAGAACCATGGCCCAGCCAAGGTGACACACTATCTTAACCATCACAGCATGCAATGACAACACTGATCTGGTAAATGCTTTTTTTTCAATTCCTGTTAGTAAAGACTACTAGAAGCAGAAGCAGTTTTCTGTCAGCTGGTAAAGCCAGCAATACACCTGCACTATTATACCTCAGGGGTATATCAATTCTCCAAAAAAACAAACAAACAAACAAACAAACAACAAAAAAAAAACCCAAACCCGTTGCCTTCAAGTCAATTCTGACTCATAGTGACCCTACAGAACAGAGTAGAACTACCCCATAGGGTTTCCAAGGAGTGGCTGGTGAACTCAAACTGCTGACCTTTTGGTTAGCAGCCAAAGCTCTTAACCACTATGCCATCAGGGCTCCAGCCCTATGTAATAATTTACTGTGCAAGGACTTTGATTGCCTTTCCCTTCCACAAGACATCACACTGGTCTATTACTGACAACATCATGACTGTCTAGTGAGCAAGAATTAGCAACTACTTAGACTTGTTGGTAAGACATCTGCATGCCAGATGGTGGAAAATAAACCAAAAAAAAAAAAAATTCTGCGCCTTGCTTCTCAGTGAAACTTTTAAGGGTCCAGTGAAATGGGGCATGTAGAGATATTCCTTAGGTGAAGGATAAATTGTTGTATTTAGCCCCTTCTACAATTAAAAAGGAGGCACAATGCCTAGTGGGCCTCCTCGGATTTTGGAGGCAATATATTCCTCATTTGGGCATGCTACTTCAGCTTATTTCCCAAGTGACCCAAAAAGCTGTTGGTATTGAATGGGGCCTAGAAGAAGAGAAGGTTGTATAACAGCTCCATACTGCTGTGCAAGGTGCTCTGCCACTTGAGCCATATGATCAGCAGATCACATGGTGCTTGAAGTGCCAATAGCAGATAGAGATGCTGCTTGAAGTTTTTGGCAGGTCCCTATTGGTGAATCACAGTACAGACCCGTAGGATTTTTGAGCAAAGCCATGCCATCCTCCAAAGATAACTACTCTCATTTTTGAGAAACAACTTTTGGCTTGGTACTCGGCCTTAGCACAGACTGAAGGCTTAACCATTGGACACCAAGTTAACATGTGACCTTAGCCACCCATCATGAACTGGGTTTGTCTGACCCACAAACTCATAAAGCTAGGTGTGCACGGCAGCACTCCATCGTCAAATGGAAGTGGTATATAAGAGATAATGCTGCAGCAGGCCCTTAAGACACAAGTTACATGAGGAAGTAGCCCAAACGCCCATGGAGACCACTCCTGCTACATTATCTTCTCTCTTTCAGCCCACACTTGTGGCCTCATGGAGAGTTTCCTACAATCTTGCCAAGAACATTAAAACTCAGGCCTGATTTACAGATTAAAAAAACCAAACCCATTGTCATTGAGTTGATTCCGACCCATAGGATCCTACAGCACAGAGTAGAACTGCCCCATAGGGTTTCCAAGGAGCAGCTGCTGGATTTGAACTGCTGACCTTTTGGTTAGCAGCAGCATTCTTAACCACTACACCTCGAGGGCCCCAGTTTACAGATAGTCCTGTGTTTTGATGCAGGTACAACTTGAAAGTGGACATGTGCAGCACTGCAAGCCCCTTTCTGGGACTTCCCTAATGGACAGGGGTGAAGTGAAATCCTCCTAGTGGGCAGAACTTCAAGCAGTGCACCTGGTTGTTCGTTTTGGAAGGAGAAATGGCACAGGTGTACACTTTTATATTGATTCATGCGCTATGGCCAATGGTTTGGCTGGATGGTCAAGGACTTAAAAGAAACATGATCAGAAAATCAGTGACAAGGAAGTCTTGGTAAGAGGTTATGTGGCTAGACTGCTAAATGAATAAAAAACGTGAAGACACTTGTGTCACAAACTGGTGGCAGATTGACTACAATGGACCACTTTCATCATGAAAGGGGAAGCGTTTTATTCTTGCTGGGATACATACTTACTCTGGATACGGATTTGCCTTCCCTGCACACAATGCTTCTGCCAAAACTAGCATTCGTGGACTTACAGGATGCCTTATTCCCAGTCATGGTATTCCACACAGCATTGCCTTGGATCAAGGAACTCACATCACAGCAAGTAAAGCACATCAATGGGCCCATGCTCACAGAATTCACTGGTCTTACCACATTCCCCATCATTCTGAAGCAGCTGGGATGATAGAAGGGTGGAATTACCTTTTAAAGACTCAATTATGGTACCAGCTAGGTGTCAATATCTTGCAGGGCTGGGTCAATGTTCCCCAGAAGGCTGTATGTGCTCTAAATCAGCATTCAATATATGGTGCTTTTTCTGCCATAACCAGGATTCAGGGGCCCAGGAATCAATGCATGGGTATGCGACTGGAACCACTCACTGTTATTCACTAGCAAAATTTTTGCTTCCTTTCCCCACCACCCTATGCTCTTCTAGTCTAGATGTTTTGGTTTCAAAGGGAGGAAGTCTTCCACCAGGAGACACAACAATGATTCCATTGAACTGGAAGTTAAGAATGCCATCAGGCCACTTTGGGCTCCTTGTGCTTCTGAATCAACAGGCAAAGCAGGGAGCTACTATATTGGATGGTGTCACTGATCCTGATTACCAAGGGGAAATTGGACTGTTATTACACGATGGAAGTAAAGAAGAGTATGTCTGGAATACAGGAGATCTCTTAGGGCATCTCTTGGTACTACAATGCTGTGATTAATGTCAATGAAAAGCTACAACAACCCAATTCAGGCAGGACTACTAATGGTTCAGACCCTTCAGCAATGAAGGTTTGGGTCACCCCACCAGGCAAAGAACTACAACCAGCTGAGGTGCTTGCTGAGGGCACAGGGAATACAGAATGAGTATTGGAAGAAGGTAGTTTGAAGTAACAGTGATGACCACATGACCAGTTGTAAAACTGAGAAGTATAACTGTTATTTCTTCTTTGTTTTGGATACATTTGTGTATGTATGTGTGTGTGCGCATGTGTGTATATGTGTTTATGTATATTCCATATTTTTACACAAATAACGTGCACATTCTACATTTTTTTTACCAAGCGCACCCTTCCCCCAATGAGGTATTTTCTTAAGCACGCTATGCCAATTTTTTTTAGAGTATCATGTAAACAAAATTAGCATAGTCTGCTTACAGGAATACTTCACAGGGGGAAGGCACAATTGGCAAAAAAATTAAAAAAAACAGAATACGCATGTTATTTGAGTAAAAATATGGTATATCAAATACCTTTGTTTTCTTCTTACTCCATTACTTATCACAAAACATAAGATGTATTAACTTTGCATCCTCTCTGGAAAGGGGTTGGTGTATTTTTGTTTGTACACAAGATAGTTGTATCATGTTAGGTAGAAGTATGGCTTTATTACTCTCTATTTGGTGATATGTATGGTTTAAAGAGATGTGTCAAGTTGACAAGGAGTGAACTGTGATGGTTAAGTTTATGTGTCAACATGGCTAGTCTACAGTACCTGATTGTTTGGTAAAACACTAGTCCAGTTACTGTTATGAAGTAGTTGTTGTTAGGTGTTGTCAAGTTGATTTCAACTGATAGTGACACAATGTGACAGAGCTGAATTGCCCCCATGGGTTTTACTACACTGTAAACTTTACGGGAACAGATTGCCAGGTCTTTTCTCCTGTGAAGCCACTGGGTGGGTTGAAATCACTAACCTTTTGGTTAGCAGTCTCGTGCTTAACCACTGCACCACCAGTAGTTACATATGATTAAATCTTCTGGCCTTAAGTAAAGCAGATCACTTTCGATAATGTGGGTGGACCTCTACCAATCAGTTGAAGACCTTAAGAGCAAAAAAGGAGTTTCCACAGGGTGTATTCTGCCTCCAGACTATAAACAGGTATTTTGCCAGAACACTCACTCTTTATATGTCCAGTCACCTGACTTAGGGATCTAGAGATTTTGGGACCAAAGTCTGCAGGAATCTCCAGCCTATCCATCACCTGATCTACAGATCTTGAACTTGTCAGTTCCTCACAGTCATGTAAGCCAATTCCTTAAAATCAATCAATCTCTACACACACACACACACACACACACACACACACACACACACACACACACACACACACACACACACACACACACACACACACACACACACACACACACACACACACACACACACACACACACACACACACACACACACACACCTCTCTGCAGAACCCTGGTGGCTCAGTGGTTAAGGATTCAGTTGCTAATCGAAAGGTCGGTAGTTTGAATCCACCAGCTGCTCTGTAGGACAAAGATGAGGCAGTCTGCTTCCGTAAAGATTTATAGCACTGGAAACCCTATGGGGCAGTTCTACTCTGTTCTATAGGGTTGCTATGAGTTGGAATCAACTCAACAGCTGTGGGTTTGGTTTTGTTTTTTGGTATGTGTATCTGTCTTAGGGTTCTCTAGACAAATAGAACTAGTAAGAGATATCTATTTCTTTAAAGAACCTTAAGACAGAGAAAAATTCTTTCTCATCCAAATTTAAAATTCTTGAGGTAAAGAATTTTATCACTGGTAAAGAAACTAGAGGACATAACGTAAAATAGACATGGAAATTCCCTACAAAAGTCACAAAAATATTAGGCCACATTAACTTTTTAACTTGAAACTAGAACTTGATAATGCTACTTTAACAGAAAATAGGAATAAAAACAAGCATACACTAATAGCATTCAAAAAATTATCTTGTTAATTCAAAAATTTTAATACTGTTTCCTCATTTTTATAACTGAATTACTGTATCGATAACTAACATTTGTACAGCATCATATGTTAGTTCCTATAAGTAAACTGGATATTTGGTATTTGAACTCAAAAGCCAATCCAATCTCCTGGATAAAGGATTTATATTTTCTTTTAATCTTCCCATTTAGTTTCTGTTATACAAAATAGAGACAACTACCTGAGTATTTCTGGCTTGACCCCTGCCTCCCCCAAAACCTCTACAAAACACTACACCTAAACGAGCACTGTGTGAGCTCTGCTGTCTATAGGACAAAGCAGAGGAGCAGCAAGAGCTCTGCAACAGAAATAGTAAGCCACCTCTACCACGTGGGAAGGGACTGTATAGAGTGATGGGGCCAGGGGCAGACATATGCAGAGCACTCAAGAGGTATCAGTAGGTGTCAGCACTTCTTTTGACATGTTACCAAGAGGAAAGAAAGGTGACCTTCAAGTGAGACCCAAGAGCACTTATGGGAAGCAGAGTTATAAATGAACCAAACAAGGCCCTGGTTCTCTACAGCACAGGGACTCCACCCCTCCCTCAGACTGTTTCTGAGATGTGGTTCTACTACGGAGGAAGTCTCCTGGATGCCCTCCTTCCTTTGTAGGTTCAGATGAGGGAGAAGCAGCTCTACGCATATCTTGCTGTACTCCCCTGGTTCTTCCAGCTCCTTTCCTCAAAATCTTAATTTATTCCAACACCTAACTTGCTTTTTTGGAATAGAAATTCAGGGCTTTCAGATAGGATGGGTAGGGAGACAGACAGACAGACAGACACACATCTCTGCCAAGTGGTAGTGATAATCAGAAAAGGTGATACTCCTGTTTTTGCTTTTGAGTGTCTGCCTCTCTTTCTAAAATCCTTCACCCAAATGTGTTAGGAGAAGCTTCCGGGTCACCACATTTGTCTGATGGAATTACATCTCAGAGGAGCTGCTTTTCAGGACGCATGTCACATGACGGAAGTCAGAAACTTCAAGTTACTCAAATTAATTTTTTTATTTGATGATGTTCCAATATTGATAATATTTTCCTACCATAATTTAAACTTTCAAAATTGTTCCTGCACACACAATGTATGAGGTGAAGAAGGGCTTGGCAACAATATGATTTGTTTGGTCAGCAGAGCCTGCAATCTGAATTTGGGCACAAACGTTATTTGTTTGGTTTTGAATTTTCCAAGCTGTCAAAAATACTAGGAAAACCACATCAGCTGTTTATATTGCTTAAATAACCAGACTGTCAACATCCTAAAAATGTGCCTTTTGCTCATCTGGGTCCCAAATGGAATTCCAGGTGATACTGAGAGGAGCTAGAACATTATCAAAATACATTGGATACAGGGTGGGGCAAGATAATGGAGTAAACAGTTGCTCCCATTTAACCCACCACAACTAATAAAAACAGGGGAGAGGAGGAGTGGGGTTGGCAGAGAAGCTGAAAGTTTCTGGCTTTTGGCATCTGGAAACCTTGGCTCACTGTGGCCATTTCAGAGGGGGACAAAGAACACCCTAAAAGAATGCAGGATGGGAGTTAAACTGAGGAAAGTGTAGTCCAATTAAGGCGGTGCAGATTGGCTATGGGAAATCACAAGCAACACACTTGGGAAGGGGTACAGGGAAGCTCAGACGATGCGAGTGCTTGCGACTCTCTTGCTGAGACCAGAGACAAGTGGGCACTAAGACCTAGGCCCACAGAAGAGTCACGGGATCCATCCATTAGCCAGGGCAAGAAAACCACAGGTAACACAGTGGGAAACAAATGGCTCCCTACCTCCAACTAGGCACCATGGGAGAGCCTGTTCAGGGTTGCTCATGAGGGAAAGACATAAAGCACTCCCTACCCTGGCCTTGGGAAAGCCACTTCCCACCACTTCCACCTGTGGCTAATGGAAAATTCCCATGCATGTGCAATTAATCACAGAGGGAAAGTTGTGCCCCAGTCCTACAAAGGGGAAGTGAAGGAATCCAACCCTAGGAGTGCAGTCATCTAGGGAAGGCTACAGTTAAATCCAGAGAAGACAAAGGGACCCTCATAATCAGGTAAAATCAGCCACCTTAGGGAAAACCTGCCAGAGTAAGCACCCAGAGACTTAAAACTTTCCAAAATGCATAAAAGCTACAGAGACTAGAATCCTATAGTACCAAAAACAAACAAAAAATCAAAACCCATTGCCATTGAGTCAATTTCAACTCATAGTGACCTTATAGGACAGGGCAGAACTGCCCCATATAGTTTCCAAGGAGTGGCTGGTGGATTCGAACTGCTGGCCTTTTGGTGATCAGTCAAGCTCTTAACCACTGTGTCACCAGGTCTCCAAGAATCCCACAGTGACAGAGAGAAATCCTCAGACAGAACTGTTGACACAGTGCTGGAAGAAACAAAGGGCCAGGGTGCCCTCTACTGCAACTTAGAAAACGATAATGGAGGTAAACCTAAGGAAAAAAAATTCCTTGAAACAAAGAAAATTCTGAATTCCAGAGTATCACAATAAGATATAAAAATGTCCCACACTGAACAAAAAATAATAAAACACACAAGATCACAAAAGATTGGACTAATCAAAAGAAAAACATGAAGAAGCAGAAATTTCTCCTATGGAAATCAGGATAATGGAAAAAACAGAAGATCCAGACAACAATATTAAATGTGTTTAAAGAAAGCAAAGAATACACAGAAAACAAACTAATGGAGATTAGGAAACAAAATGAGAGACTCAATAAGGAGATCAAAAACAAAAAGAAAAAAATACTGGAACCGAAGAATAAAATAATTGAATTAGAAAATGCAAGAGAAACATTCAACAACAGATACAAGAAGACAAGACAGAATAAGTGAACTAGAAGACAGACTAACTGAACTTATTAAGACTCAAGAGAAAAGAACAAAGAAATGTGAACAAAGCCAAATGGAAATGTGGGATTCAATTAAGAAATCTGATGTACGAGCTGTGGAATTCCAGAGCATCATGATAATAACAAAAGGCATAGAAAGAATTTTCGAAGATATAATCACAGAGAATTTCCCAGACCTAAATAAGGAACCAAGCCTGCGAATACAGAAAGCTATGCAAATGCCAAACAGAAGAAATACAAAAAGATCCACTCCACCACATATTGTAATAAAATTCCTGAAAACTGAAGGAGAAAATTCTGAAAGCAGCGAGATAAAATCAAAATATAACATATCAAGGGTCTTTCATAAGAATTAGTGTGGATTTCTCCCCAGAAACAATGTCTCCCCAGAAGACAATGGAGTGAAATATATAAAATACTGAAGGAAAACAATTGCCAACCAAAAATTCCTTACCCAGCAAACTTGTCATTCAAAAATAAGGAGGACATCAAGCACTCCCAAATAAAAGCAGCTCTGGGAGCTTCTGTTACCAAACTAGATCTGCAAATATTATTTAAGGGAGTTCTCCAAATGGAAAGGAAAGAATATTAAACAAATACTGCAATATACACATGGGGGAAATAAGAAGGCAAAGAGTTCCACAAGTAATACAACGTCAAGTGCATAAGAAATAAGTACAAATTAAACCTACTGGATACAGGATATGCAATGCGGTCAATAGAGACTCACCTACAAAAAAGGGGGAGGGAGGACCAAACAGGAATAGTTCTAGTATGTTAGTGTTGTATGTTACTTGTTGTTTGTATGTTAAATGTTGCTGCAATTGCAGTTGTATAATGTAATATTTGTGGTAACTACTTAGAAAACATACACAGAAGAAAAGAAGGAAAAAATAAAAATAGCTCATCACAAAAAAAGGCAGCTAAATACACACTTGCACCAAAAAAAAAAGAAAGAAAAATAAGAATCAAAAGACAAAACAAATCCATCCATCTACGGACAACTGATTTTCGACAAGGGGTCAAAGTCTATTCAATGGGGAAGAAACAATCTCTTTTAGTAAATGGGGCTGGTTAAACTGGATATCCATTTGCAGAAAAATTAAACAGGACCCATACCTCACACCATATGCAAAAACTAATTCAAAATGGATCAGAGACCTAAATATTAAACCTAAAACTATAAAGTTCCTGGAAGAAAACATAGGGAGAAAACCATGGGAGTTAATTTTTTTTTTTAAGTAGGCTAACAAACGTAACGACAAATGTACAAATAGCAGAACATAAATTAGATAATTGAGACTTCATAATAATTAAATGGAGCCCTGGTGGTGCAGTGGTTAAGAGCTACAGCTGCTAACCAAAAGGTTGGCACTTCGAATCCAGCAGCCGTTCCTTGGTAACCCTATTGGGCAGTTCTACCCTGTTCTATAGGGTCGCTTTGAGTCTGAATCGACTTGACGGCAATGAGTTTGGGTTTTGTTTTTTTTGAATAATTACATATTTATGCTCATCTAAAGACTTTATCAAAATAGGAAAAAGATAACCTATAGACTAGGAAAAAATCTTCAGAAATGACATAACAGATAACGGTCTAACCTCTAAAATATATAGAAAACGTCAACAACTCAACCACAAAAAGACAAACAACCCAATTAAAAAAATGGCAAAGATCATGAACAGACCCTTCACCAAAGAGGACATTCAAGTAGCCAACATGAAAAGATGCTCACAATCATTAGCCATCAGAGAGATGCAAATAAAAACTATAGTGAGATACCCTCTCACCCCAGCTAAAATGGCACTGATAAAAAAAAAACAGATAACTAATTTTGGCAAGGATGTGGGGAGATTAAACCCTTATTCATTGCTGGTGGGACTGTAAAATGGTACAACTATGGAAAATGGTATAGAGCTTCCTCAAAAAACCAGAAATAGAAATACCTTATGATCCAGCAATACCACCACTAGACATATATCCTAGAGATCTAATAAAAGAGACATGGACAGACACATGCACACCTATGTTCACTGCAGCATAATTCACAATAGCAAAAATATGGAAACAACCTAAGTGCCCATCAATAGATGAATGGATAAGCAAAATGTGGTACATATATACAATGGAATCCTACATAACCATAAAGAACAATGATGAGTCTGTGAAACATATTATATCATGGATGGACCTGGAGAACATAATGCTAAGTGAAATAAGTCAATCACATGAAGACAAATATTGTATGATCCCACTTTTATAAGAGACAAGAATACACACATATACACACACACACACAAACACACACACAGAAACCAATGTTCATTGGTGATTACCAGGGATGGGTGGGAGGGTGAATCACTCTCTAGATCACAGACACTTGTTATTGTTGGTGATGTGAAAATAGCACCAAATGTGGGTCTAATGAGCACAGCTTGATCAAAGTAAATGAATTATACTCTAAAGCAAAGAAGACAAGCAGGCAGGCAAACTAGAGTACTGGAAATAGAACAATCAGAATGCAATTAAAGAGAATGCTGACACATCATGAAAAATGTTTTAAGTGAACAATCTGTGTAAAAATTGTCAAATGGGAACTTAATTTGCTATGTAAACTTTCACAGAAAACACAATAAAATATGATTTAAAACAAACTACACACACACACATCTGATGATTAAGTCCATAAAGAATTTTTAAAAAGGCATAAGTGAAACAGAGTGGCCAGTTTAATTGAATGAGAAATCTTTAACAATGAATGACAGTGTCTAGTAGACAGCTGAAGCCATGCTGCAGAAGCCATGGTGCTTCCAAAGCACGGTGCACCATGGGAAGGGACACAAGGTCCATTCACCTGACTCTCCCTAGGCAGCAGTGAGGGTTTTTTTTTATTGTTGTTTCTTCACTTGTTTTTTCCCAAGAGCCAATTCAGGGAAATTTATAGGCTGGATTGTCTTTTCATTAAAAATGAAAATAGATTTAATGAATCCTGTGGAAAAAATGGTCTTCCCTGGAAGTTATCCAAATCTCCTTGATTTGGAGATCGTCAACAAGACAACAGGCACTGCTTTCAGCATTCACATGTTAACATCTGAGCACGTTTAAGATTTTGGAGCAGGGGTGAGGTGGTATTTTAGACTGTGAAAGCAGGTTGTGATCTAGGCTCTAGATCACCTTCTAGCTGACCTTGAATTTCCTACGAAAAGAACTCTCTGTGTTCGTATTTTCTATCTGGCCCAGATGAAATCACAGGATGCCTCTGAACATGGGTATCCTTTGTTCTTGCAACAGTAGTTTATAATAGTTTCATCCAGCAGCTAAATGAATTTCAAGCTCTGAAATTTTATGAGACAATCTGCCCTTGAGGTACTCTGAAGTTGTCTTTCTCTCAATGATTTACCAGCGCGTTAGTTGCTTGCAGATCCAACTGAGTGTTTTTGTGAACCACATACCAACCCTCTCCCATGCTCTACTCCAAGACAAATCATTAAAACATTTCTTCTGGAAAAACAAAACAAAAACCTCTGGAAGTTACTCTACTAAAAAAAGTAATCTTTAAAGAAACTTTCTACAATGTAGAATGTCCACCAAAGACAAAATGCTATTCCATTTCCTAATAATTTTACTTTCACAAATATATTTTATTTATCAAATGCCCATAATAAGCCAACCATACTCCTCAGTGTTTTTCTTTATAATAATGAATCAAATACCCACCCTGGCAAAATGGTCACTTCCAAGAAGTGTTTGCAGAAGGATGGGCAGCTGCTTTTCCAGATGAAGCTTAAGGCAGAGTTGGGTCAGCTCCTCTCGGTCCAGAAAGCCAGTCCCAGTGGTGTCGCAGCTGCTGTAGACCTCCTTGAGTTGTAACACACAGTGGTTCTCTTCTTCATCCATCCCATAGCAGGCTGGACACACCAAGAGAAAAGGAAAAGCATCAGTCCATTTTTATTGTCATACCTCTTCACTCTTGGCCAAGGTGGTGGGCCAGGTGAGGGCAGGGGCTACAGCATCAGTAATCCCTTTTTGGTTGAAGTAAGGTTGGGAGGAATCAACTCCCCCTTTGCAGGAGAGGCCAGAAATATGTACCAGAGAGCTAGGATAGAAAGTTTGGTCCTTCATCCATCATTCATAGGAATCAGAATTTTATTTATTTTCTAATTTTCTTCTATTGTACAATAATTAGAAAGTAGAGATAAATATAAGGAAAACTAAAATCATCCAAAACTCCACTACCTCAAAAATCCACTACCTAAAGGAGAAGTGTGCTGTCGCAGTATGGGGAGAGCAATTAGAGTCACATAACAATGAATGTATAAATTTTTGTATGGGAGACTAACTTGAAATGTAAACTTCATTTAAACTACAACAATAAAAAAAAATTAAAAAAACAAAACAAAACAAAAAAAAAAACGCTAGATACAGAAGTACCATACGATCCAGCAATCCTGCTCCTTGGACTATATCCTAGAGAAATAAGAGCTGTCACACGAATAGATATATGCACACCCATGTTCACTGCAGCACTGTTAGCGATAGCAAAAACATAGAAACAATCTAGGTGCCCATCAACAGATGAATGGATGAACAAATTACCATATATTCACCTAATGGAATACTACACAATGGATAAAGAACAACGATGAATCTGTGAAACATCTTATAACATGGAGGAATCTGGAGGGCATTATGCTGAGTGAATTTAGTCAGTCACAAAAGGACAAATATTATATAAGATGACTATTACAAGAACTCAAGAAAAGGTTTAAGCACAGAAAAAAACATTCGTTGATGGTTACGAGGGTGGGGAGGGAGGGAGAGGGTTATTCACTAACTAGACAGTAGACAAGAATTATCTTAGGTGAAGGGAAGGACAGCACACACTACAGAGGAAGTCAGCACAACGGGACTAAACCAAAGCTAAGAAGTTTCCTGAATATAACCAAACACATTGAGGGACAGAATAGCAAGGGTGGGGGTCTGGGGACCATGCTTTCAGGGGATATCTACATCAACTGGCATAACAAAGATTATTAAGAAAATGTTCTGCATCCTACTTTGGTGAGTGGCATCTGGGGTCTTAAAAGCTAGCGAGCAGTCATCTAAGATGCATCAATTGGTCCCAACTCATCTGGAGTAAAGGACAATGAAGAACACCAAAGATACAAGGAAAGTACTAGCCCAAGAGACAGAAAGGGCCACATAAACCAGAGACTGCATCAGCCTGAGACCAGAAGAACTAGAACTAATACCAATGACCACCCTGACAGGGAACACAACAGAGAGTCCCTGATGGAGCAGGAGAAAAGTGGGGTGCAGAACTCAAATTCTAGTATAAAGACCAGACTTAATGGTCTGAGACTGGAGGAACCCCAGAAAGCATGGCCCCCGGACTCTCTGTCAACCCAGAACTAAAACCATTCCCAAGGCCAACTCTTCAGATAAAGATTAGACTGGACTATGAGACATAAAATGATACATGTGAAGCATGTGCTTCTTAGCTCAAGGAGATACATGAGACTAAATGGGCAGCTCTTGTCTGGAGGTGAGACGAGAAGGCAGAGAGGGTTAGAAGCTGGTTGAATGGACATGGGAAATCAGGAGTGGAGAGGAGGAGTGTGCTGTCACAGTATAGGGAGAGCAATTAGGGTCACATAACAGTGTATGTATAAATTTTTGTATGAGAGACTAACTTGAATTGTAAACTTTCACTTAAAGTACAATAAAAAAAAAATCCACTACCTTAAAAATTCATTATTGATATTTTGTTGAACATACATTCTGATTTTTCTCTACGCATATACCTGTGTTTTTTTCCTTACAAATACAAGCAAGGTCTTTATTCTTTATATTTCAAATAGTAAAAATTTTATTAAATAAAGCTCTTATAATAAGAAAAAATGAAAACACCAATAAAAATATACAGAGGATATTAATAACCAAATTACAAAAGAAGGAAAACATACAGTTAATAACCATCTTAAATGTTCAAATTAAAACTAAGAGATACTATTTATGACTGACAAATTATCAAGGCAAAAACCTTTCAGTGAGAACTGAGCCATCACAAGAAGGGGGATCGCATATTTAGCTGGAGGGAGTATCAACAAGCAAACATTTCTGGGGGGTATTCTGTCCATATATCAAGACATTTAGCAATATTTTTATTACTTGATCCAGCTATTTTACTTTCAGAAGTATACTTAAGGAGACAGAGCCATAGACAAAGATATGATTTAATCACAAAATTTTTTATATAAGAATAGAAAAGTAAATAACCTAAAATATATAACAAGGGACTAGTTCAGTAAATTATGGTGTATTTAGATAATAAAATATTAGTCTTTAAATCACACTTCTCAAAAATATTTAATAGAATGGCAAGTGTAGTTGATAAAATATTAAGACAAGATAAAAACTGTTGATAATAATAACAGCTAACACTTCCTGGTCACTTTACATGCAGTAATTCATTTATGACTTACAACAATTCTACCAAGAAGGTTCTACAACTTTCTGTGGGGAAACATATATTTTTTTTAAATGCACCAAAATGGTAAGAGATGTTTTCTTGGTATTATACATCTGTATTTCCTATTTTATATATTTTCATAATTTTATAACAAGTAGAACATCTCTGTATTCAGAAAAATGTTACTAAAACATGAAAAACATTAAACTCTTAAAGGAATTAGGATGAATCATATGAAATTGGCAATATGTGGCCATTGTGACATACAAAAATGGCAATCTCATATGGCTCAGACTATTATATAGGCATAGAACCTACAAGATTAACTGAAAAAAAGAGGAAATATGACAAGTAAACAACCATGGAAAATTGGTCAAGCTCACAGCTAATCAAATAATTTGTAAACATGAAATAATGAAGCAACATCTTTTACTAGTAAGGCACAGCATAATAAATGGCAATTAAATACAAAAATAATTTTTAAATGGCCAACTGTGATCTCTGAAACATTGCTCTCATAGGGCAGACAGTGTGCATCACAAGCACTGTGCGAGGGCTAAAATCTTTTAAGATCAACCCCTAGCGGAAAAACAGCAAGCTTATCACCCTAAATTGCTTACTCAGGGGAAAAAAAAAATATATATATATATATAGTGAATGCCATAAAAACATTGTTGACATTGGGTAGAATCTTAATAGTGATTTTTCACTGTGATTGAAAGCTGTGAAAACAGCCAGGGTCCACAAGAGAAATTGAACAAACTGGTTCATGGTCTCAGATTTTACGTAGGTGTAAAACGATAAGGAACCTGTTGAACAATCTGTACGGACTTGCCCTATTTGCTAATCAAGTTACTTATTCCCTTCTCAGACATGAGTACCTAGAAATCAAGAAAGGATGAGCGGGGAGGCAGCTACGAGCATCTGCACCTCTTTACACTGTTTTGACAAGGTAACCACAAACAGCATCAAAAATGAAAATGAACAGAAAGACACAGATACAATAAATCAGAAAATAACCTTTCTAAGTTAACGTCTGTCGATCTCCTCACCTGAAGCAGGTCTCCCTTCCTACCTGGCATGCTTTAGCCTTTTTGTAGACAAGAGCTATCTGTGGTGACCTCATGTGTTTCAAAGTAGAACTGTTTTCAACAGGGTTCTTAATTGCTGTGATCTTTTGAAAGTAGATGAGCAGGTCTTTCTTTCAAGGCGCCTCTGGGTGGATTTGAACCACCAACTTTTTGGTTAGTAGCTGAGCACTTAGCCATTTGCACCACCCAGGGACTCAGTTGGTTCGTTGTTTTTTTAAGATGACAAGAGAACAAAACAGGAAAGAGACAACTGGTAGTATTTAATATCTGCAAGACACGGAATCAGTGCCTGAAGGGTTATAAGGGACTAGAAGAAACAGACTGCAACAAAGCTTAACAAACTCAACTCTGCTGTGCTGCTCCAGCAAAGCTGGCCATTCTCTGACTGTGCCTTTCTCTCGCCACCCCAGCAGGACTTACTCTGCTGCCCTGGTGCCTCGAAGGAAATGAACAAATCCTGTTTTTAAAATTTCTTCACTTTTTTTGTTTCATCTTTGGTTGTAATCAATCCAAGCAATTAGAAGTATGTATGCATATGTACATACACACACACACACACACACACACACACACACACACACACACACACACAATTTTGTCCCTTTACCCTAATCCCACTTCCCAGAGGGGTAATCACTGACTGGTGTGTAGCCTTTCAGACTATTTCCAAATCTGTACAACAGACATACACATGTACATATGCAGTATACATACACACGCCTTTTTATATAAACTACATATTGTTTTGCAACTTTTAAAAAAAACTTGATTATTTAAGAGACTTTTTTTTTTTTTTGTCAGTACACACATTGTTTTATGACATTGGTTAACAACCCCATGACATGTCAACATTCTCCCTTCTTGACCTTGGAGGACCTTTTTTTTTGGTGAAAATATACATACCCGAAGTTACACCATTTCAAAAATTCATGTACAATTCAGTGACGTCGATTACATTCTTCCTGTTGTGCTACTATTCTCACTTTCCTTTTCCAAATTATTCCATCACCATTACCTTCAACTCACTGCCCCCTAGGCTTCCCATCAAACCTTTTGAGTTGCTGTTGTCAATTTGGTCTCACATAGATAATTCTTTTTTTTTTTTTTTTTTATACCTTACATGAAGGTTTGCAGAACAAATAGTTTCTCATTAAAGTTAGTACACATATTGCCCTATGACAATGCTTAACAACCTCACAACATGTCAACACTGTCCCTTCTCAACCTTGGGTTCCCAATCACCAGCTTTCCTGTCCCCTCCTGCCTTCTAGTCCTTGTCCCTGGACTGCTGTGCCTCATTAGTCCCATTTTGTTTTATGAGGCTGACCAACCCCTGGCTGAATGGTGAACTTTGGGAATGACTTTACCACTGAGCTAAAAGGGTGTCTGGGGGCCATACTCCCGGGGTTTCTCCACTCTGTCTGGCCAGTAAATCTGGTCTTTTTCTTGTGAGTTAGAATTTTGTTCTACATCCTTTTCCAGCTCTGTCCAGGACCCTCTATTGTGATCCCAGTCAGAGCAGTCAGTGGTGGTAGCAGGGCACTATCTAGCTGTACTGAACTCAGTCTGGTAGAGGCCGTAGTAGCTGTGGTTCATTAGTCCTTTGGACTAATCTTTCCCTTGTATCTCATTCTCTTCATTCCCCCTTGCTCCTGAAGGGGTGAGACCAGTGGAGTATCTTAGATGGCTGCTCACAGGCTTTTAAGACCCCAGACGCTACTCACCAAGGTAGAATGCAGAACATTGTCTTTATAAACTGTGTTATGCCAACTGAGCTAGATGTTCCCTGAGACCATGGTCCCCACAGCCCTCCGCCCAGCAATTTAGTCCCTCAGGGAGTTTGGAAGTGTCTATGGAGCTTCCATGACCTTTCCTTGTACCAGTTGTGCTGGCTTTCCCAGTATTGTGTACTGTCGTACCCATCACCAGTTACCACTTATCTATTGTCTATTTAGTCCCCCCGCCATCTCTCATAACCAACAAAGATTGTTCCTTTTTGTGTGTAAACTTCTACATGAGTTTTTACAGTACAGGTCTCATACAATATTTGTCCTTTTGTGATTGACTTATTTCACTCAGTATAATGTACTCCAGTTTCATCCATGTTATGAGATGCTTCACAGATTCATCAATGTTCTTTATCTTTGCATAATACTCCACTGTGTGTATGTACTATAGTTTTTTTATCCATTCATCTGTTGATGGGCATCTAGGTTATTTCCATTTTTTTGCTACTGTGAACAGTGCTGCAATGAATATGGGTGTGCATATGTCTATTCATGTAATGGCTCTTATTTTTCTAGGATATATTCCTAGGAGTGGAATTGCATTTTGTAGTGCTTCTTCTTTGTGGTGCTGACGTTTTCTTTGTTCCTCTTGCTCTCCTGTGCTGAGTTCCTTTTGTTTTGTGGATTTTTTTTTTCACTTCTTCTGTTCTTGTAGGTTTTGTTTTTACTGAGACTTTATGTTTTTCTTCATTCTGATGAGCAGGTTTGTTAACTTTATTTGTGGTTACCCTGGAATTTACCCTTATCTTCCTAGATTTGAACCAGTTTATTATTACTCGGTATCGCCTTGCCTTCCTCTCCATTAGAAGGTTCTATACCCACACCATTTATTCCCTCTTTTATTGTTCTGATGCTGTTGTCATTTACAGATTAACCTCTCTCGTTCCCTGTTGTAATTCTTTTGGTTTTGCATAGTCTTAAGAGTTCATTTCCTAGGTTGGTATCTGGCTAGTACAATCCTGTGTCCTATATTCAGCCTGTGGTCTGATGTTGTTTGTTCTCAGATCAAAAGACTCCCTTTAATAAGTCTTATAAGTTTGGTTTGGTTTTTACATACTTTCTTAATTTCTGTCTATCTGGAAACGGCCTAATTTCACCATCATATTTGAATGAGAATTTTGCAGGATATATTATTCTTGGCTGGCAATTTTTTCTTTCAAGGTTTTATATACGTCATCCCATTGACTTCTTGCCTGCATGGTTTCTGCTGAATAATCCGAGCTTATTGTTTCTCCTCTGTATGTTACTTTCTGTTCTTCTCGAGCTGCTCTCAGGATTCTTCATTTGTCTTTGGTTTTAGCCAGTGTGATTATGATATGTCTTGGTGATTTTCTTTTGAGGTCTATCCTATATGGGGTTTGTTGAGCTTTTTGGATGGTCAGCTTTTCATCTTTCATGATATTGGGGAAGTTTTCTGTCAGCAATTCTTCAGTGATCCTCTCTGTGTTTTCTGTTTTCTCCCCCTGTTCTGGAACTCCAATCACTTGCAGATTTTTGCCTTTGATTGTAACCCACATAATTCTCAGGTTTTCTTCATTTTTCTTTCCTCTTTCTTCTGATTTTTCCTCAGAGTTGTATCCAAGTGCTTGTCTTCAATTTTGCTGATCCTGTCTTCCATCATTTCAAACCTGCTCCTCAAGGCCTTCTATTACACTGTCCATTTCTGAAATCTTGTTTATCTTCTGGATTTCTAATTGTTGTTTTTGTATGATTTCTAGTTGTGAATTTATTTTTGCATTTTGTTCCTGTATTATTTTCTTGAATTCTTCCATTTTTTTGTCTGTATTTTCCATTAATTTGCCTGCCTTTTCCATGAATTTGTCTATTTTTTCCTCATTTTTGTCTGTTTTTTGCTTCAAGTCTTGGATAATTCTGAATATTAGGGATTTGAATTCCCTATCAGTTAGGTCTAGTGCCTTTTCTTCTACTGGGAGGTCATCTGGTGTTTTATTTTGGACACCTACTGGAACCATCCTGTCCTGTTTTTGTAAATGTTTGATATTGTCTGCTGTCTTTGGGGAATTTAGTGGTTATTTTCCTTGTTTATTGATTGTAGATTTGTTTAGTCCTGCTTTTTTGTTTTATTTGGTTATGTCTGAGCAGGTGGGCTGGGCGTTCTTTGTTGTTTGCCCATCTGTGGGCATGATACTTTTCACCTCCTTCTCCAATGGGCAGGGTCAGTCACTCAGGTAGGGTACAGCAGGGCAGGTCCAGCTGAAGTGGAGTTGCTGGGATGTGCTGCTTGTGGCACGTACCAGGGCTGACAGTGTGGACCGGGAATAAGTGCAGGGCAGATTCCAGTAGGCTGTGCCTGTGCTGCTTGAGAGCGTGATGTTCAGTGCACAGTGCAGGTAGGCAGGAAGGAGGGGGTAGATTGTGATGTCTGGAGCTAAGACGGGTATGGGAAAGAGGAGAGAGAGGAGAAAGAACAGGAGCCAAAAACATACACACAAAGAAAAAAGAGTGCTAAGGGAGCTTGCTATTGGAGTAGAGAGATGAATGAAAAATGAGGAAAAATAAAAGTTAAAAAAAAAAAAGAAAAAGGGTAAAAATAATGAATAAATTGAGAAACTGGAAATGAAGAAACACAAAAAGGGAATACGAGAGAGAAGAAAACAAAACAAAGAAACAAAAAAAACCCCAAAACCAAAAAAAAAAAAAAAAGAAAAAGAAATGCCCCCAGGGATGGCCCTCTACATCTGCGCAGAGTAAGGAAGTAGCTTCCAAGCCACGCGGTATTGCTCAGCTAGAAGGGGCTCCCAAACCGAGAAAAGAAAAAGAAAACAAACAAACAAATCAAAACAGAACAAATCAGAGCAAACAAAAATCCCCGGGGGTCCTACCAGCATGGCAGCACAGGCCAGGAAGCAGTTTCACAGTCAATCGGTGTTTCGCAGACTTTCAGGAAGAAGTAAAAATGGCAAACGGAGCCAGGTATTTGAGAGAAAGGAGGGGGAGGTGGTGAGAGGTAAGGAAGAAATCAAAAGAAGCGGAAAAAGGCAACACCAGCAGCCAACAAAAGGCACTCAGGGAGCCGGCCAGTGTGGATGGGTGGAATCTCAAGTAACACCAGGGTGCTTCCCGTCCAAGAGACTGTGGCTGCAGGAAGCAGAGGAGGCTAAGTGGGGGTGAAGAAGGGTAGGGAGTGGGAAAACCTATATCGCTGGTGACTGGTTGTTCTGTCTCCTGCTGGATGCTCTGTGAAGCTGCTTTCTCATACCCCTCATTTGTTGATCTCCAATAGGAGTCCAAGATGGCGGATCCATGCTGCGGTAGCTGATAGGGGACCTCTGCATGTATCTCTTCTTGCTCTCTGTTCTCGGTCAGTTTCTTATTCCATTTGGTGCTTGGCTGAGTTATCTCTTCATTTGATGCTTAGGGTTTCAAGACTGACGTGTGACTCTGTTCGACTTAGTTTTTCTGATCTTTGCTGCAGAGGGACGACATGGTGCTTCTGACTATAGCACCATGTTGCCCAGAAATATTTAAGAGATCTTTTCATGTCTTTCTCACTTTTTAACATGGTTACACACTGTATCGTTATACAGATTCAACAAGGTATCAAAGTATTATCTTAGAGAATACTCTCTAGGTGGTTTCCAGTTTTATTCTCTTACAAAACATTATGCAGCAAACACTGCTGTTCATGCCTCTTTGTGAGTCCTGAAAATGGTGAACTGATGACTATCTCCTCCTAAACTGTCAACAGCAGGAAGCATGCCTGTGACAAGTTTCAGGATCATTCCCTGGAAAACAACTAAGTGGTTAGGCTGTTTTCCAAAGGTCACAGCTTAAATAAATCTATTTATCTCCCAGCTATCGGCAAGTCCTGCATCAAAGCCAATTTGGGGTGCCCCAGTCCTTAGTCTCAGTTCTGCATACCCCGGAAGTTCTTTTTCTTTATGTAGTGAATGGCACAAAAAGGGAATGTAAGATTCTTGCTAAGGTCTAACTTTCCCTTTCTACATAGGAAAAAAAACACCACCACCTACTTCCCTCGGGTCAATTCCGACTCAGATTCCCCACAGGGCTTCCAAGGCTGTAAATGTCTATGGAAGCAGACTGCCACTTTTTTCTCCTGTGGAGCTGCTGGTGGTTTCCAACAGCCAACCTTTCAGTTAGCAGTCAATCGCTTTAACCACTGTGCCATCAGGGCTCAAGAGGGGGAAAAAATCTCAAAGTGGAGCCTGGACAGCCTTGGCTGTCCATGAAAGGAGCAGGGCACACATGTGTGCGGAACTCCGGTGATGAACTCTCCAAAGTGAGAAGGTCAGCCCAGAGCCTGAGTGTAGACAAAGGGAGTCTATAGGGCAAGACTGTAAAGAAAACCCAACCCCACTAAATCTTGGACAGATTCAGGCTCAGACAACAGGGAGCCCCTCTGTCCTTTGTGGGAGGCTGAGTACCAGAAATATAGTTACAGCTAAGCTGAACCAACAGGCCACTTTGTCCATCGTGAGGCAGGTGAGCTCCTGAGATCAGGAGGGACTGATGGCCACAGTCCACAGGCTCTGCAACCCTCCTCGGCCTTGAGTCAGAATTCGGAAGAGGTAAGAGGTACAGAGGAAGGGGCTAGCCAATACCTCCCTGGATTCTCAGAGCCAGCCTCAGTGAAGGAGGCGTGACGTGCACCATTTCAGATTCCTCCAATATCAGGAAAGTTTTGCACTTTCGGTGCTATGACCAACACTCTGTAATGAACCCACTGAATGGCAGCAATACATGATGCTGCAATTCAGCTTTTTCAGCATATGGTCACTGGCATATGGGTTCATTTAATCTCAGGCCTGGGATACACAACCCGGCAGCTCAGGTTGTTGCTATTAGTTGCCATCAAGTTGGTTCTGACTCATGGAGACCTCATGTACAACAGAAGGAAACACTGCACAGTACTGCACCATCCTCACAACCATTGGTATGTTGGAGCCTACTGTTGCAGCCACCATACCAAACATGATGTCCTTTCCCAGCGACTGGTCTTTCCTGATGATATGTCCAAAGTAAGCAAGATGAAGTCTTGCCATCCCCACTTTTATGGAGCATTCTGGCTGTCCTTCCTGCAAGACTGATTTGTTCATTCTTCTGGCAGTCCAGGCTATATTCAATATTCTTCACCAACACCACAATTCCAGGGTGTCAATTCTTCAATCTTCCAGCTTTTACATGTGTATGAGACAACTGAAAAGACTAAGGCTTGGGTTAGGAGGACCGTAGTCATCAAAGTGACATCTTTGCTTTTTAAGACTTTAAAGAGGTCTTTTGCAGCAGATTTTCCAAAGGCAGTATGTCATTTGATTTCCTGACTGCTGCTTCCATGGGTATTGATTATTGATCCAAGTAGAATGAAATTCTTGAAAACTTCGATTTCTTCACCATTTATCATGATGTTGTTTATCCGGCTAGTTGTGAAGATTTTCATTTTGTTTATGTTCAGGTGTAATCCATAATGAGGGCTGTAGTCATTGCTCTTCATCAGTAGGTGTTTCAAATTATCTCCATTTCAGGCAAGTTAGGTTGTGTCATCTGCATATTGAAGACTGTTAATGAGTCTCCCTCCAGTCAGGATTCCAGTGTTCTTCATATACTCCCGCTTCTCAGATTATTTGTTCAGCATTCAGACTGAATAAGTAAGGTTAAAGGATACAACCCTGCTGTATATATTTTCTGATTTTAAACCATGCAGTATCATATTGTTCTGTTTGAACAACTGCCTCTTGATCCATGTACAGGTTCTGCAGAAGAAACAATGAATTGTTCTGGAATTCCCATTGTTCATAATGTTATCCGTAACTTGTTATGATTCACACAGTCAAATGTCTTTGCACAGTCAATAAAACACAGGTAAACATCTTTCTGGTGTTCTCTGCTTTCAGCCAAGATTCATCTGACATTAGCAGGTGCAGTGTTTAGATGTTTAGAGCTGTGGCTGCTAACCAAAAGGTTGGCAATTTGAATCCACCAGCTGCTCCTTGGAAACCCTATGGGGCAATTCTCCTCTGTCCTGTTGCTAGGAGTCAGACTTGACTAAGCGGCAATGGGAATAGTTTTTTTGGGGGGGGGGCGGTGGGTTTATCTCTCATTCCACATCCTTTTCTGAATCTGGCTTAAACTTTTGGCAGTTCTCTGTTGCTGTATATCTCTCAGTGTTTTTAAATTATTTTCAGAAAAATTTTGCTAGCATGTGATGTTAATGATATTGTGCAACAATTTCCACATTCAGTTCAATTGTCTTTCTTTGAAATGGGCATAAATACGGATCTCTTCCAGACAACTGGCCAGGTAGCTGTCTTCCAAATTTCTTGACATAGATTAATAAGCACTTCCAGCACAACATCTATTTGTTGAAGCATCTCAACTGGTATTCTGTCAATTCCAGGAGCCTTGTTTTTCACCAAAGCCTTCAATAAAACTTGACCACCACCCTTCGGTACTGTGTTTCTTGATCATATGCTACCTCCTGAAATGGCTGAACATCAACCAGTTCTTGTTGGTACAGTGACTCTATTCCTTCCATCTACTTTTGATGCTTTCTGCATCATTCAATTTTTTTACCCATAGAATCGTTCAATATTGCTACCCGAGGCTTTTTCTCTTCGGTTCTTTCAGTTTGAGAAATACCAATCATGTTCTTCCCTTTTGGTTTTCTAACTCCAGGTCTTTGAACGTTTCATCGTAATACTTTTTACTTTGCCTTCACTAGCTGCCCTTTGAAACCTTCTGTTCGGCTTTTACTTAATCATTTCTTCTGTTTGCTTTAGCTACTCTTTGCTTAACAGCAAGTTTGAGTCTCTTCTGACATCGATTTTGATCTTTTCCATCTTTCCTGCCATTTGTGTGTGCGTGTGTGTATGCGTGTGTTAGGGTTAAGCTTATGTGTAGGGTTAGGATAATGGTAAGGGTGAGTCTTATGTTTAGGATTCATTTTAGTGTTAAGTGTCGAATGTTATGTTACTGTTTAGGGTTAGGGTTTAGATTAGGGTAAGGGTTAGATTTGGGGTTAGTGCTTAATGTTAGGGTTAGTTTTAGGTTTAGGCTTAAATTTATGGGTAGGGTTTAGGTTTAGGATACTAGGGTTAGTTTTAGGTTTATTGTTAGGTTTTCATTTAGGTTTAGGGTTAGGGTCATTTTTATATTTAGATTAAAGTTTAGTGTGGGGTAAGGTATAGGGTTAGATTTAAGCCTAGTAGCCACGTTTTTATTTAGAGTAAGGGTTAGTATTATATTTAGATTTATGTTTAGGTTGAGGTCCAATGTTAGGTAACTTAAGTAACTTCCCTTCTATTTCTATCTTGTTAAGAGTTTATCAAGAAAGGGTGCTGCATTTTATCAAATGCTTTGTCTGTGTTAATTGAGATGATACTATTGTTCTTTTAATGTGGTGTAGCAACATCATGATAAAGGGAGAAAAGGAGACTGAAGTTGTCAAGGATTTCATTTTACTTGGATCCACAATCAACACCCATGGAAGCAGCAGTCTACAAATCAAATGACCTACCGCACTGGGAAAATCTTCTGCAAAAGACCTCTTTAAAGTGTTAAAAAGCAAAGATATCACCTTGAAGATTAAGGTGCACCTGACCCAAGCCATGGTGTTTTCAATTGCCCCATATGCATGTGAAAGCTGGACAATGAATAAGGAAGACTGAAAAACAACTTTGAATTGTGGTGTTGGAGAAGAATATTAAATATACCATGGACTGCCAAAATAACAAACAAATCTGTCCTGGAAGAAGTACGACCATAATGCTCCTTAGAAGCAAGGATAGGGAGACTATGTCTTGCATACTTTGGACACATTATCAGGAGGGATCAGTCCCTAGAGAAGGATATTATGCTTGATAAAGTAGAGGGTCAGCGAAAAAGAGGAAGATCCTAAAGGAGATGGATTGACACAGTGGCTACAACAATGTGCTTAAGCATAACAATTGTGGGCATGGTGCAGGACTGGGCAGTGTTTCGTTCTGTTGTACACAGGGTGGCTATGAGTCAGAATTGACTCGATGGCACCTAATAACAACAATTAATGTGGTGCATTACACTGACTGATTTTCTAATGTTGAACCCCCCTTGCTTTAGTGAGATTTATATGCTGTTTTAATTTGCTGTTGGATTGTTTACTAGTGTTTTGTGGAGAATTTTGGCACATATATTCATAAGTGGTATTGGTTTGTAATTTTCTTGTGGTGTCTTTGTCTGGCTTTGGTAATGGGGTAATGCTGGCTTCACAGAAAGAGTTAGAGTATTCCTTGGAAAGTTTGAACAGGATTGGTGTCAGTTCTTCTCTAAATGTTTGACAGAATTCCCCAGTGAAGCCATCTGGTCCAGACTTTTCTTTGTTGGGAGGCTTTTTATTACTGATTCAATCTCTTCACTTGTTATGTATCTGTTGAGGTTTTCTATTTCATTTTGAGTCTGTTTAGGCATATATGTGCTTATAGGAATTTGTCCATTTCATCAATGTTATCAATTTTGTTGCAGTATTGTTATGATTCTTTTGCTTTAATTGGGTCAGTTGTAATGCCTCCACTTTCATTTCTTATTCTGGTTATTTGCAGGAAAAACTCTGTTTTTCTGTCAGCCTAGCAAGAAGTCTGTCAGTTTTATTGATCTTTTCTAAGAACCAACTTCTGGATTTGTTAATTCTCTCTATTTTTCTGTTCTCTATCTCATTTATTTCTGCTCTGATCTTCATTCTTTTTTTCTAGTAGCTTTAGGTTTAGTTTGCTCTTCTTTTTCTAGTTCCCCAAGCTGTAGTCCTGTCTTTTTAATGACTGTGTGTGATGGTTACGATTGTGTGTCAACTTGGCTGGGCCATGATTCTCCATGTTTTAATGTAAAAACTCCCATGACTGAATATACTGTGAGTAGCCAATCAGATGTAAGGGACTCTCCTTGGGGGTGTGGCCCGCCTCTGTATATAAGCAGATGTTCTGGCTTTTTGCTCTCTCTGGATCCTGTGGCTGCTTCCTGAAGTCTCATCTCCCATTCTTGGGACTTGAGCTGTCAGCTTATCTGCTGAACCTGGGATTCATCGATCTGCACAGCCTGTGAGTGGGAGCCCTGCTCTCCGATCTTCCGATCTTGGGCTTGCCAGCTTCTGCAGCTGTGTGACTTGGGAGAGGCCTCTACCCTGATCTACGGACTTGGGACATTCTAGCCTCTACAATCACGTGAGCTGTTTCCTTGATATAATCTCTGTCTATATATGTATTATTTATACACTTTACTGGTTTTGCTTCTCTAGAGAATCCAGCCTAAGACACTGTCTAAGGCTGGGTTCTCTAGAGAAGCAAAACTAGCAAAGCGTGTAAGTACACATATAGAGATTTATATCAAGGACATGACTCATGTGGTTGTAGAGGCTGGTACACCTCAAGTCTGTGGGTTAGGATAAAGGCTTCTCCTAATTCACACAGCCACAGGGGCTGGTGAACCCAAGATCGGCAGGTCAGAGAGCAGGACTGTTGTTCACGGGCTGCAAAGATCGATGAAACCTAAGCTCGGCAGTCAAGACCACAGGTAAGTTGCTAGGTGAACTACCAAGAATTGGAGGTCTGACAAACAGGAGCCAGCTGCAGCATCCAGAGCAAGTAAAAAGCCCACAAGCCTTGCCAGAATGTCCGCTTATATTCGATGCAGGTAACAACCCCAAGGAAACTCCCTTTCACCTGACTGACTACTCACAGCAGATTCCATCATGGAGGTGATCACAATATCATACGACTGCCAAACCACTGAGAATCATGGCCCAGTCAAGCAGACATACAACCTTAACCATCACAGTCTACCCCGTCAACTTGGCACCTCCATGCATCTACTTAAAACTTACATAATCTCTGAATAAAAACAATTATAAAGTCATACTTGCACCTAACATGATGCAATAAACACAAATACAACCGAAAATGCACTGGCCCTGCTTACATCTTATATTTTATAAGAAAACAAAAATATTTTATGCACACATACAAAGCAGAAATACTCGTAACATTACACTCCTCACTTCTACAACTGGTCATGTGGTCGTAACTGGTATTTAGAACTACCTTCTTCCACCACCCATTCTGTATACCCTTTGCCCTCAGCAAACACCTCAGCTGCTCGTGGTTCTTCTCCTGGTGGGGTGACCCAAACCTTCACTTCTGAAGGGTCTGGTCCATTAGTAGTCATGTTGGAATTAGGTGGCTGTAGTTTTCCACTGACTTTAATCACAGGGCATGGTAGTACTAAGAGACATCCTAAAGGATCTCCTGCATTCCAGACATACCCTTCTTTACCTCCATTATGTAATATAAATCCAATTTCCTCCGGGTAATCAAGATCAATCACACCAGCTAATATGCTGACTCCCTTCCTTGCCTGTTGATCCAGAGGCATAAGGAGCCCAAAGTGGCCAAGTGGCATTCTTAGCTTCCAGTTCAGTGGAATGAGTGATGTGTCTCCAGCTGTGAGCATTCCTGCCTTTGAAACTAGGACCTCTAGGCCTGCACAGCATAAGGTCACAGGGATAGGAAGCAAAAATCTTGTGAGCGTGTTAGTACGGTAACAGTGAATGGTGCCACTCCCATTTCTACCTGTTGATTCCTGGACTCATAAATCCTGGCTATGGTGGAAACAGTACCATATACTGGATGCTAGTTTAGAGCATATACAGCCTCCAAGAGAACACTGCCCCAAGAATGCAAGGTATTGCCACCTAGCTCACACCATACTTGTAGTGTTTAGAAGGCCATTCCATGGTTCTATAAAGCCAGCTACTTCAGGATAATGGGGAACGTGGTAAGATCAGTGAATTCCATGAGCATGGGCCCACTAGGGCACTTCATCTGCTGTGAAGTGAGTACCTTGATCCGAGGCGATGCTGTGTAGGATACCATAATGGTGGATAAGGCATTCTATAATTCCATGGACAGTAGTTTTGAGAGAAACATTGCATGAAGGAAAGGCAAATGCATATCCAGAGTAAGTGTCTATTCTAGTAAGAACAGAACACTGCCCTTTCCATGATGGAAGTGGTCCAATGTAATCAACTTGCCACCAAGTTGCTGGCTGATCACCGCAAGGGATGGTGCCATTTCGGGGACTCAGTATTGGCTTCTGCTGCAGGCAGACGTTGGCACTCAGCAGTGGCTGTAGCCATGCTGGTGTTGTGGAGTGGAAGTCCATGTTGCTAAGCCCGTGCATAACCTTCATCCTTGCCATCATGGCCACTTTGTTCATGAGCCCACTGAGCGATGACGGGAGTAGCTAGGGAAAGAGGATGACTGGGTTCCATAGAATGTGTCATCCTATCTACGTGACTGTTAAAATCATCCTCTGCTGAGATCAATCTTTGGTGAGCATTCACATGTGACACAAATATCTTCACTTCTTTGGCCCATTCAGAGAGGTCTATCCACATACTTCTTCCCCATAAATCCTTGCCTCCAATTTTCCAATCATGTTCCTTCCAAGTCCCTGACCATTTGGGCAAACCACTGGCCACAGCTCATGAATCAGTATATAATTGCACATCTGGCCATTTCTCCTTCCAAGCAAAGTGAACAACCAGGTGCACTGCTCAAAGTTCTGCCCATTGAGAGGATTTCCCTTCACCACTGTCCATCAGGGAGGTCCCAGAAAGGGGCTGTTGTGCTGCCGCTGTCCACTTCTGAGTGGTACCTGCATATCGTGCAGAATCATCTGTAAACCAGGCACAAGTTTTCTCTTTCTCAGTCAATTGATCATAAGGAACTTCCCATGAGGCCATAGGTGCAGACTGGGAGATGGAAGGTAACTTGACAGGAGTGGAGACCATGAGGATTTGGGCCACTTTCTCATGCAACTTACTTGTGCCTTCCAGTCCTGCTCAGGCCCGATCTTGTATATACCACTTCCATTTAATGATGGAGTGCTGCTGTGCACGTCCAACTTTATGACTCTGTGGGTCACACAACACCCAGTTCATGATGGGCAGCTCAGGCCACATGGTGACTTGGTGTCCCATGGTTAAATGTTCAGTCTCTACTAAGGCCTAGTAACAAGCAAAAAGCTGTTTCTCAAAAGAAGACTAGTTATCTACAGAGGATGGCAGGACTTTGCCCCAAAATTCTATGGGTCTGCTTGTGATTCATCAGTAGGGTCCTGCCAAAGACTCCAAATAGCATCTCTGTCTGCCACTGACACTTGAAGTACCACTGGATCAGCTGAATCACATGGCCCAAGGGGCAGAGCAGCATGTACAGCAGCCTGAACCTGTTGCAGAGCCTTCTCTTGTTCTGGGTCCCACTAAAACTAGCAGCTTTTCAAGTCACTTGATAAATAGGCTGGTGTAGCACACTCCAATGAGGAATATGTTGCCTGCAAAATCTGAAGATGCCTACTAGGCACTGTGTCTCCTTTTTAGTTGTGGGAGGAGCCAGATGCAATAACTTATCCTTCCTCTTAGAAGGAATATCTCAACATACCCTACACAACTGGACTGCTAGAAATTTGACTGAGGTGGAAGGCCCCTGAATTTTTGTGGGATCAATTTTCCACCCTCTATCATGCAAATGTTTTAACAATAAGTTCAGAGTCTTTAACACTTCTTCCTTACTAGGTCCGATCAGCATAACGTCATCAGTGTAATGGACCAGTGTGACATCCTGTGGAAGGGAAAGGCGATCAAGGTCCCTGAGGAGTAAATTATGACATAGGGTTGCAGAGCTGATGTAGCTCTGAGGTAGGAAAGTGAAGGTGTATTGCTGACCTTGCCAGCTGAAGGCAAACTGCTTCTGGTGGTCCTTCGAAACAGGTATGGAGCCAGATCAATAGCTGCATACTAGGTACCAGGAGATGTATTAATTTTCTCAAGCAATGAAACTACATCTGAAACAGCAGCTGCAACTGGAGTCACCATCTGGTTTCTGATAATCTACTCCCATTCTCCAAGATATATCTGTTTTTTGCACTGGCCAAATAGGCGAGTTGAATGGGGACATGGTGGGAATCACCACCCCTCATCCGTCAAATCCTTACAGTGGCAGTAATCTCTACAATCCCTCCAGGAATGCAGTACTGCTTTTGGTTTACTATTTTCCTAGGTAGGGACCATTCTAATGGCTTCCACTTGGCTTTTCCTCCCATAATGTCCTTTACTCCATTTGTCAGAAATCCAATATGGGGGTTCTGCAGCTGCTGAGTGTATCTATTCCAATTATGCATTCTAGAACTGGGGAAATCACTACAGGATGAGTTCAGGGACCCACCAGACCTACTGTGAGATGGATATGAGCCAAAATTCCACTAATAACCTGACCTCCATATACCCCTACTCTGAGAGGTGGGCCACAGTGATGTTTTGGGTCTCCTGGAATTACTGTCAGTTCAGAGGCAGTATCTAGTAATCACTGAAAAGTGATTATTTCCTTTTCCCCAATGAACAGTCACTCTCATAAAAGACCGTACATCCCTTTGGGGAAGGCTGGGTGAGAGATTAACAGTGTAAACTTTTGGCAGTGTATTGTAGTCCTTCCTCAAGGGGACCTGGCCTCCCCTTCATTCAAGGAGTTGTGGGTCTTTGAACTTGCTCAAGTCTGGAAATTGACTGAGGGGCCGTGACAATTCTGGCGATTCGAGTTAGACTACTCTTCACTTGACCTAGATTTCATCCACTTGTACAGATCAAGTAAATATTTAGTAGCTTTCCTATCTATTTCACTCCTAGGACGCTATGACTAAGTACCTAACGCCATAAGTCCATACAAGTTGGACTATTCTGATTACTGTTTTGACTCTGCTGTCCATTACTGTAACCATGCCCACCTTGCTTTTGTTGACTGAGTACTGCCACTTGGCTGCTACCACCACAGGGTCTAATCAGCCCCATTGTAGTTAGGTGTCTTAGAGCAGTTCCCACTGTCAAATCTGACTTACATAAAATAGCAATCACAGCAGTCTTCAAGGATGCTGGGGCTCCCTTCACAAATTTGTTCCTCACAGTTGTGGTAAAAGGTGTGTCCTCTGGGCACTCCATGTGTGGGTCTGTAGGTCTAACCTGATAAATCCACTCTAGCAGGACAATTTCCCTAAGTCTTTGGATACCTTTTTCTACAGTACCACGGCAGGTCTGGTACGTCAACTTGATTTAGTGCAGGCCACCGTGTAATCCACGCTTCAGTAATCCAACCAAATAAACTATTAGATCCTTTCCTAACTTCTCGAGCTGAAACTCTGAATGAACAATCTGTGCTTAGTGGGCCCATATCAATAAACTCAGACTTATCCATCTTTATGTTCCTTGCACCATTATTCCACACCGTTAATACCCATTCCCACACATATTCCCCAGGTTTCTGTTTGTACATATTAGAAAAGTCAAGCAGTTCTTTTGGAGTGTAGTGTACCTCCTCCTGGGTCACACTTTGTACTTCACCTTTTGGGGCTCACTGTGACTTAAGTCTAGTTATAGGTCTCAAAGCCGAATTTGGTAGTGGGGAAGTGTTTTGAGAACATTCATCATTGTCTTGTAAAGCATCTGCCTCAGGCGATGCCCCAGGCAATGACTCAGACAGGGGCTCTTTAGAAGCAGCTGAGTTAATCTCATAAGATGGGGGTGGAGGGACTACTGGTTTTTCTGGGCAGGGTGGTTTAGCAGACAAACATGGAGTAATCTCTTTAGATGGCAGTGAGAGGGCTGGTTCTGTTGCCAGGAATGATTCAATGGAATTTAGGGGCTCAGTGTCTCCAGCTTCCTGATTATCTGCCCATAAGTCCCCATCCCAAGTTTCAAGATCCCATTTCTTCCCAATCAACGCCCTCATTTTAACTTCAGGTATCTCTCAAGGTTGGCAACTGAGTTGGCATTGTAATTCAGCCACTCTTAGGATAAACCTCTGGGTTTGGTTTTTGGCAATATCAGCTCTCTTACTCAAGAAATAAGGCCTTCTTTCAAAGCTCAAGTGGAAACTTTGAGGTTATTTATCCAGCACTTGAGTTTTCACTCTGAAGCCCTGAGCGCATCTGTTTCTTTCACCAGTTTGTGTAGTGAAAGTAGGACCAACCAACCATTATACTTCCCGTTATGACGAAACTTAGATAGGTATCACACGTGTTCACCCAGAGGCTCGTCTTTCACCAGTACCTGATCTATTGGTGGTGGTATTTTACGTATTTGTATCACCACCTCATGTCATGGATTAGCAGTATCCTCTTTACTACTGGAAGCAGAGTGATCAACATCTTTAAGACTAACCAGACTTGAGAGCCAATTTAGAAAACTCATCCTTATAATTTTGTTTCTCTAGAACCACTTCTGGTACCAAATATCTTAGGTTGGGTTCTCTAGAGAAGCAAAACCAGTAAAGCATATAAATATACATATAGAGAGATTTATATCAAGAAAATGATTCACATGGTTGGAGAGGCTGGAACATTCCAAGTCTGTGGGTCCGGTTAGATTCTTCTCCTGATTCATGTAGCCACAGGGGCTGGTGAACCCAACATCAGCAGGTAAGACCACAGGTAAGCTTCTAGGTCAAGTCCCAAGAACCACAGGTCAGATGAACAGGAGCCAGCTGCAGGATCCAGTGCAAGCAAAAAGTCCATGAGCCTTGCCAGAATGTCCACTTACATTTGATGCAGGCCACAGGCCCAAAGAAACTCCCTTTCAACTGACTGGCTACTCACAGCAGATCCCATCATGGAGGTAATCACAACATCATACAACTGCCAAACCACTGAGAATCATGGCCCAGCCAAGTTGACGCACAACTTTAACAAACATCACAATGACTTTTTATTGTCTTATGTCTGATGTCCTTGATATCATCCTACAAATCTTCTGGTCTTCAGTCAGTGTGTCAAAACCATTCTTGAGAGGGTCTTTAAATTCAGGTGGGATGTATTCAAGGTCATACTTTGGCTCTCATGGACTTGATTTGATTTTCTTCAGCTTCAGTTTGAATTTGCATATAAGCAATTGACCATCTTTTCCACAGTCAGCCCTTGGCTTTGTCTTGACTGATAAAATATTGAGTTTCTCCATCATCTCTTTTCATAGACGTAGTCAATTTGATTCTTACATAATCCATCCGGTGAGATCCATGTGTACACTTGCTGAAAAAAAATATTTTTGATGAGTAAGTTGCTGATGTTGCAGAATACTATCGTATGATCTCTAGCATCATTCCTATTCAGCAAGTCTATATTTTCCAACTGTTGATCCTTCTTCATTTTCAACTTTCACATTCCAATCACCAGTAATTATCAATGCATCCTGATTACACGTTTGATCAGTTTCACACCACAGCAGTTTGTAGAAGTCTTCAATTTTTTCACCTTTAGCATTTGTGGCTGGTGCATAAATTTGAATAGTAGTCATATTAACCTCCCTGGAAACAGGGCTAGGCTGGGGTGGGGATGAGTAGAGGAGTGGCAGTGGGGAGTGGCATTGTAGAGTATGCCCACCCAGAAGTCTGGTACACTCCCCAGGAGGCCAGGCAAGCTCAAAACCTTCCAAATATCTGGACTATCACAGTGAAGAGATCGGAAAATCAAGGCTCAGCTGACTCCCACACATGTTCCTGTTACACAGAGAACCAGCTGAACAAGTGGCACACCCTGCATGATTCTTTTTTTTGTTGTTCATTTTTGTGTTCAAGAGACTAATTTTTTAAAATGGGAAAAGGAATTCCAGTGACTTAATTTTTTTATTGCACTTTAGATGAAAGTTTACAGAATAGTTTCTCATTAAACAGTTAGTACACATATTGTTTTTTGACAATGGTTAACAACCCTGTGACATGTCAACACTGTCCCTCCTCAACCTTGGGTTCCCTATTACCAGCTTTCCTGTCCCCTCCTGCCTTCTAGACCCTGTCCCTGGACTGTTGTGCCCCGTTAGTCTCATTTTGCTTATGGGGCTGTCTATTCTTTGGCTGAAGGGTGAACCTCAGGAGTGACCTTATTACTGAGCTAAAAGTGTGTCCGGGGGCCATACTCTCAGGGTTTCTCCAGTCTCTGTCAGGCCAGTAAGTCTGGTCTTTTTTTGTGAGTTAGACTTTTGTTCTGCATTACAATCACAAAATTGAGGACAACCACAAAATACTGGGAATCATGGCCCAGCCAAATTGATACACACATTTTTTGAGGGACATAATTCAATCCATGACAGGAGGTTTCTCAAAAAACTGAAAATAGAATTACCATATGACCCTGCAATCCCACTGCTAGGAATATACCCAAGGGACTTGAAAGTAGCAACAAGAATACAGACATATATATGCCAATGTTCATTGCAGCACTATTTGCAATAGCCAAAAGGTGGAAACAACCTAAATGGATAAGCAAAATGTAGCACATACATATAACGGAATACTACTCAGCCAGAAAGAGAAACACACTATGACATGGACGAACCTGGAAGACATTATGCTGAGTGAAATAAGTCAATCTGAAAAGGACAAATACTGTATGATCTCACTTATATAAGAAGACAAGAATAGGTAAATATATACAGAAAGAGACCAAAGTTTATCAGTGGTTACCAGAAGTGGGAAGGAGGGGGAAAAGGGAAGCCATTGTTTGGAAAGCAGTGAGTTTCTGTTTATGATGATGGGAAATTTGACATCAATTAAGGGTAACAGTGGTTGTTGTTGTTAGGAGCCGTCAAGTCAGCTCTGAATTACAGCAACCCAATGTACAACAAAAGGAAACACTGCCAGGTACTGTGTGCTCCATCCTCACAATCGTTGTTATGCTTGAGCCCATTGTTGCAGCCACTGTGTCAATCCATCTCATTGAGGGTCTTCCTCTTTTTCGCTGACCCTCTGCTTTACCAAGCATGATTTCCTTCTCCAGGGACTGGTCCCCCGATAACACGTCCAAAGTATGTGAGACGCAGTCTCACCATCCTCGCTTCTAAGGAGCATTCTGGCCATACTTCTTCCAAGACAAATTTGTTCGTTCTTCTGGCAGTCCAGGATATATTCAATATTCTTCACCAACACCATAATTTAAAGGCATCAATTCTTCTTTGGTCTTCCTTACTCATTGCCCAGCATGCATATGAGACACTGAAAATACCACGGTCAGGCACACCTTAGTCCTCAAAATGACATCTTTGCTTTTCAACACTGTAAAGAGGTCTTTTGCAGCAGATTTGCCCAGTGAAACATGTCATTTGGTTTCTTGACCGCTGCTCCCATGGAAGTTGATTGTGGATACAAGTAAAATGAAATCCTTGACAACTTCAATATTATTTCCATTTATCATGACATTGCTTATTGGTCCAGTTGTGAGGATTTTTGTTTTATGTTGAGATGCAATCCATACAGAAGGCTGAAGTCTTTGATCTTCATCAGTAAGTGCTTCAAGTCCTCTTCACTTTGTGCAAGCAAGGTTGTATCATCTGCATATTGCAGGTTGTTAATCAGTCTTCCTCCAATCCTGATGTCACGTTCTTCTTCATATAGTCCAGCTTCTCAGGTTATTTGTTCAGCATACAGATTGAATAAGTATGGTGAAAGGATACAACCCTGACACACATAATACAATCGATTAATGTAATTGATATCACTAAGCTCTATACCTGAAAAATGTTGAATTGGCAAAGGTTGTGTTATGTATTTTGTTACGAAAAAAAAAGCAGCTGTGAGGCTGCTTGTGTACAACCAAACACCTCACAGGATTTGTTTTCTTGGTTTGGAGGTTTAGGATCATGGTTTCGAGGGACATCCCAATCAATTGGCCTAATATTGTTTCTCAGTACTTCTGTTCTATCTCCTAGTTCATTGTGCAGTGACTGGAGTCCTAAAAGCTAGCAAGTGGCCATTCAAGGTACAGCAATTGGTCTCCATTCACCTGAAGCAACAGAGGAAGAAGGAGAGTCAGGAATCGGAGGAGGAAATGGAACATGTGGCTAATGACCTCCATGAACAACTGCCTCCTTTGCCATGATATCAGAATCAGAGAGTGCCTGGCTACCGTTATTGAACGTTTTGATCAAAGATTCTATAGAAGAATCTTGATATAAAGGTGGGGGGAGGGGTGTGGATGCAAAACAGAATTATAAACTTCTCATGGAAGTAAGACTTTCTGGAGCCACTGAGGCTTGATGAACTCTGAAACTGTTGCCCTGAGATAATCTCTAAACCTTAAATCAAGGCTATCCCTTGAAGTCTTCTTTGAACCAAAAAACAGCTTATCTTAATTAGTAAAGTACGTCTACTTTGAGGATTGTACTCTTTTAAAGAATTATCTACCTGAGATCAAATTGACAATGGCAACTTGAGGGGCTGGATGGGAACCTTAAGGGGCAGTTAAGTTTAAGATAATGGTGGTGGAAGAATTTGGAAAAGGATAGTGAGAATGGTAGCACAACTTGATGAATGTGATTAATGTTGCTCAGTTGTACATGTAGAAATTGTTGAAATGGTTTATCTTCGACTGTGTATACTTTCACTAAAATAAATAAATTTAAAAAAATAGTACAAGGTACTGCAGGGAGAAAACGCTAAGTCACAGGATGAAGTGCCTGTAGCATCAGTGTGGTAGCCAGCAAGTGACGGACTCTGGGTGGCCTAAGGGAAAGGATCAGCAGGCCCCATGCTGGACTGTGGCCAGTAGAGAGTGACTGGGGCAGGAGGTGGAAGCACTTGGTGTTTCACTCCTCAAGGAGGGGGCTCCAGTGCCTCAGGACACTCTGTCCCTTTTATGGTCGAGACTGGACTTCCCAGAGTCCTGAACAGCAGCTGAAAGGTGCTGTCTCACTCTTGGTTTTGCTGGCTCATACTCCAAGGCCCAGCCTCTCCCCAATGGACAATGAAAAGCTGAGACCAGTGCCTGTGCCACTGAAGGTTATGGACCAGGGGTGGTGTCTTAGTTATCTAGTGCTGCTATAACAGAAATGCTACAATGGATGGCTTTGACAAACATATTTATTCTCTCTCAGATTAGGAGCCTAGAAGTCCAAATTTGGGGCACCAGATCCCAGGGAAGACTTTCTGTCATCAATCTTCCCCTGGTCCAGGAGCTTCTCAACACAGAGACCCCAGGTTCCAAAGGACACACTCCATTCCTGGAGCTTCTTTCTTTGTGGTATGAGAACCCTATTTCTCTGCTCCCTTCTCTTTCCTTTCATCTCTTATAAGATAAAAGGTGATGCAGGTGATGCAGGCCACACCCTAGGGAAACTCAGGCTATGACCTGAGTAAGGGTGTTGCATCCCACCCTAGTCCTCTTTAACATAACCTGATTTTTCAGTTGGGTTCATTTCTGCAATTATTTGAACATTTTATTACATTCTGGCTACACTGTTATTACATGTATGAAAAATGAAAAAGTAAAAGTGCTGATGCAGTGATAAGACGTATTTAAAAACAACAACAACAAGAAACCTGTTGCCATCAAGTCAATTCCAACTCATGGCAACCCCATGTGTTGAAGAGTAGAACCACTCCATAGGGTTTTCTCAGCTGTTATCCAGTCAAATCATCAGGCCTTTCTTCCATGGTATCACCGAGCAGTTTCAAACCGCCAACCTTTAGGTTTTTTTCTCTATGTGTGTGTGTGCGTGTGTGTGTGAGAGAGAGAGATTTAGGTGAAAGTTTACAGCTCAAGTTAATTTCTCATACAAAAATTTATACATATATTGTTGTGTGACACTAGCTGCAATCCCTGTAATGTGACAGTACATTCCCCCCTTCCACCCCGGGTTTCCAGTGCCCATTCAACCACCTCCTATCCCTTTCTGCCTTCTCATCCCGCCTCCGGACAGGAGCTGCCCATTTAGGTTTGTGTATTTACTTGAACTAAGAACCACACTCTTCACAAGTATTACGTTTTATAGTCCAGCCTAATCTTTGTCTGAAAAGTTGGCTTTCGGAATGGTTTTAGTTCTGGGTTAACAGACAGTCCAGGGGTCATGTCTTCTGGGGTTCCTCTAGTCTCAGCCAGACCATTAAGTTTGGTCTTTTTACTAGAATTTGAGTTCTGCACCCACTTTTCTCCTGCTCTGTCAGGGACTCTCTGTTGCATTCCCTATCAGGGTGGTCAATGGTGGGTAGCCAGGCACCATCTAGTTCTTCTGGTCTCAAGCTGATGGGGTCTCTGGTTTATGGGGCCTTTTGTCTCTTGGGCTAATATTTTCCTTGCGTCTTCGGTGTTCTTAATTCTCCTTTGCTCCAGGTGGGTTGGGACCAATTGATGCATCCGAAACAGCCACTTGCAAGCTTTTAAGACCCCAGACGCCACTCACCAAAGAGGGATGCAGAACATTTTCTTTTTCCCAGTAAATTCAAATTTTATTCGGAATTCTTTAAAAAAAAATTTTATTGTTGTAGTTTAAATGAAGTTTACATTTCAAGTTAGTCTCCCATACAAAAATTTATACATACGTTGTTATGTGACCCTAATTGCTCTCCCCATACTGTGACAGCACATTCCTCCTTTCTACTCGATTCCCCATGTCCATTCAACCAGCTCCTAACCCTCTCTCCCTTCCCATCTCACCTCTGGACAGAAGCTGCCCATTCAGCCTCTTGTATCTACTTGAGCTGAGAGACACACTCCTCACGAGTATCACTTTATGTCCCACAGTCCAGTCCAATCTCTGAAGAGTTGGCCTCGGAAATTGTTTTAGTTCTGGGCTGTTAGAGAATCCAGGGGCCATGCTTTCCAGGGTTCCTCTAGGCTCAGTCAGACCATTAAGTCTTTTTACTAGAATCTGAGCTCTGCATCTCACCTTTCTCCTGCTCCATCAGGGACTCTCTTGTTTTGTTCCGTCGGGGCAGTCATTGGTGGTAGCCAGGTGCCATCTAGTTCTTTTGGTCTCAGGCTGATGAAGTCTCTGGTTTATGTGGCCCATTCTGCGTCTCGGGCTAATACTTTCCTTGTGTCTTTGGTGTTCTTCGTTCTCCTTTACTCCAGGTGGTTGGGACCAATTAATGCATCTTAAGTGGCCACTCACAAGCTTTTAAGACCCCAGATGCCACTCACCAAAGTGGGATGCAGAACATTTTCTTAATAAACTTTGTTATACCAACTGACCTAGATGTTTCCTGAAACCATGGTCCCCAGACCCCTGCCCCTGCTACTCTGTCCTTGGAAGTGTTCTCTTGTGTTCAGGAAACTTCTTAAGCTTTTGGTTTAGTCCAGTTGTTCTCACTTCCCATGTAATGTGTGTTGTCCTTCCCTTCACCTAAGATAATTCTTATCTACTATCTAGTTAGAGAATTCCCCTCTCCCTCCCTCCACACCCTCATAACCATCAAAGAATGCTTTCTTCTGTGTTTCAGCCTTTTCTTGAGTTCTTATAAGTGTAGTCTCATACAATATTTGCCCTTTTGCAACTCATTTCACTCAGCATAATGCCTTCCAGATTCATCCATGTTGTGAGATGTTTTGCAGATTCATCATTGTTCTTTATTGTTTTGTAGTATTCCATTGAGTGAATATACCATAATTTGTTTATACATTCATTCACTGATGGACACCTTGGTTGTTTCCATCTTTTTGCTACTGTGAACAGTGCTGCACTGAACATAGGTGTGCATATATCTAGTCATGTGATGGGTCTTATTTCTCTAGAATATATTCCAAGGAGTGGGACTGCTGGATCATATGGTAATTCTATTTCTAGCTGAAGGAAGTGCCAAATCGTTTTCCAAACTGGTTGTACCACTTTACATTCCAACCAGAAGTGTTTAAGTGTTCCAGTCTCTCCACAACCCCTTCAACATTTATTATTTTGTGTTTTTTGGATTAATGCTAGCTTTGTTGGGTTGAGATGGTAACTCATTGCAGTTTTGATTTACAATTCTCCAATGGCTAATGATCATGAGCATTTCCTCATGTATCTGTTAGCCATCTGAACGTCTTCTTTGGTGAAGTACTTGCTCATATCTTTGGTTGTTTTTTAACTGCGTTATATTGTCTTTTTGTTGTTGAGGTTTTACAGCATCTTGTAGATTTTAGAGATTAGACCCTGATAGGATATGTTGTAGCTAAAAAATTTTTCCCAGTCTGTAAGATGCCTTTTCACTCTTTTGGTGAAGTCTTTTGTCAAGCGTAAGTGTTTGATTTTTAGGAGCTCCCAGTTATCAAGTTTCTCTTCTGGTGTTTGTGCATTGTTACTTATGGTCTGTATTCTGTTTATGCTACGTATTAGGGCTCCTAGAGTTGTCCTGTATCTTCTTCCATGATCTTTATCGTTTTAGATTTTATATTCAGGTCTTTGACCCATTTTGAGTTAGTTTTTGTACATGGTGTGAGGTATGGGTCTTGTTTCAGTTTTTTGCAGATGGATATCCAGTTATGCCAGCACTATTTGTTGAAAAGACTGTCTTTTCCCCACTTAATGGACTTTGGGACTTTGTCAAATATCAGCTGCTCATAGGTGGATGAATTTATGCCTGGATTCTCAATTCTATTCCATCGGTCTATGTATCTGTTGTTATACCAGTACCAGGCTGTTTTGACTACTGTGGGGGTTAAATGGGTTCTAAAATCAGGTATTGTGAGGCCTCCCACTTTGTTCTTAATGCTTTACTTATCTGGTGCCTCTTCCCTTTCCATATGAAGTTGGTGACGTGTTTCTCCATCTCATTAAAAAATGTCATTGGGATTTGGATTGGGATTGCACCATATCTGTGTTGAGTCTTCCTATCCATGAGCATGATATGTTTTTCCACTTATGTAGGTCTCTTGGTTTCTTGCAGTAGCGTTTCGTAGTTTTCTTTCTATTAGTCTTTTACGTCTCTGGTTAGCTTTTAGTATTTTATCTTCTTGGGGGCTACTGTAAATGGTATTGATTTGGGGATTTCCTTTTCAAAGTTCCCTTTGTTGGTGTATAGGAATCCAACTGATTTTTATATGTTTATCTTGTATCCTGATACTTTGCTGAAATCTTCCATTAGTTCCAGTAACTAATTTCTTGGAGATTCTTTGGGGTTTTCTGTGTATAAGATCATATCATCTGCAAATTGGGATACTACTACTTCTTCCTTACCAATGTGGATGCCCTTTATTTCTTTTTCTTGCCTTAGTGCTCTGGCTAGGACCTCCAGCACAATATTTAATATGAGTGCTGATAAAGGACATCCTTGTCTGGTTCACGTTCTCAAGGGGAATGCTTTCAGACTCTCTCCATTTTGGATGATGTTGGCTGTTGGCTTTGTATAAATGCCCTTTATTATGTTGAGGAATTTCTCTTCTATTCCTATTTTGCTGAGAGTTTTTATCATGGATGGGTGTTGGACTTTGTCAAATGTCTTTTCTGCACCAATTGATAAGATTGTATGGTTCTTGTCTTTTATTTTATTTATGTGATGGATTACAGTGATTGTTTTTCTAATGTTGAACCATCCCTGCATACCTGGTATAAATCCCACTTGGTCATGGTGAATTTTTTTTCATATGTTCTTGAATTCTATTGGCTAGAATTTTATTGAGGATTTTTGTGTCTATGTTTATGAGGGATACTGGTCTGTAGTTTTCTTGTTTTGTGGTGTCTTTACCTGGTTTTGGTATCAGGTATATATTTGTTATCCCGGCTTCACTGAGTTTGAGAGTATTCTATCCTTTTCTATGCTCTGAAATACCTTTAGTAGTACTGATGTTAACGCTTCTCTGAAAGTTTGGTAGAATTCTCCAGTGAAGCCGTCAGGGCCAGGGCTTTTTCTTTTTTGTTGGGAGTTTTTAATTATCTCTTCAATCTCCTCTTTTGCTGTAGGTTTATTTAGTTTGGATTTTGTTAAGGCTTGTTTTGTGGCCTAATATGTGGTCTATTCTGGAGAATGTTCCATGTGCACTGGAAAAGAAAGTATACTTGGCTGCTGTTGGGTGAAGTGTTCTACATACGTCTATGAGATCAAGTTGGTTGACTGTGTCATTTAGATAGTCCGTGTCTTTATTGAGCTTCTTTCTGGATGTTCTGTACTTCACCAAAAGTGGTGTGTTGAAGTCTACTACTATTACTGTAGAGCTGTCTATTTCTCTTTTCAATGCTGTTAGAGTTTGTTGTATGTATTTTGGAGCCCTGTTGTTGGGTGCATAAATATTTATTATGGTTATGTCCTCCTGGTATACTGACTCTTTAATCATTATCTAGTGTCCTTCCTTATCCTTTGTGGTGGATTTTCCTTTAAAGTCTATTTTGTCAGAGATTAATATTGCCACTCCTGCTCTTTTTTGATTGTTGTTTGCTTGATATATTTTTTTTCATCCTTTGAGTTTTAGTTTGTTCATGTCTTTGAGTCTAAAGTCTATCTCCTGTAGGCAGCATATAGACGGATCATTTTTTTTTAATCCATTCTGCCACTCTCTGTCTCTTTATTGGTGCATTTACTCTATTTACATTCACTGTAATTACTGATAGGTATGAGTTTAGTGCTGTCATTTTTACGTATTTTTTTGTGTGTTGGTGACAGTTTCTTTGTTCCACTTAATTTTCTGTGCTGAGTCGTTTTTATGTATTTTCTTTTCATCTTTTTCATTGTTGTTGATTTTGTATTTGCTGAGTCTTTGTTTTTCTTCTTTTTTATTCTGATGTGTGTAATTGTTAGTTTCCTTTGTGGTTACCTTAATATTTATCTCTATTTTTCTAAGTGTAAACCAATCTTTTGTTTCTTGATATTACCTTGATGTCTTCTCCATATGAAAGTTCTATGACTACATTATTTAGTCCCTCTTTTTTGTTTTAATGTTATTATGTTTCATATATTGTATCTATGTTTCCCTATTGTCAGTGTTTTTGCTTTTATTTATTTTTTGTGACTTCCTTATCTGGGTTGATATCTGGTTGTTCTTTCCTGTGTTCTAGTCTGGAGTTGTTATCTGATGTTACTGATTTTCTAACCAGATGACTCCCTTTAGTATTTCCTGGAATTCTGGTTTTGACTTTACAAATTCCCTTAACTTCTGTTTATCTGGAAATGCCCTAATTTTGCCACCATATTTGAGAGACAGTTTTGCCGGATATATAATTCTTGGCTGGCAATTTTCTTCCTTCAAGGCTTTATATATGTCACCCCATTGCCTTCCTGCCTGCACAGTTTCTGCTGAGTAGTCAGAGCTTAGTCTTATTTACTCTTCCTTTGTAGATGACTTTTCGTTCATCCCTAGCTGCTCTTAAAATTCTCTCTTTATCTTTGGTTTTGGCAAGTTTGATTATAAAATGTCTTTGTGACTTTCTTTTGGGATCTACCCTGTGTGGGGTTCGATGAGCTTCTTGGATAGATATCTTCTTGTCTTTCACAATATCAAGGAACTTTTCTGCCACAAATCTCCAACAATTTTCTCTGTGTTTTCTGTTATTCTCCTCCTCCCCCGGTTCTGGTACTCCAATCACTCATAGGTTATTCCTCTTGATAAATTCTCACATAAGTCTTAGTGTTTCTTCATTTTTTAAAATTCTTTTATCTGATTTTTCCTCAAATAAATGGTGTCAAGTGCTGTATCTTCAATCTCACTAATTCTGACTTCCATTCCTCAGTTCTGCTCCTACAAGTTTCCACTGAGTTGTGTAATTCTGTAATTTTACTGTTAATCTTTTGGATTTCTCTTTGCTGTCTCTCTATGGATTCTTGAAGCCTGTTAAATTTGTCATTATGCTCTTGTGCAACCTTCTTAAGTTCCTCTGTTGCTTTGTCTCTGTGTTCCTTGGCTTGGTCTGTATTTTGTCTGATTTCCTTCCTTATCTCTTGAAGAGCTCTGTATATTAATCTTCTGAATTCTACCTCCAGTAATTCTAAGACCTTCTCTTCCTCCGGGAGGTTTCTTGTTCTTTGTTTTGGTCGCTTGCTGAAGCCATCATGGTCTGCCTCTTTATGTACTTTGACATTCACTGTTGTCTCTGAGCAATCAGTAAGTTACTATACTTATGTTTGCTTACTTACTGTGTCCTAGCTTCTTGTTTTGTTTTGTTTTGATATGACCAAATAAGCTGGTCGGGTTAGCCACTTTGGTTATTGGCATCTTTGAAGCACTCATGTCCCGTCACCAGGTGTATAGAGCTTTACCACGTATGAGTCCAGGAGCTCGTTTACTTTTCTTGTGTGGATTCAGTTCAGGTGTCCAGGTCGTCGGTCAGCGAGTGTGTGGTGCAGGCTCTCATCTTTGGTCCTAGACAGGCAGGGGTACATAGGGGTGACTGGAGTAGGCACAGGTACCTGGTTGCAGTAGAAGGTTATGTGCTGAGCAAGGTAGGGGGCTGATGGCTGCCCCTGAGAGTCTGGATGGAAAGAGTGTCCCTGTTCCCTAGAATGCGTAGGTGGGTGGGTTTTGCAGTCGGACTTTGGGCACCCAATGTCGTTGGCTGTGAGGACTGGGAGGCACCATTTATTGTCAGACCCCTGTTGCAGGTAGCTAGGTGGAGTAGGTGGAGCCACCAGTTCTCAGGTCCCTGATATGGGTAGGTGAAGACCCAGCTTAATGGGCAGGGCGGTGTGAAATGTCACGAATCTGCCACTCCTCCTTAGCTGTTATAGTTGAAAATAGGCTTCAGATATATACCATTGTACTGTGGTAATGAGGGCCTACGCTGTTGAAATGGGCCCACACAGGTTTAGGCAGGGGTGAAAGGCATTCAAAGTCCATGGACCCCTTATGCCTGTGCCTAGGCAAAGGGCTGTGCCTGCCCTGAATTACCGGCTTAGGGGAGGTGGCAGACTATTTTTTCCTGTTTGTTAATTTGTTCCCTCTCCAAAGCCAGGAGAATGGCTCAGGGCGTGTGATGGGTCCCACTTCTAGCCCATGGGGTGCAGCAATCACTGAAGCTTGATCAGGGCTGGAGCAGAGCGGGGAGGGGGGCGGGTAAATGGGAGGGAGGTACTTTTCAGAGGGGGGAAGGGTTGTTTTGATCCCACGTGGTAGGTTAAATGCTTGCACTTAACTTTCGCAGATTCGGTGCTGCTTTCCCCTGGCTCCGCAAGCTTGCGCGGACTCTGTGCTGCTTGGTTTCTCTCAGTGGAAAAATGTATCCCAAGCATGCTGGCCAATCCAGACTGCAGAGTGCTGGCCAGGTCAGGTCTGGAAAATCTTCACTGCTTCTGAACTGTCTCTCCCTCCCCCTGCCGCTCAGTCTGACTCCTCAACTTTGTCTTTGATGTTCAGGGCTTCTAGATTGTCACACATAATCGATTTACTTGTTTTTTTCGGGTCTTTGTTGTAAAAGAGACCACAGGAAGCATCTGACCCTCTGCCGTCTTGGCCTCGCCTCCTAATACACGTTATTTGGGGACACAATACAATCCACAACAGGTGTTTACCTGAAGGAAGCCCACGCGGCCCAGCCAGACACTGAGAGATACACAATAAACCCCTCAACCCTGCAAAACTAGAGTAAGGGGGGGGGGCGGTGGTCTTCAACCTCGGTTACCACCCTCCTTGTGGGATGATTCCATGACCTCCATGCCAAGGAACTGTATGTTTCCATCTCCTTTTCCTTCTCTGAGGGAAGAAACAGAAGGCTGTGGGTCTCTTCCACATCTGCTTGTGTCTGCAACATCCCGAATAAGTGTCGTTCTGGCAGAGGTCCCCCGCCCCGCCACAGGAGATGGTGTCTCATCCCAGTTTTGAGTGTCTACTGCTGCTGTTTGTCTGATTTCCTGATTAAGAAACCCGCCTCTTACAAAAATGTTTCATGGTATATTTTTATTTTCCTTACAAAATGAATTAAACCAAAATTTGCTCTCCAGAACTCTCTCAGTTTGCCAAGCTTCCTCTGGGTAAGGAGTGCTGGTGACTCCACAGACCTGGTATTAGATGTTAACAGGCATGCTGGGACTTCTCCAACATGAAAATCATGAGTTGATACTGCCACCTGGGGCTCAGACAGATGGAATGTACCTGTCCCATGCTCCAATTTGGCCTGACCTCTAGTGGTTGTGGTGCTGGCAGTCCTGTGTGGGGAGGGTAACAGCAGCAGGTAGCGAGTGACCAGGGCTGCTCCCCAGTCAGGGGTTCTCAGAATCAGCCTGTTGCCAAATAACCTTTCACTTGGATTTCAATACTTGATCAAGTGATGTAAGCTCTGCCTTTTGGGGTCCAGCAAGTACATTAAAATGGATGTGGTCAGTGGTGACTCCCTTCAGTGAGTCCTGGCCTTCAAGTCTCCAAGCACCTGACCGTCCCTGAAGGAGCTGTCTGCTGAGAACTACATCCACTAGAGAATGGCCATTTTCGATACCCCAAGGAAAACAGAGAGAGGCCAAGGGTTTGGTGTGCATTTTTTTAAAGTACCAGAAGCTTTCTGACACATGCAAAGCCAGTCCAAAATAAAGCTGAGAAGTTGGCAGTGCTCCCTGCACAACTTGGGTGAGGTGAGGCCCTTGCCCTGGACCATGCCATGAGGCTGAGGTACAAGCCCTCTTGTGGGCTGCTGGCCTCCAGGCAAGTCCCAACTACATTTCCCTGCCAGTTGAACTGGGCTGCCAGGGGATGGCTATAGAAAATGCCAGGCACTCAACACACAAAACTGCTGTTTTTCCTTATTACTCATTACACCACCTTGACACCACAGGTTCAGTCTTCATGCTGTTCAAATCCTATTTCCAAAGGTGTTGCACTGCAAAACTGCCTCTGCCTCCCTGCCCCTTGCGCCTACCCTAGTGGGAAAGCAGCCTACTTACATTACACAATACTCAGGGAAGGACAGGCTGCCTTAACCCTGCGTCCTTCCCAGCTCATCAACCTCAGGAACTTTATTTGAGCAGATTAGGAGCATGTGTCAAGATAGCTCCTCCAGGCCTATGTGTGAGGGTCTGGACCTTTCTGGACATTCTTTCCACAGACCCAGGGAAGGAGAAAGCAAATCCACAGAGAGTATCCCTGGGCTCCTAGGAGGTCGGGGCAGCCCCAGCAATGAAGACCCCAGGTGCCCCTGCTGGCTCTCTCATACAGATTCCAGGCCTGCTTACATGCTGAAGTGGAGGTGTCACAACAATACATCTCATTATAAATTGGAAATGCTACCAGATACCTGGGCAGTTCAAGGGCCCCTTCAGTTTCCTGTTCATCCAAACTGAATTATTTAATCCTCTTCAGGATTCACATATACATAAAATGTTTGTACATAAAAAGCACCTACAAGCTTAGCTGGCCACAGGTATTCCCAATACCTGGTTTTTGATAGATTTGTTAAAAATTGGAATGTACAGAATCTCAATAATTCGAACGTTATAAAGTTTAATTTAAAATACAAGCACGAAATTCACCAGGTGAAGCAAAATCTTTTTTCATCCTGGGGAGAAAAACCTACCCCCAAACAAAAGGATCACTCCCCTGGAGACAGAACAGATAGACATCACTCTGCAGGACAATGCAGCCGTCTGGAAGCCAGGCAAGGTGTTTGTCTGTATTTAATTTATGTACCACTATGAGGGAATTTAATCTGTGTACCTGAGAAAGCCATGAGTATCATGGGGAAGAGTATCCCTGACATCTCTTAAGAAGCCTGGGTGTGCTGATCTTTTGGGAAACCAGGGTACCTCTGCAAATGAGAACAAAGCCAAGCAAGTCCCTATGTAAAACCTGCTGACCCAAGGGTAACCATTCTAGATTAGTTCGCTCTTTATCTGGAAAGACTTAAAACCCCTGATAAAATATTTAACCCAGTTCTTGGGTTCTGGCAGAGCAGACCTGGGCTCCACTTTAAATGGTCTATTTAGTCAGCAATCAACCTTAACACTTCAGCATCTCTAAGCTATTAGGATTCATTTCTGCATTAACTGTTTTCATGGCTTTTCCTGTTTTTCTAAACTCATGCTATTTATTTTGCACATGCAGATCCTAATTATCTCCGAAATAAGGTTTGAGATGCTATCTTTATCAATGGGACTTTCCAGTTTCAACATTACAAAAGTAAGTTGATACCTCCTTTAATTGGTAATTACAATATTTGATTTTCCTATAAGTAGATTTTTAGACCAAAAATTATAACCATATCAAATTTAAAAACTGTCCTAGGCAGTGTGGATGCCTCTACTGCCACAGAGCTGGGCTGCAGTGGGCGCCAGCTCAGCCCACCCCTTTCTCTCCACCTTCTCCCTCACCCCACCCTGCACTCCACTGCCCCGGCCAATGTCTCATCCCTCATAGTCTGCGGGGACATGGTGTATGCTGAGCCACTACCGCTGCCAGCTGCTGCATGTCCTGAGCCTTAGCTTCCTGCTGCTGACTTGCTGGCCACTTCTTCTCTGCCCTCACCATCTCATGAAGCTGTTAGTAGTGCTCGTACTCAGCGGGTCGGGTGCTGGCACGGGGACCCAAGTGTACCCCCATTGTCAAAAAATATGGTTACACACACCTGAGAAAGAACCCAGATTCACAGTATGGTGAACTCACTGGAAAGTACACTTAAGATGGAAAGATGGTGCCAGTTGAGATAACCATCAGCTTGTTAAAGAGGGAAATAGATCAGACAATGGCTGCCAATGCCCAGAAGAATAAATTCTTGATTGATGAGTTTCCAAGAAATCAAGACACCCTTTAAGGTTGGAACAAGACCATGGATACGAAGGCAGATGTATCTTTCGTTCTATTTTTTGACTGTAATAATGAGATCTGTGTTGAACGATGTCTTCAGAGGGAAAAGAGTAGTGGCAGGACTGCTAATAACAGAGAATGCTCTGAAATAGAATTCAGACCTATCTTTAGTCAACAAAGCCAATGACTGACTTATAAGGAAATGGGAAAATAGATGCTTCTAAATCTGTTGATGAACTTTTTGACAAAGTTGTGAAGATTTCTGACAAAGAAGGCAAACTCTACACTTGAAGGTATTCTTGAAATCATGCTTGAATATTATTCGATAGCTGCTATCACAATCTCTTTTTAAGGCAATTTTGATCTTTCATAATTATATCTCAATTAATGGCCGGAAAGTATGTAGTAAGACAAACTACGTTTTTTATCTTCGTTTTTTTTGTTTTGTTTTGTTTGTCACAGGAGTAGACAGTGAATTTAGGTTCAACTTTTAGTTACGGTGCTCACTAAACAAAGAAGGGTATCAGCTAGTTTTTGCTTTTATTCAAAAAGAATATCCCTTTTATAGTCTATGCTTTCTGTGAGAAAAACTTTTTAGCGTATGTGTACATCCCCCTTACTAGTCACAATATGTTAGGATTAGGGATCTCCAGTTTCTCTTTTTCTTGCAGGTTTTAAATTTCCAACCTGTTAAGTGAATTTGTGGACCAAATTTCAAAGGAACTTTTTGTGTAGTCACTTCTTGCAAAATGTGTTTGGTAAACAGACTCATAAAATGACTTCCTAGAAGTGTTCTAGCATTTATCAAATAAATGACCATTTCCTATAGAAAAATAAGAAAACTTGAGCTTTGTTTTACTACAGCTTGTATGAAGTTGTGTCACAGGGCATATTCTTTGCTTCTAGGGTTTGGATTTGGGACACTGGGGCTCAGACCCTGGCATAATGTCAGCTTTATTCTGAAATAAATCTGAGGGTAAGGGGCGAGGATCACATCTAATGGCTATGTTCCTTATGCTCTATTATATAGTGTTATTAATGATTAAGCTGATTTTAACAAAATTCCTAGCAGTAGCACACTGAAATGCATGCACCAGATTTATGATAAATGATTCAGTTAGAGTTTTAGTAACACTTCAAAGATTTGTTTGTTTGTTTGGTTTTGGTTTTCTTAGACTAAATGCAGGTTTAGAATAAAGTAGAAGAAGAAATGTTAATGGTTAAATTTGTATTTTGTTTTTTTGAATACTTTTTTCATCGTTATTTGTCTAAGAAGACTTAAAAATCATTGTACGTTGGTGAAAAAAATAATAGATATATCTTATTAAAAAATTTAAAACTGTCCTAGATACCATATATCCGATAAAGGTTTAATATCCAGAATATATAAAGAACTCCTACAACTTAACAACAAAAAATAAAAATAAAAAATGGTCAAAGGACTAGATTAGATTGCTGTTTATCTGGAAAGATGTTAAATCTCCCTGTAAAATATTTACGCCAGTTCTTGGGTTCTAGCAGAACAGAGCTCAGCCCTACTTTAAATGGCCTGTACAGTCAGCAACCAACCTTAATACTTCCGTACTTCTAAGGTACTCCCAGAGTAATCTATAACTCAATGCAATCCCCATCAAAATTCCAATAGCCTACTTTGCAGAAACGAAAAAGCCAGTAACTACCCATTGCCATCGAGTCGAGTCAGACTCATAGTAACTCTATGGGACAGAGTAGAACTGCCCCACAGGGTTTCCAAGGCTGCAGATCTTTACTGAAGCAGACTGCCACATCTTTTCACCCATGGAGCAGGCCGGTGGGTTTGAACTCTCAGCCTTTCGGTTAGCAGCTGAAGGCTTTAACAACTGTGCCACCAGAACTTATTCAGAAGCACAAAAAAACCAAACCAAACCCACTACTGTCGAGTTGATTCTGACTCAGTGACCCTATAGGACAGAGGAGAACTGCTTTTGGTCAGCAGCCGAGCTCTTAACCACTGCGCCACAAGGGACCCTAAATAGCTAAGGCAATTTTGAAGAAGGCAGAGGACTCACACTTCCTGTTTTCAAAACACACTATAAAACCACAGTAATTAACACAGGCTAGTACTGTTTAATAAGAGACATACAGACCAATGGAATAGAATTGAGAGTCCAGAAATAAATCCATAAAGCTATGGTCAAATGATTTTCGAAAAGGGTGCTAAGTCCATTCAATGGGAAAGGAAGAGTCTCTTCAATAAATGGTGCTGCAAAAACTGTATTTCCACATGCAGCAGAATGATCAGAATCCATGCCTCACACCATATTCAAAAACCAAATCAAAATGGATCAAGGACCTAAATGTGAAAACTAAAACAATAAAATTCTTAGAAGAAAATACAGGGGCACAACTGCAGGATGTAGTTTTTAATAATAGATTATCAGATATGACAACAAAAGCACAAGCAGCAAAAGACCAAATAGATCAATGGAACCTCATAAAAATTAAATATTTTTGTTCTTCAAAGGACTTTGTCAACAAAGTGAAAAGACAATTTACAAATTATGACAAAATTTCGGGGAAACATATATCCGATAAGGATCTAATATTTTAAAAAAAAAATATATATATGTAACTTCTAAACTTAACAAAAAGACAAACAACCCAATCAAAAAATGAGAATGAACTTGAACAGTCATTTCACCAAAGAGGATGTTTAAAACGCCAACAAGTACATGAAAAGATGTTCAACGTCACTAGCCATTGTTGTTGCTGTTACATGCCGTTCAGTTGATTCCAAAATTTCAAATTTACCCCTTTAAAAAAAAAAAAATCGTCTCTCACTTTCAATTAAAAATTTCCACAAATCTTGGATCCCATGGTTGCCTCAAACCATCTCCTCACCCGTTAACGGACCCCCTCTGAAGTGAGAGGGAGACAGGAAAACTTGGAGGCTATTCTATCTCCCCCAGTGATGCCTTGCTCTGTTTCAGAGTGAGGAGTCTGTCTTAGTTATCTACCCATACCATACGCAATTGCTATCAAGTCGATTCCGACTCATAGCAACCTCTGTAAGACAGAGTAGAACTGCCCCAGTACGGTTTCCAGGGAGCGCCTGGTGGATTCAAACTGCTGACCCTTTACTTAGCAGCCATAGCTCTTAACCACTATGCCACCAGGGTTTCCCTTAGTCATCTAGTGCTGCTATAATAGAAATATCACAAGTGGATGGCTTGAACAAACAGAAGTTTATTCTCTTACAGTTTAGGAGGCTACAAGTCCAAATTCAGGGTGCCAGCTCCACGGGAAGACTTTCTCTGTCAGCTTTGGGGGAAGGTCCTTGTCATCAATCTTCCCGTAGTCTAGCACAGGGACCCTGGGTCCAAAGGATGCACAACACTCCTAGCTCTTCTTGCTTGGTGGTAATGTCCCTCTCCTCTCTGCTTGCTTCTCTCTTTTACATCTCAAAAGATACTAACTCAAGATACAACCTAATCCTGTAGATTGAGTACTTGCCTCATGAACATCATAGAGGTTAGGATTTACAACATATAGGAAAATTAGATGAGATCACAAAATGGAGGACAACCACACAATACTGGGAATCATGGCCTAGCCAAGTTGACACACATTTCGGGGGAACACAATTCAATCCATAACAGAGTCCTTATGGTAGAAACCCCACCTTGGCTTCTCTATTTCTGAAGGGTACCCCTGTAGCACTTCCATCTTGGAGCCATGCCTTCCAGTAAACACAACACTACAGTGTTGTTCTTCTTTGGGGACCTGGGCAGCTGTGACTAGACTTCTGCTCTCTTGCCCTTCCCCACCTCTTTTCCCACTGCTTTCCCACTTCCTCTCTCCCTTGCTAGCTCTCCCCTAATCCCTTCCTGGGAATGGGACATCCCAGCAGACTTTTCCTCTTCTGATACATCTTCCTTCTGGGAACCACCGTCACTAATCCCCCAATACCCCTCTCTGCCACAGGGCTGGTTTAAGGATGGCACACAACTCCAGCCAGTTGGGGAGTCTACTGGGAAAGAGGCAGTGTCTTTGAGCTGTGGTGGTCAAGCTGGCAGGCCTGGTCGGTGACAAGTTGTACAGCCTCTTCCAGTTGCTCAAGCTCTATAGACTTGAGCTTTCTCAGCTCTCAAACCAGGAAATCATACTTCAGGACTCAACGTCAGTTCTGGCGTAGAGCTCCGAGTCTCTCTTGCCCAGCTTGTCTCCACACACTACTCAGTGTCTAGCTTCAGAAGAGCCCAGAAGGCAAGGTTAGGGTACCAGGTGGACAGCCTGGTCCCTAGCACAGCACTCCTGGAGAGGTTACTGCCACAAACCCTGGGGGACCACCGGCTGACTGGTCATCGAAGGCCTAACTTCCACATACATGATCGGGGCTCTGCCACAGACACTGTCTCTCTTGCCTTTGCTTTCAATGAGTTCTCAATCAATGTTGCTGAGTCCTTATTTCTCTCTTTCTCTCCTGCTCCTTGTGGGGAAAATGGAGATATGAATTTTTCTTTACCATGCAAATGAAGGCTGGGGGAAACTCATTATGCACCATTAGAAGCAAATTAATTACATAATCAGAGGAGCTGGAGTATAACACACAGTAGCTAAACAGACCCCACCTTAAATGCAAGGGAGAAAAACCCACTACCACACCAGTGCTTGGACTCCGTATATTCCTACTCAGCACAGTTTGCATCATTCCTTCCAACCAACTTCACAATGTCTCAAACACACTGAAAGGTTTTTAAAAAAATGTTTCTACATGGGAAAAATCAGGTCAATTTCAGAAGTAAAAAGAGAATATTTACAAGGCTCTAGTCAAGCTTGCTATACATATGTACAGTTGCAAATATCCTTCCAAAAGGGGAACCCTTTTAGAGCTAAAAGAATAAAACAAAATGGATTGGAAATAAAGTCAAAGCTGATAAGACAGAGAACAAGAACATCTAATACCTTCACTGTTGTGGATTGAACTGTGTCCCCCCAAAATACCTGTCAACTTGGCTGGGTCATGATTCCCAGTATTGTATGACTGTGTACCATTTTATAACCTGATGTGATTTCCTTATGTGTTGTAAACTCTATCACTATGATGTAATAAGATGAATTAGTGGCAGTTATACTGACGACGTCTACAAGATTAGATAGTGTCTTAAGCCAATCTATTTTGAGATATAAGCGAGAGAAGCGAGCAGAGATACATGGGAACCTCATACCACCAAGAAAGCAGTGCCAGGAGCAGAGCACGTCCTTTGGACCTTGAGGTTCCTGCACTGAGATGCTCCCAGACCAAGGGAAGACTGATGACAAGGACCTTCCTCCAGAGCCAACAAAGAAGAGAAAGCCTTCCCCTGCAGCAGACATCCTGAATTTGGACTTGTAGCCTACTGGGCTGTGAGAGAACAAACTCTTTGATAAAGCCATCCACTTGTGGTATTTCTGTTATAGCAGCACTAGATGACTAAGACAACTGTATATATATACAACAGAGGGTACGAGTCTCTCTTTTCCAAAAACTGGCCTCATATCATGTTCATTAAAAGAAAAGGGAACTTGCCCCTAACAGATACAGAAATAGAACACTATTTCCCTTAAGCCTTGTGTCATTTTCTACGCAAGTTAAAAAGCTACTAAAAGAAATGTAATACATGATCTTCTGGGTTTGTAAACCCAATTTCATTTTTATCCTATTAATCAAACACTGAGGGCAGATTCCAGAGCTTTTGTTCCAAATTACACCAGCACACTAAAGACAGACACATACTTCTCATGTTCTTCTGCTGGAATCCTGGTGGGGACATAGGACACAGTGTTGGACAAAGGCCTTCAGATTCAGAGTAAACGCATCTGGGTTTAGAAATGCCCCTTTGGGAGCAGAGAGGCTCTGACTGGCTGGAAGACAACCATCCTGGACAGATTCACGTTCTAGGCATGTCCAAGAGAAATAAAACCAGAGAGGGAATAAGTGGGATATAACGAAAGAAAGGAAATACAGGAAAGGACTTCAAACTAGTTATCTGGGTAGTTCTTATGGCTTTGATGACAAGTTTGGGAAGGGCAGCCTTATCTGTGGAAGTGAATAATCTGGGCCATCCTGGTACTCCATTAGCAAGTTAATCAATGAGTCATAACCTCCAAACAGAGCTTCTCCTGAATCAGCCACATTCCCGTGTGTTGTCTCAGATGAATCCCACACCAACTCATGATCTCACTTTCACCAATGAAGAAATGGCCTTGGGGGACCCTGCAGGCCCTCACTGACATTGCTCATGCGTCTTCCCAGCCCAGGCCCTGCACTCTTCCCACTACCCCACAATGCCTGAAAGTTATTTCCCGTCCTTGTTTTATACTACAATCTCAGCTGGCCTCAAAAGCACTTTTGGAAAAGAAGTGTATGATCTAAGGCAATGCTGGAGAAACGACATTTTAAACGGTACCGCTCACCGGTTTCTGCCAGTGCTGGTGAAACACACAGAAACGGCTGCTGGGTTCCAGCTCTTCTGTGCATCTCTGCCTCCAACCAACAGATTGTGGGCAATGTCTGGAAAGGCATTTTCCAGTTTCCTTGTGAAAACTTGTAAACAATTTTGAGAACCATCAAGATATTTTCCTCCAAAGTTCAGCTGAGACGCAAAACGGCCTGAAATGAATACAGTGAGGTTATCATGAACATATATGCTGCAAGTAGAGCCCAAATTAAACCGCATTATTTTAAAGAAAAAAGCATGCAGTCATGCACCTGAATCTGTGAGCTTTGGTCAAGAATGACTGACATTCATACATCTTTCCCACAGGGAAGATAACAAGGACAAAAAGAACATTTCATTATGACCCACATGTGATGGGATGAGACTCTGAAACAGTAACTGGTGTGAGATTACCTAGGGCTTTCTGCTACCTAGGGCTTCCTGCTGCCTGATCATGCTCCCCTGTTCAGGTAGCAGGGCTCTTCTGTGCCCACTGCCTCAAGGAAGAAATGACAGAGCAAGCGATAAACAGGGAGACTTTCCTGGTGTTTGAGGAAATGCCTAGTCCCTGGAGAGCAACCAAAACTGCAAATAATTTAAGAGCAAGTCCTCCTACTTGGCAGGTAGGTGTGGGTTGGGCATGGGTGACAAAAATCCTCTGCAGATAGGTTTGGGGGTGCCTGAGTATAAATTCACTCTACTATGAAGGGTCTGGAAGGTGGCAGGAACCCAGAGTAGGAAGGTCGCAAGGTGTGTCTAGGCAGCCAGAGTCTCTCCAGCAAGCAGAAGCTAAACAACGGATCACAGGAGAATCCTGTGATCAGCAGGAGGGCTGCATGCCACAGGCCCAGTAGAATTAATGACCGAAAAACAGATGGGAAGACATTCTAGTGGTTGCCAGAGTGAACAGATCACAACCCGTGCCTTGGTACCAGGAACACCCATGGGAAGTTGAGACACAATCCCAGGGGTGACCTCTGAATGAATCAATATTAAATTTCTGCCACCCAGCAGAATGTGGGTTCACACAAGAAACCAAAGTGCATTACAGAGATTATAGTTTGCAATTCATACACAGTATAAAACATTTGGCTCTAGTTTGCAGCAGCATGGGGGAGGGGGGGTGGACAAAGGGAGGAGACAGTCAGAGGCTCTGTATACCAACAGCCCATTAGATAGCCATGGGGAGACAGGCCCTCTTTTGTTTTACTGCATGTGATCAGTGTTATGTGGTATTGACGTTTAAGGTGGCTATAGTGCTTGTGATGGTTAAGATTGTGTGTCAACTTGGCTGGGCCATGATTCTTAGTGTTTTCATGGGATCACTCCCATGACTGAATATACTGTGAGTAGCCAATCAGATGAAAGGAGTCTCCTTGGGGGTGTGGCCCGCATCTGAATATAAGCAGACATTCTGGCTTTTTGCTCTCTCTGGATCCTGCAGCTGCCTCCTATTGTCTCACCTCCAGTTCTTGGGACTTGAGCTGTCAGCTTATCTGCCAAACTTGGGATTCGTCGATCTGCACAGCCTGTGAGCAGGAGCCTTGTTCTCCGACCTGCCAATTTTGGGCTTGCCAGCTTCTGCGGCTGCGTGACTTGGGAGAGGCCTCTACCCTGATCCACGGACTGGGGACGTTCCAGCCTCTACAATTGCGCGAGCTGGTTCCTTGATATAAATCTCTCTCTATATATATATTTATACACTTTGCTGGTTTTGCTTCTCTAGAGCACCCAGCCTAAGACAGTGCTAAACTTTTTAAACTCTTTAAATAGTCAAACAACCTATTAGATAAGTCCATCCAGAGGAACCTCAGAAGAAAGAGCTGGCAATCTACTCCCAAAAAAGCAGGAAAATCCTACGGAGCACAGTTCTACTCTGACACTCATGCAGTCACATAAGTTGGAACTGACTTTATGGCAACTGGTTTTTTAGTTTTGGATAAATATTCCACTTTGAAGGTAATAAATCACAGGTTTTAACATGATATTTGAAGGTGTATCTTTATCTTTTTGAGGCTCCAAGTAAATGCACTGCTGTCGAGTGGACTCCAACTCGTAGCAACCCTACAGGATAGAGCAGAACTGCTCCACAGGGTTTCCAAGGAGCAGCTGGTGCATTCAAACTGCTGACATTTTGGTTAGCAGCCGAGATCGTAACCACTGCACCACCAGGGCTTCTTTGAGGCTCCTAGGACTTATTAAATCTGTAATGTGATGTCTTTTGTCAGCTTTGGAAAATCTTTAGCTATTATTTCTTCAAATATTGCCTCTGCTTGGAAGAAAGGTCTAGCGACCTACTTCCAAAAAAATCAGCCACTGAAAACCCTGTGGAGCAAAGCTCTACTCTGACACACGTGGGGCTGCTATTAGAGTTAACTTGACAATAATTTTTTTTTTCTAATCGGAGGAAGCTGGAGAAAGGATACATGGGAGTTTTATGTACTACTTTTTAACTTCTTGTAAGCTAAAATCATTTCCAAATAAAAAGTTAAAAAAAGAAAAAGAAATACTGCTTCTGCCCTATTCTCTCTCCTTTTCTTTCCAGGACTCCAATTACAGTGACATTAGATTTTTTTTTTTAATAATATTGTACAGTAAGAAAAAAAACAAACCTATTGCCATCAAGTCAATTCTGACTCATAGCGACCCTATAGGAGAGAGTAAAACTGCCGAATAGGGTTTCCAAGCAGCAGCTGGTAGATTCGAACTGCTGACCTTTTGGTTAGTAGCCATAGCTCTTAACCACTGCACTACCAGGGCTCCATTGTAGAGTAGTAGTCCCCCATTATCCTTGGGGGATACATTCCAAGACCCCCAGTGGATGCCTGAAACCGAAGATGTACTGAACCCTATATAGACTATGTTTTTTCCTATACATATACAGCTACAACAAAGTTTAATTTACTAATTAGACAAAATAAGAGATTAACAACAATAACTAAAAATAGAACAATTATTAAGTAAAATAAGGGTTACCTGAACACAAGCACTGTCATACCATGACAGTCGATCTGATAACTGAGACCTTGCTAAGTGAAATGATGGAAGGGTAGTATATACAGCATGGACATGCTGGTCTATGGGATAATAAACCTCCTGGGTGGGACAGAGATGGACGATGCGAGATTCTTTGTCACGCTACTCAGAACTGTGTGCAATTTAAAATTTATAAACCGTTTATCTCTGGAATTTTCCATTTAATATTTTCAGACTGCAGTTGACAGTGGGTAACTGAAATTGTGGAAACCAGAAACGTGGATAAGGGGGGACTACTGTATTATGTTTTTGGTGAAAGTTCACACAGCAAATTAGGTTCCCATTTGACAATTTCTACACAAATTATTCAGTGACATTAGTTGCATTTTTTACAATGTGTCAACATTCTCTTCAATTCTATTCTGGCTGTGCCATTTCCAGTACTCTAGTCTTCCTGCCCCCTTAGCTTCTCATCTTTGCTATGTCACTGTGATGGTTAAGATTGTGTGTCAACTTGGCTGGGCCATGATTCTCAGTGTTTATATGTGATCATTCCCATGACTAAATCTGCTGTGAGTAGCCAATCAGTTGAAAAGGAATTTCCTTGGAGGTGTGGTCTGTATGCTAATATAAGCAGACATTCTGACTTTTTGCTCACCCTGGATCTTGCAGCTGCCTCCTGTTGTCTCACCTCCGGTTCTTGGGACTTGAGCTAGCAGCTTACCTGTCGATCTTGAGATTTGTCGATCTTCACAGCCTGCAAGCAAGAGTCCTCCTCCCCAACCTGCTGATCTTGGGTTTGCTAGCCCCTGCAGCTACAGTGAATCAGGAGAAACCTTGCAGTCTTGCCTGCCGATCTTGGAATTCATCCAACTTCACATCCTGTGAGTGGGAGCCCTGCTCTCCTACCTGCCAATCTTGGGCTTGCCAGCTTCTGCGGCTGCGTGAATTGGGAGAGGCCTCTACCCTGATCCACGGACTTAGGACGTTCTAGCCTCTATAATCGCGTGAGCTGTTTCCTTGATATAAATCTCTCTCTCTATATATTTATATGCTTTACTGGTTTTGCTTCTCTAGAGAACCCAGCCAAAGACAGTCACTTTTTATCACTTTTTCTGCTGAAACTTTTCCATCTTATCTTTTATTTCTTTCATCATAATTATAGTAGATGTTTTAAAGTCTGTCTGATAAGATTAATATCTCATATCTTCATAGAACTGTTGTGTTGTCTTCTGTTTCTGCTGGTCCTGGATTATGTGTCTAGTTTCTTTGTGTCTAGTTATATTTGGCAACACGTGGACAGTGTATATGAAAGATTACTTGGAGTATTATTTTGATGCCTAGGTTACTGAAATCTTCCTTTAGAGAAGATTTTCAATTTGCTTCTACCAGTAGCTATATGGGAGCATTACCAATCTAAGACTATCTTAATTCACTCAAATTTCAAGTTCTTATGAACCACAGGAAGCTGTGCTACAAGCCCCTGCAGAGAAATGGAATTTTCCAGTCATTCTCCAGTTCAAAATGGGGACTGGTTAGATCCAAATTATGTAGAAACAGAAATCTTATCTGAATTTCTTTTCACTAAATAATGTCTTGGATATTATTCTATAGGTGTATGCATAAATATATAAAAATTCAAATGCAGATATTATTCTAGTATATTAACAACTTCCTCATCCTTTTCAACACCTGCGTGTACCACAATTTGTTTCACCAACTCCCTGTTGATGGACATTTAGGTAAATCCTAATGTTCTACTATAGAAACAACACCACAGTGACTACACTTGTACCTAGGTCATGTAGCACATGTATTAGCACATCTGAAAGATGCACTCCTAGAAGTGATGTAAATGCTGAAACAAAAAACTTGTGCATTTACAATTTTGATAGATATGGCTAACCTGACCTTCATAGAGGTTGTACCCATTAATATTTTCGTCAGCAATTTGTTTCCCCATACCTTCTCAATACAGGTTTATATTAGACTTTGAGGATGATTTTTTTTAAGGATTTTTAAAATTACAAACTAGGCTTATATGATATATTACTCTGCAACTTTTTTCTTCCAATTAACAATAAACCATGGATTGCTTTCAAGATGAGTAAATACAGTTTCGAAAAATAGTATTTTATTGTGCACTAAATATAGTTTTAACACATCTTTTTCTAAATGAAATTTATACTGAAATATAAATATTCAAAAACAAAAGTGCACATATGATAAGGGTATAGCTTAAGGCATATTTATGAAAAGAACACACCCATGTAACTACCACCTGGAACAACAAAAAGACATTGACAGCACCTCAGAAGGCCCTGTTGTACCCTTGCCACAAAAATAACAATTACTCTGATATCATATAGGTTTTTTTTTTTTTTTAATGGTTAAAAGACATTTTATCAAATATTGTGGTGCAATGGGTTTTCTTTCATGTGGCCTTTCTGGCCTTTGTTTGTAATACTCCCAAAATGATTGGTCAGGCCACAATCTGCTAAGGGATTGGTCAGTTTTCCATCTGTATAGTGGCTTGCAAGGGATTGGTTGGTTTGCTATCCACCTTTACACCGACTGGCTGGGGGGCCCTGCCCAGTAACTGATAAAAACCCTAGAAGCAGAGGCTCAGATGGGGCTTCCTGATCAAGAAGAGCCAGGAAGAGAGTTGTCCTTTGGATATGGTGCCCTGTGCTGAGAACCTCCTGAAAGAGCTGTAATACAGGTCAAGGGCTGTAGCGCTGAGCAGGTAACACTTACTGAGCTGTAACACTGAAGATCTAGAGAAATGGCAAGCACAGCAGAGCCAAACAACAGAAAAACAGTGACAGTGGTACAAGCAGTACAAGCAGTGGGAACCATGGGATCAGTAGGTGGAGTCATCACAGGGAGTGGAGCTGGGTGCCTCCAGGCAGGTCACCAATGGAGCTGGGTGCCTCCAGGGAGGAGGTCGCCAATGGAGCAGAGGCCGGGCAACACTGTACAAGGGTTGCCATAAAATGATTTTGCCTTGAGAGCTGTTATAATGCCAGCCTAACCTTGGCACTGGCCCAGGGTTGTCCCAAAGCTGCTGACTGAGAGCTAGACCAGCAAGCAGAGGGGGCTAGACATGGCCAAGAAAAGCCACAGAGACAGAGAGAGAACACTGCCACCCAATCTGATTTGATGACACACCTGCTGAGACAGACATCCCCTGACACCTGGTCCACTCGATGCCCGCCCAGTGACACAGAAATGGACATGGGTAACTTGGGAAGGGTGAGCATGTCTCCTTTTAGACATAAGTGGGTCTCCCCTATGATGTTAAGTGAGGTACTTATAGGGGTGGGGGGACCAGTTCACCTCAAATCTGTTCCTGTTGCTTACTATTTGCTTTCTATAAGTTCTCTGTTCTTACTGTTTACTGTTTACCTTCTATAAATAATAATAACGGCTTTCAACTGACAACGCCATGTGTCTAGTGTGTACAACTCAATCAAATAGGATAGCACAGTCTTCATCCCAGGCGTCTTTTGCTGCTTTAATTTTGAGGCAACTAGTGTGTGTTTATGCACATAGTTTAGATACATACAAATACTTAAAAATTGAAGAAAACTATACAAGAAGTAAATTTAAACAAACATATTAAGTTATAAATGTAGTACAAATGAATTGAGAACAATGACATACAATGTCCCCACCCCCACCCCCACTGTGAAGATAATGGAGCCGTTAATTGAAACCAAATGACATTCAGCCATTACAGCTCTACACATTTTTTGTTGTTGTTTGTTGGTTTGTTTCAACAGCTTTATTGAGACATAATTCATATACATAAAATTTCTTATACCACCAGTTGCCATCGAGTCGACCCAAACTCATGACAACCTCATGTGTGTCAGAGTAGAACTGTGCTCCATAGGGCCTTCAATGGCTGATTATTCGGAAGTAGATCACCAGGCCTTTCTTCTAAGGTGTTTTTGGGGGACTAAACCCTACAACCTTTCAGGTTAGCAGCCAAGTACGTTAATCGTTTGCACCACCTAGATACTCCAAAACTTATTATAGGTGTTTAATTTTTTTTTTTCCCCAATGTCTCCATGAATTGTCCAGGAATGCTGCATTTCTCTTAGAAACCACAAAGTGGACTGTCATGAGATGATCACAGCTTCAGACTAAATTGTTCTAGGTGGGCTTAAAAGCATAATCAAAGACATTTCAGTTTCATGCACATCACAGGTATGACTTACAATGCCATAAAATGAAACAAAAAAGAAATGCAGGTTGAAGGCGGAAACTTAGATTTTCAGGAAGGAATAAAAAGCTGACAAACAGGTAAATATTTGAGTAAATTAAGAGAAAAAATGTTTTAATTTTGAAAAAATATGTACACCTGCTCAAAATAAAAATTATATCATTGTATTGTGGAGTTACAACATGTAGATGTAAGACATGTGCCAACTATAGCATGTTGCTGTTGTTGTCATGTGTCATCAAGTCAGTTCCGACTCATAGCGACCCCACTGTGTCAATCCATTTAATCGAGGGTCTTCCTCTCTTTCGCTGACCCTCTATTTACCAAGCATTATGTCCTTCTCCAGGGACTGGTCCCTACTGATAACATGTCCAAAGCATGTGAGACGAAGCTGCACCATCCTTGCCCCCAAGGAGCACTCTGGTCGTATTTCTTCTAAGACAGACTTGTTCGTTCTTCTGGCAGTCCGTGGTATATTCAATATTCTTTGCCGACACCATAATTCAAAGGCATCAATTCTTCAGTCTTCCTTATTCCTTGTCCAGCTTTCACATGCATATGAGACGACTGAAAACACCATGGCTTGGGTGAGGTGCACGTTAGTCTTCAAGGCGACATCTTTGCTTTTTAACTTTGAAGAAGGCTTTTACTGCAGATTTGCCCAATTTGGTGTGTTGTGTCATCTGCATATCACAGGTAGTTAATAAGTCTTTCACCAATCACGATGCAACATTCATCTTCATATAGTTCAGCTTCGTGGGTTATTTGCTCAGTACACAGGTTGAATAAGTATCGTGAAAGGATGCAACCCTGACACACACCTTTCTTGATTTTAAACCATGCAGTATCCTTTTGCTCTGTTCAAATGACTGCCTCTTCATCTATGTACAGGCTCCGCATGAGCATAATTAAGTGTTCTGAATTCCCATTCTTCGCCATGTTATCCATAATTTGTTATGATTCACACAGTTGAATGCCTTTGCATGTCAATAAAACACAGGTAAACATCTTTCTGCTATGCTTTGTTTTCAGCCAAGAGCCATCTGACATCAGCGATGATATCCCTCATTTCATGTCCTCTTCTAATTTCGGCTTGAATTTCTGGCAGCTCCCTGTCAATGTACTGCTACAACTGCTTTTGAATGATCTTCAGCTAAATTTTACTTGCATGTGATATTAATGATATTGTTCAATAATTTCCACATTCTGTTGTATCATCTTTCTTTGGAATAAGAGAAATGGCAAGCACAGCAGAGCCAAACAACAGAAAAACAGTGACAGTGGTACAAGCAGTACAAGCAGCGGGAACCATGAGATCAGTAGGCGGAGTCATCACAGGGAGTGGAGCTGGGTGCCTCCAGGCAGGTCACCAATAGAGCTGGGTGCCTCCAGGGAGGAGGTCGCCAATGGAGCAATTTTTCTTATTTCTCTTTGGGCACAAATATGGATCTCTTCCAGTTGGTTGGCCAGGTAGCTAACTTCCAAATTTCTTGGCATAGATGCGTGACCACTTTCAGCACTGCATCCGTTTGCTGAAACATTTCAACTGGTATTCCATCAATTCCTGAAGCTTTGTTTTTTGCCAATGCCTTTAGTGCAGCTTGGACTTCTTCCTTCAATACCACATGTAGAGTCACCATTTATGTTGTTGAAAAAAGGTATTTGCGATGAAAAAGTTGCTGGTCTTGCAAAATTCTATCATGTGATCTCCAGCGTCGTTTTTATGGTCAAGGCCATATTTTCCAACTACCGATCCTTCTTTGTTTCCGATTTTTGTACTCCAATTACCAGTAATTATCAGTGCATCCTGACTGCATGTTTGATCAATTTCAGACTGCAGAAGTTGGTAAAAATCTTCAATTTCCTCATCTTTGGCATTCGTGCTTGATGCATATATTTGAATATTAGTCGTAATAACTGGTCTTCGTTGTAGGCGTATGGATGTTATCCTATCACTGAGAGCGTTGTACTTCAGGACAGATCCTGAAATCTTCTTTATCACGATGAACGCAATGCCATTCCTCTTCAATTTGTTATTCCTGGTATAGTACACCATAGGACTGTCTGATTGAAAATGGCCAATACCAGTCCATTACAGCTCACTAATGCCTAGGATATTGATCTTTATGCATTCCATTTCATTTCTGACGACTTCCAATTTTCCTAAATTCATACTTCATACATTCCACCTTCCTATTATTAATGAGTGTTTGCAGCTCTTCTCACTTTGAGTCATGCCACATCAGCAAATGAAGGTCCCGAAAGCTTGACTCCATCCACATCATTAAGGTCAACTCTGCTTTAACAAGGCAGCTCTTCCATGGTTGTATTTTGAGTGCCTTGCAATCTGAGGGGCTCACCTTCTGGCACTATATCAGACAATGATCCGCCGCTATTCATAAAGTTTTCAGTGGCCAGTTTTTTTAGAAGTAGACTGCCAATTCCTTCTTCCCAGTCTGTCTTAGTCTGTAAGCACCACTGAAACCTGTCCACCAAGTGTAGCCCTGCTGGTATTTGAAATACCAGTGGCAAAGTTTCCAGTATCAAAGCAACACTCAAGCCACCACAGAACGACAAACTGACAGATGTGTGGTAGAACTATAGCATAAAGGGTGGGAAAAATGGATGTATGCAGTTCCAAGATTTCTGTATTATATGTAAAGTACTAGAATATAAATTCTAAGTACACTGAAAAGTTAAGAATATGGATCATCATTCATAAAGCAAACTCTTTAACAAAATGCAACTAAGTATAACTAAAAGACCAATAGATAAATTAAAATGGAATTCTAAAAAATATTCAAATTAAAAGAAAGAAAGAAAGGAAGAACAAAGGACAAAAACAGAAAAGTTAAACAGAAGACATAGTAAATATAGAGCCAAAATCCAAACATACCAATAATTACACTAAATGTTAATGGAGTCAACACTCCAGTTAAAAGCAAGAGACTGTCAGAATGGATTTTACAAAACCAAAACCTAACTATAAGCTGTCCATAAGAGATATACTTTAGTACAGAGACACAGGTAAAAGTAAATGGTTGGGGAGGTCAAGATGGTGGAAAAGTCAGGTGCCTCCTGTGTCCCTCCTACGAAAAAGACCTGAAAAAACAAGTGAATTGATTCCATATGACAGTCTAGGAGCCTGAAACATCAAAGACAAAGTTAAGGAGTCAGACTAAGCAGCAGGGGGAGGAAAAGACAGTTCAGAAGCAGTGAAGAAGTGCCAGACCTGACCTACCCAGCATACTGCAGGCTGGATCAGCTGGCGCACATGGGCTGAGGCAAGCAGAGTGCTTGCGATGCATTTTACCACACTGGGAGGAACTGAGCAGCGGAGTGTCTGCACAAGCCTCCAGAGCCAGGGAGAAGCAGCGCTGGATCTGCTAAAGTTAAATGCAGGCATCTAACCTACTGAGCGGGATCAAAATAACCCTTTATCCTCTGGGACTTCTGTAACAGAGAAGTGCCTCACCTGCTCCCTCCCTGCTCTGCGCTCTGGTGCCTGTCCATAGTGTTCAGCAACTGCCATGCCCCCTAGGCCAGAAGTAGGATGGGTCGAGCCTGAGCCAGTCTCCTGGTTTTGGAGAGGGAATAAACAAACAAAAAAGAGAAACCACAAGCTCCTCTAAGCTGGGAGTTCAGGACTAACCATGCCCAAACCAGTCTAGTAGCTTTAAAAAATCGCCACACTCACTAAGTTGGGAACTCAGGGCAGGCACTGCCTCTTTGCCTAGGGGCAGGAATGAGAGGTCCACGAACTTCAAATGCTTTTCACCCCTGCCTAGACCTGTGTGGGGCCATTCAACAGCTTATGCCTTAGCATAGTACAACAGGGTATATACCTGAAGCCTATTTTCAACTGCAGCAGGCAAGTGGAAGTGATAGATTTGTGACATTTGATAACGCCCTGCTCATTAAGCAGGGTCCTCACCGACCCACATCTGGAGCCTGAGGACTGGCAGCTTCACCCATTTCACCTAGTGACCCATGAGAGGGGTCTGGGAATAAGTGGTGCCTCCCAGTCCTTAAGCCAACAGCACTGGCTGCCTAAAGACAAGCTGCAAAACCCACCCATCTACGCACTGTAGGGGACGGGGATATGCCTTCCACCTAGGCACTCAGGGGCAGCCATTAGCTCCCTATCTTGCTCAGCACATAACCCTCTACTGTAGCCAGATACCTGTTCCTGCTCTAATCACCCCTACATAGACTTGCCTGTCTAGGACTGCAGGTGAGAGCCTGCACCACACACTTGGTGACCAACAACTTGGACACCTGAGCTGAATCTACTCAAGAAAAGTAAATGGACTCCTGGGCTTACACACCTAGAAGCAGCTCTAACCACCTGATGACAGGACGTGAGAGCTTCAAAGACGCCAATAAACAAAGTAGCTCACATGCCCAGCCTATTTGGGCGTATCAAACAAAACAAAAAAAGAAGCTAGGACATGGTAAGCAAACATACAATAAATAAATATAATAACTTACTGATGGCTCGGAGACAACAGTCAATATCAAATCACATAAAGAGACACACCATGATGGTTCCATCAAGAACAAAATGAAGAACCAGGAAACCTCCTGGAAAAAGAGAAGATCTTGGAATTACCAAAGGTAGAATTCAAAAGATTAACATACAGAGCAAAACTCTGACCAAGCCAAGGAACACACAGACAAAGCAACAGAGGAAATAAGCAAAGCTATACAAGATCAAAATGACAAATTTAACAGGCTACTATAATTCACAGAGACACCGAAAATAGAAATCCAGAATATCAGTAATAAAATTTCAAACTCGCAAAAGTCAAAGATAAAGAGAATTTTAAGAGCAGCTAGGGATAAATGAAAAGTCACCCACAAAGGAGAGTCAATAAGAAAAGGTCTGACTACTCAGCAAAAACCATGCAGGCAAGAAGGCAATGGCATGACATACATAAAATCTTGAAGGAAAAAAATTGCCAAGCAAGAATTATATACCTAGCAAAACTATCTCAAATATGAAGGTGAAATTAGGGCATTTCCAGATAAACAGAAGTTAAGGGAATTTGCAAAAACCAAACCAAAATTACAAGAAATACTAAAGGAAGTTCTCCAGCTAGAGAATCAATAATATCAGATAACAACTGAAACCTAGAACAAACACATATCAACCCAGATAGGGAAGTCACAAAAATAAGTCAAAGCTAAAACACTGAAAATAGGGAAACAGAGATGTCAATGTGTAAAAGTTGACAATATTAAAAAAAAAAAAAAGCGGGACTAAATAGTAGTAGTCATAGAACTTTCATATGGAGAGGAAATTAAGGCAATATCAAGAAATAAAAGATAGGTTTAAACTTAGAAATTAACAGAGATAAATATTAAGGTAACCACAGAGAAAACTAACAAATCTTCATATCAGAACAAAAAAGGAAAGCAAAGACTCAGCAAATACAAAATCAAAAATGATGAAAATACATAAAACCGACTCAACACAGAAAATTAAATAGAACAAAGAAACTGTCAACAACACACAAAAAAAAACCCCATCAAAATGACAATACTAAACTCATATCAATAATTACACTGAATGTAAATGGACTAAATCCACCAATAAAGAGACAGAGAGTGGCAGAACAGATAAAAAAAAAAGATCCATCTATATGCTCCCTACAAGAGACACATCTTAGACTTAAAGACACAAACTAAAACTCAAAAAAGATGGAAAAAAATATATCAAGCAAACAGCAATCAAAAAAGAGCAGGAATGGTAATACTAATCTCTGACAAAATAGACTTTACAGCAAAATCCATCACAAAGGATAAGGAAGGACACTATATAAGGAATCAAGGGTCAATACACCAGGAGGACATAACCATAATAAATATTTACGCACCCATCGACAGGTCTCCAAAATACATAAAACAAACTCTAACAGCATAAAAAAGAGAAATAGACAGCTCTACGATAGTAGTAGGAGATTTCAACACACCACTTTTGGTGAAGGACAGAACATCTAAAAGAAGCTAAATAAAGACACAGAATCTCTAAATGGAATAATCTGCCAACTTGATCTCATAGACATATACAAAACACTCCACCCAACAGCAGTCAAGTATACTTTCTTTTCCAACGCATATGGAACATTCTCCAGAACAGACCACATATTAGGCCACAAAGCAAGCCTTAACAGAACCTGAAATACTACAAAGCATCTTTTCTGACCATAAAGTCATAAAAGTAGAAATCAAGGACGGAGAAAAAAGGAAAAGCAAATCAAATACATGGAAAATGAACATCTTGCTCAAAAACTTCTAGGTTATAGAACAAATGAAGGACAGAATAAAGACATTAATAAAATCAAATAAGAATGAAAACACTTCTTACCAGAACCTTTGGGACACATGAAGAGCAATGTCAAGAGGTCAATTTATAGCAATAAATGCTCACGTGCAAAAAGAAGGAAGGGTCAAAGTCAAAACATTGACCCTACAACCCAAACAAATACAGAGCAGCAAACGAAGCCCACGGACACCAGAAGAAAGGAAATAAAAACTAGAGCAGGAATAAATGAAATAGAGAATAGAAAAACAATTGAAAGAGTCAACAAGACCAAATGCTGGTTCTGTGAAAAGATCAACAAAATCAATAAACCATTGGCCAAACTGACAGAAGAAAAACAGAAAAGGAAGCAAATAACACAAATAAGAAATGAGATGGGCAATATGACAACAGTCCCAACTGAAATTAAAAGAATCATAACAGAATAGTAGGAAAAATTGAACAAAATTGAAAATCTAGAGGAAATGGACAAATTTCTAAAACACATTACCTACCTAAACTAACACAAACCAAGCTATAGAAACTAAATAAACCTATAACAAAAGAAGAGATTGAAGAGGTAATTAAAAAAAAACTTCTGAAAGAAAACAGCCCTGGCCAACGGCTTCACTGAAGAATTCTACCAAACTTTAAGAGAAGAGTTAACACCACTACTACTAAAGGTATTTCGGAGCATAGAAAAGGCTAGAATACTCCCAAACTCATTCTATCAAGTCAGCATAACCCTGATACCAAAACCAGGTAAAGACACCACAAAAAAGAGAATTACATACTAATATCCCTCGGCAACACAGAAGCAAAAATCCTCAACAAAACTGTAGTTAATAGAATTCAACAATGTATCAAAAAAAAAAAAAAAAAAAAAAAACAACAACAAACAAAAAAAAAACCATCTTGACCAAGTGGGATTTATACCAGGTATGCAGGGATGATTCAACACTAGAAAAACAATCATTGTAATCCATCACATAATAAAACAAAAGACAAGAACCATATGATTTTATAGACTGATGCAGAAAAGGGATTTGACAAAGTCCAACACCCATTCATAATAAAAACTCTCAGTAAAACAGGAATAGAAGGGAAATACCTCAACATAATAAAGGGCATCTAAACAAAGCCAACAGCCAACAGCCAACATCATCTTAAACGGAGAGAGTCTAAAAGCATTCCCCTTGAGAACGGGAACCAGACAAGGATGTCCTTTATCACCACTCTGATTCAATACTGTGCTGAAGTCCTAGCCAAAGCACTAAGGCAAGAAAAAGAAATACAGGGCATCCACATTGGTAAGGAAGAAGTAAAAATATCCCTATTTACAGATGATATGACCTTATACACAGAAAACCCCAAAGAATCCACAAGAAAACTACTGGAACTAATAGAAGATTTCAGTAAAGTATCAAGATACAAGCTAAACATTACAAAACTCAGTTGGATTCCTCTACACCAACAAAGGGAACTTCAAAAAAGGAAATCACCAAATCAATACCATTTACAATAGCCCCCAAGAAAATAAAATCCTTAGGAATAAACCTAACCAGAGATGTAAAAGACCTATACAAAGAAAACTACAAAACACAACTGCAAGAAACCAGAAAAGACCTAAGTAAGTGGAAAAACATACCATGCTCATGGATAGGAAGACTCAACATTGTGAAAATATTGATTCTACCCAAAACGATGTATAGATATGGTGCAATGACTTTTTTCAATGAGATGGAGAAACAAATCACCAACTTCATATGGAAAGGGAAGAGGCACCAGATAAGTAAAGCATTACTGAAGAAGAAGAAGAACAAAGTAGGAGACCTCACAATACCGGTTTTAGAACCCATTTTACTGCCACAGTAGTCAAAACAGCCTGATACTGATAAAACAACAGATACATAGACCAATGGAACAGAATTGAGAATCCAGATGTAAATTCATCCACCTATGAGCAGCTGATACTTGACAAAGGCCCAATGTCCATGAAAGGGGGAAAAGACAGTCTGTTTAACAAATGGTGCTGGTATAACTGGATATCCATCTGCAAAAAAATGAAACAAGACCCATACCTCACACCATGCACAAAAACTAACACAAAATGGATCAAAGATCTAAATATAAAATTTAAAATAATAAAGACCACAGAAGAAAAAATAGGACAACTCTAGGAGCCCTAACATATGGCATAAACAGAACACAAAACATAACTAACAATGTACAAACACCAGAAGAGAAACTTGATAACTGGGAGCTCCTAAAAATCAAATACTTATGCTCATCATAAGACTTTACTAAAAGAGTAAAAAGAGAACCTACAGACTGGGAAAAAATTTTTGGCTATGACCTATGTGACAAGCATCTAATCTCTAAAATCTACAAGAGATAGTAACACCTCAACAACAAAAAGACAAATAACCCAATTAAAAAATGGGCAAGGGATATGAACAGACACTTCACCAAAGAAGACATTCAGGCAGCTAGCAGACACATGAAGAAATGCTCACAATCATTAGCTATTAGAGAAATACAAATCAAAACTACTATAAGATACCATCTCACCCCAACAAGGCTAGCATTAATCCAAAAAACACAAAATAATAAATGTTGGACAGGCTGTGGAGAGACCGGAACACTTAGCACTTCCAGTGGGAACGTAAAATGGTACAACCACTTTGGAAAACGATTTGGCGCTTCCTTAAAAAGCTAGAAACAGAAGTACCATACAATCCAGCAATCCCACTACTTGGAACATGTCCTAGAGAAATAAGAGCCGGCACATGTATAGATACATAAACACCATGTTCATTGCAGCACTGTTCGCAATAGCAAAAAGATGGAAACAACCTACGTGTCCATCTACAGATGACTGGATAAACAAATTATGGTACATACACACAATGAAATACCATGCAAGGATAAAGAACAATGATGTATCTGTGAAACATCTCACAACATGGATGAATCTGGAGGACATTATGCTGAGTGAAATTAGTCACAAAAGGTCATATATTGTATGAAACAACTATCATAAGAACTCAAGAAATGCTTTAAACACAGAAGAACATTCTTTGTTAAGAGAGTGGGGAGAGAGGAAGACGGGAATTCACTAACTAGACAGTAGACAAGAATCTTAGGTGACGGGAACGACAACACACAATACAGTGGAAGTTAGCACAACTGGACTAAACCAAAAGCTAAGAAGTTTCTTCAACAGAGCCAAACATTTTGAGAGACAGAGTGGCTGGGGTCTGGGGACCATGGTTTTGGGGGGCATCTACGTCAGTTGGCATAACAAAGTTTATTAAGAAAATGTTCTGCATCCCACGTTGGTGAGTGGTGTCTGGGGTCTTAAAAGTTTGTGAGTGGCCATCTAAGATGCAGAAATTGTCCCAACCCACTTGGAGCAAAGGAGAATGAAGAACACCAAAGACACAAGGAAAATATTAGCCCAAGAAACAAAAGGGCCACATAAACCAGAGACTCCAGCAGCCTGATACCAAAAGAACTACGTGGTGCCCAGCTACCAACAATGACCGCCCTGAAAGGGAACACAACAGAGTCCCTGAGGGAGTGGGAGAAAAGTGTGGAACAGAACTCAAATTCACATAAAAAGACCAGACTTAAAGGTCTGAGACTGGAGGAACCCCCAAAGCCATGCCTAATCCAGAACTGAAACCATTCCCAAAGCCCATTCTTCAGACAAAAATTAGATTGGACTATACAACATAAAATAAATACTCGTGAAGATGGTGTTTCTCAGCTTAAGCAGATACACGAGACCAAATGGGTGGCTCCCACCTGGAGGCAGAATGAGAAGGCAGGACAGGACATGAATTGACTGAATGGACATGGGAAACTTGGGGTGGAAAGGGGGAGAGTGCTGTCACATTATAGGGATTACAACTAATGTCACATAACAATGTGTGTATAAATTTTTGTATGAGAAATTAATTTGAGCTGTAAATTATCACCTAAAGCATGATGAAAAAAAAGGAAAAAGAAGTACGATTGGATAAATTACTAATACATGCTACAACATGTATAAACTTTAAAAACATAATGCCAATTAGAAGAAGCCAATGACAAAAGACCACATATTATAAGGTTTCATTTATATGAAGTGTCTAGAATAGGCAAATCTATACAGCAGAAATCAGATTAGTGGTTGCTTAGGGCTGGGAGAGTTGGGGGAGAAATGGGAAGTGACTGCTAATGTGCATGGGGTTTCTTTTGAGGATGATGAAAATGTTCTAAAATTGATTGTGGTGATGGTTGGAATAACTCTGTGACTACATTAAAAACCACTGAATTCTACACTTTAAGTGGGGGAACTGTATGGTATGTGAATTATATCTCAGTAAGAAATAAAAAAAAAATCAAACCCGTTGCTGTCAAGTCAATTCCAACTCATAGTGCCTGCCGTGCATTGAATTGTGTCCCCCAAAAATATCTGTCAACTTCCCAGTATTATATGATTGTCTACCATTTTATAATCTGATGTGATTTCTCTGTGTTGTATAGTCTATCAGTATGATGTAATAAGATTAGTAGCAGTTATATTGATGAGGTCTACAAAATTAGATAAGTGTCTTAAGCCAATCTCTTTTGAGATATAAAAGAGAGAAGCAAGCAGAGAGACATGCGGACCTCATACCACCAAGAAAGCAGTGCTAGGAGCAGAGCGCATCCTTTGAATCTGAGGTACCTGCGCTGAGATGTTCCCAGACCAAGGGAAGACTGATGCATCACAAGGACCTTCCTCCAGAGCCGACAAAGAAGAGAAAGCCTTCCCCTGCAGCAGACACCCTGAATTTGGACTTGTAGCCTACTGGGCTGTGAGAGAATAAATTTCTCTTTGTAAAAGTCATCCACTTGTGGTATTTCTGTTATAGCAGCACTAGATGACCAATAAGACAGCGCCCCAACAGGGCAGAGCAGAACTGCCCCATAGGGTTTCCAAGGAGTAGCTGGTGGATTCAAACTGCCGACCTTTTGGTTAGCAGCCATAACTCTTAACCACTGCGACACCAGGGCTCCAATATCTCAGTAAAGCTGTTATAAAAAAATTCAATGGTTGGAACCTATACTATGTAAACTGTAAGCACAAGAATGCTAGAATGGTCATATTAGTCACAGACTTCAAGAACAGTATTACCAAAGATGAAGAGGGACTTTTAATAGTAATAATTCAGCAGTAAAACATTGCAATTATAATACAGCCTCAAAACACATGAAGCAAAAATTGACAGAATGAAAGAGACAATTCCTCAATCATAATCTGAAATTTTAACAGCCTCTCTTGGCAACTAATAGAACTAGATTAAAAAAAAAATTCAATAAAGACATAAATGACCTGAACAACACTACTGACCACCTTTTCTGAAAATAAATGTGCTGCGTATAATAATTAGTAATTAGCATTTATTTAATAATAATTTATCTCATGTCCTTACAACTTAAAAGGATTTTTAAACAGTCAAGTCTTTTAGTCTTGCACTGGTGTCATTATTTCATTCTGACAAACTTTCTTGAGCATGAAGACTCATTCAAAACCACTCCATTTTCCTCAAAGTGAAGTCACCTTATTCTTCCTCTTAGATTCTTTACCCTTTAAGTCCTTTCTAGCACCATGGTTGTCAGCAATGAGAAGCCCTGGCTCCCTTTAAAAATGTAAACCACAAGTGGCCAGGCAGAGGTTCTGTGCACTCAATATAAAATTTTTTTTTTTGACAGCTGCAAACGCAAAACAGTAAAAAGTGGAGGCTGCCTGTGTCCCCATTTAACACACACAACAGACACTGAAGTCAATGGTTTATTTCCTAATTATCAAGCAGCAGAGGCAGTATACAGGCTTGCATTTTCTGCCTTACTCAGTGAGGTTACTTTGCTTCAAAAAGCCTTGTGATATTCTCCAGAGTTTTACACGTTTTGTAACATTTTTACTCTTCAGCAATTACCTCCAAGGTTCTGTTTGTCACAAGAGGTTTGTACAATCTTGCTCAATATAAGTAATTATAACGTAATGATCTTGTATAAAGCCTGAAAGGGCACAGTGTAAGTGAAACTATTTGTACACCCAGAGAGCCTCATTCATGTGATCAGAGCCCAGGTCAGGAGCTCTGTCCCCCTCCATCCTAAGGATCCAGGGCCACTCAACACATTTAGTCCTGACAAACTCAAATCAGTAAGCTCAACTTCTACCTCAAGAAACTAGGAAAAAAGAACATAATGAAATAAAGCAGGCAGAAGGATGGAAATAATAAAATTCAGAGCAGAGATTTATGAAATTGAAAACAGGAAAATAGAGAAAATCAGGAAAACCAAACTTTGGTTCTTTGAAAAGATCAATAAAAAGATCAAGAAAAAAAGATACAAATTACTAATATCAGAAATGAAAGAGGGACCGTAATAACTGATCCCACTGACATTAAAAAGATATTATGAACAACTTTATGGCCACAAATTTGCTAACTTAGATGAAATGGACTAATTCCTTGAAAGACACAATCTACCAAAATTCACACAAGGAGAAATACCATAATCTGAATAAGCCCATATCTATAAAAGAAACTGAAGCAACAATTAAATAACTTTCCAAAGCAGAAAGCATTATCAGGAGAGACCAGTCTCTGGAGAAGAACATGATGCTTAGTAAAGCAAAGGGTCAGCAAAAAAGAGAAAGACCCTTGATGAGATGGATTGACACAGTGGCTGCAATGATGGTCTCAAGCATAACAATGATTGTGAAGATGGCACAGGACCGGGCAGTGTTTCATTCTGTTGTACCTAGGGTCACTGAGAGTCAGAACTGACTGGACAGCATTTCGCAACTACAAAACAGAGAGCCCTGTGGTGGATTAATTACTTTTGTGTGTGGCCTTTATAACCATGGTCTTATAAACTCTCACGCAGGTGACTGTGTGAAAGGGTAATTGTGGCCTACCTAGGGGATTGGTCAGTTCTGCCTTAAAAGACAGCCAATTACAGAGGAAAGAGGAGAGTCCACCACCAACAAAGAAGGAGAGACCCGCAGAAGAACACACAGTGGGCTTCCCGGCCCACAGAGCAAGGAAGTTGAGTGCTTTTGGGCAGAGACTGAGGGCCAGGAAGAAGTCTACACCTGACCCATGAATTTGGGACTTGCCAGCCTCCAAAACCTTATGAGCCATTTCCCTTACATGGTCCATGAGTTCTGTGAGATGTTGCAAGAAATTAGGGAACCCAAAGACAGGAAGGAGAGTATTGCAGCGAGAGGGAGTAGTTGATGATAGAGATGATGGAGTGGTACAGCAGCTTGGAAAAGTTAGAAATTTGGGACATCTTCAATCTCCGCCTCATAACAACCAGCTTTGTGCTGATCCTTATAAAAGAAGTTATTCGTTTAGCACCAAACCCAGAGAGTTTCACTGGCGAATTCTACCAAACATTCAAACAAAATATACTACCAATTATCTACAATCTCTTCCAGAAAACAGAAGCTGAGGGAACACTTCCTAAATCATTCTAGGAGGCCAGTATTACCTAATATCAAAACAAGACAGACATTACTAGAAAGGAAAATTACAAATCATTACCTCTCGTGAACATAGATGTAAAATCCTCAACAAAATATTAGCAAGTCAAATTGAACAACGTTATCCAACTTTCCACATTTACAACAATAGTAAAAAATCTACTATGTAATTATTTTGTGCATTAACAATGTACACCTAGCAGTAACAAATGCTGAGGTGCAAGGCAAGAGTAATGCTGGCTTTGATGGTTAACGTCATGTGTCCCTTCTCAGTGGTTTGGCAGGTATGTAATGGTTTAACTTCGCAGTTATGTAATAATGTAATCTGGCAGCTATGCAATTATGTAGTCATCCTCCATTTTGTGATCTGATGTGGTCATCTTCCATTTTCACATAACACCGATTTCACTTAACAACCTGGTCTTTGGAACCTAACCATGTTGACAAGTGAGGAGAGGGTATATACCATGACAAAGTGGAATTCATTCCAGGTATGCAAGGCTGAGTCAACATCTGAAAATCAGTTAATGTAATTCATCACATAACAAGCTGAAGAAGAAAAATCATCAGATCATAACAATAGATGCATAAACAGCATTTGCATAATCTAACACCTATGTACCCAAAAAAAAAAAAAAAAAACCTGTCACCATCGAGTCAATTCCAACTCATAGTGACCCTACAGGACAGAGTAGAACTGCCCCATACTAAAACAGTAAACTGTACATGCGATCAAAAACCTGAATATGCACTTTTGGTTAGGAGCCACAGCACTTAACCACTATGCCACCAGGGTTTCAATGCCTGTGTAGGAGCCCCCAGAATTGAAGCATTTAACGCTAATAAAATGGCTAGTCTGGGACTGAGTCCACATTCCATCTTAATGCTTGCTAACTCCTCTAACATTCAATGACCTTTGTACAGACTTAGAAGCCTGTAACTAGGAAACAGTTTCTTTTTGCAGGAAAGACAAGGATAAAAATATTCCTGTAAGGATCCTGACGCCCTTAAACTTATCAGACATGTCCAGAACTGACTACCCTGCAGAAATATATTGTTCCCCTAGCTGTTTTTTAAACCAAATGTTCTTGGGAAGAAATACTTTGTAATCATCTTGTGGCTACCTGTACACTCCGATAGTCACTATTTCTGCAATTATCTTGTATAACCAGTCCCCTTTGGTTCCCTGCATCAAGATATCCCGCCTCCAACTACCTTACCTCACCAAGCACCAATCATAGATTTTGCATTATTAGTTCCTGATTTTACCATATAAAGGTACCCTTTTTTCCCTTCCGTTCTCAGGAGCATTTGTTTTACTTTGTGAGATCAGATGTTTCCCCCGGTCCAAACTGATTTGCAAACCTTCAATAAATCTTCTTACTTTTACTTCAATAGAGTACATGTTCATTACTCTTAGACATTTACCGGTGTCAGACAACATGGGACTTGAAGGCTTATATCTCTGGCGGCAGCTCCCGGGACATCGAGGTTTTGGAGCTCCAGTACCTAGCACAGGACCCTTAAAGTTATTCCATCACCTCGGGTTTCTGGGAGCCACCCCAGGTAAACAGCCTCCCGAATCAAACTCCACATCCTTTCATTGAGTTCTTTGTTCTTTGGGATTTATTGTCGCTTATCTGTTTGTGTTTTCTCTTTTGTGCTTCCATTTTTCAGCTCGCTCTCTGAATGTTTTGATGCGTTCTTGCCAGATTAGGTTAGGCAAGGCTGACATGTAGGGGTGAATCCCTGATCAGGCTCCAGTCTAATCTCAGGAAAGCCAAAGGTTTCAGCCCATAAACTTTGAACTCATCTTTTAAGTGCACTCTCAAGTCTCCAACACACATTAAGGTTTACATGTATATCAAGGTTTAGTGAACGTTCAGGTTTTTGATTGCATGTACAGTTTACTGTTTTAGTAATATGGGAAACGCCACTTCCAGAGACCACCTCTGGGCACCCTTGCTGCTTTTAGGAACAAACACTTTGGCCCTCGCACCTGCCTGTTTTTAGAGTGCAGGCATGACTTTACCAAAGACAGTTTAGATAATCAAAGGCCGATTTGGGGCTCCTCTGATCTAGATAAACTGACTTTTCTGCACAGTAAATTAGAGGGAAAAGAGCCCCGAATTAAACAGGCACAATAAGACATTTATTTTGATTGGTACATGGCAGCATCCAAAAGGCACCAAGAGAGTAGAATGGCTTCCATGCAAGATATTATTGCCAAATTAACTAAAAGACAAAAGGAACTGGAATGTCAGGTGCCTACCTCTTCTCCTTCTGCTCCCCCACCAGCTGTCTCTCTTCTGTACCCATCCCTATCTTCCTAACCTGCTATTAAGACCTTTCAGAACTCTCTTTCTTTCCTAAAGAATCCACTAAGAGAAACCAGTTCCTGAAATGTCCTTTAAAATCTGCCTTGTGCCACCAAGAGTAGGCACCAGGGAAAACTCCAAAGAACCTAGCATGTCCTTTGTTCCCTGGACTCGCACGGAGTTACACAGCATTGTTAAGGATTTTCCAGACTCGAAGAAGGATCCCTATACATTTGCTAAAGAACTGAAAATTCTTACTGAAGCTTACCAGCCTGACTTGCCAGATTTATAACAACTAGTTCACATGCTAGCCAGTTCTGCAGACACTCAATTATATTTATAACATGCTTGAATGGAGGAACAATGAAGCTAGTCTTGCTTTAGATATTAGCAAAACAGCTGGTGACTTACTCAAGGAGGCCCAAAAAAGGGAAGATGATTTACTTAAGGCCCTTGATAAGGCCTTTCCTCGTGGAATAGATTAGACAAAAATTCATTCCCACATACAAAATAAAGATGAAAATGTTTATAATTACCAAAGTTGGTTGTTCCACAATTTCTCTGAATTCTCAGGTTCAGTCCTGCTGATGCTGGGAGCTCCAGTTAGGGGACCCTAGAGGCAGAGGACACCTAATTAGTATTCCACTAGTTATCAGGCCACTACCCATCACCTCCCCACCACATCAGTCGCTTCCTCTAAGTTGTTTTGCTGACTCTCTGGAGAGCCCTGGACGTATCCAGATCTAACCAGCTCAGAGTGGTCAGACGTGTAGAACAGATAACGATGATCGATAGACGACCCTGGGCACCACGCATGCTCAATAACACAAGAGAACTCATGCCAACGAACGAAAAGACTCACGTCAAAGAACCAAAATCACCAGACATATGTTATCTGCAGTAGCTGAATTCATTTCAAAAGCAAAGGTCTGTCAGCCGCTTCCGTCCCAAATTTTACCCCCGCGCCGTACTAATCACTAGAAACTATGAATATGTAGAACTTCCTGATCCTGTCCACCTGCCTTTCTCCATCCCTATATGAATATGTATAATTCCCCAAACCTATAAAATGTAAATACTTCATCAAATTGAGTAATTCAATCTGAGGTCAATGCCTCTGAGTTCCCCCTTGCTATCCTGCAAAATAAACTCTTTCTTCTCAAAAACAGCATCTGAGAGATTGGCTCCTTGCACACTAGGCACAGACCCATTGGTCCAGTTTCACTCCAGCCTTTAATACTGTATTTGTATCTGGGCTTAATTCTGAGCTTTCAGCATTAGTTAAAAGGCAACAGCTAGATTGGAAGTTGGCTCCTATCACTGAATTGATTTGTATAGCCCATGAGCTTGTGCAAATCATGGAATATAAACCACTAGAACAAATAAGTTGATGGCTTTGCAACTAAAACAGCTGCAGTCCACCAACTATAATAAATTTAAGGCTTATGCAGGCACTAAATCAGGTGGCACTAAACCTGGAATCTGTCATTATTGCAAAAAACCTGGGCATTTCAAGAAGGACTGCAGAAAACTAAAGAATACATTGGGCAATCTAATGTCAGATACCACCCAGATGAAAATGGAATGATGGGGCTCTGGGGACAAAAGCAGGGCTTTTCCAACGGTGGACTTAGATTCACAAGGACAGACTATAATTCAGGTTAATGGAGAACACTGTAAATTTTTAATTGACGCAGGTGCCACAATTTCGGCCATTAACCCCACTCATTTACAAAGACCCATCATGCCCCGGAGTACCAAAACCTCTAAAGTTGTGGGGTTGCCAATCAAGAAAAAATTTTAACTCAATCTTAACCTTTTCCAATATCTTTTGACCCTACAATAGATTTGCATCCCTTTTTACTAGTAAGACACCCCAGTTAATTTGGTAGAAAGAGATTTATTATCCAAATGGAACTGTCACATACAGTTTAACGAATACGGGGAAATGTTATCAGAACTCCCTGATAATCGACATAAAACTGAAGGGGGCTTTATCAGAAGAAGCTATTTGTTATTTATAGGCATTAAGCCTACCCTTACAGGAGGATGATCCCTCCGTTTCCTCCATCTCTTTAGGTAATCTTTCATCTGGGCCTAAAGCCCTTTGGGCCACAGCCTCCATAGATGTTGGCCGTGTATTGCCAGCAGAACCAATTAAGATTCAAATTGATACTTCCAAACCACTGCTTAAAATTTCTCAGTACCCTTTGAAAAAGGAGACCAGAGAAGGGTTTGCTCCTATAATCCAAGATTTCCTTGTTAAAGGTTTAATTACCCCTTGCACTAGCCCTTACAATACCCTTGTTTTTCCTGTTAAGAAGTCAACCAATCAAGGCTGGAGGTTTGTCCAAGATTTGTGTGCTATTAATCACATTGTAATCCCTAGATTTCCAGTGATTCCAAATCCTCATTTACTCCTTTTCAATGTTCCTTCAGGGACCACTCATTTTAGAGTAGCTGATCTTTGTAGTACATTCTTTAGCATTCTGGTTCACTCAAATAACTAATATGTGTCAGTTTTACTTGGGGCAACCAACAATACACCTGAACTGTGATGCCCCAAGACTTCACTGAGTCCCCCACCTACTTTTCTCAAAGTTTGCATGCTGATTTACAACCTTTTCAATTTGCCTAAGGGTTTACTTTATTGCAGTATGTGGACAGTTTACTGCTGTTTTCTAATTCTCAGCAGGCCTGTCTTAAACACCAACCAAAACCAAACCCATCGCCATCGAGTTGATTTAGACTCATAGTAACCCTATACGATAAAGCAGAATTGCCCCATAGGGTTTCCAAGGAGCAGCTGGTGGATTCAAACTGCCAACCTTTTGATTAGCAGCCATGCTCTTAACCACTGTGCCACCAGGGCTCTCTGTCTTAGAGACAGTGTTGTTGTTTTACAACATTTGACCTCAGTGGAGGGACACAAAGCTTCCAAGGAAAAACTACAATTAACCCAATCTGTAGTTAAACATCTAGGATATATAATTTCAGCCAAGTGGATCACTAGAGACCCCAAAATAAAAGTTATTTTACCTTATCCTTCCCCTACTACTAAGAAACAGTTAAAAGGACTTCTAGGACTCTGGCTACTGCAGAACCTGGATACCAAATTTTTATTTGTTGGCTCAACCACTATATAAATATTTAGAGACCTCTTAGAAGCCCTTTGCTCCCCTCTGAGACTACTATAATTAAAATTAAAATTCAGGCTCACCAACCTAAGAGGGTTCCTCAAACAGAAGAAATTAAAGGGAATGATCTAGCTGACAGAGCAGCTAAAGTGATGGCCTTTCTTGCAATCATGATGAAAAGGAGGGAATAGATGCCACCAGAAGGACAGTCATAGCACCTATATTAAGGAACCTTGGAAAATTCTCACCAAGATTTGATCCACATGAAACTTCAAATTAATTTTTTAAACACCAACAATTAATTCCAAAGGAAGAAATTAGAGAATGGGAATAGGCCGGCTGTTACCAAGATCCAACTACCGAATTATGGACCAGGCCTAATAACAAATTCATTTTACCAGAGTGCCTACAGGTCCTTATGGTTTGAAATTATTTACATGATAACATTAGGATAAAAATGGGTGAACTATAGTAGTCCCTCCTTACCTGCAGTTTCACTTTCCATGGTTTCAATTGCTCTTGGTCAACCGTGGTCCAAAAATGTTAAATGAGTAGCATGATGAAATTTCACGCCATCCTGCTCCGTCCCACCCAGGACATGAGTCAACCCTTTGTCCAGCATTTTCACACAGTATACACTACATGCCTCTTAGTTATTGTTGTTAATCTCTTACTGTGCCTAAATTTATAAATTAAACTTTATCATGAGTATGTATGTATAGGACAAAGCACACTATATATAGGGTTCAGTACTATTCCTGGTTTCAGGCATCCACTGGGGGCCTTGGAAAGTATCTCCTGCAGATAAGGGAGGGACTGCTGTAATCTGGGCTTTAGTAAGTTATTGGTGGGGAGACCCTTCCGCTGCTATAGACCATGTATTTTTTCTTAGTTTTTACTGTTCTCCAGACGTTTCAGCCCCCATGATTTGGGATGATTTCACTCCTGATATTGACCAAGACCCTTTTGATTTACTCACAGAGAACTTTGCACCTAAAGAGGTCTTCTCTGAAAAGCTCTTCAGTCACTAATTTTTGGACCCAATTGATGAAATAGAAATGTGGAAAACATATTATTGTTCCCAAGAAGCCACCTCTGGGATCCGGATGGGACCGAACCAAAACCTAGTCTAACTAAATCTTTCCAGATTCCCATGATAAGAGCATTACATATGAACTCCCATCTAGCAAGAACAAAATGGTAGAAACTTTAAACAAACCACTGGTGGGGGCACTTTTGGGAAGCTGCCGCTTATGTTGCTAAACATTGCTCTGCTCTAAATTCAACTCAGGAAAATCTTATGAGGTACACTTGGAAGGTATCTTCTGGCCTTGGGGACTATGCTTGAATGGCAAATTGACTTTATTCAGCTGCCACCCTCTAATAGCTATAAATTTACGCTAGTAATGACTTGTAGATTCTCACATTAGGTGGAAGCTTTTCCTAGCCATCAAGCTACAGCCATTTTTGCAGCAAAGAAGCTCCTTGAAAATATTATCCCCACTTGGAGAGCTCCTAAGACTCTTTGTAGCGATAGAGGCACTCACTTTACTGGACAAATAGTAAGAAAAATATGCAAGACCCTTCTTAAATTTCAGAGAATTCATTGCCTTTACCAGCCTCAATCATCCGGCCTTGTGGAAAGGACTAGTGGCATTATAAAAACTCAGCCAGCCAAACTTTCTACCTCTTTACATTTGTCACGGGTCCAAATGCTTCCTCTTGTCCTTTAAAATCTGAGATCTACACCCTTTGGGCCTCATAAATTGACACCATATGAGATCATCACTGGATGACCTATGCTCTTCCCTTACTGGTTGGCTTGGACTGACTCTAACTTAATTCAAGCCAGTTTGCTCAAATGTTGTCTCACTATTCTAAAGGATATGCTTCACAAGTGAGAGAAGCCTTTGATAATCAGAAATTAATACACCCAAATTGCCTTCCATTTACCTGGAGATTATGTTAATTGGAAAAGACACCAACTAGAAGACTGTCTTAAACCGCATTGGAAGGGCCTGTATTTGGTCCTCCTCACTACCTCCTGTGCTGTCAAACTACAGGGAATCAAATCTGGATCCATCTGTCTCAATTAAAGAAAGTTGCCATTGACTCTACTTGGACTGCTGAACCCAGAGAAGGACTAAAATTAAAATTCAGATGCCCTAGTAGCCAGAAGGAGATGACTTCAGAAGCAGACAGCTCCCCCAAAACCACGGAAGAAGACACCATACAAATTTCCCCTAATGCAAGCTCTTGAAATTGTTAGTCTTTGCACAATAGTTAGTTTTTAAACAGACTGATATATATTTACTATCAGTTTGACCTTTACAGCTCTATTTGTACTACTGTATTACTTTAGGCTACTCTTACCCTGCATTTTAATCGTTTATGCATATTACTGGTATTTTAAGATTTAGTTTTTTGTTGTGTCATCAGTTATTATTTTATAATTTTTGTATTATTGTACTATTTTTGGTTAGATTTTCTTCACTATGAAGTCCTCATTATGTTTGCTCTTACTGTGTACCACGATATTCATTAAAGCCTGTGTGAGAATGCTTCTGTCAGGTTATCCCAAGCAGCAGCCAATACCAGAAACTTAACTAAACGCTGAATCTATCACCCCTCTCCACAGTCTGGGTATCAAAATTCAGATCCGTTAATGTTCCCTATATTGAATTATAGTCTTATACCTAATGCTGTTAACCTCAACACCATCTTTAACTGAGCCACAAGTGTGAGACTATGGTATCCTCCTGGATCAGCTCAACCTCAGGTATCATGCTTTCATTTAACCCAACCTGTAACACCTGACGAGGTCATGGAAAGCTTGAAGGCTTGCTTTGCAAAATGCAGAGGGGTTCATGTTCGCTGAATTAGCTATTCACTCCAACACAGAGAATACCCTAGATACCTTGGAATTTTATCAAGCAAGGCAAAAGAACTACCTGACTGCATAAAAATGACTCATCCCTCCTTTGTACTACACTCTGGAACCCTCTAAAGATGGGAGTTATCTATTTGTAACAATTCTCTAACAGAACACTGGCTTGAACTTGTTAATCAAAACATTCCCTTTCCACACAATTATACCAGAAATAACATGACTTATGCTCTGTATGGGTATGTCTTTATGTGGAACTTTGGATTATCCCACTAAAAAAAGACCAAACCCAAGTAATGAGCCTTATACTTGGGTATTACCCTATCTAGATGGACGGAACAAGATGAGCCAAAGCACCCTCAGGCAGCTTGGAGTACCTGTAGACCTTCATTCACAAAACGAAAGCTTACATTGGACTAGTTCCCTGAAATTGATTACCAGAATTAAGAGAGAAACACACACCTATGGGTACTACAATTGTATTCAACTAAATCTGGGAATGATATATAGACTTTTAAGATCCCTTTTTTCCTTCTATAGGGTAGCTAAACTAGAAAGGTCACTCTGAAACGTTTCTGCCACCATGGAGAATACAGCCAATGACATTGCTGATGGAATGACCAACCTACAACAATCTTTAGTTTCTCTAGTTAAAGTAGTTCTAGATGACACAATAGTTCTAGGTTTCACCCTAGGGCAACAAGGTGGGATTTGTGCAATTGCTAACACCTCCTGCTGTTTATGGATTAATACCTCAGGCCAAGTAGAACAAGATACTGAAGCAGTACATCAAAAGTCTACTTACTTATATACATGGAAGATTCTGGTTCCCAGTCTGATTGGTTTGATATCTTCAGCTGGTTAAAATTGGCTCATGGATCAGATCAATGCTATTAACTAGTTTAATGATGCTTACTTTGATTGTAATTATCATTGGAGCTATCAAATGCTGCATGAAAGTCACAATCAATGTTTTGGCTCAAAGAATCAACCTAATGTTTACAAAGAGAATTGTGTATATAGATGAAATTCATTTCAATAACAAACTGGAGGAACCTCACACCTTAGACTAGTGTTTGAAAGGGGTCAAGCTATTTCTCTAATGTGACCCTGCTCCACACAGATTCCCAATTAAAGATCACAGAAGCAGAGTGCTAAGCCATGGCATAGTGAAGAGACCAGGTGATGCCCAGCTACTTGAATAGTAGTGTCTGGGGTCTTAAAAGCTTACCAAAGTAAGCAGCCACATAACACATAATATAATCGTCCAATCCATGAGGAAGAAAGCATTCTTACAAATAGTGATCAGAAGATGTCCATGGAAATCTTTCATCAAAAGGAGGGAATGTATAGGAGCCTCCAAAACTGAGGTATGTGACCCAAATAAAATGGCTAGTATGGGTCCGAGTCCGGACTCCATCTTAATGTTTTCTAACTTCGCTAACATTCAATGATCTTTGTACAGACTCAAAAGCCTGTAAATAGGAAACAGTTTCTCTTTGTAGTTAAGGCAAAGATGAGAGAAGAATGTCCCTGTGAGGGTCCTGACGCCCTTAAACTTACGAGACATGTCCAGAGCCAGCTGCCCTCAAGAAATATATCGTTCCCCTAGCTATTTTTTAAACCAAATGTCCTTGGGAAGAAACACTTTGTAAACATCTTATGGCCACCTGTACACCACTGTAATCATTACTTTTACAATTATCCAGTACACCTTCTCCTCAATTAACAATTATCTCGTTACCTGACATTTCGCATTTATGACAACAGTAAAAAATCTAATATCTGACTATTTTGTGCATTAAAGACATATGTCTGGCAGTAACAAAAAACGCCAAGGTGTAACACTGGCTTTGATGGTGAAGGCTCTGTGCCAGCTTGGCTGGGCCATGATTCTCAGTGGTTTGGCTGTTGTGTAATCATGTAGTCACCCTCCATTTTGTGATCTGATGTGGTCATCCTCCATTTTCCCATAACACTGATTCTGCATAATGACCTGGTCTTTGGAACCTAACCATGTCGGTAAGTAAGGAGACGGTGTATAACCCATCCCCCTTCGGTTCCCTGCTTCAAGATATCCTGCCTCCAACTACCTTACCTCACTAAGCACCAATCATAGATTTTGCATTGTTAGTTCCTGATTTTACCAAATAAAGGTACCTTTTCCCCCTCCTATTCCTGGGAGTGTTTGTTTCAATTTGTGAGATCAGATGTTTCCCCCAGTCCAGATGGTAATAAATCTCCTTGCTTTTACTTCAACAAAGTACTTATCTGTTATTCTTAGACACACCCATTATTGATAATAACTCTCATCAAACTAAGAATAGAGAGGAATTTACTCAACTTGATACTGAACATCTAGAAAAAACCTGCAGCTAACATGTACTTAATGGTGAGAAGCTAGGTGTTTTCCCCCTAAGATCAGAAACAAGGCAAGGTTGTCCCCTTGCACAACTCCTATTCACCATCATACTGGAAGTCCTAGCTAATGCAATAAGACCAGAAAAGGAAATAGCAGGTATACAGATTGAGAATGAAGAAATAAAACTGTCCTTGTTCTCAGGTGACAAGACTGTCTATATAACCTCCCCCCACCCCCACCAAATCCCAGAACTGATAAGAAATTATACAAAGGTTGAAGGATATAGGGTTAATATGCAAAATTCAATTGCTTTTGTACATACCAGTAATGAACAGCTGGAATCTGAAATTAAAAACACAATGCCACTTACAAACAGCACCAAAGAAAAAATAAAATACTTAGGTAAATCTAACAAAATATGTACAGGATCTATATAAGGAAAACTATAAAACTCTGATGGAAAAAATCAAAGAAGATCTAATTAGATGAAGAGATATTTCACGTTCCATGACTTTATCGACATGTCAATTTTTCTCAGTCTGATCTATAAATTCAATGCAATCCTAATCAAAATCCAAGCAAGTTAACTTTGTGGATATCAGCAACAGATTCTAAAGTTTATATGGAAAGGCAAAAAAAAAACAGAATAGCCGGCACAATATTGAAGGACAGAGTTGGAGGACTCACACCACCCGACTTTAAAACTTACTATAGAGCTACAGTGATCAAGACAGTGTGGTACAGGCAAAAACAAAACAGATGAACAGGTAAGTGGAACAGAATAGAGAGTGCAGAAACAGACCCACACAAGCACAGTCAACTGATATTTGACAGAGGAGCAAAGGCAATTCAACAGAGAATGGACAGTCTTTTCAAGAAATTGTGCTGAAACAACTGGATGTCCACATGCAAAAAAATTAGTCTAGACACAGACCTGTTATGGACTGAATCGTGTCTCCCCCAAATATGCTGAAGTTCTAACTCCTGTATCTGTGAATGTGATCCTGTTTGGAAACGGGGTTTTCTTTTGTTATATTAATGAATTCATATTGGAGGAAGATGAGTCCTAAACCTAATCCCTTGAGTAGTGTCTTATAAAGTGGAATAAAGACACAGAGAGACACACACACATGGGAAGATAGATGTCATGTGACGATGAAGGTGGATGCATTTAGAAGCCCAGGAATGCCAAGAATTGCTGGCAGCTACTAGAAGCTGAAAGAGACAAAGAAGGACCTTCCTCTAGAGCTGATGCCCTAATTTAGACTTCTAGCCTCCAAAACGATGAGACAACAAATTTCTGTCCCGTAAAGCCACCCATCTGTGGTATTTTTTAAATTAATAATTTATTTTATTTTTGTTGTTATTGAAAATATACATAGCAAAATATACACCAATTCAACAATTTTTATATGTACAAGTCAGTGACATTGATTACATTCTTCCATTTGTGCCACCATTCTCACTGTGGCATTTTGTTACTGCAGCACTAGGGAACTAAGACAAGATCTTACTTCTTTCATAAAAATTAACTCAAAATGGATCACAGACCCAAATGTTTAACACAAAACTTCTGTAAGATACAACTTCCAGAAGACATCATATGGGAAAATGCAGGTGACCCTGGGTTTGGCAATGAGTTTGCAGATATAACACTAAAAACACAATCCATAAAATAAAATAAAAAAAATTAGTAAGTTGGACTTCATTAAAATTAAAAACTTCTGCTCTGCAAAAGACACTACAGAGAAAACGAAAAGACAAACCACAAGCTGGGAGAAAATATCTGCAAAACACGTACCTGATAAAGAAATTATATCCAAGATATAAAAGAACTCTTAAAACTTAACAATAGACTGCCCTGACAGGGTACACAACAGATAGTCCCTGATGGAGCAGGAGAAAGGTGGGGTGCAGAACTCAAATTCTAGTAACAACACCAGACTTAATGGTCTGACTGAGACTGGAGGAACCTCAGAAGACATGGCCCCCGGACTCTCTGTTAACCCAGAACTAAAACCAATCCCGAAGCCAACTCTTCAAAGAATACACTGGACTATAAGACATAAAATGATACTCGTAAAGAGTGTGCCTCTTAGTTCAAGTAGGTACATGAGACTAAATCGGCAGCTCCTGTCTGGAGGTGAGATGAGAAGGCAGAAAGGAGCTGGTTGAATGGACACAGGAAATCCAGGGTGGAAAGGAGGAATGTGTGGTCACATTATAGGGATAGCAACTAGAGTCATATAACAATGTGTGCATAAATTTCTGTATGAGAAACTAACTTGAGTTGTAAACTTTTACCTAAAGCACAATTAAAAAAAAAAACAAAACAATAAGAAAAGAAACCACCCAATTACAAAATGAGGAAAAGATCTGAACAGACATCTTACTGAAGAAGATATACAAATAGCAAATAAAATATGAAAAGATGCTCCACATCGTATGTCATTAGGGAGATGCAAATTAAAACGAGACACCACCATACACTTACTAAAACGCTAAACTTCAAAACACCACCAATACTGAGGCTGATGAGAACGTGGAACAACAGGAAGTCCCATCCATGGCGGGTGGGAATGCAAAACGCTACACCTACCTACTCTGGAGGAGAGTCTGGCATTTTCTTACAAAACTAAACATAGTCTTAGCAGACGATTCAGCAACTGTGCTTCTAGGTATTTAACCAAATGAGTTGAAAACTTACATCCACACAAAAACTTGCCAACCAACTGCTGTTGTTAGTTGCCTTTGTGTCGGCTCTGACTCGTGGCCATTTTATGTATAACAGAATGAAATGCTGCCTGGTCCTGTGCCACCTTCATAAGCATTGCTTTATTCATAACTGCCAAAAATTGGAAGTAACCCAACTGTCCTTTAATAGATGAACAGATAAACAAACTGTGGCATATCCATACAATGGAGTATTATTTAGCAATAAAAAGAAATAAGCCACCAAAACACGGTTGCTATGAGTAGAACTACCCCAGAGGGTTTCCAAGGAGCGGCTGGCGGATTCGAACTACCAACCTTTTGGTTAGTAGCCTGAGTGCTTAACCACTGCACCACCAGGGCTCCTTTTGAGAACTAGTAACCTAGATTTTTCTTTTCTTGAAGTAGAAGGCCAAGAGCTCCTGCTGAGAGACAGCAGAGAGGCAGGCAAGCTGATGTGAAGAGTGCTTTCTCCTGAATGCTGCTGGACAATGCCCATCCTGAGAGGAGAAGCCCCATCACCTTCTCTTTATAGAAGCATTATTATGGATCACAGGACCACCCAGACCTTCATCACTGAGCTATCTGGAACATTTGATTCTCTATGAAAGCTAGAAATTCCAGAAGAGAATGCAGATAAACACTGTTTTCTTTTCCAAAATGTCTGAGATCCTGGGTGAGTAACCTACGACTCTGAAAACAATGAAGATTGCTCTTAAAATAGGTGTTTAACACTGTGAAAGTTCCTCATTTACATATTAACAGCAAGCGCAGACCAAAAGGTCAGCCTTATGAAGATGCTGCTAGGGTTTTCACCCTTGAAGAGCAATGCTGTCAAAGTGTCCAGAAAAAGAGAGGCTGATATCCTAAGGGGATAATCTTGCTTTTCAGTATAAAAAATGAGCAAATGTTTAATAGGTACAGTCTTGCTAAGCACTAAAAAGAAAACACAAATATGAACAATGTAAAGGGCTTCCCACGCTTTTTCAATGCAGGGCACAGGTGGGAATGAGTCCATCTGTTTCTAGCCAGCACAGATCCTGCGAGCCCTCCTGCGACAGGGGAGCCAGGGAAGTTTTAATCAGAGATCCCACTGCACACCTATCTCACCATCATGAGTAAACGGTGCCAGGAGTGCAGGAAAAAAGAAAGATATATGAGTTTTATATCCAAACAGAAAGAAAATAGAAACACTCTGAAACTCTTCACTGAATATTACTTGGAAGTCCCTAACAGCTCAGAAAAACCAGATGCCATCAAGTTGATTCGATTTGGTGGTAGAATTCCTGCTTTCCATGTGGGAGACACAAGTTTGATTCATGACCAGTGCAGTAGAGGTATATGTGTTGCTATGTTGCTATCATGCGGAACAGGTTTCACCGGAGTTTACAGACTAAGACAGACTAGGAAGAAAGGCCTGGCAATCTACTTCTGAAAATCAGCCAACGAAAACCCTATGGATTACAAGTCTGATCCCGTGGTGCATGGGTTCACCATGAGATGGGGGCAGCTCAACAACAGCCAACAACAACAACTGCTCAGTCAAAAAACAAAATCCTAACAACAGGGAAACACTTCAACACACCATGGTGTATATTTTCAACAGAAATTAAAACTAACAAGTATGTGAACTGTGTCAATACATAAGCACTTAAAACAAACGGAATTATTTTTTAAAATACTGTCGTTATTTTGAAAAATATTCAAATTAGTGGAACACAGCAGAACATAAAAAGGTATAGCACACACACAAGTTTTAACTCCACAAAATACATGTGAATTTGAGAACCTAGAGGGTCATGGTCAGGTCTAGGTTAATACATTCTTTTCAGTTACCTAAATGTTTGTACATTTTGCCAATTCTGAGCAGTTTCTTTATGTGGGATGATTATTGTGATTTATTTTTACTTGAGTCGAGTGACCTTTAAGGTTGAGAGAGAAACATAAAAAGGCTCCAAGAGGTTTCACAACATTCAACTCTCAGCGTGCAGGTCCAGGGCCAGCCTTTTGTGGACAGTCACACAGAGCCACCAAGAGCTGTGTCTACCTTTGATCACGCATTAGGCCGCTTCCTTTTGTTAAATAACCTCTTGGTAACAGAAAACTGTTATTACTGAGCACTCATCAGGTACTGGGCACATTAATAAGCACTGTATACAATCATCTCATCTAGCCCTGTGAGGGAGACACTATTATTATCCTCATTTTACAGGTGAGGAAGTTGAGGCATGGAGAGATTAATAAGTCTGCCAAGGTCCCAGAGCTGGTAAGTGGCCTAACACTCAGACTGATGTCTAATTCCATAATTCCAGTGCTGGAATACCAACTGTAACATTCTGCCTCATGGACGCTAATGGCATGCAAACACACAAAGTAGCTGTGAATATTTTTAAAAAAGCATTCCATGAAATATGTGCAGAAATCTGATATTCTCTTCTAGCTTTCAGACATCTCTTCCAGATCTAAACCGAAGTCCTAATGTTATGCAAGAATTTATATTAGTAAATCTAAGGAAAGAACTTGAATAGTCCCCAAAATTAAATAGTGATACTTCAACCAAACACTACATCTCTCAATCCACTCATTCATCTATCGTCAAACAGTGTGTAATGGTTAATTCTTATGTCTCAAGTTGGGTAGGCTATGATTCTCAGTCCAGGGATTTGGCCAGATACTCGACTGCCTGCTGTTGTGTAAGGTAATGTAATATAATCACCTTCCATGATGTGATTTGATGTGACCAATGGATCAGTTGACAGGGCGTTTCCTTGGGGTTTGGTCAGCCTCCAGAATACAGACAGGTGCTCTGGCAGAAGTCACTCTCTCTCTTTGGACACCGCACTCTTCTCGTCACTTGACCTATGGATCTTGGGATAAAGCCTGCAGAATTCTCGGGCCTGCTGCCTGACTTAACGGATTTTACACCTGCCAGGCCCACAATCGCACAAGCCAATGCCTTGAAGTAAATCAATCTCTCTCTCCTGTTGTATGTCATCAAGTCAATTCTGACTCACAGCAACCCTATATGACAAAGTATAACTGCCCCATAGGGTTTCCTAGACTGTAATCTTTATGGGAGCAGATTGCCAAGTCTGTTTGACTCACTGGTGGGCTTGAACTGCCAACCTTTTGGTAAGTGGTCGAGCATTTAACCACTGCACCACCAGGGCTCCTTTCTTTCTCAGTCAATATCTCTCCCTCTCTTTCCCTCTCTGTGTAGGTACGTACGTGTGCGTTTGCTTGTATGTGTGTGTATATGAGTGTGTTTATCACTGGTTTTGCTTCTCTAGAGAACCCAGACTAAGACACAGTGAGACACTTTCTCTTTGCCAGATCAGGATGTAAACGTTTGTGTTTTATGCTGGCTATAAACAAAATGAGAGAATAAAGTAATGCATCCTACAAAACCGACAATGTGAGAAAACCCTAAGAGCAACTCACCCTCTTTTCATGATTATTCCAATTCTTGTATCTGAAATTCTGGCCATGTAGTTAAGAGCCTAAGCACACCAAACAGGCATTGATGATGATTTTTGTTCTCCATATATGTTTCAAAGTCCTTGGGATCTGACAGAGAACTGAATATTTGGGGTTTCTACTTTCAAGGAGTAAGCTTGCTAAGAACGTCACTGTCAACACCAACAACTCAATGGCTCTAAAAGGAGATTCAGAACAGCCAAGAAATAATTATTTTTCATTTTTTAATTTTTTCATTACAAAAATTTATACATAGATTGTTATGTGACTCTGTTTCCCCATACTGCACACTCCTCCTTTCCACCCGATTCCCCATGTCCATTCAACCAGCTTCTAACCCTCTCTGCCTTCCCATCTCACCGCCAGACAGAAGCTGTCTGTTTAGTCTCTTATATCTACTTGAGCTAAGAGGCACACTCCTCTTGAGTATCACTTTATGTCCCACTGTCCAGTCCAATCCCTGTCTGACGAGTTGGCCTCAGAAATTGTTTTATTTCTGGGCTATTAGAGAATCCAGGGGCCATGCTTTCCGGGGTTCCTCCAGTCTCTGTCAGACCATTAAGTCTGGTCTTCTTACTAGAATTTGAGTCCTGCACCCCATCTTTCTACTGCTCTATTTGGGACTCTCTATTGTGTTCCCTGTCAGGATGGTCATTGGTGGTAGCCGGGCACCATCTAGCTCTTCTGGTCTCAGGCTGATGAAGTCTCTGGTTTATGTAGCCCTTTCCGTCTCTTCGGCTAATACTTTCCTTGTGTCTTTGGTGTTCTTCATTCTCCTTTACTCCAGATGATTGGGACCAATTGATGCATCTTAGACAGCTGCTTGCAACCTTTTAAGACCCCAGACACCACTCACCAAAGTAGGATGCAGAACATGTTCTTAGTAAGCTTTGTTATGCCACCTGACCTAGATGTCCCCTGAAATCACAGCCCCCAGACCCCTGCCCCTGCTACTCTGTCCTTCAAAGTGTTTGATTGTATTCAGGAAACTTCTTAGCTTTGGTTAAGTCCACTTGTGTGAACTTCCCCTGTAGTGTGTGCTGTCCTTCCCTTCACCTAAGATAATTCTTATCTACCGTCTAGTTAGTGAATAACCCTCTCCCTCCCTCCCCACCCTCGTAACCATCAAAGAATGTTTTCATCTGTGTTTAAACCTTTTCTTGAGTTCTTATAATAGTGGTCTTATACAAAATTTGTCCTTCTGTGACTGACTAAATTCGCTCAGCATAATGACCTCCAGCTTCCTCCATGTTATGTTTCATGGCTTCATCGTTGTTCTTTATTGTTGTGTAGTATTCCACTGTGTGGATATGCCATAATTTGTTTATCCATTTGTCTGTTGATGGGCACCTCAGTTGTTTCCATCTTTTTGCTATTATGAACAGTGCTGCAATGAACATAGGTGTGCATATATCTGTTCCTGTGATGGCTCTTATTTCTCTAGGATATATTACAAGGAGCGGGATAGCTGGATTGTATGGTACTTCTATTTCTAGATTTTTAAGGAAGCGCCAAATAGATCTCCAAAGTGGTTGTACCATTTTACATTCCCACCAACAGGGTATAAGTATTCCAGTCTCTCCATAACCTCTCCAGCATTTATTATTTTGTGTTTTTTGGATAAATGCTAGCCTTGTTGGGGTGAGATGATATCTCATTGTAGTTTTGATCTGCATTTCTCTAATGACTAATAATCATGAGCATTTCTTCATGTGTCTGTTAGCGGCCTGAATATCTTCTCTGGTGAAGTGCCTGTTCATATCTTTTGCCCATTTTTTAATTGAGTTATCTTTTTGTTGTTGAGGTTTTGCAGTATCTTGTAGATTTTAGAGACTAGACGTTAATCGGATTCTTCATAGCCAAAACCTTTTTCCCAGTCTGTAGGTTGTCTTTTTATTCTTTTGGTGAAGCCTTTTGATGAGCATAAGTGTTTGATTTTTAGGAGCTTTCAGGTATCTAGTCTCTGTTCTGGTGCTTGTGCATTGCTACTTATGGTTCGTATTGTGTTTATGCCATGTATTAGGGCTCCTAGCATTGTCCCTTTTTTTTTCTTCCATGATCTTTATCATTTTCGATTTTATATTTAAGTCTTTGATCCATTTGGAGTTAGTTTTTCTGCATAGTGTGAGGTATGGGTCTTGTTTCAGTTTTTTGCAGATGGATATCCAGTTAAGCCAGCACCATTTTTTAAAGAGACTGTCTTTTTCCCAATTAACAGACTTTGGGCCTTTGTCAAATATCAGCTGCTCATAGGTGGATGAATTTATGTCTGGATTCTCAGTTCTGTTCCATTGGTCTATGTATCTGATGTTGTAACAGTACCAGGCTGTTTTGACTACTGTGGCGGTATAATAGGTTCTAAAATCAGGTAGTGTGAAGCCTCTTACTTTGTTCTTCTTCTTCAGTAATGCTTTACTTATTTGGGCACTCTTCCCTTTCCATATGAAGTTGATGATTTGTTTCTCCATCTCATTAAAAAATGCCAGTGGAATTTGGATCAGGATTGCACTGTATCTGTAGATCGCTTTGGGTAGATTTGACATTTTCACAATGTTGAGTCTACCTATCCATAAGCAATGCATGTTTTTCCATTTATACAGGTCTCCTTTGGTTTCTTACAGAAGTGTCTTACAGTTTTCATTGTGTAGATCTTTTACTTCTCTGGTTAGATTTATTCCTAAGTATTTTATCTCTTGAGGACTATTACAAATGGTATTGATTTGGTGATTTCCCCTTGGAAGTTCTCTTTGTTGGTGTAAAGAAATCCAACTGATTTTTGTATGTTCATCTTCTATCCTGAAACTTTGCTGAAATCTTCTATTAGTTCCGGTAGTTTTCTTGTGGATTCTTTGAGGTTTTCTGTGTATAAGATCATATCATCTGCAAATAGAGATACTTTGACTTCTTCCCTACCAATTTGGATGCCCTTTACTTCTTTTTCTAGCCTATTTGCTCTGGCTAGGACCTCCAGCACTATGCTGAATAACAGTGGTGATCAATGGGCATCCTTGTCTGGCTCCCGTTCTCAAGGGGAATGCTTTCAAAGTCTCTCCATTTAGGATGACGTTGGCTGTTGGCTTTGTATAAATGCCCTTAATTATACTGAGGAATTTCCCTTCTATTCCTATTTTGTTGAGAGTTTTTATCATGAATGGGTGTTGGACTTTGTCAGATGCCTTTCCTGCATCTATTGATAAGCTCATGTGATTCTTGTCTTTTGTTTTATTTATGTGATGGATTACATTGATCATTTTTCTAATGTTGAACCATCCCTGCATACCTGGTATAAATCTCACCTGATCATGCTGAATTATTTTTTGGTATGTTGCTCAATTCTATTGGCTAGAATTTTGTTGAGGATTTTTGCATCCATGTTCATGAGGGATATTGATCTGTAATTTTCTTTTTGTGGTGTCTTTACCTGGTTTTGGTTATCAGAGTTATGCTGGCTTCACAGAATGAGTTTGGGAGTATTCCATCCTTTTCTATGCTCTGAAATGCCTTTAGTAGTAGCGGTGTTATCTCTTCTCTTAAAGTCTGGTAGAATTCTCCAGTGAAGCCATCCAGGCCAGTGCTTCTTTTTGTGGGGAGTTTTTTAATTACCTTTTCAATCTCTTCTTTTGTTATAGGTTTATTTCATTGTTCTATCTCTGTTTGTGTTAGTTTAGGTAGGGAGTATGTTTCTAGAAATTTGTCCATTTCGTCTAGGTTTTCTGATTTGTCAGAGTACAATTTTTCATAATATTCTGTTATGATTCTTTTCAGTTGGGTCTGTTGTGATATCACCCATCTCATTTCTTATACGGGTTACTTGCTTCCTCTCCTGTTTTTCTTTTGTCAGTTTGGCTAATGTTTCATTAATTTTGTTGATCTTTTCAAAGAACCAGCTTTTGGTCTTGTTAACTTTCAATTGTTTTTCTGTTCTCTATTTCATTTAATTCTGCTCTGATTCTTATTATTTCCTTTCTTCTGGAGCCTGAGGGCTTCTTTTGCTGCTCTCTTTCTACGTGTTCCAGTTGTAGGTTAATTTGATTATGGCCCTTTATTCTTTTTGGATGTGTACATTTATTGCTATAAATGACCTCTGAGCACTGCTTTTGCTGTGTCCCAAAGGTTCAAGAACTAATTATTTTAAATGAAATAAAATGCCACAGTTTAAGGAAAGAAACCAAGCAATGGGGAATAACTGTATTCTGCTACTTCAATCACTTGAAGCCCATGCCAAACAAAATAAACTAAAAATTTTACAGTCCTGGGCTAATGCAAACAGTCAAACAGGATTACTGTAAAACTAAAAGGACTTACAGTATAACCATTTCTAAGTCTAACACAAATGCGGTCCAAAGTCTAACGAGACTTGTTGTAATGCCACAGAAGCTTCCATCTCTGCCATAATGAGTGACCCCAGAGGCGTGTCGGCCACTGGAAGTTCTATAAAATGTGCCAGTTCCGGGTGGTCAAGAATGAATTCCCTGCAAGCATTCAGTCTAAAAATCACTGCACAGTGACTCACTGAAGAACGGTTCCAGTACAGGAAAGAAGTCTAGGAGGAAGCACTGGGAGTCAGGAAACAGTTAAGTCCTGCCACACACGTGCATTTGACACCTGTGATTAGAAAACTGTCTACATAATGTGAACAAGTTATCTGAATGATTCTAATATAAAAGACTTTAAAACTCCCTCCTATTTTAAGCTACAGAATTTTAGAGCTTTTTGGTACCTTATTAAATTACCATGACAAGTATCTTAACTGCAGCCCTAGTGTCACACTGGTTAAGAACTTGACTGTTAACCAAAAGGTCAGCAGTTTGAATCCATCAGCTGCTCCTTTGAAACCCTATACTGTTCTACTCTGTCTTATAGGGTTGCTATGAGTCGCAATCAACTTGATGGCAACAGGTTTGGTTTTCTGTTTTAAGTATCTTAACTGACTTGGGAAAACTATTCTCATTTGACAAATGGGGAAAATGAGGCACAGGCATTTGGATCTCAAAGACATGTCAAGAAATAGGCAGAAAATGGTGCTTGGATTTCCATGTGCAAATGACTACAGCTGGACCCATACATCACACCGTATATGGAAATCAACTCAAAATGGATAAATGACCAAAATGTAGAAACTAAAACCATGTAACTTAGAAGAAAACGTAGGGACTAATGCTTTGGAATCTAGTTTTTAACAATGGATCTTAGGTTTGAAACCAAAAGTATGAGCAATAGATGAAAATGGGACTTCATCAAAATTAAAAACTTTTGTTCATTAAAGAACTTCAACAAAGTGAAGAGATTACAGAGATTACTTAGAAATTGAGAGCAAACTTTTGGGAATCACGTTTGATAAGGATTTAGTATCTAGAATATATAAAGAATTCCTATAACTTTACAACAAAAAGACAATCCATCGAATCAAAAAATGGGTAAAGGACGTGAATACACATTTTACCAAAAAAGATATACAAACAGCCAACAAACACATGAAAAGATGCTCAAATGTCATTAGTCGTTGTTATCCTTATTAGGTGCCCTCGACTTGATTTCGACTCATAGAGACCCCATGTGACAAAACAGAACTGCCCCATAGGGTTTTCTAGGCTGTAATCTTTATGGGAGCAGATTGCCAGGTCTTTCTCCTGCAGAGCCACGAGGTGGGTTCGAACCACCAATGTTTCAGTTAGCAGCCCAGCACTCAACCACTGAGCTACCAGGGCTCTTTCAGTAGTCATTAGGGAAATACAAATCAAAACAACAATGATATGCGACTTCACCCACTAGGATGGCTATGATGAAAAACACAGGTATTAGCCAGGATGTGAAGAAACTGAAAAACCCTCATCCACTACTGCTGGAATACAGAAAATGCTACAGCCACTGTGGAAAACAATTTGGCAGTTCTTCAAAAAGCTAAACACAGAATTACCATATCTCTTAGTTATGGAGTGCTGCTAGAACAAATACCACAAGTATATGGCTTTAACTAACAGAAATTTATTTTCTCACAGTTTAGGAGGCAAGAAGACCCAATTCAGAGTGCTAACTCTAGCGGAAGGCTTTCTCTCTCTGCCAGCTCTGGAGTAAAGTCCTTGTCTCTTCAGTTTCTGTTTCCTGCTTCCTTGGAGATCTCCATGTAGCTTCGCATCAATCTTCCTCCATCTCTGCTTCTTAGCTTGCTTGTTTATTCTTTTTTCTATCACAAAAGAGATCAACTCAAGACATACCCTACACTAATCCTGTCTCATTAACATAAGAAAGATAATCCATTTTCAAATAGGATTATAGCCACAGGCATAGATGTTAGGATTTATAACACATATTTTTGGGGGACACAATTCCATCCATAATACCATATGACCCAGCAATTCTACTCCCAGGTATATACACAAAAGACTTGAAAGCAGGAACACAAACAGATACCTGTACACTAATAATCATTGTGGCACTATTAACAATAGCCTAAATGTGGAAACTTCCACGTGTCTGTCAGTTTGTCGTACCGTGGAGGTTTGCGTGTTGCTGTGATGCTGGAAGCTATGCCACCAATATTCAGATATAAGCAGGGTCACCCATGGCGTACAGGTTTCAACTGAGCTTCCAGACTAAGACAGGCTAGGAAGAAGGACCCGGCAGTCTACTTCTGAAAAGAATCAGCCAGTGAAAACCTTATGAATAGCAGTGGAACACTGTCTGATATAGTGCCAGAAAATGAGCCCCCAGGTTTGGAAGGCACTCAAAAGACGACTGAGGAAGAGCTGCCTCCTCGAAGTAGACCTACCTACTGCTGTTGAGCCAATTCCGATTCATAGCGACCCTACAGGACAGAGCAGAACTGCCCCATAGGGTATCCAAGGAGCACCTGGTGGATTCGAACTGCTGATCTTTTAGGTTAGCAGCCATAGCTCTTAACCACGACGCCACAGGGTTTCCTCAAAGTAGAGTCGACCTTAACGACGTGGATGTAGTCAAGCTTTTGGGACCTTTATTTGCTGATGTGGCATGACACAAAAATGAGAAGAAACAGCTGCAAACATCCATTAGTAATCAGAATGTGGAACTTATGAAGTATGACTCTAGGAAAATTGGAAATCGTCAAAAATGAAATGGAACACATGAACATCAATATTCTAGGAATTAGTGAGCTGAAATGGACTGGTATCGGCCATTTTGAATCAGACAATCATATGGGTCTACTATGCCAGGAATGCTAACATGAAGAAGAATGACGTTGCATTCATCGTCAAAAAGAACATTTCAAGATCTATCCTTAAGTACAACACTGTCAGTGATAGGATAATATCCATACACCTACAAGGAAGACCAGCTAATACTACTATTACGCAAATACAAGCACAATCACTAAGGCGAAAGATGAAGAAACTGAAGATTTTCACAACTTCTGCAGTCTGAAATTGATCAAACATGCAATCGGGACGCACTGATAATTACTGGTGACTGGAATGCAAAAGTTGGAAACGAAGGATCGGTAGTTGGAAAATATGGCCTCGGCAACAGAAACAATGGCAGAGATTGTATGATAGAATTCTGCAAGACCAATGACGTCTTCATTGCAAATACCTTTTTTTACGAGCACAAACGGTGACTATACACATGGACATCGCCAGATGGAATACACAGGAATCAAATCGACTACATCTCTGGAAAGAGACGATGGAAAAGCTCAATATCATCAGTTAGAACAAGGCCAGGGGCCAACTGTGGAACAGACCATCAATTGCTCATATGCAAGTTCAGGTTGAAACTGTGGAAAATTAGAACAAGTCCGTGAGAGTCAAGTACAATCTTGTGTATATCCCACCTGAATTTAGAAACCATCTCAAGAATAGATTTGACTTGTTGAACACCAATGACCGAAGACCAGACGAGCTGTGGAAGGACATCAACAACATCATACATGAAGAAAGCAAGAGATCATTAAAAAGACAGGGAAGAAAGAAAAAACGAAAATGGATGTCAGAAGAGACTCTAAAAGTTGCTCTTGAACGTCAAGTAGCTAAAGCAAAAGGAAAAGATGATGAAGTAAAAGAACTAAACAGAAGATTTCAAAGGGTGGCTCAAGAAGACAAAGTAAAGTATTACAATGCCATGTGCAAAGCGCTGTAGACAGAAAACCAAAAGGAAAGAATACACTTGGCATTTCTCAAGCTGAAAGAACTGAAAAAAAACTCAAGCCTCAAGTTGCAATAGTGAAGGATTCTATTGGGAAAATATTAAACGACACAGGAAGCATCAAAAGAAGATGGAAGGAATACACAGAGTCATTACAGCAAAAAGAATTGGTCAACGTTCAACCATTTCAAGAGGTAGCATATGATTAGGAACCGACGGTACTGAAGGAAGAAGTCCTAGTTGCACTGAAGGCATTGGCGAAAAACAAGGCTCCAGGAATTGACTGAATATCAACTGAGACGTTTCAACAACGGATGCAGTGCTGGAAGTGCTCACTTGTCTATGCCAAGAAATTTGGAAGACAGCTACCTGGCCAACCAACTGAAAGAGATCCATATTTATGCCTATTCCCAAGAAAGGTGATCTAACAGAATGTGGAAATTATCAAACAGTATCATAAATATCACATGCAAGCAAAATTTTGCTGAAGATCATTCAAAAGCAGCTGCAGCAGAGTATCAACAGGGAACTACCAGAAATTCAGGCCAGATTCAGAAGAGGACGTGGAACCAGGGATAATATCATTACCGATGTCAGATGTATCATGGCTGAAAGCACGGAATACCAGAAAGATGTTTACCTGTGTTTTATAACTATGCAAAAGCATTCGACTATATGGATCATAACAAATTATGGACAACACTGCGAAGAATGAGAATTCAAGAACACTTAATTATGCTCAGGAGGAAACTGTACATAGATCAAGAGGCAGTTCTTTGGACAGAATGAGGGACACTGCATGGTTTAAAGTCAGGAAAGGTGTGTGTCAGGGTTGCATCCTTTCACCATACCTATTCAATCTGTATGCTGGGCAAATAATCCGAGAAGCTGGACTATATGAAGAACAGGTCGTCAGGATTGGAGGAAGACTCATTAACAACCTGCATTATGCAGATGACACAACCCTGCTTGCTGAAAGTGAAGAGGACTTGAAGTACTTACTGTATACACAGCCTTCAGTATAGATTACACCTCAACATAAAGACAACAAAAATCCTCAAAACTGGGCCAATAAGCAACATCATGATAAAGGGAGAAAAGATTCAGGTTGTCAAGGATTTCATTTTACTTGGATCCACAATCAACCCCCATGAAAGCAGCAGTCAAGAAATCAAAAGATGCATTGCATTGGGCAAATCTGCTACAAAAGATCTCTTTAAAGTGTTGAAAAGCAAAGATGTCACCGTGAAGGTTAAGGTGTGCCTGACCCAAGCCATGGTATTTTCAATCACATCATATGCATGTGAAAGCTGGACAATAAATAAGAAAGACTAAAGAAAAATTGACTCCTTTGAATTGTGGTGTTGGCGAACAATACCGAATATACCATGGACTGCCAAAAGAATGAACAAATCTGTCTTGGAAGAAGTACAACCAGAATGCTCCTTGGAACCAAGGATGGCAAGACTACATCTCACATACTTTGGACATGTTATCAGTAGGGATCAGTCCTTGGAGAAGGACATCATGCTTAATAAAGTAGAGGGTTAGAGAAAAAGAGGAAGACCCTCGACTAGATGAACTGACACAGTAGCTGCAACAATGGGCTCGAGCATAACAATGACTGTGAGCATGGCACAGGAGCAGGCAGTGTTTCATTCTGTAGTACACAGGGTTGCTATGAGTCGGAACCGACTCAACAGCACCTAACAACATAACAAAGGTGGAAACAACCTAAATGTTCACCGGAAGATGAACAGATAAATGTGGTATATACATACAATGGAACATTAACTCAGCCGTAAGAAAAAATGCGACATGATATGACATGGATAAACCCTGAACACACTGTGGTGAGGGAAATAAGTCAGTCACAAAAGGACAATTACTGTATGATCCCACTTACATGAAATATCTAGAACTGGCAAATGTATAGAGACCAAAGTTTATCAGTGTTTGTAAGGGGGAGGAAGGAGGGGAGAGAGGAAGTATTGCTTAGGGGACACTGAGTTTCTGTTAAGGGTGATGGAAAACTCTGGAAATACATAGTGGTGACGAATATACAACATGATGAACATAATTAATGTCACTACATCGTACACATAAAAAATGTTGAAATGGCAAATGTAAATATATATACATATATATATACATATGTATATATATATGTATATATATATATATATGTATGTATGAGTCCTGGTGGCATAGTGGCTAAGCACTCAACTACTAACTGAAAGGTCAGTGGTTCAAACCCACCAGCTGCACCATGGGGGAAAGATCTGGCAGTCTGCTTTTATAAAGATTACAGCCTTGGAAACCCTATGAGGCAGTTCTACTCTGTCCTATAGGGCCACTATGAGTTGGAATCAACTTGATGGCAATGAGTTTTGAGTATATGTATACGTATCACAATTAAAAAAAATAAAAGAAACAGGGAGAGCTAAAACTATTATCTTTACCAAGTACTGACTGAACAAAGAGCCTCATACCCTCCCCTGTCTCCCTTATGCAAACCAGCTATAAGTCAGTCTCCTATTCTCTGGTCTTCCCTTCCCAGAAAGTCCTGAGCTCTTCCCATGGGGACATTCTGGAGCCATGACTGGCTAAAACTCAGGTTTCCAAGCCCTGAGCCAGGGACCACAGGGAAAGAACAATCTGGGATGAGGTGGGTGAAGACAGGACTCTTCTCTGAAACTCTGTGAGGCAGGGAGGTGGAGTGAGCAAGCATCAGCGGACATCTGGGCCTGAGTATAGGTGAGAGCACAAGGGACTAAAAATGTATTATATATGAAGTGACCAGCAGGATGGTCTCCTTTTCCCACCTCTTTAGACAATGAATTCAGAGAAAGTAACGTATTTCATCAAATACAAGATGCAGCTGATTCTAAGATAAATGAGAAAAGCTGCTGTCAAAATCTGACACAATGCTAAGACAGCACTGGTATTTAAGATGCACCCAAATTCAGAGATGTCAGAATGTAAAAAATAAAAGGTGCATCTTAGAATAGATGAAATAGTTTAAGCTTTTTAATTGGTAGGAGGCATTAAACTGCAGGGAATACAGGACAGTCACATTTGTGTTTCCAACTTTTCACTCTGATATAATCTCAAATTTATAGAAACATTGCAAGAACAGTACAAAGAATTCTCAAATACCCTTTAGCCAGCTTCACCAACTGTTTTCACTTTGCTCCATTTGAGATAAGTGGCTGAAACAGTTTGCAATTGGCTGCTAGCCTGAAGGTTGGTGGTTCAACCCACCCAGTGGCTCCGTGGAAGAAAGGCCTAGCAAACTTCTTCCATAAACATTACAGCCAAGAAAACCCTATGGGTCGGTTCTACTCTGTAACACATGGGGTCACTATGAGTTGGAATCAACTCTATGACAATGGGTTTGGTTTTGGTTTCAGATTTTGTGACCCCTGATCCCTAAATATTTCAGCATGTATTTACTCAACTCAAGGACATTCATTCTCTGACATAATCATAGGACAATGATCAAACCTGAGAAATTTAACATCAATTCAACACTATCGTCTAATATACCATCCACATTCAAATTCTGTCCCCTGTCCAAATAACGTCCTTTATATGAAAAATAGTTTTAATTCTCCTGGAATCCAGATTTCTGGATTCCATGGAGTTTAAGTGACTCACCCAAGCCATTACCCTTGAGATCTTCTTTTAAACCTTGAGCCCTGAGCAAACTGGTTTCCTAAAGTCACCTTTAAGTCAAACAATAGCCTAGTAAACAGCTTAGTGGAGACCATATTGCCTTAGGCATTGGGCTCTTTTGAAAAATTATCTATGTGCAATCAGTTTCAAGAAACAGAAACTCCAGGGTCTGACTGGAAGCTGTGTTTTAGGATAAACTGTTGTTAGGGTAAATTGTTCCCCCACCTTTTTCCATGGCAATGACTCTAAGATGGGTATAAGAGTCCCTGGAGTATCTCTCATCATTGAGCTGAAAGAACTGAAGAAAAAGTTCAAGCCTCAAGTTGCAATTTTGAAGGATTCTGTAGGCAAAATATTGAATGACACAGGTAGCATCAAAAGAAGATGGAAGGAATACACAGAGGCACTGCACCAAAAAGAACTGTCGATGCTCAACCATTTCAGGAGGTAGCATATGATCAAGAACTGATGGTATTGAAAGAAGAAGCCCAAGGTGCACCGAAGGTACTGGTGAAAAACAAGGCTCTGGGAACTGACAGAATACCAAGTGAGATGTTTCAACAAACAGATGCAGCATCAGAGATGCTCACTTGTCGATGCCAAGAAATTGGGAAGACAGCTACCCGGCCAACCAACTGTAAGAGATCCATATGTGTACCCATTCCAAAGAAAGGTGATCCGACAGAATGTGGAAATTATCTAACAAAATCATTAGTATCACACGAAAGTAAAATTTTGTTGAAGATAACTCAAAAACAGTTGCAGCAATACATCTACAAGGAACTGCCAGAAAGTCAAGCCTGATTCAGAACAGGACGTGGAATGAGGAATATGCTTGGCTGAAAACAGAGAATACCAGAAAGACGCTTACCTGTGTTTTATTGACTATGCAAAGGTAGTTGACGTGTAGATCATAACAAATTATGGAAAACATTGCTAAGAATGGGAATTTCAGACCACTTAATTGTGCTCATGTGGAACCTGTACATTGACCAAGAGACAATCGTTTGAAGAGAACAAGGGTATGCTGTGTGGGTTAAAATCAGGAAAGGTGTATGTCAGGGTGGTATCCTTTCACCCTACTTATTCAATCTATTCAATATGCTGACCAAATAACCCGAGAAGTTGAACTATATGAAGAACATGAGGCGAGGCCAAGATGACGGAATAGTCAGATGCTTCATGTCATCCCTCTTCCAAAAAAGACTGAAAAAAACAAGTGAATCAGATATATATGACAATCTAAAAAAACAATCATCAAAAAGGATCAAACTGAGCAACAAGCAGAAGGAAAAACAATTCAAAAACCGCAGAAAAGGGTGAATTATGGATCATCAGTGTCCTGCTAGCTGAGTATGCTCAGTGCACACAGGTTGAGGCAAGCACCAACAACCCAAGCTGAAACCCACCCCATCTGGTGTAGCCAAGCAGCAGCGAATATGCACCTCCAGAACCAAACAGGAGTGACATCAGACCTGTGAAAGTTAAGTGCAAGCTTCCAAACCACCTTGAGCACCATAACACTTCCCCCACCAAAGCTCTACAGCCAAGGAGCACTCCCTTCCTCTAACCCATCCCCCTCCCCACTCCCACACCAGTCCTAGGCATTCAACAATGCCACACCTTCTATGTTTGGTCGGGAGGCACCCGCTACTTCGTGCAGCCACTGGCATAAGGGGTCTACAGACTTTCAGCACCTTCATTCCCGTCTTTCACCCCTGCCCCAGTGCCTGGAAGACCAATCAACACCACATTGCCTCATTAGGACAAAATGGGCAGGGCATCCACCTGAAGACCATTTTCACGTGTAGCAGCCAGGTGGGAGCTGCAGATTTGTGACATTTGACACCACCCAGCCCCATACGAAGGGGCCTCACCCACTCACATGGGGGCCTGAGGACTGGTGATACCACCCACTCCATCAAGCCGACCATGAGAGTGGCCTGATAATAAGTGGTGCCTCCCAACCCCTCCAGTCAATGGCATGGGCACCCAACAACCAGCTGCACTAATGCCCCCATTACACACTCTAATGGACAGGGGCATGCCCTCCATCTGGGAACCCAAGGGCAGCCAATAGCCCCTGGCTTTGCCCCTCACATCATCCCCCACTGCAACCAGAGACCTGTGCCTGCTCCGAACACCCCCACACAGCCCCACCCACCTAGGACTGTAGGTGAAGGTCTCTGCATCACACACTTGGTGACCGACGACCCAGGCACCTGCATCCTGAACAACCAGCAAGCGGGGGAGTACACACACAACACCCAACCCAACAACCAGGGAGAAGACCCCCTGCACCCTCAGCCAGGTGACCAGCAGGACACATCCGTACATCACCAAAAATGTTTCCGTATCTTCATCACACCCACAAGAACAGTGAACAGACTCCTGGGCTCATACATCTAGTACCTGCTCTGACCACCTGGAGACAGGACATGAGAACTTTAATGATGTCAACGAACATAGTAGCATACATGCCCAGCCTACTCGGACATATCAAAATGAAACAAAACAAAAATACAGGACACATTAAACAAAAATGTAATAAATAAATACAATAACTTATTGATGTCTTGGAGATAACAGTCAGTATCAAGTCACATAAAGAAGCAGGACAAGACGGCAGGAGCAAGCAACCAAAATAAAGAACCAGAAAACCTTCTAGAACAAGATAAGGCAATGGAACTACCTGATAACGAATTCAAAAGAATAATACACAGAGGTCTCCAAGAGATCAAGAAGATCAGGAAAACATTGACCAAACCAAGGAACACAGACAAAGCGATAGAAGAATTCAGAAAAACACTACAAGAACAAAACAGTGGAATAAACCGGTTGCAGGAAACCATACAAAAGCAACAACTAGAAATCCAAAAGATTAACAATAAAATTTCAGAATTAGATAATTCAATAGAAGGTCATAGGAGCAGAACTGAGACAATGAAAATCAGAATTAGTGAGACTGAGGATAAATCCTTTAACATCAATTTGAGAAAAATTCAGAAAAAAAATAAGGAAACTCTAATAATTATGTGGGATGCTCTGAAGAAGAAAACCCTACAAGTGATCAGAGTACCAGATCAGGGGTGGAGGGATAATGGAAAACACAGAGAGAACTGTTGAAGATTTGCTGGCAGAAAACTTCCCTAAGATCATGAAAATCAAAAACCAAACCCATTGCCATTGAGTTGATTCTGACTTATAGCAACCCTATAAAACAGAGTAGAACTGCTCCACAGAGTTTCCAAGGAGTACCTAGTGGATACGAACTGCCGACCTTTTGGTTAGCAGCTGTAGCACTTAACTGCTACACCATCAGGGTTTCCAAGATCATGAAGGATGAGAAAATATCTATCCAAGAAGCTCAATGAACCCCATACAGGATAGACCCCAAAAGAAAGTCATCAAGACATATCATAATCAAACTTGCCAGAAGAAAAGACAAGGAAAGAATTCTGAGAGCAGCTAAGGATAAATGCAAAATAACCTATAACGGAGAATCTGTAAGACTAAGCTCAGATTACTCAGCAAAAAACAGGCAGGCAAAAAGGCAATGGGATGATATATATCAAACACTGTAGGAAAAACATTGCCAGCCAATAATTACATATCCAGCAAAACTGTCTTTCAAGTATGATGGCAAAATTAGATCATTTCTGGATAAACAGAAATTAAGAGAATCTGTAAAAACCAGAACAAAATTACAAGAAATATTAAAGGCAGTCCTCCAGTTTGAGAATCAACAACATGAGACAACCCTCCAAGACCAGGACACAGGATGGATCAGATATCAACTCAGACAGGGAATGCACAAAAACAAGTCAAAGCTAAAAGACTGCAAATAGGGAAACAGAAATATCAATATGTAAATGCCAATGTCAAAACAGCAAAAAAAAAAGGGAATAAACAGTAGTCACAGAACTTCCATAAGACAAGGAAGTAAAGGCAGTATGAAGAAATAAAACACAAGTTTAAACTTAGAAAAATAAAGGTAAATTTCAAGGTAATCACAATGGAAGCTAACAAACCTACCCATCAAAATAAAAAAGAAAAACATAAAGACTCAGGAAACACAAAATCAACACTAATGAAAGAGATGAAACAAAAATATATAATAAAAAAAAACTCAGCATAAAAAATTAAGGAGAACAAAGACACGGTCAACACCACATACGCACACAAAAACACAACAAAATGACAGCAGTAAACTCACATCTATCAATAATTACAGTGAATGTAAACAGCCTAAATGCATCAGTAAACAGACAGAAAGTGCCAGAATGGATTAAACTAATCCATCAATATCCTTTCTACAAGAGACACACCTTAGAAACAAAGACATACACAAACTAAAACTCAAAAGATGGGAAAAAAACACACCAAGCAGCAAACAATAACCAAAACAGAGCAGAAATAGCAATATTAATCTCTGATAAAAAAGACTTCAAAGCAAAATTCAACATAAAGGATAAGGAAAAACACTTTACAATGACTAAAGCGTCAATACATGAGGATATGACCATAGTAAATACATACACACCAAACAACAGGGCTCCAAAATACATAAAACAAACTCTAACAGCATTGAAAAGAGACACAGACAGTTTTACGATAATAGTAGGAGACTATTTCAGTGAAGGACACCAATTTCAGTGAAGGGCAGAACATCTAGAAATAAACTCAGTAATGATACAGAAGATCTAAATGCCACAATCAACCAACTCGACTTAATAGACATATACAGACACTCCACCCAACAGCAGCAGAGTATACATTCTTTTCCAATGCACATGGAGCATTACCCAGAATAGACCACGTTTTAGGCAACAAATGCAAGCCTTAACAAAATAAAAAAAAATCAAAATAATACAAAACATCTTCTCTGATCATAATGCCTTAATATTAGAAATCAATAACACAAACATCAAAGGAAAAAAATAAAATATGTGGAAACTGAACAACACCTTGCTAAAAAACTACTAGATAATAGCAAAAATCAAGCATGGGATAAAAAAATTCATAGAATCAAATAAGAATGAAGATATATCTTACCAAAACTTTTGGGACACAGAAAAGCAGTTCTTAAGAGGTCAATTTATAGTAATAAACGCATACATCAAAAAAGAAGAAAGATGCAAAATAAAAACATTAACTCTACAACTCAAACAAATGGAAAGAGATCTACAAAAGAAGCCAATGTGCAACAGAAGAAAAGAATCAATAAACATTAGAGTAAACTATATGAAATAGGTAATAGAAAAAAAATTTGAAAGAATTAACAAGACTAAAAGTTGGTTCTTTTAAAAATCAACAAAATTGAAAAACCACTGACCAAACTGACAAAAGTAAAACAGTAAGAGAAAGCAAATTACCTGAGAAGAAATGAGACAAGTGATATCACAACACACCCAACAGGAAAAAAAAAAAAAGGATCATAACCGAATACTATGAAAAATTGTACTCCAAAAAATATGAATACTTAAAGGAAATGGACAAATTTCTATAAACACACTACCTACCTAAACTAACATAAACTGAGGTAAAAAAATAAACAGACCCATAACAAAAGAAGAGATTGAAAAGATAATTTAAAAAAAAACCTCCCAACAAAAAAAAATTGCCCTGACTTGGACAGCTTTACTGGAGAATTCTACCAAACTTTCAGAGAAGAGTTAACACCAATACTTCTCAATCTATTTCAGAGCACAGAAAAGGAATGAATACTCCTGAACTAATTCTATGAAGCCAGCATAACCCTGATACCAAAGCCAGGCAAGCAAACTACAAAAAAACTACAGACCAATATCCCTCATGAACATAGACGCAAAAATTTTAACAAAAATTCTAGCCAACACAATTCAACACCGTTTCAAAAAATCATGATCAAGTTGGATTCATACTAGGTATGCAGGGATGATTCAACCTTAGAAAATCAATCAATGCAATCCACCACAAATGTAAAACAAAAGAACCACATGATCTTATCAATCGACTCAGAAAAGGCATTTGACAAAGTCCAACACCCATTCCTGATAAAAACTCTCAGCAAAATAGAAAAACAAGAGAAATTCATAATAAAGGTCATTTACACAAAGCCAACAACATTCTAAATGGAGAGAGACTGAAAGTATTCCACTTGAGAATGGGAACCAGACAAGGATGCCCTTTATCACCATTCTTATTCAACACTGTGCTAGAGTCAAAGCCAGGACAATACAGCAAGAAAAAGAAATAAAGGGCAACCAAATTGGTAAGGAAGAGGAAAAACTATCCCTATTTGCAGATAATATGATCTTATACACAGAAAACCCCAAAGAATCCATAAAAAAACCACTGGAACTAATAGAAGATTTCAACAACGTAGCAAGATACAAGAGTGACATACAAAACTCAGTTGGATTCCTCTACACCACAAAAGAGAACTTCAAAAAGGAAATCACCAAATCAATACCACTTACAATAGCCCTGAAGAGGATACAGTACTTAGGAATAAATCTAACCAGTGACATAAAAGAACTATATGAATAAAACTACAAAATACTACTGCAAAAAACAAAAAAAGACCTATATAACTGAAAAACATACGATGCTCATGGACAGGAAGACTTAACGTTGTCAATTCTACCCAAAGCGATCTACAGATACAATGCGATCCCAATCCAAACTCCTACAACATTCTTTAACGAGATGGAGAAACAAATCACCAACTTTATATGCAAACGGAAGAGGCCCTGGATAAGTAAAGTATTACTGAAGAAGAAAAACAAAGTACAGACTTCACATACCTGATTTTAGAATCTAGTATACAGCCACAGTAGTTAAAACAGCCTGGTACAGGTACAACAGACACACAGACCGACAGAACAGAATTGAGAACCCAGACGTAAATCCATTCATCTGTGTCATTGTTAGGTATCATCAAACTGATTGTGACTCACAATGACCCTATAGGACAGAGTAGAACTGCCCTGTAGGGTTTCCAAGGAGCAGCTGATGGATTTGAACTGTTGACCTTTTGGTTAGCAGCTGAGCTCTTCTTAACCACTATGCCACCAGGGCTCCACTATGAGCAGCTGATATTAGGTAAAGGGCCAAAGTCTGTCAAATGAGGAAAAGACAGACTCTAACTAATAGTGCTGTTATAACGGCATGTCCGTCTGTAAAAAAATGACAGGACCCGCACCTCACATCGTGCACAAAAACTAACTCAAAATGGATCAAAGACCTATGATAAATATTATGGAAGGAAAAATAGGGACAACACTAGGGGCCCTAATATATGGCTTAAGTAGGATACAAACCATAACTAACAACGCATAAACACCGGAAAAGAAACTAGATAACTCGGAGCTTCTAAAAATTAAACACTTATGCTCATCAAAGACAGTGCAACACCTCAACAACAGAAACACAAATAACCCAATTAAAAAATGGGCAAAGGATATTAACAAACACTTCTCCAAAGAAGACATTCAGGCGGCTAACAGACACATGAGGAAATGCTTGCGATCATAAGCTATTAGAGAAATGCAAATGAAAACTACATTGAGATACCACCTCGCCCCGACAATGCTGGCACTAATTCAAATCACACAAACTAACAAATGTTGGAGAGGTTGTGGGGAGACTGGAATTCTTATGACTGCTGGTGGAAATGTAAAATGGTACAACCACTTGGGAAATTGATATGGCACTTCCTTAAAAAGCTAGAAATAGAAATTCCATATGATCCAGCAATCCAGCTCCTAGGAATATACCCTAGAGAAGAGCTGTCACATGAGTAGACATATGTACACCCATGTTCACTGCGGCACTATTCACAAACAAAAAGATGGAAACAACCTAAATGCCCATCGAGAGATGAATGGATAAACAAATCATAACATTTACACAATGGAATACTATGCAGCAATAAAGAACAATGATGAATCTGTGGAACATCTCACAACACGGATGAATCTGGAAAGCATTATGCTGAGTGAAATAAGTCAGTCACAAAAGGACAAATACTGTGTGAAATCACTATTATAAGAACTGAAGAAAACATTTACACACAGAAAAAAACATTCTTTGATGGTTATGAGAGTGGGGAGGGAGAAGCAGAGGGAATCACTAACTAGATAGTAGACAAGTGTCAACTTTGGTGAAGGGAAAGACAATACACAATACAGGGGAAGTGAGCGCAACTGGACCAAAGCAAAAGCACAGAAGTTTCCTAGACACATCCGAACACTTTGAGGGGTCGAGTAGCTGGGGCTGGTGACCATAGTCTCAGGGAACATCTAGGTCAATTGTTATAACACAGTTCATAAAGCAAATGTTCTACATCCCACTTCGATGAGCAGCATCTGGGGTCTTAAAATGCCTGTGAGCGGCCATCTAAGATACATCTATTGGTCCCATCCCATCCAGAGCAAAGGAGAATGAAGAAAACCAGAGATATAAGGAAAATACTAGCCCAAAAGACTAAAGGACCACATGAACCACACACTCCACCAGCCTGAGACCAGAAGAACTAGATGGTGCCTGGCTACCACCAATGACCGCTCTGACAGGGATCACAACAGACAGTACCAGACAAAGTAGGAAAAAAAAGTACAACAGAACTCAAATACACGTAAAAAGATCAGACTTACTGGTCTGACAGAGACTAGAGGAACCCCCAAGACTATGGCTCCCAGATGCTCTGCTAACCCAGAGCTGAAACCATTCCTGAAGCCCACGTTTCAGACAAAGACTATACAGGCCTATAAAACAAAAAATAATACACGTGAGGAATATGCTTCTTAGTTCAATCAAATATACGAAACCAAATTAGCAACTTCTGTCCAAAAGCAAGACGAGAAGGCAGGAAGGGACAGGAACTGGACAAACAGACTCAGGGAAGCCAGGGATGGAAGGGGGAGTGTGCTGTCACACTGTGAGGATTGCAACCAATATCACAAAACAATATGTGTATGAGATTTTGAATGAGAAATTAACTTAAGCTGTAAACTTTCATCTAAATCACAGTAAATTAAAAAAAAAAAAAGAAAGAAAGATTTACAGCCTTGGAAACTCTATGGGGCAGTTCTACTCTCTCCTACAGGGTTGCTATGAGTCAGAATCGACTTGACAGCAGTCGGTTTGGTTTTGCCTTAAGTGAGTAACTTAACTTCTCTGTGCCTCAATTTCCCCATTTGTTAATTGGGACCTTAAGGTTACTGTGAATATTAAACAATCATGTTATAAACCAATCGGTACACAATAAGACCACTACTACCACTCGACTTGGTGTTAGAATAGTATTCAAAAAGATAAAACAAATGTGGCAAAACGTAAAAACAAAAACAAAAATGGATGAATCATGTGAAGGATATATGAGTCACCACTGATTTATTCTCACAACTTCTCTGTAGATTTTAACATTTTCAAAATAAATGTTGGGGAGAAAAAGAAAAAAGTTATCCCAAAAAATTCCCTCAAAATTAAAGTTTTTCTGTTTGATGGGTAAAAAAAAAAAGAAGAAGAATGTGGCATCAGAATTGGAGGAAGACTCATTAACAACTTGCAATATGCAGATGACACAACCTTGTTTGCAGAAAGCAAAGAGGACTTGGAACACTTACTTATGAAGATCAAAGACTACAGGAGGGCGGGTCCAAGATGGCAGAGTAGTCAGATGCTTCCAGTGGCCCCTCTTATAAGAAAGACATAAAAAAACAAGTAAATCGATTATGATATATATACAACAATCTAGGAGCCCTGAACATCAAAGGCAAAGTTGAGGAATCAGACTGAGTGGCAGGAGGAGGGAGAGACAGTTCGGAAGTAGCAAGCAGTTGCTAGACCTGACCTGGCGGGAGCCAGAGCCCCTCAGGCCAGATCAGCTCGTGGTGTGGGGTGAGGCAAGCAGTGGTGCTTGGGAGGAATTTTCCACATCGGGAGAGACCCAGTGGCAGAGATTCTACTCGGCCATCCAGAACTAGCGAGAAGCAGCCCCTGACTGGCAAAAGATAAGTACTTGTGTCTGGCCTACCGTGTGGGTCAAAAACACCCCACTTTGGGACAAACCTCTCTCCCATTTACCTCCCTGCTCTTCACTGGGTCTGGGACAGCTTCAGCAACTGCCAAATCCCCTGGGGTGGAAGAAGGACTTGTCACACGCCCTGAGCCATTCTCTTGGCCATAGACTTAAAGACAGAACAAATTAACAAAGAAGGGGAGAAAATAATTTGCCAGCTCCCATAAGCCAGGAACTCAGGATAGGCACAGCTTCTTTGCCTAGGCACAGACATTATGAGTCCATGAACTTTGAGCACCTTTCACCCTACAGAGATTTGTGTGGGCCCATCTCAACAGCATAGGCCCTAATTACCACAGTACAACAGGGTATATACTGGAAGTCTAACTTCAACTGTTTCAGCTGTGAAGTGGCAGGTTCGTGACATCTGACATTGCCCTGCCCATTAGACAGGGTCTTCACCTACCCACATCAGAAGCCTGAGGACTGGTGGTGCCACCCATGACACCTAGCTACCAGCGACAGGGGCCCAAGAGTAAGTGGTGCATTCCAGTCCTTACAGACAACAGTACTGGGTGCTCATAGTCTGGCTGCAAAACCCACCCATCTGCTCTAGTGAACAGGGACATGCTTTCCTCCTGAACACCCGGGGGTGGCCATCAAAACCTGCCTTAGCATGTGACCCCCTGCTGCAGTCAGATGCCTGTGCCTAAACCAAACAATCATGCCAGTCTAGAACTGAAGGTGAGAGCCTGCACCACACACTTGGTGGCCGACTATCCGGACACCTGAGCTGAATCCATACAGGAGTGGGCAGACTCCTGGGCTCACATACTTAGCGGCAGTTCAGGCCACCTGGTGGCAGGACATTGGAGCTTCAGAAGTGCTGGTGATTGGGCTAGCTCACACGAGCAGCCTATTTGAGCATATCAAAGCAAAACAAGAAGGTAGAACACAGTAAGCAAACATAAAATAAGTATATAATAGCATGCTTCAGCGATAACAGTCAATACCAAATCACATGAAGAGGCAGGCCATGATGGCTTCAGCAAGCTCCCAAAATAAAGAATCAAGAAATTTTCCAGAGGAAGAGAATTTCTTGGAATTACTGGAGGCAGAATACAAAAGATTAATATACAGAACTCTTCAAGAGATCAGGAAAGAGATCTTTCAAAATGAACACCTACCAATAGAGGAACTTAAGAAGATTAGATAAGAGCATAATGACAAATTTAACAGGCTACAAGAATCCCTAGAGAAACAGCAGTCAGAAATCCAGAAGATTAACAATAAAATTTCAGAATTAGACAACTCAACAGAAAGTCATAAGAGGAGAATTGAGGCAATGGAAGTTAGGTTTAGTGAGACTGAAGATAAAAGCACTTGACACCAAATTACCTGAGGAAATATCAGATAAAAGGATTTTAAAAAATGAAGGAACCCTAAGAACTATGTGGGATTCTATCAAGAGGAATAACCTATGACTGACTGGAGTACCAGAAGGGGGCGGGGGGGTATAACAGAAAATACAAGAGAATTGTTGAAGATTTGTTGGCAGAAAACTTCCCTGATATCGTTAAAGATGAGAAGATATCTATACAAGATGCAAATTGAATCCCATATAAGGTACATCCCAAAAGAAAGTCACCAAGACATATTATAATCAAACTTGCCAAAACCAAAGATAGGGAATTTTAAGAGCAGCAAGGGACAAACAAAACATTATCTACGAAGAAAGCGTCAATAAGATTAAGCTTGGACTATTCAGCAGAAACCATGCAGGCAAGAAGGCAATGGGATGACATATATAAAGCCTTGACGGAAGAAAGTTGTCAGCCAAGAATTATATATCCAGCAAAACTGTCTCTTAAATATGATGGTGAAATTAGGGCATTTCCAGATAAACAGAAGTTTAGGGAATTTGCAAAAACCAAACCAAAATTACAAGAAATATTAAACGGAGTCCTCTGGTTAGAAAATCAATAACATCAGATAAAAACCCAAGACTAGAACAAAGAACAGAGCAACCACATATCCACCCAGATAGGGAAGTCACAAAAATAAATCAAACCTAAAACACTGAAAATAGGGAAACAAAGATGTGAATATGTAAACGACAACAACATTAAAACAAAAAAGAGGGACTAAAAAAAGTAGACATAGATTTTTCATTTGGAGAGGAAGTCAAGGCAATACAAAGAAATAAAAGACTGGTATAAACCTAGAAAAACAGAAGTAAATATTGAGGTAATCACAAAGGAAACAAACAACCCTACACATCAAAATTAAAAAAATATAAAGACTCAGCAAATACAAAACCAACAACAATGAAAAAGATTAAGAGAAAATATATAAAGAAAAACAACTCAGCACAGAAAACTAAGTGGAACAAAGAAACTGTCAACAACACACAAAAAAAGACATCAAAATGACAGCACTAAACTCATACTTATCAATAATTAGGCTGAATGTGAATGGACTAAATGCACCAATAGAGAGACAGAGAGTGGCAGAATGGATTAAAAAAACACGATCTGTGTATATGCTGCCTACAAGAAACATACTTTAGACATAAAGACACAAAATCAAAGAATGAAAAAAATATATCAAGCAAACACTCAAAAAGGAGCAGGAGTGGCAATATTAATATCTGACAAAATAGATTTTAAAGTAAAATGCACCACAAAGGATAAGGTAGGACACTGTATAGTGACTGAAGGGTCAATACACCACGTGGACATACCTATAATAAATATTTATGCACCCAATGAGAGGGCTCCAAAATACAACAAACTCTAACAGCATTGAAAAGAGAAATAGACAGCTCCACAATAATAGTAGGAGACTTCAACACACCACTTTCAGTGAAGGACACAACATCCAAAAAGAAGCTCAATAAAAATACGGAAGATCTAAACACTACAATCAACCAACTTGATCTCATGGACTTATACCGAACACTCCATCCAACAGCAGCCAAGTATACTTTCTTTTCCAACGCACATGAAACATTCTCCAGAAAAGACCACATATTAAACCATAAAGTAAGCCTTACCAGAATCCAAAGAGTTGAAATATTACAAAGTATCTTTTCTGACCATAAAACCATATAAGTAGAAATCAATGTAACAGAAAAAGCAAAGAAAAAAAATTAAACACATGAAAACTGAACAACACATTGCTCAAAAACTACTCAGTTACAGAAGAAATCAAGGATGGAATAAAGAAATTCACAGAATGAAATAAGAATGAAAATACAGGGTCGGGGGCAAGATGGCGCTCTAGGCAGAAACACCACGCCGTCCCTCCACAGCAAAGATCCGAAAAACTAAGCCTAACAGAGAATCAACAATCCTGAAACCCTAGAACACCAAATGAAGAGATAAAGAACTCAGCCAAACACCAAACGGAGTGAGAATACTAAAAGAGAACAGAGAGCGAGGAGAGACTCAGGCAGAGATTCCTTACCAGCTAACGCAGCGCGGATCCACCATCTTGGATTCCTATCGGAGACCAGCAAACGGGAGAGCAGCCTTGCAGAGCATCTGGTCGGAGACAGAACGACCGGTAAACTGCGGTGCGCGCTCTCCCACCACCCACCCCTCTCCGCCTCAGCTGGGGATCCCCTGCTTTCCGTGGCCAGGGTCTCTGGGCTGGGGGGTGCTGGTGCTTGGATTCCGCGCGCCTGGGCTGGCGGCTTTCTGGGAGCCGTTTGCTGGCAGCTGGCGAACCTTTTTCTGCCGCCTCCCCCTCTTTTTGCCTGGGTGCCTGGTTCCGAGTGCCGTCTCTGCTCTCTCCTACGGGGCTGTAGGGCTGCGTGCGGGCGTGTGGCTGTTTCTAGGTCTGGGCCCCCGCGTGGGTGGGATCCCGGGGCCTTTGTGCGTTCGCCCCTCTGCTTTCCGTGGCCGGAGTCCCTGAGCAGGGGGGCACCGGTGCTTGGATTCCGCGCGCCCGGGCTGGAGGCTTTCTGGGAGCCATTTGCTGGCACCTAGCGAACCTTTTTCTGCCGCCTCCCCCTCCTTTTGCCTGGGTGCCTGGTTCCGAGGGCCGTCTCTGCTCTCTCCTGCGGGGCTGTAGGGCTGCGTGCGGGCGTGTGGCTGTTTCTAGGTCTGGGCTCCCGCGTGGGTGGGATCCCGGGGCCTTTGTTTGTTCGCCCCTCTGCTTTCCGTGGCCGGAGTCCCTGAGCTGGGGGGCGCCGGTGCTTGGATTCCGCGCGCCCGGGCGGGGGGCTTTCTGGGAGCCGTTTGCCGGCCGCTAGCGAGCCTTTTTCTACCGCCTCCCCCTCCTTTTGCCTGGGTGCCTGGTTCCGAGTGCCGTCTCTGCTCTCTCCTGCGGGGCTGTAGGGCTGCGTTCGGGCGTGTGGCTGTTTCCAGGTCTGGGCTCCCGCGCGGGTGGGATCCTGGGGCCTTTGTTCGTTGGCCCCTCTGCTTCCCGTGGCCACGGTCACTTAACCCCGAGACTACCGGCTTCTTGGAATTCGCGCCCCTGAGTGGGGGCTCTCTCGGTCCCATTTGTAGGCACTGACTGCTGGTGTTGCCCTTTTTTTTTTTTCTCTCAATTTTATTTTTCTTCCTTTTTTGATTAGTTTTGTCATCTTTTACCTCTTTTTCTCTTTTGTCTTTCTTCATTGCTTAATTTCTTGTCTCTCTATCTCTTCCTTCTCTTTCTGATCCCTGAATTCCAGGCGATGTATGCCTCTGTACCTTCTGGCCAGGCTGAGCTGTGAAAATTGAGACCGACTCCCCCAGACCTCATAGCTGCATCGGTGGGATCCCTGGGAACTTTGCAGTTCTTTAACTTTTCTTATTTTTATTTGGTCATTCTTTCCTTTTCTTTCTCTTCCCCCTTCTGGTTTCCTCCATCCCATAGTCTCTCATCTGTACATTCCAACGACAAGCTCCCCTAGCATTCTTTTATGTTTGTACACTTTTTGCTCCTCCTCCTCTCTCCTCTCTCCCATATCCAGCTTAGCTTCACACATAACCATCTTCCCGCTGCACCCTACCTACCTGCACCGTGCACTAGACATCACATCACCAAGCGGTGCAGGCACGCCCTATTGGAACCTGCCCAGCACTGACTACCGACCGTCCTGGTGGCTGCGGTGAGTGCCACAAGCAACCCATCCCAGTGGCTCCTCCTCAACTAGATCTGCCCAGCTGTACCACAAGAACGAAAAAAAAAAAAAATCTACAATCAATAAACGAGAGAAATATCTACTGAATGCCCCGAAAACAGCAAACAATATCAAAACATTTACAAAAACAAGACAAGATGGCTCCAATAGGCGTCCAAATTAAAACACCAGATAACTCTCCTGTGGAAGAAAATGCACTAGAAGTACCTGATACGGAACTCAAATCACTAATACTCGGAATTTTCCAAGAACTGAGGCAAAAAGCTGACAAACATGAAGAAAAAATAGACAAATTTATGGAAAATACAGACAAAAAATTGGAAGAATTCAGGAAGATGATGCAAGAACAAAATGCCAAAATAAATTCACAACTCGAAATTATACAAAAACAACAATTAGAAATCCAAAAGATAAACAACAAGATTTCAGAAACGGACGGTGTCATAGAAGGGCTGAGAAGTAGATTTGAAACCATGGAAGACAGGATCAGTGGAACTGAAGACAAACACTTGGATACAGCTCTGTTTCAGGAAAACTCAGAAAAAAGAACAAAGAAAAATGAAGAGACCCTGAGAGTTATGTGGGACACAATTAAAAGCAAAAACTTACGAGTGATTGGCATACCAGAACAGGGGGAGAAAACAGAAAACACAGAGAGGATCATTGAGGAACTGCTGACAGAAAACTTTCCCAATATCATGAAAGAGGAAAAGCTGGTCATCCAAGAAGCTCAACGAACCCCATATAGAAGAGACCCCAAAAGAAAATCACCAAGACATATCATATTCACACTCGCTAAAACTAAAGACAAACAAAGAATCCTGAGAGCAGCTCGTGAAAAACAAGAAGTCACATACAGAGGAGAAACAATAAGACTAAGCTCAGATTATTCAGCAGAAACTATACAGGCAAGAAGGCAATGGGATGACATATATAAAATCTTGACAGAAAAAAATTGTCAGCCAAGAATAATATATCCTGCAAAACTCTCATTCAGATTTGATGGTGAAATTAGGTCATTTCCAGATAAACAGAAACTAAAGGAATATGCAAAAGTCAAACCAAACTTACAAGAATTATTAAAGGGAGTTCTTCGATCTGAGGACAAACAGCTTAAGCCCTCAGGCAGGACCTAGGACCTAGGACGCAGGTTAACATGAACCAGATACCATTCTAGGAACTGAACTACAGACGACTTTCCAAAAACAAAAGATATACAACAGGGAATCAGAGAAATCAATCAAAGGATGACAACAACATCAAAACAATGAAAGAGGGAACAAACGGCATAGGTATAGAACCTTCTAAAGGAGAAGAAGGCAAGGCGATACCAAGTAACGGTAGACTGCTTCAAAATTATAAAGATAAGGGTAAAATTCATGGTAACCACAAAAAAAGTTAACAAACCAACTCATAAAAATAAAGACGAAAAACATAAAGTCTCAACAAAACCAAAACCTACAAAAACAAAAGAAATGAACACAAAATCCACAAACAAAAGGAACTCAGCACAAGAGAGTAAGAAGAACAAAGAAAACTTCAGCATCACAAAAAAAAGCACTACAAAATGACAGCAACAAATTCACATCTATCAATAATTACACTGAACGTAAATGGACTCAATGCACCCATAAAGCGACGGAGAGTGGCAGAATGGATAAGAAAACAGGATCCATCTATTTGCTGTCTACAAGAGACACATCTTAGAAACAAAGATGTGAATTTATTAAAAATCAAAGGTTGGAAAAAAATATATCAAGCTAACAACTACCAAAAAAGAGCAGGAGTGGCAATTCTAATCTCAGATAAAATAGACTTTAAAACAAAATCTACCATAAAAGACAAAGAAGGACACTATATAATGATTAAGGGGATGATCCATCATGAAGACATAACCATAATAAATATCTATGCACCCAATGACAGGGCTCCAAAATACATAAAAAAAACTCTAACAGCACTGAAAAGAGAAATTGACAGTTCCACAATAATAGTAGGAGACTTCAACACACCACTCTCAGTAAAGGACAGAACAACTAAAAAGAAACTCAGCAAAGATACAGAAGACCTAAAGGACACAATCAGCCAACTGGACCTCATAGACATATATAGAACAATCCATCCAACCGCTGCAAAGTACACATTCTTTTCCAATGCACATGGAACGTTCTCCAGAATAGACCACATCTTAGGCCACAGAGCAATCCTCAACAAGATCCAAAATGCTGAGATAATTCACAGTATCTTCTCTGACCACAATGCCATCAAGGTAGAAATTAACACTAGAAAGAGCAAGGAAAAAAAATCAAACACATGGAAACTGAATAATAATCTGCTTACACATCAATGGGTAATAGAAGAAATCAGAGATGGAATTAAAAAATTCCTAGAATCAAATGAAAATGAAAACACATCATACCAAAACCTTTGGGACACAGCAAAGGCAGTCCTCAGAGGACAATTTATAGCAATAGATGCACATATCAAAAAAGAAGAAAGGGACAAAATCAAAACATTAACTACAGAACTCAAACAAATAGAAAGAGAACAACAAAAGAAGCCTACAACCACCGGAAGAAAGGAAATAGTAAAGATCAGAGCAGAAATCAATGAAATAGAGAACAGAAAAACAATAGAAAGAATCAACAAAACCAAAAGTTGGTTCTTTGAAAGAATCAACAAAATCGACAAACCACTGGCCAGACTGACAAAAGAAAAACAGCAGAGGGCACAAATAACCCAAATAAGAAATGAAATGGGGGACATTACAACAGACCCAACTGAAATAAAAAGGATTATAACAGAATATTATGAAAAACTATATTCCAACAAATTTGAAAACCTAGAGGAAATGGATAAATTTCTAGAAACATACAGCCTACCCAAACTACAACAAAGTGATATTGAAAATCTGAACAGACCCATAACAAGAGAAGAGATTGAAAAGGTAATAAAAAAACTCCCAACCAAAAAAAGCCCTGGCCCAGATGGCTTCACTGGAGAATTCTACAAAACATTTACAGAAGAGCTCGTACCCGTTCTACTCAAGTTATTTCAGAGCATAGAAGAGGAAGCAACACTTCCAAATTCATTCTATGAAGCCAGCATAACGCTGATACCAAAACCAGGCAAAGACATCACAAAAAAAGAAAATTACAGACCAATATCTCTCATGAATATAGATGCAAAAATTCTGAACAAAATTCTAGCCAATAGAATTCAGTATCATATCAAAAAAATAATACACCACGACCAAGTAGGATTCATACCAGGTATGCAAGGATGGTTTAACATTAGAAAATCCATCAACGTAATCCACCACATAAATAAAAGGAAAGAAAAAAATCACATGATTATCTCAATTGATGCAGAAAAGGCATTTGACAAAGTCCAACACCCATTCCTGATAAAAGCTCTCAATAAAATAGGTATAGAAGGGAAATTTCTCAACATAATAAAGGGCATCTATGCAAAACCAACAGCCAACATCATTCTTAATGGAGAAAGGCTGAAAACATTCCCCCTGAAAACAGGAACAAGACAAGGATGCCCTTTATCACCACTCCTATTTAACATTGTGCTGGAAGTTCTAGCTAGAGCAGTAAGGCAAGAGAAAGAAATAAAGGGCATCCAAATTGGTAATGAAGAAGTTAAACTCTCCCTGTTTGCAGATAATATGATACTATACATAGAAAACCCTAAAGACTCCACGAGAAATTTACTGGAACTAATAGAAAGATTCAGCAGAGTAGCAGGATACAAGATAAACATTCAAAAATCAGTTGGATTCCAATACACCGGTAAAGAGAACGATGAAAAGGAGATCAGGAAATCAATACCATTTTCAATAGCCCCTAAAACGATAAAATACTTAGGAATAAATCTGACCAGGAATATAAAAGACCTATACAAAGAAAACTACAAAACACTGCTGCATGAAACCCAAAGGGATCTACATAAATGGAAAAACATACCATGCTCATGGATAGGCAGACTCAACATTGTGAAAATGGCAATTCTACCTAAAGCAATCTACAAATACAATGCAATTCCGATACAAATACCAACAACATTCTTCAAAGAGATGGAAAAACTAATTATTAACTTTATATGGAAAGGGAAGAAACCTCGAATAAGTAAAGCACTACTGAAGAAGAAGAATAAAGTTGGAGGACTCACACTACCTGACTTGAGAACCTACTATACAGCTACAGTACTCAAAACAGCCTGGTACTGGTACATCAACAGAGACATTGACCAATGGAACAGAATTGAGAACTCAGATGTAAATCCATCCACCTACGGTCACCTGATTTTTGACAAGGGCCCAAAATACATCAAATGGGGAAAAGACAGTCTTTTTAACAAATGGTGCTGGAAAAACTGGATATCCATTTGTAGAAAAATGAAACAGGACCCATACCTCACACCATATACAAAAACTACTTCAAAATGGATCAAAGACCTGAATATAAAGCCTCAAACTATAAAATTCATAGAAGAAAAAATAGGACCAACACTTCAGGCCTTAATACATGGCATTAACAGGATACAAACCATAAACATCAACACAAAAAACCCAACAGATAAACTAGATAATTGGGATCTTCTAAAAATCAAACATCTATGCTCTTCAAAAGATTTCACCAAAAGAGTTAAAAGAGAACCTACAGACTGGGAAAAAATTTTTGGACAGTACAAGTCAGACAAAGGTCTAATCTCCATAATCTACAAGAAAATCCAACACCTCTACAACAAAAAGACAACCAATCCTATCAAAAAATGGGCAAAGGAAATGAACAGACACTTCACCAAGGAAGACATTCAAATGGCTAACAGACACATGAGGAAATGCTCGCGATCACTAGCCATTAGAGAAATGCAAATTAAAACCACAATGAGATACCATCTCACCCCGGCATTACTGGCACGAATCAAAAACACTGGAAATAACAAATGTTGGAGGGGCTGCGGGGAGACGGGAACTCTTATACACTGCTGGTGGGAATGCAAAATGATACAGCCATTTTGGAAAATGATATGGCGTTTCCTCAGAAAGCTAGAAATAGACGTACCATTCGATCCAGCAATCCCACTCCTAGGAATATATTCTAGAGAAATAAGAGTCATCACTCGAATAGACATATGCACACCTATGTTCATGGCAGCATTATTCACAATAGCAAAACGATGGAAACAGCCTCGATGTCCATCAACAGACGAATGGATACACAAACTATGGTACATACACACAATGGAGTACTATGCAACGAGAAAGAACAATGAATCGGTGAACCATCTCATAACATGGATGAAACTGGAGGACATCATGCTGAGTGAAATAAGTCAATCACAAAAGGACAAATATTGTATGAGACCTCTATTGTAAAAACCCATGAAAAAATTCACATGCAAAATGTAACAATCCTTGTTGGTTACCAGGGATGGGGGGGGGGGGATACTAAATAGGTAATAGGTAAGTGGTAACTTGGGTGAGAGATGAGATAGTACATAGTACAGCGGAAACTAACACAACCTGCACAAGGAAAGGTCATGAAGGCCCTATAGACACATCCAAACCCCCCGAGGGACTGAGTTGTTGGACGGAGGGCTCTGGGGACCATGATCTCGGGGAACATCTAGCTCAATTGGCATGACACTACTTATAAAGATAATGCTCTACATTCTACCTTGGTGAGTAGTGTCTGGGGTCTTAAAAGCCTATGAGCGGCCATCTAAGATACTCCACTGATCTCATCCCTTCGGGAACAAGGGAGAATGAAGAGAACAGGATACAAGGAAAAGATTAGTCCGAAGGACTAATGGTCCACAGCTACCAAGGCCTCCACGGGACTGAGCCCAGTACAGCTGGATGGTGCCCGGCTACCACCAATGACTCCTTTGACCAGGATCACAACAGAGGGTTCTGGGCAGAGCTGGAGTAGGATGTAGAGCATAATTTTAACTCCCAGAAACAAAAAAAAAAAAAATGAAGACCAGATATACTGGCCTAAAGAATACTAGAGAAACCTCGAGAGTGTGGCCCCCAGACACCCTTTCAGCTCAGAGGGGAAGTTACCTTCAAGGTTCGATGTTAAGCCTGGGAATGGACACCCCAGTAAAACTAAATGGGACTAACGATGTACAGGAGTCCGGTGACAAGGGCCAGAAGGCAGAGGGAGAGTAGGAAACTGATGATAAGGAACACAAATTGAATAAGGACACTGTCGATGTATTGTGAGATTGTTGACCACTGCTATAGGGCAACATTTGTAGTAACTATTAAATGGGAGGCTGTTCTGTCCTGTAAGCCTTCATCTTGGGCGAGAATGGCAGCACAATTGGAAGAGCATAGTCAATATCACTTAAATGTGTAAGTAAAAAGTTTTGAAATGGTGTTTAAATAAAATAAAAATAAATAAATAAATAAACAAACAAAGGAGACTAAAGAGGTACAATAGTCCACTGACAAGGTCCAGAAGACAGAAGGGGACAAGGAAGCCCCCTGGTGATAGGGAACACAAGGTGGAGTAAGGATATTCTTGATGTGCTGTGAGATTGTTAACCTTTGTCATAGGGCAACATGTGTAGTAACTGTTAAATGAAAAACTATTTTGTTCTGTAAGCCTTCATCTTAAGTGAGAATAACAGCACAGTTGGAAGAGCGTAGTCAATGTCACTGAACTGTGAATGTAGAAAATTTTGAAACGGTGTATCTTTGGCCATCTGTAATTTTCATCAAAAAAAAAGGTTGAGAATTTAGAGGCTTAATACGTTGTGGGGTTGTTAACCAATGTCAAAAAAAACAACATGTGTACTACTATTTCATGAGAAACTATTTGCTCTGTAAGCTTTCACCTGAAGTACAATAAAATATATATTAAAAAAAAAAAAAAATAAATTAAAAAAAAAAAAAAAAAAGAATGAAAATACATCTTACCAGAATCTTTGGGACACAGCAAAAGCAGTGCTCAGAGGGCATTTTATAGCAATAAATGCACACATGCAAAAAGAAGGGCTATAATCAAAACATTAACCCTGCAACTGGAAGAAGTGGAAAGAGAGCAGTAAAAGAAGCCCTTGGGTGCCAGACGAAAGGAAAAAATTAGAATTAGAGAAGAATAAAATGAAATAGAGAATAAAAAAAAAACAATTGAAAGAGTTAACAAGACCAAAAGCTGGTTCTTTGAAAAGACCAACAAAATTAATAAAGTATTGGCCAAACTGACAAAAGAAAAACAGGAGAGAAAGCAAATAACCTGTATAAGAAATGAGATGGGTGATATCACAACAGACCCAACTGAAATTAAAAGACTCATAACAGAATATACGAAAAACTGTACTGTAACAAATTAGAAAACCTAGGAAATGGACAAATTTCTAGAAACTCACTACCTACCTAAATTAACACAAACAGAGGTAGAACAACTACATAAACCTATAACAAAAGAAGAGATTGAAACGGTAATTAAAAAACTCCCAACAAAAACAACCCTGGCCCAGACAGTTTCACTGAGAATTCTCCCAAACTTTCAGAGAAGAGTTACCACCACCACTACTAAAGGTATTTCAGAGCACAGAAAAGGATGGAATACTCCCAAACTCATTCTATGAAACCAGCGTAACCCTCATACCAAAACCAGGTAAACAAACCACAAAAAAAGAAAATCACAAACCAATAACCCTCATGAACATTGACGCAAAAATCCTCAACAAAATTCTAGTCAATAGAATTCAGCAACATATCAGAAAAATAATTCACCATGATCAAGTGGGATTTATACCAGGGTATGGAGGAATGGTTCAACATTAGAAAAACAATGAATGTAATCCATCACATAAATAAAACAAAAGACAAGAACCACATGATCTTATCAACAGATGCAGAAAAGGCATCTGACGAAGTCCAACACCCATCCATGATAAAAAGTCTCAACAAAATAGGAATAAAAGAGAAATTCTTCAACACAATCAAGGGCATTTATACAAAGCCAACAGCCAACATCATCCCAAATGGAGACAGTTTGAAATCATTCCCCTTGAGAACAGGAACCAAAGATGCCCTTATCACCACTCTTGTTCAACATAGTGCTGCAGGTCAAAGCCAGAGCAGTTAGGCTAGAAAAATAAAGGCACCCAAATTTGTAGGGAAGACGTCAAAGTATCTCTATTTGCAGATGATATGATCTTATACACAGAAAACCCCAAAGAAAACTACTGGAACTAATAGAAAATTTCAGCAAACTATCAAGATACAAGATAAACATACAAAAATCAGTTGGATTCCTTTATACCAAATAAGAGAACTTTGAAGAGGAAATCACCATCAATACCATTTACAATAGCCTCCAAGAAGATAAAATACTTAGGAATAAATCTAACCAGAGATGTAAAAGACCTATACGATGAAAACTACAAGACACTACTGCAAGAAACCAAAAGAGACCTATATAAGTGGAAAAACGTACCTTGGTCACGGATAGGAAGACTCAACATTGTGAAAATGTCAATTCTACCCAAAGTGATCTACAGATACAATTCAATCCCAATCCAAATTCCAACAGCATTTTTTACTGAGATGGAGAAACTAATCACCAACTTCATATGGAAAGGGAAGAGGCCCCGAATAAGTAAAGCATTACTCAAGAAGAACAAAGTGGGAGGCCTCACAGTACCTGATTTTAGAACCTATTATACTTCCATGGTAGTCAAAACAGCTTGGTACTGGTACAACAACAGATACCTAGATCAATTGAACAGAATTGAGAATCCAGATGTAAATTAATCCATCTATGAGCAGCTGATATTTGACAAAGGCCTGAAGTCCATTAACTGGGGAAAAGACAGTCTCTAACAAATGGTGCTGGCATAACTGGATATCCTTCTGCAAAAAACTGAAACAAGACCCATATTCACACCATGCACAAAAATTAACTCAAAATGGATCAAAGACCTAAATATAAAATTGAAAGTGATAAAGATCATGGAAGAAAAAACAGGGACAATGCTAGGAGCCCTAATACATGGCATAAACACAATACGAACCATAAGTAACAATGCACAAGCACCGAAACAGAGACTAGACAACTGGCAGCTCCTAAAAATCAAACACTTATGCTCATTAAAAGACTTCACCAAAAGAATAAAAAGACAACCTACAGACTGGGAAAAAGTTCTTGGCTACGAAAAATCCGATTAGCGTCTAATCTCTAAAATCTACAAGATACTGCAAAACCTCAACAACAAAAAGACAACCCAATTAAAAAATGGGCAAAGGATATGAACAGGCACTTCGCCAAAGAAGATATTCAGGTGGCTAACAGACACATGAAGAAATGCTCATGATCATTAGCCATTAGAGAAATGCAGATCAAAACTACAATGAGGTATCATCTCACCCCAACAAGGCTAGCATTTATCCAAAAAACACAAAATAATAAATGCTGGAGAGGTTGTGGAGAGACTGGAACACTTATACACTGTTGCTGGGAACATAAAATGGTACAACCACTTTGGAAATCAATTTAGCCCTTCCTTAAAAATCTAGAAATAGAAGTACCATACAATCCAGCAATCCCACTTCTTTAGGGAAATAAGAGCCGTCACACGAACAGATATATGCACACCCATGTTCACTGCAGCACTGTTCACAATAGCAAAAAGATGGAAACAACTGGGGTCCCCATCAACAGACAAATGGATAAACAAATTATGGTATATTCACACAATGGAATAGTATGCAACAATAAAGAACAACGATAAATCCGTGAAACGTCTTATACCATGGAGGAATCTTGAAGGCAATATGCTGAGTGAATTTAGTCAGTCACAAAAGGACAAATATTGTATAAAACCACTATTATAAGAACTCAAGAAAAGGTTTAAACACAGAAAAGAACATTCTTTGATGGTTACGAGGGTGGGGAGGGAGGGAGAGGGTTATTTACTAACTAGACGGTAGACAAGAATTATCTTAGATGAAGGGAAGGACAGCACACACTACAGGGGAAGTCAGCACTACTGGACTAAACCAAAGCTAAGAAGTTTCTTGAATACAACCAAATGCTTCAAGGGACAGAGTGGCAGGGGTCTGGGGACCATGCTTTCAGGGGACATCTAGGTCAACTGGCATAAGAAAGCTTATTAAGGAAATCTCTGCATCCTACTTTGGTAAGTGGCATCTGGGGTCTTAAAAGCTAGTGAGTGGCCATCTAAGATGCATCAACTGGTCCCAACTCACCTGGAGTAAAGGAGAATGAAGAACACCAAAGTCACAAGGAAAGTATTAGCCCAGGAGACAGAAAGGGCCACATAAACGAGAGACTGCACAGTCTGAGACCAGAAGTACTACAGGGTGCCCGACTACCCAACAATGACCGCCCTGACAGGGAACACAAGACAGAGTCCCTGATGGAGCAGAAGAAAAGTGGAATACAGAACTCAAATTCTAGTAAAAAGACCAGATTTAATGGTCTGACTGAGACTACAGGAACCCCAGAAACATGGCCCCCAGACTCTCTGTTAACCCAGAACTACAACCATTCCCAAGGCCAACTCTTCAGACAGAGATTAGACTGGACTATGAGACATAAAATGAAACTTGTGAAGAGTGTGCTTCTTAGTTCAAATAGATACATGAGACTAAATGGGCAGCTCCTGTCCGGAGGTGAGATGAGAAGGCAGAGAGGGTCAGGAGTGAATTGAATGGACGTGGGAAATCAGGGGTGGAAAGGAGGAGTGTGCTGTCATAGCACAGAGAGAGCAATCAGGGTCACATAACAATGTATGTATAAATTTTTCTATAAGAGACTAACCTGAATTGTAAACTTTCACTTAAATAAAATAAAAAATTTTAAAAAAGAAAAGATGAAAGACTACAGCCTTCAATATGGATTACACGTCAACATAAAGAAAAAAAAAATCCTCTCAACTGGACCAATAAGCAACATCATGATTAACAGAGAAAAAACTAAAGTTGTCAAGGATTTCATTTTACTTGGATCCACAATGAACACCCATGGAAGCAGCAGTCAAGAAATCAAATGATGTATCGCACTGGGCAAATCTGTTGCAAAAGACCTCTTTGAAGTATTGAAAAGCAAAGATGTCACTTTGAGGACTAAGGTGCGCCTGACCCAAGCCTTGGTATTTTCAATCACCTCATATGTATGCGCAAGCTGGGCAATGAGTAAGGAAGACCGAAGAAGAATTGATGCCTCTGAATTATGGTGCTGACGAAGAATGTTGAATACATCATGGACTGCAAGAATAACGAACGAATCTGTCTTGGAAGAAGTACAGACAGAACGCTCCTTGCAAGTGAAGACGGTGAGACCTTGTGTCATGTACTTTGGACATGTTAGGGATGAACTGATACAGTGGCTGCAAAAATGGGCTCAAACACAGCAGCAATTGTGAGGTTGGTGCAGGACCCGGCAGTGTTTTGTTCTGTTGTAGGCAGGGTCACTAAGAGTCAGAACTGACCCCACAGCATCTAACAATAGTAGCTGAAATGTTACCTGATTTCATATATTCAACAACCTTCAATCAACTCTATTACTGGCTTAGTATCATTTCTGTTTTAACAATAGCTCTTTTACCCCGCACCCCGCCCCAGTCCAGGATCCAATCCAGGAACAAGTACTGTATACAGTCTTCGTGTCCCTTCAGTCTCCTTTAAGGTGAAACAGTTCCTTACCTTTCTTTCTTGACCTTGAAATTTTTGAAGAGCATATAAGTCAGTTATTTTGTAGAATGTTCCACAAATGGAGTTTGTCTGATGTCTGCACAAGTTAGATTCAAGCTATGGGAGGTGTGGTGGGAACACCCTAGGATGAGGCTGGGTCCTTCTCAGTGCATCTTATCAGCAGCCTGTGAGGTCTCATTCCTGGGATGTCAATTGTGACCTCTTGGCTAAGATGGTGTCCACAGCAGGGCAGTCAGCTTTTATGTGATTTGAATTAGGAGAACTTTAAGCAGTAAAATCTACAAATATCAAAGGCCTACTTAATGTGTACAATTTCAAAAAATGGAAATTCAAAAAGAATTTGGAATGTATCAAGGATTGCTCACTGTCAAAGCTGCCCAAGCAGAGTACAGCATAAACTATTTTTTATACTCTGCCAAAGAGCAGGGCTGGAGAAGTCTTGAATTATACAGTTTGTAAACTTTGTAGACTACAGTCAGGACTCCTGACCTAATAAGTGCTACCAGAAATTAGAAGTCATTAATGTAGATTATGGGGTTTCTAGTCTCCTGAGTCAGGGGAGCAAACTACCTCCATCATTTTACCCTTACTTTGGTCCTTGGAGAGTGGTGACCTCAAGCAGACACTTCATTCCAAAAATATTAACCTGAACACTGCAGTCTGCCCTCAGAAATCATCTTCCCTGAGGAAGAATGCAGTCTCACTCACCATCCTCTTTGCTTCTCTCAAGGACAAAGTTGTCATCCCAGGGAAAATGAGCTTTCAGTTTTTATTCTCCCATTCCCACAGGAACACACATTCCTGGACTGTGTAAGGATGAGTCTCATTTGTTCAAGATTCTTTGCTCTCTCCCAAGCTGGTGAACTGGTAAGGCTGCTCATTTTTGCCAAATTCCATGAGTACAAGCTGGAAGCCAGAGGGCCAGGTGGGCTGATCATCCCAGCACTTCCCTTCTCAGGTCACCTGAGTAGAGGGTAGGTATCGTATAGCCTTCCGGGATGCAATGAACTCTCCAAAGGGGTGTGAAGATCTACTCTTCAGATGTAGACTGAGCAGACTGCCTTGTTATTTTTAAATACTTTATGCCTGTTTACTAAATTTCTGTGCCCTTTTAATTAAAACTCCAAATCAGTAAACATTTCATTAGATTATGTTTGATGCCTCCATGTGAATGGAGCTCTTGGGAAGCCCACCCACAGGGACAACTTTCTTTCCACCAGATGATTAGTGGGACTCAAGGCTGGTTACATCCTCAATGCCAGCATCGGACTCATTTTTTTAAAATGTCATTTCCATGGGCATGCACACATACACAAAGCCTACAAAAAGCAAACCACGATTCATTAAGTCATCAATAGTCAAAAAGCAAAACTGAGTCCTCACCAAGGATTGTCTAGAAAGACCCATGTGAATCACAGCCTTTTTTTTTTAATCACTAGTTTTTATCAGCACCAAAAGCTCTTAATCTTTTTTAAGGTAAAGAAAGTATCCAGTCGCCCTGAGGCAGTGAGGCATGGTGAAAAGTCAGCATGCTAGGAGCAGCACAGCGCCTGGGTGAGGGGGTGCTGCAGAGACTGCAGAAGCCAGGTCCCTTTGGCACCTCTGAATGCCTGCAAGACCTGGAGCATGGGATTAGCCTCTCTGACCCTTAAATTGTGAGATGCCCTGCCTCTGTGGACTGCTGTGAGGACTACATGAAAAAATTTACCTAAAACACTGAGAATAGCACCTGGTACACAGTGAGTGCTTCATCAGTTATTTCAAAAATAAAACCCCGAGAGACCTTAGTCCCATTTCTGATGGCATCGTAACCAGTGAAGGAACCACACGTGGGGCCCTGACCCATATGACATGCTGTCCTCCAGTAACCAGGCACCCAAAGCCTGGCCTCTCCTACCTGTGGGGACCTAGAGGCTGACTCCCTGCCTCAATGCCACTGATCCTCCGTGCAGCAGCAGAAGCAGCAGGCCAGCCTGGGACTGGCTCAAATGGCACAGGACTCAGCTCTGGGCTAGCTGGAGGCCTCCAGAGGTGTGACTCCTCATTCATAAAGAGAGCCATAGGGAGCCGACATTCCTGTCGCTCAAATGGGAATGAAGCAGCCACCTAATGACCACAAGGGAACCCTGTCTCACGACCAGCCTGACACTGTGCACAGCAGAAGAGGAGCACCCTAGTCCTTGAAAGCTCATTCAGTCGCTGGAGAACACATCCTGAAACCCTGGAATTTTCTTGAGTGATCTTCCTATTTCTTTCAGTCAGATCAAGATGGGTTTTTCATAATTGGCAATTAAGAATATCCTAAGTGATATACATCTAAAAATGTAAAATTTTTCACTAGGACCTTAAAAACCTAGAGTTTCTGAAGAAAAATTCCCCCAGAAATCTTCAACAATAAGAATAAAAGTGATTCCCATTAAGGTCAGGAACAAGATAAGGATGCCCTCTTTCACCACCGCTATTCAGTACTCTACGGCAAGTTCTAGCTAGAGCAATTAGACAAAAAAAAAGGATTCTAAGTTGGGAAGGAAGATGTAAATCTAACCCTTTTCGCAGATCACGTGATCCTATATATAAAAGAACCCAAAAAATCCAAAAGTAAACTACTAGAGTTAATAAATGAATTCATTAAAGTGGCACGATACAAGATCAACACACAAAAATTATTCAAGCTTTTATACATTAGCAATGAGCAATCTGAACAGGAAGTTAACAATTCCATTTGCAATAGTATCTAAAAGAACAAAATACCTAGAAATACATCTAGCTAAGGAAGTGAAAGACTTGTAAACTGACAACTATAAAATATTATTCTCATGGATTGAATTGTGTCCCCCAAAAATATATGTCGACTTGGGTGGGTCATGATTCCCAGTATTGAGTAATTATATACCATTTTCTAATCTGACGTGGTTTCCTTATGATCATAAATTCAATCACTATGATCTAATAAAATGGATTAACGACAGTTATAAGGTATATAAGATTGGATACTGTCTTAAGCCAATCTCTTTTGAAATATAAAAGACAGAAATGAGCAGAGACATATGGGAACCTCATACCACCAAGAAAGCAGTGCCGGGAGCAGAGCGTGTCCTTTGGACCCGAGGTTCCTGCACAGAGAAGCTCCCAGACCAAGGAAAGATTGATGATGTGAACCTTCCTCCAGAGCTGATAGAAAAAGTGTTCCCCTGGAACTGATGCTCTGAATTTGGACTTGTAGCCTACTAAACTTCTCTTTGTTAAAGCCATCCACTTTTGGTATTTCTGTTATAGCAGCACTAGATGACTAAGGCAGAATTTGGTACCACGAGTGGGTGCTGCTCTAACAGATACCTAAAATATGGAAGTGGTTTTCAAACTATGAATAGAGGAGTGGCAGCAGCAGAGAACCTGTAGCAGCAGGAAGCGGCAGCAGCAGAGAACCAGGAGACCAGTGCCTGACAGCACTGGACCCAACCCACTAATCAAGAGAGCTGAGTGCCTGTGCACATGAGGCTTCTTGGCGGAGTGGGGTGCCTCTGGGTATTTATCAGTGGAACTAGGCTTGCTGACCCACAGAGCAAGAGAGCTGAGTGCCTGTGTGCAGGAGGCTTCCTGGTGGAGTGGGGTGCCTCCAAGCACTTACTGGTGGAGCTACAGAGCTTTAGAACACTTGCCCCAACAGAGCAGATGCTGGCGTGAAGCCCGAGGGCCAAGAGACCATAGGGAGCAGAAGCTGAAGAGACAAGAAACACAAGAAGCCGAGCTGCCTCAGTCTCAAAAGGTATGGCCACGACCTCTGGGGTTTCAAAGGGTGGAGTCATAGCCTCTGGTGTTTCTAAGGGTGGAGTTATCACTCTGATGGACTAGGAGAATGGTGCGCCTAAAGCTGAGGGAGCAGAGTTGCTGTTCCCGTGGGCCTGGAAAGTGGAGCTGAAGCCCAGGGCCGAGGGGCGTCCACTCAGAATCCAGAGAGTATGGCCAATACCTAGAGTATGTAGGGCAGGGCTATCATGTGAATGGTCTCAGAGAACAGAAGACTATTTTCAAAGCTTTGAGGGATAATGTAATGTGTTCTGCTCGCTTGGTGCCTGTTATCCCTTCTTTTCCTCCAGTTTCTCCCATTCATTATGGAAATGTGTAGCTTGTGCCTGTTCTACCACTGAACCTTTGGAAACAGATAACTTGTATTCGAGATGAAGAGGAATTTTTGGATTTTAGACTTGGAGTTAAGACTTTTGCTATGATATGATGAGATGAATATGTTTTGCATGTTGCAAGGACATGAATTTTTGGGGGCCAAAGGGTGGAGTGTCATGGATTGAATTATGTCCCCCAAAAAAGACTTGGCCGGGTCATGATACCCAGTATTGTACAATTGTGTACCATTTTGTGACCTGATGTGACTTCCTTATGTGTTGTAAATTCAATCACTATGATCTAGTAAGATGGATTAGCAGGAGTTATGCTGATGAGGTATACAAGATTGGTTAGTGTTTTAAGCCAATTTTTTTGAGATATAAAAGAGAGAAATTAGCAGAGACACATGGGAACCTCATACTACCAAGAAAGCAGTGCTGGGAGCAGAGCACATCCTTTGGACCTGAGGTTCCTGCGCAGAGAAGCTCCCAGATCAAGGAAAGATTGATGACACGGACCTTCCTCCAAAGCTGAAGGAGAAAGCATTCTCCTGGAGCTGATGCTCTGAATTTGGACTTGTAGCCTACTGGACTATGAGAGAATAAACATCTCTTTGTTAAAGCCATTCACTTTTGATATTTCTGTTATAACAGTACAAGATGACTAAGACAACTATTGAAAGAAATTAAAGAAGACCTAAATAGATGGAAAAACATTCCATGCTCAAGGATTAGAAGACTTAATATTGTTAAGATACCAAAGCTGCCCAAAGCAATCTACAGATTCAATGCAAACCCCGTCAAAATTCTAACTGCCTTCTTTGCAGAAATGGAAAAGCCAATCCTCAAATTTATATGGAACAGCAAGGGACCCAAATAGCCAAAACAATCTTGAAAAAGAAGAGCAAAGCAGGAGGACTCACACTTCCTGATCTCAAAACATGTTACAAAGCTATAGTAATCAAAAAGGAGTTGGGGTGGCACAACGGTTAAGCAATCGGCTGCTAACCAAAAGGTCAGCGGTTTCAACCCACCAGCCACTCCATGGGAGAAAAGACCTGGCAATCTGCTCCCATAAAGATTACAGCCTAGGAAACCCTAATAGGCAGTTCTACTCTGTCATATAGGGTCATGAGTCAGAATCAACTCAACAGCACACAACAACAACAAGAGTAATTAAAACAGTCTGGTACCGGTACAATGGTAGTCACATAGATCAGTGGAACAGAGTTGAGAGCCCAGAAATAAACCTATACATCTAGGGTCAACTGATTTCTGACAAGAGTGCTAAGTCCATCCAATAAGGAAAAACTGTCCCTTTAATAAATGAAGCTGGGACAGCTGGATTTCCACAAACAAAATATGAACCTGGGTTCACATCCCACACCACACAGTAAGAAAACTAACTCAAAATGGATCGAAGACCTATGTGGGAGATCTGAAACTATAAAATTCTTAGAAGAAAGCACAGGCATAATGGTTCATGATCTAGTTTTTAACGATGGATTCTTAGATATGACAACTAAAGCACCAGTAACAAAAAACAAAATAGATAAATAGGACCTCATCAAAATTAAAAATTTTTCTTCATTAAAAGGCTTTATCAATAAAGTGAAGAAACAAGCTATAGATTGGGAGAATATTTTGGGAATCCATATACCTGCAAAAGTTTTTGCTGTTGTGGTGATGGTGAAAATATAAATAACAAAACATACAGCAATTCAACAATTTCTACATGTACAATTAAGTGACATGCATTACCTTCTTCAGGTTATGTAACAATTCTCACTATCTTTTTCCAAATTAACCCACCACCAGGAACACTTAATGTACCCTAAGATGAAACTCCCTCTTTTTCCCTCCTTCTTACCTCAGTAACCACTGATAACTTTTGGTTTCTATATATTTGCTTAGACATAAAACCAAAAAGGAAGAACACGCTCAGCATTTCTCAAGCTGAAAAAACTAAAGACAAAACTCAAGCCTCAAGTTGCAATACTGAAGGATTCTACGGTAAAAATATTAAACGACACAGGAAGCATCAAAAGAAGAAGGAAGGAATACACAGAGTCACTAAACCAAAAAAGAATTGGTCGCTGTTCAACCATTTCAGGAGGTAACATGATCAGGAAGCGATGGTACTGAAGGAAAAAGTCCAAGCTGCACTGAAGGCATTGGCAAAAAACAAGGCTCTGCGAACTGATGGAATACCTATTGAGATGCTTACACAAACAAATGCAGTGCTGGAAGTGCTCACTCATCTTTGCCAAGAAATCTGGACAACAACTACCTGACCAACCTACTGGAAAAGATCCATATTTATGCCTATTCCAAAGAAAGGTGATCAAACCAAATGTGAAAATTATCAAACAATATCATCAATATCACATGCAAGCAAAATTTTGCTAAAGATAATTCAAAAGCGCCTGTAGCAGTATATCCACAGGGAACTGCCAGAAATTCAAGCCGGATTTAGAAAAGGATGTGGAACCAGGGATATCACTGTTGTTGTCAGACAGATCCTGGCTGAAAATAGAGAATACAAAAAAGATGTTTACCTCTGTTTTATTGACTACGCTAAAGCGTTCGACTGCGTGGATTATAACAAATTTGTGTCTAACACGGCGGAGAATGGGAATTCCAGAATACTTAATTGTGTTCATTAGGAATCTGTACATAGATGAAGAGGCAGTCGTTCATACAGAACAAGGGGATACTGCCTGGTTTAAAGTCAGGAAAAGTGTGCGTCAGGGTTGTATCCTTTCACCATACCTATTCAATCTGTACGCTGGACAAATAATCTGAGAAGCTGGACTATACGAAGAACAGGGCATCAGGATTGGAGGAAGACTCATTAACAACTTGTGTTATGCAGAGGACACAACCTTGCTTGCTGAAAGTGAAGAGGACTTGAAGCACCTACTGATGAAGATCAAAGACCACAGCCTTCAGTATGGATTACACCTCAACATGAAAAAAACAAAAATCCTCACAACTGGACCAAGAAGCAACATCATGATAAATAAAGAAAACACTGACATTATCAACGATTTCATTTTACTTCGATCCACAATCAACACTCATGGAAGCAGCAGTCAAGAAATCAAAAGACACACTGCATTAGGCAAATCAGCTGCAAGAGATCTCTTTATAGTGATAAAAACCAAAGATATCACCTTGAGAACTAAGGCGCACCTGACCCAAGTCAAGGTGTTTTCAATCACCTCATATGCATGTGAAAGCTAGACAATGAATAAGGAAGACAGAAGAAGAACTGACGCCTTTGAATTGTGGTCTTGCTCCTTAAAAGCAAGGATGGCAAGACTATGTCTCATGTACTTTGGACATGTTATCAGGAGGGATCAGTCCTTGGAGAAGGACATCATGCTTGGTAAAGTATAAAGTCAGCGAAAAAGAGGAAGACCCTCAACTAGATGGATTGACACAGTGGCTGCAACAATGGGCTTAAGCATAGCAACAATTGTGAGGATGGCACAGGACCAGGCAGTGTTTTGTTTTATTGTGCATAGTGTTGCTATGAGTTGGAATCAGCTAGAAGGCACCTAACAACAACAACATATATTTGCTTATTTCATGTAAGTGACATCCTACGTAATTGTCCTTTTGTGACTGACTTTTTTCACTCAGCACAATGTTTTCTAGATTCACCCACGTTGCAGCATGCATCACGACTTCATTCCTCTTTATTGCTACAAAATATTCCATTATATATATATACCATGCTTTGTTTACCCATTCATCTGTTAATGGACATTTCAGTTGTTTCCACTTTTTTAGCTATTGTCAATAACACTGCAATTAACATTGGTGTCTGACAAGGACTTACTATCCAAATATATAAAAATCTCTTACAACCTAACAACAAAAAATAGGCAAAAGACTTGAAGAGACATTTCACCAAAAGAAGTAATACAAACGGCCAAAAAGTACATGATGCTCAACATCATTAGTCATTTTAAAAAAAAAAAAAACCTGCTGCCACTGAGTTGATTCTGACTCATGGCGACCTCATGTGTTACACAGTTTAACTGTTCCATAGGGTTTTCTTGGTTATAAACTGTACAAAAAAAGATTGCCAGGCCTTTGTTCCGTGGTGCTGCTTGCTGGGTTCAAATTGCCAACCTTTAGGTTACTAGTCAAGTGCAAACCGTTTGTGCCATCCAGGGACCTTCATTAGCCATTCCAAAATCAAACAAAACATGCTTCCATAGAATAGATTCCAACTCACAGCAACCCTATAGGACACAGTAGATCTGTCCCACAGAGTTTCCAAGGCTACACTCTTTAGGGACCAGACTCTAAAATCTTTTTCCCACGGAGCAGCTGATGGGTTCAAACCACTAACCTTTCAGTTAGCAGCCAAGAGTTTAACCATTGTGCCACTAGGGTTCCTCTAGTTAGCCATTAACATCCTGCCATCAAGTTGATCCCGACTCATAGTGTCCCTGCAGGACAGAACAGAACTGCCCCATCAGGTTTCCAAGGCTGTAATCTTTCTGTAAGAGGACTGCCACATCTTTCTCCCATTGAGCGACCGATGGGTTAGAACGGCTGATCTTTCAGTCAACAGCCAAGCACTTAACCACTGTGGCACCAGGGCTGCTCATTAGCCGTTAGGGAGCTACAAATCAAAACCACATTGAAATTGACAGTCCAGAAATCAACTGATTTTTGACAAGGGTACTAAGTCCATTCGATGGGAAAAGAAGAATCTCTTCAATAAATGGTACTGGGAAAACTGGATTTCCACATGCCAAAAAATGAAACAGCATCCACGCCTCACACCATGCAAAAAAAAAAAAATTTAAAATGGACTGAGTACCTAAATGTGCAAACGAAAATCATAAAATTCTTAGAAGAACAAGCAGGGACAACTTTGTCAGGCCTAGCTTTCAACAATGTATTATGCAATGTAATAACAAAAGCACAAATCAACAAAGGATGAAATAAATAAACGGAAACTCATGAAAATTAAATGTTTTTGTTCATCAAAAAACTTTACCCCGACTTCCGGGCAACATGGCACTATAGACAGAGGCACCATCCCGTTCCTCCACAGAAAAGATCTGATAAACTAAGTAAGAGACAAACATCAATCCTGAAACCCTAAGCATCGAACAATGAGATGAAGAACTCAGCCAAGCACTGAATGGAATAAGAAACTGACAGAGAACAGAGAGCGAGGAGAGATACAAGCAGAGGTCCCCTATCAGCTAACGCAGCACAGATTGGCCATCTTAACTCCTGTCGGAGATTGGCAAATGGAGTACGGGAAAACTACTTCACGAAGCTTCCGGCAGAAAACAGAACAACTGGTAACCAGTGATATACACTTTTCCACCCCCTACCCTTCTTAATCCCCACTTGGCCTCCTCTGCTTTCTGCGGTCACATTCTGCTGGCTGGGAAGCACCGGCTTCACCCCTGTACCTCTTGGATTCCACCTGCCTGCGCTGGCCAGCTCCCTGAGTGCAATTTGTTGGTTGCTGGTGTTGCTTTTTTCTGCTTCTTTTGGTTTCTTCCATACCTCTCACCACCTCCCCTTCCTTTCTCTCAAATACCTGGCTCTGTGTGCCATCTTTGTTTCTTCCTGAAAGGCTGTGAAATGCCACTTGACTGTGGAACTGCTTCCTGGCCCATGCTGCCACGCTAATGGGATGCCTGGGGCTTTTTGTTTTCTTTTTCTTTTCTCAGCTTGAGAGCCCCTTCTAGCCAGGCAGTACTGCACGGCTTGCGAGTTACTCCCTCAGTCTGCACAGCCATGCAGTGGGATCCCTGGGGGGTATTTCTTTTTTCTTGGTTTTGTTATTTTTTTGTTTTCTTTTCTTTTTCCTGTTTCTCTTTATTCATTTCTCAGTTTCTCATCTCTCTATAATTACTTTCTCTTCCTGTCTCTTGAATACCTGCGCTATGTGAAACCTCTACCCCTTCTAGCCAGGCTGTACTTCATGTCCTGGAAGCAACTTCCCCAGTCCTCACAGCCACACCAGTGGGATCCCTGGGAGCTTTTTTTTTCCTTTTTTTTCTAATTTTTACTTATTCTTTTTTTTTATCCATTTTCTTTTTCTTTCTTTTTTATTTTTCTCCATTTCTCAGTCTCTCATCTCTCCACTCCACTGGCAAGCTCCCTTAGCACTCCTTTTCGTTCATTACTTGTCTGTATGTTTTTGGCTCCTGTTCCTCCCTCCTCTTTCCGATACCCATCTTAGCCCCACACATCACAATCTCCCCCCTCCTTCCTATCCCCTTACCGTGCACTGAACATCATACCATCAAGCAGCACAGACATGGCCTACCTCAACCTGCCCTGCACTGATTTCCGGCCTACTCTGTCAGCCCTAGTACATGCCACAAACAACCCATCCCTTCAGCTGGACCTGCCCTGCTGTACCACACTTGAGCAACTGACTCTACCCACTGGAGAAGGAGGCAAAAAGTATCATGTCCACAAACAAGCAAACAACAAAGAATGCTAAAACATAACCAAAAAAAAAAAAAAAACCAAAAAAGCAGGATTAAACAAATCTACAATCAATAAATGAGAAAAATAACTATTGAATGTCTCGAAAACAGCAAACAATATCAAAACATATAAAAAAAAAGGAGAAGACAGTTCCAGTAGCTGTCCAAAATAAAATACCAGATGACTTACCAGCAGAAAAAAAGGCACTAGAACTGCCTGATAGGGAATTCAAATCACTAACGTTCAGAGGTATCCAAGAGTTTAAGCAAAAGCAGACAAAAATGAGAAAAAAATAGACAAATTCATGGAAAATACAAAAAATGGAAGAATTCAGGAAAATAATACAGGAACAAAATGACAAAATAAATTCACAACTAGAAAACATGCAAAAACAACAATTAGAAATCCAAAAGATAAACAAGATTTCAGAAATGGACAATGTCTCTGAAGGGCTGAGGAGCAGGTTTGAAACAATGGAAGACAGGATCAGCGAAACTGAAGACAAACACTTGGATACAACTCTGAGAAAGAATCAGAAAAAAGAATGAAGGAAAATGAAGAAACACTGAGAATTATGTGAGATACAATCAAAAGCAAAAATTCTCCAGTGATTGGAGTTCCAGAACAGAGGAGAAAACAGAAAACACAGGATCACTGAAGAACTCCGGACAGAAAACTTCCCCAATATCATGAAAGATGAAAAGCTAACCATCCAAGAAGCTCAAGGAACCCAATATAGGATACACCCCAAAAGAAAATCACCAAGGCATATCATAATCATGCTCACTAAAACCGAAGACAAAGAATCCTAAGAGCAGCTTGAGAGAAATGAAAAGTCACATAGAGAGGAGAAACAATAAGATTAAGCTCGGATTATTTGGTAGAAACCACGCAGGCAAGAAGGCAATGGGACGACATATATAAAACCTTGAAAGCAAATAACTGACAGCCAAGACTAACATATGCTGCAAAACTCCTGTTCAAATATAATGGTGAAACTGGGACATTTCCAAATAAACAGAAATTAAGGCACTCTGTAAAAACCAAACTAAACTTACAAGAATTATTAAAGGGAGTGCTTCGATCTGAGAACAAACAACATCAGACTACAGGCTGAATCTAGGATGCAGGATTGTACCAGCCAGGTACCAACCTAGGAAATGAACTCTCAAGGACTATCCAAAACCAAAAGAATTACAACAGGGAACCAGAGAGGTTAATCTGTAAACGACAACATCAGAACAATAAAAGAGGGAACAAACAATGTAGGTACAGAAACTTCTAATAGAGAGGAAAGCAAGGCGATACCAAGTAATAATACACTGGTTCAAACCTAGAAAGATAAGAGTAAATCTCAACGTAACCACGAAGAAAGGTAACAAACCTACTCATCAAAATAAAGAAAAAAAAACAAAGTCTCAGTATAAACAAAATCTACAAAAAAAAAAATTTTTTTTAAATCCACAAAAAGGAATTCAGCACAGGAGAGTAAGAGGAATACAGAAAACGTCAGCACCACAAGAAAAGCACTACAAAATGCCAGCAATAAACTCACACCTATCGATAATTACACTGAATGTAAATGGGCTAAATGCACCCATAAAGACAGGGAGAGTGACAGAATGGATTAAAAAAACAGAATCCATCACTATGCTGTCTGCAAGAGACACACCTTAGAAACAAAGACATAAATTTATTGAAAATCAAAGGATGGAAAAAAATACATCAAGCACACAGCTATGAAAAAAGAGCAGGAGTGGCAACACTTACTAATCTCATGTAAAATAGACTTTAAAACAAAATCTACCATAAAAAACGAAGAACGACACTATATAATGATTAAGGGGACGATCCATCATGAAGACATAACCATAATAAACATCTACACATCCAATGACACAGCTCCAAAATACATAAAACAAACTCTAACAGCACTGAAAAGAGAAACTGACAGTTCCACAATAATAGCAGGAGACTTCAACACACCCCTCTAAGGACAGAACATCTAGAAAGAAACTCAACAAAGATACAGAAGACTTAAAGGGCACTCTCAGCCAACCTGATCTAAAAGTCATATATAGAACACTCCACCCAGCAGCTGCAAAGTACACATTCTTTTCCAATGCACATGGAACATTTTCCAGAATAGACCACATTTTAGGCTACAGAGCAACCCTCAACAAGATTCAAAACGCTGAGATAATACAAAGCATCTTCTCTGACCACAATGTCACCAAGGTAGAAATGAACAAGAACAAGGGAAAAAAGTCATTTACATGGAAACTGAATAACACACTGCTTGCAAACCACTGAGTAATAGAAGAAATCAGACATGGAATTAACAATTTCTAGAATTAAACAAGAATGAAAACACATCATACCAAAACCTTTGGGACACAGCAAGGGCAGTCCTTAGAGAACACTTTATAGGAACAGAGGCACACATCGAAAAGGAAAGGGACAGAATCAAAACATTAACTACACAACTTGAACAAATAGAAAAGGAACAGCAGAAAGAGCCCGCAGCCACTAGAGGAAAGGTAAAAATAAACATTAGAGCAGAAATAAATAAAACAGAGCATAAAAAAACAATAGAATCAACAAAACCAAAAGTTGGATCTTTGAAAGGATCGACAAAATTGACAAACCAGGAGTTCCAGCAAAATGGCGCTCTAGGTAGAAGCACCACGCCGTCCCTCCACAGCAAAGATATGAAAAACTAAGCCGAACAGAGAATACAACAATCCTGAAACCCTAAAACATCAAATGAAGAGATAAAGAACTCAGCCAAACACCAAATGGAGTGAGAAAACTGACAGAGAACAGAGAGCGAGGAGAGATTCATGCAGAGGTCCCCTAAAAGCTAACACAGCGCGGATCCGCCATCTCGGACTCCTATCAGAGACCAGCAAACGGGGTACGAGAAAGCAGCCTCACGGAGCTTCCAGCGGGAGACAAAACAACCGGTAATTGGTGAGATATGCTTTCCCAGCCCCCATCCTTCTTCACCCCAAATCGCCCTCCTCTGCTTCCCGCGGCCAGAGTCTCTTGACCGGGAAACAGCGGCTGCTTGGATTCCACACACCCGAACAGGTGGCTGTCTGAGTGCCATTTGTTGGCTGCTGGTGTTGCTTTTTTTCAGCTTCTTTTTATTTCTTCCTTGCCTCTCCCCACCTCCCCCTCCTTTAGCTCAAGTACCTCACTCCATGCGCCATCTTTGCTTCTTCCTGAGGGGCTGCAGACCTCCGGTAATTTGTGATATATGCTTTCCCACTCTCTACCCTTCTTCACCCACACTTGGCCCCCTCTGCTTCCCACGGACACGGTCTCTTGTCCAGAAACACCAGCCCGCACTACCTGGCTCTCTGAGTGCCATTTGTTGGCTGCTAGTGTTGCTTTTTCTTTTCTACTTCTTTTGACTTTTTACTTGCCTATCGCCACCTCCCCCTCCCTTCGCTCAAGTACCTCGCTCCACGCGCCATCTTTGCTTCTTCCTGAGGGGCTGTGGAGCTCCGTTCGAGTGTGGAGCTGCTTCCTGGTTTGGGCTGCCGCGCTGGTGGGATCCTGGGGCTTTTCTTCGTTTCTTTGCTTTGAATTGTTTGTTTTCTTTCTTTCCCTATTCTTGAGTTGGGAGCCCTTTCTGGCCAGGCTGAGCTGCGTGGCACGGAGACGCCCCTTCAGCTTCCACAGACGTGCACAGGGATCCCTGAGGGCACTTCTTTTTACGTTGTGTTTTTTTTTTTTTTCTGTTTCTTTGAGGGTCTTTCTTGTTTGTTTGTTTTTAATTGTTTTCTCTTTTTTCCTTCTTTTTCCCTTTTTGTCTTTCTTCATTGCTCAGTTTCTCATCTCTCTATATCTTCCTTCTCTTTCTGTTCACTGAATACCTGGTGTTGTATACCTCTACAACTTCTAGCCAGGCTGTACTACACTACCTGAGAGCGACTTCCCCAGACCTCACAGCTGCACTGGTAGGATCCCTGGGAACTTTGCAGTTCTTTAACCTTTCTGATTCTTATTTATTCATTCTTTTATTTTCTTCCGCCTCCCCTTTCTGTTTTTCTCCATTTCATAGTCTCTCATCTCTCCACTCCAAAGGCAAACACCCCTAGCATTCTTTATTGTTTCTTTGTATGTTTTTGGCTCCTGTTCCTCTCTCCTCTCTCCCATATCCATCTTAGCTCCACACACAACAATCTCCCCGCTGCATCCTGCCTACCTGCACCGTGCGCTTGACATCACACCACAAAGCAGCACAGGCACGGCCTACTGGAACCTGCACTGATTACCGACCAGCTCTGGTGGCTGTAGTAAGTGCCACAAACAACCCGTCCCAGTAACTCCTCTTCAGCTAGACCTGCCCTGCCATACCATATCTGAGTGACTCATCCTGCCAGTTGAAGAAGGAGATGAAAAGTATTGTCCCCAAGGATGAGCAAACAACAAAGAACACACAGTCTGCCTGCTCAGACATAGTCAAATTTTTTTTTTAAAAAAGAGACAAACAAATCTACAATCAATAAATGAAAAAAATAACTACTGAATGCCCCAAAGACAGCAGACAATAACGAAACATTTACAAAAACAGGACAGGATGGTTCCAGTAGGCGTCCAAAATGAAACAACAGATGACTCTCCTCTGGAAGAAAATGCACTAGAACTACCTGATAAGGAAATCAAATCTCTAATACTCAGAATTCTCCAAGAACTGAGGTAAAAAGCTGACAAACGTGATGAAAAAATAGACAAATTCATGAAAAATACAGACAAGAAATTGGAAGAATTCAGGAAAATAATGCAGGAACAAAATCCCAAAATAAATTCACAACTAGAAATTATACAAAGACAATAATTAGAAATCCAAAAGATAACAAGATTTCAGAAATGGATGATATCATAGAAGGGCTGAGAAGCAGATTTGAAACGGTGGAAGACAGGATCAGTGGAATTGAAGACAAACATTTGGATACAACTCTGTTTCAGGAAAACTCAGAAAAAAGAACAAAGAAAAATGAAGAGACCCTGAGAGTTATGTCAGACACAATCAAAAGAAAAAATCTGCGAGTGATTGGAATTCCAGCACAGGGGGAAAAAACAGAAAACATAGAGAGGATCACTCAAGAACAGCTGACAGAAACCTTCCCCAATATCATAAAAGATGAAAAGCTGGCCATCCAAGAAGCTCAACGAACCCCATATAAAAGAGACCCCAAAAGAAAACCACCAACGCATATCATATTCACACTCGACAAAACCAAAGACAAAGAATCCTGAGAGCAGCTCATGAAAAACAAGAAGTCACATACAGAGGAGAAACAATAAGACTAAGCTCGGATTATTCGGCAGAAACCATGCAGGCAAGAAGGCAATGGGATGACATACATAAAATCTTGGAAAAAAAAAATTGCCAGCCAAGAATAATATACCCTGCAAAACTCTCGTTCAAATTTGATGGTGAAATTAGGTCATTTCCAGATAAACAGAAATTAAGGGAATACGTAAAAGTCAAACCAAACTTACAAGAATTATTAAAGCAAGTTCTTCAACCTGACGACAAACAGCTTGAGCTCACAGGCAGAACCTAGGATGCAGGATCGTACCAGCCAGATACCAATCTAGGAAATGAACTCTTGAGGACTATCCAAAACCAAAAGAAATACAACAGGGCATCAGAGCAGTTAATCAGTAAATGACAACAACACCAAAACGATAGAAGAGGAAATAAATGGCATAGGTATAGAACCTTCTAATGGAGAGGAAGGCAAGGTGATACCAAGTAATGGTAGACTGCTTCAAACTTAGAAAAATAAGGGTAACGTTTATGGTAAAGACAAAGAAAGTTAACAAACATACTCATAAAAAAAAGAGGAAAAACATAAAGTCTCGGCAAAAACAAAACAAATGAAAAAAAAAATCCACAAACAAAAGTAACTCAGCACAAGAGTAAGAAGAACAAAGAAAACTTCAGCACCACAAAAAAAAGCACTACAAAATGACAGCAACAAACCCACCTCTATCAATAATTACTGAATGTAAATGGACTCAATGTGCCCATAAAGAGAAGGAGAGTGACAGAATGGATAAGAAAACAGGATCCATCAATATGCTGTCTACAGGAGACACACTTAGAAACAAAGATGTGAATTTATTAAAAGTCAAAGGTAGGAAAAAAATATATCAAGCTAACAACTACTAAAAAAGAGCAGGAGTGGCAATTCTAATCTCAGATAAAATACTTTAAAATGAAGTCTACCATAAAAGACACAGAAGGAAACTATATAACGATTAAGTGGACGTTCCATCATGAAGACATAACCGTAATAAACATCTACGCACCCAATGACAGGGCTCCAAAATACATAAAACAAACTAACAATACTGAAAAGAGAAATTGACAGTTCCACAATAATAGTAGGAGACTTCAACACACCACTCTCAGTAAAGGACAGAACAACTAAGAAGAAACTCAGCAAAGATACAGAAGACTGAAAGGGCACAATCAGCCAACTTGACCTCATAGACATATATACAACACTCCATCCAACTGCTGCAAAGTACACATTCCTTTCCAATGCACATGGAACGCTCTCCAGAATAGACCACATCTTAGGCCACAGAGCAATCCTCAACAAGACCCAAAACGTTGAGATAATTCGAAGTATCTTCTCTGACCACAATGCCATCAAGGTAGAAATTAACAATAGAAAGACCAAGGAAAAAAACCAACTGGATAGAAACTGAAAAATACCCTGCTTACACATCACTGGATTATAGAAGAAATCAGAGATGGAATCAAAAAATTCCTAGAATCAAATGAGAATGAAAACACATCATACCAAAACCTTTGGGACACAGCAAAGGCAGTCTTCAGAGGACAATTTAGAGCAATAGATACACATATCAAAAAAGAAGAAAGGGTCAAAATCAAACCATTAACTACAGAACTCAAACAAATAGAAAGAGAACAGCAAAAAAAGCTCAGAACCACCGGAAGAAACGAAATAGTAAAGATCAGGGGAGAAATAAATGAAATAGAGAATAGAAAAACAATAGAAAGAATCAACAAAACCAAAAGTTGGTTCTTTGAAAGAATTGACAAAATCAACAAACGACTGGCCAGACTGACAAAAGAAAAACAGGAGAGGGCACAAATAACCCAAATAAGAAATGAAATGGGGGACATTACAACAGACCCAACTGAAATAGAAAGGATTATAACAGAATATTATGAAAAACTATACTCCAACAAATTTGAAAATCTAGAGGAAATGGATAAATTTCTAGAAACATACAGCCTACCCAAACTACAACAAAGTGATGCTGAAAATCTGAACAGACCCATAACAAAAGAAGAGACTGAAAAGGTAATAAAAAAACACCCAACCAAAAAAAAGCCCTGGCCCAGATGGCTTCACTGGAGAATTCTACAAAACATTTACAGAAGAGCTTGTACCAGTACCACTCAAGCAATTTCAGAGCATAGAGGAAGCAGCACTTCCAAATTCATTCTATGAAGCCAGCATAACGCTGATACCAAAACCAGGAAAAGATGTCACAAAAAAAGAAAATTACAGACCAGTATCTCTCATGAATATAGATGCAAAAATTCTCAACAAAATTCTAGCCAATAGAATTCAGCATCATATCAAAAAAATAATACACCAAGACCAAGTAGGATTCATACCAGGTATGCAAAGATGGTTCAACATTAGGAAATCAATCAACATAATCCACCACATAAATAAAAGGAAAGAAAAGAATCACATGATCATCTCGATGCAGAAAAGGCATCTGACAAAGTCCAACACCCATTCCTGATAAAAACTCAATTGAGAGAGGCTGAAAACATTCCCCTTGGAAACAGGAACAAGACAAGGATGCCCTTTATCACCACTCCTATTTAACACTGTGCTGGAAGTTCTAGTTAGAGCAATAAGGCAAGAAAAAGAAATAAACGGCATCCAAATTGGTAATGAAGAAGTTAAAACGTCCGTGTTTGCAGATGATATGATGCTATACACAGAAAACCCTACACACTGCATGAGAAATCTACTGGAACTAATAGAAAGATTCAGCAGAGTAGCAGGACACAAGATAAACATTCAAAAATCAGTTGGATTCCTATACACCAATAAGGAGAACGATGAAAAGGAAATCAGGAAAACAATACCATTTTAAATAGCCCCTAAAAAGATAAAATACTTAGGAATAAATCTGACCAGGGATGTAAAAGACCTATACAAAGAAAACTACAAAACACTACTGCAAAAAACCCAAAGGGATCTACATAAATGGAAAAACATACCATGCTCATGGATAGGCAGACTCAACATTGTGAAATTGAAAATTCTACCCAAAACAATTTACAAATACAACACAATCCCGATCCAAATACCAACAACATTCTTCAAAGAGATGGAAAAACTAATCATTCACTTTACATGGAAAGGGAAGAAGCCCCGAATAAGTAAAGCACTACTGAAGAAGAAGAATAAAGTTGGAGGACTCACATTACATGACTTCAGAACCTACTATACAGCTACAGCAGTCAAAACAGCCTGGTACTGGTACAACAACAGATACATTGACCAATGGAACAGAATTGAGAACCCAGATGTAAATTCATCCACCTACGGTCACCTGATCTTCGACAAGGGCCCAAAGTCCATCAAATGGGGAAAAGACAGTCTTTTTAACAAATAGTGCTGGCAAAACTGGATCTCCATCTGCAAAAAAATGAAACAGGACCCATACCTCATGCCGTATACAAAAACTACTTCAAAATGGATCAAAGACCTGAATATAAAGCCTAAAACTATAAAGTTCATAGAAGAAAAAATAGGACCAACACTTCAGGCCTTAATACATGGCATTAACAGGATACAAACCATAACCATCAATGCACAAAACCCAATAGAAAAGCTAGACAACTGGGATCTTTTTAAAATCAAACACCTATGCTCTTCAAAAGACTTCACCAAAAGAGTAAAAAGAGAACCTACAGACTAGGAAATAATTTTTGGACAGTACAAGTCAGACAAACGACTAATCTCCATAATCTACAAGAAAATCCAACACCTCTACAACAAAAAGACAAATAATCCTATTAAAAAATGGGCAAAGGAAATGAACAGACAATTCACCAAAAAAGACATTCAAATGGCCCACAGACACATGAGGAAATGCTCGCAATCACTAGCCATTAGAGAAATGCAAATTAAAACCACAATGAGATACCATCTCACCCCGGCATTACTGGCACGAATCAAAAACACTGGAAATAACAAATGTTGGAGGGGCTGCGGGCAGATCAGAACTCTTATGCACTGCTGGTAGGAATGCAAAACAATACAAACATTTTGGAAAATGATATGGCGCTTCCTCAGAAAGCTAGAAACAGACATACCATTCGATCCAGCAATCCCACTCCTAGGATTATATCCTAGAGAAATAAGAGTCATCACTGTTGTCACTCGAATAGACATATGCACACCTATGTCCATGGCAGCATTGTTCACAATAGCAAAACAATGGAAACAACCTAGATGCCCATCAACAGATGAATGGATAAACAAACTATGGTACATACACACAATGGAGTACTATGCAACAAGAAAGAACAACAATGAATCTGTGAAGCATCTCATAACATGGATGAAACTGGAGAACATTATGCTGAGTGAAATAAGTCAATCACAATAGGACAAAAGTTGTATGAGACCTCTATTGTAAAAACCCATGAAAAAGTTCCCACACAAAAAGTAACAATCTTTGTTGGTTTCCAGGGGATGGGATGGGTGGGGGGGGAGAATACTAAATAGATAATAGATAAGTGGTATCTTGGGTGAAGGGTGAGACAGTACACAATACAGGAGAAACTAGCATAACTTGTATTAGGAAAGGTCATGGAAGCCCCACAGACACATCCAAACTCCCTGAGGAACTGAACTGCTAGGCGGAGGGCTCTGGGGACCATGGTCTCGGGGAACATCTAGCTCAATTGGCATGACACAGCTTATAAAGACACCGCTCTACATTCTACCTTGGTGAGTAGTGTCTGGGGTCTTAAAAGCTTGTGAGCGGACATCTAAGATACTCCACTGGTGTCATCCCTTCGGGAGCAAGGGAGAATGAAGAGAACAGGATACAAGGAAAAGATTAGTCCAAAGATCTAATTGTCCACAGCGACCATGGCCTCCACCGGACTGAGTCCAGTACAGCTAGATGGTGCCTGGCTACCACCACTGACTGCTCTGACCAGGATCACAACAGAGGGTTCTGGACAGAGCTGGAGAAGGTTGTAGAGCATAATTCTAACTCACAAAAAAAGACCAGATTTACTGGCCTAAAGGAGACTGGAGAAACCCCTAGAGTATGGCCCCCAGACACCCTTTTAGCTCAGTGGTGAAGTTACCTCGGAGGTTCACGGTTCAGCCTGGGAGTGGACAGCCCCGTAAAACCAAATAAGACTAACGAGGGACAGGAGGCCAGTTTCAAGGGCCAGAAAGCAGAAGGGGACAAGGAAGCTGGTGATAGGGAACCCAAGGTTGAGTAAGGATATTGTTGATGTGTTGTGAGATTGTTAACCATTGTCATAGGTCAACATTCGTAGTAACCATTAAATGAGAAACTATTTTGTTCTGTAAGCCTTCATCTTAAGTGAGAATAACAGCACAATTGGAACAGCGTAGTCTATGTCACTAAACTGTGTATGTAGAAATTTTTGAAACAGTGTATCTTTGGCTATGTGTCACCAAAAAAAAAAAAAATGTTGAGAAGTTAGAGGGTTAATATGTTGTGGGGTTATAACCAATGTCATAAAACAACATGTGTACTACTGTTTCATGAGAAACTACCTGTTCTGTAAGCCTTCACCTGAAGTATAATAAAATATAAAAAAAAAAAAAAGTCTAACAAGATACAAGGAAAAGATTAGTCCAAAGGATTAATGGACCACAGCTACCAAGGCCTCCACCAGACTGAGTCCAGTTCAGCTAGATGGTGCCCGGCTACCACCACTGACTGCTCTGACCGGGATCACAACAGAGGGTTTTGGACAGAGCTGGAGAAGGATGTAGAACAAAATTTTAACACAAACAAAAAAGACCAGATTTACTGGCCTGACAGAGACTGGAGAAACGCCAAGAGTATGACCCCCAGACACCTGTTTAGCTCAGTGGTGAATTCACTTCTGAGGTTCACCGTTCAGCCGGGGATTGGACAGCCCCACAAAACAAAATGGGACTCATGAGGCACAGCAGTCCAGGGACAAAGACTAGAAGGCAGAAGGGGACAGGAAAGCTGGTGATAGGGAACCCAAGGTTAAGTAAGGATAGTGATGACGTGTAGTGGGGTTGTTAACCATTGTCATAGGGCAATATGTGTACTGTTTAATTGGAAACTATTTTGTTCTGTAAACCTTCATCTGAAGTGAGAATGGCAGCACAACTGGAAGAAAGTAATTGACATCACTGAATTGTACATGTAGAAATTTTTGAAGTGGTGTATCTTTGGCTATGTATATTTTCACCAAAAAAAAAAAAAGGTCCTCCAAGGCCGAGAATGGAGCATGTTGACATGTTGTGAGGTTGTTAACCACTGTCATAAAACAATATGTGTACTGACAGTTTAATGAGAAAATATTTGTTCTGTAAACCTTCACCAAAAGTACAATAAAAAAAAAATTAAAAAAAAAAATCACTTGAATTCCTATACACCAATAAAGAGAATGATGAAAAGGAAATCAGGAAAACAATACCATTTATAATAGCCCCTAAAAAAATGAAATACTTAGGAATAAATCTAACCAGGGATCTAAAAGACCTATACAAAGAAAACTACAAAACACTACTGCAAGAAACCAAAAGAGATCTACATAAATGGAAAAAACATACCATGCTCATGGATAGGTAGACTCAACATTGTGAAAATGACAATTCTACCCAAAGCGATTTACAAATACAATGCAATCCGCATCCAAATACAAACAACATTCTTTAAAGCGATGGAGAAACTAATCATTAACTTTAAATGGAAAGGGAAGAAGCCCTGGATAAATAAAGCACTACTGAAGACGAAGAATAAAGTAGGAGGACTCGCACTACCTGACCTCAGAACCTATTATACAGCTACGGTAGTCAAAACAGCCTGGTACCAGTACAACATCTCACCCTGGCATTACTGGCACAAATAAAAAAAACTGGAAATAACAAATGTTGGAGAAGCTGCGAGGAGATCAGAATTCCTATGCACTATTGGTGGGAATGCAAAACGGTACAACCATTTTGGAAGTGATATGTCGCTTCCTTAGAAAGCTAAAAATAGAAATACCATATGATCCAGCAATCCCACTCCTAGGAATATATCCTAGAGAAATAAGAGCTGTCACACAAATACACATATGCACACCCATGTTCACTGTAGCGTTGTTCACAATAGCAAAAAGATGGAAACAACTTAGATGCCCATCAACAGATGAATGGAAAACTGTATGGCACTTCCTCAGAAAGCTAGAAATAGACATAACCATTCGATCCAGCAATCCCACTCCTAGGAATATGTCCTAGAGAAATAAGAGTTGTCACTCGAATAGACATATGCACACCTATGTTCACGGCAGCTTCGTTCACATAGCAAAACGATGGAAACAACCTAGATGCCCATCAGCATATGAATGGATAAACACACTACGGTACATAAACACAATGGAGTACTATGCAACGAGAAAGAACAATGATGAATCTGTGAAGCATCTCATAACATGGATGAAACTGGAGGACATTATGCTGAGTGACATAAGTCAATCACAAAAGGACAAATACTGTATGAAACCACTACCGTGAAAACTCATGAAAAAGTTTACACAAAGGAACAATATTTGTTGCTTACAAGGGATGGGAGTGGTGATGGGGGGAATACTAAATAGACAATAGATAAATGGGAACTTTGGTGAAGGGTAAGACAGTACACAATGCTGGGGAAGCCAGCATAACTTGTACAAGGAAAGGTCAAGGAAGCTCCAGAGACACATCGAAACTCCCTGAAGGACCAAAGTGCTGGGCAGAGGGATGTGGGGAGGATGGTCTCAGGGAATATCTAGCTCAATCAGCATAACACAATTGATAAAGGAAATATTCTACATTCCACCTTGGTGAGTAGCATCTGGGGTCTTAAAAGCCTGTGAGCAGCCATCTAACATACTCCACTGGTCTCACCCCTTCAGGAGCAAGGCAGAATGAAGAAAACAAGATACAAGGGAATGATCAGTCCAAAGGACTAATGGACTAGAACTACCACAGCCTCCACCAGACTGAGTCTAATACAAGCAGATGGTGCCTGGCTACCACCACTGACTGCTCTGACAGTGATCACAACAGAGGATCCTGGACAGAGCTGGAGAAAAATGTAGAACAAAATTCTAACTAATAAAATAAGACCAGACTTACTGACCTAACAGACTGGAGGAACCCCGAGAATATGACCCCTGGACACCCTTTTAGCTCAGTAATGAAGTCACTCCCGAGGTTCACCCTTCAGCCAAAGATTAGACAGCCCCATAAAACAAAATGAGACTAATGGGGCACAACAGTCCAGGGACAAGGACTAGAAGCTGGTAATAGGGAACCCAAGATTGAGAAGAGACGGTGTTGACATGTCATGGGGTTGTTAACCATTGTCATAAAACAATATGTGTACTGTATAATGACAAACTATTTGTTCTGTAAATTTTCATCTAAAGCACAATAAAAAATAAAAATTTTAAGAAAAAGACTTTACCCCAGAAATGAAAAGATAAGCTACTGGCTGGGAAATATCTTCAGAAACCATATATTTGACAAGACTCTAATGACCAAAATATATATAAAACTTCCACAACTTAACAAAAAAAAGACAAATAACCCAGTCATAAAATAGGCAAAGGACTTGATGAGACATTTCACTGAAGAGGACATTCAAATGGCCATAAAAAGATGATGAGCTTCATTAACCATCACAAGAGATGCAAATCAAAACCACAATAAGATACCATTTCACTCCTACTAGGATAGCTAAGATGATAATAAAAACAAACAAAAAAAAACAAAATAACAAATGTTGGCAAGGATGTGGGGAAACTGGGACCCTTATCCATTGCTGGTGGGAATGCAGAATGGTACAGCCAAAACAGTGTGGTGGTTCCTCAAATAACTAAAAATAGAACTACCATATAACCCAGCAATTCCATTCCTAGGTATAGGAGACTCAAAAAGAGACTTGTACACCAATGTTCATTGCAGCACTATTCACAACAGAAAAACCGAAATGCCCATCAACAGGTGAATGGATAAACAAAATGAGGTACATATATATAATGGAACACTACTCAGCCACTGGAGAAAAGAACTCTTGATACATGCTACAGAATGGATGAAGCTTGAAGACAATATGCTGAGCAAAATAAGCCAATTACAAAGGACAAATATTGTATGACCTCCCTTATATAAAAGACAAGAAAAGGCAAATGCATAGAGACCAAAGTTTATTATTAGTGGTTACCAGGGGCAGGAGGGAGGAGGAGAAGGGCTTAACAGTGATAAAAAAAAAAAATCACATTGATTAAGGGTAGCTTGCACAGCAGATTATTACAATTGCTGTCAGTAAGTTGTATACCTGTAAAAAGTTGAATTGGCAAAAGTTGTGTGATAGATACTGTCTTGGTTGTCTAGTGCTGCTCTAACAGAAATACCACAAGTGGATGGCTTTAACAAAGAAAACTTTATTGTCACACAGTCTAGTAGGCTAGAAGGCCAAATTCAGGGCATCAGCTCCAGGGAAGATTTTCCCTGTCAACTCTGGAGGAAGGTCCTTATCATTGAATCTTCCACTAGCCCAGGAGCTTCTCAGTGCAGGGACCTCGGGTCCATAGGATGCGCTCTACTCCCAGTGTTGCTTTCTTGCTACTATGAGGATACCCTCTCTGCTGGCTTCTCTCTTTTATATCTCAAAAGAGATTGACAAAACACAACCTAATCTTACAGAGTGAGTCCTGCCTCATTAACATAACTGCCTCTAATCCTGCCTCATCATAGAGGTAGGATTTACATCACATAGGAAAATCACATCAGATGACAAAATGGTGGACAATCACACGGTACTGGGAATCACGGCCTAGCCAAGTTGACACATAATTCTGGGGGACACGATTCAATCTACGACAGATATATATATACCACAACAACAAAAAAGAGTAGCTGCTGAGGCTGCTCATGTATGACTAAACACCTCATGGGATTTGGTTCATTGGTTTGGAGGTTTAGGGTCATGGTTTCAAGAGACATCCTAGTTAACTGGCCTAACAACGTGTTTAGTGCTTCTGTTCTACCTCCTAGCTCGTTGTGTAGTGCCTGTTGGAAGCAGATCACCAGGCCTATCCCCCCTTACGGGTAGAACTTTGCCACTCTTCTTTTATCCTACTTTCCATCACCAAATGTTCATAAAGTTGCAGGACAAAGGACACACTAAGGGACTTACAACATGCTGTTAAAAATGACTGTTAGCTCACTCACCTCCAAGCAGCCTCGCAAACTACAACATATGGGATAAATATGAGTTAGAGAAAAAATTTTTACATCATAGTTTATATAAACTCCTTAAATTTCTTTTTTAAACCCTAACTTTTCTTCTCTAAAGCATTCTCTTTCTAATTTGATGGCGTTAAATGTTAAGTGAAGTTCAAGTTCTTTGGAGACTTGTTATTTTCTCATTCTGCAAAAAGTTATCTTCTAATTTGTATTGAATCTGAAGTATATATAAACACACACACTTCCCACTTTTACTTGCCAATACAGACCGGTTCACTCTGTAATAGTTTAAACCACACGAGATGAGGTGTGAGCCCCAACACAAGGGGGACAGCATGTGTCAGCTGACACATACTATCCACCTTCACATTTCCCTATAATATACACACACTCTTCTATACACAGTTCATAAAGCTGCTAGGCTGCTAATTTAGTGGACAAAAAAGAAAAAACACCAAAGCAGTAATTGTTGGGGGAAATGCAATTATGATGTGAATATCTGCTTGCAACTAGCCTCAGGATTAATGGGCCTGCGAGTACAAAATCAGGAGCTAAATTCAACAAATTTTTGTGGTTCTGTTTTACAGACCAGTTTTAACTAACATTAATTTTTTTTTCAATTTTATGCTTTTGAAAGTATTATATATCCAATGTAAAAAACTAGGATATCACAGCCAAGGGCCTCTAAGAAGAAACTCACTCATCATCCCTCCTTCCTACTGATAGTGTTTGCAGTGTGGCCTTGAGCACTGGACAATCCTCAACACAAAAGGAGAAGAGAGAGTGAACTCTTCTCCAGGCTTCCTGTGGCTTCACGGTTATTTTCTAGGGCCTCCTCCCGGCTTCCTAAGTGTCCTTCTCCCTCGTTGGCCTAAGTCTTGCAGTGCAGAAAGAAATGGAGCCTTACTGCTTCACCTCTGTCAGGTGCCAACACACACCTTACACTGAGCTGTGAACAATATAGCATTAATACAAGGTCAGGGCCCTGAGATACTCTCCTTCAAATCTTGAACCAAAACTAACCCCGAGGTCACCTTGTAGCTAGATAACAAATTGGCTCAAAAAATAATGACTATCACCAGTAAGTACTGTGCTCCTGTAAAACAATCTATATGAGACCAAACAGTCAACAATTACTTTAAAACAAAGATGAGAATGTAAGGGGGCAGAGAAACTAGATTAATGGAAATGGAACAACCAGAACAGAAATGAGAATGTTCATGCATTGTGAAGAATCTAACCAATGTCACTGAACAACTTGTGTCGAAACTGTTGAATGGGAACCTAAACTGCTGTGTAAACATTCAACAAAAAGACAACAAAATATTATTTAAAAAAAAACAACAAGGGCATGATTTCTGAGTTTGAAACACCAAAGATTCTAGACAGATGCCAAGGACAAATACTGGTTTCCCTACTTGGGATTTGGGACTGAGCACACCGTTGGGAGAGGCGACCCTGCAAACAAGAAGAAGAACCGATAAAACCAGCAACAAGACTTCTCCTCTACAGAGAGTGGTGTCCTTGTTTTAAACAATACTCCCAAGTGCAAAATCCTAATACAACAAAAGCAAGTCAGTCCTAAAAAGTTTCTCTGTAGTGGGATCATATGTAGTGTGACATTTATAAGGGATAATTATGTGGAATAATTCAACACCCGTTCTCAGAGGAACGGGGTCCTTACCTTTTCCAGGTGACAGAGGAAGAGTGAAGGGACTGGGCAGACGTGGGGTCAACAGCTAAGAAGCTGGCCGCCTAGCAGCAGCGCATCTGGGGAGCAAAGGTAGCACTGCAGTTAAACAGGACAAGCCTGGTTCCCAACCAACCTCCACGTACAAATGAAAACTACTGGTCTCCACCGTATACCCGACCGCTCGCCAGTTTTCTAACATCACTATAGGAAAGGATTCGGAAAACTGCAATCTCTATTCCAAAGAGTACCAACACTTCTGAGGCGGGTGCTATTTTAAGACCTGGTTTTTAAAGATTTGGTCAGGCAGCTGGAAGTCCCGCAGGTCAGGTTATTTTTAAATGACACCTCTCGCCCCCAGCCCTCGAGACTGACGCAAAAAGCAGGACGCCAAGTCAGACTTACTGAACCATTGGCCCCCATCCCGGGAGAAGTCCCTTTCGCCGCGTACCGGAGGCGAGCAGAGAATGCGACACCGCGCGTTGGGCCGGCACTGGGCACGCTGACCTCCGGGCCTGAAGGAAGTCTCCGCGAGTTGGAAGGTGGAGGCGACCCTGCTGTAAGGTCGCAGGGGCCCCGACATTTTCGTCCCCACCTGCCGACTCCCTAGAGCCCAGGCCCTGCCGGACGCGCGCCTCCCTCCTCTGCGCCCGCGTCCTTAGCGCACCCCGCCGGGGCCCACCTTGGGCCCGCACGTGCGACCAAGAGCCTGCACGCTCCTAGCAGCACCGTCCCTGCCCAACTCACCTGAGGAGCGGGCGTCTCCGGTCTCTGCAAGTGCGCGGATGTCGGGCCTGGCCCAGGGATCAGGGCGTCTGCGCTGTTCCAACCCAGCGTCCCGCAGCCGCTCTTTGTCTGGCTGCCACGACGCTGCGCTCCTCCCGGCCTCCAGGCACCGCCCCTTCGTTCTCCCAGCGCCGGGCGCCGCGGGCCGAACCCGGAGCAGGGGGAGGACCGGACCGAGGGCGGGGCCGGGGAGGCGCAGACCGAGAACGGGGGTGGACGAGCTACGGAAGACCGGGGTGGGCCTAGGATGGGCGAGGAAGGGCCGGGATGGGCGCTGCGAGCTGGACCCGGGCGAGGGGGTGGGGCAGGTCTGGGAGATTCGGGGGACCGGCCCGAACGGGCGGCGTGGGGGGCCGGCGGAAGGCGCACTCCGCAGCCAGCGCGGCGACTCCCACAAGGTGGTACCTTTGGGAGAGGGGGAGCATGATGCCAGAGCTGATCTCGCTGATCCTTGTAAGCAACGAGTCCTCGGTGAGGTTTGTCTTTTCCTGGCCCTTGCTATAGCTTTCTCTTCGGAAACAGTCGGGAGAGATAGGCCAGGCCGACGTAATAACCCAATATTGCAGTTGAGGAAACTGGCAGACAGAAATTAACGGTTACTTTTCTTTCAGTCATATTTCATTCACTATTTATTGAGCAGCTACTAGTGCTAGACATTCGCAAGGGGCTGAGAATACAGCAGCGCCAATAGGAGAGCAACCAATCCCTGCCTCTTGTGGAGTTTACACTCTGGAACACAGACAATTTACAACAAATAAAATATATAGAAAGATTGTTGTTAGTTGCTATGATTCTGACTCATGGCGACCTCATGTGTGTCAGAGTAGAACTGCTCCATAGGGTTTTCAATTGCTGTGACCTCTCAGAAGCAGCTCTCCAAGCCTGCTTTTTAGGTCCATCTAGGTGGGTTCAAACTGCCAGCCTTTCAGCTAGCAGTCAAGCACTTAACCATTTGTGCCGCCCAGGAACTCCTATAGAAAGGTTAAAACGCCTTGCCGGTAGATTCCATTCTGACTCATAGCGACCCTATAGGACAGAGTAGAACTGCCCCATAGGGTTTCCAAGGCTGTAATCTTTCTGGAAGCAAACTGCTGCACATCTTATCCTGCGGAAACACTGAACTTTCACTTAGCAGTGGAACTTAACCACTGTGAAACCAGGGCTCCTTACAGAAAGATTAGATAGTTACAAATGCTAAGGAGAAGCTAAGCGGGAGTGGGAGCTAAGGAGGGTGGGAGGTTGGTCAGGAAGGATCATTGAGGTGACATTTTAAGTGAAGAAGACAGGCTGACATCTGAGGAATGAGCATTCCAGGGGAAGCAACAGCCAAGGCAAAGGCCCTAAGGCTCAAGGATGCCTGATGAGCAATGGTGTGGGGGAGGGTAGTATGTGAGGTCAGAAAGTGGGGGAGGGGGAAGGCTTGCAGAGCCTTGCTGGCCACTGTAGAGACTTGGCTTCTACTCAAAGTTTTTTGCAGAGGGAATGTGTGGGCAAAGGTAGAAGTATGGAGACTGTTGTGGATTGAACTGTTAATGAGACAGAAGGCTGGTACCCGGAGTGGGTGCTGCTCTAACAGATACCTAAAATGTGGAAGCAGTTTTGGAATTGGATAGAGGCTATGAGTGGGAATTGACTCAATGGCAACAGGTTTGGGGTTTTTTGGAATAGTAAAAGACTAGATTGCCTTGAAGAGAGTGTTGGTGGAATTATAGACATCAAAGACAATTCTGGTAAGGGCTTAGAAGGAAGTGAGGAGAGCTGTAACACTGGCGATAGCACAGAAAGCAAGAAGCAGTGGCAGAGAAATTGTGGCAGCAAAACTAGGGTACTAGTGCAAGACAGCGCAGGAGCCAACCCACGGAGTGAGAGAGCTGAGCACCTTTGAGCCAAGGCTTACTGATGGAGTGAGGTGCCTACGGGCACTTATTGGTAGAGCTAAATAGCTTTTTAACACTTGCCTGAGCAGGGCAGAGGCCTGCAGGCCCAAGAGGCCTGAGGGGCTGAGGGGCCGAGATGCCAAAGAACCAGGAAGCAGAAGCTGAAGAGACAAGGAGCATGGGAAGTGGAGCTGCCTTGGTCTCATACGGTAGGGCCACAACCTCTAGGGTCTCAAAGGGTGGGGCCATGGCCTCTGAGGTTTCAATGGTTGGGGCCATGGCCTCCTACATGACCTTCACCAACTCAGTTTCAGACCGTGGGTCTGCTGTTCACCAGTGCCAGGGGGATGGGGCTAGGAGAATGGGGATGCTCAAAGCTGAGGGAGACGAGTTATCATCCCAGTGGGTCTGGAAGGCGGAGCTGAAGCCCAAGGCCAAGGGGCCTCCACCCAGAATCCAGCAAGTGTGGCTAACACCCAGAGTCTGGAGGTCAGGACCACTGCCCGGATAGTCTTAGAGAACAGAGGATTATTTTCAAGCCTTGAGAGCCAATGTAGATTTTTCTGCTGGGTTGCTTGGTGCCCATTATTCCTTCTTTCCCTCCAATTTCTCTCATTTGTAATGGACATGTCTACCTTGTGCCTGTTCCACCATTGTTCTTTGGAAGCAGATAACTTGTATTCTAGATTTCATACATTTGCGGAGGAAGAGGAATTTTGCTCCAGCGTGGAATTTGGACTTGGAGTTGATTTAACATTTTTGGGATGATACAATGGGGTGAAAGCGTTTTACATGTGGCAAGGACGTGAATTTTGGGCAGTCAAAGGGTGGAATGTCATGGATTGAATTGTGTCCCCCAGAAATATGTGTCAACTTGGCTAGGCCATGATTTCCAGTGTTGTATGGTTATGGTCCCATTTGGGAGTGTTATGTTAATGAGGCAGGATTAGGTCATGTTAATGAGGATTAGGGTAGGATGGGACACCCTTACTTAGGTCCCAGCCCTGATCTGATTTTAGGGGAGCTTCCCTGGGGTGTGGCCTGCATTACCTTACATCTTAAAAGAGATAAAAGGAGAGAGAAGTGAGCAGAGAGAGAAGGACCTACTACCAAGAGCTGGGAGCAGAATGTTTCCTTTGGACCCAGGGTCCCAGTGCTGAGAACCTCTTAGACCCAGGGGAAGACTGATGCCAAGACACATGGAGATTTCCAAGGAAAGCCAGGCCCACAGGTGCTGAAAGGAGACAAGGACCTTCCCCCAGAGCCGGCAGAGAGAAAAAGCCTTCCCCTAGAGCTAGCACCCTGAATTCAGACTTCTAGCCTCCTAAACCATGGGAGAATAAATTTCTGTTTCTTAAAGCCATCTACTTGTGGTATTTCTGTTATAGCAGCACTAAATAACTAAGACAGAGACTATTAAGAAACGAAGCGAGTGCAATACTCAGGCAGAGAGATTAGCAGTGGCCTGGGCCAGAGTGGAGGTGGTGAGAAGTGGTCAGATTCAGGGTATGTGGTATTTGGAGCTCCAGCAGACAGGATGAGCCCCCAGATTGGATATGGATTGTACAGGACAGAAGTCAAGATTTTTCCCTGAGCAACAAAAGTGACTCACTTTGTGCTGGGTTCTTTCTATGCATTCCCTTAATTTAATCCTCACAACAATCTCAGGCCATAGTTGCACCATCTTTTGAAGAAGTTAAATAGCATGCTGGGGCCATATACTCCCAGTGCCACACACAAATTCCAACTAGGCCTGGCCCAAGAACATGCACCCTCACTAGCTGAGTCAAGCCCTGGAGCTTCGTCCTTCTTCCCCTCCTCTTCATGTTCAGTGTCACTAAGTCCATCAGATTCATCTGCTTCTCTCTCTCAGAACCCTGCCACACTACCCCAGCATATGATGCCACATCGAGAGGTGTTGGCTAACCCTCACAGGCTAGTCTTTACTCTCCAAAAATAGCATGTCTACACTCCCCATGTCTGATTTCTCACATCTTATTTACCCTTCACCCTTCCATTCCTCACACTTCCATGGCCCCACTGATCACCTAGTGACCAGATCAAGTGGTCACAGTTGATGACCTTTGCCTCTGGCACACTTCACCTTTGGCTCCCTTGACAGAGTGCTCCTGGCTGTCCATTCACTCGTCAGGCTGTTCCTTCACAGTGCTTCCTTGTAGGCCTCCTTCCTTCTCCCTTAAATATTTTAATTCCCAAGGGTTTTAGGCTTGGCACTCCACTCCCTTTACCCTGTCTTCTGGGTGGTGCTACCCTGTTCCCCTGTCTTAAATCACTAACCATGTGCTGCTTGCACCCACACTGGTACTTCTAGTCTTGATCTCACTTGTTCTCACTCTCTTTCCTAAATTCCAAACAACTGCCTACTGGACATTCCACTTCCATGTTCCACAGACGTTGAAACTCAACCACTCAACAAGTCTCAAAATGAAATATTTACCTTTCCCTAAAACACCCACCACCCGTCAGTTTGTCGTACAGTGGTGACTTACATTTTACTGTGATGCTGGAAGCAATGCCATCCGTATTGAGTCATCTGTTGTGGACAGGTTTCAGCAGAGCTTCCAGACTAAGAGATTAGGAAAAAAGGCCTGGTGATCTACCCCTGAAATTAGCCAATGAAATCCCCACAGATCACAGAATATTGTCCAAGACTTTGACTCACTTACTTTGGATGCATCATCAGAACGGACTGATCACTGGAGAAAGATACCATGTTTGGTAATGTGGGGGGCCCACAAAGGTGAGGGAAACTCTCAAGGAGATGGATAGACACAATGTCTGCAACAATGAACTCAAACATAATAATATCCTGAGGATGGCGCAGGACCAGGCAATGTTTTGTCCTATTATACATGAGGTAGCCATAAGTCAGAAGCCAACTCAACAGCAGCTAACAACAACAACAATCCTAAAACACATTGCTTCTCCATCTGCGTTCCCTGTCTGGGTGAAAGTTGCCATCTACTCCTAACATTTCATTAGTTGCTGAGTTCTATAGATTCTGTGTCCTTCTCTCCCTCAAAACCTAGCTGTCTTAGTTATCTAGTGCTGCTATAAGAAATACCACAAGCGAATGGCTTTAACAAAGAGAAATTTATTCTCTCTCAGTTTAGGAGGTTAGAAGTCCAAATTCAAGGTGTCAGCTCTAGGAGAATGTTTTCTGTCTCTGCCGGTTCTAGGGGAAGGTCCTTGTCATCAATCTTCCCCTAGTCTAGGAACTTCTCAGCGCAGGAACCTTGGGTCCAAAGGATGTGCTCTGCTCTCAGCATTTGCTTTCTTGGTGGTATGAGGTCCCCCTGTCTTTCTGCTCACTTCTTCCTTTTATATCTCAAAAGAGATTGACTCAAGATACAACCTTATCTTGTAGGTTGAGTCCTGCCTCATTAACATAACTGCCTCTAATCCTGTCTCATTAACATCATAGAGGTAGGATTTACAGCACATAGGAAAATCACATCAGATGACAAAATGGTGAACAATCACACAATACTGGGAATCATGGCCTAGCCAACTTGGACACATTTTTGGGGGACACAATTCAATCCATGACACTAGCCATGCCATCACAATAGCTAATGCCTTACTTCTGAACTTCTGTATTCCTCCCAAGACCACCATAAGAGGATTGCCAAAGTGCCAAAGACCTCTGTCCTCATTTCCTTGTGCTGCCCACCTCCGTACAGCTGCCAGGTGCACTTTCCAAAACATACATCTGTGTTGTCCCACTTCTGCCTAAAGTCCTTTAAGGACTCCTGCTGGAATTTTCTGGCAATCTTCCTTCCAGACCTGGCCCCTGCTGGTTTTCCAGACTTACCTCCCTCTTCACCCAGCCCTCAGGCCATAGAGACCTTCTAAGAGTTTTCTAAAAATGGTACAGACCACTGGCTCTCTTTCCCCCAACGATTTGCAAATCACCTGGTTAACTCTCATTCAGCTTTCAGCACTCAACCCAGAAACTCTCCAGTCCCCCATCCTGTCCCCACCTACCATCTGTGTTTGCTCCCTTTACTCTGTCCTCCCAGGACTCCCATGTTCACTTGTATCAAGACTTGTTCCACTCTTTATTTTGCTCATCTCTTTACTAATTTGTTCTTCTACTAGCTTTTGAGCCCTTGTTGGCAAGGGCTATCTTTTATTTCTGCCCCATGGTGCCTAAAATTCAGCAGGTGTTCCATTTTTGTTTGTTAAATCAATGGAAAAGGCCACTGATGACTTCTCTCTCTCTAGTCTCCATTAGGAATGAGCCTCATCCCCTTTGCATCTTCCTTTCACCCCTCCTGTGGAGGAAGTCTTATTAGCATAATAATACATCACAATTATTAACTGAGCAGCCATGCATTTCAGCAAGAGGAAGATCTATATATTTTGCAGGGACTCTACTTTAAAGGATGGAAGGATCTGGGACAAAATGACTGCCTGCAGAGAAACAGCTCAAAATGAAATTTGCTGGCCTCAGGAAGTGGGGAGGAGAAGGCAGAATGAAAGCTAGGCTAGAGGTGGGGTTCTAGGGTAAGGGTAGGAAAAGGAGGAGGGAGATCAAGGGCAAGTGAAACTTATGAGTGCCTGCAAGAGGCAAACTCCAAACAGGTTGAAAGGCAATGGGCGGGGGTGTGGGGGGGGGGCAGTATAGAGGTGTTCCACCATCTTCTGAGAATTGAGATTTTTCTGAGCTGCTGTGAGTAAGCTGCATCCCTTCTGCTGTGCCCACAACCCTTCCCAGCCAGTGAGGAGCACCACAGTAGGGTCACACCATGTAGAGAGGGTCTAGCTGCTGGGCACATATCCAAAGTTGTGCTTTCTGGATGACTCCAGTTTATAGTATTAAGTTCCCAGGGGCTCATGAAACCACATGGACCACCAGCATGAAGAATGTCTTTTCTTTGATGCTTCTTGCTCTTTCCTTGTGTTTTCACTTACCAGCTGGAGAAGGAATTTGGTATTGGAAGAAGTGAACCATCATGCCATTTACTGGGTAATGGACTACCCAGTCATTTAACCTCTGGAATTCTCAGTTTCCTCATCTGTAAAATGGAAATTTGAAAAATATCCATTGCACAGGCGTGTACCAAAGTTTAAATGAGCTAATGCATTGGAAAAAAGATAGAAGTTGTCAAGGATTTCATTTTACATGGATCCACAATCAAGGCCAATGAAAGCAGCAGTCAAGAATCAAAAGACTCATTGCACTGGGCAAATCTGCTGCGAAAGACCTCTTTAAAGTGTTGAAAAGCAAAGATGTCACCTTGAAGACTAAAGTGAGCCTGACCCAAGCCATGGTGTTTTCAATCACCTCGTGTGCATGTGAAAACTGGACAATGAATAAGAAAGACCAAAGAAGAACTGATGCTTTTAAATTGTGGTGTTGGCAAAGAATATTGAATATACCATGGACTGCCAAAAGAACAAACAAATCTGTCTTGGAAGAAGTACAACCAGAATGCTCCTTAGACAAGCAAGGATGGCGAAACTTTGTCTCACATACTTTAGACATGTTATCAGGAGGGACGTCATGCTTGGTAAAGTAGAGGGTCAGCGAAAAAGAGGAAAACCCTCAACTAGATGGATTGACCCAGTGGCTGCAACAATGGGCTCAAGCATAACAAGGATTGTGAGGATGCGCAGGACTGGGCAGTGTTTCGTTCTAGTGTACAAAGGGTCGCTATGAGTTGGAATTGACTTGACAGCACCTAATAACAACAACACAATGCATTGGTTACTCATCTGACAGGAGTGGGAGACCAGGAACTCCTTACCTTGGCTGATTAAAAATTAAAAATACCCCCAGGTATTATGCTCTAACACAATTAAAACTGATCTATCATCATGCAGAATTGACCTTTTAATCTTTCTTTTTTTATTGTGCTTTAGGTGAAAGTTTAGAGCTCAAGGCAATGTTTCATACTAAAATTTATACACATATTGTCCTGTAACACTAGATGCAGTCCCCACAATGTGACAGTACACTCCCTCTTTCCACCTTGGCTTCCCTGTATCCATTCAACCAGTTCCTATCCCTTCCTGCCTTCTCATCCTGCTTCCGGACAGGAGCCACCCATTTGGTCTCATGCATCTGATTGAATCAAGAAGCACACTCCTCAAATGTATTATTTTTTGTTCTATAGACCAGTCTGATCTTTGTCTGAGGAGTGGGCTTCGGGAATGGTTTCCGTTCTGGGTTAACAGAGCATCCAGAGGCCATAGTTTCGGGGGTTCCTCCAGTCTCTGTCAGACCATTAAGTCTGGTCTTTTTACATGAATTTGAGTTCTGCTCACACACTTTTCTCCTGCTCCATCCAGGACTCTCTGTTGGGTTCCTTTTCAGGCCATTGGTGGTAGCTGGACACCTTCTAGTTCTTCTGGTCTCAGGCTGGTGGAGTCTCTGATTCATGTGGTCCTTTAGTGTCTTGGGCTAATATTTTCCTTGTGTCTTTGGTTTTCTTCATTCTCCTTTGCTCCAAGTGGGATAGGACCAATGCATGCATCTTAGATAGCTGCTTGCAAGCTTTTAAGATCCCAGACGCCGCTCACCGAAGTGGGATGCAGAACATTTTCTTAATAAACTTTGTTATGCCAATTGACCTAGATGTCCCCCAAAACCATGGTCCCCAGGCCCCAGCCACAGCTACTCTGTCCCTCAAAGTGTTTGGATGTGTCTAGGAAACTTCTTAGCTTTTGCTTTGGTCCAGTTGTGCTGACTTCCCGTGTATTGTGTGTTGTCCATCCCTTCACCCAAGTTGATCATTGTCTACTACCTAGTTAATGAATTCTGCTCCCCCTCCCTCCCCACCCTCGTACCTAACCATCAAATAATGCTTTTTTCTGTGTTTAAACCTTTTCTTGAGTTCTTACAATAGTGGTCTCATAAAATATTTGTCCTTTTGTGACTAATTTCACTCAGCATAATGCCCTCCAGATTCATCCATCTTGTGAGATGTTTCGCAGATTCATCATTGTTTTTTATCATTGCATAGCATTCCATTGTGTATATGTACCATAATTTGTTTATCCATTTGTCTGTGGATGGGCACCAGGTTTATTTCCATCTTTTTGCTATTGTTAACAATGCTGCAATGAACATGGGTGTGCATATGTCTATTCATGTGACAGCTCTTATTTCTCTAGGATGTATTCCTAGGAGTGGGATTGCTGGATCACATGGTACTTCTATTTCTAGCTTTTTAAGGAAGTGCCAAATCGTTTTCCGAAGTGGTTACATTCTCACCAGCAGTGCAGAAGTGTTTCAATCTCTCCACAACCTCTCCAACATCTAATTTTTGCATGTTTTGGGTTAGTGCCAGCCTTGTTGGGGTGAGATGGTATCTCATTGTAGTTTTGATTTGCATTTCTCTAATGGCTAGTGATCATTTCCTTATGTGTCTGTTAGCTGCCGAAATGTCTTCTTTGGTGAAGTGTCTGTTCATATCCTTTGCCCATTTTTTAACTGGATTATTTGTCTTTTTGTTGTTGAGGTGTTGCAGTATCTTTGATGAGCATAAGTGTTTAATTTTTAGGAGCTCCGAGTTATCTAGTTTCTCTTCTGTTGTTTGTGCATTGTTACTTATGGTTCGTATCCTATTTATGTCATATATCAGGGTCCCTAGTGTTGTCCCTATTTTTTCTTCCATGATTTTTATCATTTAAATTTTATATTTAGGTGTTTGATCCATTTTGAGTTAGTTTTTGTGCATAGTGTGAGGTATGGAAACTGTCATTTTTTTACAGATGGACATCCAGTTATAACAGCATCATTTGTTAAAGAGTCTATCTTTTCCCCATTTAACAGGCTTTGGCCCTTTGCCAAATATCAACTGCTCATAGATGGATGGATTTATGTCTAGGTTCTCAATTCTGTTCCATTGGTCTATGTGTCTGTTGTTGTGCCAGTACCTGGCTGTTTTATCTACCGTGGCCTACAATAGATTCTAAAATCAGGTATGTAAGGCCTCCACTTTGTTCTTCTTCTTTAGTAATGCTTCACTTATCCAGGGACTCTTCCCTTTGCATATAAAGTTGGTGATTTGTTTCTCTATCTCGTTAAAGAATGCTGTTGAATTTGGATCGGGATTGCTTTGTATCTGTAGATCACTTTGGGTAGAACTGACGTTTTCACAATGTTGAGTCTTCCTATCCATGAGCATGATATGTTTTTTACTTATATAGGTTTCTTTTGGTTTCTTGCAGTAGTATTTTGTAGTTTTCTTTGTATAGTTTTTTTATGTCACTGGTTAGATTTATTCCTAAGTACTTTATCTTCTTCAGGGCTAATGTAAATGGTATAGATTTGGTGATTTCCTTTTCGAAGTTCTCTCTGTTGGTGTAGAGGAATCCAACTGAGTTTTGTATGTCAATCTTGTATCCTGCTATATTGCTGAAATCTTCTCTTAGTTCCAGTAGTTTTCTTGTGGATTCTTTGGGGTTTTCTGTATATAAGATCATATCATCTGCAAATAGGGATACTTCTCCCTTACCAATTTGGATGTCTTTATTTCTTTTTCTTGCCTTATTGCTCTGGCTAGGATCTCCAGCACAGTGTTGAATAAGAGTGGTGATAGAGGGCATCCTTGTCTGATTCCCATTCTCAAGGGGAATGCTTTGAGACTCTCTATGTTTAGAATGATACTGGCTGTTGGCTTTGTATAAATGCTCTTTATTATGTCGAGGAATTTCCCTTCTATTCCTATTTAGCTGAGAGTTTTTATCAGGAATGGGTGTTGGACTTTGTCAAATGCCTTTTCTGCATTAATTCATAAGATCCTGTGGTTCTTATCTTTTGTTTTATTTATGGGATGGATTACATTGATTGATTTTCTAATGTTGAACCATCCCTGCATACCTGGTATGAATCCCACTTGGCCATGATGAATTATTTTTTTGACATGTTGCTCAATTCTATTGGCTAGAATTTTATTGAGGATTTTTGCATCAATGTTCCATGAGGGACATTGGTCTGTAATTTTCTTTTTTTGTGGTGTCTTTACCTGGCTTTGGTATCAGGATTATGCTGGCTTCATAGAACGACTTCAGGAGTATTCCTTTCTTTTCTATGCTCCGTAATACCTTTAGTAGTAGTGGTGTTAACTCTTCTGTGAAAGTTTGGTGGAATTCTCCAGTGAAGCTGTCCAGGCTAGGACTTTTTTTGTTGGGAGTTTTTTTTTTTTTATTACTTCTTCAATCTATTCTTTTATTATGGGTTTATTTAGTTTTTCTACCTTGGTTTGTGTTAGTTTAGGTAGGTAGTGTATTCCTAGAAATTTGTCCATTTCCTCTAGGTTTTCAAATTTATTGTACAATTTTTCATAGTATTCTGTTATGATCCTTTTATTTCAGTTGAGTCTTGTCATGGATTCAATTGTGTCCCCCAAAAATATCTGTCAACTTGGCTGGGTCATGATTCCCAGTATTGTATGATTGTGTAATCTGATGTGATTTCCTTAGTGTTGTAAACTCTATCACTATGATGAGGTTATATGTGATCGCCTTATGTGTTGTAAATTCTATCACTGTGATGAGGTTATACTGATGAGGTTTACACGGTTAGTTAATGTCTTAATCCAATCTCTTTTGAGATATAACAGAGAGGAGTGAGCAGAGACACATGGGAACCTCATACCACCAAGAAAGCAGTGCTGGGAGCAGGGTGTGTCCTTTGGACCTGAGGTTCCTGTGCAGAGAAGCTCCCAGACCAAAGGAGGATTGATGACACGTACCTTCCTCCAGTGCTAACAGAGAAAGCATTCCCCTGGAGCTGACGCCCTGAATTTGGACTTGTAGCCTACTGGACTGTGAGAGAATAAACTTCCCTTTGTTAAAGCCATCCACTTGTGGTATTTCTGTTGGAGCAGCACTAAGCATGACTAAGACAGGTCTGTTGTGATATTGCCCATCTCATTTCTTATTCAGGTTATTTGCTTCCTCTCCTGTTTTTCTTTTGTAAGTTTGGCCAATGGTTTGTTGATTTTGTTGATCTTTTCAAAGAACCAACTTTTGATTTTGTTGACTCAATTGTTTTTCTATTCTCTATTTCATTTATTTCTGCTCTAATTTTTATTATTTCTTTTCTTCTCGTGCCCGAGGGCTTCTTTGCTGCTCTCTTTCTATTTGTTTGAGTTGTAGGGTTAACGTTTTGACTTTGGCCCTTTCTTCTTTTTGGATGTGTGCATTTATTGCTATAAACTGACCTCTAAGGACTGCTTTTGCTATGTCCTAAAGGTTCTGGTAAGATGTGTTTTCATTCTGATTTGATTCTGTGAATTTCTTTATTCTGTCCTTGATTTCTTGTATAACCCTGTAGTTTTTGAGCAAGGTGTTGTTCAGTTTCCATGTATTTGATTTTTTTTCCCTTGTTGTTTCTGTTATTGATTTCTACTTTTATGGCTTTATGGTCAGAAAAGATGCTTTGTAAAATTTTGATGTTTTGGATTCTGCTAAGGCTTGCTTTGTGGCCTAAAATGTGGTCTATTCTGGAGAATACTCTATGCGTGTTGGAAAAGAATGTATACTTGGCTGCTGTTAGGTGGAGTATTCTGTATATGTCTATGAGATCAAGTTGGTTGATTATGGCATTTAGATCTCCCATGTCTTTATTAAGTTTCTTTCTAGATGTTCTGTCCTTCACCAAAATTGGTGTGTTGAAGTTGCCTACTAGTATTGTGGAGCTTTTTCTCTTTTCAATGCTGTTGGAATTTGTTGTATGTATTTTGGAGCCCTGTCGTTGTGTGTGTATATATTTAGTATGGTTATATCCTCCTGGTGTATTGACCCTTCAATCGTTATATAGTGTCCTTCCTTATCCTTTGTGGTGGATTTTGCTTTGAATTCTATTTTTTTTTTTCAGAAATTAATATTGCCACTCCTGCTCTTTTTTGGTTGCTGTTTGCTTGATATATATTTTTCCATCATTTGAGTTTCAGTTTGCTTGTGTCTTTAAGTCTAAGGTGTGTCTCTTGTAGGCAGCATACAGACGGATTATGTTTTTTAATCTTTTCTGCTACTCTGTCTCTTTATTGGTGCATTTAGTCCATTTACATTCAGTATAATTATTGATATGTATGAGTTTAATGCTGTCATTTTGATTTTTTTTTTTGTGGTGTTGACAGTTTCTTTGTTCCACTTACTTTTCTGAGCTGAGTCAGTTATCTTTATGTATTTTCTTTTCATCTTTTTCATTATTGTTGCTTTTGTGTTTGCTGAGTCTTCATGTTTTTCTTCTTTTTTATTTTGATGGGTAGATTTGTTAGCTTCCTTTGTGGTTACCTTAAAATTTACCTTTATTTTTCTGAGTTTAAACCAATCTTTTATTTCTTGATATTGTCTTAACTTCCTCTCCAGATGAAAGTTTTATGACTACACTATTCCCTCTTTTTTGTTTTGAGGTTGTGATCATTTACATATTGACGTCTCTGTTTCCCTGTTTTCAGTCTTTTAGCTTTGACTTGTTTTTTGACTTCCCTATCTGGGCTTATATCTGGTTGTTCTGTCCCGTGTTCTAGTCTTGGGTTATTGTCTGGTATTGTTGGTTCTCTAAGTGGAAGACTACCTTTAATATTTCTTGTAATTTTGGTTTGTTTTTTACAAATTCCCTTAACTTCTGTTTGTCTGGAAATGCCCTAATTTCACTATTGTATTTGAGAGACAATTTTGCTGGATATATATTTCTCGGTTGGCAATTTTTTTCTTCAGTGCTTTATATAAATCATCCCACTGCCTTCTTGCCTGCGTGGTTTTTGTTGAGAGTCAGAGCTTAGTCTTATCGGTTCTCCTTTGTAGGTGACTTTTCATTTATCCCTAGTCACTCTCAAGAGTCTATGTTTGTCTTTGGTTTTGGCAAGTTTGATTATAATATATGTTGTTGACTTTCTTTTGGGATTACCCTGTGTGGGGTTTGTTGAGCTTCTTGGATAGTTACCTTCTCATCTTTCATGATATCAGAGAAGTTTTCTGCTAGCAAATCTTCAACAATTCTCTCTGTGTTTTCTGTTATTCCACCCTGTTCTGGTATTCCAGTCACTCACAGGTTTTTCCTCTTGATAGTGTCCCACATAATTCTTGGGCTCTCTTCATTTTTTTAAATTTTTTTTTGCATTTTCCCTTAAATAAATTGGTGTCAAGGGATTTATCTTCAAACTCAGTAATTCTGACTTCTGTTGCCTCAGTTTCTGCTTCTATGAACTTTTATTGAGTTGTCTAATTCTGAAATTTTATTGTTAATCTTTTGGAATTCTAGTTGCTGTCTCTCCGTTGTTTCTAGCAGCCTGTTAAATTTGTTGTTCTGTTCTTGTATTGGTTTCCTGAATTCCTCTGTTGCTTTGTCTGTGTGTTCCTTGGCTTGGTCTGAGTTTTGCCTGATATCTGGAAGATCTCTGTAAATTAATCTTTTGAAATTCTGTCTCCAGTAACTCCATGAGTTTATCTTCCTCCAGGTTTCCTGGTTCTTTATATTGGTTCTTTGCTGGAGCCATCTTGACCTGTTTCTTTATGTGATTTGATATTGACTCCTGTCTCCAAACCATCAATAAATTATATTTATTTTATGTTTGTTTAATGTGTCTTAGCTTTTTGTTTTGTTTTGTTTTGATATGCCCAGGTAGGCTGGGTGTGTGAACTACTTTGGTTATTGGCATCTTTGAAGCTCTCATGTCCTGTCTCCAGGTGGTAGAGCCCAGGAGTCAGTTCACTTTTCTTGTGTGGATGCAGCATAGATGTCCAGGCCGTTGGTCACTGAGTGTGTGGTGCAGACTCTCACCCACAATCCTAGATAGGCAGGACTGCATAGGTGTGTTTGGGGCAGGCACAGGTATCTGGCTGAAGTAGGGGGCTATGTGCAGAGCAAGGCACAGGGCTGATGGCTGGCCCCAGGTGCCTGGGTGGAGGGCATGTCCCTGTCCCCTTGAGCATGTAGGGGGTGGGTATTGCAGCTGGTCCTTGAGTACCCGATGCTGTTGGCTGGAGGGACTGGAAGGCACCACTTATTCTCAGACCCCTGTCATGGGTGGCTAGATGGAGTAGGTAATATTGCCAGCCCTCAGGCCCCTGATGTGGGTAGGTGAGATCCCTGCTTAGTGGGCAGGGTGGTGTCATGTGTTATGAATCTGCAACTCCCCCTTGGTTGCTGAAGTTGAAAATAGGTTTCAGGTGTATGCCCTGCTGCTTTATGCTAATGAGGTCATGTGGTGTTGAATCTGCCCACTCAGGTCTAGGCAGGGGTGAAGGGCGCTGCAAGTCCGTGGACCCTTTGCCAGTGCCTAGGCAAAGGGGTTGGGCCTCCTGATCTGCTCTGAGTTCCCCGCTTAGGGGACATGGTGTTTTTTTAAAGCTGCGAGACTGGTACGGTCCTGGATAGCCCTGAGTTTTGGGTTTAGGGGGTGTGGAAGTTGCTGAATACTGCCAGACTGGTGTTAGAGCAGAGCAGGTTGGGGGGTGGGTGAGGGGAAAGAGGCACTTCTCCACTTGGAACTCTCATAGGGGGTGGGGTTATTTTGACACCGAGTAGTAGGTTAGACACTTGCACTTAACTTTCACAGGCCCAGCGCCACTTCCACCTCGCTCCAGAGGCTTGAGCAGATTCACACCGCATGGCCTCACCTCACATGGTGAGATGCATCCCGAACGCTATTGCTTTCCTCAGCCCACGTGTGCCAGCTGTCTCAGCCAGCAGGGTCCTGGCAACGTCATCACTGGCACTTCTTCACTGCTTTTGAATTGTCTCTCCTTCCCCCACCACTTGTCTGACTCTTCAGCTTTGTCTTTATGATCAGGGCTCCTAGATTGTCATATATAACGATTCACTTGTTTTTTCAGGTGTTTGTTGTGAGAGGGATGACAGGAAGCTTCTGACTATTTTGCCATCTTGGCCTCACCTCCTGACCCTTTAATCTTAATAAATGTTGCTACTTATCTCTATAAATGTCCCTGTATTGAAGTCTACTTTTTGATACTGCTGTAAAGTAATTTTCTTATTATTAATAATTTTATGTAACATTGTTTCATTCATTTACTTTCATTGTAACTATCTTAATATACAAAGTGTGTCTTATATAGCAATGTATGGTGAGGTCATTTTTTGTTGTTTTTCTTTCCTCCAGTCTCATCTGGATGGATTTAAGTCTACCTATCAGAGCCCTGGTGGCATAGTGGTTAAGTGATATGGCTGCTAACCAAAAGGTCAGTCGTTTGAATCCACCAGACAATCCTTGGAAACCATATGGGGCAGTTCTACTCTGTCCTGTAGGGTCACTATGGGTTTGAATCGACTCGACGGCAACAGGTTTGGTTTTATCTTGCTATTTATTTTCTAGGGAACCCTCTCATTAATTCACTGTTCATTGTTTCCTTCTTTTGGATTAATGATGTGTGGATTTAGCATTCCATTTTATCAGTTGGCAGTTTAAATTGTTTTATTTTAGTAGTAGTAGTATTGGTATTAGTGATTGCTCTAGGGTTTACAACATGCATTCTTAAATTATTTTAATCTGCAAAATTATATCATTTCATATATAATGCAATACACTAACAAGAGTCTAAGTTCATTAAAACCTGCTGATTCTTAACAAAAAAAATTTTTTTTAAATACCAGGGCCTGGGTCCTATCCCCACAAATTCTGATTCCATTTGCTAAGAAAGGAAACTTTGAGTCAATCTTGACTATCTCTCTTATACTCCACATTCAATTCATCATCACATCTAGATGGCTCTCCTTTTTTCCAACTTTTAATTTTAGTATTATACTTACAGAAAACTTGCAAAAATAGGAAAAAAGTTCCCACATGCTTCTCACCCAGGTTCCCATAATATTAATATCTTATATAACCATGGTACAATTATCAGAACCAGGAAATTAATATCGGTATTATTATTATTCAAATTTCATCATTTCCACTTATGTCCTTTTTGTGTTCCGGAATCCTATTCAGGATCCCACCATTGCCATTCTAACCCAAACTACTATCATCTCTATTCTGTCTAATATCCTCCCAACCATTCTCCTTGCTTCTACTTTTGCCTCTCTACATTCTATTTAAATTGTTGTTTCTTAATTATTGTTTAGTTTTGTAATGGTATAGCTTTGGTCTTCAGTTTGTTTCCTTAGGTATGCAGTTTTCCTTTCATCTCATATTGTTGTCAATTTATCCTTGCGTTCTTGTACTAACATTATATTATTAAGATATTGTAGAGTATGAGGAACTTATGGGAAATTTCTTTCTGTTCTTTGGGTTATATTTTTTTCTAGGTTTGGTTCTTTGTATTTTGCATTCTTGCTTCTATTTTTCCTTTTGAGGGAAGAGGAGGGGAGGAACTATAGCATGTTTGCATAGGTGCATTGTGTTCTTGCACAAATATCCTCCTTTAAAAACCTCTTTTTGTCCTGACATGGTGTGGGTGGGTGACTTCTTGTTTTCTTGTTCACTGTATCTGACATCAGTTAGATTTCTCTGATGAGCTAGTTTGAGGGTATTTTGTGATCTATCTTTTTTTTTGTAGCATGGTAGCAGGAGGGCATGGTAGGGGTGGGGACTGGCAGGATGAAAGGTGAGCAGAGGTAGGGCATAGTCTTGTTAGACTGTCTGGACTTTGTTCTCAGTGGGAAGGCTTGATGAATATCCTATAGTGTTTCTCCATACTGTTTCTCTTGGCCCAGAGAGGGTGACACCCAAGCTTCAGAGCTGCCCCCAATTCAGCATTTTTCACTTTCCATGTTTCACCCATTTCTGCTTAGCAGCCATTTCCAATCTCCTAGTCAGAAGCAGAAAAAGATGAATACAGACACTTTGATTCTGTCCATTTTGGGGCATATTAAAGAAAACTCCAGTGTATTTACCAAAGTATAGGAGCCAGATTGTATATCAATAAAACCAAAACCAAACCTGCTGCCATCGAGTCAATTCCAACACACAGCGATCCCACTTGTTACAGACTAGAACTATGCTATGTAGGGTTTTCTTGGCTGTAATCTTTACGAAAGCAGATCCCTAGAGTGGCTAGGTAGGTCTGAACCACCAACCTTTAGGTTAGTAGTCAAGTACAAGCTGTTTGCACCACCCAGGGATCTTTGTATTACACAGCAGTAGAGAGTCTTTATTCAGAGTGACCAAGTGCTCAAACATTCCAGAACTGTAAGGAGAAAACAGCTACTGGAGTCAACTAGCGGTCTTCAACACAACTGCACAAGAATATTCAGGTTTCTTATTTTATTTTAAGCTTCATAGTCATTTAAAGCAGGCTGCTAAGGGTGCCCCCTTCCCTCTCTTGCCTGCTGCAGTACTGAGCCAACTGCACAGCTCCAACTGCCTGCAGAGCTGGCCCCCTACCCCAAATATAGGAACCATCACCACCCACTTTCCAGACATGGGAATTGTTCTGCATACTTCATAAGCTCTTAGAAGCCAGAGAAAAGTGGGAGCACCCAACTCTGGGTACCCATGGCCAGCCAAGATGAATAAAGATAGAGAAGGGCGTGGTAGGTTCAAATGCTAGCAGAAAACTTAGCTGGAAAAACAGGTGGAAAGTGACCAGCTGATATTGTAGCTGGGAAAGTAGTCAAAGGGACAGAGATGGCTGGTGAAGAAAAAGAAGTGGAAGGATTTAGTACAAACTAAATGGTAGAGTGAGAGGCAAAGAGAAATGAAAATCAGAAATGTCTCTAAGGTATTTCTTAGGTAGAAGTGTTGCCCAGTGCTTTAGGGGGAAGTTAAGTACTCTGTTCTCACCATGAATTGCTAGTGGAACATCTAGTTATAGTTACTTTATAAACTGAGTATTGTGTAAGAGTAACTATTGGTGGGGCTCAGAGGTAGATACTCACAGCCTGGATTCAGAAGAAAAATGAATAGCAATAGGTCAGTAAGTGAAGCTGGGATAGGATAGTTAGTAAGTCTTATTCTATGGGAAATGCTTATCTGTCTTTGGTCACATCTGGTCACTCCACCTCTGGAGCATGGCTAATGTCAGGAGAGACTGATGACAGAGAAGGAAGGTAGAAAAAACATTACGAATTCTGGACATAAGGGTGGGGGTGGGAGTAGTGGTGGAGGGGGAGAGTTCTGAACCATGCATCACATAAGATTTGCCTTACCTGAGTAAACCCACAGCTCCTGCCTCCAAAATGTTTATCCTCTCATTTCTGTCCTCTGTGACAAAATGAGCTTGATCTTCCCAAAAAACTGCTTTGACCACATACTCCTTTCCTCAAGGTTTTTGATGACTCCACATTTACTAGAAGGTGGAATCCAGATTCACTAACCCTAGTTCAGAATCCTTCACAGACATCCCAGTCCACCTTTCCAAATTCTCCTAGCATTTGCCTCATGAACTCCTGGCTCTAGAAAAGCCATTTGCTCATTGCCTCTTGAGAGTGCCCTGGCACTCCTATCTTTGTGTTAACACACCATGCCTCCGTTCCATCCACTGAGTCTGTCCTTTCTTCAAGTCTATGCTCAGATCTTGCCTCTTGTGAGAAGTCACCCACAGCACCTGCTGTCTGTCCCACCCATTTGGTAAGTAGTCCTATTCTTAGTGCTGTTCTTTCTAGTGACCTGATCTGTTATTTAAGTTTTGTGTTACTATTTAAAGTTCCATTGGTGGGTTCCACTTGTTTGAGTCTCAGTTGGATTGTAAGCTCCCACAGTCAAACATGATGATTTTTACGTCTTTACTGCAGTTATTAATGGCTCGGCTGCTAACTGAAAGGTCAGCAGTTCAAACCCACCAGTTGCTCCACAGCAGAAAGATGTGGCAGTCTGCTTCTGTAAAGATTTACAGCCTTGGAAGCCCTATGGGGCAGTTCTACCCTGTCCTATAAGGTCGCTATGACTCAGATTCAACTCAATGACAGTGAGTTTGGTTTGGTTCGGTACTTTTCTCATAACACTCAGTAGAAAGCCTAGCAAATAGTAAGTGTTCATTATTTTATTGAATTTTAGTTTGGGTCTTATGTTTGCAACCAAAACCAAACCAAACCTGTTGCCATCAAGTCAATTCCAACTCATAGCGACAGTGGTTTCAATTAACGTGAGGTGGGAAAGCATGGTTTTCTCCATGATACAAACACCCTAATTTTGGTTGTATAACCCATCATGAGATTGTCATCTATGAATTCCAATGTGATGGAGTTGAGAAATGCCAGTGATTCCTTGGATGGTGTCATGGTTTGAATTATGTCCCCCCAAAAATGTGTGTATCAATTTGGCTGGGCCGTGATTCCCAGAATTGTGTGGTTGGCCTCCATTTTGTGATTGTAATTTTATGTTAAAGAGGATTAGGGTGGGATTGTAACACCACCTTTACCCAGGTCACATCCAATGTAAAGGGAGTTTCCCTGGGGTGTGGGCTGCACCACCTTTTATCTCTCAAGAGATAAAAGGAAAGGGAAGGAAGCAGAGAGTTAGGGACCTCATACCATCAAGAAAGTAGTGCCGGGAGCAGAGCGCGTCCTTTGGACCGGGGTCCCTGCACAGAGAAGCTCCTGGTCCGGGGGAACACCGAAGAGAAGAAGGCTGACAGACAGAAAAAGCCTTCCCCTGGAGCTGACGCCCTGAATTTGGACTTTTAGCCTACTTTGACTGTGAGGAAATAAACTTCTCTTCCTTAAAACCATCCACTTGTGGTATTTCTGTTATAGCAGCACTAGATGACTAAGACAGATGGCCATAAGGTACTGTATTTGTTTGATAATGTTGTTAATTTTCATTCATTAAAACAGATGGCTTAACAGAGAACTTTATTCTTTAAAGGAAAGGTCTGCCACATTCAGGTCTTTAGAACATTACCTTAGATGTGGATGTTGTTGCTTCATAACCCTTTGAAAAGCCTTGCTAACTCACATATACCCAGTTTTACTTAGGCTGAATATATGATTGTCATGGATTGAATTATGTCCCCCCAAAAATGTGTGTATCAACTTGGCTGGGCCGTGATTCCTGGCATTGTGTGATTTTCCTGTATGTTGTAAATCCTGCCTCTATGATGTTAATGAGGGAGGAGGGGTGGCAGTTGTGTCAGTAAGGCAGGACTCAATCTACAAGATTGGATTGTGTCCTGAGGCAATCTCTTGAGATAGAGAAGTGAGCAGAGAGACAGGGGGACCTCATAGTGCTGGGAGTAGAGCATGTCCTTTGGACACGGGGTCCCTGCATGGTGAAGCTTCTAGTCCGGGGGAACATTGATGAGAAGGCCAACAGAGAGAGAAAGACTTCCTCTGGAACTGACGCCCTGAATTTGGACTTTTAGCCTACTTTATTGTGAAGAAATAAATTTCTCTTTGTTAAAGCCATCCACTTGTGGTATTTCTGTTACAGCAGCACTAGTTGACTAAGACAGTAATCTTTTCAGTAAATTCCATTATCTTTTTCTTTTAATAATTCTTTTATTTTGGAATAATTTTAGGTTTATAAAATAGTTGCAAAAAAGTAGTGAATTCCCATATATCCCTCATTCAGTTTTCCTTAATGTTAACCTTTTACATCATCATTGTACAAGTATCAAAACTAGGAAATTAACTATTAATTATAGTACTATGAATTGAACTCCAGACTTCAGATGGATTTCACCAGTTTTCCCACTAATATCCTTTTTCTCTTCCAGGATCCCATCCAGAATCCCACATTGTATTTAGTTGTTATGACTCCTTAGTCTCCTCTGGCCTGTGACACTTTCGCAGTCTCTTTTCTTATTATTCATGACTTTGACATTTTTGAAACATACTGGTCAGGTATTTCATAGAATGTCCCTCAGTTTGGGTTTTAATGATGTTTCCCTCATGACTAGACCTGGGTTATGGGTTTTTGGAAAGACTGTCCCAGAAGTGAAGTGCCCTTCTCATCACCTCACATCAGGCAGTACCTGATATCTACATGATGTAATTACTGATGGTAACTTTGATCACTTGTTTGAAACAATGTCTGCCAGGCCACTGTAAAGTTACAGTTTTCCCTTTCCACGATCTGTTCTTTGGAAGCAAGTTACTAGGTCCAGCCCATACCCAAAGTGGGGAGGATAAGTTCCATCACCTGGAGGAAGTATCTACATATATTATGTAGAATACTTTATAAAGAATATTTATCTCTTGTCCCCCATTTATTTATTCCATCATTTATTTATATCATTATAGACTCATGTATATTTATTTTATACTTTGGGTTATAATCCAGTATTATTTATTTTGTTGCTCAAATTGTTCCAGCTTTGCCCACTGGGAGTTCTTTCAGTTTGGCTCCTGTGTCCCTTTGACATACCCCTATCCTTTTGTTTTGTTTGTTTGTTTTTTTTTTGAAGCACTTCCTTACTTTCCAGCACTGCAATACATTTCAGACTCATCCTGTATTTCCCCTGCCCCAGCCCTAGAATCAGCATGTATCCAAGAAGCCCTGATTCCTACACTGTAGAATGGTAGTTAAAAACCAAAATCTGGATAAGGGTGTGCTCATTGCTACTGGAGGTGTCACTGCTTCTAGGCTCTCTCAGTGGATAGATTCAGGAAATACCTGCATGCATACTAACCCATGTAAACCTACATATCTATAATTATTTTTCTATCTATCCATCTTCCCATCCACCCGCCCACCTACCAACCTACCTATCTATTAAACTAAACATGAGTTCATACTGATGTGTCCAACTCTAATCCAGCACCACAGGGTTTATTCCAACATTCCTCCTTTGCTTCTTTGTAACTTCTTTCTTTGACAGTGAGAAACCTGGATCCCATTATCTATCATTTATTTACTTATTTGTTCAGCCCTAGAATAGGTGTAAAATACTTTCAGAATTGTTAAATTCTGAAACTGTATTCTAGTTTGTAAATTCATGTCTCACTATATCCCTGTGAGACACAAATTTACAAACTAGAATATAGTGCTTATGTACAGTTCTTTAGCCTTACAATTTCCAGTCAAATTTCCAGTAACTAGTTTTCAAAGTTACTTAGGTCATCTCCTTTTTTCCCCACCCATTTCAATGAGGTTATATCATATATTTGTAACATAGTTAGATGTATTTGTCACAGTCTGCTTTCTTTATTGTGTCCTCAATAGCCTGTTTATTTTTAAATTTGCATAAAGTTCATTCTGTATGGATTTGACAAATGCATAATGCCACCATATATTCCCCAACCCAGTACCATATCATGTATGATATGGAAGAAGTTCCATCACCCTAAAAGTTTCCCTGTGTGTCCTCTTTGCAGTTAACCACTCCCCCTCCACCAATCCCTGGCAAACATTGATCTGCTTTCCATCCCTATAATTTTGCCTTTTCCTGAATAGCATATGAATGGAATTTTACAATGTGCAGACTTTTGGGTTTGGCTTCTTTCACTTAGCAAAATGTGTTTAAGATTCATCGATGTCATTGCATGTGTCAGTAACTCATTCCTTTTTATTGCTGAATACTATTCCATTGTATGAATGTACCACAATTTATCCATTCACTTGTTAAAGGACATCATGGTTACTTCCAGTTTTGGGCAATTATGAATACAGCTGCTATAAACATTTGCATATAATTTTTCTGCATGAACATGGGTTTTCTATTCACTTTGGTAAATACGAGTGAAATTGCTGGGCCATATAGTACATCTATGTTTAACTGTATTAGAAGCTGCCAAACTGTTTTCCAAAGTAGCTGTATCACTTTATATTCCATACCAGCAATGAAGAAGTTTCTCTGTATCCTTGTCAGCATTTGGTATTGTCAAGTTTTCGCTTTTCTTTTTTTTTCCATTTTGGTTGTTGTTGTTTGTTTGTTTTAGGATCTGTTTAGAGTCTATTTTAATAAGGTCTATTTTCTTTTGGAGTCCTGGTGGTGCAGTGATTAAGAGCTGCAGCTGTTAACCAAAAGGTCTACAGTTCGAATACACCAGCCACTCTTTGGGAATACTATGGGGCAGTTCTATTCTGTCCTATAGGGTTGCTATGAGTCAGAATTGACTTGAAAGCAACGGGGTTTTTTTTTTTTCCTTTTTTCTTTTTTGATGGTAGTCTTGTTTTTGTGAAAATATTAGATATTATTAACATTCAGCTAGCTAGCAGAAGTCAGATATTTTTTATTTTCCTTCTTAATGCTTTTACTTTGAGACACAATGGAAATTCTTACAGGTACACATGGAAAAATACAACATGGTCACAGTTGACAGTGGAGATAATCTAAATGGAAAGCTTTGCTGTCATCTAATGGAAGCTCTGTAAGTGTGACATGCTGCAGGACTGAAAGGAATTAGTACTCTTCTCCTTCTTCCTCACCCTCTCCTTCAACAGAATCCACACCAACTTCCTCATAATCCTTCTCAAGGGCAGCCTTGTCCTCACAGGCCTCAGAAAACTCTTCTCTATCCCCTCACCCATGTACCAGTGAACAGAGGCACATTTGGCATACAGGTCAAACTTGTGTTCCAGGCAAGCCCAGGCCTCAGCAATGGCTGTGGTGTTGCTCAGCATGCACACAGCCCATTGTACCTTGGCCAGGTCTCCACCAGGTACCACAGCAGGAGGCTAGTAATTAATGCCAACCTTGAAGCCAGTGGGGCACCAATCCACAAATTGGATGCTGCACTTGGTCTTGCTGGTGGCAATGGCAGTGTTGACATCTTTGGGAATAACGTCCCCACAGTAAAACAGGCAGCAATCCATGTATTTACCATAGTGAGGGTCGCATTTCACCATCTGGTTGGCTGGCTCAAAGCAGGCATTGGTAATCTCTGCTACAGAAAGCTGTTCACAGTAAGCTTTCTCAGCAGAGATAACTGGGGCATATGTAGCCAGAGGGAAGTAGATGCAAGACTAGGGCATCAGGTTGGTCTGGAATTCTGTCAGATCAACATTCAGGGTACCATCAAATCTGAGGGAAGCAGTGATGGAGGACAGAATCTGGCTAATAAGGTGGTTTAGGTTAGGGTAGGCTAGGTGCTCAATATAAAGGTTTCTGTGACAGATATCACAGATGGCCTCATTGTCTACCATGAAGGCACAATCTGAGTGCTTCAGGGTGGTGTGGGTGGTGAGGATGGAGTTGTAGGGCTAAACTACAGCTGAAAACCTGGGGGGCTGGGTAAATGGAGAACTCCAGCTTGGACTTCTTGCCATAATGAACAGAGAAGCATTCTATTAGCAGAGAGGTGAACCCAGAACCAGTTCCCCCACCAAAGCTGTGGAAAAGCAAGAAGCCCTGAAGACCTGTGCACTCATCAGCCAGCTTGCGAATTCTGTCCAAGGTGAGGTCAATGATCTCCGACTGCCAATGGTGTAGTGCCCCTGGGCATGGTTATTGGCAATGTCTTCGTTGTCTGTGATGAGCAGTTCAGGGTGGAAGAGGTAGCAGTAGGTGCCGGTGAGAACTTCATCAAAGACCATGGGTGCTAGGTTTACAAACACTGCCCTGGGCAGATGCTTGCTGCGTCCGTCTCACTGAAGAAGGTATTGAAGGAGTCATCTTCTCCTCCAATGGTCTTGTCATTTGGCATCTGGCCATTGGGCTGGATGCTGTGTTCCAGAAAGTAGAGCTCCCAGCAGGCACTGCCAATCTGGACACCAGCCTGGTCAATGTGGATGGAGATGCACTCACGCATGCTAGCTACGGGTTAGGAGGTGAAGATGACAGGAGCAGACACAGGGACCTGGTTACCATCCTCAACAAACTAACAGTAGAGGTAAGTAACACATTCCAAGTGGGTTTTGCCTTAGTTATCTAGTGCTACTATAACAGAAATACCACAAGTCGGTGGCTTTAACAAACAGATTTATTCTCTCACAGTCTAGCAGGCTAGAAGTCTGAATTTAGGGTGCCAGCTCCAGAGGAAGGCTTTTTCTCTCTGTCGGCTCTGGAAGAAGGTCCTTGTCATCTAGGAGCTTCTCAGCACAGGGACTCCGGGTCCAAAGGACACACGTGTGTGCTCCTGCCTCTTTTTGCTTGGTAATAATGAGGTCCCCATGTATCTCTGCTCACTTCTCTTTTATATCTCAAAAGAGATTGACTCAAGATACAACCTCATCTGGTAGATTGAGTCCTGTCTCATTAACATAACTCATTAACATCATAGAGGTAGGATTTACAACACATAGGAAAATCAAAATGCTGGACAATCACACAATACTGGGAATCATGGCCTAGCCAAGTTGACACACATTTTTGGGGGACACAATTCAATCCATAACAGGTTTTTTAAACAGTAAGACAAAGTATAGAACACTACTATTATCTTGAATCAAAATGCTACTAACAGAAGAAAGTTCATTTTAGAAATTACTCCAATCCAAGCGTCTTTAATTTTCAGAGAAAAAGATAGATGAGGCAATTCAGAAATAAAGGAAAATATGGTATTCTTGCTATTTTTTCTTTTGATCCTGGTATTTTCTAATTTAGAATAAAACTCCCTTTTAAGAGCATGTGTGATTGCCTTTGGTCAAGACTTGAGGGGCCCAGATGCCTGGAGAGATTGGATAGTTGTGGTGCCCGAAGAGGGTTTATATTGCACCCCAGTGGGGTAAAGGACCAAGCTCTGAGGTCCACCAGACAGAACATACACCCAGACATGGTCCAGAGCTTTTGGACTGTTGTCTTAGTCAGGAATTGATAGGTGCCTGCAATCACATTCATGGACGGTGGTTTTAATAGCAGAGGGACTCTTCTGAAAGGCTGCATGAAGTATCCCATACCCTTTGAGCCTATGAGCTCTATGAGAGCAGGGCTGGGCCTCTTTGGCTCCCTGCTATTGTCTCAGTGCCTAGGGTACCCCTCTACACATACATGTACTCACTGCTCATATATTTGCTGAGTGAATGATAAAATGGAGCCACGTCCTGCAAAGGCATTACAGATGTTCCTCTCCTCACCTGCAGGGCCTCTCACCCTCCTTCTTGCATAATCTACTTCCTTCTCTTCTCTCTCCACAGATCCACTTTCTTTGTGACTCTGGCTTTACCACATTTGCCCTTTTAAGAGTTCACTCAACAGAAATGGAATGTGCTGAGATCACAAACCAGCAGCCTGTGGTTTTATCTTCAGACCTATTTTGCCTGGCTTGACTATCAAGGACTTCCTTCTGGCTTTGCCACTATCTACACCACTTCTGTGCCCTTGCACCTGGCCCATCTAAAGACTCATCTAAAGACTGGTCTGGCCCCCATGGACATTTGTGAATGAAACCTCCAGATAAGAGCCTCCAAGACCCAAACTACTGGAAGAATCCGATCTGCCCATCTAGGCTCACCAGCCAGAAAACCTCAGTCTGAGAAGAGGCCAAGGGCAAGGTCTCTAAGAAGGAGCTTTGGGAGTTCAGAGGAAATGACTGGCAAAGAAACCATTGGAGTCCTTGTTCTACATCTTAAAGGAAATCTATCTCTCATCCAGGCTCGTTTTAACCTAATAAAGGAATCATCTGTTCTTCCCATTGTTCTTATTCAGCCACCACTATACACATGTGTGTGTGCACACACAAGCACACATATACAACCTGTTAACACAAACATAAACAGATACCCAACCGCTCACATACAGCCACTTCATACACACACAACCCCACTAGACACACCTTACACTACTTTCACACCTCACACATAATTCCACTACATATATACCCTTCTAAACACACACATACCCACTACTCACACCCACACATGTAATCCCACTACTCTCACACTTCCCACTTCTTATGCACATAATACATCCCACTACAAACATGCTACTACAAACCCCAACAAACCCCTATGCACACACAACTCTATGCTTCACACACAACCCCACTACATACATACCCCACCACTCACACATAATTTCACTAAACAGTCACATAAGTTCACTTAACAGTCCATATGCACTTCCTCTCCCACTACATACACTCTTCACTACACAGATACCCAACTATTCACAAACACTACTCAGTCACTACTCATTCAAACACCACTAATACACACCTCACTACACACACAGTTCACACACATATATCCCATTACTTAGCACATGTACTACACAGACACTCCTACACAAACTCCCACCACTTAAAAACACAACCCAACTACATATACATACAAAACCCCCTTACACATAAATACAATCCTACACATAACTGCACTATACACACACAGCACAACACACATACCCACTGCTCACAGACCACTAAGCTAACTCAACACTATACACACCCTCCACTACTCCCTAAACACACACCCATGGACACTTATCCACACATCACTATGTATATACTTGCTCCCCACCACTCACACACACCCCACTACACAGACCTCACTATACACACACATATACACCATTTCCACACATGCACACACATTTATATATATATACAAGCCACTTTACATATATATACCTCTACACACACTAACACACATTTACTTTTATTCCACTATTCACCCCTTCCCATGCACACTCCCTTATACACGTGCACACAAGCCCACAAACACATACATACAAACTTTCCCCCTCCTTTCCTAATGTGATGGCAGTTGTTTCCACATCCCTGAGCCTGGTATTCACAGCCTGCTTTTGATCCCATCCTACCTGTCCAACTTTCATTTCCCACCATCCCCTACTCAGATACCTTTCTTCAACCAGGCTGATCACATTCATTCTTGGAGACTCTGAACTCCTCCTACTGGTTGCTTAGCACTCAGTGCCTTGCACTCAGTAGGGGTGTAATACATTTGGGATGAAATGAGTGAATTTTCTCTCTCAAAGTGTCTTCTTTCTTCTGTGCTCAAGCGAATGTTTCACTTTATTCAATATCCAACTTAAGATTCACACCCTCAATCAAGCCACTGCACACTAGTTCCCTTGACATTCTTTTAGGAAGTGTTCATCTATATTGTACCACACTCTTTCTTCCTTATGTATCAGATGTCAGAATTGAAACTTTGACCAAATTGAAGATACCAAATTGAGTGTGAGTCTCCCTGGGGGTGTTTTCAAAGTACTCAAGAACTTGTTTCCTGACTTTTTTACTCTCTCATACATTTTAAGAATATAAAAGAACTGATTAAGTAGAGGACATGGAAGGAGAGTTTTGGGGTTTCTTTGGAGAGAGCTAACACAACATTTGAATCCCATCCCTTTAGGGGTGGTGGAAAACCACCTCCTTGATCTCAAATCTAGAGAGTGGGATCCAATGGGAAAACTCAGAGAGAGAGAGGTTGACATGTGTTTCCTCCAGAAAGCATGAGAAAGTTAAAGAGACTATAAGGCACAGAAGAGAGCTGTGAGTGGAATATAACTTGATTCCTATTAATGGTGGGGCAATGATATGGGAGAGAGACTGACTGGGAATCAATTACAGTCCTTCAATGGAGGACCACCTGGGAGAAAAAAAGGGGATTCCACTAGTGTGAGTCAGTAGTGGAGAGGCCTTCCAGAGAACCTGGAGCAGAGGGGGCAGCCCGCTGGAGAAGAGGCTCAGGGGCACCAGCTGGAGGGGCCAGGAGGGACCTCTGAAGAGCACCTGAAAGTGCCCACATGATAGCTGTGAAAACTTGTCAGGCCTGGTGGCTGTGGAGCCAGCTTATGACAGTACCAGCCTCTAGTCAAGTAAGAATCTCCCTGTCCACCCTGGTCCCCCCACCCCTCCTCCAAACGTACAAGAAGAAGATGGGTGTAGAAGAAAAGAAGCCAACAATACTTCATTCTCACAGGGAGGCTCCAGTCAGTGCAGGCCTTGTAGGGGACAGGCAGGTGGTGGGGAACCTACTTTTGTACAAAGATTGAAGGGTGGACTAATACCTTGTGCCAGACACTTTACATTTCTGAATCAAGACTGTGTTTGTGACTTAATCAGGACAATTTCTTAGGAATGGGCACAAAAATCTTGAGGGATGCCTAGTTTTTACTTGTTGGCAGGGAAAAAAGCTTCTCCCACTGTGTAGACGTTAAAGGAACCATAGGTGACTAAAAGCTTTCTTTCTGATTATATCCCAATGTCATTCTTGTTTAGCACACTGGTTACATTTGTGTTTCCAACTGTTCTCTAATTTTTTATATCTGACTAACTGGTGTTCCAAATGTAACCCTTGGACTTTTTTTTTTTTTTATAAACTGCCACAGTGTCTAATACTTCACTGGTGGTGGTGAACCCATGCTGGAAAGAGTAGGACCGTGTATGGCCCAGACGCCGCTACTGTATGACCTTATGTAAATCATTTCACCAAGTTGGACTTCGGTTTCCTCACCTATATAATGAAGGTGTTAGAAATCTCTAAAAGCCTTTCGAATATTAAATTTTTTACAATAAAAAATCACTAGACTGACACCAGTCTCAGTATGCGCTGGGCATATCTACTGTTATTGTCTTAGGCTCCATGTTGTTTATCATTATTAAAAGGAGGAGTCAACCCACTGAATTCCCACAAAATGTGGTCATTTGAAGGAGTTAAATTTAATAATACAGCTGTTGTCAGAGGAGCAGTGTTAATATTTTATTCTAATGACATCTACTGGACCCTCAGTGAAGCATTGCATTGTGGCTTTCAAAGTGTATTTTACTAAATTCATTAAGTTTTCAGGCACAGATTGCAAGCTTTGGAGATATACAAAAAGATTAAATAGAGGAATTATGGGAAGTTGGCAGTGTAAGGCCAGGTCCCTGAGTGGCACAAATGATTTGCACTTGGCTACTAATCTAAAGATTGGCAGTTCAAACCCATCCAGCAGAGACACGGAAGAAAGGCTTCCATACAGAAGATCTGCTTTTGTAAAGATTACAGCGAAGAAAACCATATAGAATAGTTCTACTCTGTAACATGTGGGGTTGCCATGAGTCAGAATCTACTTAACAGCGACCATTTTTTTTGTTGTTGTTGTTTTGTTTTGGTTTTTGGCAGCATAAGCAGGTATAGGTTCCAACTCTTCCTCACACATACACCAAGAAATGCAACGAGAAACCTGTGCTCAGCCCTGAGGGACTCTGAACTGATGGTCAGAGGACAGCAGTGGGAAATGAGTCAACGACAAGTTGCATATGGTAGAAAGAACGCTTCACCCACTGTCCCCACTCCTCCCCATCCCAACACCACAAACTATTGGTTGTTGTGAACTATGGAAGTGAACTCTGCAGGAGAGCCTGCTCCCAAGCCAACACACTGCTAGCCTGTCCCTTTGCAGGTAGCTGAAATTATAGGGGGTGAAGAGCAACAAGGAAGGAGGCTCAAGACTGCTGAGCACAGTTTAATGGAATTATGAAACAACATCAAGTGAACCAAAATATGCATTATGGGAATCCCAGGTGAAGAGAGAGAGAAAGGGACAGAAAAAATATTTAAAGAAATAATGGCAGAAAATTTCCCAAATATGATGAAGGACATGAACCTACAAATCCAAGAAGATCAACTAACTCAAAGTCTGATAAACCCAAAGAGATCTGCACTGAGATACATTTTAAACAGGCTTTCCAAAACTAGAGAATCTAAAAGCAGCTAGAGAGAAGCAAACAGTCATATATAGAGGATCCCCAATAAGATAAATGCGATTTCTCTACAGAAACTATGGAGACCAGGAGGCTACGGCATGACACATTTAAAGTGCTGCAAGAAAAAAGACTGTCAACCAAGAATACTATACCTGGTGAAACTGTATTTCAAGAATGAGGGTAAAATTAAGACATTCTCAGATAAACAAAATCTGAGAGAGTTTATACTGACCAGAGTGGCTCTACAAAAATGCTAAAAGGAGTCCTTCAGATGGAAAAGACTGGTCACTAGAAAATAACTCGAAGCCATACATAGAAAGATTTCCATCAAAAGTAATTGGATGAGCAAGTAAAATAATAAGTATTAAGGTTTTTATACTTGATAATTCTAATTTTTATGTCCTTATACAATGATAAATGTATACAAAATAAGTATAAATTTATGTTACATGGCACATGATAAAAATGTAAGAGGTGATAACAACATACATGCGGTAGGGAGCAATGGTATAGGTATAGGGTTTTTGTACATTACTGAAGTTAAATTGATATCAATTTAACCTAAGATGTTATAAATGCAAGTTGTTAAATGTAATATTCATGGTAACTACAAAGAAAATATTTAAAAAATACACACAAAATGAGAAGAGAATCAAAATGGCACACTATAAAGAAGAATGCATAACAAAACACTAAAGATGGGAGTATTAGAGGTACTAAGAGATAAAGCAGGTTTTAAGACACACAGAAAACAACAAAATGGCAGAAATAAGTCCTTCCTTATTGGTAATTATAGGGAATGTAAATGGAATGGACCAAATGCTCCAATCAAAAGGCAGAGAATGGTAGAATGCATTTAAAAAAAAAAAATCAGGATCGAACTATATGTGTCTACAAGAGACACACTTTAGGCCCAAGGATACAAATAGGTTGAAAGTGAAATAATGGAAAAATATAGTCCATGCAAATAATAACCAAAAGAGAGTGGGGGTGGCAATTTTAATATTTAAAATTTAATTTTAAAAAAAAGACTTTAAATCAAAATCAGCTAGAAGAGATAAAGAAGGGCATTGCATAATGATAAAATGGTCAATTCATCAAGAAGATACAATTATAAATTATATGTACCCTACATTGGAACACCTAAATATATAACGCAAACACTGATAGAATTGAAGGGAGAAATAGACAGCTCTACAACAACAGGTGGAGACTTCAATATACCACTTTCAGTAGTGGACAGAACATCTAGAAAGAGGGTTACTAAGGAAACAGAGAACCTGAATGACACTATAAATCAACCAGACCTGACAGACATTGCGGTGTGATGGACCGCTTTTTGTGTGGCCTTTCTTGCCATGGTCTTGTAACTCCTGCCCAAGTGATTGGGCGGAACTGTGTGATAGTGGCCCACCAAACGAATTGGTCAGTTTTGCCATCCTGCTGGGTTTGAAATGAGACACCCCAGAGGCGGAAAGTAGAAGATACCACCACCACCAAAGAAGAACAGCCAGGAGCCAGCACGTCCTTTAGACCTGGGATCCCTGCACTGAGAAGCTCCTGGAAGCGGGAGACCAAGAGAGAGAGTGAGCTGTAACCCTGAACATGGTAAGAAACGGTGGCAAGAAAGACCCAGCAGGAGAGAGCCGGCAGCAAGAGAGGAAATAGTGGGCTTTCCAGCCCACAGAGAGAGAAAGCTGAGTGCCTCTGGGGAGACACCTAGGGCCAAGAAGAGGCATGTCTGCAAGCACGGCTGGGAAGAGGCTGTCGTCATGGAAGAAATGTATCCTGAGTGTTCTTAAGTCTGAATTATAATCTGTTACTCCCTTAATAAACCCCATAATTGTGAGTACGGTTTGTGAGTTCTGCGTGGTCACTACAATGAATTATCAAACCCAGTAGAGAAGTAGAGAGTGCTGTGGGAGGGATGGTTAGTGTCAGAGTTGATAGAGATGTGGAGAGAGGAGGCTTGCCTGACCTCCACCTCATATAAATCAGCCTTGCACTGTTGATCTTGATTCTTCTTCCCCATAGTGAAGTTAGAGGAGGTCAGCCACTGCTCCCGTGCCATTTTTACAGACATATATAGAACAATCCACCCAACAACAGCACAATATACATTCTTCTCCAGTGAACACGAACCATTTTCTAGCATAGACCACATGTGAGGCCATAAAGCCAGTCTCAATAAGATTTAAAAGACTGGAATCATACAAATTATTTTCTCTGACCACAGTGGAGTGAAATCAGAAATAACAGAAAGAAAATAGACAAATATATGAAAATTAAACACACTATTAAACAGCCAAAGCGTCAAGGAAGAAATCAAAGCAGAAATCAGAAAATATCTGTAGTGGAACAAAAATGTAAGCACAACGTATCAAAACTTATGGGACGCAGTGAAAGCAAAGATCACAGACAGATTTATAGCTGTAAACATCTACATTAAAAAAGAGGAAAGAAAATGTTCTGCACCCCACTTTGGTAAGTGGCATCTGGGGTCTTAAAAGCTTGTGAGCAGCCATCTATGATGCATCAACTGGTGCCATCCCACTTGGAGCAAAGGAAAATGGAGAACACCAAAGACACAAGGAAAATATTAGCCCAAGAGACTAAAGGACCACATAAACCAGAGACTCCACCAGCCTGAGACCAGAAGAACTAGATGGTGCCTGACGACCACCAATGACTTCCCTGACAGGGAACACAACAGAAAGTCCTGGACAGAGCAGGAGAAAAGTGTGGAGCAGAACTCAAATTCATGTAAAACTACCAGACTTAATGGTCTGACAGAGACTGGAGGAGCCCCCCAACCATTAGTCCCCGGACACTCTGTTAACCCAGAATTGAAACCATTCCCAAAGCCCACTCTTCAGACAAAGATTAGACAGGACTATAAAGCAGAAAATAATACATGTGAGGAGTGTGCTTCTTAGTTCAATCAGATACACGAGACCAAATGGGCAGCTCCTGTCCAGAGCGGAGGAAGGATGAGAAGGCAGGAATGGATAGGAACTGAATGAATGGACACAGGGAACCTGGGTTAGAAAGGGGTAGTGTGCTGTCACATTGTGGGGATTGCAACTAATGTCACAAAATAATATGTGTATAAATTTTTGTATGAGAAATTAACTTGAGATGTAAACTTTCACCTAAAGCACAATAAAACATAAATTAAAGAAAAAAAGAGGAAAGGTCATGAATCAATAACCTAACTTGGAACTTGAGAAATTAGAAAAGAAGGGCAGGATATAAACAGACACTTCAAAGAAGACATTCAGGCGGCTAACAGAAACATGAGGAAATGCTCGCGATCACTAGCTATTAAGAGGAATGCAAATCAAAACTACAATGAGGTACCATCTCACCCCGACATTACTGACACTAATCAAAAAAAAACAGTAAATAACAAACTTTGGAGAGGCTGCAGGGAAATTGGAACTCATATGCACTGCCGGTGGGAATGTAAAATAGTACCACCATTTTGGAAAAAGATACGGGGCTTTCTTAGAAAGCTAGAAATAGAAATATCATATAATACAGCAATCCCACTCCTAGGAACATATCTTAGAGAAATAATAGCTGTTACACAAATAGACATATGCACACCCATGTTAACTGCAGCATTATTCACAGTAGCAGAAAGATGGAAACAACCTAAGTGTCCATCAACAGATAAATGGATAAACAAACTATGGTACATAAGCACACTGGAATACTATGTAACGATAAAGAACAATGATGAACCTGCACAATACCTCATAACATGGATGAATCTGGAGGGCATTATGCTAAGTGAAATAAGTCAATCACAAAAGGATAAATACGGTGTAAGACCACTATTAGAAAAACACATGAAAATGTTTCCACACAGAAAGAAACAATCTTTGATGGTTACGAGGGAGGGGATGGGTGGGGAGGAAAAAACACTAACTACATAGCAGATAAGTGGTAACTTTAGTGACGGGTAAGACAGTACACAATACTGGGTAAGTCAGCACAACTTGACCAAAGCAAAGTCATAGAAGCTTCACAGACACATCCAAACTCCCTGAGGGACCGAGTTACTGGGCTGAGGGCTGGGGACATCTAGCTCAATTGGCATAACATAGTTTATAAAGAAAATGTTCTACATCCAGCTGCGGTGAGTAGCATCTGGAATCTTATAAAAGCCTGAAAGCAGGCATCTAAAATACATCTACTGGTCCCACCCCGGTAAAGGTCCCATCCTGAACCGAAGGAGAATGAAGAAAACCAAAAATACGAGGGACTAATGGACCACGACTACCACAGCCTCTGCCAGACTGAGCCCAGAACAACTAAAAAATGGTGCCCGGCTACCACCACTGGCTACTCTGACAGGGATCACAATAGAGGCTCCCATATAGAGCAGGTGAAAAGTGTAGAACAAAATTCAAATTCACAAAATAAGACCAGAATTGCTGGTCTGATAGGGACTGGAGAAACTCCAAGAGTATGGCCCCTGAACATCCTTTTAACTCAGTATGGATGTCACTCTTGAGGTTCACCCTTCAGTCAAAGATTAGACAGGTCTATAGGGCAAACAATAACACAGTGAGGAACGTGCATCATAGTTCAATCATGTATATGAGACTAAATGGGCACACCAGCCTAAAAGTACAGATGAGAAAGCAGGAAGGGACAGGAAAACTGGATGAATGGAAACAGGGAACTCAGGGTAGAGAAGGAGATTGTGTTGACACATTGTGGGGTTAGCAACCAATGTCACAAAACAACTTGTGTATTTATTGTTTAATGTGAAACTGATTTGCTCTGTAAACCTTCACCTAAAGCACAATAAAAAAAAAAAAAAAAGAAAGAAAAGAGGGCAAACCAAACCCACAGCAAACAGAAGAAAGGAGATGACGTGATCAGAGAAGAGATAAATGAAATAGAGAATGGAAAAACAATAGAGAGAATTAATGAAACCAGAAGTTGGTTTTTTTTAAAAAGCTCAATGAAATTGACAAACCTTTGCTAGACTCACAAAAAAAGAGAGAAGATGCACATACTTAAAATCAGAAATGAAAATGGGGTCATTACAACTGACCTGACAGAAATAAAAAGCATCAGAAGAGAATACTATGAACAACTGTACGCAACAAATTAGACTATCTTGACGAAGTCAACAAACTCCTAGAAACACATAAATGACTTACTCTGAAGAACAGAAGATTTTATCATACCCATAACAAGTGAAAAAATGGAATCAGTAATCAAAAACCTCTCAACAAAGAAAAGTCCTGGACCAGATGGTTTCACTGGGGAATTCTACCAAACATTTATAAAAGTGACCCCATCCTTCTTAAACTTTTCTAGAAAGTAAAAGAGGAGAGGATACTTCCTAAGTCTTTACTCTAATGCCAAAGCCAGACAAAGACACCACAGGAAAACTAGAGACCAATATCCCCTGTGAATATAGACACAAAAAAACCTTCACAAAATACTAGCAAACTGAATCCAAAAGCATATTAAAAGGATTATACAAAATGATCAAATAGGATTTATCTCAGGAATGCAAGGGTAGTTGAGAATTAGAAAAATCAACCTATGTAATATACTACAGTAATAGAATAAAGGAAAAGAACCACATGATTATCTCAATTGACACAGAAAAGGCATTTGACAAACTCCAACACCATTTCATGATAAATAAAATCAAGAAGCTAGAAATAGAAGGGAAATTTCTCAAAATGATGGAGAACATTTATAAAAAAACAAAAAATCCACCATAAACATCATACTCAATGGAGAAAGGCTGTAAGCTTTCTCCTTAAGATCAGGAACACGACAAGAAGGATGCCTGCTCTCACACTATTATTCAATATTGTACTGGAAGTTCTAGCCACAGCAATCAGGCAAGCAAAAAAAAAAAATAAAAGGTATCAAAATCAGGAAGGAAGAAGTAACACTATCCCTTTTGGCAGATGACAAAGAATCCACAAGAAAACTACCAGAGCTAATAAAAATGAATTCATCAAAGCAGCAGGATACAAGATTAATACACAAAAATCAGCTGGACTTTTAAACATCCACAATGAACAGGCTGAAAAGCAAATCAAGAAAACAATTTCATTAACAATAACAATTAAAATAATAAAATATCTAGGAATAAATTTAACCAAGGAAGTTAAAGACTTGTACACTGAAAACTATAATGCATGACTGAAATAAATTAAGAAAATCCAAATAAATGGAAGGATATTCCATACTCATGGATTGGAGAACTTAATATTGTTAAGATGTCAATACTACCTAAAGCAAAGTACAGGTTCAATTCAACACACATCAAAATTCCAGCAACGTTCTTTGCAAAACTGGAAAAGCCAAGCCCCAAATTTATATGGAACTGCAAGGGGCCCCAAATAGCCAAAGCAATCTTGAAAAAGAAGAGCAAAGTAAGGGGACTCACACTTCCCTATCTCAAAACATATTATAAAGCTACAGTATTGGTGTAATGACAGACATACACACCAAATGAATAGAACTGAGAGTCCAGAAATAAACCATACATCTATGGTTAACTGATTTTTGATAAGGATGCTAAGTCCATTCAATGGGGGAAAGATAGTTTCTTTAACAAATGGTGCTGGTATTACTGCACGTCCATCTATAAAAACATGAAACAGGACCCATACCTCACAATATGCACAAAAACTAACTCAAAATGGATTGAAGACCTAAATACAAAATCTAAAACAATAAAGATCATGGAAGAACAAATAGAGACAATGCTAGCGACCTTAATACACGGCATAGGTAGTATACAAACCGTAACTAACAATGCACAAACATCAGAAGAGAAACTAGATAACTGGGAGCTCCTAAAAATCAAACACTTATGCTCATCAAAAGACTTTGCTAAAAGAGTAAAAAGAGAACCTATGGAACGGGAAAAGAATTTTGGCTACAGTGTATCCAATAAGGGTCTTATCTCTAAAATCTACAAGATACTGTAACACCTCAACAACAAAAAGACAATCCAATTAAAAAATGGGCAAAGACTATTTGCAGATGATATGATACTATACACAGAAAACCCAAAAGACTCCACAAGAAAACTACTGGAACTAATAGAAAGTTCTAGCAGAGTAGCAGGATACAAGATAAACATACAAAAATCAGTTGGGTTCCTATACACCAATAAAGAGAACGATGAAAAGGATATCCAAAAACAATACCATTTATAATAGCCCCTAAAAAAATAAAATACTTAGGAATAACTCTAACCAGGGATCTAAAAGACCTATACAAAGAAAACTACAAAACACTACTGCAAGAAACCAAAAGAGGTCTACATAAATGGAAAAACATACCATGCTCATGGACAGGTAGACTCAACATTGTGAACATGACAATTCTACCCAAAGTGATTTACAAACACAGTGCAATCCCCATCCACATACCCACAACATTCTTTAAAGACATGGAAAAACTAATCATTAACTTCCTATGGAAAGGGAAGAAGCCCCGGATAAATAAAGCACTACTGAAGAAGAAGAATAAAGTAGGAGGACTCGCACTACCTGACCTCAGAACCTACTATATGGTAGTCAAAACAGCCTGGTATACTACAACAAGAGACACATTGACCAACGGAACAGAACTGAGAACCTAGATGTAAATCCATCCACCTACAGTCACCTGATCTTTGACAAGGGCCCAAAGTGTATCAAATGGGGAACGGTCTTTTTAACAAATGGTGCTGGCAAAACTGGATGTCTGTCTGCAAAAAACTGAAACAGGACCCATACCTCACACCATATACAAAAACTAATTCAAAATGGATGAAAGACCTAAATATAATGCCAAAAACTATGAAGTTCATAGAAGAAAAAATAGGATCAATGCTAGAGGCCCTATACATGGCATTAACAGGATACGAACCATAACCAACATAACATCAGCTCCAGAAGATAAGCTAGATAACTGGTATCTTCTAAAAATTAAACACTTCTGCTTATCAAAAGACTTCACCGAAAGAGTAAAAAGAGAACCTGCAGACTGGGAAAAAATTTTGGACATTACAAGTCAGACAAAGGTCTAATTTCTAAAACGTACAAGAAAATCCAACACCTCTACAACAAAAAGACAAATAATCCAATTAAAAAATGGGCAAAGGAAATGAACAGACACTTCACCAAAGAAGACATTCAAGCAGCCAACAGACACATTGAGGAAATGCTCGAGGACACTGGCCATTAGAGAAATGTAAATTAAAACCACAATGAGATACCATCTCACCCCGGTATTACCGGCATGAATCAAAAAACTGGAAATAACAAACGTTGGAGAGGCCGCGGGGAGGTTGGAACTCTTATGCACTGCTGGTGGGAATGCAAAATGATACAAGTATTTTGGAAAATGATATGGTGCTGCCTTAGAAAGCTAGAAATAGAAATACCATACGATCCAGCAATCCCACTCCTAGGAATATATCCTAGAGAAATAAGAGCTGTCACACAAATAGACATATGCACACCCATGTTCACTGTAGCATTGTGCACTATAGTAAAAAGATGTAAACAACCTAGATGCCCACCAATAGATGAATGGATAAACAAACTATGGTACCTACACACAGTGGAGTATTACACAATGATAAAGAACAGTTATGGATCTATGATGCATCTCATAACATGGATGAAACTGGAGGATATTATGCTGGGTGTAATAATCCCAAAAGGACAAATATTGTATGAGACCAGTACTGTAAAAACTCATGAAAAGGTTTACACAAAAAGAAACAATCTTTGTTGGTTACGGGGGGTGTGGGAGGGGGGAGGGATGGGAGAGAATGCTAAATAGACAATAGATAAGTGGTAACTTCGGTGAAGGGTAAGACAGTACACAATACCGGGGAAGTCAGCACAACTTGTACAAGGAAAGGTCATGGAAACTCCACAGACACACCCAAACTCCCCGAGGGACCGAATTGCTGGGCTGAGGGCTGTGGGGACGATGGTCTCAGGGAATATCTAGCTCAATTGGCATAACACAGTTGATAAAGGAAATGTTCTACATTCCACCTTGGTGAGTAGCGTTTGGTGTCTTAAAAGCCTGTGAGCAGCCATCCAAGATACTCCACTGGTCTCACCCCTTCGGGAGCAAGGGAGAATGAAGAAAACAAGATACAAGGAAAAGATTAGTCCAAAGGACTAATGGACCACGACTACCATGGCCTCCACCAGACTGAGTCCAGTACTACCAGATGGTGTCCGGCTACCACCACTGACTACTCTGACAGGGATTACAACAGAGGGTCCTGGAGAGAGCTGGAGAAAAATGTAGAACAAAATTCTAACTAACAAAAAAAAAAAAAAAAAAAAAGACCAGACTTACTGGCCTGACAGAGACTGGAGAAACCCTGAGAGTATGGGCCCCGGACACCCTTTTAGCTCAGTAATGAAGTCACTCCCAAGGTTCATCCTTCAGCCAAAGATTAGACAGCCCCATAAAACAAAACAAGACTAACGAGGCACAACAGTCCAGGGACAAGGACTAGAACGCAGGAGGGGACAGGAAAGCTGGTAATAGGCAACCCAAGGTCAAGAAGGGACAGCATTGACATGTCGTGGGATTGTTAACCATTGTCATAAAACAATATGTGTACTGATCAATGAGAAAACTATTTGTTCTGTAAACCTTCATCTAAAATACAATTAAAAAAAAAAAAAAAAAGAGAGGGGAGGCAATTATCAATGAAGTAACTGTATTTCCTAGAACTGAAGAACATAGTTTCGATTGAGAGTGTCTAGCATACAGGATACCATTGCAAAACCACATCATCATGGACCACTGGGGAAAAATAATAAGATTCTATGAACTTCAAGAAAGAAAAAGAAACTGGTCATATATAAATGGCTGCTAGAAGACAATAGAGTATGCCTTTGAAACTCTGAAAGAAAATTATATCCGACTACATATGCTGTTAAACTTTCAATGGTGGAAGAGTAGAATAAAAGTATTTTCAGACATTTACAATCTCAAAAATTTTATCTCCTACATATGTTCATTAGGAATGTACTTAAGGATGCATACCGCCAAAAAAAATAGAAATCAAAAAAGGGAATTTACAGGGTACAAAAAACAGGAAATCCCACAGAAGAGGAAAAGAGAATCACAATGGTAATATGCACTGAGTAGAGGGCAACCAGTCCAGATGGGAGCAAGAACAAGGGCTCTAAAGCTATACTGACCTTCCCCTCAAATTGAAAAGGTGCGTGGCAGGGTTGTATCCTTTCACCTCACTTACTCGTCTGTATGCTGAACAAATAATACAAGATGCTGGACTATATAAAGAATGCAGCATCAGGATTGGAGGAAGACTTACTAACAACCCATGATATGCAGATGACACAACCTTGCTTGCTAATAATGGAGACACTTACTGATAAAGGTAGAAGTGATAAATGAATCACTTACTGATAAACATAAAAAGAGTACAACCTTCAGTAAGGATTACGCCTGAACATAAACAAAACGAAAATCCTGCCAACTGGATGAATAAGCAACATCATGATAAATGGAAAGAATACTGAAGTTGTCAAGGATTTCATTCTACTTGGATCAATAATCAACGTCCATGGATGCAGCAGTTGAGAAATCAATGACATACTGCATTGGGCAAATCTGCGGCAAAAGATCTCTTTAAAATCTTAAAAAGACGTCACTTTGATAACCAATTTGTGAGACAGCAAGTAGATGTGTGTCTAGAATCAGAACATATAGGTCTATGTGTTAGTATTCCAAGTATAATGCCCACACTGTCTACTCTAGCACAGTCTCTGTAATTACAATGCTTAGGATAGCCACTGGACAATTTAGAATTTATTGCTATATAGTATAAGCATACCACTGATGGGAAAACTGTGAAAAAAAAAAGACGACAAAACAGTACTGCTATCTTTTTTTTTTTATTTTTAAGGAATTTTTTTTTTTTATTAAGTTGTTTTATTAATTTACATGCAGAAAAATACACACATTTTATGCTTACGGTTCTACATTTTTGTCTTATATATTTAACCATGTAAACATTACTCAAACCAATAAACATATTTTGTTCAGTCTATTAAGTTTACTTGGGCTACTTTCCAGTCACCACCACCAAAGACAACTATTATATATTAATACAGTATCATTATATACTAATTTTTTCCAACATTATATACTAATTTTTTCTGGTTTATAACATCTTTTTAAGGAAGATTATTTTAAAACAAACACATTACTGATCAAGTCATAGGTCTATTCCAAGATTTCTTTAAATCAAAATCTTCTGTAACATTCCACTCAGAAGGCAGAAAATCAAAAAGGTTTTCCCTAAGGAAAGGTGCAAATGGAATGTAATACTGCCTTACTGCACTATAGAGAATACAAACTGTGGAAATAAGGCAATCATTTCTTTTCTAGATCACTTTTGCTGAAGAACTGCTCACTTAATATCCTAGGCGCTATCTTGTTAAGATTTGCGCCATGATCTAGGAGGACCTAACCTTCACCAGTTAGTGTAATGAATGTGAAGCCTCCTACATCCATGCAGTAAGACTGCTAAAAGGACAACTTCTCAGCAACACAAATCAATCTATTACAGAAATCAGGCAAATAATTAGTTTTATGTCAGAATCCTCCAACTGAACAATTTTTAAATACCTAAAATATAATTGAGGTCACGTGGGCACCATACCTTGAACTAGACACAAACATACCCATTCACAAATTTTCAGCTTCACAGCAGCAGCACCCTGGGGTAGTCAAGAGCATCATCACATCTTTTAATATCAAGAGTGAGAAAAAGTCCAACAGGGCATTCATACAGTGGCAGAGAATCCTGTTCTTGGTAGTAGACAGGAAATGACTGGTTAAAAAAAATTAAGTTCACTGACAGGCATAATCTAGAACTTGGTTCTGTGTATCAATCTTGAAAGTCATACCTATTACATATCCCAACGTACAGTCTAGTATTTTACATTAGTAGTTTCTTACATGAAAAGTTAAAAAAAAAATTATGTATTATTTTTGTTCTTGATTAACCGTTTTACTCCAAGCTCCATTGGTCAAATAACGAGACCGTCCATCCTAATGGTCTGGAGAGGAATGTTTTCTGGTCGCAACATGTTCTGCCATTAAGCTGATAGTGAAATACAGAAATTTGTGAACAAAGATATATTTCTGAAAATGTGAAAAACAGGAGATGTAAGTCAGATGGTAACTCTAAGAAGAGTCACTTGACTATTAAAATGGTACCCTAGAAATGGCTCATAGCAAAAGCAAATCAATTAGTTTTCATCATATGAGTGAGGACGCACCAAGGCAATTCCCCTCTTATGGATCCACAGAACAAAATTACTTCTGGTGCCATGTGGCTAGCAAGATAGTCTATTCCACTCAACCCCACTGTGTACCTAGGAAAAGAAAGTAAAAATACTTTCAAAAGAGGTAAAGACTACCAGGAAGCTACAAGCTCACCCTAGAAAGATGTCAAAATGTCATGGAAAAGGAGCACATGTTGATTTTAATAGCTTTTTTTTACTGGAAGATTCATGTCATGTATACCAAAAAACAAAACAAAATAAAAAAACAACCAAACCCATTGCCATTGAGTTGATTCCAACTCATAGTTACCCTATAGGACAGAGTAGAACTGCCCTATAGGGTTTCCAAAGAGTGCCTGGTGTATTTCAACTGCCGACCTTTTGGTTAGCAGCCACAGATCTTAACCACTGCCCCACCAGGTCTCCTGTCATACATATACCACAGAAAAATAGGAGACAAAAAAAATCATGGAAAAAAATTTAATTCCTAAGAGAAGTATACATTTAAAGTAGATAAACATATGGTTTATACATTTTTTAAGGAAATATAATTTAACTATAAAATGCCTATATTTACCTGTGACTTAGTACTCATTTCATATTAACCAGATCCATTTACTCTAATAAATTTCTACTATATATATATGTCTTCGTATATCTAAGTATTTTTAAATGAAAGTGAAGAAAACAGAAGTCCTCACAACTGGCCCATAAACATCATGACGAATGGTGAAGAAATTGAAGTTGTCAAGGATTTCATTCTACTTGGATCAAATATCAATGCCCATGGAAACAGCAGTAGAGAAATCAAAGATGTATTGCACTGGGCAAATCTGTGGCAAACGACCTCTTTAAAATCTTAAAAAGCAAAGATGTCACTTTGATAAGTAAGATGCATCTCACCCAAGACATGGTTTTTCAGTCATCTCATATGCATGTGAAAGCTGGAAAATGAAAATGGAAGTCCAAAGAAGAAATGATTCATTCAAACTGTGATGTTGGTGAAGAATACTGAATATATCATGGACTGCCAGAAGATCGAACAAATCAGTCCTGAAGAAGTACAGCCAGAATGCTCCTAAGAAACGAGGATGGCAAGACTTTGTCTCACATACTTTGGACACATCATCAGGAGGGGGCAATCACTGGAGAAGGACATCATGTTTGGTAGAGGGTCAGTGAAAAAGAGGGAGACCTTCAATGAGATGGACTGACACAGTGGCTACAACAATGGGTTTAAAAATACCAATGATTGTGAGAATGGCACACGACCAGGCAACATTTCCTTCTGTTACTCGTAAGGTCACTATGAGTCACAGCCAACTCAACAGCACCTAACAACTTTGAAGCCAGAACATAAAATCTACGTCTGCACATCCATATGCAAGCTATCCTCCTTGGTATCTTCATGGAGATAAAATGCTAAAAGATGAATAAAACAGAAAATCTCAAGTCACAAACTAACAAAAGTATTTTCTCAAGTTTTCTGAACTAGTGTATACTAATAAAAGTAACCTGTATTAATGCAATCTGGATTTTCAGATAGAAAAACAAGTCAATGGTTGGCTGTCAAAACTTAATAGGGTTGGGAGGACCCTCACAATAATGGCTATTAAATCGTAATTTTAGAAAAGTAAAATTATTTGTAGAATTGGGCAATAGTATATAGAATGTCTTAGCTTTTCTTAGTTTAAACTCTCTAATTTGACTCAAAAATTCTTAATCATGCCCTTTTAGTACTTTAGTCTGACATATTGACTTTGCAGTCTATACTCTGTAAGACAGCAGGTAAGTCTAGCACAGAAGAAATTATATAATTGGGCACAGGGGATGATTTCTGTGGCACTATTCTGTTTTTATTTATCCAGACTGTTGCTTTCAGTCCTGCGTTGAGGCCTCCTTGTATATCTGTTTCTAGTGTATCACCAACCATTACACAGTCCCCAGGCTGCACTCCGAGGAGATCACAGCAGTAGTAAAATATGGAAGGTGATGGTTTCTCCTCTGTCTGCTCTCCACCTACAACAATGGCATCAAAAAAGGACTGACAGGCACAAGCCTCAATCTTCTCTCTCTGGGTCTGTCTGTCTCCATTAGTTAACAGAAGTAGATGGACCTCCTTTCGAAGTTTAGTAAGCATGGCTTTGACATCTTCTGCCAGTGTCATATGCTGTAAACGTGTAGATTTCCATAGAAAATAACATTCTTCAGCCAATTTCCTATTGGCTGCACCACGCTTGGTTTCCTGGATAGCTTCTTCCCAATATGAAGTCCTTAGATCAGTAATGCATGTATTGGAAGGATAAAAACATTCCGTGCTGAGTTTAACTTCAACTTTATTACAGATGCTTTTAGCCTCTTCTTTGTAATGATATTTTGATTGTAAGAGCTTTATCACCTAAACAAAGTAAAATAACTCCATTAACACATCTCATGTCTTTAATAGTCATGCCCTAAGAAGCTGTGATCCTAGAGCAGAAGGTGTTTAATAGACTCTGTCTCAAAAGCAGCTCTATGACCACACCATTTCTGGTGGGAACTGGACTTACTTTTAAAGAACACCAAAGTGAAGATCCCCCAACCTCTCTAGACAACTCATTTCTTGTTTTTTTTTTTACCATTTCTAGTCCGTGAAGATTCTTCATACATAGCTAATAAAAAACCTTCATTTGGCAGTTTAAATCCACTGTCCTTCATTCTTGTCATGAAGACATGAAAATAAAACTTGTGTCTATATTTTGTAAAACATTTTAAATTTCAGACCTTACTTACACTCTTCCCAGAAAAAATAATGCTAATTCATCTAATCTTTTCTCAACTACATTCCACTTCACATTCGAAGGCCTAAACTGACCACCATGTAGAATGGAACCCAATTCTGTACTTTTATAAACATGTCTCTACAGCTCTAATGAAATCAAGCATGTATTGTGTTTTCAGAGGTTTAATGACCTAGTGCTTCTTCCAAACCTAGTTCTTCAGATAAAAAAAATCAAGGTGTTATGAGTTACCTTCTTTGTCACGTTTGTTCAGAATCCCTCATCAGAATCAAGCAATCTCTCTCCCGTGTTCCCATAGCTCTTTATCTTGGCTTTTATTACATTAGGTTCTTACTCATCTGACCTGTCTTCTAACATTCAGTAAGGACCCTAATGTGAAAAGCATTATACCAAATGCTCATATATGCTATCTGTAACCTTTTTCTACAACTCTGCAAGGGAGTTTCTTGCAGAGATGAGAAAACAGAAGTTCAGAATTGTTAACTTGCCCAAAGTCAAATAATAAAAACTGCAAGAACTAGGACTTTAATCCACACTGGCCTACTTCCAAACCCACACGCCTGCCTTTACACCGATGTATTAGGCGCTAGGTATTCGTTCCCTTGTCCTAGGGGCATTACCCACTGGGGAAAACCACCACCACAAAATGCTGGGTAAAGTGCAATGACAGTCATGTCAACATGAACAGTGGAAACAAAATGGAAGGAATACATAATTCTGCAGGGTAGTTAGGTAAGGTCTTACAGAGCAACTAACACTTAAACCAAAGAGTTACCAAACAGACAAGTTGGTTGGTGGGGATGGGAGGGAGGATACACTCACTCAAACCAAAATTAAAACCCACTGCAGTTGAGCTGATTCTGTTAGCAACCCTGTAGGACAGCAGAACTGCCCCACAGGGTTTCCAAGGCTGTAAATCTTTGCAGAAGTAGACTGCCACATCTTTCTCCCGCGGAGCAACTGGTGAGTTCAAACCGCTGACCTTTTGGTTACCAGCCATAATCACTCCAGACAGAAGAAACAGCATGATCAAAAAGGCACAGATCTTGGAATTTTGTGAACTGGGAGAGGCAAGAAGCTGAGTTTAGCTAGAATGGAAGGCATGTGAGGGAAGATGCTATGAGATAAGGCTGAAGAGGCTGTTTGGAAACAGTCTGCAAAAGGCCTGGCACCACATGATGTAGGTGATGCTGCCCAAATTCCGGTGGCACTTACCATTCCCATACATGCCGCTGGCTTCATACTGTAAGTATTTGTGCCCCTCTGCCTAAGGGCCTTTTTTGGCCACAGGGGCACCCATGCACACAGACTGGGGCCAAGCGTCACGGATCACGTTCTGTGTGGCCTTTCTCACCATGGTCTCGTAATTCCCACCCAGGTGATTGGGTAGAACTGATAGGGTAACTGTGGCCCACCAATGGGATTGGTCAGTTTTGCCATCCCACTGGGTTTGAGATGAGCCACCCTAGAGGCAGAAAGAAGAAGATTCCACCACCAGCAAGGAAGAATAGCCAGGAGCCAGCACGTCCTTTGGGCCCAGGATCCTTGCACTAAGAAGTTCCTGGAAGCAAGAGACTGAGAGAGACAGAGAGAGAGCTGAACCCTGAAGAGGTGAGAAGCAGTGGCAGGAAAGACCTGGCAGTGGAAATCCAGCAGCAGGAGACGGCACAGTGGACTTCAGAGAGAAAGCTGAGTGCCTTTGGGGAGAGGACTAGGGCCAAGGAGAAGCGTGCCTGTGAGCACAGTTGGGAAGAGGCTGTCTTGATGGAAGAACTGTATCCTGAGTGTCCCTGAGCCTAAACTGTACCGTTACTTCCATAATAAACCCCATAATCGTTAAGTATGATTATGTGTGGCCACTGCAACGAATTATCAAACCCAGCAGAGAAGTGGAGAGTGCTGTGGGAGGGACAGTTAGTGCTAGAGTTGGTAAAGATGGCGGAGAGAGAAGGCATGTCTGATCTCCGCCTCATAGAAATCAGCCTTAGGCTGTTAATCTTGACTCTCCTTCCCCCTTGTGAAGTTAGAGGAGGTCAGACACTGCTCCTGTGCTGTTTTTATATCCTGGGAGCAGCCTTCAACCAATAAGGGACAGAAATGAGTGGATTAAGTATCTTAGCTTTCTTGCCCCTTAGGTGGGATAACTGAAGCATGTTCTGCATACTGTCTCCCAGAGTTCCTCAACTGTCCACACCAGTAATCTGCTCATTAACTCACCCTACATTGGAATCCTTCCCTTCTCTGTCTCATTTCCCCACTTCCCTGCAGTGCTTCCTGGAATCACCTCCCAAATGAACTACCTGCATCTGAAGTCCTTGTCTTAGGGTGTGCATGTGGGGGAACTCAATCATGTCAAGGCAATTTCAGATCTTTGGGAATACATGTATCTGGGCCTCAGCAAGGTCTGCTGTTGAAGCAAAGCAGTCAAACAAGTTAAAATGTGTTGCCCTAAACTATATAGGGAATAAGTGGTATGCTATGCACACCAGAAACTTGATTCAGCTACTGGAAAGGTAGAAGATCACATTCTTTTTCCCTCAGAGGGAATCTCTTAGAATCACTTACTCCAAAGAAAAGGGAATATTTTTCAGGCTATTTGTGCTAATCAGGAAATAAGAGGTAAAAATAGTAAAAAAACAAAAATTTTTTTAAGGCTAATCAGCCCAGAAAAGTACATTAGCCCTAAGAATTGTAGGTGAGGATAAACACTGTAACCTTTTGTTTTATAAAGTTACATTTCAATTAGTAAATCAAGTTATTTCAACCTCTGTGGTTATGTCACCAACTTTTCAAGCAACATCGAATTATTCTTGAGCTACAAGAAAGGCATCCCAAAGTTTTAACAGCCCCAGTGCTACACAGTAAAAGGACACGTGCCCCTAGGACTCCATAGTGGGAGCTGGTTCATGACTAATAAACAAAGAGCACCCAATAAAGAGCTAATTTCCTGTTATTGCATTAAGCACATTCTTGGCGCTCTGAGAAAATCTGTGTATTCAAAGGTGAAGGCAGGGAGAAATTGAAAAAGCAGGACTAGCTTACCGTAAAGAGAGACTCTTGTAAAGGGGTGGCATATCATCCCCAAGTTTTGAAATTTTTTCCCATCCACCCGTAAATTAACTTTCCCATTACAATTAATTACAGATTCATCTGGGTTAACAAGTAGCATTTTAGCAATATTAACATCTTTGGTGAAAAGTCTATTAGTTGTTCACATAATAATATTTGCTCCAACAGAAATAACATTTAAGTTTAGTTAGTTCACATTATTATTAGTACAAACTCTACAAACCCTGCAAAGAAAATGGGAGTTTTGATTGATTTGGGGATGCAGGAACAAGATCTCAAACTTGGTGGTGTCATGACATTTTGTCCCTGGGGTAAGGCAGGCTTACAAAGGATTCAGAGTAGAATGAGTCTACCAGGCAACTACAGGCATGAAGAAAGGGGCCCTAAGATAGTGAGAAACGGGGGATCAATTTGCAGATGTAATATAAATTCAAACTTCACCCACTTCAAACTCTCAGGTTATACCTGAAGACATAACAAAAACGGAACTCTACTCTTCTACCTTCTACTCCCTGAACCCAGAACTACAGTAAATACTATCAAAAAAGTGTAGTGAATTGTGATTTAAAAAAAACTTTGACGGCTACATTGGGAATCACATAATACTTTGTAAGACTGTGATTTAGTAAAATATTTTTTGAATACCAGTTATTTGGTGAAACAGCTGAATTCCAAACAAAACTATTTCAAAAACACACGATCTTCACTGAAGAGGATATTCAAATGGCCAACCAGCACATGAAAAAATGCCCAACATCATTAGCCATTAAACAGATGCAAATTAAAACCACAATGAGATATCACCTCACCCCATTAGAATGGCAATGATCAAAAAAATGGAAAACAACAGGTGTCGGGAAGGTTGTGGAGAAACCAGAATCCTCATCCATTGCTGGTGGAAATGTAAAATGGTGCAGCCACTGAGGAAAAGTTTGGTGGCTTGAACACAGAACTACCATACGACCCTGTAATCCCAATTCCAGGTATAAACTCAGAAGTGAAGACAGGAATGCAAAAAGAAACCTCTACACCAATGTTCACTGCTACACTTTTCACAACAGCCAAAAGGTGGAAACAACTGAAATGTCTATCAACAGATGAATGGATAAACAAAATGTGGTATAGACATACAACGGCCTATTACACAGCCATAAAGAGAAATGAAGTTCTGATGCATGCCACAACACGAACCTTGAAAACATTATGTGAGCAAGTCAGTCAGTTGCAAAGGGACACTGGATGATCTCATTTACATGAAATAAGCAAATACACAAAAACCAAATTAATAGTTACTTGGGGTAGGAAGGAGGGGGAAAGAGGGAATTTCTGTTTGGGAGGCACTGAGTTTATGTTAATGGTGGTAGAATATTTTGGAAAAGGATAGTGATAACGGTGGCATAACATGAAAAATTTAATCAATGTCAATGAATTGTAAATGTGGAAGTTGTTGTATTGGTAAATGTTTTGGTGTATATATTTTCACCACAATAAAAAATAAAAATACATGCTCACATAATAGGATTGTCTGCATGCAGCCTAACAATTCCAGCAGCTTTCCTGTTATTTTTAGCTCAAGCCTTTGGTCAAATATCACCTCCTCAATGAGGCCTAACCTGACTAACCTAATTAAAATTGCAATTCATTGCCCCCCTTCACTTTTTCTAGCACATCTATAAATACATTTGATTTATCACGTTCACTGTCATCCCCACTAGTAAGTGAACTCAAAAAACGCAGAATTCTTTTCGGCTTTGTTCACTGAGAAACTCTAAGTTCTGTAGAAGGGTTCTTCTTGAGTTGTTAGGTGCCGAATCAACTCATAGCAACCCCATGAGACAGAGAACTGCCCCATAGGGCCTTCTTGGCTGTAATCTTTATGGAAGCAGATCACCAGGTCTTTCCGCCGCAGAGCTGCAAGTAGTGAACTGAAAGAGAGGCCTGAAGATGGTGAAAAGAAACAACTTTCCCAGGTGATTAAAAAAAAACACCACCAACATTGATCTATATAGTCAGTCTATAACCCCTTCTCTCTAAGCCCAAGGCAGTGGCTGAACCTTTCCCTTCTTTCATTCTCCCTTCGGAATGATTTTAAAAAGCTAGAATGTTGGTTTTGAATAGGCCAAATGTTATTAGTGTTGTTATATTCTTATGTGATAAAGTATTCCTTGTAGAGTCAAAAATACACAGTACAATCCTACTGGTTTCATGACTATTTATAAAAGAGGCAATAGCAGAAACAACATTACACCAGAAATCTGGAAACCAGAATTTCTATCCATCTAGCCAGCATTCATTGCACATTTACTATGTGTCAAACTAAAAGTTTGTGCCCTCTCAAGAAGCTTACCATTCAGTTGCAGTCATCTGAGTTGCAAAACTTAACTGTAAGACCATCTGACAAGTGCATTAAGAGATCTGAACAAAATATAATACTGATACAAGTGAGGGTATAGAGACCAGGGAGAAATACAACCTGATCTGTGTTTTAGAAACATCACTGTGGCAGGGATGTGGAAGATGAATTGACGTGATAAGCCTAGAGGTATGAGGCCAGGTTTTACTAAGACAAGGGCAGTGGGACGTGCAAGGAAGGGACCAATATGAATGATGTGTCAAGAAGTAGAACGGACTGGGTGACAGGGTGCATGGTGGCACAATTCACTGAGCAACAATGGGTGCTACGTTCTTTCCATGCATTCTACTAAACCTACCTGATAGGGTCATTGAGGACTAATGTCATTATTCAAGTTTTCCAATCAGAATTTGAGGCTTAGAGTGGTTAAGTAACTTGTTCAGGTGGTTTCAGCTAGGTATTAGGAGAGCTTTGGTTCAAACTCAAACCTATCTGATTTTCAAATGTGAACTCTTGGGCTACAGCATAAAGAAAACAAGAATTTAACTGTAACACATTGGACTTGACCTGCTCAGGACACACAGGTAAATACATATTGCAGCGAGCTAGAGATTATTGGCAGCAATGTAGCACAGAGCAGTGCCACTGCGGTCAAGACAGTCAGGAGTGTCCAATGCCCTAGTCAAGGCATTAAGACAGACCCAAAGTATCCACTGATTCCAGCACTTTAGGAAGTTCCTAATGACCTCGTAAGTCCACTTCACTTGAGTGGCAAAGACAGACAAAATCTACACTGCAATGGATTTAGGAATAAATAGGAGGTAGATACATGGCACATAGTACAGATTTCTCCTGGAAAACAGCTGTCAAGGGAGACAGGTAACATCTAGCGGAGGAACAAAGGTGCAAAGGACACTTTCTTTTTTATGTTTTAAAGTAGGAGACAGACCTGAAGATGCAATTTGAGGGGAACGTACCAAAAAAGAAAGGCTGAAGAGGTTGAAGATCCAGGCAGACAAAAACTAACTGACGGGACACTTGGGAGTTCTTAGGATTAGCTTTGGAAAGTTTTCTCCTTGACGCTGAAGTTAGAGAAAGAAAAGCAAGCGTGGGTCAGGAGTTTGAGGAGCCCTGAGTAGCACAGACTTTTTTTGCTTTGAGTGTCATCTCAGAAATCCACTGAGGGTCACACCCACAGTAGGGAGGCCCCGAGGGTGGTTTCTGCGGAGAAAATTCTCTGGTTGATTCCGAAGCTAGTCACCGACAGTTGTGTCAACTCTTAGGTCAAAAAATGGGGCTGCCTTATCTGAGTCTCCTCAAAGATCCACCGAACACCACGCGGTGGGGAGACGACCCTACCACAAGGTCAGTCACGGAGAGCTTGACGCGAGCACTCGCCCTGACTGGCCCACACCTGTCCTGGTCAAGAGCCTGGCTGGCGTGTATCGCAGTGTGGTGTGACCATCTTACCGCCATGGGCAACTCTGCCAACGTGGTAATTTTTAATGACATCTTTCCGGGTGCCGGGGCGCTGGAACAAACTTTTAGAAATCAGCCTCCCAGATTCTAGGCGCAGCCAGGCAAATAACCCATGCCACCGGGGTTGGAGGGCGGCCTCCCCACGCTGGTTACCTACTCGTCCCTCTTTCGTGTTTCTCTGGCCCGGGGGCAGGCGTAGGCGCCCACAGCCTCCAGCGGCCTCAAAGGAGGAGCGAGATCAGCGCCTCTGGGGCCGCTCCGGACGACTGGGCCGGCGCAGTGCTAAGTTGGCGATGGTCCGCGGTGTGAAGCCCCCGGGTCGGGAGCGGGCGGAGGGGACAAAAGCACGGGACGCGCGCGGGCCGGAAGTGGGGTGCGTCGACCGGACCCGAGGTACGCCGCGAAGGCCAGGACGTTACCTCCAACATGCCGCTCCTACTTGCCGCGGCAGTGTCGATGAGCGTGTTGTCCAGGTCAAAGAAAACTGCCCGCACCCGGCTCAACCCCATTCCGCTGGCCGCTGCCCAGTGCGCCAACCCGCCGCTAACTCCTCCGGGGGAAGAGCCCCGAGGCCCGGAAAAGCGCGGGCGGGGCAGAAGTACCTAACTCTTCCGCCTAGCACTCACTAGAACTCCCGCGAGATGTCTCGCTGACAGCAGCGAGATCCTGCGAGACTTTGGGCAATAGTCTCTAAGGTGGGCGTCTGGTGCCCTCTACAGTGGTTTCTTGAGCGGTTTGTTTGGCAGGTGATTTGAAGCTCCATTTTCCTCCTGGGTATCTTCGTTCTAAAGCGCCCTGGTGGCGCAGTGGTTAAGCGCTTGGCTGCTGACTGAAAGCTAAGCGGTTTGAACTCAGTAGCCGCTGCGCGCGGGAGATGGATGTGGCAGTCAGCTTCCGTAAAGATTTACAGCCTTGCAAACCCCGTAGGGGGAGTTCTACTCTGGCCTACATAGGGTCACTATTGAGTCAGAATTAACTTGCTGTAGATTTATTTTTATCCTTGTTCTGCTTATCTCTTTTCTTGCTCTGCCCTTCTACTTGGAGACTCATAGCTGCCTGGGGCGATTTTCTGCGCTGTGTGGCTTTCTGGTCTTGAGGCGGGTAGTTATCACTGCGGAGCGGCCCTGATAAGATTTTATCTCCCTGTGAGTCAGAATCGACTCTACAGCAACGGGTCTGGTTTTTTTTTTTGTTCGGTCTGACAGAGACTGGAGGAAGCCCCTAGATTACGGCCCTAAGACACCCTTCTGACCTGGAAATGAAGCCATTCCGGGAGACCACCTCCCAGCCAAACAATAGACAAGCACATAAGATAAATAATAACACTGGAGAGGAATGTACTCTTTAGAACAATCAGTTATAAGATGAGAAGGCAGGAAGGGGTAGATAATCAGGGGGAAAGAAAATGAGGAAACCAGGGTGGAAATGGGGAGAGTGCTGAAACATTGTAGGGAATGAAACCAAGGTCATGAAACACTTCATGTACAAACTATTGAATGGGAAACTAATTCACTCTGTAAACTTTTACCTAAAGTACAATAAAATGAAATTTAAAAAATTTTGTCTCCCCTGAGCTCCCCTCTTAAGAAATAGCTTGGCCAAGCAATGGAAAAATAAGTACGTACAGCCAAAGAACATTTGAAATATGGTTAATCACATATTTTAAGAAATGCAAGTCCGTATAGCACAGACAATCCTGAAACAATAGAATCAATAAACAATAACCTACTAACTGATACATGGATAGATAGATAGATAGATACGCCAAGAGGTGAGGGAGGGGGTAAAGGAACACACCCACCAGCAGATACAGGTTCTGAGGTGGAAATTTCTAAACACATGACTGTAGGTGCTCCTCATATATTAATATAGACAACAGAGCACACAAGTGACACAGTTGGGGGAACCTCTTAGACATAACTAAACACCTCATGGGATGAAGTTCCCAGGCTCAGAAAAAAATTACTATAGACTCGTGGTACATCTATGTCAATTGGTACAACATAGTTCTTAAAGACTATTTTCTACATCCTACTTTGGTGAGTAGCATCTGGGGTCTTAAAAGCTTGTGAACGGCCATCTGAGATAAACAACTATTGGTCTTTGCTAGTCTGGAGCAAAGGAGAGGGAAAAATACTAAAGACCCAAGGGAGCAATTAATCCAAAGGAGTAATGGACCACATAAACCACAGCCTAGACAACCCTGAGACCTGAATAACTAGATGGTGCCCTGCTACTACTAGCAACTGCTCTGACTGGGATTATAATAGAAGGTCCTGGATAGAGCAGGAGAAAAATGTAGAACAAATGATCAAATTTACAAAAAAGATCAGACTGACTGGTCTAACAGGGACTGGAGGAACTCCTGAGACTATGGCCCCAGGACACCCTTCTAAATCAGACTTGAAGCCACTCCCGAAGTTCAGCTTTCAGAAAAAGATTAGGCAGACCTGTAAGACAAACAATAACACACGTGAGGAATGTGCTTCTTAGATCAATCAAATATACGAGATCAAGCGGGCAACACTTGCCCAGGAACAAAGACAAGGAGGTGGGAGGGGACAGGAAAGCTGGGAATGGATACAGTGAACCCGGGGTGGAAAGGGAAAGGGGGAGAGTGTTGACACAATGCAGGATTGCAGTCAATGCCATGAAATAATTTGTGTATAAATTTTTGAATGAGAAAATAACTTGCTCTGTAAACTTTCACCTAAATCACAATTTAAAAAAAAAAGAAATACAAATCCAAACTATAATTATATACCACCGTTTTCACATAGGGGATAAATAAGCAAAAGTTAAATGTTTGATGGAGCTGGTGAAGATGTAGAAAAACAGGTATGTATACACTGGTTGAGGGAATGTAAATTGGTGCAACCTCCTTTGAGAATAATTTGGCAATGTCTGCCCTTTGACATTCCCACTGCTAGGAATTTATACTGGTATACACTTTTAAAACTTTTCCAGGAAGTAGATATAAGGGTGTTCATTGCAGAACGTAAAGGCAAAAAGGGTGGAAGAAACCCTTAGGGACTGTTATAAGTTGAATTGTCCCCCCAAAATATGTGTTGTAAATCTTAACCCATATGCCTGTGGGTATAATCCCATTTGGAAATAGTTTGTTATGTTAATGAGTGTACCAGTGTAGGTGTGTCTTAAGCTAATCATTTTTGAGATACAAAATGAGGAAATCAGGCACAGAAGTAAGCAAGTACAGATGGGGGAAAACATGCCACGCCACATGAAGATTGACAAGGAACTGAGGAACAGAAGCTGAAAAGAGACAAGGACCTTTTCTCAGAGTCCAGAGAGAGAGAATGCCTTCTATAGAGCCTGAGCCCTGAATTTGGGCTTATAGCCTGCTACACAGTAAGAAAATAAACTTCTATTTGTTAAAGCCACCTGTTTGTGGTATTTCTGTTATAGTAGCACTAAAAAAACTAAGACAGGGACTATAGGAAACATAAAATGAAATTTAGACATACTCATAAGATGGAATAGTATGTAGACATAAAAATGTAAATAATGGCATTTCTTCTGTATGCTGGAGAGCACTGCATTCACAGTGATTCATAGAAAGTGATTTACAGAAAGTTCTCCTGGATCAGTGTTTCCCCAGAAATAGGATGAAAAGGACTTCCTCACTGTTATGGATTAAATTTTGTCCTCTCAGAATATGTGTTGGAATGTTAACCCCCAATACCTGTAGATATAATCCTGTTTGGAAATAGGGTTTTCTTTGTTATGTTAATGAGATCATAGGAGATTAGGGTCGATTCTAATCACGTCTGAGTCATGAAAAGAGCAGGTTAGAAATGGAGACACAAACACACAGATGGGAAGACAAGTCATGGAAGGATCATCTACAAGCCCAGGAACCAAGGAAAGCCAGGGACTGCCAACAAGGAAGGAATCTACATGGCCGAGACACTGATTTGGACTTTTAGCCTCCAGAACTATGAGAAAATAAATTTCTGTACTTTAAAGCTACATATTGGTGGTATTTGTGTTACACCAGCACTAGATAACTAAGACACTTAACCTCTCATTTTCCTCCGCATTCAAGAATGACTGCAAGGAAATTTATATGGAGTCACCACTCCTCATTTTCTTTTTTTGTTGTTGTAAAAATATATACAACAAAACATTCATCAGAACAGCAACTTCCATATTTACAATTCAATGACATTGATTACACTTATCATGTTATGCTACCATTATTGCTATCCTTTTCCAAAATATCCCATCACCATTAACATAAACTCAATGCCCCCCAAACAAAACTCCTCCTTTCTCCCCCACTCCTACCCCTGGTAGCTATTAATCTTATTTCATATAAGTGGGATCATACAGTATTTGTCCTTTATTGAGTGACTTATTTTGCTCAGCATGATGTTTTCAAAGTTCACACTTGTTGTGGCATGCATCAGAACTTCATTTCTCTTTGGCTATGTAATAGTCCATTCTATGTATTGCTAAAAAATAAAATAAAATAATATATTAACACAAAAGAATAACACAATATTTGATTACTCTGTGACGTAATAAACAATTTGCAAACAGGGGCAACAGCTCTCCTCCTGCAAGAGGAGCTCACTTCTGGAGAATTCACGGTGACTTAAGTACTTTTTGCTTAGAGAATACAGGTTTCCATGATGATGATGTACTTGATGGCTACTGAGTTAGTATTAAAAAGGTAACATCCCAAACATTTGGCCCCCCACCCACCTACAGTCCTGAGTCCACTTGAAATTTAAATTAAAGAAACCTTGCATCTTTTTCATTAAATTTTAAGTTAATGGGTTCCCACTTCCCCTGCTCTTTGAACAGGAAAGAAACGTAAACTAGCAACTTTGAGTGGGGAGTGGGGAATAACCCTCTGGTAGGATTAATTCTGAGTCAGGAATATTTTGGTTGATGGAAAAGAAAAACCTTCTTGAAATAAAAGTAAACTATTTTTAATTAAAAAATTTGATTCCAAAATCCCTCCCCTTCTGATCATGATTTGATTAGAAACTTTGATCATCTAAGTGTTGGTGGGAAATCACCTAGATTTGTTTCTTCAGGTCTTAGTAATTATAGGTAATGCCTTATGAGGTACTTTTTTGTGAAACATACGTTACTTCTGTTGGAAACTGTCAGAAATCTAAATACTTGGAGAAACACCAAAATTTAGTGTAACAGGATGTATTTATTTTGAGTAGATACGATTTGAATTGGGCAGCATCACCTAAACATATTGGGAAGGCGCTCTGAAGAGAGGACAGTGAAGGTAGGTTACCTAGGTCATTGTTATGTTAGTTTCTCAGAAGGTAACATCAAAGTACAGGGCAGATTACATAAACAGTCACCAAGGATATGCCATACATCCTAAAACAACCTCTAGTCAGACCCTGGAGTCCCTGCTTCTCAACGCTTTCTGCACATACATTGTTTTCCAAAGGAATCCAATGCCTAAGACAAAACACTCCCCACTAAGCGGCTCACTAAGCTATTGTTTGACCTGTAACTGACTGCGGGGAACCAATTCCCCCAAGGTTCAAAAGGACACCAAAGGGTAGATGGTCTATATGGGCCACCCCAATTCCACTACCCAGAAATCTGGATTCCAGGAGAATCAAAATGATTTTGTCATTCGCTCCTTCTGATCATTATTCTGGTATAGTAACTTTGATCACAAATGTTCAATAATGGTAGCTGGGCACCGTTCGATTTTTCTGGCCTCATGACAAAGGAGACAGCTATTAATGGAGGTAATCAGATGTGTAGTCTAGTTCTTCCTCCACTTGGCTCTCCTTTCTCCTTTTTAAAATTTTTTTAAATTATTTTTTTATTATTGTACTTTAGATGAAGGTTTACAGAGCAAACTAGCTTCTCATGAAACGATTAGTATACATATTGTTTTGTGACATTGGTTACCAAAACCACGACATGTCAACACTCTCCCCTTCTCGACCTTGGGTTCCCTATTTCCAGTTTTCCTGTCTCCTCCTGCCTTCTAGTCCCTGCCCCTTTAGTCTCGTTTTGTTTTATGGGCCTGTCTAATCTTTGGCTGAAGGGTGAACCTCAGGAGTGACTTCACTACTGAGCTAAAAGGATGTCCAGGGGCCATACTCTCAGGGTTTCTCCAGTCTCTGTCAGACCAGTAAGTCTGGTCTTTTTTTTGTGGGTTAGAATTTTGGTCTACATTTTTTCTCCAGCTCTGTCCGGGACCCTCTATTGTGCTCCCTGTCAGAGCAGTCAGTGATGGTAGCCAGGCACCATCTAGTCGTGCTGGACTCAGTCTGGTGGAGGCTGTAGTACTGGTGGTCCATCAATCATTTGGACTAATCTTTCTCTTGGGTCTTTGGTTTTCTTCATTCTCCCTTGCTCCAGTGAGACCAGTGGTGTATCTTAGGTGGCCTCTAAGAAGCTTTTAAGACCTTAGACACTACTCACCAAAGTAGAAATGTAGAACATTTTCCTTATAAACTATGTTATGCCGATTGAGCTAGATGTTCCCCAACACCATGTTCCCCATAGCTCTCAGCCCAGTAATTTGGTTCCTCAGGGAATTTGGAAGTGTCTATGGCTGGCTCTCCTTTCTTCTGCTTCTCCAGAGATCAGTTGTTGCACCTTAGATGGCCACTTGCAAGCCTTTAAGTCCCCAGATGCTACATTATGAACTGGGAGATAGAAGAATATTAGGCAAATTGACTGAAAAGACACACAAAACCATGACCCTAGGTCTCTGAACCAAGGAAAAGAATCCCATGAGGTGTTTGTTTATACATAAACAGCATCGGTAACTGCTTTTCATGTGCCTCAGCAGCAGCTACATTCTGCAAAAGCTCAGACTGTGTATTATTAATAGAAATACAGCAACATTTATCTATTAAGGCACAACCTCCTCCTTGGGAAATATGCTATTCTATTTTGTAAAATCATAACTAGAACTTCAGATACTTCTCTTGTTATGGTCTTTACAACTTTGCTAAGTTTATCAATAGAAACTTCTAATTTGAGAGTTACAATAGCTAAACACATTTAAAGTCAGATAGTTTCCTTTAATGCAAGAATCAGCTATTTCAGGAACCAATAGCACTATGCCGGTTACAGAATATCCTGTGGTAAAGGATTTTCTCATCTCCTGGTTCTTCTTTTAATCTTTTTAAAGTTTCTTTTTCTGGTCTTAACTTTTTGTTCTCCTCATATTTTTTATTTTTCCTTTTCATTAGTTGATTTTATAAACACATAGGAACAGCATAACATGAACCAGTCCAAATCTTCAGTGAAAAAAATCATTATATAATTTAGGAGAAAGGATAAAAATGGTTTCTTATATCCAGAAAATAGATCATTAAAACACCAGCAATATTCCCTCATAATCCTACAGTCATCTTTAGCCCACTCAGTCCTATGTAGTTAACTTAGTTTCTGTGCAATTCTGGATCAGCAGCAGTCTTTTACACAGTGTTCTGTAAATCTTGATTCCGTGTAATAATATCCACATTCAAAATATCATAGTCCTTTTCCTAAGTCCAATATAGTCCACCTTTTGTTGAAATATTTGGGTCAAGTATTTTCAGCAAGTCAACAAAGTAATTTATTTTCAGATGACAAAACTTTGAATGGCCATTATTAACTTATAATAATTCTTAAAAGTGAAAGACATAATGGAAGTTTATTACAAAAGTAATGCAAACCAAATAAAGTCAATTAAAAAAAACTTTAGACCAAGATATCTCTAAACATAATGATTTTTGAGACTTTAAATCTATGTGGAGGGTAAAACAAAATATCGAAACTGAAAACGACATGGAGATTCTCATGCCAAAGCCCGGAGAATATGACCAAAACCTGAGCTCGCAGGGCAAATGTTTAAGATAATAAGGAGCAACTTAAACTTTAGAGGTAATAACTAGCTTGTTTCTTTAAGTTTATGTGTAATTAACCCTGCATTTTAGCTCCTACATACCAAATACAATTCTGAGGAAGAAAGGAATTCAAGGGACATTTTAATGAAAGACTGATGAAACCAGTTGGACTTCCCTACTTTCTTTGTTCTGTGGACTGTTAAAACCCCACACTGCCTCATAACATTTGCAATACTCTGCTAATACGGTATATTACACAATTCTTGAATAATAAATCTCTAGCATTGTTTTAACTTTGACTTTTAGAAATTATGCAACATTTCTGGTATCAGAGAAAGGGGATCCTTAGGGTGCTAAAAGTCTCTGTGATTCCCAGTATTTCATCAGGCATGCGCTTTGGTACCAGATTAACTGATTGGGCTCTTTGTCTCCACACTCTCTTGGGGGTTGCTCAGGTAGAGCCCTTCTCAGATTCCAACCTCTGCGCTTTGCATAGTAGCTCTCTGAGATTAATTTTTTGATTTGTATTTGGGTTTTTGACTTTGAAACTTTGAAACTGCTGTCATGATGGATAGTGCAAAGTCTAAGGGAGCTTCAGATGTGCCTTGGGCACACCAACTCACTGCATGATCAAGACCTATGGACCTGAGTCTTGATTTTTTTACCTTCTGGCACACCTAAACCAAAGACAGGCCTAGAAAATCAATGGCCATTATGGGGATCTTTCTCCTTGGACAAGCTTGTTTTTCTGTGCATTAAATTAGAATCTCAGGGATAAAAATCAAACAAGCTCAATGAAATGCATATTTGAACTAACAATAGGTAATAAGTAGTTAAGGAGCCCTGGTGGGGCAGTGGATAAGCGATCAGCTGCTAACTGAAAGGTTGGCGGTTTGAACCCACCAGCCACTCTGCAGGAGAAAGATGTGACCGTCTGTTTATGTAAAGATTACAGTCTTAGAAACCCTATGGGGAAGTTCAACACTGTCTTACAAGGTCGCTGTGAATCAAAAGTGACTTAATGGCAATGGGTTAGGTTTTTTGTTTTGTTTTAATTTTATTGTGTTTTAGGTGAAAGTTTAAAGTTCAAGTTAATTTCTCATTCAAAAATTTATACACATATTGTTTTGTGACATTGGTTTTAATGCCCACAATGTGCCAGAAAGCCCCCCACTTTCCACCTGAGGTTCCCTGTGTCCATTGGTCCCATTCCTGTCCCTTCCTGCCTTCTAGTCTTGCTTTTGGACAGGAGTTGCCCATTTGGTCTTGTATACTTGATTGAACTAAGAAGCACATTCTTCACGTGTGTTTTTTTAATAGACCTGTCTAATCGTTGTCTGAAAAGTACGCTTCAGAAATGATTTCAGTTTTGGGTTAGAGGAGTGTCTTGGGGGCCATAGTTTGGGGATTCCTCCAGTCTTTGTCAGACCAGTAAGTCTGGTCTTTTTACATGAATTTGAACTCTGGTCTACATTTTTCTCCCCTTCTGTCCCGGGCTGTCTGTTGTGATCCCTGTCAGAGAGGTCATTGGTGGTAGCCAGGCACCAGCTAGTTCTTCTGCTCTCAGACTGGTGGAGTCTGTGGTTCATGTGGTCCTTTAGTCCTTTGGGGTAATATTTTCCTAGTGTCTTGGGTTTTCTTCATTATCCTTTACTCCAGACAGGAAGGGACCAATAAATGTATCTTAGATGGCTGCTTGCAAGATTTTAAGACCCCAGATGCTATTCACCAAAGTGGGATATTTGTGTCCCTTGTCTCAAGTACTTGGTTTGGCTAGAGTTTTAGATTTTGCACCAGAGTCATAGTATTAAATATCTTATAGAAAGGTCACATAAGAAATTAATGTGAACTACATTTAATTTTTACAAGTGTTTACTTTGTTTCCTCAATTAAAACATCAATAGATTTCTAGCAGATATAAACTTTCGAGAAGTGAACATCTTCATCCAATTACTCTGAAACAAAATTGCTCCCAAAATATAGTGTGTGGAATAGATGTGAAACAGATGTGGAATGGGGAGGGATAGAAGTGGAATAGATGTGGTACAGACGTGGAATAGATGATGTGGAATAGAGATTGAACAGACATGGTATAAGCGTGGAATAGACATGTAATAGTTGTGAAGTAGACCTGGAATACATGTGGAATAGATGTGCAATGGATGTGGAATAGATGTGGAGTAGATGATGTAAAGCTAATGTGGAATAGATAATGTAGAATAGACGTGGAAAAAATGCGGAATAGATGTGAAATATATGTGGACTAGGGTGGAATAGTGCAGAATAGATGTGGAATAGAGGTGTAACTAGAAATGGAACATACATGGAATACATGTGGTATAGACGTGCTATAGATGTGGACTAGGTGTGCAAATAGACGTGGAATAGATGTAGAATAGATGATGTGGAATAGATGTAGGATAACTGGAACAGATGTTGAATAAATGTGCAATAGATGTGGTATAGATTTGAAATAGATGATGTGGAATAGATGTTGAATAGGTGGGGAATAGATGTGGAATAGGTGTGGAACAGATGAGGAGTAGGTGTGGAATAGATGTGGAATAGAGATGGAATAAATGTGGAATAGAGGTGGAACAGATGATGTGGAATTGATAAAGTGGAATACAGGTGGAATAGATGTGTAATGAACGTGGAATAGATGTAGAATTGAGGTTGAATAGATGTGATATAGATGTGGAATAGATGTAGAATAGATGATGTGGAATAGATGGATAGATGATGTGGATCTGACGTGGAAAATATGTGGAATAGATGTGAAATATATGTGGTATAGAGGTGCAATAGAGGTGGAACAGAATTATAATAGACATGGAATATAGGTGGACTAGACCTGTAACAGACATGGAATAGATGTGGAGTAGGGGTGGAATAGATGTGGAATAAACATGGAATAGACACAGAATAGATGTGGTAGAGATGAAGAATAGGTGATGTGGAATAGGTGTGGAATCCTTGGGAAATAGATGGGGAATAGATGTAGAATAGAGTTATAATAGACGTGGAATAGATGTGGAATAGATGTGGCATATACATGAAATAAATGTGGAATAGACGTGGAACAGACATGGAATAGGTGTAGAATAGATGGGGAATAGATGTGGAATAGATGATGTGGAACTAACATGGAATAGATGATGTGGAATAGATGTGGAATATGTGAAATATATGTGGAATAGAGGTGGAAAAGTGCTGGAATAGATGTGAAATAAATGCAGAAAGACATGGAATAGATGTGCTGTGGATGTGGAATAGATGATGTGTAAAGGATGTGGAATGGGTGTGGAAGAGGCGTGGAATAGATATGGAAGAAATGTGGAATAAGGGTGGAATAGAGGGGGGATAGAGGTGGAACAGAGGTGGAATACACATAGAATAGACGTTGGATATATGTAGAATAGTTGAGGAATAGATGATGTGGAATAGAAGTGGAATAGGTTTGGTGGAATATTTGTGGAATGTATGTGGAATAGATGATGTGAAATTGATGTGTAATTGTTGAGGTGGAATATATGTAGAATGGGGTGAAAATGACGTGGAATAGATGATGTAGAATTTACATGGGATGCATTAGATGGAATAGATGTGAAGTAGACATGGAATAGATATGAAAAAGACAGAATAGACGTGGAATGGATGGCAATAGACAGAGAATAGACGTGGAATATCTGATGTGGAATAAATGTGGAATAGACATGGAATAGACGTGGAATTGACATGGAATAGAAGTGGAATTGACATGGAATAGACATGGAAGAGATGACTTGGAATAGACATGGAATAGATTAGGTGAATAGATGTGGAATAGGCATAGAATAGAGATTGAATAGACGTGGTATAGATGATAAGGAATAGAGGTGGAATAGAGTTATAATAGATTTGTAATAGACGTGGAATAAAGGCAGAGCAGACGTGGAATAAATGTTGAATAGATGATATGGATTAGATGTGGAAAAGTGTGGAATGAATGTGGAATAGATATGAAATAGATGTGGAATATATGTTGAATAGATCTGGAATATATGAGGAATAGATATAGAATAGACCTGGAATAAATGATGTGAAATAAAAATAGAATAGATGAGGTGGAGTAGATGTGGACTGGAGGTGAAATAAAGGTGGAATAGATGTGAAGTAGATGTGGAATAGAGCTATAATAGAGGTGAAAATGATGTGGAATAGACTTGGAATACACGTGGAACAGACATGGAATTGACATGGAATAGACATGAAATAGAAGATGTGGAATTGATTTGGAATAGATCTGCAGTAGAGGTGGAATACACATGGAATAGACTTGGGATAGAAGTGGAATAAACATGAACTAGACATGGAATAAACGTGGAATAGATGATATGGAATAGAAGAGGAATAGATATGGAATAGATGTGGAATAGGTATGGTTAGATGTGGAATAGTTGTAGAATGACGTGGAATGGATGTGGAATAAAAGATGTGGAATAGACATGGAAGAGACAATGTGGATTAGATGTGGTATATAGATGGAATAGAAGGGGAATATAGGTGAACAGAGGTGGAATATATGTGGAAATCATGTGGAATATATGTAGGATAGATGTTGATTAGATGGGGAATAGATGTGGAATAGATGAGGAATAGACATGGACTATACGTGGATTAGATGTGGAAGAGGTGTGGAATAGGTGTGGAATAAAGGCGAAAAAGACTTGGTAAAGACATGGTATAGATGTGGAATAGATGTGGAAAGATGTGGAACTACTGTAAAAGTGACATAGAATATTCATGGAATTACAAGGAATAGACATCAAATGCACATGGAATAGACGTGAAATAAATGATGGGGAATAGACTTGGAATAAATATGGAATAGATGTGGAAAGAAGTGGAATATAGGTCACTAGAGGAGGAACAGAGGTGGAATGGATGTGGAATAGACATGGAACAGACATGAAATATATGTGGAATAGACGAGGAATGGACATGGAATAGATGATGTGGAATAGACATGGAATAGATATGGAATAGTCATGGAATAGTTGTGTAATAGACGTGGGATAGATGTAGAATAGACATTGAATAGATGTGGAATAGACGTTGAAAGGATGTGGAATAGATGTAAAATAAATGAGGTGAAATAAATGTGGAATAGATGGGAAAAGAGTCAGAATAGATGTGGATTAGAGGTGTAATAGAGGCAGAGTAGATGTGTAATAGAGGTTGAATAGATGTGGAATACATGTGTAAGAGAAGAGGATTAGATGTGGAATAGATGTGGAATAAGTGTGGAACAGACATGGAATGAACATGGAAGGGATGTGGAATAGATGTTAAATAGATGTGGAATAGACATGGAATAAATGTGGAATGGGGTGGAATAGGTATGGAATAGATTGGAATAGAGGTGGAAGAAAGGTGAAATGGTGGAAAAGATTGGAATAGACGTGGAATACACATAGAATAGATAATGTGGAATAGACGTGGAATAGGTGTGGTATAGGTGTGGAATACATGTGAAATAGATGTGCAATAGACGTGGAATAAATGTGGAATATACATGGAATAGGTGATGTGCAATAGACATGGAATAGATGATGTGAAATAGACATGGAATAGATTATGTGAAAAGGACATGGTACAGACATGGAATAGATGTGGCATAGATATGGAATAGAGATGGAAGAAAGGTGAAATGGAATAGATTGGAATAGACGTGGAATACATGTAGAATAGATAATGTGGAATAGGCATAGTATAGGTGTGGTATAGATGTGGAATACATGTGAAATAGATGGGGAATTGATATGGAATAGTCGTGGAATAAATATGGAATAGGTGATGTGCAATAGACGTGGAATTGATGATGTGGAATATATGATGTGGAATAGATGATATGCAATAGATGTGGAATAGATTATATGAAAAAGATGTGGAATAAATATGGACTATATGGTTAATAGAGGTAGAAGAGAGGTGGAATAATGATGGAAGAGAGGTGGAATAGATGTGGAATTGACGTGCAATACATGTGGAATACACATGGAATAGATGATGTGGAATAAACGTGGAATAGATTAAGTGGAATAGACGTTGAATAGATGTGGAAGATTTATGGAATAGAGGTGGAATTGATGTGGAATAGATGTGGAAAGGACGTGGAACAGATGTGGAATGGACATGGAATACGTGGAATAAATGATATGAAATAGACATGGAATAGATGATGTGGAATTAATAAGGAATCTACGTGGAATAGAGGTGAAATAGCAGTGGAATAATGGTGGAAATGAGGTGGAACAGACGTGGAATAGAGGTAGAATAGATGTTGACTAGATAACATGGAATAGATGTGGAATAGATGATGTGGAATGCATGTGAAATAGATTTGGAATGCATGTGGAATAGATGATGTAGAATAGATGCAGAATAGGTGTGGAATAAGCTTGGAAAAAAGGGGGAAGGAGTGGAATAGATGTTGAATAGATGTGGAATAGAGTAATTGATGTGAAAAAGTGGTCGAACAGTAGAGGAATAGATGTGAAATAGGTATGGAATAGATGTGGAATAGATTATGAGGAATACAGTGTGCAGAATAGATGTGAAAATATATGGAATAGATATGAAATAGATGTGGAATAGAGGTGTAATTGATGTGAAAGAGATGGAACAGCGGTGGAATAGAGGTGAAATAGAGGTGGAATACACATGGCATAGATGTAGACTACACTTGGAATAAACGTGGAATAGATGTTGTGTAGACATGAAATAGACGTGGAATAGAGGAGGAATAGGCGTGGAATAGATGATGTCATGGTTTGAATTGTGTCTCCCCAAAATAAGTGTATCAATTTGGCTAGGCCATGTGTGATGGTTAAGATTGTGTGCCAACTTGGCTAGACCATGATTCTCAGTGCTTATATGTGATCACCCCCATGATGGGATCAGCTGTGAGTAGCGAATCAATTGAAAAGGAGTTTCCTTGGGTGTGTGGCCTGCATCTGAATATAAGTGGATGTTCTGGCTTTTGCCTGCTCTGGATCCTGCAGCTGGCTCCTGTTTGTCTGACCTCTGGTTCTTGGGACTTGAGCTAGCAGCTTCCCTGAGAATCTTGAGATTCGTCAATCTTCACAATCTGTGAGCAGGAGCCCTGCCCTCCAACCTGCCGATCTTGGATTCACCAGCCCTTGTGGCTATCTGCAGCAGGAGAAACCTCTACCCTGATCCATGGACTTGGGACATTCCAGCCTCTACAATCATGTGAGCTGTTTCCTTGGTATAAATTTCTCCCTCTAGATATTTATATACTTTACTGGTTTTGCTTCTCTAGATAAATCAGATTGATATTACATAATGGAGGTAAGGAAGAGTATGTCTGGAATGCAGAAGATCCCTTAGGGCATCTCTTAGTGCTACCATGCCCTGTGATTAAAATCAATGGAAAACTGCAGCAACCCATTTCTCACATGACTACTAATAGCTCAGACCCTTCAGGAATGAGGTTTTGGGTCACACCATTCTCTGTACCAAATGTCTTAGGCTGAGTTCTCTAGAGAAGCAAAACCAGTAAAGCATATAAATATATAGAGAGGGAGATTTATAACAAGGAAATGGCTCACACGATGGTAGAGGCTGGAATATCCCAAGTCCATGGATCTTGAATAGATATGGGTAGAAACTTTTCCTGATTCATGTAGCTGAAGGGGCTGGCAAACTCAAGATTGGCAGGTCGGAGAGCAGGGCTTTTGTTCACAGACTGTGAAGATCGACGAATCTCAAGATCAGCAGGGAAGCTGATAGCTCAAGTCCCAAGAACCAGAGGTCAGACAAACAGGAGCCAGCTGCAGGATCCAGAGCAAGCAAAATCAAGAACATCCACTTATATTTGGATGCAGGCCACACACCCAAGGAAACTCCCTTTCAACTGATTGGCTACTCACAGCAGATCACATCATGAGGGTGATCACATATAAACACTGAGAATCATGGCCCAACCAAGTTGACACACAATCTTTTTTTCCCTTTTTTATTGTACTTTAGGTGAAGGTTTACAGAACAAATAGTTTCTTATTAAACAGTCAGTACACATATAGTTTTATGACATTGGTTAACAACCCCACGACATGTCAACACTCTCCCTTCTCAGCCTTGGAGGACCTTTTTTTTTACTGAAAATATACATAGCCAAAGATATACCATTTCAAAAATTTCTACACGTACAATTCAGTTACATCAATTACGTTCTTCCAGTTGTGTGGCTATTCTCACTTTAGACGAAGATTTACAGAACAAAATAGTTTCTCATTGCAGTTAGTACACATATTGACTTATGACAATGTTTAACAACCCCACAACATGTCAACACTGTCCTTACTCAACCTTTGGTTCCCTGGAATAGACATATGTGGAATAGATATGGAATTGGTGTGGAATATGTGTGGAAAATATGGAATAGAGGTGGAATAAACATGAATAGACATGGAATAGAGGTGGAAGAGATGTGAAATAGATGTGGAATAGATGATGTGGAATAAATGCGGAAAGGTGTAGACTCACCAAACCAAACCTGTTGCGGTCGAGTTGGTTCTGACTCATAATGACCCGATAGGACAGAGTAGAACTTCTCATAGGATTTCCAAAGAGCAGCTATTGGATTCGAACTTCCAACCTTTTGGTTAGCAGCTGTAGCTCTTAACCACTGAACCACCAGGGCTCCAGGTGTAGAATAGGCGTGGTAAATATGGAATAGAGGTGGAATGGACGTGGAGTAGATGTGGAATGGACACGGAATAGACGTGGAATAACGGTGGAATAGAAGTAGACCAGAGGTGGAATAGTGGTGGATTAGACGAGGAATAGACATGGAATGAACGTGGAATAGACATGGAATAGATGTGAAATAAATGATGTGAAATAGACTTGGAATAGACTGTGGAAAAGATGTGAAATATATGTGGAGTAGACGTAGGATAGAGGTGGTATAGAGGTAGAATAGACGTTGAGTAGACGTGGAATAAACCTGGAATAAACCTGAAATAGACCTAGAATAGATGATGAGAAATAGATGTTTAACAGATGCGGAATAGGTGTGAAATAGGCGTGGAATGGACATGGAAAGGACGTGGAATACATGTGAAATAGATGTGCAATATACATGGAATAAATGATGTGAAATAGATGTGGATAGATGACATGGAATAGAAATGGAATATATTTGAGACTGATGAATATAGAGGTGAATTTGTGGCAGAATAGAGGTGGAATAGACGTGGTATAGATGTAGATTAGATGATGTGGAATGGATGTGGAATTGACGTGGAACAGATGTGGTATAGATGTGAAATTGGTGTGGAATAGAGCTGGAAAGTACGTGGAACAAACATGAAATAGACTTGGAATGGACATTGAATAAATGATGTGAAAAAAATGAGCAATAGACGACGTGGAATTGAAATGGAATATATTTGGGATTGATGTGCAGTGAATGTGGAATAGAGGTGGAATTGTGGTAGAATAGAGGTGAAATAGATGTGGAAAAGACGTGATACAGACGTGGAATAGAGGTGGAATAGATGATGCAGAATAGAGGTGGACTAGATGATGCAGAGTAGATGTGGAATACACACGGAATAGAAGTGGAATGAACGTGGAATAGGTATGGAATTGACGTGAATAGATGTGGAATAGACTTGGAATAGATGATGTGGAAAAGATGTGGATTAGATGAGGTGGAATATGTATGGTGTCAATTTGTAATTGATGTGGAGTAGAGGTGGAATAGGGTTGGAATAGACGATGTGGAATAGATTTGGAAAAGACATGGAGTACAGGTGGAATAGATGTGGGATAAATGTGTAATAAAGTCATATAGATGTGGAAGAGACTTGGAAAAGATGTGGAATAGATGATGTGCAGTAGACGTGGAACAGATGATATGGAATAGAGGTGGAATAGACGTTGAATAGATATGAATAGATGACGTGGAAGAGACACGGAATAGACGATGTGGAATGGATGTGCAATAGAGGTGGAATAGACATGGAGTAGATGATGTGGAATATTTGTGGAATTTATGTGGAACAAGTGTGGAATAAATGTGGAATAGACGTGGAAGAGACATTGAATGGATGTGGAACAGAAGTGAAATAGACGTGGAATAGAGCTGGAATAAATGATGTGAAATAGACTTGGGATATAGGACGAGGAATAGGGGTGTAATATGTGTGGAATAGAGGTGGAATAGACGTGGAAAAGGTGTGAAATAGAAGATGTGGAATAGATGTAGAACAGGTGAGGAATAAACGTGGAATGGACACGGAAAGAACATGAAAGAGACGTGGAAAAGACGTGGAATACATGTGAAATACATGTGGAATACACAATGTGGAGTAGAGGTGGAATAGAGGTGAAACATGTGGAATACACATGTAATAGAAGAGGATTAGACTTGGAATACAGGTGGAATTGACACAGAACAGATGATGTGGAAGAGATGATATGGAATAGATGTGGAATAGGTGTGAGATAGGTGTGGAAAATGTGGATTAGATGCGAAATAGATGTAAAATAGAATTGGAGTAGATGTGAAATGTGGAATAGAGGTAGAATGAACATGGAATAGATAAGAAATTGATGTGGATAGATGTGGAATAGACATGGAATAGGGATGTGGAAAAAACATGGATTAGATGAAGTGGAATATTATGGTGTCAATGTGTAATTGGTGTGGAGTAGATGTGGAATAGAGTGAAATAGGGTTGGAATATAGTTGGAATAGACATGGAATAGATGATGTGGAATAAATATGGAACAGACAAATTGGGATAGATGTGGATTAGATTTGGAAAAGACATTGAATACTGGTGGAATAGATGTGGAATAAATGTGGAATAGAGTCATATAGATGTGGAAGAGACATGGAATAGACGTGCAGTAGACGTGGAACAGATGATGTGGAATAAAGGTGAAATAGACGTTGAATAGATGTGGAATAGATGATGTAGAATAGATACAGAATAGATGAGGAATAGAGGTAGAATAGAGGTGGAATCATGGTGGAATAGAGTTGGAATAGACATGGAATAGACGTGGAATGAACAAGATGGAATAGATGTGGAACGAACAAGTCTGTCTTGGAAGAAGTACAACCAGAATGCTCCTTAGAAGCAAGGATGGTGAATTATGTCTCACATACTTCTGACATGTTATCAGGAGGGATCAGTCTCTGGAGGACATCATGTTGGTAAAGTAGAGGGTCACCAAAAAAGAGGAAGATCCTCAATGAGATGAATTTACACAGTGGCTGCAACAATGGGCTCAAGCATAACAATGATTATGAGGATGACACAGGACCAGGCAGCATTTCATTCTGTTGTACATAGGGTCTCTATGAGTTGGAACTGACTCAATGGCACCTAATAACCTAACAACAACAGATGTGGAATAGACGATTTGGAATATATGTGCAATTGATATGGAACAGGTGTGGAATTAGTGCAGAATAGATGTGGAATAGATGTTGTAAGGACGTCGAACAGATGTGAAATAGACATGGAATGGATGTGGAATAGAGGTGGAGTAAAGGATGTGAAATGGACAATGTGAAATATAAGCAGAATACAAGTGGAATAGGTGTGCAATATATGTGGAATAGATGTGGAATATATGTGGGACAGAGGTGGAATAGTGGTGGAATAGACGTGGATTAGTTGACGTGGAAAAGACGTGGATTAGATGAGGTGGAATATGTATGGTGTTGTGTAACTGATGTGGAGTAGACATGGAATAGAGGTAGAGTAGAGTTGGAATAGACATGGTATAGGCGTAGAAGAGACGTGGAATAGACTACGTGGAATAGGTGTGGAACAGATGTAGAATAAGTGTGAAATGGAACAGATGTGGAAAGTATGTGGAAAAATGAGGTGAAATAGACATGGAATAGACAATGTGGAATAGTGTGGGAAAGATGTGGAATAGAAGTAGAGGTGGAATACACATAGAATGAATGTGCAATAGAAGAGGAATACAAGTGGAATATAGGTGGAATAGATGATGTGGAATTGACCTGTGGAATATATGTTGAGTAGATGTGGAATAAAGGTGCAATAGACATGAAATAGAGGTGGCATAGATGTGAAATAGATGTGGAATGGATGATGTGGAATAGACGATACGGAATAGATTTGGAATGGCTGGGGAATACATGATGTGGAATAAATGTGGAATAGGTGTGGAATCACCAAACCAAACCAATTCCATTGCATAAAGTTGATTCTGACTCATAGTGACCCTATAGGACAGAGTAGAATTGCCCCATAAGGTTTCCAAGGATTCGAACTGCTGACCTTTTGGTTAGCAGCTGTAGCTCTTAACCACTGCACTGTCAGGGCTCTAGGTGTGGAGTAGGCGTGGAAAATGTGGAACAGATGTCGAATAAAGGTGGAATAGATGTGGAATAGACATGAAATAAATGTGGAATAGACATGGACTAGAAGTGGCATAGAGGTGAAAAAAAGATGTAATATTGGTGGAATAAAGGTAAAATAGATGAGGAATATATGTGGAATAGACGTGGAAAAGAGGTGGAAAAGAGGTGGAATAGAGGTGGAATAGATGAAGAATAGACGGAATAGATGTGGAATAGATGATGTGAAAAAGATGTGGAATAAGTGTATAATAGAGGTAGAATTGGCATGGACAGGTTGTGGGAAAGACATTAGATAGACGTGGAATAGACATGGAATAAATGATGTGAAATAGACTTGGAATAGATGATGTGGAATAGAGGTGGAGTGTAGGTGGAATAGTGGTGAAATAGAGGTGGAACAGACGTGGAATACACATGTAATAGAAGAGGAATAGAAGTGGAACACAGATGGATTAGACATGGAATAGAAGTGTAATTGAAAATGTGGAATAGATTTGTAATAGATGCGGAATAGATATATGAAATAATTGCAGAATAGATGTGGAAAATAAGGGATAGATGTGGAACAGAGGTGGAATAGATGCGGAATAGAGGTAAAATAGACATGCAATAGATATGGAATAAATGTAGAAAAGAGGCGGAATAAAAGTGGAATAGAGGTGGAATATTGGTGCAATAAAGGTGGAAGAATGGTGGAATAGAAGTGGAATAGAGCTAGAATACATGTAAAATAGACGTTGAATAGACATGGAACTGATTATGTGGAATAGGTGTGGAACAGAAGAGGAATAGATGTGGCACAGATGATGTGGAATAGATGTGGAGTAAATGTGGAACAGAAGCGGAATAGAGATGGAATAGTGGAATAGACAAGGAATAGATATGGAATAGACATAGAATAGACATGGAATAGATGTGGAATAGATATGGAATAGATGACGTGGAATAGGTGTGGAATAAATGTGGAATAGACGAACAAATAAGGCCACATAGACACGGAATAGATGATATGGAATAGATGTAGAATAGAGGCTGAGCAGAGGCAGAATAAAGGTGCGATAGACTTGGAATAGACAAGGAATACAAGTGTAATAGAAGAGGAATAGACATGGAATACAGGGAGAATAGACATGGAATAGATATGGAATTGGTGTGGAATAGGTGTGGAAAGTGTGGAATAGAGGTGGAATGTAGGCGGAATAGAGGTAGCATAGACGTGAATAGACATGGAATAGAGGTGAAATAGATGTGGAATAGATGATGTGGAATAGATTTGGGATAGATGTGGAATAGATGATGTGGAATAAATGTGGAAAGTTGTAGAATCACCAAACCAAACCTGTTGCCGTCGAATCAATTCTGACTCATAAAAACCCTACAGGACTGAGTAGAACTTCCTCATAGGATTTCCAAGGAGCAACTGTTGGATTAGAACTGCCAACACCAGGGCTCCAGGTGTAGAACAGGCATGGAAAATGTGGAATAGATGTGGAATGGACATGGAAAAGACGTGGAGTAGCTGTGGAATAGATGTGGAACAGAGGTGGAATAGGTGTGGAATAAACGTGGAATAGACGTAAAATAGATGTGGAAAAATAAGGTGAAATAGACATGGAATAGATGATGTGGAAAAGATGTGAAATCAATGTGGAATGGAGATGGAGTAGAGGTGTACTAGAGGTGGAATAGTGATGGATTAAAGGTGCAAGAGACGTGGAATACTCTTGTAATAGAAGAATAATAGACGTGGAATACAGGTGAGGTAGACCTGAAATAGATGTAGAATAGATGATACAGAATAGATGCAGAACTAGTGTGGAATAGGTGTGGAAAGTGTGGAATAGGTGTGGAAAATATGGAATAAAGATGGAACGGATGTGAAATAGATGTAGAATAACTGTAGAATAGTGGTAGAATACAGGTGTAATACACGTGAAATGAATGTTGTGAAATAGACTTGGAATAGACGATATGGAATAGAGGTGAAATCATGGTGGAATAGATGTGTAATTGATGTAGAACAGATGTGGAATAGGCATGAGATATTTGTGGATTAGATGGTGTGCAATAACCATGGAATACCTGATGTGGAATAGATGATGTGGAGTTTATGTGGAATAGACTATGTGGAATACATATGGAAATGATGTGGAATAGAGGTGGAATAGATGTGAAATAGACATGGAATAGTTGTGAAATAGACATGGAATAGATGTGGAATAGATGCGGAATAGATATGGAATATATGTTTAATAGATGATGTGGAATAGAAGTAGAATGGGTGTAAAATAGACGTGGAACAAATGAGGTTACATAGACATAGAATAGACAATGTGGAATAGATATGAAAACTATGGGGAATATATGTGGAGTAGAGGAGGAATAGAGTTGTAATAGTGGTGGAATAAAGGTTCAATAGATGTGGAATGAAACTGTAATAGATGAAGAATAGACATGGAATACAGGTGGAATAGATGATGTGAAATAGATGTGGAATCAGCAATGTGGGACAGATGTGGAATAGATGATGTGGAACAGATGCAGAATAGGTATGGAATAGGTGTGGAAAATGTGGAATAGATGTGGAATAGAGGTGGAGTAGTGGTGGAATCATGGTGGAATAGACGTGAAATAGTTATAGAATAGACATGGAGTATATGATGTGGAATAGATGTGTAATTGATGTAGAACAGATGTGGAACAGGTGTGGGATAGAAGTGGAATAGACGTGAAATAGACTTGGGATGATGTGGAATAAATGATGGGAAATAGATGTGGAATAGATGATGTGGAATAGATGTGGAATGGAGGCAGAATAGTGGTCAAATAGAGGTACATTAGACTTGGAATAGACGTGGAGTAGATGTGGTATAGATGGATGTGGAATAGACATGGAATAGATGTGGAATAGATGATGAGGAATAGACATAGAATAGATGTGGAATGGAATTAGACTACATGTGGAACAGATGATGTGGAATAAAAGTGTAAAAGGTGTGGAATAGGTGTGGAAAAAAGTGGAATAGATGTGTAATAGAGATCTAATAGAAGTGGAATAGAGTTGAAATTGAGGTATAATAGATGTGGAGTAGAAGTCAAACAGATGTTGAATGGACATGGAATTGATTATGTGGAATAGAGGTGAAATAGATGTGGAAAAGATATGGAATAAATGATGTGAAATAGACTTGCAATAGACGATGTGGAACAGATGTGGAAAACGTGGATCAGAGGTGGAACATTCCATATTTGAAAATGTTTTATATTTTAAATATTTCATGTATAAAAATATTTCATATATAAAACATTTCATATATAAAATCATTTAATCTATTACATTTCATATTTAAAATGATTTCTTAAAACACTTCATATATAAATGCATTTCATATGTAAAAATATTTCATATGTAAATATATTTAAAATACAAAGATATTTCATATATAAAATAATTCATACATAAAATGTATGTTATATCAAAATTTTTCATATATATTTCCTATGTAAGTATATTTCATATATGTGTTTCCTACTTAGATACATGTTTCATACATAAAAACGTGTTTCACACATAAAGATATTTTCCACACATAAAATATTTCATATACAAAAAATAGTTGATGTATAAAAATATTTGATATATAAAAACATAAAAATTGAATATATAAAAACATTTCATACATAAAATTTCTATATAAAAACATTTCTGATATGAAAATGCTTCATACAAAAGTATTTCTTTTATAAAAATAATTCTTGTATAAAATATTTGATATGTAAAAATATTTCATATGTAAATATATTTCATTTATAAATATATTTAATATATAATAATATTTCATGTTAAAATAGTTCTTATATAAAAATATTTTTATATATTTTTCATATATAAACATGTCATATATAAGAATGTTTTATATATAAAAAATCTCACACATAAAAATATTTTATGTATAAAAAATGTCATAAAAACATGTTACGTATAGAAAATGTCATATATAATCATTTCATATATAAAAAACATTTTATATATAAAACATTTCACATAAAAATTATTTCTTATATAAAAATATTTCCTATATAACTGTATTTCATATATAACTAAATTTAAATTACAACTATATTTCTTATATAACTATATTTCATATGTGTTTCATTGTTGCTTACGTGTTGCACACATAAGGACGTGTTTCTCACATAAAGACATGTGTCACACAAAAAGATGTGTTTCAACATAAAGATGTGTTTCCACATAAAGACGTGTTTCAACATAAACACGAGTTTTACATTTAAAGACGTGCTTCATACATAAAGACGTTCCACACAAAGTCAGATATCACATGTAAATATGTGTTTCACTTGTAAAAATATGTTTCACACATAAAGATGTGTTTCTCACAAAAAGACAGGTTTCACCATAAAGATGAGTTTCACACACAAAAGTGTGTTTCACATATAAAGGCATGTTTCATACATAAAAACGTGTTTCACACATAAAGACAATTTTCACACATATATTTCAAATACAAAAATATTTCATAGATTAAAAATTTCATATATAAAAACATTTCACTTATAAAAACGTTTCACATATAAAACATTCCTTAAAAACATTTTTCATATAAAAATATTTCATATGTAAAATATTTAATATGTAAATAGCTCTCATTTATAAATACATTTAATATATAATAATACTTTAATATATAAATAATTTAGATAAATATTTTCCATATATAAATACATATCATATAGGAATATTTCCTATATATTTTATATCTAAAAAATTTTTCACATACAAAAATGTGCCTTATATAAAAGCTAGTCATATATAAAAAGCATTTCATTTATAAAAACATTTTGTATATAAAACTACTTCACATATAAAACACTAAATATATAAAAACATTTCATAAAAACATTTTTATACATAAAAACATTTTTATACATAAAAACATTTTTATACATAAAAAAATTTCATATAAAAATAATTTCTTATATAAAATATTTCTTATATACAAATAATTAAAAAATTCATGCACAAGTATACTTCCTTTGTAAAAATATTTCATATGTAAACTATTTCATGCATAAAAATATTAATGTGTAAAAACATTTATGTATGAAAACATTTTCAATATAAAAACATTCCTTATATAAAAATCATTTTGTCTATAAAACATTTCATGTATAAAATTATTTCTTATATAAAAATAGTTCATATATAAATATGTTTAATATGTAAAAATATTTCGCATGAAAAAATATCATATATATAATATTTCATGTCTAAAAATATTCCGTATGTAAAATTTATATATATAAAATCACTTCATCTAAAACACATTTCATGTATAAAATTATTTCTTATATAAAAATATTTGTGTATAAGAATACTTCATATATAAGTATATTGCATATATAACAATGTTGCACATGTAAAAATATTTAATATATAAAATATACTTCATATATACATATATATCATACATAACTATATTTCATTCTAGATGTTTCATTCTTGCATATGTGTTAAGCATATAGATGTGTTTCTCACATAAAGATGTGTTTCAACATAAGGTTGTGTTTCTACATAAACGAGTTTCATAATTAAAGAAGTGTTTCACATATAAATATTTGTTTCACAAGTAAATAAGTATATCACACATAAAGACTAGGTTCACACATAAAGATATTTTTCACTCATAAAACATTTCATACATAAAAATATTCCATATATAAAAACATTTCATAGTAAAAATTTCATATATAAAATCATTTCATACATAAAAACATTTGATATATAAAAACATTTCTTATATAAAATATTTGCTTAATAAAAATATATATGTACAAATATTTCATAAATGTATATATTTCACTCATAAAGATATTTAATATAATATTTCATATTTTAAATGTATAAATATTTTTATATGTAAACATGTTTCATATATAAATATATTCTATAAAATATTTAATTTATAAAAACTTTGAAGCATAAAAATATTGTATGTATAAAAATGTGTCTCATATAAAACATGGTACATATTAAAAACGTCATATAAAAATCATTTCATATATAAAAACAATTCACACATAAAACATTTTATATATAAAAACATTCCACATAAAATTATTTCTTATATAAAAATATTTCCTATATACAAAAATTTCTTATAAAAATAATTCATATGCAAAAGTATTTTCTATGTAAAAACGTATCCTATGTAAAAATATTTCATCTGAAATATATTTTACATAGAAAAATATTACAAATGTAAATATTTTCCATAAATTAAATATTTCATGTGTAAAAATATTTCATATGTAAAACATTTAATATATAAAAATCATTTCATATATAAAATAATTTCATGTATAAAAACATTGCATGTATAAAATTATTTCTTATATAAAAATATTAATTTCCTATGGAAAATATTTCATATATACAAATACTTCAAATATAAAAATATTTCATACATAAAATACATCAATATCAAAATTATTCATATATAGAAATATTTCTTACATAACTACATTTCATATACAACTATATTTCTTGTGTAACTATATTTCATATGCGTGTTTCATACTTAGATACATATTTCACACACAAAAATGTGTTTAACAGAAAAACATGTTTCAAACATGAAATATTACATATATAAAATATTTGATATATAAAAATATTTCATTTTTAAAACATTTTTTTAATAAAAATGTTTCTCATAAAATATATCATTTGTAACAATAATTACTGTATAAAAATATCTGATATGTAAAAATAGTTTATATGTAAATTATTCCATTTATATATATTTAATACATAATAATATTTCATTTGTTAAAAATTTCTTATATAATAATATTTTATATAGAAATATTTTTCTTATGCAAATATATCTCATATATAAGTATATTTCATAAATAAGATATTTTATCTATAAAAACATTTCATACAAAAATATTTCATGTATAAAAATGTGTCTTATATTAAAACATGTCATATATAAAATCATTTTATATGTACAAACATGCTATATAAAAACCACTTTATATATAAAAAATTTCACATAAAAATTACTTCTTATATAAAATATTATATGCAAATATTTTATATATAAATAATTCATAAATAAAAATATTTCTTATGAAAAAACATGTCCTATGAAAAAATATTTCATATGTAAAAATATTTCATGTATAAAATATTTCACATGTAAAATATTTCATATATAAGAATCATTTCATGTGTAAGAATCATTTCATATGTAAAATCATTTCATGTATAAAGAGTTTTTAATGTATAAAATTCTTGTATCAAATATTCCATATATAAAAATATTTTAGATATGAAAATATTTCTATGTAAATATATTTCATATGTTAAAATATTTCAAATGTAAAAATATTTCATATACAAATGTCATAGTTAAAATATTCCATATTTAAAAATATATCTTAAATCAAATTTTTCTTTATATATATATCTTTATATATATTTCATATGTAATTATATTTAAAATATAACTACATTTCATATATAACTATATTTTATGTTTCACTCTTGCATACATGTTTCACACATAAAGATGTCTTTTTCACATAAAAACGTTTCACACAAAAAGATGTGTTTTCCAAAATAAAAACATTTCAACATAAAGACGTGTTTTGACATAAAGACGTTTTCACACATAAAGACGAGCTTTACACGAAAAATGTGTTTCACACATAAAAACGAGTTTCACACATAAAAATATGTGTTCAACATAAGGATTAGTTTCAAACTTAAAGGCGAGTTGCACAAATAAAAGCATGTTTCAACAGAGACATGTTTAACACATAAAGACGTGTTTGACACAGAGCTGTGTTTCAAAATAAAGACTTTTTCATCTTTAAGATATGTTTCACACCTAAAGACGTGTTTCATACAAAAAGACGTTTCACACATAAGATGTGTTTTATCCATAAAAAAGTTTCACACCTTAAGACGTTTTTCAACAGAGACGAGTTTCACACTTAGAGATGAGTTTCACAAATAATGACTTGTTTCATCATAAGGACGAGTTTTACACTAAAAGACTTGTTTCACACATAAAGACTTGTTTCATTCATAAAGACATTTCACATGTAAAACGTGTTTAACACATAAAGACATTTTTCAACATAAAGACATGTTTCACACATAAAGACGTGTTTAACACATAAAGACATGTTTCAATATAAAGACGATTTTCACACTTAAAGATGTGTTTCACACATAAAGACATGCTTCATCATAAAGATGAATGTCACACTTAAAGATGTGTTTCACATGTATAAACGTGTTTCACACAAGATGTATTTCACATGTAAAGGTGTGTTTTAAAAGCAAAGGTATGTTTCACACATAAAGACATGATTCAATATAAAGAAGTGTTTTAACATAAAGACTGGTTGCAGACACAAATATATGTTTCACACATAAAAACATGTTTCACACATAAAGGTATGTTTCAAACGTAAAGTCATGCTTCACACATAAAGAGAAGTTTCACACTTAAAGATGTATTTCACACATAAAGGTGTTTTTCAAACTTAGACGTTTCACATAAAGATTTGATTCAAAATATAGATGTGTTTTAACATAAAGATGTTTCACACTTAAAAACATGTTTCACACATAAAGAATTATTTCACACAAAAAGACGTGTTTCGACATAAAGACAAGTTGCACACTTAATACGTGTTTCACAATAAATATGTGTTTCATACATAAAGATGTGTTCTACGCGTAAAGGTATGTTTCAGACTTAAAGCTGTGTTTCACATATAGAAGTGTGTTTCAACATAAAGACTTGTTTCATACATAAAGGTGTATTTCACACTTAAAAGACGTGTTTCACGTGTAAAATATTTCATATGTAAAATATTTGATATATAAATATTTTTCATATATAAAAACGTTTCTTATACAAAATATTTCTTTTATAAATATATATCATATAAAAATTTCTTATATAAAAATATTTATTATGCAAAATATTTCTTATATAAATATATTTAATGTATAAAATTGTCTTATATAAAAATATTTCATATATAAAATATTTCATGTATAAAAATATTTCATATGTAAAAATACCTCAAATAGGAAAAATTTCATAAAAATTCATTTCATATATAAAATTATTTCAAATATAAAAATATTTCTCATGTAAAATATTTCATATAAAAATTACTTGTATAAAAACATTTTATATCATATTTTATATGCAAAATCATTTCATATATAAAAATTATTTCATATATAAAATCATTTCATCTATAAAAAATTTCTTGTATAAAACCATTTCATATGTATTTCATTTATAAATTCATTTCATGTAGAAAAATATTTCATAGATAAAGTATTTCATATCTAAAAATATTTCAAATATAAAATATTTCATACATCTTGTATCAAAAAATTTCATATATAAAAAATTTCATACATAAGTATATTGCATATATAACTATATTACAATTATAACTGTATTTCTTATATAACTATATTTCTTATATGTGTTTCAGACTTAAAGACCTGTTTCACGTATAAAGACATGTTTCACGTATAAAGATGTCTATAACACAAAAAGACGTGTTTCACATTAAAGATGTGTTTCAACATAAACATGAGTTTCACACTTAAATGCGTGTTTCATACATAAAAACGTGTATCACACAAAATGGGAGGTTTCACACTTAAAGACATGTTTCAACATAGAGATGTATTTCACACATAAAGACATTTATTACACATAAAATATTTCATATACAAAAATATTTAGTATATAAAAATATTTCATATATATGAATTTCTTATGTAAAAACATTTCTTATATAAAATTGTTTCTCACATAAAAGTCTTTTGTAAAAATATTTCACTTGTAAATACATTCCATTTTGAAATGTACTTAATAAAATAATATCCCGTATGTTACAATATTTCTTATGTAAAATATTTTATATAAATATAAGCCATATATAAGAATATTTAATATGTAAGATATTTTATATATATGAAATATTTCATGCATAGAAATATTTCATGTATAAAAAGTCTTATATAAAAACATTTCATATAAAAGTTATTTCTCATATACAAATATTTGATATATAAAAATATTTCCTGTGAAGAACTTTCATATATAAATGTTTCATATGTAAAAATATTTCACATGTAAAAATATTTCATATAAAAATATATTTCATGTATAAGTACATTTCATACGTAAAATATTTCCTATATAAAATATTGCATAGATAACAATATTTTAAATATAAAAATATTTCATATATAATAATTTATACCTAAAATATACCTTATATCAAAAATTTTCAAATGTAAAAATATTTCATATATAACTATATTTCAATTATAACTATATTTCTGATATACATATAGTTCTTGTACATGTTTCACACTTAGATATGTGTTTCACACAAAAAAATGTGTTTCACACTTTAAGACCTTTTCCACACATAAAGATGTCTTTCCACACGTGTTTCAACAAAAGGACGTGTTTACAACATAAAGACGTGTTTCAACATAAAGATTTGTTTCACACATAAATACATGTTTCACACATAAAGATGTATTTCACATGTAAAAGCCTGTTTCACACATAAAGACATATGTTTTCACATGAAGATGTGTTTCAACATAAAGACGTGTTTTAGCATAAAGATCTGTTTCACACAAAAAGTGTTTCACAAAGACTTGTTTCAACATGAAGACAAGTTTCACACATTTTTCACACAGAAAGATAATTCAACATGAAGACCAGTTTCACACTTAAAGAAGTGTTTAACAAGAACTCTTTCACGCAAAAAGACATGTTTCACACATAATGACGTGTTTAACACATAAAGATGAGTTTCACCATAAAGACGAGTTTCACACTTAAAAACGTTTGTCACATGTAAATACGCATTACACATATAAATACATGTTTCATACATACAGATGTTTTTCACACATAAAATATATATTAAAATATTCCATATACAAAAACATTTTATATAAAAACTTCATATATAAAGAAGATTCCATATGTAAAAATTTTTTATATAAAAATATTTCATATGTAAAAATATTTTATTTAGAAATATATTTAATATTTCATATGTTAAAATATTTCTTATATAAAATACTTTATATAAAATTTTTTTATATAAATATGTTTTATATGTAAGTATATTTCATATATAACATACTTTATTAAAATATTTCATGCACAAAAATAATTCATTTATAACTGAAATTTATACTTTTCATATAAAATCATGTGTTATATAAAAATGATTTAATATATAAAACTACTTCATATATAAAAACATTTCATATAAAAAAGTATATACAAATATTTCTTATGTACAAATATTTTGTACATAAATAATTCATATATAAAAATATTTCTTACATAAATATACTTCCTACATAAAAATATATCATATGCAAAAATATTTCACAGGTAAAAATACACTATATGTAAAAATATTACATATATAAAATCACGTGTAAAAAATTTTCATGTTCAGAAATATTTCATATATAAAAATATTTACATATAAAAATATTTTATATATTAAAACATTTCATATATAAAAATCATTTCATATATAAAATCATTTCATCTATTAAAACATTTCAAGTGTAAAATTATTTCTTATATAAAAATATTTCAAATATATTTCATATGTAAAATATTTCAAATAGAAAAACATTTTGTACATAAAAATTTCATAAACATATTCTATATGTAAAAATATTTCATAAGTAAAGATGTTTCAAATAAAAGTATTTCTTATATAAAAATATTTCATATATATATTTTATATATGAAAGTATTTCATATGTAAAACTATTTCAAGTATAAAAATATTTCATACATAAAAGTATATCTTATATCAATATTTTCATATATAATATTTCATATATAACTATATTTCAATTTTAAGTGTATCTCTTTTATAACAATATTTCCTGTATGTGTTTCATACGTATATACGTTTCACGCTAAAGACATTTTTCACACTTGAAGACGTGTTTCGCATACAAAGACATGTTTCACATGCAAAGATGTGTTTAACACAAAAAATATTTTTCACACATAAAGAGGTGTTTCATCCATAAAAATTTATCACACATGAAGACATGTTTCACACAGAAAGACGTTTCATGGAAAAAGATGTGTTTCACACATAAAGCCATATTTCACACATAAAGATGTGTGTCAACATAAGATGTATTTCAACATAAAGACATGTTTCAACATAAAGATGTGTTTTACACTTAAAGACGTGTTATACATTAACCTGAGATGATTAAAGGATGGGATCTTTAAGGAGCCTAATGGCTTTTTCAAAGAGAAAGTGCAATACCTACCCAAAGATCGAGATTATGATTATTACCGCGGTGTTGTTTTGTTTTGTTGTTTTTTCTCTTTTTTCGAACACTTGGGTAAATTAAGTGACTGTAAGTTTGCAAAAACAATGAATAAGATTATGACGATCAAAGTGACGCCTTCAAGTGCTTATCAAATTCCAGCCCTGGAATTTGCCTTCTTGTGTAGCACTTGTGACCTGTTTTCTCCTGCCAGAAATCATGGTATCCTTCTTTTGCTCGGCATCTTAGGCAAATCATGGTGTGAATTATATACATCATTTTATAATACGATAATACTCAACAGTTCTTTTCTTAAAGACTCAGTAGCTACATTTTCGGTGGCGCAGCACAGAGTGCCTCCCGGAAAGCTGTAAACCCCGCAGGGCTTCATGTACTGGAAAGGGAGAAAAGTCAAAGTCTTTACCCAGGTAAACAATGCACAGACAACATTTCTGAGCATATAATAAAGAGGGATTTTCTAACACAGTAAGTCAATCTTTCTCACTTCATTCCCCCATAATGAGAGCAACTGCCATTCCGTTTCTATTTCTTACGGGGAATAGGATACATGCTCGTGTTAACCAAGCAAGCTTTAGTCAGCAAAACTGAACTGCTTCTGCGGTCCTCTAGCTGAAGGCAAACAATCTGCCTGTTTTTCTTAGAATGCGAATGTTACCTTCCTTCCCTGTAATGCAAAGTTGCCTTTGAAAAGCAGGGGATTCAAGTACTTGAAAGGCAGACACTCGCCAGTCTTATCCCATTGAGAGAATGTTTGAGGAAGCAGCTGGTGGTGTGAGGACTGTTTCTTCTACCAAAACAGAAACGTTAACCAGCTTCCACGAGAGCAGTGTATTTTGCTTTCTCCTTCAGGCACTGTATTATGAACATGTACGTGCTGTTAATATAGTGCTTAATTAGCAAAACTACAGTGCTGCCACTGTTGTATAGCAGAAGGGGAGAACGCGCTTTCTCCCCTCCTTCAGGGATACCTCCGGCAAGGCGGCATTCTCATCTGGGCAGCACAGAGTGCCTCCCAGAAAGCTGTAAACATAGCAGGGCTTCATGTACTCGAAAGGGAGAAAAGTCAAACTCTTTATCCAGGTCAACAATGCACAGGCAACATTCTTGGGCATGTAACACAGAGGGATTTTCAAACACAGTATGTGGATCCTTCTCACTTCATCCCCCAGACTGAGAGCAACTGGCTTTTGCTTCCTCTCTCTGGCAGGGAAGAGGCTGCATGCTTCCTTTAAGCACACAAGCTTTAGTCAGCAAAACGGAACCTCTTCTGCCATCCTCTAACTGAAGGCAAACAATCTGCCTGTTTTGCTTTGAATGCCAAAGGTACCTTCGTTCCCTGTTATGCAAAGTTCCCTTGGAAAACCAGGGGATTCAAATGCTTGCAAGGCAGGCAATCTCCAGTCTTATCCCACTGAGAGAACCGTTGAGAAAGCAGCTGGTGGTGGGCAGACAGTTTCTTCTAACAAAACTGAAAACTTCAGTGGATTAAGTTAACCAGCTTGAAGGAGAACGCTGTATTTTGCTTTCTATATCATGCACTGAATTGGGAACTTCCACTTGCTGCTAACATAGTCTTTACTCAGCAAAACTGTGGCTCTGCGGGGGTCATATAGCAGAAATGGAGAAACGCGGTTTCTCTTCTCCTTCAGTGATACCGCCTGTACGGTGGCATTCTCCACCGCGCAGTACAGAATGCTTCCTGGAAAGCGCTAAACCCTGCAGGGCTTCACCTACTCTAAAGGGAGAAAAGTCAAACCCTTACCCAGGTACACAATACACAGGCAACTTTCTTAAGCATGTAACAGAGAGGGATTTTCAACACAGTAAGTGAATCCTTCTCACTTCATCCCCCAGACTGAGAGCAACTAGCTCTTGCTTTCTCTTTCTGGCACAGAAGAAGCTGCAAGCTCGCGTTAAGCACACAAAATTTAGTCAGCAAAAAACCTCTTCTGCAATCCTCTAGCTGAAGGCAAACAATCTGCCTGTTTTGCTTTGAATGTCAAAGGTACCTTCATTCCCTGTAATGCAATGTTCCCTTGGAAAACCAGGGGATTCAAATACTTGCAAGGCAGGCACTATCCAGTCTTATCCCACTGAGAGAAAGTTTGAGAAAGCAGCTGGTGGTGGGTGGACTGTTTCTTTTTACAAAACTTAAAACTTCAGTAGATAGAGTTAAGCAGCTTGAAGAACGCTGTATTTTGCTTTGTCTTTCATGCGGTGCCTTGGGAACTTACACTTGCTGCTAACATAGTCTTTACTCAGCAAAACTGAGGTTCTGAAGCAGTCATAAAACAGAACGGGAGAAACCCGGTTCCTCTTCTCCTTCAGCGATACTGCCTGTAAGGCGGCATTCTTGGCTGGGCAGCATAGAATGCCTCCCGGAAAGCTGTAAACGCTGAATGGGTTCACCTACTTGAAAGGGAGAAAAGTGAAGAATTTCCAGTTTTTAAGTCAAGAAGCAACAAATGTTTTAGCCATACTTCCTTGTATGTTAAGACTAAGGTATAGATGGTTGTCATTCCCACTCATTAGAGGAAAAAAAATAAAAAACAAAGCAGTAAGCAGGTTCTAATAGAGGAGTTTCAGGGAGAAAGATGGAGGGAGGCTCCTGATGAGTGAGAGGAAAGCATGCTGTGGTCCCAATCAGAAGAAATATCTCCACTGGGTGTCCAACCCCCTTTGGTCTATACGGAAGGTGGGCTGATTGCTTCTAAGTACCTATAAAACAAAGAGGAAACTACCCATTCTTCACCACTGATTTTGGTGCGGAAAAGAACCTGAGACTTCACAGGCCCTAGAAAAAGGTGAGTTATGGAGCCAGACCTTTATAGAAGTCTAAAAACAGGAGAGAACAACATAACCTGGTATAGGTGATAAAAGGTTCTAAATAGCTGATGATGTATAGTAGATGGGTTCTGTCATACAGGGTTTCTCTTTTTCACCCAACCATTAAAGACTTTAAATATAGTCTCAATTTTCTAAAGTAAAATAATACAAAAGCCCATATGGTTATGCTTTGGAGCCCTGGTGGTACAATGGTTAAAAGCTTAGCTTCCAACCAAAAGGTCGGCAGTTCGAATTCACCAGGTGCTCTTTGGAAACCCTATGGGGCAATTCTACTCTGTCATATGGGGTTGGTATGAGTCAGAATCAACTAGATGGCAATGGGATTTATGGCTATGTTTTAAGATACATCCAAATTATTTTTAGTGGTAGATATTTTACTGTAATTGCAGGGTCACTTATGTACCAGTGGCTGGCAAGGGATCTAACAAAACTTTGTTATTAAATGAAAGGCTACATGACTTGTCTGTGCCTGGGATGTACTACAACCACAGTTAAGAATCAGATTTTTATTTTCTGGCATCCAAATCAATGAGTTTTCCTTTAGAATTTTTTGTAAATTATTTTGTAAAAAAAATTTTTTTTTAAATTGAAATTCTCCCTGTGCCAGGAGTATGAAAAGAGTATGTACGAAGTGTGTACACATGAAATATAAGTGAAAATACAATAAAATTCCCCTTAATGGTGTTCTTAAGTACAGGTAGAGGGTGTGCTCCAACAAATTTGTTTTCTTAAGGTGTTTCTCCTCTTGTCAGAGGCATGTTAGGTAGGTTTTTCTTATCAAATACTTCTGGTCTAAGCGTGCCACCAAAGGAGAAGCTCTTTCTTTTTAAAAGTATTTGTTCCTTTTTATTTTCTTCTTAAATTAAAAAAAAGTCATGGAAAATGAAATGAAAAAACTAATCCAAAAGTTATTGTTGGTAGGTGCTATCCAGTCAATTTTGACTCATAGTTACCCCAGGTGAGAGAGTATAACTGATCCATAGGGTTTTCTTGGCTGTAATCTTTATTTACAGAAGCAGGTCACCAGATATTTCTCCAAGAAGGCAACGTGTGTTTGAATCACCAATCTTTTGGTTGGGAGACAAGAGCTTAACTGTTTGTGCCACCAGAGCTCCTTTAACCAATACTTATAATTTATACCAAATTACTGTTAATTACTGGTAGCACAATATGGTGGATATGATTAATGTCACTGAATTGTACACTTAGAATTGATGAAAATGACAAGCTTTTTTACCACAATACAAAATTTTAAATGTGTATCACAAAATTTTTTATAGTGATAAACTCTCAGAATAAAAAAGCAAAAATGAAAAACAACAATAAACGGAGGCATACTGGACTAAATAAAACGTTACAAAAAATATAAAATTCTATTTAAAATTTATTAAAAACTAAAATCAGTTAGTAATCTAGTAATGTTGATGAAGGTAAATCTGCTGCAAGAGTTCCTGAAGAATATGAGGACAAATTGCTAAAAGTTCAGTTCCAACTAGATAGGACAAGGACATTGTGTAGACTACCAAAACATCCCATCTAGACATAGTTTAATAAACTGATTAGTAAAAAACAGTAGTTTACACCTTGGAGAAAGGAGGAGGATAGAGATGCGTGCCTTAGCAGTGACCACAGAGAGCTTTTGAAAGACATGTGCCTTCAGTCTCATTCTAGTCATCTCTAACCAAACCCCAAAAACCCAAACCGTTGCTGTCAAGTAGATTTCAACTTATAGCAACCCTATCTATAGGACAGAGCAGAACCACCCAAGAGGGTTCCCAAGGCTGAAATTGTTAAGAAAGTCGACTACCACATTTTTCTCTTGTGGACCGGCTGGTGGGTTCAAACCTCAGACCTTCCGTTTAGCAGCCAAGCGCTTTAACCACTGGACCACCAGGGCTCCTTCAGTCCTCTTAAGTAGAATTTATGACCTGTGAAAAGTCCTCCAGATGACTCTGACAGGCACCTCATACAAGAACAACCCCACCCCATGATCTCTGTAATGGACTAGTCGGCATAAATCCCTTGTCTAAGTGATACTTCCCCTTTGTAGACTACTAGGAAATCTTTGACTGACATGCACTTGTCTAATCTGATAGACAACCACACATCTCCCAAGTACTGGCCCTCTGGGGAACCAGGGACTAATGTTGGGATTATCACACCAGGATGGCTGAAGATCTTTCCTTTCTTAAAGCTGTTGTTGTTGTTAGGTGCCAATATAGAAGGTTCCAACACATAGTGACCTCGTGCATAACAGAACAAAACTTTGCTGTGTTCTGCGCCATGCTCACAATTGTTGTTTATGTTTGAGTCCGTTGATGCTATCCCTGATAAATATAGTACATGTCCAGAGCCTACCAAACCTACTCTAGAGGTCATATCACTGCCACTTACTGTGTGACCTTGAGCTGTCAGTTACGCTATTTGTAACACGGAGATAAGTACAATACCTACCACACGATAATTCCAATTACACCGAGGATCAAAAAGGTTCACGTTGTAAAGCATGTGGAAGAGTGACTGCTACATAGTTATCACTATGTGCGTCTTATCATTTATTTAAATTGAAAGTATCCATGATATACCAACTCTGTACAGTTTCCTCACGAGCACAATTAAGTGTTATGGAACGTCCATTCTTCACAATGTTATCCATAATTTGTTATGATCCACACAGTCAAATGCCTTTGAGTAGTCAATAAAACACAGACAAACATATTTCTGGTATTCTCTGCTTTCAGCAGTGATCCATCTGACATCAGCAAAGATATTCCTCATTCCACATCCAGAATGCTCCTTAGTAGAGAGGATGGCGAGTCTTCATCTCATACTTTGAACATGTTATTAGAAGGGATCAGTCCCCAAGAAGGACACCATGCTCAGTAAAATAGAGGGTCAGCAAAAAAGAGACAGATCCTCAAGGAGATGGATTGACAAAGTGGCTGCAACAAAATGGGCGCAAGCATAACAATGATTGTGAGTTTTGTTCTGTTGTACACAAGGTCACTATGAGTCGGAACCGACTCAAACGCACCTAGTAACAACAATAATGGTATAACATGGTATCACACTGTTTCATAAGTAACTATTTGTAGGGTAGCCTGTGAACAGATTACAAATACCTGAGAGCCACACCTGTATTCAAAGATTCCCAGTGGATTTCCTTTGTCTTGATCCAGGGGATTAAACTCCCATGAAATGGGTGCTTTGTAGTTCAGAATGAAATCCATTTTGAAAAGCAATTGCCATATTTTTACAAAAAAAGAAAAAAAACACACCCTCCTTCTAGCTTTTATTTTCAACCAACCCCTTACCCCGCAGGGTATTTTCATAAGCATACTATGGTATTTTTTTTACAGCAACTTGTGGGGACAAAAAGGCATATCAACACTTATGAAAATATTTCCCAGGGGGAAGGAGCAGTTGGCAAACAATCATAGAAGGCACGCATTATTTTCATAAAAATAGGGTGTGCTTATTCTCCTTTCTGCGATGCTGTAGATGGAAGAGGTGGCACAGTGGTTAAGTGGCTGGTTGATAACTGAATGGTCAGTGGTTCGAACACCCCAGCCACTCTGCTGAAGAAACATGTGACAGTGTGCTTCAGTAAAAATGTATAGCCTTGGAAACCTTGTGAGGCAGTTCTACCCTTTCCTATAGGGTCGTTGTAAGTTGCAATCAATTGAAGAACAACAGGTTTTGTTTTGCTTTTTTAATCGCCCTAGATATTTCCTCCTATTTGCTCCCTTAACTACCTGCACTTCCTCTATTTCACCTTGTTATAATTATCCAGGTCTTTACAAATACTCTGTCACTGTAGACAATGATCATGTACCCTTGATGCCTAGTAGAGTGTCTACCACAGAGCATATCATTGCTGAATGAATTACTATATTTCATTAATTCATGTCTATATATAAGGTAGGTGTGTAAAACTTCTGGGAAAAATATATTTATAGTGAAAGAAACTTACTAGTACCTGATGCAGAATCATAAAAATACCCCTAATGTCATCTAAACTGACATTAATCCATCCAAGAAATGCTTCAGGCTTCTGCATAGAACCGTTGTTAATTTTTGGTTCAATCTCAAGTAATTTTATTATAAATTCTTGTCGGTGAAGATTTGTTTCTTTTGATTCTGGTGGAACTTTCAGGTTTATAAGACTGCTCTCCTCAGAGGGTTCTTCTGAAAAGTTTTCTGGTACTACTAAACTCTGTGATTCCAAAATAATAACAGTAATATAAATTTATTCTAAATACAGTCATAATTATGAAAATGTTCTTGCTATTGATTATATTCTTCACCAAACTGCTCCTATGTGACTTTTAGAGACTTCACTTGAGAAATGAGTCCAAGGTACTTATGAGCTAGTGGTCGTAATAGAAGCATTTATTAGCTGACTTTAAATATTCAATGATGTAATGAATAAAAAACTTGAGACTTAAAATTGTTTAAATAAAACCTCAGTGAGTTTTCATAACTTCCTTAAACATATCTCCCAAATTAATAGTAATCAGTAATAATTAATGCTCAATAATCAGTTTTATCAGAAATTATTTATAGGACCCACCAGTAAGTTTAGACTGTATTTAGCGTGTGTATATCTGAGAGCCAGGAGTGAAACCAAAACCAAAAAAACCCTCTGCCTTGGAGTTTATTCAAACTCAAATCAACCCCTTAGGGATTCCATAGCTGGAAATCTCTATGCAGCAGATTGCAACAACTTCTCCCACAGAGCCACTGGTGGATTCTAACAGCCAGTCTTTCTGTTGGCAGCTAAGCACTTTAACAGTGTGTCACTAGGGCTCGTTCCCAGAAGTGAAGCTAAGAACAAAAACCTTGTGTCCACAGGCAACGTAGTGTTTAAGAAATTACTGAGAGACCTTTTAAGGAGTTTTGCAGTTAAAGGGAATCATGACTTGGGCATTCTCTGACTGAATATAGGCTGTAGTGAATGCTGTTTTGTTTTATAGATGGGGGTTATAATATGTTTGAAAATTGTGGGAACTGAACCAGTACAGGGAATAATTGGTAGAGTTGTGTTCTTTCTCCTGCAAGTGTGAGGGCCTCAGTAGACAAAGAGAGGGGATCTAGAAATAAGTGGAAGTTTATTTAAAGGAAGGCATATAGCTCATTTTAAGAGGAAAGGCACAGGTACAAGTAGATTTGTAGGTTAAAAGACTTGCATCCTGTAAATTTGGCTTGTTTCTATAATAGAAAGTTTAGTAATTTGGGTCAGCTTTTGAACTGCTTTGCCTCTAGAAGCATAAACAATAGACTATAGAAACAGATTCATTTGGGGAGCCAGATAGTGTAAAATGGGGCAATCTCTCAAAAAACTAAGTTTACTATTCCCAAAGAAATTAATGATGAAGAATTTTGGCAGATAACTAAGGTTATCTTAGCAGTAGATTTTGACATTCCTCTGAGAATAAGTAATAAGCATGGGAGAAATAGTTATATAGAAGTTTGAATATAATGGACATATACAGATAGGACACTGCAGCTAATAACTGTAGCTTATACATTCTTCCCAAACACAAAGAACACAAGAAATACATTGTTTCCTTTAGATGGAGTTCAATAGAGACAAGCCATGATGTTTAGTGATGCATGCTTAGGTAGTAAAGGACCAAAACCTTTTATGGTGTTATAAACCATAATAGTGGTTTACTTGACGAGGGAAAGAGGTAGAGATTAGATGACAGTATGAAAGAAGCTTCTGGAATTTATTTCATGATGAGTGGTGATCACGTGGGTGGCTCACTTCATGATAAATTGAGTTGCACATTTTGTTTTGTGCCCTTTCCTATGTGTGTATTTTACTATAAAGACACTAAAAGACTCATAGAACTTCACATACAGTCAATCTTTTTAAGTAAATAACAGGCTTCCTAAGGACTAAGTCAACCTTCTTTGGCATAGTCCTGTGTGCGCAAATCCTTGAATTTAGATCACATTTAAGGCTCATTTTTCACTCCTCCTAAATCCATATGCCATAAGATTAAGGAAGTGTTCAGAATGACGGTAAGAAAAGTCTGACACTCATCAGTATTAAAGAAAGATCACAGTTGAACTTTGAAACTAGTTTATGGTTAATTGGAATGTGATATTTATTGTAAAAACAATTAGTTTTTATCTACCTGAAAGATAGATCAAGAATCTTCATTATATCTCTATGTTTTAGTTTTACATTTAATTGTGTTGGAATGGTGGTACTGAAATTAATCGATAGTGCCTACAAGCAGAGAAGGGAGAAACATGAAAGTAATATATAGGTAAAAAGTAAAGTAAAACAAGTTTCTAAAACAACTTAGAAAAAACACTTCCTGTTGATAGATTTCAATTCTGCAAAGTTGTTGGGACACTACAGGAAGCTGCATATGGATGTCATACTTCATACCATTTAATTTAAAAAAAGGAGGATTTCTTCGGGTTGTTTCACTTTTAAAAAAACTGTCTCAAATTTTTAAAATAAAAAAATACTTGCCTAGTGTTATTATTACCTAAATGTAATGACAGAAAACTACGAGTTGGATGACGTAAATAAACTTCACATTTTGCAATTTGTACTACTATCGTTTAAGCAACTCTTTTAGATATTTGACTTAGAGTACTTAATAGTTATAATAGAAAATACTAGAATACAAAATTTAATCATTTTTTATTAGAACAGCCATGTTTATAAACCATAAATGAAGGAATACTTTAACTCAGTTTGGAGAACATCCAATTTAATAATTTTTAATACTCTACTTGCTTTTTATTCTATAAACCATTGCATATTTAAAGATCTAATCATCTCCAGAATGTTTTGTTCTACACTAGAACCTCTTTGTGCCTCATTTTCTTCTCTAAAAAGGGGTATTACTTTAGCTCCAGCCTGGTGGTGTTTGCATATCAATGAGCTAAACATGTGAATCATTTGTTTGCACATAGTAAGTGTTCCTTATGTGCGAGCTTTTTATTGAGGTTTTAAAACTACATAGTATGAGATGACAGATTCTGCTGAATCTCTTAGTCATAAAAATACTAACTGGCAAGCAATAAAAAAGCATTATCTACTTGGAACTTTTCTACAGAAGGCTAACATCAGCACAAAGCACCAGAAAGGCATGCATATTCCTAAATCTATACATAGACTAACCCAGAGTTGATTAGCAAGGTTCTTTGATTCTCTGGTGTTCCTGTTATCAATCTCTTGATTTGTAAACTAAGTTGGAACAAACTAAGTAACCTACTACCTGTTCTCAATATAAATCTATGGAGTCTAAGAATATCACTTCCTGCCCATGTCATATGACTACACACTTATGAGTTTGTTTTTAAATTAAAAATATTGTGGGAGTTCTGGTTAAGATGACAGCTCAGCTAGACACACTGTAACATCTCCCTACAACAAAGACTTGAGAAACTAGGTAAAAGAAACACAAATAACAACTTTGGACCCCTCAACATCAAACAGTGGGCTGAAGAATCAGATGAAACAACAACTGGAAGGACAGCTAGAAACTAGTGGGAACGCAGAGAACCACAGAACATCTGTTACCTGCCTGCTGTTCAGCACAGAGTGACCATTTAGAGATGGCAGCATGGATCATCCCTGGGTGTGATGGTTAAGATTGTGTGTCAACTTGGCTGGGCCACAATTCTCAGTGTTTATATGTGATTGCCCCCCATTGAGGAATCTGCTGTGAGTAGCCAACCAGTTGAAAGGGAGTTTCCTTGGGCATATTGCCTGCATTAGTATATAAGTGGACATTCTGGCTTTTGCCTTCTCTGGATCCTGCAGCTGCCTCCTGTTTGTCTGACCTCTGGTTTTTGGGAATTGAGCTATCAGCTTACCTGATGATCTTGGGATTCATCAATCTTCACAGCCTGTGAGCAAGAGCTCTGCTCTCCAACATGCCATTGTTGGGTTCACCAGATCTGTGGATATGTGAATCAGGAGAAGGCTCCATCCTGATCCACAGACTTGGGACATTCTGGCCTCACAATTGCACGAGCCATTTCCTTGGTATAAATTTCTCTCTATATATATTTATATGCTTTACTGGTTTTACTTCTCTAGAGAACCCAGCCTAAGACATCAGGTGAGAAGCCCAGAAAGACAACTTCAAGGAAAACACAGATGGAGGCAGAGGTACTTGGTAAACAAACTTGGAAGGAAAATAGGTAAGGAGAACTTGTCCTTGCTCTGACCAAGTCCATGAGGCAACATATGGGAGTGTCATAACTTTGACATTAGGGAAATACGAGGAAGTGCTACTGAAACAAATTAAGGTAGTCTGAATCACTGAAGTCTCTGGATTATGGATAGATAGGACAGGGAAAGCACCTCTGCAGAAGGTCAAAGGGAAACAGAAAGAGGGAGAAGGAGAGATCTAGTGTCCCTAGTGAATGCAGAGAATGGAGGGAACTAGGGTTGGTATTGATGGTCAGGAATATGGCTGGAGATGCCCCTTGAGTAGTAGCCAGCAGAGTAACAACTAGAAATATCCCTCAAACCACCTCGGGCCACTCTTCATTTTCTCCCCTTGAACACTTCTCCCCCCGCTCAGTCTGGCTACCTAGCTTTGGTTCCCTGTGCCCCTGCCCCTACTCAGATGATTTGCCTGCCCCTGTGTCTCGTGCCCTCTCCCTTCTATCTGATACCTACCCACCCCTGCTTGGCCTGTCTGCAAAGGCCCTGGCCTCCACCCCCTGCCCAGGGCCCATCCTGTTATCCAGGGGCCACACTAGACATTCACGCCAAAGAAGGGAATGAGCTATTCCTCATAAACTGTGAAGAGATCCCGACCACCAGACACCTAGTGGCTCACATCAGGGAATGGATCTGCTCTCACACCTCCATCCAGTCCTCTAATGGAAGTCATACATGCCTATGGACATAGGATACCTGGGTGTGTGCAACACACCATACTCATAAATGAGAGAAAAGCAGACTCAGCCAACTGACAGAAACAAAGTCACACATAGATCAATAACATAAAACAATTAAAAAATAAAAATAAAAGGAAGCAGTGTAATTGAAAAAAGAAGAGGCCAAGCTCCTAATATATTAAACAAATCAACCAAACAAATAAAAAACAAAGTCAATTAAACCTATCATATATGTTTATATATGTATATAATAAGGTTTTATATATAATAGAGATTTTTATTATATAGACATACATAAAATATTTAATTCTTCAAAGACAACAGGAAATCGCAAATCACTTGAAGAGGCAGGAGGAGATGGCTCAAGCGAACAAACAACAACCTAGGTAAAAACAAATGACAGCTTCACTCTGACACCAAGACATGTGAAGACGTCACAACAGTAAAATAAAGTTAAAAACTGACTACATGGATTCTGAGATACAAAGTTGAAATTAACACCATCAAAACAAAATGTGGAATGATTGGTGTAGTTAAAGAAGTTCCATATGGATTAAATCCATCAGTTAAGAGACAGAGAGTGGCAGAATGGATGAAAAAAATGACCCAGCAATATGATGCCTACAATAGACATACATTAGGCACAATGACATAAATAGGTTAAAAATCAAAGGTTGGGAAAACGAAACATACCAAATAAATAGGAACTAAAAGAGGGCAGGAGTGGCAATATTAATACCTGACAAAATATACTTTAAGTCAAAATCTATTATAAGACAAAAAGAAGGGCAGTATATCATGATAAAAGTTCACTATATGATGATAAAAGGGTCAATTCACCAGGAAGAAATAACAATTATAAATATTTTTGGACCCAATACCAGATCCCTTAAAGCAAACTTTAACAGACCTGAAGAGAGAAATAGACATTTCTACAATAGTAGTAGGACCTTCTAATATACCACTGTCAATGATAGCTAGAACTACTAGCAATAGAATAAATAAAGATATACAAGACCTAAATAACACTATTAACCAATTGGACCTAACAGGCATATATATAACATACTACACATCAGTAGCACAGTACACATTCTTCTTCAATACACTTGGAACAGTATCCAGAAAAGATCATATCTTCGGGCACATAAAACAATTCAATAAATTTTTAAAATCTGAAATCATACAAAACATCTTCTCTGGCCATAATACTATGAAGGTAGAAATCAATAACATGAAGATAAACAGCCAGGGAACATACAGACACAGTAGTAGTGGAACTTAAAAAAGTTATTCAAGAACATAATGCCAAATTTAATAGGCTGCAAGAATCCATAGAGAAACAGCAATAAGAAATCCAGAAGATTAACAATAAAATTTCAGAATTAGACAACTCAATAGAAAGTCATAGGAGCAGAGTTGAGGCAGTAGAAGTTAGAATTAGTGACACTGAAGATAAAGCTCTTGACGCCAACTTATTTGAGGAGAAATCAGATAAAAGAATTAAAAAGAATGAAGAAACTCTAAGAGTCATGTGGGACTCTATTAAGAGAAATAACCTATGAGTGATTAGAGTACCAGAACGGGGCGGGGGGGGGGGATAACAGAAAATATAGAGAAAATGGTTGAAGATTTGTTGACAGAAAACTTCCCTGATATCATGAAAGTTGAGAATATATCTATCCAAGATGCTCATCGAACCCCACATAAGGTACATCCCAAAAGAAAGCCACCAAGACATATTATAATCAAACTTACCAAAACCAAAGATAGAGAATTTTAAGAGCGGCTAGGGATAAAAGAAAAGTCATCTACCAAGGAGAGTTAATTAGAATAAGCTCGGACTACTCAGCAGAAACCATGCAGGCTAGAAGGCAATGGGATAACATATTTAAAACCTTGAAGGAAAATAACTGCCAGCCAAGAATTATATATCCAGCAAAACTGTCTCTCAAATATGATGGTGAAATTAGGGCATTTCCAGATAAACGGAAGCTCAGGGAATTTGCAAAAACCAAACCAAAATTACAAGAAATACTAAAGGGAGTCCTGTGGTTAGATAATCCATAACAGAGGCTAACAACACCAGACTATAACACAGGACAGAGCAACCAGATATTGACTCAGATGCAGAAATTGAAAATACATCAAAGCTAAAACATTGAAAATAGGGAAACAGATATCAATATGTAAAAAAGGATAATATTAAAACAAAAAAAGAGGGACTTAAAAAATAGAGATATTGATTTCTATACGAACGGGAAGTTAAGGCAATATAAAGTAATAAAAGACTGGTATAAACTTAGAAAAATAGGGGTAAATACTAAGGTAACCACAAAGGAATCTAACGATCCTACAAATCAAAATAAAAAAGTAGAAAAACATAAAGACCCAGCAAAGACAAAATCTACAACTACGAAAAAGAAAAAAGCCTCAGCACAGAAAATTGAGGAGAACAAAGAAACTGTGAACAGCACACAAAAAGAGATATCAAGATGACAGCAATAAACTTATGCCTATCAATAATTACACTGAATGTAAACAGACTTAATGCACCAATAAAGAGACGGAGAGTGGCAGATTGGATAAAAAAGCATGATCTATCTATATGCTGCCTACAAGAGATGCACCTCAGACTTAAAGACACAAACAGGCTAAAACTTGAAGGATGGAAAAAATATATCAAGCAAACAACACTCAAAAAAGAGCAGGAGTGGCAACAATAATCTCTGAAAAAATAGACTTTAAAGTAAAATACACCACAAGGGATAAGGAAGGGCACTATATAATGATTAAAGGGTCAATACAGCAGGAGGGCATAACTATAATAAATATTTACGCACCCAACAACAGGGCTCCAAAATACATAAACTCTAATAGCATTGAAAAGAGAGGTACACAGCTCCACACCAATAATAGGAAACTTCAACACACCACTTTTGGTGAAGAAAAGAACATCCAGAAAGAAGCTCAACAAAGACAGAAGATCTAAATGCTACAATCAACCAACTTGATCTCATGGACATATACCAAACTCTGCACCCAACAGCAGCCAAGTATACTTTCTTTTCCAATGCACATGGAACATTCTTCAGAATAGACTACATATTAGGCCATAAAGCAAACCTTAACAGAATACAAGCATTGAAATATTACAAAGTGTCTTTTCAGACAATAAAACCATAAAAGCAGAAATCAATAACAGAAAAAGCAAGGAAAAAAATCAAACGCATGGAAACTGAACAACACCTTCCTCAAAAACTACTGGGTTAGAGAAGAATTTAAGGATGAAATAAAGAAATTCATAGAATCAAATGAGAATGCAAACACATCCTACCAGAACCTTTGGGACACAGCAAAAGCAGTGCTCAGGGGTCAGTTTATAGCAATAAATGCATACATCCAAAAAGAAGAAAGGGCCACAATCAAAACATTAACCCTACAACTTGAACAAGAAGAAAGAGAGCAGCAAAAGAAGCCCACAGGTGCCAGAAGGAAGGAAATAATAAGAATCAGAGCAGAATTAAATGAAATAGAGAACAGAAAAACAATTGAAAGAGTTTACAAGTCCAAAAGCTGTTTCTCTGAGAAGATCAACAAAATTGATAAATCATTGGCCAAACTGACGAAAGAAAAACTGGAGAGGAAGCAGATAACCCATATAAGAAATGAGATGGGTGATATCACAACAGACCCAACTGAAATTAAAAGAATCATAACAGAATACAGAAAAATTGTACTCTGACAAATTTGAAAACCTAGAGGAAATGGACAAATTTCTAGAAACTCACTACCTACCTAAATTAACACAAACAGAGGTAGAACAACAAAATAAAACAAGAGATTGAAAAGGTTATTAAAAAACAGCCTACAAAAAAAAAGCCCTGGCCTGGATGGCTTCACTGGAGAATTCTACCAAACTTTCAGAGAAGAGATAACACCACTTCTACTAAAGGTATTTCAGAGCATAGAAAAGGATGGAATACTCCCAAACTCATTCTATGAAGCCAGCATAACCCTAATAACAAAACCAGGTAAAGACACCACAAAAAAAGAAAATTACAGACCAATATCCCTCATGAACATTGACACAAAAATCCTCAACAAAATTTTAGCCAATAGAATTCAGCAACATATCAAGAAAATAATTCACCATGACCAAGTGGGATTTATACCAGGTATGCTGGGATGGTTCAACATTAGAAAAACAATCAGTGTAATCCATCACATAAATAAAACAAAAGACAAGAACCACATGATCTTATCAATCGATGCAGAAAAGGCATTTGACAAAGCCCAACACCCATTCATCATAAAAACTCTCAACAAAATAAGAATAGAAGGGAAATGCCTCAATATAACTAAGGGCATTTATACAAAACCAACAGCCAACATCATCCTGAATGAAGAGACTTTGAAAGCATTCCCCTTGAGAAGAAGAACCAGACAAGGATGCCCTTTATCACCACTATTATTCAACACTGTGCTGGAGGTCCTAGGTAGAGCAGTTCGGCTAGAAAAAGAAAACAGGGCATCCAGATTGGTAGGGACAAAGTAGATGCAGATGATATGATCTTATACACAGAAAACCCCAAAGAATCCACAAGAAAACTACTGGAACTAATAGAAGATTTCAGCAAAGTTTCAGGATACAAGATAAACATACAAAAATCAATTGGATTCCTTTACACCAACAAAGAGAACCTTGAAGAGGAAATCACCAAATCAATACCATTTACTATAGCCACCAAGAAGATAAAATACTTAGGAATAAATCTAACCAGAGATGTAAAAGATCTTTACAGAGAAAACTACAAGACACTACTGCAAGAAACTAAAAGACACCTGCATAAGAGGAAAAATATACCTTGCTCATGGACAGGTAGACTCAACATAGTGAAAATGTCAATTATACCCAAACCAAGTTACAGATACAATGCAATCTCGATCCAAATTCCAGCAGCATTTTTTAATGAGATTGAGAAATAAATCACCAACTTCATATGGAAAGGGAAGCGGCCCCAAATAAATAAAGCATTACTCAAGAAGAAGAAGAAAGTGGGAGGCCTTACACTACCTGATTTTAGGAGCTATTATACTGCCACAGTAGTCAAGACAGCCTGGTACTGGTACAGCAACAGATACATAGACCAATGAAACAGAGTTGAGAATCCAGATATAAGCTCATCCACCTATGAGCAGCTAATATTTGACAAAGGCTCAAAGTCCATTAATTGGGGAAAAGACAGTCTCTTTAACAAATGGTGCTGGCATAATTGGATATCTATATGCAAAAAACTGAAACAAGACCCATACCTCACACCACGTACAAAAACTAACTCAAAATGGATCAAAGACTTAAATATAAAATTGAAAACAATAAAGATCAAAGATCTTGGAAGAAAAAATAGGGACAATGCTAGGAGCCCTAATACATGGCATAAACACAATACAAACCGTAAGTAACAGTGCACAATCACCAGAAGAGAGACTAGATAAATGGGAGCTCCCAAAAATCAAACACTTATGCTCATCAAAAGTCTTCACCAAAAGAGTCAAAAGACAACCTACAGGCTGGGAAAAAATTTTTGGCTACGACAAATCTGATCAGCGTCTAATCTCTACAATCTACAAGATACAGCAAAACCTCAACAAGAAGACAAAAAACCCAATTAAAAAATGGGAAAAAGATATGAACAGGCACTTCACCAAAGAAGATATTCAGGTGGCTAACAGACACATGAACAAATGCTCACGATCATTAGCCATTAGAGAAATGCAGATCAAAACTACAATGCGATATCATCTCACCCCAACAAGGCTAGCATTAATCCAAAAAATACAAAATAACAAATGCTGGAGAAGTTGTGGAGAGACTGGAACACTTATACACTGTTGGTGGGAATGTAAAATGGTACAACCAGTTTGGAAATGGATTTGGCGCTCCCTTAAAAAGCTAGGAATAGAAGTACCATATGATCCAGCTATTCTGCACCTTGGAATATATCCTAGAGCAACAAGAGCCATCACACGAACAGATACATGCACACCCATGTTCATCGCAGCACTGTTCACAATAGCCAAAAGATGGAAGCAACCTAAGTGCCCTTCAATGGACAAATGGATAAACAAACTATGGTATATCCGCACAATGGAATATTATGCAACGATAAAGAAGAATGATGAAGCTGTGAAACATCGTATAACTTGGAAGCTGGAACTTATGCTGAGTGAATTTAGTCAGTCACAGAAGGACAAATACTGTATAAGACCGCTATTATAAGAACTCAAGAAAAGGTTTAAACACAGAAGAAAACATTCTTTGATGGTTACGGGGGTGGGGAGGGAGGGTGAGGGTTATTTACTAACTAGATAGTAGATAAGAATCATCTTAGGTGAAGGGAAGGACAGCACACACTACAGGGGAAGCCAGCACAACCAGACTAAACCAAAGCTAAGAAGTTTCCTCATTACAATCAAATACTTTGAGAGACAGAGTAGCAGGGATGGGGGGTCTGGGGACCATGCTTTCAGGGGGCATCTATGTCAATTGGCATAACAAAGCTTATTAAGAAAATGTTCTGCATCCTACTTTGGTGAGTGGTGTCTGGGGTCTTAAAGGCTTGCAAGCGGCCATCTAAGATGTATCAATTGGTCCCAACCACTTGGAGTAAAGGAGAATGAAGAACACCAAAGACACAAGGAAAGTATTGGCCCATGAGACAGAATGGGCCACATAAACCAGAGACTTCATTAGCCTGAGACCAGAACTAGATGGTGCCCGGCTACCACCAATGAACATCCTGACAGGGAACACAACAGAGGGTCCCTGATGGAGCAGTAGAAGGATGGGATGCAGAACTCAGATTCTAGTAAGAAGACCAGACTTAATGGTCTGAGACTGGAGGTGTCCCAGAAAGCTTGGCCCCTGGTCTCTCTATCACCCCAGAACTAAAACAATTTCCGAGGCCAACTCTTCTGACAGGGATTGGACTGGACTGTGGGACATAAAGTGATACTTGTGAAGAATGTGCCTCTTAGTCAAGTAGATACAAGAGACCAAAGGGGTGGCTTCTGTCTGGAGTTGAGATGGGAAGGCAGAGAGAGTTAGGAGCTGGTTGAATGTTCATGGGGAATCAGGGGCAGAGGGGAGGAGTGTGCCGCCGCAGACTGGGGTGAGTGGTTGGGGTCTCATAACAGTGTATGTAAAAAAAATTTTGTATGGGAGACTAACTTGAAATGTAAACTTCATTTAATTACAATAAAAAAAACTGTAAAAAAGAACTGTAATTAAAAAAATAACATGAAGATAAACAAGAAAAACGGAAACCTAAAAATATGTTGTAAAGTAAATAACACACTACTGAAAAACCTTTGGGTCACAGAAGAAGTCAAAAGTAAAATTAAAAAAATACTTAGAATCAAATGAAATTGAAAACACAGCATACCAAAACCTTTGGGAACAGCAAAAGCAGTGCTCAGAAGGAAATTCATAGCAATAAATGTCTACATTATAAAAGAAGATGCTAAGCAAGTAACTTAACCAGAAAACTTGAACAAATGGATATGGAAGAGCAAATGGGGACCAAAGCCACCAGAAGAAAGAAAACAATAAAAATCAAGGCAGAAATACACGGAATAGAAAACAGAAAAAAACAATCAACAAGACAAGAAGTTGGTTCTTTGAAAGGATCAATAAAACAAATTACTAGCTAGAATGACAAAGGAATATAATGAGATGAAAACAACCAAAATAAGAAATAAAAGTGGAGACATACAACAGATCCAACTGAGATAAAAAAGATAGTATAAAAACAAAATTGTACACCAACAAATTTGAAAACCTGGAAGAAATGGACAAATTCCTGAAAACACACTACCTACCTAAACTAATACACAGAGAGAAAAGCTAAACAGATCCCTAACAAAAGAAGAGATTAAAGATGTCATCAACTAACTCCCTTGCCAAAAATAAAACAAAAAACAAAAAACAAAAAATTAGGACCAGATGGCTTCACCAGGGAATTTTACCAAACATTCAGAGAAGAGTTGATACTTTTTTTTTTTTTTTTGGCCATTAAGACTTTTATTGGAATAAGAGTAAAAGAGTACTTAAGCTGTTAAGACAGTACATGATACAAGGTGAAGAAAGGCCAGGGGACTAGTGAGATACCTGCATCTAAGAACTCAGACATTGCAAAGCTTAATAAACATTATAAAAGACTCACATTTCTTTCTGACTCCATCCTGAAACACTCACAGATTCAGAGTCCTTGCATGTGCTGCATTTAATAGTACACTTCTTACACCACCTATTGTAAGTGAAAGAAGGAGTCATTGTTACACTTTCCACTCTATCGTATTATTAGTCTCAATGTCCATCAATTTCTCATCCAATTCTTTTATATTCATACAAAATATGTTCTTTATAAAATAATTAATGTAATAGGTTATATATAAAATGTAGCTTACTTGTTACATAAGACACATTTTTACCTCAATAAAAACTTTAATTTCTCTAAATATGATGACTATCTTAGTCATCTAGTGCTGCTATAACAGAAATACCACAAGTGGATGGTTTAACAAAGAGAAGTTTATTTCCTTACAGTAAAGTAGGCTAAAAGTCCAACTTCAGGGTGTCAGCTCCAGGGGAAGGCTTTCTTTCTCTCTCTTGGCCTTCTCATCAGTGTTCCCCTGGACTAGGAGATTATCTGCACAGGGAACCTGGTCCAAAGGATGCGCTCTGCTCCTGGCACTGCTTTATTGATAATATGAGGTCTCCCTGTCTCTCTGCTCACTTCTGTCTTTTATGTCTCATGAGATTGCCTCAGGACACAATCCAGTCTTGTAGACCGAGTCCTGCCTTACTAACACAACTGCCACCCATCCTCCCTCATTCACATCACAGAGGCAGGATTTACAACATATAGGAAAATCACACAATACCAGGAATCATGGCCCAGCCAAATTGATACACACATTTTTTGGGGGGACATAATTCAATCCATGACAATCACCCTAAAAATAATTTTCTCAATCTAAGGAAAGATAAGGAGTTTAAATATACAAATTTTTTTTATTGTGGGTTAGATAAAGGTTTACAGAACTAGCTTTTCATTAAACAGATAGTACAAATACTGTTTTATGACATTGGTTAACACCCCCATGACATGTGAACTCTCCTTTCTCAACCTTGGGTTCCCTATTACCAGCTTTCCTGTCCCCTCCAGCCTTCTAGTCCTTGCCCCTGGGCTGGTGTGCCCCTTCAGTCTCACTTTGTTTTATGGGCCTGTCTAATCTTTGGCTGAAGGGTGAACCTCGGGAGTGACTTCATTACTGAGCTAAAAGGGTGTCCAGGGGCTATACTCTCAGGGTTTCTGCAGTCTCTGTCAGGCCAGTAAATCTGGTCTTTTTTTCTGAGTTAGAATTTTGTTCTACAATTTTCCCTAGCTCTGTCTTGGACCCTCTATTGTAATCCCTGTCAGAGCAGTCAGTGGTGGTAGTCGGGCACCATCTAGCTGTACTGGACTCAGTCTGGTGGAGGCCATGGTAGTTGTGGTCCATTAGTCCTTTGGACTAATCTTTCCCTTGTATCTTTAGTTTTCTTCATTATCCCTTGCTCTTGAAGGAGTGAGACCAGTGGAGTATCTTTGATGGCTTCTCAGAGGCTTTCAAGACCACAGACGCTACTCACCAAAGTAAAATGTAGAGCATTTTCTTTATAAACTATGTTACTCGAATTGAGTTAGATGTTTCCCAAGACCATGGTCCACACAGCCCTCAGCCCAGCAACCCAGTCCCTCAGGGAGTTTGGATGTGTCTATGGAGCTTCCATCAACTTGCCTTGGACAAGTTGTGCTGGCTTCCCCAGTATAGTGTACTGTCTTACCCTTCACCAAGATTACCATTGATCCATTGGCGAGTTAGTGTTTTTCCATCCCCACTCCTCAACGCCCTTGTAACCATCAAAGATTGTTTCTTTTTGTACGTAAACTTTTTTGTGAGTTTTTACAGAGTGGTCTCATACAATATTTGTCCTTTCGTGATTGACTTATTTCACTAAGCATAATGCCCTCCAGATTCATCCATGTTGTGAGATGCTTCACAGATTCAACATTGTTCTTTATCGTTGCATAATACTCCATTTGTGTGTACCTACCATAGTTTCTCAGTTCATCTGTTGATGGGCATTTAGGTTGTTTCCATCTTGTTGCTAATGTGAACAATGCTGCAATGAATCTGGGTGTGCATATGTCTATTCGTGTAATGACTCATTTCTTTAGGATATATTTCTAGGAGTGGGATTGCTGGATCATATAGTATTTCTATTTCTAGCTTTCTAAGGAATACCATATGGTTTTCTGAAATGGTTGTACCATTTTGCATTCCCACCAGCACTATGTAAGACATCTGATCTCCCTGCAGCCTCTCCAACATTTATTTCCTGTTTTTTGACTTGTGCCAGTAATGCCGGGGTGAGAAGGTATCTCATTGTGGTTTTGATTTGCATTTCTCTAATGGCTGGTGATCGAAAACATTTCCTCAGTTGTCTGTTAGCTCCTTTAGTGTCTTCTTTGGTGAAATATCTGTTCATTTCCTTTGCTGATTTTTTAATTGGATTACTTGTCTTTTTGTTCTAGAGGTGTTGGATTTTCCTGTAGATTTTAGAGATTAGACCTTTTTCTGATTTGTAATAGCCAACTTTTTTTTCCCAGTCTGTAGGTTCTCTTTTTACTCTTTGAAGTCTTTTAATGAGCATAAGTATTTAATTTTTAGAAGATCTCTGTTATCTAGCTTATTTTCTGGAGTTTGTGTATTGTTGGTTATGGTTTGTATCTTGTTAATGCTGTGTATTAGGGCCTCTAGCATTGATTCTATTTTTTCTTCTATGAACTTTATAGGTTTTGGCTTTATATTTAGGTCTTTGATCCATTTTGAATGAGTTTTTGTGTAAGGTGTGCAGTATGTGTCATGTTTTATTTTTTTGCAGATGGACATCCAGTTTTGCCAGCACCATTTGTTAAAAAGACTTTCTGTTCCCCATTTGATGGACTCTGGGCTATTGTCGAAGATCAGGTGACGGTAGGTGGATGGATTTACATCTGGGTTCTCAATTCTGTTCCATTGGTCAATGTCTCTGTCTTTGTAGCAGCAGCCGGCTGTTTTGACTACTATAGCTGTATAGTAGGTTCTGAGGTCAGATAGTGCGAGTCCTCCTACTTTATTCTTCTTCAATAGTGTTTTACTTATCTGAGGCTTCTTCCTTTTCCACATAAAGTTAATGGTGTGTTTTTCAATTTCTTTAAGGAATATTGCTGGTATTTGGAATGAGATTGCATTCTCTTTTTAAACCGCTTTGGGTAGAATTGTCATGTTCACAATGTTGAGTCTACCCATCCACGAGCATGGTATGTTTTTCTGTTTATGCAGATCTCTTTTGGTTTCATGCAGTAGCGTTTTGTAGTTTTCTTTGTATAGGTCTTTTACATCCCTGGTTAGATTTATTCCTAAGTATTTTATTTTTTTAGGGGCTATTATAAATGGCATTGCTTTCCTGATTTACTTTTCATCATTCTCTTTATTTGTGTATAGGAATCCAACGGATTTTTGTATGTTTCTCTTGTATCATGCTACTTTGCTGAATCTTTCTGTTAGTTCCAGTTTTCTCATGGAGTATTTAGGGTTTTGTATGTATAGTATCATATCATCTGCAAACAGGGACAGTTTAACTTCTTCATTATCAATTGGATGCCCTTTATTCCTTTTTCTTGCCTTTTTGCTTTAGCTAGGACTTCTAGCGCAATGTTAAATAGGAGTGGAAATAAAGGGCATCCTTGTCTTGTTCCTGTTCTCAAGGGAAATGTTTTCAGCCTCTCTTCATTAAGAATGATGTTGGCTGTTGGTTTTGCATAGATGTCATTCATTATGTTGAGAAATTTACCTTCTACACCTATTTTATTGAGAATTTTTATCAGGAATGGGTGTTGGACTTTGTTGAATGCATTTTTCTGTGTCAATTGAGATGATCATATGATTTTTTTCTTACCTTTTATTTATGTGGTGGATTATGTGGATTTATTTTCTAATGTTGAACCATCCTTGCATACCTGATATGAATCCTACTCGGTCATGGTGTATTATTTTTTTGATACGATGCTGAATTCTATTGGCTAGTTTTGTTGAGAATTTTTGCATCTATATTCATGAGAGATATTGGTCTGTAATTTTTTTGTAGTGTCTTTTCTTGGTTTTGCTATCAAGGTTATGCTCGCTTCATAGAATGAATTTGGAAGTATAGCTTCCTTTTCTATATTCTGAAATAGTTTGAATAGTACTGGTGTAAACTCTTCTCTGAATGATTGTTAGAATTCTCCAGTGAAACCTTCTGGACCACGGCTTTTTTGTTGTTGGGAGGTTTTTTTTTCTTTAATTAACTTTTCAATCTTTTCTCTTATTGAGATTTTCAACATCGTTTTGTGTTAGTTTGGGTAGGTAGTGTGTTTCTAGAAATTTATCCATTTCCTCTAGGTTTTCAAATTTCTTGGAGTATAGTTTTTCATAATAATCTGTTATGATCCTTTTTATTTCAGTTGGGTCTGCTGCGATGTCCCCCATTTCATTTCTTATTTGGGTTATTTGCATCCTTTCCTGTTTTTTTTTTTTTTTTTGTCAATTTGTCCAGTGGTTTGTGGACTTTGTTGATCTGTTCAAAGAACCAACTTTCAGTTTTGTTGATTCTATTTTTTTTTATTCTCTATTTAATTTATTTTTGCTCTGATCTTTATTATTTCCTTTCTTCTGGTGGCTGTGGGCTTTTTTTGCTCTTCTCTTTCTATATGTTTGAGTGGTGTCCCTTTCTTTTTTTTTGAAGCATGAGTCTATTGCTATAAATTGACCTCTGAGGATTGCCTTTGCTGTGTACCAAAGATTTTGGTATAATGTGTTTCACTTTCGTTTGATTCTATGAAATTTTTTAATCCATCTCTGTTTCTTCTATTACCCAGTGGTTTTTAAGCAGGGTATAATTCACTTTTCATGTAATTGATTTTTGTTTCCATGCTCTTCTTGTTGTTAATTTCTAATTTTCATGTGTTGTGGTCAGATAAGATACTTTGTATTATCTCAATGTTTTGAATGTTTTTGAGGGTTGTTCTGTGGTCTGAAATGTGGTCTGTTCTGGAGAACTTTCCATGTGCATTAGAAAAGAATGTGTACTTAGCAACTGTTGGGTGAACCGATCTATATATGTCTATAAGGTCAAGTTGGCTGATTGTGCCCTAGAAGAAATGGACAAATTCCTGGAAAAACACTCTACCTACCTAAACTAACACAAATAGAAAGAGAAAAGCTAAACAGACCCATAACAAAAGAAGAGACTAAAGATGTCATCAAGTAACTCCCAATAACAACAACAAAAGCCCAGAACCAGAAAGCTTCACCAGGGTATTTTACCAAACATTCAGAGAAAAGTTAACACCAATTCTACTGAAACTCTTCAAAAACATAGAAGAGAAAGGAATGCTCCCTAACTCATTCTATGAAGCCATCATCACCTGGATAGCAAAGTCAGGAAAAGACAACACGAAAAAGAAAATTACAGACCAATATCCCTCACGAATGTAGACACAAAAATTCTTGACAAAATTCAGGCAAACAAAAATTAACGACCTAGTCAGAAAATAATACATCACGATCAAGTAGAATTCATAACAGGAATGTGAGGGTGGGTCAAAATTAGAAAATCAATCAGTGTCATTCATCACATAAAACCAAGTAAAAGAATCACATGATCATTTCATTTGATGCAGAAAAGGCATTTGATGAAACCTAACACTCTTGTCTGACAAAAGCTTTCAGCAAAATAGGAATAACAGGGACATTCCTTGACATAATTGAGGGTATATATGCAAAACTATCTTCCAACGTTATTCTCCATGGAGAAAGGATGAGACACTTTCTCTTGAGAATGGCAATGAGAAAAGGATGCCCATTATCACCATTCTTATTCAGTACTGTACTAGAAGTCCTTGCCATAGGAAAAAGGCAAGAAAGAGAAATAAAGGGTATCCCAATTGGAAAGGAAGAACTAAAACTATGCCTATTTGTGGATGAAATAATCCTTTACATAGAAGATGCCAAAGATTCCAAAGGAAAGCTTCTGGATCTAATAGAAGATTTCAGCTATGTTGCAGGTTACAAGGTCAACACACCAATTATTAGTCGGGTTTCTTTACTCTGAAAAGGAAATCAATAAAATTATAACCTTATAACGGCCCCCCAAATGATAAAATACCTAGGAATAAACCTAAACAAGATGTAAAAGACAATGAAAGATATACAAAACTAGTACAAGAGACTAAAAGTTGTTGTTAGGTGCCATCAAGTCAGTTCCTACTCATAGCAACCCTATGTACAACAAAAGGAAACACTGAAACACTGGTTCTGCACCATCCTAACAATCGTTGTTATGTTTGAGCCCATTGTTGCAGCCACTGTGTCAATCCATCTCCTGGAGAGTCTTTCTGTTTTTCGTTGACCCTCTACTTTACCAAGCATGATGTCCTTCTCCAGGGATGATTGCTCCTGATACCATGTCCAAAGATGAGGTCTCACCATCCTTGCTTCCAAGGAGCACTCTGGCTGTACTTCCTCCAAGAAAGACTTTCTAACTACTTCTGAAAGTCCATGATATGTTCAATAATCCTCGCCAACACCATAATTCAAGTGCATCAATTCTTGTCAGTCTTCCTTACTCATTGAAAAGAAAATCGGGAAAACAATACCATTTATAATAGCCCCTAAAAAAATAAAATACTTAGGACTAAATCTAAACAGGGATGTAAAAAGCATATACAAAGAAAACTACAAGACACTAATGCAAGAAACCCAAATGGGTCTACATAAATGGAAGAACATATCATGCTCATTGAGAGGTAGAATCAGCATTGTGAAAATGACAATTCTACCCAAAGCAATTTACAAATACAACGCAATCCCGATCCAATACCAACAACATTCTTTTTTTTTTGTTTTATTCTTGTTGTTTATTGTTGTAGTTTAAATGAAGTTTACATTTCATGTTAGTCTCCCCTACAAAAATTTATACATACATTGTTACCTGACCCTAATTGCTTTCCCCATACTGTGACAGTGCACTCCTCCTTCCACCATGATTCCTCATGCCCATTCAACCAGCTCCTAACCCTGCCTTCCCATCTCACCTCTGGACAGACACTGCCGCTTTGGTCTCTTGTATCTACTTGAGCTAAGTGGTACACTCCTCACGAGTATCACTTTATGTCCCACAGTCCAGTCCAATCCGTCTGAAGAGTTGGCCTCAGAAACTGTTTTAGTTCTGGGCTGATAGAGAATCCGGAGGCCATGCTTTCTGGGGTTCCTCCAGTCTCATTCAGACCATTAAGTCTTGTCTTCTTACTAGAATTTGAATTCTGCACCCCACCTTTCTCCTGCTCCATCAGGGAATGTCTATTGTGTTCCCTATGAGGGCAGTCAGTGGGGGTAGCCAGGCACCATCTAGTTCTTCTGGTCTCAGGCTGATGGAGTCTCTGGTTTATGTGGCCCTTTCTATCTCTTGGGCTAATACTTTCCTTGTGTCTTTCATGGTCTTCATTCTCCTTTACTCCAGGTGGTTGGGACCAATTGATGCATCTTAGATGGCCGCTTGCAAGCTTTTAAGACCCCAGATGCCACTCACCAAAGTAGGATGCAGAACATTTTCTTAATAAGCTTTGTTATGCCATTTGACCTAGATGTCCCCTGAAAGCATGATCCCCAGACCCCTACCCCTGCTACTCTCTCCCTCAAAGTGTTTGACTGTATTCAGGAAACTTCTTAGCTTTGGTTTAGTTCAGTTGTGCTGACTTCCCCCGTAGTGTGTGCTGTCCTACCCTTCACCTAAGATAATTCTTATCTACTATCTACTTAGTAACTAACACCCTCCCTCAACACCCTCGTAACCATCAAAGAATGTTCTCTTCTGTGTTTAAACCTTTTCTTGAGTTCTTATTATAGTGGTCTTATACAGTATTTGTCCTTCTGTTTCTGACTAAATTCACTCAGCATAATGCCCTCCAGATTCCTCCATGCTGTAAGATGTTTCACGGCTTCATCATTGTTCTTTATCATTACATGGTATCGCATTGTGTGGATATACCATAATTTATTTATCCCTTCATCCATTGATGGGCACGCAGGTTGTTTCCATCGTTTTGCTATTGTGAACATTGCCGTAATTAACATGGGTGTGCATATATCTATTCATGTGACAGCTCTTATTTCTCTAGGATATATTCCAAGAAGCGGGATAGCTGGGTCGTATAATACTTCTATTTCTAGCTTTCTAAGGAAGCGCCAAATTGATTTCCCAAGTGATTGTACCATTTTACATTCCCACCAACCGTGTGTAAGTGTTCCAGTCTCTCCAGAACCTCTCCAGCACTTATTATTTTGTGTTTTTTGGATTAATGCTAGCCTTGTTGTGGTGAGATATCTCATTGTAGTTTTGATCTGCATTTCTCTAATGTCTAATGATCGTGAGTATTTCTTCATGTGTCTGTTAGCCGCCTGAATATCTTCTTTGGTGAAGTGCTTGTTCATATCCTTTGCCCATTTTTTAATCGGGGTTATTTATGTTTTTGTTGTTGTGGTTTTCAGTATCTTGTGATTTTAGAGATTAGACGCTGATCAGATTTGCCGTAGCCAAACATTTTTTCCCAGTCTGTAGGTTGTCTTTTTACTCTTTTGGTGAAGTCTTTTGATGAGCATAAGTGTTTGATTTTTAGGGGCTCCCAGTTATCTAGTCTCTCTTCTGGTGCTTGTACATTGTTACTTGTGGTTCCTCTTCTGTTCATGCCATGTATTAGGGCTCCTAGCATTGTCCCTATTTTTTCTTCCATGATCTTTATCGTTTTTGATTTTATATTTAAGTATTTGATCCATTTTGAGTTAGTTTTTGTGCATAGTGTGAGGTATGGTCTTGTTTCAGTTTTTTGCTGATGGATATCCAATTATGCCAGCACCATTTCTTAAAGAGACTGTCTTTTCCCCACTTAATGGACTTTGGGCCTTTGTCAAATATCAGCTGCTCATAGGTGGATGAATTTATGTCTGGATTCTAAATTCTGTTCCATTGGCTTATGTAGCTGTTGTTGTACCAGTACCAGGCTGTTTTGACTACTGTGGTTCTATAATAGGTTCTAAAATCAGGTAGTGTTAGGCCACCCACTTTGTTCTTCTTCTTGAGTAATGCTTTACTTATCCAGGGTCTCTTCCCTTTCCATATGAAGTTGGTGATTTGTTTCTCCATCTCATAAAAAAATGCCATTGGAATTTGGATTGGGATTCCATTGTATCTGTAGATCGCTTTGTGTAGAATGGACATTTTCACAATGTTGAGTCTTCCTATCTATGAGTATGGTATGTTTTTCCACTTGTGGAGCTCTCTTTTGCTTTCTTGCAGTTGTGTCTTGTAATTTTCCTTGTACAGGTCTTTTACATCTCTGGTTAGATTTATTCCTAACTATTTTATCTTCTTGGGGGTTATTGTAAATGGTATTGATTTGGTGATTTCCTCCTCAATGTTCTCTTTGTTGGTGTAAAGGAATCCAACTGATTTTCGTATGTTTATCTTGTAACCTGAAACTTTACTGAAATCTTCTATTAGTTCTAGTAGTTTTCTTGTGGATTCTTAGGAGTTTTCTGTGTATAAGATCATATCATCTGCATCTACTTTGTCCCTACCAATCTGGATGCCCTGTTTTCTTTTTCTAGCCTAACTGCTCTAGCTAGGTCCTCCAGCACAATGTTGAATAAAAGTGGTGATAAAGGGCCATCCGTGTTTGGTTTCCATTCTCAGGGGAATGTTTCCAAACTCTCTCCATTTGGGATGATGTTGGCTGTTGGCTTTGTAGAAATGCCCTTAATTATGTTGAGGAATTTCCCTTTTATTCCTATTTTGTTGAGACTTTTTATCATGAATGGGTGTTGGACTTCGTCAAATGTAAAGGCATCAATTGATAAGATCATGTGGTTCTTGTCTTTTATTTATGTGAGGGATTACATTGATTCCAACAACACTCTCTAAAGAAATGGATAAACTAATCATTAACTTTGTATGGAAAGGGAAGAAGCCCCAGGTAAATAAAGCAGTATTCAAGAAGAAGAATAAAGTAAGAGGACTCACTACCTGACCTCAGAACCTGCTATACAGCTACGGTAGTCAAAACAGCCTGGTATTGGTACAATGACAGATACATGACCAATGCAACACAATTGAGAACCCAGATGTAAAGCCATCTATCTACCATCACCTGATCTTTGACAATGGCCCAAAGTCCATCAAATGGGGAAAAGATAGTCTTTTTAACAAATGGTGCTGGCAAAACTGGATGTCCATCTGCAAAAAAATGAAACACAACCCATACCTCACACTGTACACAAAAACTAATTCAAAATGGATCAAAGACCTAAATATAAAGCCAAAAACTATAAAGTTCATAGAATTAAAAATGGGATCAAAGCTAGAGGCTCTAATTCATGGCATTAACAGGATACAAACCATAACCAACAACACACAAACTCTAGAAGACAAGCTAGATAACTGGGATCTTATAAAAGTTAAACACTTATGCTCATCAAAAGACTTCACCAAAAGAGTAAAAAAAGAACCTATAGACTGTGAAAAAATTTATGGACATTTCAAGTCAGACAAAGGTCTAATCTCTAAAATCTACAGGAAAATCCAACACCTCTACAACAAAAAGACAAATAATCCAATTAAAAAATGGGCAAAGGAAATGAACAAACACTTCACCAAAGAGTATATTCAAGCGGCTAACAGACAAATGAGGAAATGCTGGCGAACACTAGCCATTAGAGAAATGCATATTAATACCACAATGAGATACCATCTCATCCCGGCATTTCCTGGCACAAGTCAAGCACACTGGAAATAACAGATGTTGGAGAGGCTGCGGGAAGATCGGAATTCTTATGCACTGCTGGTGGGAATGAATAGGGCACTTCCTTAGAAAGCTAGAAATAGAAATACCATAGATCAAGCAATCCCACTCCTAGGAATATATCCTAGAGAAATAAGAGCTGTCACATGAATAAACATATGCACACCCATGTTCACTGCAGCATTGTTCACACTAGCAAAATGATGGAAACAACCTAGATGCCCATCAACAGATGAATGGATAAACAAACTATGGTACATACACACAATAGAGTATTATGCAATCACAAAGAACAATGATGAATCTGTGAAGCATCTCATAACATGGATTAAACTGGAGGGCAGTATGCTGAGTGAAATAATAAGTCAATCACAAAAGAACAAATATTGTATGAGACCGCTACTGTAAAAACTCAGGAAAAAGTTTACACACAAAAAGAAACAATCTTTGTTGGTTACAAGGGATGGGAAGGGTGGGGGGAAGTACTAAATAGACTATAGATAAGTGGTAACTTTGATGAAGGGTGAGACAGTATACAGCACTGGGGAAACCAGCACAACTTGTACAAGGAAAGGTTGTGGAAGCTCTACAGACACATCCAAACTCCCTGAGGGACTGAATTGCTGGGCGGAGGGCTGTGGGGACCATGGTCTCGGGGAACATCTAGATCAATTGGCATAAGACAGTTTATAAAGACAATGTTCTACATTCTACCTTGGTGAGTAGCGTCTGGGGTCTTAAAAGCCTGTGAGAAGGCATCTAAGATACTCCACTGGTCTCACCACTTCAGGAACAAGGGAGAATGAAGAAAACAAAATACAAGGGAAAGATTAGTCCAAAGGACTAATGGACCACAACTACCATGGCCTCCACTAGACTGAGTCCAGTACAACTAGATAGTGCCTGGCTACCTCCACTGACTGCTCTGACTGGGATCACAACAGAGGGTCCCAGACAGAACTGGAGAAAAATGGAGAACAAAATTCTAACTCACAAAAAAAGACCAGATTTACTGACCTGGAGAGACTGGAGAAATCCCGAGACTATGGGCTCTGGACACCCTTTTAGCTCAGTAATGAATTCACTCCTGTGGTTCACCACTAAGCCAAAGATTAGACAGCCCCACAAAACAAAATGAGACTAATGGGGCACAACAGTCAATGGACAAGGACTAGAAAGCAGGAGAGGACAAGGAAGCTGGTAATAGGGAACCCAAGGTTGAGAAGGGACAGTGCTGACATGTCTTGGTGTTGGTAACCACTGTCATAGAACAGTATGTGTACTGGTTAATGAGAAACTATTTGTTGTGTAAACTTTCACCTGAAGTACAATAAAAAAAGCTTAAAAAAGAGCCAAGCTGCTCTCTGTTCTACTTAAAAGCCCTGAATCGATTCAGCAGCAATTTTTTTCATCTCTCTAGATACTGCCTGCTATTTACTTCCCTAACTACCTGCAACTTCCTGTATGACACATTGCTGTAATTATCCAGGTCTTCACCAGTAATCTATCACTGTAGACAATGATCGTGTACTTTGATGCATAGCAGTGTCTACCACAGAGCAAATTATTACTTAATAAATTAAGTATTTTAGTAAGTCATGTCTATATATTCGGTAGGTGTGTATAGCTTTTGGGAAAATAGTGAAATTACAGTGAAATAAACTCACTAATATCTGATGCAGAATCTTAAAACCTGGTAATGTCTGCAAAACTGACATTAGGGAATCCAAGCACATCTGAGGCGTCTGCAGAGAAGCATTGTTCATTTTTAGTTCAATCTGCTCAAGTAATAGTGTAATAAACTCTTGTTGGTGCAAACTTCTTTCTTTTGACTCTAGTGGAATATCCACGTTTGTAAGACTTCTCACAGATGCTACTGTAGAGTTTTCTGGTACTGCAATATCTTCCACTAAACTCCATGATTCCTGTGAAATGGCAAAATAAGAATAGTGCTATAGATTTCTTCCAAATACAGAAGTCATAATTATGAAAATGTTTTGCTATTTATTATGTTCTTTACCAGTCTGCTCCTATGTGATTTTTAGAGACTTCACTTGAAAAATGAGTCCAATGTACTGTCGTGCGATTGTTTACTTTGTGTGGCCTTTCTAGCCATGGTTTTGGAACTTCCACTCAGGTGCTTGGGCGGGACTGTGTGATACGGTGATTGTGGCCCACCAAGGGGATTGGTCAGTTTTGGCTTAAAAGTGAGCTAATTCCAGAGCAGAGAAGAGCATCTAACCACCATGAAGGAATAACAGCCAGGAGTGGACAGCGCTTCCTTTGGAGCCAAGATTCCTGCTCTGAGAAGCTCCTGGAAGCAGAAGACAGAGAGAGAGGAAGCTGTAACTCTGAAGAAGGTCAGAGGCGATGGCAGGAGAGATCTGGCAGCAGAGACCTGGCAGCCGGAGTCAGTGCCTTGGACTTCCTCGCCCATTGAGACAGAAAGCTGAGTGCCTTTGGGGAGAGGCCTAGGGCCAGGGAGAGTCATGCCTGTAAGCATGGTTGGGAAGAGGCTGTCCTGATGGAAGCACTGTATTCTGAGTGTCCTTGAGCCTGATTTGTAACTGTAACTTCCCCAATAAACCCCATAATCCTGAGTACGGTCTGTGATTTCTGTGTGGCCATTGCAATGAATTATTGAACCAAGCAGAGAAGTAGAGAATGTTGTGTGAGGGACAGTTGGTGTCAGAATTAGTAAAGATGGTGGTGGAAAGAGTATGCTTCTCTGATTTCCACCTTCTGGGAGTCAGTCTTGCACTCTATATCTTGGTTCTCCTTCCCTCTTGTGGGGTTGGGGTAGTTAGTGTCATCAGCAGCTTTCTTTGCAATGGCTCCAGACTCATGAAAGCAGGGAACTTTGTAAGAGAAAGAACAAAGGGGTGTGGGACTTGAAACTTTTGAATCTTGGATGGTTGTTTTTGTTGTTGCTACCTGTAATGGCTGAAAAGCTGCACCTGGAGTGGTCTGGGGCAAAAAGCCAGGCCAGATAAGCAGGAGGATTGATAAGGGCTAGGGTCTTCTCCTTCCACCCAGCCAGAGGCCCAAAGCCATATGCATTTTAATGGGAAGACAGTTAAAGTGTAGAGAAGACTAAACTGGAATGTTTTAAAAGGGTTATGTGTTTAGGATTATGCATGCATCTAATGTACTATGGATATCGAAAGTTTCTCCTACCTAATGTTGTAAAGCAGACCTAAATGTACACTAGAAATTAATATTGGGTATTATAGATTATAGAGAACATGTAACTCTGCCTCAGCCATTACTTGATTGGATATGCTAAAGGAAGAACTAGGATTTGCCAGAGAGAAACATAGGCTGTTGATTTGAATGTGGTAGACCTGTGTATAGAGTGGGAACTTAGGTTGAAAACCTGAGCCGCGCCCAGATTTTCATTTGAAAAGACATTCAGAGCCACCCAGAACTGCTTGAGAGAACAGAAGACTTGCATTTGAAGCAAGGATCTGCAGAAAAAAGTGACTTTTTTTTTTTTTTTAAATTTCAAGTAAGCAGTTTGCTGTTGGATGCGTCAAGGCAGGAAAAGTCAGTGTCCATCAGAAACAGTCCCCTTCCAGGCCTGGAAGTTAAACGGAGCTGGCAAGTAGACAGCTTGGTCTGCTCACTTGTGGTGACCACCTGGGTCTACTAATGATTGGAAGTGGAGGAATTGCAATAATAAAGAGACAGGCTGAGTTTGAACATGTTCCATTGGCACCCTTTGATCCAGCCCACAGGGGCTAGAGATGAGAGAGAGGAAGGGCTGGCTGGTCAAGAATAAAAGGAGTTGTTAGACTCCTGAAGTTTACAGGTGGAACCTGTTGACCTCACTCAAGGGGTCTAAGGATAAGAGTGTGTGAAGAGGCTGCCTGAAGTGCCAGGAAGCGTGTGTGAACTCTTGAGCCTGAGGCTGCTACCCATTGTGGCCTAGCTTGGATGGCTAGGGATGAGCTGACCAGAACCTGATTGAATGAAGAGAAAGATGTTTGACACCGTGAGCTGGTGTAGATTGCTGCCATTTGATACTTGCTCTGGACTGGACTGGACTTTGCTTCTGGATGCAGATGCTTCAAGTCCCACCAGAACAGGAGATTCTTCAAGACCAAGGAACATGTTTACCTCCTCAGAGTGCTGGTTTGATACATGTGGGCAATTTAAACAGTGGCTATCTAAAACAGGGACAGATAAAGACATGAAGTGTCTGGCTTACACAATTTCATGAATGGGTTTACATTAAATGAGGGGTACAAGGGAGGATCTCCACTGAAGAGATTCCTCTTTTCCTGATGGGACTGGGGAAGAGAGGATAGGGAAGATGCTGATAGGATTATATGATTCAGCTGTGAGTGTTGATTGTTGACTGGGTTAATTGTGGTTGTGAAATCTGTATTTGTAGAAGCTGCAAGTGTGAAAGAGTGCACTAAGGGGGAGGCTCTGCTGGGCTCCAGTAAAATGGCCAAACCTGAAACCCCATTTGCTATGCTGATACCTCGTGAGGATCAGAGCAAGGGAAAAATCTTCTCTCAGTTAATTTTATTAGAGGCCAGAAAGGGTGAAGACGAGGTGACTTTTGGGGAATCTGACCAGATCAGACAGACGAACACCTGCAGCAGACCTGAATGGCTGGTACCTGAGTAACCTCATCCTGTGGACTCTTTGCCCTATTGAAAGACTAATTATTAATGACAGTTTTGGACTCGTAAAAAAATTGGTAGAGGGAAGTTATCTTCCAAATATGAAAGAACCATGGCTAGAAAGCCAAGGGGTGGCATACGTGGTAATTGATTACTTTTGTGTGGCCTTTCCAGCCATGGTCTTGTAACTCCCATCCAGATGATTGGGCGAGACTATGTGATAGCGTAATTGTGGCCTACCAAGGGGATTGGTCAGTTTTGCCTTAAAAGAGAGCCAATTCCAAAGCAGAGAAGAGGATCCTACCACCATCAAGAAGGAAAGCCAGGAGCGAAGAGCGCGTCCTTTGAACACGAGGTGCTTGCACTGAGAAGCTCCTGGAAGAAGACTGAGAGAGAAAGAGAACAAGCTGTAACCCTGAAGGTGATGAGAAGTGGTGGCAGGAGAGATCCTGCAGCAGAGACCTGGCAGCAGGAGACGGCACGGTGGGCTTCCAGACCGATAGAGAGAGAAAGCTGAATGTTTTTGTGGAGAGGCCTAGGGCCAGGGAGAGTCATGCCTACGAGCATGGTTGGGAAGAGGCTGCCCTGATGGAAGAACTGTATTCTGAGTATCCTTGAGCCTGAGCTGCAAGTGTTACTTCCCCTGTAAACCCCAAAATCATGAGTATCATCTGTGAGCTCTGTGGCCATTGTGATGAATTATTGAACTCAGCAGAGAAGTAGAGAGTGCTGTGCCAGGGATGGCTGCTGTACAGACTGTTAAAAAAAAGTTGGAAGGAGCAGGCATGTCTGACCTCCACTTCAGAGGAATCAGCCTTGGGCTGATGTTGGAGATTCTCTCCTCCTCCTGAAGTAAGACAAACTCTGATGCCTGCCATGCATATTTTTACAATTTTTAAACTTCACAATGTCTACAAAGGATTGTTTTCGTGTGTGGTATTTTGTTATTGTTTTGTTTTGGTCTGATTTTGTTTAATTTTCTGTCATTCGTGCATTATGGTCACTGAACATGCCACTGTATAGATTACTGCCTTAGAAACCCTGTGGATAGTTCTGTTTTGTCCTACAGAGTCGCTATGAGTTGGAATCAACTTGATGGTAATGCGTTTGGCTGTTTTTTTTTGGTCTTATAGTTTTAGATTATTTTAATATGTCTAAATTCAATTTGTTTTTAAAACCTGAGTCATATTCTCCTACTATAACCAATTAGCTATATGCCCTGTCATTGACTTAAAGTGAAAAACTATTCATTAAAGCACATAAAAATGATTTTCAGTCATTATGCTAAGGAATCAAAGTCCAAACCTTGATGATGTTTTCCATCTCCTCTTTACATTGTTGTTCTAGACATTCAGTTGTGTTTCTTCCTTCAGGAACACTTCCAGATTCAAATCTTAAGTGCAAAGTATGGTAGACCAAGTTTCAGATGAAAGTATTGTATCGTATGGTTAAAGTTTCCATATCTGGTTAATGTGTAAGTTCAAGGAACAAACTTCAGAGTTTGTTCCAGATATTACCTTGCCGATGGAAGTAGCTGTAGAATTAGTGTTTTTACAATAAACACTTAGATCAACATTGCCTCATGTCTCTTTTGGAACACCATTGTCAGAGAATGGGGACCCAGATTAATCTCTGAACACTGACTAGACTGGGTATGATACAACAATATCCTGAGCACCATCTGTGTGTGAAACTAGTTCAGATTAGAGCAAAATTGTGTTACCCTCTAGTTTGAAAGGAAAACTGGCAAGATTGGTGGATACTAATGCTTTTATCATCTTGCAAAGTCACATATTGCAGTATAAATACAGAGCTACATTTTCATTTAATAACATCATCATCTCTTCAATTTTCCACTCATTTAATCCTTGTCTGAATAAATCCAGGAACATCTTTTAAGACACATTTAGCAAGATTCATAATTGTTGTGATAGAACTCAGGGATCAATTCACAGCATCAAACTTTTATATATGGAAAACTTGGGCACCTCAGTGGGAGGGCCTGATTTGAGTTTAAATGTACATCAAAGAAAAATCAGAAGCAGTCAGACATCCTGACTTATTTTTCAGGGTAGTAAGCATCTGAGTCAGGACCTTCTTCATAAGATCCATTGTTTTATTCTTTTTTGGGGATCTTCAACCATTTCAGTTGCTCTCAATTTGAACAGCATCTCATTTGGGGGGATAGTTCTGGTCTCAAGAAATTCTTTTTACCTTGACTCTCCCTTTTCCAGTGCTTAGTGAACACATTCATTTATTCACCATTCATTCAACAAGTATTTGAGGGCCTAAGATTTGCCACAACGTTCTCAGGCACTATGCAACAGCAATGAGTGAAAATAAACTCCTTTTGTTAAGGAGCTTATATTCTAGTAGGAAGAAAAAGACATATCAATTGCTGATGATGTGTTGAAGAAGAAAGGAAAATAAAGCATGTGGACTAATGGACAGGGGGGTGGTGGAGGTTGATCAGGGAATACCTCTGGGCCATTTTTACAGATCTGAAAGAAGGTGATACTGATCTATGAGACTATCTAGCAAAAGACATAGCAGAAAAAGGGGGCAGTGAAGACAAATGCTCCAGGCAAGAGCATGCTTGTATGTTCAATGCATTGAGGAGACCAGTGTGACTTCAGAAGTGTAAAGGGGAAAAGAATAAAGGATGAGGTCAAGGAGGTCAGCAGGAGGCAAGTGACCCAGAAACTCATAAGTCATGGAAAGGAGATTGGATTTTACTCTGAGTGAGATGGGAATCAATTAGAGGCATAGGAATCATGTGACTTGCATTTAGAAGGATAATTCTGGTTTTACGGGTAGAAGCAGGGAGAAAAATCATAAGGAGCTTAGAGATGCAGATAACTGGTTGAGAGTAGAAATGGAGGAGGTGAATAGTAGTCTAATTCTGGGAATATTTTGATATGAAGACTTCAGTACTTGATACCAAATGTTATGTATGAGACAAGTTTTGAACAATAATTGAATTGCTGTTTTGGTAATATGGGGAAAATTGAGGGAGACAGAAGATACCAAGACTTTGGTTTTTGATCACATATTTGACATGCCCCTTAGACATCTTGATTTAACAATGGAGAGGGTAGTTGAATATACAAGTTCAGACTACCACGGAGAGACTGAGATCACATGAGAAAAGACTATAAATGAAAACAGAAGAGATCCAGGATCTGAGCTTTGAAGCACTAAAAGAAGGAGATGGGCAGGGAGTAGCCAGTAATGGGGGATCACTGAGTGTGGGAGTCAAAGGAAGAGTATCAAGGAGAAGGAAGCAATCGAGTCAGACATAGTCAGGATGAGAATGTAACAGTAACTGTTCGACTTGGCAATGTGGTAGTTATCATATTCTTGATAACCTTTTTAAGGAGTTTTGCAGTTAAAGAGATTCATAAATTGGGCACTCTCTGGCAGAATGTAGGGAGCGATCTTTTGTTTTATCGTTGAAGGCTACATCTGTTTCAATATTGTTGGAACTGATCCAGTACATGGAAAAACTGCTAGATTTGTGTTCTTTGGCCTTCAAGTGTGAGGGCCTCAGTAGGCAAAGAAAGAGGACCTAGAAATAAGTAGAAGTTTGTCTAAAAAAGGCACATAGATAGTTCATTTTAAGAGGAAGGGCATATATAGTTCCACAGATACAGGTAGATTTTTTTATTAAGACAGTTGCATCCTATGTATTTGGCTAGCATCTGTAATGGAAAGCTTGGTAATTTGGACCAGCTTTGGGATTGCTTTGCATCTGGAGGCATAAACAATATATACTATAGAAACAGATTCATTTGGGGAGTCGGATAGTGTATACCTTGTGATACTTTTTAGTATCTATAGGGTCACTGTGACTTGGAATCGGCTAGACAGCAACAGGTATAGGGTTTATAGGTAAAATACTTTATTTCTTAGGAAAAGAGAAAAAAAGTACTACTGGGAAATGAGAATCTCGATCTGAGTTTTCAAAGTAGGGGTACAGTGTAGTGGACTCTTTCATTTGAAAAATCATGCTTATGAACATTAGCCTCTCCTGTAGCTCCGTCCCACAAAGGGGATATCCTTAAATTCTTGGACAGAAGAAAACATAGAAGAATGAAATTAGGTTCAAAAGAGTTGAAACAAACAAGCAAAAAAAAAGGTTGAAACCACGCCCTGATCCATCACTTTCTCCTCAAGCCTCTTGTCTCTCAAGTTCCCTTTCTCATTCACGTTCTTATTCACTTGTCTGCAGGCATGGGTTTTGTTGAGTCTCCCTGTGGTAGTATAGGCACAGTGTGTCTGGGGTCCTGTTAGCTCCCAGCAGGCCCAGGGCACCACAGGTCCACATCCTGTCTGTGAAGCCTCGATGGTCAGCTACATGTTTCCCACTGACTGCTGGACATTCTCACTGGGTGTTTTGAAATTATTCCAAATCAATCGTATTAGAGGAGGAAGCATTGGGCCTGTGTGATTTTGGGAAAGTTATTCTCCTCCAAAAAAGTCTCCAATCTTTAAACTTTGATGTGGTTTTCCAAATGTTTTCTTTTGACCTACAACCCTTTATTCAAATGAATAAACATAGGTGTGTTTAGAGTGGGGTGAGGTCATTGAGGGGACAAGAAGCAGACCCCAGGCACTTTAGTCTTTTCCTGTAGCCATGTCCCAAGCCTCAGGGTGGTCCTTGCTAGAGGACCCTGGGGGTCCTAGCAGCACTTGCAGTAGCCACTAGCCTGGCTGATTCCTCAGATCCTTTTCAGGTTTTGCACTCATTGGGTCTGTGGGTCTATATCCGAAATCTAATCCTTCAACCTCAGCCTCAGGTCAGTTGCTTCCTTGAACATCTCTGTGTTCATTTGAAGTGCCAGCCTTCACCCATGTGTCATTCCTATAGGAGGGCCAGGCTCCTATAATTCTCTAATGGCACCCAATGGGAAGGGTTTGTGCCCATACTGTCCACTCCAGCCAAGCCTGGACATGTCTCCATCCACAGTCCTGTACTGCCTGTCCGTCTTCCTCTTCCCATTACTCCCTTGTCAGCTAAGGCTCTCATGGCCACAAGTCTGGACTGTCCTAATGTCCTTCTTACACCTACTCATCTGTCTTTCTTCTCCTGAGTCCTGCACAAGTTTCCCAGATTAAGCCTTTTAGAATAGAATTTTCTGTATGCCACTTTCCTCCTCACAGCCTTTCAACAGCCCCCAGTGCGCATGAAATGAAATCCTAATGTCTTGGTCCAGCATTTCAGGCCTAGCAGCTACCTTATAGCTGTGTCCACTGTGGCTCTGACCATCACATTCTTCAGCCAGGATGGTTTATAAATGCTTGCAAACAATTAGGAGGGGGATAGTAAGTAGGGGGAAGGGGAAAGCGGATGTGACAACACAAATCTTAGATGACTATTTTCTCATCATTTGTAAGAAAGCATCACTCATACACAAAAGAAATTATTAACTTTATTAACTTAAATGCTGAAATGTAGAATGAACAAATTAGGAAATTATTCCTCTGTTTGATACAAGTTGTGGTGTCAACACAGAAAATCTATCCAAACTCCAGTTCATATTGAGAACCTACTCTAATAAAATGAAGAATCAGGAAGACTACCAAGATGAAACTTAGCAGCTTGGGGAGAATGAGAGGATTAAATGAGCAATGCACATGCCATTTTCTTAAGGGAAGAAAACTCAATTTCTAAACCAAGAGTGTGCAGTGTGCTTGCATTTTATGAAAAAAAGAAAAAAGAAAAACACAGCATATAGAGTGTAAACTATCTACAAAAATCTGTCCTACTACACTTTTTTCTTCTTTTGAATGAACTGTAGTGTTACACTGAATAATTCCTTTGGTAATGAGAAAAAAGAAAATGAACAAATCCTAGTTTTATGTACCACTTCTGAAGTAGCGTTTACAGAAAATCAAACCTGAATCAGATAACTGGTCTAGATTCAATTACCCACTCACAGGAAATACAGACAACAGAGGAGGCTGGGAAAGGCCCCCACAGGGACATGATCAGCAAAATCCAAAATGTGAGTAACTCCACAGGACACATAAACCTCCTTAAATAGATAAATTGGAGTGATGAGAGGGAGAAACAGAAAGACAGATTTCAGAAACATATTAGCCAATTTATAAGCCAATTATAATGTGTGAAACTTACTTGCACCCTGACTCAGTCTGTAAAACAATCAGTCCTGACATTCACTGGACAATTGTAAAGTTGATCTCTGACTGCCCATCTAATGATATTAAGGAATTATTGTTCTTGTTTTAGGTCTGATGATGATGTTCTATGCATTAAAAGTCTGACTTTTCAGATAGAGCCTACATATTTACAGTTGTAATAACAAGGCTTCCAGGATTTGCTCCACAGGCACATTGGAAGGAGGGAGGGAGGCAGATGGGTTGGGGTCTAAGGAAACAGGGTCAGCCATGGCTCGTCGAATGCTGAAGTTGGACGATGGTACATCTACATACATACATATTTATAAATAAATGATAAATTTCTCAAAAAGCATCATACGGGATTTACAACTTTTCTTTGATTTCAGCTAGTCCCTGGAAATCTCAGGGAGCCAACACTGGGGTCTGCGAATTACAGATGAACAGCAAAAGGTAATAGCATGCTGCAATAGTAATCTATATTTTTGGCTTTTCAATGATTCAAAAAAAAAAAAAAAACTCCAATTTTATCCAAACTTGTAAGTCTGGTGAGTGTTAGAAAAATACATGTAAAGGAAGCTGACTACTTACCATCTTCAAAAAGATTACAAAAAGTGTTTTCTTGACTGATGTCTTCTAGTCCATCCTAAAGATATCCGAAGACTTTTAGAAAATTCTGATCATAAGCAAAGGAAATTTCAAAACCTAACATGAAGTACTACATAATCATATGTAAACTCAAAGAGGAATTCATTTCAAAACTTCACACTAATTTCTTTTTTTTTATTGTTGCAAATGAAGTTTACATTTCAAGTTAGTCTCCCATACAAAATTTTTTTTACATACATTGTTATGAGAGCCTAATTTCTCACCCCATTCTGCGACAGCACACTCCTCCTTTCCACCCCTGATTCCCCATGAACATTCAACCAGCTCCTAACTCTCTCTGTCTTCCCATCTCACCTCTGGACAGAAGCTGCCCGTTTGGTCTCTTGTATCTACTTGACTAAGAGGCACACTCTTCATGTCCCACAGTCCGGTCCAATCCCTGTCTGAAGAGTTGGCCTCAGAAATTGTTTTAGTTCTGGGCTGATAGAGATTCAAGGGGCCATGCTTTCTGGGGCACCTCCAGTCTCAGTCAGACCATTAAGTCTGGTCTTCTTACTAGAATTTGAGTTCTGCACCCCATCCTTCTACTGCTCCACCAGGGACCCTCTGTTGTGTTCCCTGTAAGGACTTTCATTGGTGGTAGGCGGGCACCATCTAGTTCTTCTGGTCTCAGGCTGATGAAGTCTCTGCTTTATGTGGCCCTTTCTGTCTCTTGGGCTAATACTTTCCTTGTGTCTTTGGTGTTCTTCATTCTCCTTTACTCCAAGTGGTTGGGACCAATTGATGCATCTTAGATGGCCACTTGCAAGCTTTTAAGACCCCAGACACCACTCACCAAAGTAGGATGGAGAACGTTTTCTTAATAGGCTTTCTTATGCCAATTGACGTAGATGTCCCCCGAACGCATGGTCCCCAGACCGCCCATCCCTGCTACTCTGTCTCTCAAAGTATTTGATTGTATTCAGGAAACTTCTTAGCTTTGGTTTAGTCCAGTTGTGCAGACTTCCTCTGTAGTGTGTGCTGTCCTTCCCTTCACCTAAGATGATTCTTATCTACTATCTAGTTAGTGAATAATCCTCACCCTCCCTTCCCACCCCTGTAACCATCAAAGAATGTTTTCTTCTGTATTTAAACCTTTTCTTGAGTTCTTATAATAGTGGTCTTATACAGTATTTGTCCTTCTGTGACTAACTAAATTCACTCAGCATAATAAATTCCAGCTTCTACCAAGTTCCACGATATTTTACAGCTTCATCGTTGTTCTTTATCCATTAATATTCCATAGTGTGGATATACCATAATTTGTTTATTCGTTTGTCTGTTGATGGGCTCCTATGTTGCTTCCATCTTTTTGCTTTTGTGAACAGTACTGCAATGAACATGGGTGCACATGTATCTATTCATGTGATGCCTCTTGTTTCTCTAGGAGATATTCCAAGAAGTGGGATAGCTGGATCATATGGTACTTCTATTTCTAGCTTTTTAAGGAAGCACCAAATTGATTTCCAAAGTGGTTGTACCATTTTACATTCCCTCTAACAGTGTATAAGTGTTCCAGTCTCTCCACAACCTCTCCATCATTTATTATTTTGTATTTTTTTGATTAATGCTAGCCTTGTTGTAGTTTTGATCTGTATTTCTCTAATTGCTAATGATCGTGAGCATTTCTTCATGTGTCTGTTAGCCGCCAGAATATCTTCTTTAGTGAAGTGCCTGTTCATATCCTTTGCCCATTTTTTAACTGGATTATTTGTCTTTTTGTTGTTTAGGTTTTGCAGTATCTTGAAGATTTTAGAGATTAGATGCTGATCAGGTTTGTCGCAGCCAAAAATTTTTTCCCAGTCTGTAGGTTGTCTTTTCACTCTTTTGGTGAAGTCTTTTGATGAGCATTTAGGAGCTCGCATTTATCTAGTCTCTCTTCTGGTGCTTGTGCGTTGTTACTTATGGTTCATATTGTGTTTATACCATGTATTAGGACTCCTAGCGTTTTTTCTTCCATGATCTTTATCGTTTTCTATTTTATATTTAAGTCTTTGATCCATTTTGAGTTAGTTTTTGTACATGGTGTGAGGTATGGGTCTTGTTTCAGTTTTTTGGATATAGATATCCAGTTATGCCAGCACCATTTGTTAAAGAGACTGTCTTTTCCCCAATTAATGGACTTTGGGCCTTTGTCAAATATCAGCTGCTCAAAGGTGGATGAGCTTATATCTGGATTCTCAACTCTGTTCCATTGGTCTATGTATCTGTTGTTATACCAGTACCAGGCTGTTTTGACTACCGTGGCAGTATAATAGCTCCTAAAATCAGGTAGTGTAAGGCCTCCCACTTTCTTCTTCTTCTTGAGTAATGCTTTATTTATTCGGAGCCTCTTCCCTTTCCATATGAAGTTGGTGATTTGTTTCTCCATCTCATTAAAAAATGCTGGTGGAATTTGGACAGGGATTGCATTGTATCTGTAGCTTGGTTTGGGTATAATTGACATTTTCACTATGTTGAGTCTACCTGTCCATGAGCAAGGTATATTTTTCCACTTATGCAGGTGTCTTTTAGTTTCTTGCAGTAGTGTCTTGTAGTTTTCTCTGTATAGATCTTTTACGTCTCTGGTTAGATTTATTCCTAAGTATTTTATCTTCTTGGGGGCTATAGTAAATGGTATTGATTTGGTGATTTCTTCTTCAAGGTTCTCTTTGTTGGTGTAAAGGAATCCAATTGATTTTTGTATGTTTATCTTGTATCCTGAAACTTTGCTGAAATCTTCTATTAGTTCCAGTAGTTTTCTTGTAGATTCTTTGGGGTTTTCTGTGTATAAGATCATATCATTTGCAAATAGAGATACTTTGACTTCTTCCTTACCACTCTGGATGCGCTTTATTTCTTTTTCTAGCCTAATTGCTCTGGATAGGACCTCCAGCACAATGTTGAATAATAGTGGTGATAGAGGGCAACCTTGTCTGGTTCCTGTTCTCAAGGGGAATGCTTTCAAAATCTCTCCACTTAGGATGTTGTTGGCTATTGGTCTTGTATAAATGCCGTTAGTTATATTGAGGAATTTCCCTTCTATTCCTATTTTATTGAGAGTTTTTTTTTTTTTTATCATGAATGGTTGTTGGACTTTGTCAAAAGTCTTTACTGCATCAATTGATAAGATCATGTGGTTCTTGTCTTTTGTTTTATTTATGTGATGGATTACACTGATTGTTTTTCTAATGTTGAACCATCCCAGCATACCTGGTATAAATCCCACTTGGTCATGGTGAATTATTTTCTTGATATGTTGCTGAAATCTATTGGCTAAAATTTTGTTGAGGATTTTTGTGTCAATGTTCATGAGGGATATTGGTGTAATTTTCTTTTTTTGTGCTGTCTTTACCTGGTTTTGTTATCAGGGTTATGCTGGCTTCATAGAATGAGTTTGGGAGTATTCCATCCTTTTCTATGCTCTGAAATACCTTTAGTAGAAGTGGTGTTATCCCTTCTCTGAAAGGTTGGTAGAATTCTCCAGTGAAGACATCCAGGCCAGGGCTTTTTTTTTGATTGGGATGTTTTTAATAACCTTTTCAATCTCTTCTTTTGTTATGCGTTTATTTTGTTGTTCTACCTCTGTTTGTGTTAATTTAGGTAGGTAGTGGGTTTCTGGAAATTTGTCCATTTCCTCTAGGTTTTCAAATTTGTCAGAGTACAGTTTTTCATTGTATTCTGTTATGATTCTTTTAATTTCAGTTAGGTCTGCTGTGATATCACCCATCTCATTTCTTACACAGGTTATCTGCTTCCTCTCCAGTTTTTCTTTTGTCAGAGTGGCCAATGGTTTATCAATTTTGTTTATCTTTTCAAAGAAACAGCTTTCGGACTAGTTAACTCTTTCAATTGTTTTTCTATTCTGTATTTCATTTAATTCTGCTCTAATTCTTATTATTTCCTGCCTTCTGGTGCCTGTGGGCTTCTTTTGCTGCTCTCTTTCTACTTGTTCAAGTTGTAGGGTTAATGCTTTGATTATGACCCTTTCTTCTTTTTGGATGCGTGCATTTATTGCTATAAACTGACCTCTGAACACTGCTTTTGCTGTGTCCCAAAGGTTCTGGTAGGATGTGTTTTCATTTTCGTTTGATTCTATGAATTTCTTTATTCCATCCTAATTTCTTCTATAACCCAGTAGTTTTTGAGCAAGGAGTTGTTCAGTTTCTGTGTGTTTAATTTTTTTCCTTGCTTTTTGTGTTATTGATTTCCACTTTTATGGCTTTATGGTCAGAAAAGATGCTTTGTAATATTTCAATGTTTTGGAATTTGTTAAGGCTTGCTTTATAGCCTAATATGTGATCTATTCTTGAAAATGTTCTATGTGCATTGGAAAAGAAAGTATATTTGGCTGCCATTGGGTGAAGTGTTCAGTATATGTCTATGAGATCAAGTTGGTTGATTGTAGCATTTAGCTCTTCCGTGTTTTTGTTGAGCTTCTTTCTGGATGTTGTGTCCTTCACTGAAAGTGGTGTGTTGAAGTCTCCTACTACTATTGTGGACCTGTCTGTCTCTCTCTTCAGAGCTGTTAGAGTTTATGTATTTTGGAGCCCTGTTGTTGGGTGCATAAATATTATAGTTATGTCCTACTGGTGTATTGACCCTTTAATCATTATATAGTGCCCTTCCTTATCCTTTGTAGTGGATTTTACTTTAAAGTCTATTTTGTCAGAGATTAATATTGCCACTCCAGCTCTTTTTTGAGTGCTGTTTGCTTGATATATTTTTTTCCATCCTTTGAGCTTTAGCCTTTTTGTGTCTTTAAGTCTAAGGTGTGTCTCTTGTAGGCAGCATATAGATGGATCATGCTTTTTTATCCAATCTGCCACTCTCCGTCTCTTTATTGGTGCGTTAAGTCCGTTTACATTCAGCGTAATTATTGATAGGCAAAAGTTTATTGCTGTCATCCTGATATCTCGACCTCCAGAGAATTTATTGATTCTTTTTTTTGGGAGCTTGCTGAAGCCATCATGGACCACCTCTTGATGTGATTTGATATTGACTGTTGTCTCCGAGCCATCAGTAAGTTATTATAATTTTATTTTATATTTGTTTAGTGAGTCCTAGCTTCTTGTTTTGTTTTGTTTTTATATGCCCCAATAGGCTGCTCGTTGGCACTAGTTTGATTATTGACACCTTTGAAGCTCTAACATCCTGTCACCAGGTAGTTAGTTCTGTAACTAAGTATGTGCACACAGGAGTCCATTAAATTTTCCTATATAGGTTCAGCTCAGGTTTCCAGGCAGTCAGTCACAAAGTGTGTGGTGTAGGCTCTCACCTAGAGTCCTAGAGAGGCATGGGCGATTGGTGCAGGCACCGGACTCTGGCTGTGGTAGGGGATCATGCACTGAACCAGGCAGGGGGCTGACAGCTGCCCGAGAGTCTGAAAGGAAAGCATGTCCCTGTTCTCTAGGGTGAGTAGGTAGGTGAGTTTTGCAGCCGGACTATAAGCACCCAACTCTGTTGGCTGTAAAGACTCAAGGGCACCACTGTTTCTTGGACTCCTGTAGCAGGTGACTAGGAGGTTTAGGTGACACCACCAGTCCTCAAGCCCCGGTTGCGGATTGATAAAAGTGCCTACTTAAGGGGCAGGGCTGTTTCGAGGGTCACAAATCTGCCAGTTCACAGCTGAAGCAGTTGTAGTTAAACTTCAGATGTTTGCCCTGTTGTACTGTGGTAGTGAGGGCTAATGCTGTTGAGATGGGCCACCACAAGTCTATAAAGGGGTGTAAGGCAAAGTCTGTGGACCCCTGATTCCTGTGCCTAGCAAAGAAGCTGTGCCAACCCTGTGTTCCTGGCTTAGGGGATCCAGTAGCTTATTTGTTCCCTCTCCAAGGACAGGAGAATGGGTCAGGGTGCCTTCTGGGATCTACTTCCTGCCCAACAGGCTCCTGGTGCAGAGCACAGAGGGAGGAGGTTAAAAGGAGAGGTTTTTCCCAAATGGGCGTTTTTTTTTTTTTTAAATCCGCGCGAAAGGCCTCACGCATCTACTTATCTTTAGCTACTTGGGAGCTGCTTTTCACTGGTTCGGCGTGTCCAAGCAGAGTCTCTGCTGCCGGGTCTCTCTCGATGTGGAAACTGCTTCCCGAGCACGTGCACAGCACAGCTGTTTGCCTGCTTCACTGTGAACCTGGTGGCTGAAGAGCCGCCCTCTCACCGCCACTGCTCTGGTGCTCTTCGCTTCTTCCAAACCGTCTCCCTCTCCTCCCCTACTCAGTCCAGTTCCTTAACTTTGCCTTGTTCAGGGCTCCTAGATATTCATATACAATCAATCACTTGTTTTTCCAGGTCTTTGTTGTAAGAGGGATATAGGAAGCGTCTGACTACACCGCCATTTTGGCCCCGCCCCCTAATTTATTTTCTAAGTAATCTAAGATATTCAAGGTAATGTCTTGCCAGTTTGTTCCTAGAAAGAGATGAAAGGGAAAAAAATCTCTACTGATAATCAGAAATAAGGAATTCAAGATAAGTTTCAATCGCCATGTCTGAATATGATCTAAGTCAAATCTAACTATAACAATTTACATTTTATTAAAATGCCCTGTTAGGTGGGCAATACATGAACTTCTAATTCTTTAAAAGTCGTTTATAAAAAAAAATTTCTAAATCTAAATAGGAAACCTCTGATTTATGGACTTTTGTCAGACTTCTTATAATGCAGAAATCTCTATAACAATCCTGATAGTTATATACTTCTCAAGGATACCCACCCTGTATTTATATTGCTCTAATTATTAAATTCCTGGGATTTATTATACTATTTCTATGCAGTGGTCCTGGCACCAGTGACTGGAAATATACAGAATTGATCTGCCCACCCTTTTTCTGAACACTTTTTCACACATTTGAAGCTGAACAACATTCCTTCACTTCCTGAGATAGTCTTAAAATATGGAGAAATAATTTTGGCCAGTTTTTTTTTCAAGTTAGTGTAGTCCCTCTAGAAATCATAAACTTTTTTTTTTTTTTTTTTTTTACTATCATCTGCAGTTATTTAGTTTGGATTCAAATTATTTTGTAAAGGGATATCCAGTTATTATAAATTATATTTAGATTATTATAAATTAATATACAGAACAGAATATACACTCAGGATTGCATTTTATGATAATGTAATGATCTTACCTTGTTTTTAGTCGGTGAATCAACATTTCTTTAAACTCAGTAGAGTCACCTTCTGTAGACTTTTGCATCTCCAAGGCTTCAACTTGAATTCTTTTATGACAGGTCATTTAGGAAACTTCCTTCTTGTAGTGTGTCTGGAATGGTGGGAATGCCTGAATCATCTTCTGTCACAACATGGTAATATCTGAATATCTTCTGACTGTACAGAAAGAGTCTTCACAAGGCTCTTCTCACCTGTGAGACTTCCCATCCATCCACCTGGTCACTCTGGCATTCTTATGGGGGTCTTCATGCCTGTTGGCTCTTCTGCTGGGACTATTTTTAGTACAATCCCTCAGATGTTTCTTGATGCCCCTCAGAGGCTCTGGCTTCTATCTGGGAGCACTACCAAGTTTCTTGTTGACTGTTGGTGATCTGATTGCATAATTCATTGTGGATTTTTAAAAAATTTTAATATCACTGCTGTCATAGGGGATGGTTTGACTTCCATGATGATCTCATCAGTTTCCTTCCTGTTGAGCTTACTAAGGAATCTGGTTTTTGCAGGGGTTGGAGCAAGATGCAGCATAAGCAGTCCATGCCTCAAATCCCCCACAACAATAATGAAATAAAACAAGCTAATATTGGAAAATAAAATACCCTCAAAATTCCAGACAGCCTAAAAAGGAGTGGAGAACCAAAGGCAACTCTAAATCAAGTAAAGGTAACACACTGACTGTGGAAGAGCAGAGGTTCACAGAGCATCTCCATCCCACTCTCCTCCCAGGCACTGCACAGCTAACTTGGGATGGTGATGGCCCCTACAGAGTGCAGTGAGACTTGGAGCTTTCAAACATCCAAGTACCAGTTGGGGCCACGTGGGATGGAAGCCTAGGAAAGTGGTCCTAGGAAAGGGTGCCTTGGTGCACTGATAGTCTGGTGCCCTGGAAGTCCCAGGAGAGAACAGCATGCAGCACAGAGTGAGACCAGGGCTCTACAGGCAGCCAGCCACCCCAGAAGGCACTGATAGGAGAGAAGCTGCCACTTTCAGACGTAAGGGGGACCAAAGCACATGTCACATCTGAGGCCATGTGGTCCCTGGGAGGGAGCAGTGTGTGACACACAGTGACACCTGGACTCAGTAGGCGGCCAGCCACATATAAGGGTACCAGGGGCAGAGAAGATTCTGAAAACAAACCTAAAACTGGGTGTCTAAGGAAACTATTTCTCTGCAGCTCATTATAGGGTTCCTTCCTATCCTGCTAGCATACAAGCTGGAAAAAGCAAGCCCAGTCCATAAAATACAAACAAAAAAGTGCCTGGCTCCCTTCCACAGAAGAGGGGAGGGGGCATAAGTCCCCAGAACTGTTGAGTCAATGCTGGAAAACTTAATAGCTGGAGCAACTTAGAGCAGATATTTGGAGAAGAGCAAAGAAATAAGGAGAAAGGGGGAAAATCACATGATCTAGAGAAAGAGAAGATTCTGAGTTTCAGAATTAATTCAGTAAAATTCTCTAATACCTCCAGTACAACAAAACACAAAAAAGACATATAAGAACACAAAAGAAAATGTCTGAATTAGAAGAAAACAATAAAAAAAAGAAAACAAAAAAAATTAGTTCTATGGAGGCCAGGTTAGTGTGAAAAATAAAGGGCCTTCAAACAACAACTTTAAATATGCTCAAAGACAGCGAAGATCACACAGGAAACAAACTAATGGAAATCAGGAAACAAAATGAGAAATTCAATAGAAGAAGACAGAAAAGATTGAAAAAAAGAAAACAGAAATACTGGGATTGAAGAATTAAATGTCTGAATTGTAAAATACAAAGGAATGATTCAAACTTAGATTCAAGCAAACAGAGGACAATAAGTGAATTAGAAGACAGGGTAACTAAACACATCAAGCCTCAAAAGAAAGAAGGAAAAAAAAAAAAAAGAGAAGTGAACAAACCCAAATGAAATTGTGGGACTCAGTTAAAAAATCCAACATTAGGATTTTTGGATTTCCAGAACAATAGACTGTAAGAAAGAGATAGAAATAATCTTCCAAGATATAATGACAGAAAATTTCCCTGATATGAATGAGGAGTCAAGTCTGCAAATCCTTGAAACCAGGTGAACTCCAAAAAGAAGGAATACAAAGAGGACTACACGAAGGTATATTTTTAATAAAATTTTTGAAAACCAAACACAAGAGAAGAGTCCTGAAAGCAGCATGAGAAAAGCAGAGTATAACATATGAGGGTCCTTGATAAGAATTAGTTTGGATTCTCCTCAGAATCTCTGGAGGTCATGAGGAAATCAAAACCAAACTGGTTGCCGTCCAGTTGATTCTGACTCATATCACTTCTACATGACACAGTAGAACGGCCCCATAGGGTTTCCAAGGAGTGAATGATGGATTTGAACAGCTGACCTTTCGATTAGCAAACCTCTTAACCACAGTACCATCAGGGCTCCAGGAACAATGGAATGACATATATACAGTACTGGAAGAAAAGAATTTACACCTTGATTCTCAATTCTGTTCCATTCGTCTATGTATCTGTTGTTGTACCAGTACCAAGCTGTTTTGACTACCGTGGCAGTATAATAGATTCTAAAATCAGACAGTGTAAGGCCTCTACTTTGTTCTCTTTCTTCAGTAATGCTTTACTTATGCGGGGCCTCTTCCCTTTCCATATGAAGTTGGTGATTTGTTCCTCCATCTCATTAAAATTATGCCATTGGAATTTGGATCAAGATTGCATTGTATCTGTAGATCACTTTGGGTAGAATTGGCATTTTCACAATGTTGAGTCTTCCTATCAATGAACAAGGTATGTTTTTCCACTTATGCAGGTCTATTTTGGTGTCTTGTAGTTTTCATTATATTGGTCTTTTTTGTTTCTGGTTAGATTTATTCCTAAGTATTTTATCTTCTTGGAGGCTATTGTAAATGGTATTGATTTGGTGATTTCCTCTTTGACGTTCTCTTTGTTGGTGTAGAGGAATCCAAGTAATTTTTGTATATTTATCTTGTATCCTGAAACTTTGCTGAAATCTTCTACTAGTTCCAGTAGTTCTCTTGTGGATTCTTTGGGGTTTTCTGTGTATAAGATCATATCACCTGAAAATAGAGATACTTTGACTTCTTCCTTACCAATCTGGATGCCCTTTATTTCTTTTTCTAGCCTAATTGCTCTTGCTAGGTCCTCCAGCACAATGTTGAATAAGAATGGTGATAAAGGGCATCCGTGTCTGGTTCCCGTTCTCAAGGAGAAAGCGTTCAAACTCTCTCCATTTAGGATGATGTTGGCTGTTGGTTTTGTATAAATGCCCTTAATTATGTTGAAGAATTTCCCTCCTATTCCTATTTTGCTAAAAGTTTTTATCATGAATGGGTATTGGACTTTATCAAATGCCTTTTCTGCATCAATTGATAGGATCATGTGGTTCTTGTTTTTGTTTCATTTATGTGATGAAATACATTGATTGTTTTTCTAGTGTTGAACCATCCCTACATACCTGGTATAAAACCCAGTTGATCATGGTGAATTTTTTTGATATTTTGTTGAATTTTACTGGCTAGAATTTCGTTGAGGATTTTTGTATCAATGTTCATGAGGGATATTTGTCTGTAATTTCCTTTTTTTTTTTGTTGTATCTTTACCTGGTTTTGGTATCACAGTTATGCTGGCTTCATAGAATGAGTTTGAGGTATTTCATCCTTTTCTATGCTCTGAAATACCTTTAGTAGTAGTGATGTTAACTCTTCTCTGAAAGTTTGGGAGAATTCTCCAGTGAAACCATTAGGGCTACGGCTTTTTTTGTTGGGAGTTTTTAAATTACCTTTTCAATCTCTTCTTTTGTTATAGGTTTATCTAGTTGTTCTACCGCTTGTTGGTGTTAGTTGAGTTAGGTAGTGAGTTTCTAAAAACTTGTCCATTTCCTCTATGTTTTCAAATTTGTTAGAGTATAATTTTTCATAGTATTCTGTTAAGATTTTTTTAATTTCAATTGGGTCTGTTGTGATATCACCCATCTCATTTCTTATAAGTTATTTGCTTCCTCTCCTGTTTTTCTTTTGTCAGTTTCGCCAATGGTTTATCAATTTTGTTGATCTTTTCAAAGAACCAGAGTTTGGTCTTGTTAACTCTTTCAATTGTTTTTCTATTCTGTATTTCATTTAATTCTGCTCTAATTCTTATTTACTTTAGTCTGGTGCCCGAGGGCTTCTTATGCTGCTCTCTTTCTACTTGATCAAGTTGTAGGGTTAATGTTTTGATTGTGGCCCTTTCTTCTTTTTGGATGTGTGCATTTATTGCTGTAAACTGACTCCTGAGCACTGCTTTTGCTGTGTCCCAAAGGTTCTGGTAGGATGTGTTTGCATTCTCATTTGATTCTATGAATTTCTTTATTTCATCCTTAAATTCTTCTCTAACCCAGTAGTTTTTGAGGAAGGTGTTGTTCAGTTTCCATGCGTTTGATTTTTTTCCTTGCTTTTTCTGTTATTGATTTCTGCTTTTATGGTTTTATTGTCAGAAAAGACACTTTGTAATATTTCAATGCTTTGGATTCTGTTAAGGTTTGCTTTATGGCCTAATATGTAGTCTATTCTGAAGAATGTTGCATGTGCGATGGAAAAGAAAGTATACTTGGCTGCTGTTGGGCACAGAGTTTGGTATATGTCCATGAGATCAAGTTGGTTGATTGTGGCATTTAGATCTTCTGTCTTTGTTGAGCTTCTTTCTGGATGTTCTTTTCTTCATCAAAAGTGGTGTGTTGAAGTTTCCTATTATTAGTGTGAAGCTGTGCACCTCTCTTTTCAATGCTATTAGAGTTTGTTTTACGTATTCTGGAGCCCTGTCGTTGGGTGCATAAATATTTATTATAGTTATGTCCTCCTGGTGTATTGACCCTTTAATCATTATATAGTGCCCTTCCTTACCCTTTGTGGTGGATTTCACTTTAAAGTCTATTTTGTCAGAGATTAATATTGCCACTCCTTCTCTTTTTTGTTATTTGCTTGATATATTTTTTTCCATCCTTTGAGTTTTAGTTCGTTTGTGACTTTAAGTCTAAGGCATGTCTCTTCTAGGCAGTATATAGGCTGATCATGTTTTTTTATCCATTCTGCCACTCTCTGTCTCTTTATTTGTGCATTTAGTCCATTTACATTCAGTGTAATTATTGACAGGTATGAGGTTAGTGCTGTCATTTTGATGTCATTTTTTGGGTATTTGTCACAGTTTCTTTGCTCCCCTTAATTTTCTATGCTGAGTCATTTTTCTTTATGAATTTTCTTTTCATCTGTTTCATTGTTGTTGATTTTGTATTTGCTGAGTCTTTATGTTTTTATTGCTTTTTATTTTGATGTGTTGGATTGTTAGTTTCCTTTGTAGTTACCTTAATATTTACCCCTATTTTTCTAAGATTAAGCCAGTCTTTTATTTCTTTATATTGCCTTGACTTCCTCTCCGTATGAACAATCTGTCTACATTTTTTAGTCCCTCTCTTTTGTTTTAATGTTGTCATCTTTTACATATTGCAATCTCTGTTCCCCATTTTCTGTTTTTTTTAGCTTTAATTTATTTTTGTGACTTTCATATCTGGATTGATATCTGGCTGCTCTGTCCTGTGTTCTAGTCTTGAGTTTTAATCTGATGTTATTTTCTAATGGGAGGATTCCCTTTAGTATTTCTTATAATTTTGGTTTGGTTTTTGCCAATTCCCTAAATTTCTGTTTATCTGAAAATGCCCTAATTTCACCATCATATTTGAGAGACAGTTTTACTGGATATATAATTCTTGGCTGGCAATTTTTTTCCTTCAAGGCTTTGTATATGTCATCCCATTGCCTTCTTTCCTGCATGGTTTCTACTGAGTAGTAAGAACTTAGTCTTAATGACTTTCCTTTGTAGATGACTTTTCATTTATCTCTAGCCAGTCTTAAAATCTTCTCTTTATCTTTAGTTTTGGCAAGTTTGATTATAATATGTCTTGGTGACTTTCACAAAGGACATCTTCAAAGTGTTAAAAAGCAAAGATGTCACTTTAAGCACTAAGGGGTGACTGACCCAAGCCATGGTGTTTTCAACCGCCTCATAGGCATGCGAAAGGTGGACAATGAACAAGAAAAACCAAAGAAGAATTGATACCTTTCATTTGTGGTGGTGGTGAATAATATTGAATACACCATGAACTACCAGAGGAATGAACAAATCTGTCTTGGAAGAAGTACATCCAGAATGTTCCTCAGAACCAAGTATGGTGAGACTTTGTCTCATACATTTTGGACATGGTATCAGGGGGCTATTCCTTGGAGAAGTTCATAATGCTTGGTAATGTAGAGGGTCAGTTAAAAAGAGTAAGACCTTCAATGAGATTGACATGGATGCTGCAACAATGGGCTCAAAACGATTGTGAGGATAGTGCAGGACCAGGCAGTGTTTTGTTCTGTTGTACACAGGGTCACTATGAGTCAGAACTGACTCGATGGTACCTGACAACAACAACATGATTAAAAATTCTGATGTCATACCCAACTAGTGAAATGGGAACTACAGTAGTTATGCATTATGTAAAATAATTGTCCCACCTTGCTTTAATTATGCCAATATATGTTCAGAAGACTATTGTTGGCTGATAGCTTAGGTTTCCACGAAATTATCATTACATTGACATCACTCGGTGATATGGTAGTCAATGGGAGTTTCCTTGCCCCACAAGGCTGTGAATGTTTATCTAAATTATGGACAAAAATGGATGCTGAGGACAGCATAGTTGGGCTTTGGTGGATATTATTTCATGCTGTAGATGTTTCACTCTCCACTTTTCTCCACCTTGCTCTGTGCCCTACAGGCCGACCTATATGGACTACATCAGTGGGCTTTCTAACCCCTTAGCTTGTGGTTGGGTTCAGCTGATGGGAAGCCATGGCATGAGATAGTAAGATGTGAGTAAAGTGAGGCTAGTATATTTATTCTCCAATTTTTCTCTAGGAGGCTGCCACGTCAGGCTATTTCTCTCCAGGATGATCATAGTTCCTGTTAGGCAGCCCTCCCTACACAGAACCTTCTGTCCTCAGCTTCCTGGAACTTCATTCCCCATCTTACCTTTGATCGGAGTAGTAATGGCCCCAGGGTACTGTACTGTTCCTTGTAGTTTACCTATAGCCAGCCCATATATTTGGAAAACCTCCCTTTATGAAATGTATTATCACATCGTGTATCTGTTTACTGTTTGGACCATGATTAACATAACAGCCATAGAGTTGCTGGAAACCAAGGAATACCTATTTATTGGAATGTGCTTCGAAAACATTATGAGAACTTTGTCAATACAGATATTTTTATGTCGTTTAGTGGTGAATATACTTAAGAAGCCACAGTGAGCTCTGAAACCAACTGCCTATGTTGAAATCTTAGCTGCCATATGCCTAAGCTCTGTGAATTTAGGCCTTGGATTCCTCATTTATAAAATGGGGATAATGATAGTATACAGGTGAAAGTAAAATGAGTTAATTCAGATAAAGTGCTCAGAAATATGCCTAACAATATTGAGTACTCAAGATACCCTGGCTATTATTCTAGTTAATTTTATTCATAAAGGAAATAGAAAGTTGTGCCTACACTACTACAATTACCACATATGAGTCAGCAAACACATGGAAACTGGGTAGAGGAAAACATAAAAAAATCAGTATTTTGATAAAATGTAATTTTTAATTTTATAAATTTTTAATAACATTCTTATTTTATATGGAAAATAAATATATACATGGATTAATTATTGGACCCATTTTAGACATATTTACACCCTTAAAATACTTAAGAAATGACAGTGTACTAGAAAGTTAATAGTAGATAATGCTGAATTGTTGTTAACCCTAATAATATATTTGCAGGTTTTCCCAAGACCAAAATGTCCCAGTATCTCTTGGTATTAATTGAATGAGCAGTCAGGAACTTGAAATGTGACATTTAAATCAGAAAAGCAAAATAATTCTGGAAGGCAAGATTAAAAAAAGTCACCTAGAGAATAATCATTCAAAACATTGTTACGATTAGATGATTTATGTGGTTCCTCACACTTATGAGATGCTCAAGTACAAATATACATGTCATCTTTCTTCTCTCATCAAAAGGTAATTCCTCAACTCTAAAATGACAACACTGTATCAAGCCAGATTCTGAAGAGGACATGGAACCAGGGATATCATAGCTGATGTCAGATGGATACTGGATGAAAGCAGACAATACCAGGAAGATGTTTACCTTTGTTTTATTAACTATGCAAAGGCATTCTACTCTGTGTCATAACAAATTATGGCTAACACTGTGAAGAACGGGAATTCCAGAACATTTAATTGTGCTTATAAACTGTACATAGGCAGTTGTTCGAACAGAACAAGGGAATACCATGTGGTTTAAAGTTAGAGAAGGTGTGTATCAGGGTTGTATCCTTTCACCATACCTATTCAATCTATATGTTGAGCAAATAATCCAAGAAGCTGGACAATAGGAAGAAGAACAGGGCATCAGGTTTGGAAGAAGACTCATTAACAACCTGTTAATGCAGATGACACAAGCTTGCTTGTAGAAAGTGAAGAGGACTTGAAGCACTTATTGATGAAGATCAAAGACCACAGCCTTCAGTACAGGTTACACCTCAACATAAGGAATACAAAAATCCTCACAACTGGACCAATAAGCAACATCATGATAAACAGAGACCAGTACTCCCAGGGTCTGATGAAAACGTAACAGGGGATTCTGCTCTGGAGTTGGACTGTGTGTTGCTTAAACCAGTGTGTTCCTTATGGTGTGTGGGTGTTTGCTTGCAACCGGTGGATAGCCTCACACTCTGATCCATCTCACGTCCGGTTTTTCCTAACACAGGAGTCTTTAACTGCTCTGTGTCTGGTGACCGATCTTTACGGCTTTTAAGTGACTGACCTGTGCCTGTGAGTAGATTTTGTGGCTTATGGGACCCGGGAGCACTTCAGAAAACAGCCCCCCTAGACTTCATTCAGAGAAAGAATGCAAGTAAAAGTTTAGATAAGACAGAAAACAAAAGTCAGAGGGATGAGTTCAGATGCAGCCTGGGAAAAAGCAACTGCTAGATGGCAATCCTGTAATGCTCAAACATCAGTAAGAGGGAATACGCGTGAAATGTTCACATCACGAACTGAAAGTAAGAGGGGGCAGCTTATCAATAGATCTGGAAGCCACGCCCCAAAAATGCAGGGCCTGATCCTTGATCTGGGAGTGCTCTTACCTCCAGGTGGGTCCCAAGTGTCTGAGGAAGCAGAGTAGCACAAAGGGTCCGTGTCAGCACCAAACTCCAGTTCTCTGACTTCTCGGGAAGATGCCTCTGAATCCTGCAGTACAACTACGCCCATCTCTGCAAATTCCCCTTTATAGGACAGAAGAGGAGACAGGAGAGAGATTTTCAGTTTGAGTGCCTTCCTTTGGATTCATTTATCCATTCCACAAATATTTAAGTACCTAAAACACAGTATACTATGTAGTGTTCTATGCAATGGGGATGTATCAGCCCACAGGGCACACAAAAATTCCTGTCCTCGCAAAGCTTATATTCCACTGGGGCGACAATAGATAATAAATGTAATAAACTAGGAAAATATTTAATGTATTAAAGGTGATAAGTGCTAGTAATAAAATAGGGCAAAGTTAGAAAGTACTTTGAGTGTTTGCTGGTTGCAATTTTAAATGAGTGCTCCAGTTAACCCTTATTGAAGAAGTGGCTTTTGAGCATTAAGTTTTACAAGGTGAACTACTTAGTCATGTCAAATTCCAAGATCCTGGGGGGCAGGGGTGGTGCTGGAATATGCCAGGGCAGGGGCAGAGCTGGGAGCTGATCTCAGGGAACCATGGGGATTTTCCTCTCAATATGGCCATGCTGTGCCACCCTGAAATAGGCTATAGGATTTCAGGGCTGGCCCCAGGGAGATGGACAGTGGTCAGCCCACCTGTGCACTGCATGGGTTTTCCCTTTGATTTTCTCCTCTTAGCAGACACGTGTTTCGAGAAGCTGGACTAAGGGAAATACTCTCCCATGTCCATCTCCAGCCACTTGATGAAGATCGCTTGGCTTTTTCATTTAACCAGAAGCAGAGTTAAGTTGTTCTGGACAGGTCTGGCCAACGACATGTGGGATGCCGAGTCAGCCCCAGTGGTGGTCTACGCTGATCCTCTTTTCTCAGTTACAGCCTCAAAAGTCCTGGGTCTGGCCCTGTGGGCAGGAAGGACTGAAGCCCTGTTCCTCCCTGGGTCTGGCCCTGTGGGCAGGAAGGACTGAAGCCCTGTTCCTCCCTGGGTCTGGCCCTGTGGGCAGGAAGGACTGAAGTCTTATTCCTCCATGGGTTGGCCCTGTGGGTAGGAAGGACTGAAGTCCTGTTTCTCTATGGGTCTGGCCCTGTGGGTAGGAAGGACTGTTTCATTGTCGTCTCTGTGTGTATCTGTGATTGTTTCTGATGGGGAGCCTGTGTTATAGGCCATTTTGGGTCCCTCTTCTCCAATTTGCCTTCAAGTGACCCTTCTCCCCTTCGTTTTTGCCTTTTTTCTATACTTTGGGAGAGATCTTAATATATTCTTGTCTTAGTTATCTAGTGCTGCTATAATAGAAGTACCACAAGTGAATGGCTTTACAAACAGACATTTTTCTCACAGTTTAGGAGGCTAGAAGTCCAAATTCAGAGTGTGGGCACTAGGGGAAGGCGTTCTCTCTCTGTCAGTTCTGGAAGAAGGTCCTTGTCTCTTTAGCTTCTGCTTCCCGGTTCCTTGGGGGTCTCCTTGTGTCTTGGCATCTCTCTTCCCCCATCTCTGCTTCGGAGCTTGCTTGTTGGATCTTCTTTATATCTCAAAAGAGATTGACTGGAGATAACCCTACACTAATCCTGCCTCATTAATATAACAAAGACAACCATTCCCAAATGAGATTATAACCAAGGCATAGAGTTTAGGAATTACAACACATCATTTTGGAGGACACAGTTCAATCCATAATCCTGAGGCAGCTGTGCTCATTGTAAATGTCTCTCCCCAGTTTGTGGCATTTTATTTTCTTCTTTTTTCCTTTTTATTTTTCAGTAAAAAGTAAAAATACTGAATTTAAAAAGTACCTTCCTTGCAGGATTTTCTAAGAATTCACATATTTCTTCTTACACACAGAAGGGGCTTTGCAAATGGGAAACTGGTTAATATCATTTTGAACCCAAATGAGCAGAACTGACTAGGTGGGGTTCGGCAGAGACTCCTTGACTGTCATTCACCCTAAGAGGCTTTGAAGGCTTGATCATGTCTTAAGTCAAAGGCCTTTACAATCTAGTTGGATAAGAGCAGGGAAAAGACTTTCTCCTTTGGAAGCAGAAATGGGCCTAGGTTGGGCAGGTGTGAGGCCTTTTCTCTTAGGTCAGCTTTGAGGCTTCAGGTCATGCTGGTCCCTGTCTGTCTCCATGACCAGGCCTTTCTAGCTTCTCCACCTCTCTCCCTCCCAGATTCCCCCAGTACCATGGGCTGTGGTTTCTGCAAGATTCAATAGTGTTTTTCAGTAGCTCCTTGCCCCACACAAAGGGGGCAGGTTTTCAGGGTGCATGGCACAAACCCACAGTGCTCTTAGGTATCCTTCAACAGAAATGCTGCTGAGGGGACATAATGGACTGACTGATCCTAAGAACCAGATGTGGAGATAATCTGGGAGTGGGCGGCATTGGCTTCAGGAAGTCTGCACACCTCTGGGGTCAGGTCTCTTGAGTCATGCCTAGTTGCTGGAAGCTGAAGCGCTTAAAAACCACAGTGTGTTGAATGTCTAGTACACAGGTTGTAGCAGCCCTTGCGGGATTCTCAGGCCTTAGCATAACCAGCATTGGGGAAATTCCTCAAGGGGTGAAAGCAGTGATATTCCTGAGAACTTTATTCTGAGAACCTCAAAGCAGTTCAAACAGTATTGGAAGGTAGAAGGTGAGAAAGCTTGGGGCCTGAAGGATGGCAAAGGAAGAGGGTCATTTCATTTTGTTTGGGGTTTTGTTTATAACTTTTTAAAGCAGTCAATTACTGCTAATATTGATTGCCCTTTGTTAACTGAAGACTGTAAAATCAAATCTGGAGTCTGTATTGAGCTCATTTTGGTAATTCCTCTTTAGTCTGAGCAGAGAACAGTCAGCTCACTGCTAGTGATGAGAGTGGAGGAAACAAATTCCCTAACTTCGATCAGGACAGGCTTTGCAGCACTAAACCCTTCCCACTGCCTTCTGTCATCCTTGTCTTCTCTGCCTTTCCCTAGACCAAGCAAAGCAGAGGGACCATGGGAAACCTCTCACAGCCATGCTCAAGAAGGGGGCCTGCTCACTGCTGCCCTCTAAAATAAGCACCAGAATGACCTGAGGAGCTTTTTAGATGCATAGATCCCTACACCCCATATCCTCCCAAGTTCCTGAGCAGCTGGAGGCCCGTGGACCCCTCTCTAGCATCTTCCATAGGGCTCTTATAGGGGTCGAGTCTAGAGCAGCACAGTCATGGGACGGTGGTGGCAAAAGAACTGATAGATGCCACGGGAGACAATAAAATGGAGGCAAGCCCAAAACCAGTAGCAACACTAGGGGTGTGCAGAGGTGTAAATCACACCAGGTGACACTGTCAGAAGAGGTGACACCGAAAGGACTGTCTATACAATTTTTGTGCAGGGTTTCAGCAGAAATTCATAATTTTTTTTAACTCCAACAATAGACATTTATTTCTTGCTTGTTTAATCGTCTTGGACAGAGGAACAGATTGGTAGCGAGTTTTGCTCCAGGAATTCAGCTGACTCAGGCTCTGCTATCCTCACCGTGTCAGTTCTCTCTTAGTCATCTAGTGCTGCCATAACAGAAATACCACAAGTGGATGGTTTTAATGAAGAGAAGTTTATTTCCTCACAAAGTAAGCTAAAAGTCCAATTTCAGGGTGTCAGCTCCAGGGGAAGGCTTTTCCTCTCTGTCAGCCCTCTCTTCTGTGTTCCCCTGGACTAGGAGCTTCTCGGCACAGGGACCCCTGTCCAAAGATGCACTGTGCTCCTGGCACTGCTTTCTTGATGGTATGAGATACCCCAGAAATTCATAATTTTTAATAAAAAATCCATGTAGTTAAGTTATAACAACAAAAACAGTTTTTGTAAGCTCAGCTTACATGTATCAATATACCTACAAGGCAAAACTCTATGTTGATTTACTTTCTGAACCTTCCAATGCCCTCCAGAAACCCTGGTGGAATAGTGGTTAAGAGCTATGTCTGCTAACCAAAAGGGCAGCAGTTCGAATCCATCAGGCATTTCCTAGGAAACTTTATAGGGCAGTTCTACTCTGTCCTGTAGAGTTGCTATGAGAGAATCGACTCAATGACAACAGGTAATCCCCTCCAGTCAGAGCTGTCATTACCCAATTTCAATGACCCATGGAACCATGTGGTTTCCTCTGCATGCACTACAAGCACCTGCTGTTTTTGCTACTGCCAATGTTTTTATATTTGCTGATTTTGTGGAATTTTCTGGTGTTTTAGCTGTAATATTGTGGTAATTAGTATTTGTGAACTTAAATCAACAACTTATTGAGAATGAAGTAGTAATTGAAGGAAAAGAAGGAGTGATATATGAGAAATACAATTTATGAGTACCATTAGGACAAAAACACAATTAAGGATTCTGCACGGTCTGCTACAAGAGGAGGTCTGTAGGGGTGTGGCACCATGAATTACTGCACTGGGTGACACCAACCCTAGTGACACCACTGAAGAAAAGATTAAAGAAAGAGAGCCAAAAACAAAATCTAGGAAAACATGTCATTGGGAAAAAACATCCAATGAAAATCATGGCTCCTGGTGCTGGGAGGAGCTGCAGTGTACAGATGACCCAGGCAGGACCTCAGTGCAAAGCAGCGTATTGGTCCAGCACTTCATGAGCAAGCTCTCCCTGCAGCGTATCTTCCAGAATGCTTGGCTTGCTGATAAACTGTCCCCCAAACTCCAGGGTGGCAAATGGATCACAGGCAAGAGGAACTGCTGCCAGGGAGGTGGCAATGCCCAGCCCTACCTCACCTCCTGAGCTCTGTGAGTCTGGAGATCAGTACAGTGTAGTCGTGGCCCCCAAACTAAAAGTCTAGTGAGCAAAACTGAAAATTTTCTGCCACCCTCTAGCTGAAGGCAAAAATCTGCCTGTTATGCTTTGAATGCCAAAGGTACCTTCATTCCCTGTTATGCAAACTTCCCTTTGAAAACAAGGGGATTCAAATAATTGCAAGGCAAGCACTCTCCAGTCGTATCCCACTGAGAGAACATTTGAGAAAGCAGCTGGTGGTGGGCTGACTGTTTCTTCTAACAAAACTGAAAACTTCAGTAGATTCAGTTAAGCAGCTTGAAGGAGAACGCTGTATTTTGCTTTCTGTTTCATGCAGTGAATTGGGAACTTATACTTGCTGCTAACATAGTCTTTACTCAGCAAAACTGCGGCTCTGCCACAGTCCTTTTGCAAAACAGGAGAAATGCGGTTTCTCTTCTCCTTCAGCAATACGGCCGGTAAGGCGGCTTTTTCCGCAGTGCAGCACAGAATGCTTCCTGGAAAGCTGTAAGTCCCGCAGGGCTTCACCTACTCGAAAGGGAGAAAAGTCAAACGTTTAACCCAGGTAGACAATGCACAGGCAACTTCCCTAGGCATGTAACACAGGGATCTTCAAACACAGTATGTGAAGCCTTCTCACTTCATCCCCCAGACTGAGAGCAACTGACTCTTGCTTTCTCTTTCTGGCACGGAATAAGCTACATGCTCGTGTTAAGCACACAAAGTTTAGTGAGCAAAACTGAACCCCTTCTGCCATCCACTAGCTGAAGGCAAACAATCTGCCTGTTTTGCTTTGAACGCCAAAGGTACATTCATTCCCTGTTACGCAAAGGTCCCTTGGAAAAATCAGGGGATTCAAATACTTGCAAGGCAGGCACTCTCCAGTCTTAGCCCACTGAGAGGAAGTTTGAGAAAGCAGCTGATGGTGGGAGGACTGTTTCTTCTAACAAAATGGAAATCTTCAGTAGCTCCACTTAAGCAGCTTGAAGGAGAATGCTGTAGCTTGGTTTCTTTTTCATGTGGTGAGTAGGGAACTTACCCTTGCTGCTAACATAGTCTTACTCAGCAAAACTGCGGCTCTGAAGCGGTGGTATACCAGAACTAGAGAAACGCAGTCTCTCTTCTCCTTTAGGGATACCGTCTGTAAAGCAGCATTCTTGGCGACGCAGCACGAAAAGCCTCCTGGAACACTGTAAACCCTGAATGGCTTCAACTACTTGAAAGGGAGAATAGTGGATCCCTTTACCCTTGTAGACAATACTCAGGCAACTTTCTTAGGCATGTAACAAGAGGGATTATGAAACCCAGTAAGTGATCCTTCTCACTTCACCCCTGACTGAGAGCAACTGACTCTTGCTTCCTCTTTCTGGCACGGATGAAGCGACGTTCTCCCTTTAAGCACACAAAGTTTAGTGAGCAACACTGAACCTCTTCTGCCATCCTCTAGCTGAAGGTAAACAATCTGCCTGTTTTGCGTTGAATGCCAAAGGTACTTCATTCCCTGTTATGCAAAGTTCCCTTTGAAGACCAGGGGATTCAAATACTAGCAAGGCAGACACCCTCCGGTCTTATCCCACTGAGAGAACGTTTGAGAGAGCAGCTGGTGATGGGCGGACTGTTTCTTCTAAGAAAACTGAAAACGTCAGTGGATTCAGTTAAGCAGCTTAAAGGAGAACGCTGTATTTTGCTTGCTCTTTCAGGCGGTGAATCCAGAACTTACACTTGCTGCTTAACATAGTCTTAACACAGCAAAACCACGGCTCTGAAACTGTCATATACCAGAAAGGGAGAAACGCGGTTTCTCTTCTACTGCAGCGATAACGCCTGCAGGGCGGCATTCCTGGCTGCGCAGCACAGAAAGCTTCCTGGAAAGATGTAAACCCCGCAGGGTTTACAGTGAGAGAAAAGTCAAACCCTTTACCCGGGTAGACCATGCACAGGCAACTTTCTTAGGCATGTAACACAGAAGGATTTTCAAACACAATAAGTGAATCCTTCTCACTTCATTGTCCAGACTGAGAGCAACTGGCTCTTGCTTTCTCCTTCTGGCACGGAAGAAGCTACGTGCTCGCATTAAGCACACAAACTTTATACAGCAAAATTGAACTTCTTCTGCTATCCTCTAGCTGAAGGCAAACAACCTGCCTGTTTTGCTTTGAATGCCAAATGTACCTAAATTCCCAGTTACGCAAAGTTCCCTTTGAAACCCAAGGAATTCAAATACTTGTAAAGCATGCACTCTCTAGTCTTATCCCACTGAGAGAGGCTTTGAGAAAGCAGCTTGTGGTGGGTGGACTGTTTCTTCTAATAAAACTGAAAACTTCAGTAGATTCGGTTAAGCAGCTTGAAGGAGAACACTGTATTTTGCTTTCTCTTTTATGTGGTGAATTGGGAACTTGCACTTGCTGCTAACAAAGCTGTTACTCAGCACAACTACGCTTTTGCCTCATTCGTGTTCCAGAATGGGAGAAACGCGGTTTCCCTACTCCGTTAGCGATATCGTCTGTAAAGCGGGAGTCTCAGCCGCGCAGCACAGAATGAATCCCCGAAAGCTGTAAACCCTGGACGGCTTCAACTACTTGAAAGGGAGAAAAGTCATACACTTTATCCGGGTAGACAATGCACCAAGCAGCACAGACAGGTCCTACTGGAACCTGCCCTACGCTGATTACCTACCCACTCTGCTGACTTTAGTAAGTGCCACAAACAACCCGTCCCAGTAACTCCTGTTCAGCTACATCTGCCCTGCCATACCATATCTGAGTGACTGACCCTACCATTTGGAGAAGGAGTAGTAAAGGATTGTGCCCCAAATGAGGAAACAACAAGGAACACACAGCCCGCCCGCTCAGACATAGCCAAATGAAAACAAAACAAAAGGGAATAAACAAAGAAATCTACAATCAATAAACGCGAAAAATAACTACTGGATGCCCCAAAGACAGAAGGCAGTATCAAAACATTTACAAAAACAGGACAGGATGTTTCCAGTAGGCGTCCAAAATAAAACACCAGATGACTTTCCAGTGGAAGAAAAGGCACTAGAACTACCTGATAGGGAATTCAAATCTCTAATACTCAGAATTCTTCAAAAGCTGAAGCCAAAAGCAGACAAGTATGATGAAGAAATAGACAAATACATGGAAAATAGGGGAAAAGACAGTCTTTTTAACAAATGGTGCTGGCAAAACTTGATATCCATCTGCAAAAAAAAAAGAAACAGGACCCATACATCACGCCGTATACAAAAACTACTTCAAAATGGATCAAAGACCTGAATATAAAGCCTAAAACTATAAAGTTCATAGAAGAAAAAATAGGACCCTCACTACAGGCCTTAATACACGGCGTTAACAGGATACAAACCGCAACCATCAGTGCACAAATCCCAAAGATAAGCTAGATAATTGGGATCTTCTAAAAATCACTTCAAAAGACTTCACCAAAAGAGTAAAAAGAGAACCTAGAGACTGGGAAAAATTTTTGGACAGTACAAGTCAGACAGAGGTCTAATCTCCATAACCTACAAGAAAATCCAACACTTCTACAACAAAAAGACCAATAATCCTATTAAAAAACGGGCAAAGGAAATGAACAGACCCTTCACCAAAGAAGACATTCTAATGGCCAGCAGACACATGAGGAAATGCTCACAATCACTAGCCATTAGACAAATGGAAATTAAAACCACAATGAGATACCATCTCACCCCGGCATTACTGGCACGAATCAAAAACACTGGAAATAACAAATGTTGGAGGGGCTGCAGGCAGATCAGAACTCTTATGCACTGCTGGTTGGAATGCAAAATGATACAACCAGTTTGGAAAATGATATGGTGCTTCCTCAGAAAGCTAGAAATAGACATACCATTCGATCCAGCAATCCCACTCCTAGGAATATATCCTAGAGAAATAAAAGTCGTCACTCGAATAGACATATGCACACCTATGTTCATGGCAGCTTTGTTCACAATAGCAAAACGATGGAAACAACCTAGATGCCCATCAGCATATGAATGGATAAACAAACTATGGTACATAAACACAATGGAGTACTATGCAACGAGAAAGAACAATGATGAATCTGTGAAGCATCTCATAACATGGATGAAACTGGAGGACATTATGCTGAGTGACATAAGTCAATTACAAAAGGACAATTATTGTAGGAGATCTCTTTTGTAAAAACCCATGAAGAAGTTCACACACAAAATATAACAATCTTTGTTGGTTACCAGGGATGGGAAGGGTGGGGTGGGAAATACTAAATAGGCAATAGATAAGTGGTATCTTGGGTGAAGGGTGAGACAGTGCACAATACAGGGGAAACCAGCACAACTTGTGTAAGAGAAGGTCATGGAAGCTCCATAGACACATCCAAACTCCCTGAGGGACTGAATTGCCACGTGGAAGGCTGTGGGGACCATGGTCTCAGGGAACATCTAGCTCAACTGGCATAACACAGTTTATAAAGACAATGTTGTACATTCTACCTGGTGAGTAGTGTCTGAGGTCTTGTAAGCCTGTGAGCAGCCATCTAAGATACTCCACTGGTCTCATCCCTTCAGGAGCAAGGGAGAATGAAGAGAACAGCATACACAGAAAAGATTAGTCTGAAGGACTAATGGTCCATAGCTACCAAGGCCTCCACCAGACTGAGTCCAGCACAGCTAGATGGTGCCTGGCTACCACCACTGACTGCTCTGACCAGGATTACAGCAGAGAGTTCTAGACAGAGCTGGAGAACAATGTAGAACAAGATTGTAACTCACAAAAAAAAGACCAGGTTTCCTTACCTAAAGGAGACTGGAGAAACCCCAAGAGTATGGCCCCCAGACACCCTTTTAGCTCAGTGGTGAAGTCATTTCCGAGGTTCACCGTTCAGCCAGGGAGTGGACAGCCCCATGAAACCAAATGGGACTAATGAGGCACAGCAGTCCAGGGAAAAGGGCCAGAAGGCAGAAGGGGACAGGAAAACTGGTGAGTAAGGTTGAGTAAGGATAGTGTTGATGTGTTGTCATGTTGTTAACCATTGTCATAGGGCAACATGTGTAGTAACTGTTAAATGAGAAACTATTTTGTTCTGTAAGCCTTCATATAAAGTGAGAATAGCAGCACAATTGGAAGAGCGTAGTCGATGTCACTGAACTGTGCATGTAGAATTTTTTGAAATGGTGTATCTTTGGCTATGTATATTTTCACCAAAAAAAAAAGTTGAGAAGGGAGAGGTTTAACATGTTGCGGGGTTATTAACCAATGTCATAAAACAATATATGTACGACTGTTTCATGAGAAACTATTTGTTCTGTAAGCCTTCGCCTGAAGTACAGTATTAAAAAAAAAGGAAAATAAAACCATAAATAAAAACCACTCTGGCTGCAGTACAGAGAAGGGACTGTGGAAGACAAAGAGGACTGCTAGGGAAACCAGTAAGAAGGCTGCTTGTGGGAGTCCAGGAAGGAAATAGGATGATGTTGGTAAAGAGCTATAAATAATCACAGGTGTTTCTCCCCTTGGTTTCCCAGAGTTACATGTAATCTCTATGGTACTAGTTCTAAGGAAACGATTTTTTCTTCCATTTGAGAGAAGTGGAAATGTGAGACTGATATCTTAAAGTCGTCTTACATTAAGTATAACCCAACTGAAAAGAAAGCAAAATCCTCAACTGCATATATAAATACCACTATTAACAACGCAGAGCCCTGGTTGCCCAGTGGTTAAGAGCTACAGAGATCTACGGCTGCTACCCAGAAGGTCAGCAATTTGAATTCACCAGGTGCTCCTCGGAAACCCTATGGAGCAGTGCTACTCTGCCCTATAGGGTCACTATGAGACGGCAGCAGGTTTTATGAACCACACACACAAGCACAATGTTGGTGTGTCAAGACACTGTGAAGAATTGCTATTCTCTAGGACTCTAAAGAAATAGTAGTGAGAAATTATATTTAATAAATAAAGTTCTTTACCCCTAAAATTTTAAAATTAAGTCATGTGTGGCATAATCTAGCAATGGAAATTCTATTAAGAAAACCTGATCATGAACATCGTGTGTTTAGCACCACTGAAGCGGAAAGGCAACTAAATAGGAAATGTTGTCAAACACAAGCAGGAGGATTTTCCCTTCCATTTTCATTTCTCCAAAAAGAGCAGAGTCAAGTATAACAGCAATCCTTCGTTGCTCTATAGTGACCCTTAGTGGCCAATGACAGATGATTTTAGATGAACACAATTGCCTTTTCATGACTGCCTGAGCGAATCAGAATTTGAGAATCACCTACATCTTTCTTAATCTAAAGAGTCTATCAAATGAACTTTAAAATTTATGTTTGGTTTTAAAAACACAACTCTATTCACATTATCTTCAAAATCCCATTTGGTAATAAACAATTATGTCAAGTTAACAAAGTTATGGAGGAAGTACCAAGGAAATTTGAAGGACAGAACAAGTTTTAGAGCCCTGTTCTAGTTTGTTCACTGTTACGAGGCTTTTGTCGCCTTTTTAAAGTTGAAAACATCCACAGGCACAGTAGCTCTTACCTTCCAAATATGCAGGAGTTCCAGCTCAAAGGAAAATGGGTACCTTCCATCCCTGTCCTCCTGATGAGGAGCACATGTCCCAAAGGAGCCATTATCTCAACTCTATAGCACAAGCAGCAAAGAATTGGCAGATGTTCCAAAAGGTTTGCCAAAGCCAACAGAAGAACAACTCTTCCACCGCAACAACACGTCACTGAATAAAACAAAAGGAGGAAAAATGACTCTCAAAGCAAAGGAGGTACAAGGTGATCTTTAGATGACAAATGAGAGTCTGTTGGGCAATGAACCTATTCCACTGCCTACGGTCCACACCTTATATGATTTACATGACTCCTGTCTGAACTCCGGCCAGGACCCAAGGCTGCACCCCGAGTGCGCCTCTCAGAACAAAACTCTGTCCCCTCGGGCTCCAGAAGCTTCCTGGGACCCCCAAAGAAACTCAGCCGGAACATTGCACATAAATTGCGACTCGCTCCCTACAGTTCCCAGTCTAGGACCCCAGGCCATAACCGACGACCACTCGGAACCCAGATCACACTCTTGGCGATCTTCCACCGACAGAGCTCAGGCAGCTCACCGAGAAAGAGTAGCTCAAGATTTTCACGAGCTCCGTAACTGTCCCCAAATCGCAAATCCACTCTACACGTCCGCCACCCACCGCAACCAATCACCTACATAGCCTGCCGGCTGCCTGCCGCCAGTCCTCAATGCTGTCAGGTGCCAACTCACAAACGGTCTAGGTGCCACAAATGATTCATGCCCACAAATGGTCAGGCCAGCTGCCGGCTCCCGCTGAGCTGACCACCCAGAAGGAACGGAGGAGTTGGAGGGGGATAGAGTGGGTTCGCAGGCAAGGGACTGAATGGAACAATTAGGACATTTTATTAGGAAGAAAAACATTATTGTCTTCATGATATCAAACACCCATTGCCTTCCAGTCAATTCCTACTCATGGTGACCCCGTGAATCAGAGGAAAGCATAAAGAGGGCAAAAACGGAACACTATCCCACCAAAACAATAACCTTTCTTGCCTTATTTTACGACCGAAATAGGTAGAAAGGTGATTTGATGTTTCTCACTGCTGGGCTTAAAATGTTTAAAGTATTAACCTTTCTCCACTTCTTCCATCTCCTCAAAGATAATTATTTTTCACAGTTTCTTGTGTATTTTCCCAGGAATACAAGTATCATTCGGTTTTTCAAAACTACACAGACACACAAAAAAGATAATAATATACACATTATTTTATGCTGCTTGTTCTCTGTTTATTAAATCCTGAGGCTATCCTTCTTAATCCGATACTGCCCATTTTACCTGTTTTTTTTTTTTTTTTGGTGGCTGTAGAGTATTCTCTTGTAGGGAACCATGATTTTTTAAATTAATTCCATTGTTTCACATTTAGGTTTATAATGTTTTCCTATTAGAGATAATTCTGCCATTAAGAAACCTTGTACATTACAGGATGGATGAATCTTAAAATAATCACGCAGAGTGAAAGAAGCCAGATACATAAGAATACATACTAAGCGATTCTGTTTTAAAAAAAAAAAAAAAAAATATATATATATATATATATAAACTCTAGAAAACGTAAACTAATCTACAGTGATAGTATGTACAGTAGTGGTGGGAGGAGATGGAGGGAAGAAAGGTGGAATTATAAAGGGAACAAAGAAACTTTGGAAGACGATGAGTATGAGCCCTGTATTGATTGTGGAGATGTCACAGTTTATACAACCTGATGAACTTTTACACTTTAAATATGTGCAGTTTATTGTATGCCAATTATACTTCCAGAAAGCCACTTGAAAAAAAAATCCTGTTCATATTTTCCTAGCAGTCTATTAGGTCAGAGGATGAGTACACATAATGTTGTTATATGTATTACCAAATGGCCCTCTAGAAGTTTGAACTCATTATTTCTTTCACCACCCATTTACCAGTATATTGATATATATATATATTTTTTACTTCTTTAATGTCATTCTAGTAGATAAAAGAACAAAACTGATCATCTCTTTGTTTGGATTTGTGTGTCTTTCATGGACAGTGATGTTGAACATCCTTCCATGTTGGTGTCTGTAGTAATTTCCTATGGTTGCTGAAAAAAGTGAACACAAACTTGGTGGCTCAAAACAACACAAATTTGTGAGTTTATAGTCCTGGAGAGCAGATGTGAATTGAGTCTCACTGGGTAAAATCAATGTGCCTTCAGGAGACTCTAAGAAAGAATCTATCTCTTTGCCGTTCCCAGCTTCTGGAGGCTGCCCACATCCTTGGCTCTTGACCTCCTTCCATATTTAAAGCCGGTAATGTGACTTAAGTCTTTCTCATATCACCTCACTCTGACTCTCTTTCCTGCCTCCCTCTTTCACTTATATAAGCACCCTTGTAATCACACTGGGTTTACTAGGATAATCCAGGTTGATCTCCCCTCTAAGGTCAGTTGATCAGCAAACTTCATTCTATCCGCAACTTTAATCCCCCTTTGCCATGTTACACATAACGTAACATAGTCACAGGTTCCAGGGATTAGGATGAGGATATAGGGGAGGGGGAGCACTATTCTTCCTATCAAAGGGTTCATTACATTTCTTTTACTTATGCACATTGTCTATTTTTCTATTTTTGTTTAACTTTTATCTTGTTAGCCTAAGTTTTTCTTAAATTAAGGACATTAATTTTTGACAATTTCTTACAGTTTTCTCTCCCAGTTGTTATTTGCTTTTCCCTAATGTGTAGTTCTTTTAAAAAAAAGTTGTAATTAAATATCATTGTATTTTGCTTAGGAAGGACTTGTTCATTCATTGTAAGAACTCTCTGAGTTCCATTGTAAAGGAATACCACTGACTTCTGTATAAAGACCAGACCAGAGGAGGCCAGAAGCAGAACAGGGAGAAACCAGTTGAAGGCCACTGAAAGAATCCAATGTAGGTGGCTGCATGTGGTTGTTTTCCGTATCTAAAGTGAAAGTAGAACTGGCAGGAATTGCTCAGGGATCAGGTGTGTGTGCGTGTGTGTGTACGTGTGTAAAGAGAGAGACAGAAGGATTCTTAAAGGTTTTTTGCTTAAGCAGCTGGGTGAAAAGGCAGTTTCATTTAGTGAAATGGTAAAGCCTGGTGGGAGGGGGGCTGCCTTTTTGTGTCTGAAGTTCAAGGGTCCAGGGATGTGTTGACATGTAGGTGGTTTTTCAAACCCCCATCCTCAATGATGTCATCTGGAGTACTTGTATGAAAGAAAGAGTAAGGGTCCGAAGGTGGAGCCTTGGAGCCCTCAAACCACAGGAAGAGAGGAGGATTAAGCACAGGAATCAGTGAAGGAAGTCAGTGGGGTAGGAAGAAGATCAGGAGACTGAAGCAAGGGAATCTAGAGTTTCCAGAAGGAGAAGGGGGTGATGAACCATGCAAAATGCTGCCAAGGTCAAGTAAGACGTGGACCGAGAAGGGATCCTTGGTCTTGGCAATCAGAGGTCACTGATGACCATAAGTAGCAGATGGAGGGGTAGGAACAAAAGCCTGATTGGAGGGAATTTCAAGGACAACGGTACCAGGAGAACAGAATCAACACTCTAAAGTTTGGTTCTAGAGGGCAAAGAGTCTTTAGCTGAAGGGTGATGGATTTAGGGAGGGGTATTTAAAGATGGAGAAATTGTTCAACATTCAGTAATAGGTTTATTTTAGCATCCAAACTCTTGCTCAGCCCTATGAGGCCATATATGATCTAGCCTCTCCTGGCTCCTTGGTCTTCTTTTTTTTTTAAATCATTGTACTTTAGATGAAGGTTTATAGAACAAACTAGCTTCTCATTCAACAGTTAGTACACATATTGTTTTATGACATTGGTTATCAACCCCCAAGACATGTCAACACTCTCCCTTCTTGATCTTGGGTTCCCTATTACCAGCTTTCCTGTCCCCTCCTGCCTTCTAGTCCTTGCCCCTGGGCTGGTGTGCCCCTTTAGTGTCATTTTGTTTTATGGGCCTGTCTAATCTTTCGATGAAGAGTGAACCTCAGGAGTGGCTTCCTTACTGAGCTAAAAGGGTGTCCGGGAGCCATACTTTCAGGGTTTCTTCAGTCTCTGTCAGGCCAGTAAGTCTGCTCTTTTTTTGTAAGTTAGAATTTTATTCTCCATTTTTCTTCAGCTCTGTCCAGGACCCTCTATTGTGATCCCTGTCAGAGCAGTCAGTCGTGGTAGCCGGGCACCATATAGTTGTACTGGACTCAGTCTGGTGGAGGCTGTGGTAGTTGTCGTCCATCAGTAAATTGGACTAATCTTTTTCCCTTGCGTCTTTTGTTTTCTTCTTTCTCCCTTGCTCCCAACAGGGTGAGGCCAGTGAAGTATCTTAGATGGCTTCTCACAGGCTTTTAAGACCTCAGACGCTACTAACCAAAGTAGAATGTAGAATATTTTCTTTATAAACTATGTTATGCCAATTGAGCTAGATGTTCCCTGAGAACATGGTCTCCACAGCCCTCAGCCCAGGAATTTGGTCCCTCAGGGAGTTTCTTCCATCCCCACCCTTTCCCTCCCTCATAACCATCAAAGATTGTTTCTTTTTGTGAGTAAAGCTTTGCATGAGTTTTTATAACAGTGATCTCATCCAATATTTGTCGTTTTGTGATTGACTTATTTCACTCAGTGTAATGCCCTCCAGATTCATCCATGCTGTGAGATACTTTGTATATTCATCACTGTACTTGCATCATACTCCACTTTACCACATGTACCATGTACCATGTACCATGTACCATAGTTTGTTTACCATTCATCTGTTGATGGGCATCCAGGTTGTTTCTATCTTTTTGCTATTGTGAACAATGTTCCAGTGAACATGGGTGTGCATATGTCTATTCATGTAACGGCTCTTATGTCTCTAGGATATAATCCTAGGAGTGAGATTGCTGGATCATACAGTACTTCTGTTTCTAGCTTTCAAAAGGAGTGCCATATCGTTTTCCAAAACGGTTGTACCATTTTGCATTGCCACCATCTGTGGGTAAGGGTACCAAGCTCCCTGCAGCCCCTCCAACATTTGTTATTTCCTGGTTTTTTTGATTCATGCCGGTAATGCTGGGGTGAGATGGTATCTCATTGTGCTTTTGATTTACACTTCTCTAATGGCTAGTGATAGCGAGCATTTCGTCATGTGTCTGTTAGTCACTTGAATGTCTTCTTAGGTGAAGTGTGTGTTCATTTCCTTTGCCTATTTTTTAAATTGCGTTATTTGTCTTTTTGTTGTAGAGCTGTTAGAGGAAACAGTCCGCCCACCACCAGCTGCTTTCTCAAATGTGCTCTCAGTGGGAGAAGACTGCAGGGTGCCTGCCTTGCAAGTATTTGAATCCCCTTGCTCTCAAAGGGAACTTTGCATAACAGGGAATGAACATACTTTTGGATTTCAAAGCAAAAGAGACAGACTGTCTGCCTTCAGCTAGAGGATGGCAGAAGAGGTTCAGTTTTGCTGACTAAACATTGTGTGCTTAACACGAGCATGTAGCTTCCTCCCTGCCAGAAAGAGAAAGCAAGAGACTGTTGCTCTCAGTCTGGGGATTGAGAATGATTCACTGACTGTGTTTGAAAATCCCTCTGTGTTCCATGCCTAAGAAAGTTGCCTGTGCATTGTCTACCTGGATAAAGTGTATGACTTTTCTCCCTTTCAAGTATTTGAAGTCATTCAGGGTTTACAGCATTCTGGGAGGCATTCTGTGCTGCGAGGCTGAGAATACCGCTTTACAGATGGTATCCCTAAAGGAGAAGAGGAATGGCGTTTCTCCCGTTCTGGAACACAAAAGAGACAAAACCGCAGTTTTGCTGAGTAAAAACTACGGTACCAACAAGTATAAGTTCCCAATACACCACATGAAAGAGAAGGCAAAATATAGCCTAGTGGGTGCGTAGATATTAAGTATGGTTATGTCTTCATGATGGATCGTCCTTTTAATCATTATATAATGCCCATCTTTGTCTTTCATGGTGGATTTTGTATTAAAGTCTATTTTATCTGAGATTAGTATCACCACTTCTGCTGTTTTTGGATACCTGTTTGCTTTATATATTTTTCTCATCCTTTGATTTTTAATAAATTTACGTCTCTGTTTCTAAGGTGTATCTCTTGCAGACAGTATAGGATAGATCCTGTTTTTTATTTATTCTGTCACTCTCTGTCTTTATGAGTGCATTTAGGCCATTTACATTCAACGCTACTATTGATAGATGTGAGTTTACTGCTGTCATTTTATAGTGCTCTTTTTGTGGTGCTGACATTTTCTTTGTTCTTCTTACTCTCCTATACTGAATTCCTTTTGTTTGTGGATTTGATTTTTCATTTCTTTTGTTTTTCTAGATTTTTTTCTTACTTAGACTTTAGGTTTTTCTTTTTTCTTTTGATGAGTACGCGTGTTAACTTTCTTTGTGGTTACCTTGAAATCTACCTGCATCTTCCTAGGTTTGAACCTGTCTTTTATTACTTGGTATTGCCTTGCCTTCCTCTCCTTTAGAAAGTTCTATACCTACACCCTTTATTCTGTCTTTTCTTCTTCTGATATTTTTGTCATTTACAGATTAACCTCTCTGGATCCCAGTTGTAAGTCTTTTAGTTTTGAAAAATCCTTGGGAGTTCATTTCCTAAGTTGGTATCTGGCTGGTGTGATCTTGCATCTTAGATTCAGGCTGTAGTCTGATGTTGTTTGTTCTCAAACTGAAGGACTTGCTTTAGTAATTCTTGTAAGTTTGGTTTGGTTATTACATATTCTCTTAATTTCTGTTTATCTGGAAATGTCTTAATTTCACCATCATTTTTGAACGAGAGTTTCACAGGCTATATTATTCTTGGCTGGCAGTTTTTTCTTTCAAGATTTTATATATATCATACCATTGTCTTCTTGCCTCCATGGTTTCTGCCGAGTAGTTAGAGCTTAGTCTTGTTGTTTCCCCTCTGTATGTGACTTTGTGGTTTTCTTGAGCTGCTCTCAGCATTCTTTCTCTGTCTTTGGTTTTAGCCAGTGTGATTATGATATGCCTTGATGATTTTCTTTTGGGGTTTATCCTATATGGGATTCGTTGAGCTTCTTGGATGGTCAGCTTTCCATCTTTCATGACATTAAGGAAGTTTTCTGTCAGCAATTCTTCAGTGATCCTCTCCATGTTTTCCGTTTTCTCCCCCTGTTCTGGAACTCTGCTCTCTCACAGAGTTTTGCTTTTAAATGTATCCCACATCATTCTCAGCTTTTCTTCATTTTTCTTAGTTCTTTTTTCTAATTTTTTCCTAAAAAGAGTGCTAATCAAGTGTCTCAGTTATTGAGTGCCGCTGTAAAAGAAATACCACAAGTGTATGGCTTTAAGAAACAGAAGTTTATTCTCTCACAGTCTAGTAGGCTGAAAGTCCAAATTCAGGGCATTAGCTTCAGGGGAAGTGTTTTCCTGTCAATTCTGGAGGAAGGTTCCTGTCATCAATCTTCCCCTGGTCGAGGAGCTTCTCTGTGCAGGAACCCAGATCCAAAGGATGTGCTCTGCTCCTGGCACTGCTTTCTTGGTGGTATGAGGTCCTCACTCTCTGCTTGCTTCTCTTTCCTTTTCTATCTTGTAAGATAAAAGGTGGTGCAGGGCACTCTCCAGGGAAACTCCCTTTATATTGGATCAGAGATGTGACCTTAGTAAGAGTGTTACAATCCCAGCCGAATCCTCTTTATCATCAAATTCCAATCACAGAGTGGAGGACAACCACACAATACTGGGTATCATGGCCTAACCAAGTTGACGTATATTTTTGGAGGACACAGTTCGATCCATGACACCGAGTATTTGTCTTCAAGTTTGCTGTTCCTGTCTTCCATTGTTTCAAACCTGATCCTCAGAATGTCTATGACACTGTCCATTTCTGAAATCTTGTTGTTTATCTTTTGGATTTCTAGTTACTGTTTTTGTATGATTTCTAGGTGTGAATTAATTTGGACATTTTGTTCATGTGTTATTTTCCTGAATTCTTCTATTGTTTTATCTGTCTTTTCCATGATTTTGTCTATTTTTTCCTCATTCTTGTCTACTTTTTGCTTCAACTCTTGGGTAGCTCTGAATATTAGAGATTTGGATTCCCTATCAAGTAGTTCTAGTGCCTTTTCTTCTACTGGAAAGTCATCTGGTGTTTTATTTTGATGCCCACTGGAACCATCCTGTCCTGTTTTTGTATGTTTTCAATTTTCTGCTGTCTTCAGGACATTCAGTAGTTATTTTCTTTGTTGATTTATTGTAGACTTGTTTGTTCTGTCCCCCTTTTTTGTTTTATTTGGTTATGTCTGAGCAAGCGGGCTGTGCGTTCTTTGTTGTTTGCTTGTCTGTGGGCATGAGGTTTTCACCCCCTTGTGCAATGGGCAGAGCCAGTAGCTCAGCTATGGTGCAGCAGGACAGGTCTCGCTGAAGGGGAGGGGCTAGGATGGGTTGTTTGTAGCATGAACTGTGGCCGACAGGAGTGGGCCGGGGTTCACTGCAGTTGGTGTTTCAGGCCTGGAATGCTGTGATATATAGATGAACCAGGTCTGCCATCCTGATACTCAGACACTTGGGGGTGCAGGGTGCAGTTACCAGTTACCAATGAGACAAACAAATGGACAAGATCATTTTTGGTATTGAGGAGGGCTATGAAGACAATAAAATAAGGTGGATCACTAGGAGATGTTGAAGCCAAGACCTGATGACACCATGGGAACCTTGATCCAGGGGCAGACTGTGCTCCACTCTCATGCTGAGGCACACCTGGGACACAGAGCTGAAGATCCTGACGCAGCTCACGAAACCCTACACCACCACCTGGCCCAGTCTCCTTCTCCTACTCCATAGTCAGCTGTGTCCAAACCCAGGGCCACACATAGCCACACTGATTCCCATTTGATTATATACCTGACGGATGCTCAGAAGGGACTGCAAAAGTGGACTTTCCAGGCTAATGTAACTATTTGTTTTTCATAGTAGCCTTCAAGTAGGCTCGTACTCACAGTGACCTTATGTATAACAGGAGGAAACATTGCCAGTTCATGATCTTTAATATGTTTGAGTACATTTTTGCAAGTATTTTATCAGTTGATCTCCTTGAGGCTTTCCCTTGATTTTGCTGACCTTCTACCAAGCAGGATGTCCTTTTCTAGTGATTAATCTTTCCTGATGATGTATGCAAAGTAAGTGAGCTTTGCACACTTGTCATCCTTTCTTCCAAGGAGCATTCTGCTGTACTTCTTCCAAGATTGATTTGCTCACTTTTCTGACAGTCCACAGTATATTCAATATTCTTCACCAACATAATTTGAATGTGCCCATTCTTCTTCGGTCTGGCTTTTTTATTGTCCACCTTACACATGCATATGAAGTGACTGAAAAGACCATACAAGCTTCCACTGACTTCCTCACTGAAATCCAGAACCTGTTCCAAACCTGATAAAACAGCAACTTCACTTTTAAACAGTATCGATAAAACTGCAAAAGGCACCGGCCTGACCTCAGCAAGGAGCTCTGAGGCTGACTTTCGAAAAATAATCACGAAGGAGAAGAATCTTCAACATATCTATACTGGGTCATGATATCCTAAAGTTGACTAGAAAGCAAAATGCTGTGAAACGAAAAATGGGTTACAATTTTAAGATAAATTTAATCATCTTGACTTGTGATTTTTGTGATATGTTTTGAAATATACCTAAAGTCATACAGTTTGACACAAAAGTTAATATCTTGGAACTATAAAAAATTGTAGGAGGAGAAAACAAAAATATGTATTGCCCAAGTTGTAAAGAAGTTTATTAATAAATTTTAAGAAACTACCAGCATACTGCCATAAAATAGCTATAAGCAAATTTTTTGTAGTTGCAAGCAGTGAGGCAAACAGATACATATACAACAATGTTCACTGCAGGACTATTCACAATAGTCAAATTGTAGAAAGAACTCTAATATCCATCCGTAGATTAAAGGATAAATAAAATGAGGTACATACATGCAATGGAATATTCCTCTGCCATAAAGAGAAATAAACTCCTGAGACATGCCACAGCATGGATGAACCTTGAAAACATGTTAAGTAAAATTAGGCAATCATAAAAAGACAAATAATGCAAGGTTTCACTACTATGAAATAGCTAGAATAGGTAAAGGTATAGAGATTAGAGTTTAATAGTGCTAACCAGGGGTGGGAGAGATAGGGAAAGGAGGAGATCGTTGCTTATGCAACATAGAGTTTTTCTTTATGAAGTTATGAAATTTGGCAGTGGATACTGGTGATGATTGCAGAATATAATTGGTGTAATGTGCTTTATGAAATCGTACACTTGAAAAACGTTGAATTGGCAAACGTGTTCTTCATAAGTTTACAATTATAATTTTTTTTAAAACCATTCAAGTTTCATCAACTGAAGTAAATTTTTAGGATTCCTTAAATAATTGAAATCATTATATAAAAAGACAAAGCGTTTGGATGTCAATAACACTTGGGACCTTTAGGTTAGGAGTCAAATGCTTTAGCCCCTGGCCCACCAGGGCTCCTTCCCAGAAGTGAAGGCAAGAGCAAAAACTGTGTATCCATAGGCACTGCAACAAGGGAACATACGAGTCAGATTCAGGACCATTACGTATCAAACTCCATAAATAGTGCCTCCACATTTTTGCATATGTAAATTTTGAGGGCTTTGGAGTGAGCAAGTAAAGAATGTCATATAAATGATATTAATGTCTAATGGGGTTTCAAAGAAGGAAAATTATATCTGAATTATTACAGAGGGAGGATCCAAAACTCTCCCAAAGCAAATAATTTAACTTATTTCTTTAACCAGTGTCATATTTTTTGGCTTCTCAAACTATCAATGAGCAGTATTTTATTTTCAATATGAAAAGAAAAGAAAAAAAACCCAAACCTATTGCCCTCGAGTCGATTCTGACTCATAGCCACGCTATAGGACAGAGTAGAACTAACGCATAAGGTTTCCAAGGAGGGGCTGGTGGATTCGAACTGCTGACCTTTTGATTAGTAGCCAAGCTCTTCAGCTCTGTGCCACCAGGGCCCCACATGAAGAAGACTAATAATTTTATAATAAGTAAAAGTTAATTTATAATAAATCAACAATAAAAAGTTGTAGCCAATATAGTACATATATTGAAGAAGTAGAGCCAGCATGCTCATTAGAAGCAAGGATAGGGAGACTTCATCTGACATGCTTTGGACACGTTATAAGGAGGGAGCAATCCCTGGAGAAGGACATCATGCTTGATAAAGTAGAGGGTCAGTGAAAGAGAGGAAGACCCTTCACGAGATGGATTGACACAGTGGCTGCAACAATGGGCTCTAACATAGCAATGATTGTGAGGACAGCGCAGGACCTGGCAGCGTTTCCTTCTGTTGTACATGGGCTCACTATTAGTCAGAGTAGACTCGATGGCACCGAACAACAGCAACAGGCAATATAAGCTCATTTTTATTATTCTATTCATTTGCCATAATATTATTCTGTCAATCTACTATAACATTATCCCAGTACTCAACTTTAATACTTATTTTGTAACACACCAGTAACAAAGAGTTCATCTACCTATTGGTGGTGCTTCTCTACCCACAATTCAGCTAACTTTAGAGTTGGTTTCCTTACACCTACTAACAAGTTAAGCTAGCGGGCAGTGTTTGCTTTATGTCAAAAACTAGCTTTTCCCACAGAAGCTGGTGTGCAGCAGGTTCAACATTAAGGTTACCCTATATATAGGTAAGGAGAAATACTTAGCAATAGTGGAGACCTTGAAATTGAAGTCCCTATTGCTGATATCAGGTGCACTTATGATATGTCTCCTAAGCAGTCCATTCCTACTGGGTCATATTGAGCTAGCTTGTGAAGCTTCCTAAAACCTGGGAAAAATAGAAATGCTTAGGACTAACCCTACACATAGAAAATCAGAAGTTTTCAAAGATCGGCCCAAAATTGGGGTTTAATAAAATGCCCCATGGTGGCACAGTGGTTAAGAGCTGAGTTGCTAACCAACAGCTTGGCAGTTCAAATCCACCAGCCACTCCTTGGAAACACTATGGGGCAGTTCTACTCCATCCTATAGGTTTGTTAGGAGTCAGAATCTACTTGATGGCAGTGGGTTTCTTGGATGGTTGCTTCTACTCTAAAATACTCTAGTAATAATAGATTCTGTCACCTAGAAGAGCAAAGTTATGCTCCTCTAGTTTCACAGGACATCTGTCTATCAAAACTGGGAAGCATCTTAGACGCTCAGAATTTTCATAATGTGATTGACTTCAGACACATAAAGACGGATGCCTGGGAGACAAAAGGAGTCACACAATAAGGTAAATAAAAGAGTTCACAAGTTTGAGTTCTACATTTTGGGGTGTCTCAATCATAGGTTTGCAAGAAGTAAGATCGGGGATGCTCTAGGAGGCTTTCACACCGAAAGTGTAAGGCTGACTCACTACTCTTATTTTGACTTATAAAGAGCAAGTATAGATAAGGAACCCTGGTGGCACAGTACTTGGCTGCTAACTGAATGGGCAGTGGTTTGATACCCTAGCTGCTCTCAGGAGAAAAATGTGGAGGTCGGCTTCTGTAAAAATGTACATGGGGTCACTATGAGTCAGAGTAGACTCGACGGCACCTAACAACAGCAACAGGCAATACAAGCTCTATGTGCAGCTCTACTCTTTCCTATGGGGTCGCTAGGAGTCAGAATTGATTCAACAGCAATGGTTTTTGTTTGTTTTTTGTTTTCTCATCCCTCTTGGTATTCCCTGCTACTTGCTTCCCTAACTGTCTGCACTTCCTCTATGAGACCTTATAGTAATTATTCAGGTCTTCACTAATAATCTATCATGGTAGACAATGATCTTGCCTAGTAAGACTGTCTACCACAGAGCAAATCATTACTGAATGCATTAAGGTATTTTATTAATTCGTGTCTATACATAAGGTAGGGGTTTAAAGCTTTTAGGAAAAATACATTTACAGTGAAATAAACTCACTAATATCCACTGCAGAATCATAAAAGCTGGTAATGTCTGCTAAATTGACATTAGGAGATCCAAGGCACATCTGGGGCTTCTGTAGAGAAGCATTGCTCATTTTTCATTGAAACTGCTCAACTAATAGTGTAATAAACTCTGGGTGGTACAAACTTCTATCTTTTGACTCTGGCGGAACTTCCATGTTTCTAAGACTGTTCTTCTCATAGACTGGTAACATAGAGTTTTCTGGTACTGCAACATCCACCACTGAATTCCGTGATTCCTGTGAATCGGAAAAATAAGAACAGTGCTATAGATTTCTTTCAAATGCACAAATCATAATTATGAAAATATTTTTGCTATTATGTTCTTTACCAATTTGCTTCTCTCTGATTTTTAGAGACTGTGCTTGAAAAGTGAGTCCAAGTTGGTGCAGTGTGATTGTTTACTTTGTGTGGCCTTTCTAGCCATGGTCTAGTATCTTCCACCCAGATGCTTGGGTGGGAGTGTGTAATAGGGCAGTTGTGGCCCACCAAGGGGATAGGATTGGTCAGTTTTGCCTTGAAAGAGAGCCAATTCCAGAGCAGAGAGGAAGAAACAAGGAAGAACAGCCAGGAGCAGAGAACGCATCCTTTCAACCTGATATCCTTGCGCTGAGAGTCTCCTGGGAGCAGAAAACCGTGAGAGAGAGAGAGCAAGTTGTAATCCTGAAGACGGTGAGAAGCGGTGGCAGGAGAGAGCCGGCAGCAGAGCTCTGGCAGCAGGAAACAGTGCAGCGGACTTCCAGGCCCATGGAGAGAGAAAACTGAGTGCCTTTGAGGAGAGGCCTAGGGTCAGGGAGAGGTGTGCCTATTAGCACATTTGGGAAGAGGCTGTTCCGATGGAAGAACTGTATTCTGAGTGTCCTTGAGCCTGAATAGTAACTATCACTTCACTAATAAGCCCCATAATCACGAGTATGGTCTGTGAGTTCTGTGTGGCCATTACAACAACTTATCAACTCAGCAGAGAACTAAAGAGTGCTGTGTGAGGGATGGCTGGTGTCAGAATTAGTAGAGATGGTGGAGAGAGGATACTTGTCTGATCTCCACCTCATGGGAGTCAGTCTTGCACTGTATATCTCGGTTCTCCTTCCCTCTTGTGGGGTTGGAGGAGGTCAGACACTGCCTCTCAGTAGTTTGTATAGTTGGCGTCAGAAGCAGGATTCTTTGCAATGGCTCCAGACTCATGAAAGCATGGAACTTTGTAAGAGAAAGAATGAAGGGGCTTGGGAAGAGAAACTTTTCATTCTTGGATGGTTGCTTTGGTTGCTGCTACCTGTAATGGCTGAAAAGTTGCACCTGGACTGGTCTGGGGCAAAAGCCAGGCCAGATAAGCAGGAGGATTGATAAGGGGCCAGGGTCTTCTGGTTCCAAGGAGCCAGAGGCCCAAGGTCATTTGCATATGAATGGGAAGATAGTTCAGGTGTAGAGAAGACTAAACTGGAATGTTTTAAAAGGGTTACGTGTTTAGGATTATGTATTTATCTGAATGCACTAAGGATATTGAATGTTTCCCCTACCTCAGGTTGTAATGCAGACTTAAATGCATGCTAGAAATGAATATTGGGTATTTTGGTTTATAGAGAATGTGTAACTCTGCCTTCAGCCAACACTTGATTGGATATGCTAAAAGAGGAAAGGGAAATACAGGCTGTTGATTTGAATGTAGTAGCCCTGTGTATAGACTGAGGGCTTAGGTTGAAAACCTGAGCCCCACCTATATGTTCATTTTAAAAGACAGGCAGAACCACCTAGAACTGCTCAGAGAACAGAAGATGTGCAACGGAAACAAGGATCTGCAGGAAAAGTGACCATCTGTTTTTTGAATTTCAAGCAAGTGGTTTGGTGTTGGATGCACCGAGGCAGTAGAAGTTAGTGTCCATCAGAAAGAGTCCCCTTTCAGGCCTGGAAGTTAAAGGAGCTGGCAAGTAGACAGCTTGGTCTGCTCGCTTCTGGTGACCACCTGGATCCACTAATGAGTGGAAGTGGAGGAAGTACCGTAATAAAGAGATGGGCTGAGTTTGGACATGTTCCATTGTCTCCTGTCGATCTAGCCCACTGGGGCTAGAGATGAGAGAGAGAAGAAAGCCTGGCTGGTCAGAAGTAAAAGGAGTTGTTAGACTCCTGAAGTTTACAGGTGGAACATACCGACCTAGCCCAAGGGGGCTAAGGCTGAGAGTGTTTGAAGGGGCTGACTGAATTGCTGGGAGGTGTGTGTGAACTCTTGAGCCTGAGGCTGCTATCCATTGTAACCTAGCTTGGATGGTTAGGCAAGAGCTGACCAGAACCCTAGCGAATGAAGAGAAAGATGTTGGACACTGTGAGGCTGGTGTTGACTGCTGCAATTTGATGACTTCCTCCGCAGTGGACTTTGCTTATGGATGCAGATACTCAAAGTCCCAACCAGAACAGAAGATTCTTCAAGACCAAGGAACATGGTCTTCAGAGTACTAGTTTGATAGGGATGGACAATTTAAACATTGGCTATCTAAAACAGGGGCAGATAAAGGCATGAAGTGACTGGCTTGCAGGCTTTCATGAGCGTGCTTCCATTAAATGAGGGGGACAAGGGAAGATCTCCACTGAATAGATTTCTCTTTTCCTGATGGGTGTGGGGAAGAGAGGGTGGGGAAGATGCTGATAGGATTATATGATTCAGCTGTTGAGTGTTGAGTGTTAACAGGGTTAATTGTGTGTAGCTGTAGAAGCTGTAAGTGTGAAAGAGTGGACTAAGGGGGAGGCAAGGCTGGACTGGAGTAGAGTGGCTGGACCTAAAGCCCCTTGAAAGTTTTGCCATGCTGATACATTGTGAGGCTCAGAGCAAGGGAATAATCTTCTCTCAGTTAATTTTATTGGAGGCCAGAAAGTGTGAAGACAAAGTGACTTTTGGAGAAGCTGACCACATCAGATGAACACTTGCAGCAGACCTGAATGGCTGGGACATGAGTAACCTCACCCTGCGGACTCTTTGCCCTATTGAAAGACTAATTATTAATGACTGTTTTGGACTGGTAAAATGATTGCGAGGGGGAAGTTCTCCTCCAAATATGAAAGAACCATGGCCAGAAAAGCCAGGGGGTGGCCTGCGTTGTAACTGACTGTTTTCTGTGGCCTTTCTAGCCATGGTCTTGTAACTCCCACCCAGGTGATTGGGCAAGACTGTGTGATAGGGTAATTGTGGCCCACCAAGGAGATTGATCAGTTTTGCCTTAAAAGAGAGCCAATTCCAGAGCAGAGAGGAGGATCCTACCACTACCAAGGAAGAACAGCCAGGAGCAGAGAGCGCATACTTTGGACCTGAGATCCCTGTGCCAAGAAGCTCCTGGAAGCAGGAGACCAAGAGTGAGAGAGAGAGACAGGAAGGTGTAACCCTGAAGATGAAGAAAAGCGGTGGCAGGAGAGACCCGGCAGCAGAGACCAGCAGGAGATGGCGTGGTGGGCTTTCTGACCCATGGAGAGAGAAAGCTGAATGACTTTAGGGAAAGGCCTATGGCCAGGGAGAGTCATACCTGCAAGCATGACTGGGAAGAGGCTGTCCTGATGGAAGAACGGTATTCTGAGTGTCTTCCAGCCTGAACTGTAACTGTTACTTACCTAATAAACCTCATAATCATGAGTATGGTCTGTGAGTTCTGTGTAGCCATTGCAATGAATTCTCAAACCGAGCAGAGAAGTAGAGAGTGCCATGGAAAGGAGGGCTGCTGTCAGAATTGGTAAAAAAAAATATTGGAGGGAGCAGGTATGTCTGACCTCCACTTCACAGGAATCAGTCTTGGTCTGTGTTGGTGATTCTCTCTTCCCCTTCTGAAGTTAGACAAGGTCTGATGCCTGCCGTGCCAATTTTTACAATTTTTAAACTTCAAAACGTCTGTAGAGGATTGTTTTTGTGTGTACCATTTTGTTGTTGTTTTGTTATGGTCCGGTTTTGTTCTGTTTCCTGTCATTGATGCGTTATGGTCACAGAATATACCTCTTTATAGATCACTGTCTTAGATACCCTATGGGCAGTCCTACAGTTCTACTTTGTCCTACAGGGTCGCTATGAGTCAGAGTCGACAGAATAGCAAAGGGGTTTTTTTTTTTTTAATAGTTTTAGAGTATTCTAATATGTCTAAGTTCAATTTGTTTTTTATCACAATATTCACATTCTCCTCCTGTAACCAATGAGCCATACTCACTGTCAATGACTTAAAGTGAGAAACCATTAATTTAAGTACATATAAATGAGTTTAGATCATCATGCCAAGGAATCAAAGTCCAAACCTTGATGATCTTTTCCATCACTTCTTTACACTGTTGTTCTTGACTTTCAGTTTTGTTGCTTCCTTCAGGAACATTTTGGATTCAAACTTTAAGGGTAAAGAATGACAGACCAAGTTTCAGATGAAAGTGTTGTATTCCCTGGTTAAAGTTTCCATATCTGGTGAATGTGCAAGGTCAAGAGACAAACTTCAGACTTTGTTCCAGATATTACCTTGTCCATGGAAGTAAATTTAGAGTTAGTATTTTTACAGTAAACACTTAGATCTACATTGCCTTATGTGCCTTTGGAATACCATTGTTAGAGGCTTGAGACCCAGGTTAATCTCTGAACACTGACTAGACTGCGTATGATTCAACTATATCCTGAGTGCCATCTGTATGTGAATCTAGTGTAGATAAGAGCAAAACTGTGCTACCTCTAGTTTGGAAGGAAAATTAGCAAGATTTGTGACTCCTGATGCTTTTATCATCTTGCTAAGTCACATAGAGCAGTGTAATCACAGAGCTATACTTCTATTTAATAACTTTATCATCTCTTCACTTTTCCACTTACTTAATCTGTGTCTGAACAAATCCAGGTACATCTTTTAAGGCACATTTAGCAAGATTCATAATTGTTGTGATAGAACTCAGGGATAATTCACAGAACCAAACTTTTCTATATGGAAAACTTGGGCACCTCAGTGGGAGGGCCTGATTTGAATTTAGATATACATCTAAGGAAAATTGGAGGCAGTCAGATATCTGGACTTCTTTCTCAGGCTAGTCAATATCTAAGGACCTTCTTCCTAAGATCCATTTTTTAATTCTTTGTTGGAGCTTTTAACCATTTCAGTTGATCTCAATTTGAACAACATCTCCTTTGGGGGAATAGTTCTGGTCTCAACAATTTCTTCTTACCTCTTGACTCTCCCTTTCCTAGTGCTTAGTGAAGACACTCATTCATTGAGCATTCATTCAACAGGGATTTGAGGGCCTAAGATTTGCCACAAGGTTCTGAGGCACTATGCAATACAAATGAATGCAAAGAAATTCCTTTCGTAAAGGAGCTTATACACTAGGAGGAAGAAAAAGACATGTCAATCGTTGGTGAAGTTTTCAAAACGGAAGAAAAGTAGAGCATGTGGACTGATGGACAGCGGTGGGGTGGGGGTTGGTTCAGGGAATACCTCCAGGTCATTGTTACAGATCTGAAAGAAGGTGATAATGTTCTATGAGAACATCTCGCAAAAGACATTAGCAGGAAAAGCGAAGAGTGAAGACAAATGCTCCAGGCAAAAGCGTGCTTGTATGCTCAATGCATTGAGGGGACCAGTGTAACTTCAGACATGTAAAGGGGAAAAGGATAAAGGACTGGGTCAAAGAGGTCAGCAGGAGGCAACTGACCCAGAATCTCGTGAGTCATGGAAAGGAGATTGGATTTTACTCTGAGTGAGAGGGGAAGCAATTAGAGACATAGGAATCATGTGCCTTGCATTTAGGAGGATAATTCTAGTTGTGTGGGGAGAAGCAGGGAGAAAATCATAAGGAGCTTGGAGATCGAGATAATTGGTTGAGAGTAGGAATAGACGAGGTGAATGGTGGTCTCATTCCACATATATTTTAAAGTAGAGCCTTCAGTACTTGATACTAAATGTTATGTATGAGATAAGGGAATGACTTTATAGGTTTTGAACAAAAATTGAATTGCCCATTTGCTGATATGGGGAAGACTGAGGGACACTGAAGATATCAAGACTTTGGTTGTTGAATGTATGTTTGACGTGTCCCTTAGACATCTTGACAGAACAATGGAGAGGGTAGTTGAATATACAGGTTCAGACTACCTCCGAGAGACTGAGATCACATGAGAAAAGCCTATGAATGAGATCAGAAGAGATATATGAACTGAGGTTTGAAGCACTAAAAGAAAGAGATAGCCAGGGAGTAGCCAGTAATGGGGGATCAGAGAGATTGTGGGAGTCAAAGGAAGAGTTTCAAGGAGAAGGAAGTAACCAACTGAGTCAGACTTAGGATGAGAATGTAAGATTAACTGTTGGACTTGGCAATGTGATAGTTAAGAGAATCTTAATAGACTTTTTTATGGAATTTTACAGTAAAAGGAAATCATGGCTTGGGCACTTTCTGGCTAGGCTCTAGGGAATGATCTTTTGTTTTACTGATGAAAACTATAATCTGTTAGAATATTGTTGGAACTGATCCAGTACAGGGAAAAATTGCTAGAGTTGTGTTCTTTGTCCTCCAAGAGTGAGGGCCTCAGTAGGCAAAGAGAGGGAATCTCTAAATAAGTGGAAGGCTGTCTAAAGAAAGGCACACGGATAGTTCATTTTAAGAGGAAAAGCAGATATAGAGCCACCGATACAGGTAGATTTGTTGATTAAGACGGTTGCATCCTATGTGTTCGGCTTGTTTCTGTAATGGAAAGCTTGGTAATTTGGACCAGCTTTGGGACTGCTTTGCCTCTGGAGGTATGAACAGTAGACTATAGAAACAGATTCATTTGAAGAGTCAGATAGTGGTAATATGGGGCAATGTTTAAAATAACTAGGTTGACTATGCCCGAGGAAATTAAAGGTGAAGAATTTTAGCCGATAACTAAGAATCAATCTTAGCAGGGGATTCCAACATTCCTCTGAGAATAAGTAATAAGCATGGGGAAAAATAGTATTGTAGAAGATATGAGTCTAACGGACATATAGATAAGACACTGTACCTAATAACTGTAGTTTACACATTCTTTTCAAATACATGAAATACATGAGTTCATTTAGATGGATTTGAAGAAAGAGAGACAAACCACGATGTTTAGAGATGCATGTTTAGGTAGAAAGGACCGAAAATTTTATGATGTCATAAAACATAATAGTGGCTTCCATGGCAAGGTGAAGAAGTAGAGATTAGAAGACAGTATGAAGGAAGCTTCTGGTACTCTTCTATTTCATGATGAGTGGTGATCACATGGGTGCTCACTTCATGATAAATTGAGCTGTACATTTTGTTTTGTGCCTTTTCCTATGCATGTATTTTACTATAAAGACACTAAAAGACTCTTATAGCTTCATATCCAGTCAGACTTTTCAAGTAAATAACAAACTTCCTGAGGACCAAGTCACCCTTCTTGCCATAGACCTGTGTGTTTGAATCCTTGAATTTAGATCCGATTTAAGGCTCATTTTTCACTTCTCCTAAATTCATTTGCCATAAGATTAAGAAAGTTTTGAGAATGGCAGGAAGAAACACTCTGACACTCCACAGCATTAAAGACAGATCACAGCTGAACTCTGAAACTAGTTTATGGGTAATTGAAATGTGCTGTTTACAGTAAACCCAATTAGTCTTTACCTACTTAAAACATCGATCAAGAATTGTTATCATATCTCCATGCTTTAGTTTTACAGGTTCATTATCATAGGCTCCATTTAGTTGTGCAGGGATGGTGGTACTGAAATTAATCAGTAGTAGATACAAGTAGGGAAGGGAGAAACATGCAACAAATAAATAGATAAAAAGTAAAGTTAAAAAAAAAGTGTTTAAAACAACTTAGAAATAACACTTACCTCCTGCTGATGGATTTAAACACTATTAGCTAAATCAAAGTTCACATTTAAATTTTATCAATTGTTCCAATAATGCCTTTCATAACTATTTTTTCCTAGTTTTGGGATCTAATCTACATCACTCATTGCATTTAGTCGACATATCCTAGAATCTGGAAACATTCATCAGTCTGTCTTTGTCTGCTGTAGCCTTGACACTTTTGAAGAGTAAAAATCAAAACCAAACCCCTTTGCCACCTAGTCTATTCCAACTCATAGCAACCCTATAGGACAGAATAGCACTGCCCCATAGGATTTCCAAAGCTGTAACCTCTAAGGAAGCAGACTGCCATATCTTTCTCCCACGGAGCTGCCCGTGGGTTGGAACTGTGACCTTTTGCTTAACAACTGGGTGCTTAACCACTGCACTATCAGGGCTCTTTAACAGACCAGTTATTTTTAATTTGGGTTAGTCTTATGTTTCCACATGGTTAGATTCACATTAAGCAGTCTTGAGAGAAATGTTATAAAACTAATGTGTCTTTCTCAGGGCACGCTGTCCGGGTCCCATGATTTAGTTAGTTTGTCCCATTGTTGGGATATTAACTTTGATCATTTGGTTAAGGTAGTGTTCAATAGGTTTCTCCACTGTATATTTACTTTTTCCATTTGTTAATAAATAATAAACAACTTTGTGGGAAGGTGTTTCAAAACTGATTACGTATCCTATGAGTCGGAATTGACTCGATGGCAACGGGTTTGGTGTTTTTTGAATCTCTTATCAAACGTTCATCCATTGGTCATTCTAAACTGAATTATATGTTATCATGACATTTATAAAACAGGGCTTTAAATTCATCATTCCTTCTACACTGTAAGGATCATATTTTCCATTTCACTCACTTATTATTTATTTATATCAGTATGAACTTATAGGTTCCTATTTTATTTTATTATTGTCCCAGTCTATGTTGATGGTCAATTGTCTGCTATTTGGCCAAAAGGAGACACTTCAAGCTGAGTCCTTGTCATCTTCACAAGCTCCTATCTTATTTGAGTATTTAGCTACTTTGTGGTATAAGATGCTCCAGGCTCATCTTGTATTTTTTCTGCCCCGACCTGAAATTGGTCATTTTCCAAGGACCCCTGTTCCCTTTGGTGGGAATGGTATTTAGAAAACAAAATATGTATGCTAGATGTGCTCACAGATACTGCCATGTCATTGTGTCTAGGTCTTCCCTGCAGAAAGAACTAGGTACATACACAGATACGTAGACACACAGGCACACATACCAGCACATACACGTACACATTTGCACAGGCACATACAGGTACACAAATGCACAGCCAAGACACATATATGCATGCATATAAACTGTTAAAATAATAAAATGCTGCACACAAGAGACATTTTTCATCTCATTCCTGAGTCTGACACTATCCCAGAACCTCCTCTCTGATGAAATGAAATAGGGACCAGGCAATAGGCAAATAAACCTCATCAAATCAGGAGTCCTATTTTTTACTACACTTGCTTACCTCCAAAATAGCTGCAAATAATGCTAAGTAGAGTGGCTTCTCTATCTCTGAGTGGGCCTTTAGTTCTTAAATATTCTGTGTTTCCAAATCTTTAACTTGTCTTAAAGTGACAATGGTCAGTCACATTTATTTTAATTTTGGAATAAATTCAACTATATAATAACAGTTCTTAGTTTGTGACATCTAGACACAAATGCTTACATTTGGGGGGGTTCCTATATACATACCCTTGTTTTATTTTGCATATATTATAAGATGCAGAAAGAGGCAGGTAGTGGGGAAAAGGAAAGCAAATATCCATTAGCCACAATATGTCCCTTTTTGAGGGGGTAGTGCTGGTGGGTAGAATTCTTGCCTTCCACGTGGGAGACCTGGGTTTGATTCTTGGCCAGTGCACCTCATAGCCAGCACCAGCCATCTGTCATTGGAGGCTTGAGAGTTGCTATGATGTTTAACAGGCTTCAGCAGAGTTTCCAGACTAAGAAGGACTAGAGAGAAAGGCCTGGTGATCTACTTCCAATAGTCAGACAACGAAAACCCTATGGATCACAATGGTTTGCTCTACAACTGACCATGGGGATAGTTCAGGACCTAGCCATGTTTAGATCCCTTGTGCCTGAGGTCACCATGAGCCGATGTGAAAATGGCCTGGGGGCAGTGTCTGATCTCCTCCAACCCCACAAGGGGAAAGGAGAAGCAAGATCAGCAGACCAAGGCTGACTCCCATGAGGCAGAGGCCAGACAAGCCTCCTCTCACTGCCATCTTTACCAATTCTGACACCAGCTGTCCCTCCCACAGCAATCTCTACTTTTCTACTAGGTTCAATAATTCATTGCAAAAGGCCACACAGAACTCTTACACTATACTCACAGTTATGGGGTTTATTAGGGAAGTAAGAGGTTACAATTCAGGCTCAGGAACACTCAAGCATACCGTTCTTCCATCAGGACAGCCTCTTCCCAGCCGTGCTCACTGGCACACCTCTCCCTGGCCCACAGCTTCTGTCCAAAGGCACTCAGTTTTCTCTCTCCGGGGGCCAGGAAGCCCACCGCCCCATCTCCTGCTGCCGGATCTCTGATGCCAGGTCTCACTGCCTATAGTTTTACAGTTCTCTGTCTCTGTCTCTCTCTCTGTCTCCTGGATCTAGGAACTTCTTAGCACAGGGATCCCGTGTGCAAAGTGCATGCTGGTTCTTCTTCCTAGGTGGTGGTAATATCTTTTCCTTCCCACCTCTGGAGTGGCTCATTTCAAATCCAGCAGGATGGTAAAACTGACCAATCCCTTTGGTGGGCCACAAATACCCTGTTACACAGTCCTTCTCAATTACTTGGCTGTGAGTTATAAGATCAAGGCTCGAAAGGCTACACAAAAGCGATCTATGGCACCGCAGTCAGGAACTAACTGACTGTAGCTAACAACAATAACAACAACGCTCCCTTCAGTCCCTTCTCAGCTCTAGACCATGTGAAAATTCTCATTAGAGTTTCTATTAGTTCATTCAATACTTTTAGTAATAGTAAATTAAGACATAATTTTCAATATAAATCTTCATAATATAATTTTCTAGAGCAGGATTGATACACTCTTGATAGACTTTCTGAAATCTGCTAAGGAAGGAACGGAAGGCAGTTTGACAGATGCCTTATCAAGGATCAGTTGATTCTGGATGTTAGCATCAGAGAAGAGCCAATGTGTTTTAGCCCTGGGCCACTCTAAATTACTGTTGTCAAGACAAAAGAAAATAAGCTGCAGTTGGTCTGAAAAGTATAATTGGAAACTGCCCTCTCTACAGCAAATTGACTAACAAAATAAATTCATTAATGGAAGATCGTTATGAGTTTGTGACCCCAAAAATATATGTTCGCGTCCTAACCCCTGGTAGCTGTGCATGTGCCCTTATTTGGAAGTAGGGTCTTTGCCGATGTAATTAGTTAACATGAGATCATAGTGGAGCAGGGCAGGCCCAAATCCAAGTAGACTGGTGTCTTTATTAAAAAGAGAGAGAGAGAGAAGACACAGGCAGAGAGATGGAAAGGGAAGACAGCCACATGAAGACAGAGGCAGAGATTGGTGTTTTGCTGCTGCCACAAGCCAAGAAATGCCTGGGAATACCAGAAAGTGATAGAGACAAGGGAGACCTTCCCCTAGAGCCTTCAGAGAGAGCATGACCTTGCTGCACCCTGAATTTGAATTTCTAGCCTCTAAAACTGCAATATTATGGCAGCACTAGGAAACTAATACAAAGACAATTTGTGCCTCCATGTGCTTGTTAACTATAGAAGACACACACACACACATGAAACCACTATTTAAAATTTGAAAATGATTCCTCTTTCTAGGATAGCATGCTCACTAACACATCTGGATACTATAAATTGCTTAGAAAATCTTTACAAACTACTCTGGCCTCTTCCAATTAACATTTAAGCAAATTCAAGCCTTTTACCATCTTGAACCTAAATAAATAAATAAAGTAATAAGATTTCTGCTCCCAGCTATGCCTAGCTCAGCATGACAATAAAAGAAGAATGAGATGATGTGATAGTTAAGTTTGTGTGTCAGCTTGGCTGGGCCATGATTCTCAGTAGTTTGGCAGTTACAATGTAGTTTGGCAGTCCTATGATGCTGTGATCACTTCCATGATGAGATTTGATATAATGTGATCACCTGTATGATAGGATCTGCTGTGAGTAGTCAATTATTGGAAGGGAGTTTCCTTGGGGATGTGGCCTGCAACCAACATGGGTGGACTTTCTGGCAAACTCATGGGCTTTTTCTCGCACAGGATCCTGAAGCTAGCTCCTGTTCATCTGAACTCTGGTCCTTGAAACTTGAGCTAGCAAATTACCTGCCATCTTGACTGCAGATCTTGGGATTCATCAGTCTTCACAGCCTGTGAGCCAGAGCCCTGTTGTCTGACTTGCTGATCTTGGGTTCACCAGCTCCTGTGGCTATGGGAGTCAGAAGCCTCCAGCCTGACCCATAGGCTTGGGATGTTCCAGCCTCTACAAATGCATGAGCCATTTCCTTAATATAAATCTCTCTATGTATATATTTACATGTTGTACTGGTTTTGCTTGTCTAGAGAACCCAGCTTAAGACAGATGATGAAAACCCAGCTCTTTGAAGGCATTGGAGAGCAACCAAGCAACCAAAATACGAGAGAAAAAGGAAATGCTTTGAGTGTGCCTAATATTCACCACGACCTTTTGTGAATTTACTGTGCCAGGCATAGAGACTGAACAAAAGGCACCAGTCTAGAGCGTATAGAAATCTCACTGTGCTGCAGAGACAAAAACAAAAACAAAAACAAAAACAAAAGAGTTGAGGATATGAGGGACAAAATCCAGGAAGAAAGGAAACCATCAGACACTTAACATTGTGCATGCAACCTCCCAAGAAGACATGTCTCACTTCCTAGTGGCTGAGTAGTGAAGTGCTCGGCTTCTAACCAAAAGATCAGGGGTTTGAACACACCAGCCACTCCTCAGGAGAAAGATGTGGCAGTCAGCTTCCTTAAAGATTTACAGCCTTAGAAACCCTATGGGGCACTTCTACTCTTTCCTACAGGGTCACTATGAGCTGGAATTGACTCGACGGCAATGGGTTTGCTTTTTTATTTTGGTATCCAGACTCTATCTTCCATCCAGGAGAAAATCTGATCTGGAGGAAAACAATATCATCCAGAACCTCTATAATTATTTATATATAATATATGGTATTTAATAAAAATGTAATGTACTAGGCATTTAGAAAACAGGGCCAACTAACCCAAAATATAAGAAAAAAAAACACACAGTAGAGAAAGCCCACAAAGAATTCATAGAATGTTGTATAGCTGGCCAGATTTCCCTAGAAGCTGAGTAAGAACAGAGTTTATTCAGAAATGCACTTGGATCAGCACCTGTGGAAGGGAGGATAAGGAAGCAGGATTAGACAGATGGAGGAATTGAATCATGATGCAGACCCAACAATAAACCCAAAACCAAACCCATTGCTGTCGAGTCAATTCTGACTCATAGTGACCATGGTGGCGTAATGGTAAGCATTTAGCTGCTAACCAAAAGGTTGGTGGTTTAAGTCCACCTGTTGCTCCTTAAAAATCCTATGGGGTAGTTCTACTCTGTCCTATAGGGTTGCTATGAGTTAGAATCAACTTCACAGTAACGAGTTTGGTTTTTTTATGAGTTTAGGAGGAAGCATGACTTTGGTAAAGTGGCTTTCTGCAACTGAGGCAGTCTCTGAAGGGGCTGACGTAGGAAGGCTACCTGCTGACTGCAGTCCCAGTAACCGGGCCAACAAATCCAGTTAAGTGGGGGCCTGGGGGACACATCACATGTTCAAGAAGCTAGAGAAAAAATGAAGAATTTCACCAGTGTACTGGGATCTAAAAAGTGATGATGTGTTAATATGGGATCTCTGAGAAACAGAAGCCAAGACAAGATTAAGTGTGTAAGAAATGTATTAGGGGAAACACTTCCCAGAGGAAATGAGGAGAGACCCTGAGAGAGCAAACTACGTGATTCCAATGATAGGACATTCTGGAAAAGACAAAGCTGTAAAGTAAAAGGATCATTTGGTGGGGATTTTAGGGAAAGGATGGAGGGATGAATAGGTGGGGCACAGGGGATTTTTAGGGCAGTGAAGCTATTCTGTATGATACAGACACATGGTAGACACATGACATGATGCATTTGTGAAAGCCCGTAGGACTATACAACACAAAGAGTGAACTCTAATGTAAACTCTGGGCTGCAGTTAATAATAATGTATCAGTGCTGGTACATCAGTTGTAACCAATGTACCACACTCATGAAGATGTATGTGGGAGAGGGGACAATATAGGAACACTCTGTGCTTTCTGTTCAATTTTTTTGTAAACCTCAAACTCCTCTGCTGCAAAAGACCCCTTTAAAGTGTTAAAAAGGAAAGATGTTACTTTGATGAGTAAGGTGTTCTGACCCAAGCCAGGGTATTTTCAACCCCCTTATATGCATGTGAAAGCTGGACAATGAAAAAGGAAGACAGAAGAAGAGCCGATGCATTTGAACTGCTTGTTGGCAAGGAATATTTAACATATCATGGACTGCCAGAAGAATGAACAAATCTGTGTCTTGGAAGCATGGATGGTGACACTTGTCTTGCTTACTTTGGACATGTTATCAGGAAGGAACAATCCCAGGACAAGGACATCAGGCTTGGTAAAGTAGAGGGTCAGTGAAAAAGAGGAAGACCCTCAAGGAGGTGGATTGACACAGTGGCTACAACAATGGGCTCAATCATAGCAACGACTGTGAGGATGGCACAGAACCAGGCAGTGTTTCATTCTATTATACATAGGTTCACTAGGAGTCAGAGCCAATTCGAAGGCACCTAACAACAATACTTTTTTTTTTTATCGTACTTCAGGTGAAGGCTTCCAGAACAAATAGTTTCTCATGAAACAGTGGTATACATATTGTTTTATGGCATTGGTTAACAGCCCCACAACATGTCAACCCTCTAACTTCTCAACATTTTTTTTGGTGAAAATACACATAGCCAAAGATACACCATTTCAAACATTTCTACATGCACAGTTCAGTGACATTGACTATGCTCTTCGAATTGTGCTGCTATTCTCACTTAAAATGAAGGCTTACAGAACAAAATAGTTTCTCATTTAACAGTTACTACACGTTACCCTATGACAATGGTTAACAATCTCACAACACGTCAACAATATCCTTACTCAACATTGGGTTCCCTATCACCGGCTTTCTTGTCCCCTTCTGCCTTCTGGCCCTTGTCACTGGACTCCTGTACCTCATTAGTCCCATTTGATTTTACGGGGCTGTCCACTCCCAGGCTAAACGGTGAACCTCGGAGATCACTTTACCACTGAGCTAAAAGGCTGTCTGGGGGCCATACTCTCGGGGTTTCTCCAGTCTCCTTTAGGCCAGTAAATCTGGTCTTTTTTTGTGTGAGTTAGAATTATGTTCTACATCCTTCTCCAGCTCTGTCCAGAACCCTCTGCTGTGATCCTGGTCAGAGCAGTCAGTAGTGGTAGCCGGACACCATCTAGCTCTACTGGACTCTGTCCAGTGGAGGCCTTGGTAGCTGTGGACAATTAGTCCTTTGGACTAATCTTTTCCTTGGATCCTGTTCTCTTCATTCTCCCTTGCTCCCGAAGGGATGAGACCAGTGGAGTATCTTAGAAGGCTGCTCAAAGGCTTTTTAGACCCCAGAAACTACTCACCAAGGTCGAATGTAGAACATTGTCTTTATAAACTGTGTTATGCCAATTGAGCTAGATGTTCCCCGAGACCATGGTCCCCACAGGCCTCTGACCAGCAATTCAGTCCCTCAGGGAGTTTGGATGTGTCTACGGGGCTTCCATGACCTTCCCATGTACAAGTTGTGCTGGTTTCCCCTGTATTGTGTACTGTCTCACCCTTCACCCAAGATACCACTTATCTATTGCCTATTTGGTATTTCCCACCCACCCCTCCCAACCCTGGTAACCAACAAAGATTGTTACTTTTTGTGTGTGAACGTTTTCATGGGTTTTTACAATAGAGGTCTCCTACAATATTTGTCCTTTTCTGATTGACTTATTTCACTCAGCATAATGTCCTCCAGTTTCATCCATGTTATGAGATGCTTCACAGATTCATTGTTGTTCTTTCTCTTTGCATAGTATTCCATTGTGTGTATGTACCAGAGTTTCTTTATCCGTTCATCTGTTGATGGGCATCTAGGTTGTTTCCATCATTTTGCTATTGTGAACAATGTTGCCATGAACATAGGTGTGCATATGTGTATTCGAGTGATGACTCTTATTTCTCTAGGATATATTCCTAGGAGTGGGATTGCTGGATCGAATGGTATGTCTATTTCTAGCTTTCTGAGGAAGCGCCATATCATTTTCCAAAATGGTGGTATCATTTTGCATTCCCACCAGCAGTGCATAAGAGTTCCCATCTCCCCGCAGCCCCTCCAACGTTTGTTATTTCCGGTGTTTTTGATTCGTGCCAGTAATGCCGGGGTGAGATGGTATCTCATTGTATTTTTAATTTGTATTTCTCTAATGGCTAGTAATCATGAGCATTTCCTCATGTGTCTGTTGGCCATTTGAATGTCTTCTTTGGTGAACGGTCTGTTCATTTCCTTTGCCCATTGCTTAATAGGATTATTTTCTTTTTGTTGTAGAGGTGTTGGATTTTCTTGTAGATTATGGAGATTAGACCTCCGTCTGACTTGTACTGTCCAAAATTTTTTTCCCAGTCTGTAGTTTCTCTTTTTACTCCTTTGGTGAAGTCTTTTGAAGAGCATAGGTGTTTGATTTTTACAAGATCCCAGTTATCTAGCTTATCTGTTGGGGTTTGTACATTGATAGTTATGGTTTGTATCCTGTTAATGCCGTGTATTAATTAAGGCCTGTAGTGTTGGTTCTATTTATTCTTCTATGAACTTTATAGTTTTAGGCTTTATATTCAGGTCTTTGATCCATTCTGAAGTACTTTTTTGTATACAGCGTGAGTTAGGGGTACTGTTTCATTTTTTTGCAGATGGATATCCGGTTTTGCCAGCACCGTTTGTTAAAAAGACTATCTTTCCCCCATCTGATGGACTTTGAGTCCTTGTCGGAGATCAGGTGATCGTAGGTGGATGAATTTACATCTGGGTTCTCAATTCTGTTCCATTGGTCAATGTATCTGTCGTTGTACCATTACAAGGCTGTTTTGACTATGTAGCTGTATAGTAGGTTCTGAAGTCAGCTAGTGTGAGTCCTCCAACTTTATTCTTCTTCTTCAGTAGTGCTTTACTTATCCGGGGCTACTTCCCTTTCCATATAAAGTGAATGATGAGTTTTTCCATCTCTTTGAAGAATGTTACAACACATTTTTAAAATAATAAAAATTAAAATAAGTAATGCACATAAGTTTTCAGACATGATTCATACAAGCCCTCTAAAGATTGTCAAATCGATAGTGTTTGTTTTGCCCTGCTGCTATTCTAAATTCTTAAAACTTCTTTCCCTGCCTTTCTGGATTTCCCTATTTAGCCCTAGTTCAAAGAAGTGATCTCAAGGTGGGTCAGTAGGTGGTGCTCAAATCCAATTTACCAGTTCCCTTTACACTTTCCACCCTTTGCTGTGGAATTGATTCCGACTCAGAGAGATCCTACAGGGCGGAATAGAAGCGCTCCACAGGATTTCCACAGCTGTAATCTTTGTGGAAGCTGCCACATCTTTCTCCTTCAGAGCAGCTGGTGGCTTCAGACCACTGACCTTTCCGTTAGTAGCCAAGTGCTTAACCACTGCACCACCAGGGTTCCTTTAGACTTCACAAGCACCTTACCTTTCTAACTGCTCTAAAGAGCACCAAATACAAGAAAGAAAAAGAGGAAAAAAAAAGAAATGTGCCAACCTGAGCACCCGCAGTATTTCTGCACGACTATCATCCATTCACAAAATGGCCGGTCCCACAGCTATACTTTTGAGCTCTCTCAGGGCCTTCTGCTGCAGACCGGCTGCATCTGGAGGTTCCAAGTGAATTCCTGACTAAATATAAGGAAAACTCTTTTTTCCTTGCCAGTCAGTGAGTGAAAAGTGCAGAACAGTGTGGGCAGAAACTGTCGGAAGCATTTGTCAGTCGAGTTTCTTGTTTTCTAATCCATGTGGAGTAACAATCAGATGTTAAGTAATCATCAGGTACTCCTTGCACTGGCTCCCCAGGCATTTGTTGGTGACTTTTCTTTCCTGAAATTATCTCCTTGAAGAAACCACATCTCCTGAGAAAGACAGACCAAGAATCAGGGGTGTGTCTACACAAGATTTATGGGCAGGTCCTGGAGGTAAGGCAGCCTGTTGCCAGTGCTCACACCTGAGATGACCTGCAGTGACAACGTTCACTCTAACTTATTCCTCGTTTGGACTCTGAGAAGAGGCCACCTTTCAAACACTTCCCACCAAGTGAGAAGCACGTGGAAGTTCTCACAGCAAAGAGCCAAAACACAGGCTTCACCAAACCTCCGGGACTTCCATTGCCCCTCTTATTGTTAAACAAACAAACAAACAAAAAAATTGCCAACAATTCGATTATGACTCATGGTGATTTCATGTATGTCGGAGTAGAACTGCGTTCCATAGGGTTTTCAAGGGCTGATTTTTTGGAAGTATAATCTACTTCCAGGCTTTTCTGGATGGATTTGAACCTCCAACCTTTTGAAGTGGCAACCCTTTGTGGTTCAGATTTGCATTGACTAATTCTTCAAAATAAGATGGCAAGGCCTTCTTCCTAATCTGTCTTTGTTTGGAAGCTCACTGAAACCTGTCCACCATGAGTGACCCTGCTGGTATTTAAAATACCAGTGGCATAGCTTCCAACGTTAAGCAACATGCAAGTCACCACAGTACAACGAACTGACAGAGGACTGGTGGGAAGACATTATACTAATGCATAATAAGCAGAAACATGCTCTGTCTCACTATTGTTGTTGTTAGTTGAGGTCAAATCAAGTCTGATTCATGGTGGCCCCATGTGTGCAGAGTACAACTGTTCCATAGGGTTTTAAAGGTTGTGATCTTTTTCAGAAGCAGATCACCAGGTCTGTCTTCAGAGACACCTCTAAGTAGGTTCGAACTTCCAAACTATCAGCTACTAGTCAAGTGTTTAACTGTTTGTGCCACCCATCTCCCTTATAAACGGGGAAAAATTAATTCAATGCTGTATGATGCATCATTTCTTTAGCATCAGATCAGCAAAGCATTCAGCAAAGGCATGGATTCTCTGTAACAGGCACTTTGAATTCTATGGGTGGGAGTACAAATCATTAAGTCTTAGAGAGGGCAGCCTGGCTGTCAAGTCATAGAGCACATGGAATGCAAAGGAGAATGAAGCAAACAGCAAGTCCAAAATGAATTCACATCTCGTTTGAAACGTTAGCATTCAAACTCAAAATCTCTTTGCCAGTCCTACTCTCTAGCCTTCTGGAGTCTTCTAAGAATCCCTAAACACACACACACACACACACACACACACACACACACACACACTCCCAAGGTTCGTTCTTCAATATTGGAGGATCATCATGGGGCACTAGTGCAGTGGTCTTCGAGGAGAATTTCCTGGTGGGCTTGCTACAACACAGAGGCGGGCTTGCTACAACACAGATTATGATTCAGTGCAAGACGGGGCTCAAGACTCAGGTAATGCTGATAATAAAGAATGAGGAAACCAGAAACACTTCTGCCACCCTTAGTTGAAGGCAAATAATCTGCCTGATTTGCTTTGAATGCCAAAGGTACCTTCATTCCCTGTTATGCAAAGTTGCTTTTGAAAACCAGGATATTCAAATACTTGCAAGGCAAGCACTCTCCAGTCTTATCCCACTGAGAGAACACTTGAGAAAACAGCTGGTGGTGGGCGGAGTGTTTCTTCCAACAACAATGAAAAGTTCAGTAGATTCAGTTAAACAGCGTGACAGAGAACTCTGTATTTTACTGTCTCATTCATGTGGTGAATTGGGACCTTACACTTGCAGCAAACATACTTTTTACTCAGGAAAACTACCGCTTTGTCTCTTTCGTGTTCCAAAACGGGAGAAACGCCATTTCTCTTCTCCATTAGGGATACCGTCTGTAAGGCGGCATTCTCAGCCGCGAAGCACAGAATGCCTCCAGGAATGCTAGAAACCCTGAACGGCTTCAACTACTTGAAAGGGAGAAAACACATACGCTTTATCCACGTAGACAATGCACGGGCAACTTTCTTAGGCATGTAACACACAGGGATATTCCAACACAGAAAGTTAGTCGTTCTACCTTCATCCCCAGACTGAGAGCAGCAAGCTCTTGCTTTCTCTTTCAGGCAGGGAAGAAGCTACATGCTCCTGTTAAGCACACACGGTTCTGTCAGCAAACCTGAACCTCTTCTGCCGTCCTCTAACTGAAGGCAGACAATCTGCCTATTTGGCATTGAAAGCCAGTAGTCCCTTCATTCCCTGGTAGGCAAAGTTCCCTTTGAAAACCAGGGGATTCAAATCCTTGCTAGGCCCTCGCTCTCCAGCCTAATCCCACTCAGAGAATATTTGAGAAAGCAGCTTGTGTTGGGCGGACTGTTTCTTCTAACAAAACTGAAAACTTCAGTAGACTCAGTTAAGCAGCTTGAGGGGAAAGATGTATTTTGCTTTCTCTTTCATGTGGTGAATGGGGAATTCCCACTTGCTGCTAACAGTCTTTACTCAGCACAACTACGGTTATGCCTCCTTCGCGTTCCAGAAAGGGGAAACGCTGTTCCTCTTCTCTTTTAGCGATATGGACTGTAAAGCGGTCTTCTCAGCCGCGCAGCACAGAATGTCTCCCTGAAAGCTTTCAGGCAGGGAAGAAGCTACATGTTCGTGTTAGGCAAACACGCTTTAGACAGCAAAACGGAACCTCTTCTGCCATCCCCTAGCTGAAGGCAGACAATCTGCATGTTTGGTGTTGAAAGCCAGGAGTACCTTCATTCCCTGGTAGGCAAAGTTCCCTTGGAAAACCAGGGGATTCAAATACATGCTAGGTCCACGATCTCCAGCCTAATCCCACTCAGAGAATGTTTGACAAAGCAGCTTGTGTTGGGCCGACACTTTCTTCTAACAAAACTGAAAACTGCAGTAGATACAGTTAAGCAGCTTGAAGGCGAACGCTGTATTTTGCTATCTCTTTCATGTGGTGAATGGGGAACTTACGTTTGCTGCTAACAAAGTTTCTACTCAGCACAACTACGATTTTGCCTCCTTCAAGTTCCAGGTGGGAGAAACGTGGTTTCTCTTCTCCCTTAGCGATACCGTCTGTAAAGCGGTATTCTCAGCCGCGCATCACAGAAAGCCTCAAGGAAAGGTAGAAACACTGAACGGCTTCAACTACTTGAACGAGATAAACGTCATACACTTTACCCAGGTAGACAATGCACAGGCAACTTTCCTAGGCATGTAACACCGAGGGATTTTCAAATACAGAAAGTGAATCATTCTCCCTTTGTCCACAGACTGAGAGCAGCAAGCTCTCGCTTTCTCTTTCAGGCAGGGAAGAAGCTACATGCTCCTGTTAAGCAGACACGGTTTTGTCAGCAAACCTGAACCTCTTCTGCCGTCCTCTAACTGAAGGCAGACAATTTGCCAATTTGGCGTTGAAAGCCAGTAGTCCCCTCATTCCCTGGTATGCAAAGTTCCTTTTGAAAACCAGGGGATTCAAATCATTGCTAGGCCCGGACTCTCCAGCCTAATCCCACTCAGAGAACATTGGAGAAAGCAGCTTGTGTTGGGCGGACTGTTTCTTCTAACAAAACTGAAAACCTCAGTAGATTCAGTTAAGCAGCTTGAAGGAGAACGCTGTAGTTTTCTTTCTCTTCCATGTGGTGAATGGGCAACTGGCACTTGCTGCTAACAGTCTTTACTCCGCACAACTGCGGTTAAGCCTCTTTCGCGTTCCAGAAAGGGAGAAACGCGGTTTCTCTTCTCTTTTAGCGATACGGACTGTAATGGGTATTCTCAGCCGCGCAGCACAAAATGCCTCCCGGAATGCTGGAAACCCTGAACGGCTTCAACTACTTGAAAGGGAGAAAAGTCATACGCTTTATCCAGTTAGACAATGCACAGGCAACCTTCTTAGGCATGAAACACAGAGGGATTTTCAAACACAGAAAGGGAATCCTTCTCCCTTCATCCCCAGACTGAGAGCAACAAGTTCTTGCTTTCTCTTTCAGGCAGGGAAGACGATACAGACGCATGTTAAGAACAAGAGGTTTACTCAACAAAACTGAACGTATTCAGCCTTCCTCCAGCTGAAGGCAGACAATCTGCCTGTTTGGCTCTGAAACCAGTAGTACATTCATTCCCTGCTATGCAAAGTTCCCTTTGTAAACCTGGGGATTCAAACACTTGCTAGGCCCTCACTCTCCAGTCTTCTCCCACTCAGAGAACGTTTGAGAAAACAGCTTGTGCTGGGCAGACCCTTTCTTCTAAGAAAACCGAAAACGTCGGTAGATTCAGTTAAGCAGCTTGAAGGAGAACGCTGTATCTTGCTTTCTCTTTCATGTGGTGAATGGGAAACTTCCACTTGCTCCTAACAAAGTTTTTACTCAGCACAAATACAGTTTTGACTCCCTCGCGTTCCAGAATGGGAGAAACGCGGTTTCTCTTCCCCTTTAGCGATACCGCTTGTAAAGCCCTATTCTCATCTACACAGCACAGAATGCCTCCCAGAATGCTGGAAAACCTGAACGGCTTCAACCTCTTGAAAGGGAGAAAAGTCATACACTTTATCCAGGTAGACAAAGCACATGCATCTTTCTTAGGCATGTAACACAGAGGGATTTTCAAACACAGAAAGTGAATCCTTCTCCCTTCGTCCCCAGACTGAGAGCAACAAGCTCTTGCTTTCACTTTCAGGCAGCGAAGAAGCTACAGGCTAGTGTTAAGCACACAAGATTTAGTCAGCAAAACTGAGTCTCTTCTGCTGTCCTCTAGCTGAAGACAGACAATCTGCCTGTTCAGCTCTGAAAGCCAGCAGTACATTTATTCCCTGATATGCAAAGTTCCCTTTGTAAACCAGGGTATTCAAACACTTGCTAGGCCCGCACTCTCCATCCTTCTCCCTCTCAGAGAACATTTGAGAAAGCAGCTTGTGCTGGATGGACTCTTCCTTCTAACAAAACTGAAAACATCAGTAAATTCAGTTAAGCAGCTTCAAGGAGAACGCTGTATTTTGCTTTCTCTTTCATGTGCTGAATGGGGAACTTCCACTTCCTGCTAACAAAGTTATTACTCAGCACAACAACGGTTTTGACTCCCTCACGTTCCAGAATGGGAGAAACAGGGTTTCTCTTCTCCTTTAGCGATACTGCCTGTATGGCGGTATTTTCAGCCGCGCAGCAAAGAATTCCTCCCGGAATGCTGGAAACCCTGAATGGCTCAACCTCTTGAAAGGGAGAAAAGTCATACACTTTATCCAGGTAGACAATGCACAGGCAAGTTTCTTAGGCATGTAACACAGAGGGTTTTTCAAACCCAGAAAGTGAACTGTTCTCCCTACCCAGACTGAGAGCAACAAGATCTTGCTTTCACTTTCATGCAGGGAAGACGATACAGGATCCTATTAACCACACAAGGTTTAGTCAGCAAAACTGAACCTCTTCTGCTGTCCTCTAGCAGAAGGCAACAATCTGGCTGTTTGGATCTGAAAGCCAGTAGTACCTTCATTCCCTGGTATGCAAAGTTCCCTTGGAAAAAAAGGGGATTCAAATAATTGCTAGCCCCGCACTCTCCAGTCTTCTCCCACTGAGAGAACATTTGAAGAATGCAGCTTGTTCTGGGCGGACACTTCCTTCTAACAAACCTGAAAACTTCAGTAGATTTAGTTAACCAGGTTGAAGGACAGTGCTGTCTTCTGCTTTCTCTTTCATGTGGTGAATGGGGAACTTCCACCTGCTCCTAACAAAGTTTTTACTCAGCACAGCTACGGTTTTGCCTCCCTCGGGTTCCAGAATGGGAGAAACGCGGTTTCTCTTCTCCTTTAGTGATACCGCCTGTAAAGCGGTATTCTCACCCGCGCAGCACAGAATGCCTCCCGGAATGCTGGAAACCCTGAACAGCTTCAACTACTTGAAAGGGAGAAAAGTCATACACTTCATCCAGGTAGACAATGCACAGCCAACTTTCTTAGGCATGTAATACAGAGGGATTTTCAAACACAGAAAGGGAATTGTTCTCCCTTCCTCCCCAGACTGAGAGCAAAAAGCTCTTGCTTCCTCTTTCAGGCAGGGAAGAAGCTACATGCTCGTGTTAAGCACACACGGTTTAGTCAGCAAAACTGAACCGCTTCTGCCTTCCTCTAGCTGAAGGCAGGCAATCTGCCTGTTTGGCTCTGAGAGCCAGTAGTCCATTCATTCCTTAATATGCAAAGTTCCCTTGGAAAACCAGGGGATTCAAATACTTGCCAGGCCGGCACTCTTCAGTCTTCTCCCACTGAGAGAACATTTGAGAAAGCAGCTTGTGCTGGGAGGACACTTCCTTTTAACAAAACTGAAAACTTCAGTAGATTCAGTTACAGCTTGAAGGAGAACGCTGTATTTTGCTTTCTCTTTCATGTGGTGAATGGGGGAACTTCCACTTGCTCCTAACAAAGGTTTTACTCAGCACAACTACAGTTTTGACTCCCTCGCGTTCCAGAATGGGAGAAACGCTGTTTCTCTTCTCCTTTACGGATACCGCCTGTGAAGCGGTATTCTCAACCGCGCAGACCAGAATGACTCCCGGAATGCTGGAAAACCTGAACGGCTTCAACTGCTTGAAATTGAGAAAAGTCATACGCTTTATCCAGGTAGAAAATGCCCAGGCAGCTTTCTTAGTCATGTAACACACAGGGATTTTCAAACACAGAAAGTGAATAATTCTCCCTTCGTCCCGAGACTGAGAACATCAAGCTCTTGCTTTCTCTTTCAGGCAGGGAAGAAGCTACATGCTCCTGTTAAGCACACAAGCTTTAGTCAGCAAACCTGAACCTCTACTGCCTTCCTCTAGCTGAAGGCAGACAATCTACCTGTTTGGCTTTGAAAGCAAATAGTACCTTCATGCCCTGGTATGCAAAACTCCCTTTGAAAACCAGGGGACTCAAATACTTGCTAGGCCTGCACTCTCCAGCCTTCTCCCACTCAGAGAACATTGGAGAAAGCAGCTTGTGCTGGGCGGACTCTTTCTTCTAACAAAACTGAAAACTTCAGTAGATTCAGTTAAGCAGCTTGAGGGGAAAGATGTATTTTGCTTTCTCTTTCATGTGGTGAATGGGGAATTCCCACTTGCTGCTAACAAAGATTTTACTCAGCACAGCTACGGTTTTGCCTCCCTCGCGTTCCTGAATGGGAGAAACGCGGTTTCTCTTCTCCTTTAGCGATAACGTCTGTAAAGCGGTCTTCTCAGCGGCGCAGCACAGAATGCCTCCAGGAATGCTGGAAACCCTGAAAGGCTTCAACAGCTGGAAAGGGAGAAACGTCATATGCTTTATCCAGGTAGACTATGCACAGGCAACATTCCTAGGCATGTAACACCGAGGGATTTTCAAATACAGAAAGTGAATCATTCTCCCTTCTTCCCCAGACTGAGAGCAACAAGCTCCTGCTTTCTCTTTCAGGCAGCGAAGAAGCTACATGCTCGTGGTAAGCACACACGGTTTAGTCAGCAAACCTGAACTTATTCTGCAGCTTGTTCTGGGTGGACACTTCATTCTAACAAACCTGAAAACTTCAGTAGATTTAGTTAACCAGGTTGAAGGACAGTGCTGTCTTCTGCTTTCTCTTTCATGTGGTGAATGGGGAACTTCCACTTGCTCCTAACAAAGCTTTTACTCAGCACAACTACGATTTTGCCTCCTTCGCGTTCCTGAATGGGAGAAACGCGGTTTCTCTTCTCCTTTAGTGATACCGTCTGTAAAGCGGTATTCTCAGCCGCGCAGCACAGAAAGCCTCAAGGAATGGTAAAAGCCCTGAACGGCTTCAACTACTTGAAAGGGAGAAATGTCATACACTTTATCCAGGTAGACAATGCACAGGCAACATTCTTAGGCATGCAACACCTAGGGATTTTCAAATACAGAAAGTGAATCATTCTCCCTTTGTCCCCAGACTGAGAGCAGCAAGCTCTTGCTTTCTCTTTCAGGCAGGAAAGAAGCTACATGCTCGTGTTAAGCACACACGGTTCTGTCAGCAAACCTGAACCTCTTCTGCCGTCCTCTAGCTGAAGGCAGACAATCTGCCTATTTGGCATTGAAAGCCAGTAGTCCCTTCATTCCCTGGTAGGCAAAGTTCCCTTTGAAAACCAGGGGATTCAAATCCTTGCTAGGCCCTCGCTCTCCAGCCTAATCCCACTTAGAGAATATTTGAGAAAGCAGCTTGTGTTGGGCGGACTGTTTCTTCTAACAAAACTGAAAACTTCAGTAGACTCAGTTAAGCAGCTTGAGGGGAAAGATGTATTTTGCTTTCTCTTTCATGTGGTGAATGGGGAATTCCCACTTGCTGCTAACAGTCTTTACTCAGCACAACTATGGTTATGCCTCCTTCGCGTTCCAGAAAGGGGAAACGCTGTTCCTCTTCTCTTTTAGCGATATGGACTGTAAAGCGGTCTTCTCAGCCGCGCAGCACAGAATGTCTCCCTGAAAGCTTTCAGGCAGGGAAGAAGCTACATGTTCGTGTTAGGCAAACACGCTTTAGACAGCAAAACGGAACCTCTTCTGCCATCCCCTAGCTGAAGGCAGACAATCTGCATGTTTGGTGTTGAAAGCCAGGAGTACCTTCATTCCCTGGTATGCAAAGTTCCCTTGGAAAACCAGGGGATTCAAATAATTGCTAGCCCCGCAGTCTCCAGTCTTCTCCCACTGAGGGAATGTTTGACAAAGCAGCTTGTGTTGGGCCGACACTTCCTTCTAACCAACCTGAAAACTTCACTAGATTTAGTTAACCAGGTTGAAGGACAGTGCTGTCTTCTGCTTTCTCTTTCGTGTGGTGAATGGGGAACTTCCACTTGCTCCTAACAAAGCTTTTACTCAGCACAACTACGATTTTGCCTCCTTCGCGTTCCTGAATGGGAGAAACGCGGTTTCTCTTCTCCTTTAGTGATACCGTCTGTAAAGCGGTATTCTCAGCCGCGCAGCACCGAAAGCCTCAAGGAATGGTAGAAACCCTGAATGGCTTCAACTACTTGAAAGGGAGAAATGTCATACGCTTTATCCAGTTAGAAAATGCACAGGCGACTTTCCTAGGCAAGTAACACGGACGGATTTTCAAATACAGAAAGTGAATCATTCTCCCTTCGTCCCTAGACTGAGAGCAGCAAGCTCTTGCTTTCTCTTTCAGGCAGGGAAGAAGCTACATGCTCTTGTTAAGCACACATGGTTTAGTCAGCAAACCTGATTTTCTTCTGCCTGTACCTTCATTCCCTGATATGGAAATTTCCCTTTCTAAACCAGAGGATTCAAACACTTGCTAGGCCAACACTCTCCACCTTTCTCTCACTGTGAGAACATTTGAGAAAGCAGCTTGTGCTGGGCGGAATCTTCCTTCTAACCAAACTAAAAACTTCAGTAAATTCAGTTAAGCAGCTTGAAGGAGAACGCAGTCTTTTGCTTTCTCTTTCATGTGGTGAATGAGGAACTTCCGCTTGCTACTAACAAAGTTTTTACTCAGCAGAACTATGGTTTTTCTCCTTCGAGTTCCAGAAAGGTAGAAACGTAGTTTCTCTTCCCATTTAGCGATTCCGACTCTAAAGCGATATTCTCAAGGTTCATCCATGCTGTGGCATGTCTCAGGAGTTTATTTCCCTTGATGGCAGAGGAATATTCCATTACATGTATGTACCCCATTTTATTTATCCTTTCATCTATGGATGGATATTAGAGTTGTTTCTACAATTTGACTATTGTGAAGAGTGCTGCAGTGAACATTGTTGTATATGTATCTGTTTGCCTCACTGCTTGCAACTACAAAAAATTTGCTCAGAGCTATTTTATGGCAGTACGCTGGTAGTTTCTTAAAATGTATTAATCAACTTCTTTACAACTTGGGCAATACATATTTTTGTTTTCTCCTCCCACAATTTTTGATAGTTGCAAGATTTTAACTTTTGTACAAAACTGTATGACTTTGGGTATATTTCAAAACATATCAGAAAAATCACAAGCCAAGATGATTAAATTTATCTTAAAATTGGAACCCATTTCTTGTTTCACAGCATTTTGCTTCCTAGTCAACTTTAGGACATCATGACCCAGTATAGATATGTTGAAGATTCTTCTCCTTCGTGATTATTTTTCAAAAGTCAACCTCAGAGCTTCTTGCTGAGTTCAGGCCGGGGTCTTCTGCAGTTTTATCGATACTGCTCAAATTGAAGTTGCTGTTTTATCAGGTTTGGAACTGGTCCCAAATTTCATCGAGGAAGTCAGTGGAAGCTTGTACGGTCTTTTCAGTCACTTCATATGCATGTGTACGCTGGACAATAAAAAAGCCAGACGGAAGAAGAATGGGCACATTCAAATTACATTGGTGAAGAATATTGAATATACTGTGGACTGTCAGAAAAGTGAGCAAATCAATCTTGGAAGAAGTACAGCAGAATGCTCCTTGGAAGAAAAGATGACAAGTGTGTAAAGCTCACTTACTTTGTATACATCATCAGGAAAGACTAATCGCTAGAAAAGGACATTCTGCTTGGTAGAAGGTCAGCAAAATCAAGGGAAACCCTCAAGGAGATCAACTGATTAAATACTTGCAAAAATGTACTCAAACATATTAAAGATCATGAACTGGCAATGTTTCCTCCTGTTATACATAAGGTCACTGTGAGTAGGAGCCTACTTGAAGGCTACTACAAAAAACAAATAGTTACATTAGCCTGGAAAGTCCAATTTTGCAGTCCCTTCTGAGCATCCGTCAGGTACATAATGCAATGGGAATCAGTGTGGCTATGTGTGGCGCTGGGTTTGGACACAGCTGACTATGGACTAGGAGAAGGAGCCTGGGCCAGGTGGTGGTGTAGGGTCTCATGAGCTGCATCAGGATCTTCAGCTTTGTGTCCCAGGTGTGCCTCAGCATGAGAGTGGAGCACAGTCTGCCCCTGGATCAAGGCTCCCATGCTGTCATCAGTTCTTGGCTTCAACATCTCCTAGTGATCCACCTTATTTTATTGTCTTCATAGCCCTCCTCAATACCAAAAATGATCTTGTCCTTTTGTTTGTCTCATTGGTAACTGTTAACTGCACCCTGCACCCCCAAGTCTCTGAGATTCAGGATGGCAGAACTGGTTCATATATATATCACGGCATTCCAGGCCTGAAACACCATCTGCAGTGAACCCCGGCCCACTCCTGTCGGCCACAGTTCATGCTACAAACAACCCATCCTAGCCCCTCCCCTTCAGCGAGACCTGTCCTGCTGCACCATAGCTGAGCTACTGGCTCTGCCCATTGCACAAGGGGGTGAAAACCTCATGCCCGCAGACAAGCAAACATCAAAGAACGCACAGCCCGCTTGCTCAGACATAACCAAATAAAACAAAAAAGGGGGACAGAACAAACAAGTCTACAATAAATCAACAAAGAAAATAACTACTGAATGTCCTGAAGACAGCAGAAAATTGAAAACATAAAAAAACAGGACAGGATGGTTCCAGTGGGCATCAAAATAAAACACCAGATGACTTTCCAGTAGAAGAAAAGGCACTAGAACTACCTGATAGGGAATCCAAATCTCTAATAGTCAGAGCTACCCAAGAGTTGAAGCAAAAAGCAGACACGAATGAGGAAAAAATAGACAAAATCAAGGAAAAGGCAGTCAAAATCACGGAAAAGACAGGTTAAACAATAGAATTCAGGAAAATAACACAGGAACAAAATGTCCAAATTAATTCACACCTAGAAATCATACAAAAACAGTAATTAGAAATCCAAAAGATAAACAACTGGATTTCAGAAATGGACAGGGTCATAAACATTCTGAGGATCAAGTTTGACACGATGGAAGACAGGAACAGCAAAATTGAAGACAAATACTCGGTGTCATGGATCGAACTGTGTCCTCCAAATATATATGTCAATTTGGTTAGGCCATGATACCCAGTATTGTGTGGTTGCCCTCCACTCTGTGATTGGAATATGATGTTAAAGAGGATTCGGGTGGGATTGTAACACTTTTACTGAGGTCACATCGCTGATCCAATACAAAGGCAGTTTCCCTGGAGAGTGCCCTGAACTACCTTTTATCTTACAAGATAGAAAAGGAAATAGAAGCAAGCAGAGAGTGAGGACCTCATACCACCAAGAAAGCAGTGCCAGGAGCAGAGCACATCCTTTGGATCTGGGTTCCTGCACAGAGAAGCTCCTAGACCAGGGGAAGATCGATGGCAAGAACTTTCCTCCAGAATTGACAGGAAAACACTTCCCCTGAAGCTAATGCCCTGAATTTGGACTTTCAGCCTACTAGACTGTGAGAGAATAAACTTCTGTTTCTTAAAGCCATACACTTGTGGTATTTCTATTACAGTGGCACTCAATAACTGAGACACTTGGATAGCACTCTTCTTAGGAAAAAATTAGAAAAAAGAACTAAGAAAAATGAAGAAAAGCTGAGAATGATGTGGGATACATTTAAAAGCAAAACTCTGTGAGAGAGCAGAGTTCTAGAACGGGGGAGAAAACGGAAAACACGGAGAGGATCACTGAAGAATTGCCGACAGAAAACTTCCTTAATGTCATGAACGATGGAAAGCTGACCATCCAAGAAGCTCAACGAATCCCATATAGGAGAAACCCCAAAAGAAAATCATCAAGGCATATCATAATCACACTGGCTAAAACCAAAGACAGAGAAAGAATGCTGAGAGCAGCTCAAGAAAACCACAAAGTCACATACAGAGGGGAAACAACAAGACTAAGCTCTAACTACTCGGCAGAAACCATGGAGGCAAGAAGACAATGGTATGACATATATAAAATCTTGAAAGAAAAAACCACCAGCCAAGAATAATATAGCCTGTGAAACTCTCGTTCAAATATGATGGTGAAATTAAGAAATTTCCAGATAAACAGAAATTAAGGGAATATTTAAAAACCAAACCAAACTTACAGGAATTACTAAAGCAAGTCCTTCGGTTTGAGAACAAAGAACATCAGACTACAGCCTGAATCTAAGATGCAAGATCGCACCAGCCAGATACCAACTTAGGAAATGAACTCCCAAGGATTTTTCAAAACTCAAAGACTTACAACTGGGAACCAGAGAGGTTAATCTGTAAATGACGACAATATCAGAACAAGAAAAGACAGAATAAAGGGTGTAGGTATAGAATTTTCTAAAGGAGAAGAAGGCAAGGCAATACCAAGTAATAAAAGACTTGTTCAATCAAGGAAGATACAGGTAGATTTCAAGGTAAGAACAAAGAAAGTTAACACGCCTACTCATCCTAAGAAAAAAGAAAAACCAAAAGTCTCTAAGAAAAAAATCTAGAAAAACAAAAGAAATGAAAAAATAAACCCACAAACAAAAGGAATTCAGTATAGGAGAGTAAGAGGAACAAAGAAAATGTCAGCACCACAAAAAGAGCACTAGAAAATGACAGCAATAAACTCACATCTATCAATAATAGCGTGGAAAGTAAATGGCCTAAATGCACTCATAAGAGACAGAGAGTGACAGAATAAATAAAAAAGCAGGATCTATCCTATACTGTCTACAAGAGATACACCTTAGAAACAAAGACGTAAATTTATTAAAAATCAAAGGATGAAAAAAATATATAAAGCAAACAGGTACCCAAAAACAGCAGAAGTGATGATACTAATCTCAGACAAAATAGACCTTAATACAAAATCCACCATGAAAGACAAAGATGGCCATTATATAATGCTTAAAAGGACGATCCATCATGAAGACATAACCATAATTAATATATATGCACCCAATGATAGTGCTCCAAAATATATAAAACAAACTCTAGCAGCACTGAAAAGAGAAATTGATAGTTCCACAATAATAGGAGGAGACTTCAACACAGCACTCTCTGGAAAGGATAGAACATGTAAAAAGAAACTCAGCAAAGATACAGAAGATCTAAAGGCCACAATCAGCCAACTTGAACTCATACACATATACAGAACACCCCACCTAACAAATGCAAAGTAGACATTCTGTTGCAATACACATGGAACGTTCTCCAGAAGAGACCATATCTTAGGCTACATAGCAACCCTCCACAAAATCCCAAACATTGAGGTAGTACAAACTATCTTCTCTGATCACACTATCAAAGGAGAAACTAACTACAGGAAGACCAAGGGAAAAAAATCAATTACATGGAAACTGAATAACTCCTTGCTTAAAAACCACTGGGTAATAGAAAAAATCAAACATGGAATCCAAAAATTTCTAGCATCAAACCCGAATGAAAACACATCATACCAAAACCTTTGGGACACAGCAAAGGCAATCCTCACACATCAAAAAAAGAAGAAAGGGACAAAATCAAAACGTTAGTTACACAACTTGAACAAATAGAAAGAGAACAGCAAAAGAATTCCACAGCCACCAGAAGAAAGGAAAGAATAAAGATCAGAGCAGAAATAAATGAAATAAAGACTAGAAAAACAATAGAATCAACAAAAGTTGGTTCTTTGAAAGGATCAACAAAATCGATAAACCGCTGGTCAAACCGACAAAAGAAAAACAGAAGAGGATGCAAATAACCCAAATAAGAAATAAAATGGGGTACATTACAACAGACCCAACTGAAACACAAAGCATCATAACAGAGTATTATGAAAACCTATACTACAACAAATTTGAAAACCTAGCAGAAATGAACAAATTTCTGGAAACATACTACCTACACAAACTAACACAAATTGATGTTGAAAATCTGAACAGATCCATAACAAGAGAAGAGATTGAAAAAGTAATTTAAAAAAAAAAACCTCCCAACAAAAAAAGCCCTGGCCCAGAAGACTTCACTGGAGAATTCTACGAAACATTCAGAGAAGAGTTTACACCAGTACCACTCAAACTATTCCAGGACATAGAAAAGGAAGGGAGAATTCTGAATTCATTCTATGAAGCCAGCATAACCCTGATAACAAAACCAGGTAAAGACACCATAAAAAAGAAAATTACACACCAGTATCTCTCATGAATATAGATACAAAAATTCCCAACAAAATTCTAGCCAATAGAATTCAGCATTATATGAAAAAAAAATACACCACCACCAAATAGGAGTCATACGAGGTATGGAAGGATGATTCAACATTAGAGAATTACAGTAATCCACCACGTAAATAAAAGAAAAGAAATCATATGATCATCTCAATGGATGCAGAAGAGGCATTCAACAAAGTCCAACACCCATTCCTGATAAAAACTCTCAAAAATAGGTATAGAAGGGAAATCTCTCAACATAATAAAGGGCAGCTATACAAAACCTAGAGTCAACATCATTCTTTTATACACACACACACACACACACACACACACACACACACACATATATATATATATATATTTTATTGTACCCTAGGTGAAGGTTTACAGAAAAAATAGTTTCTCATTAAACAGTCACTACACAGCTACTCCCTGGCTATCTCTTTCTTTTAGGGCTTCAAAGCTCTGTTCTTATATCTCTTCTGATTTCATTCATAGTCTTTTCTCATGTGATCTCAGTCTCTCGGAGGTAGTCTGAACCTGTATATTCAACTACCCTCTCCATTGTTCTGTCAAGATATCTAAGGGACACGTCATACATACACTCAACAACCAAAGTCTTGATATCTTCAGTGTCCCTCAGTCTTCCCCATATCAGCAAATGGGCAATTCATTTTTTGTTCAAAACCCATAAAGTCATTCCCTTCTTATCTCATACATAACATTTAGTATCAAGTACTGAAGACTCTACTTTAAAATATATCTGGAATTAAACCCCCATTCACCTCGTCTATTTCTACTCTCAACCAATTATCTCCATCTCCAAGCTCCTTAGGATTCTCTCCCTGCTTCTACCCACACAACTAGAATTATCCTTCTAAATGCAAGGCACATGATTCCTATGTCTCTAATTGCTTCCCCTCTCACTCAGAGTAAAATCCAATCTGCTTTCCATGACTTATGAGATTCTGGGTCAGTTGCCTCCTGCTGACCTCCTTGACCCCATCCTTTATCCTTTTCCCCTTTACACTTCTGAAGTTACACTGGTCCCTCAATGCATTGAGCATACAAGCACGCTTTTGCCTGGAGCATTTGTCTTCACTCTTCCCTTTTCCTGTTAATGTCTTTTGCGAGATGTTCTCATAGAACATTATCACCTTCTTTCAGATCTGTAAAAATGACCCGGAGGTATTCCCTGAACCAACCCCCACCCCTCCGCTGTCCATCAGTCCACATACTCTACTTTTCTACCTTTTTGAACACTTCACCAACAATTGACATGTCTTTTTCTTCCTCCTAGTGTATAAGCTCCTTTACGAAAGGAATTTCTTTGCATTCATTTGTATTGCATAGTGCCTCAGAACCTTGTGGCAAATCTTAGGCCCTCAAATCCCTGTTGAATGAATGCTCAATGAATGAGTGTCTTCACTAAGCACCAGGAAAGGGAGAGTCAAGAGGTAAGAAGAAATTGTTGAGACCAGAACTATTCCCCCAAAGGAAATGTTGTTCAAATTGAGCTCAGCTGAAATGATTAAAGATCTCCAAGAAAGAATTAAAAAATGGATCTTAGGAAGAAGGTCCTTAGATATTGACTACCCAGAGAAAGAAGTCCAGATAACTGACTGCCTCTAATTTTCCTTAGATGTATATCTAAATTCAAATCAGGCCTTCCCACTGAGGTGCCCAAATTTCCCATATAGAAAAGTTTGCTTCTGTGAATTATCCCTGAGTTCTATCACAACAATTATGAATCTTGCTAAATGTGCCTTAGAAGATGTACCTGGATTTGTTCAGACACAGATTAACTAAGTGGAAAAGTGAAGAGATGATAATGTTATTAAATAGAAGTACAGCTCTGTGGTTACACTGCTGTATGTGACGCAGCAGGTTGATAAAAGCATCAGGAGTCACCAATCTTGCTAATTTTCCTTCCAAACTAGAGGGGACACAATTTTGCTCTCATCTACACTAGATTCACATACAGATGGCGCTCAGGATACAGTTGAATCATACTCAGTCTAGTCAGTGTTCAGAGGTTAACCTGGGTCTCAATCCTCTGACAATGGTATTCCAAAAGACACATAAGGCAATGTAGATCTAAGTGTTTACTGTAAAAATACTAAGTCTAAATTGACTTCCATGGACAAGGTAATATCTGGAACAAAGTCTGAAGTTTGTTTCTTGACCTTGCACGTTCACCAGATATGGAAACTTTAACCAGGGAATACAACACTTTCATCTGAAACTTGGTCTGTCATTCTCTGCCCTTAAAGTTTGAATCCGAAGTGTTCCTGAAGGAAGCAACAAAGCTGAAAGTCAAGAACAACAGTGTAAAGAAGTGATGGAAAAGATCATCAAGGTTTGGACTTTGATTCCTTGGCATGATGATCTAAACTCATTTACATGTACTTGAATGAATGGTTTCTCACTTTAAGTCATTGACAGTGAGTATGGCTCATTGGTTATAGGAGGAGAATGTGACTATTGTGATAAAACCAAATCGAACTTAGACATATTAGAATACTCTAAAAGTATAAAACCAAAAAAAAAAAAAAAAAAACCCTTTGCTATTCTGTCGAATCTGACACATAGCGACCCTGTAGGACAAAGTAGAACTATAGAACTGCCCATAGGGTTTCTAAGGCAGTGATCTATAAAGAGGTATATTCTGTGACCGTAATGCATCAATGACAGGAAACAAAACAAAACCGGACCAAGACAAAACAACAACAAAATGCCACACACCAAAACAATCCTCTGTAGAGGTTTTCAAGTTTAAAAACTGTAAAAATGGGCACAGCAGGCATCAGACCTTGTCTAACTTCAGAAGGGGAAGAGAGAATCACCAACACAGACCAAGGCTGATTCCTGTGAGGTGGAGGTCAGACATACCTGCTCCCTCCAATATTTTTTTTTTTTACCAATTCTGACAGCAGCCCTCCCTTCCGTGGCACTCTCTACTTCTCTGCTGGGTTTGAGAATTCATTGCAATGGCCACACAGAACTCACAGACCATAGTCATGATGATGAAGTTTATTAGGTAAGTAACAGTTACAGTTCAGGCTGGAAGACACTCAGAATACCGTTCTTCCATCAGGACAGCCTCTTCCCAGTCATGCTTGCAGGTATGACTCTCCCTGGCCCTAGGCTTTTCTCTAAAGTCATTCAGCTTTCACCCTCCATGGGTCAGAATGGCCACGATGCCATCTCCTGCTGGTCTCTGCTGCCGGGTCTCTCCTGCCACCGCTTTTCATCGTCTTCAGAGTTATACCTTCCTGTCTCTCTCTCACTCTTGGTCTCCTGCTTCCAGGAGCTTCTTGGCACAGGGATCTCAGGTCCAAAGGATCTCTGCTCCTGGCTGTTCTTTCTTGGTAGTGGTAGGATCCTCCTCTCTGCTCTGGAATTGGCTCTCTTTTAAGGCAAAACTGATCAGTCTCCTTGGTGGGCCACAATACACCCTATCACACAGTCTTGCCCAATCACCTGGGTGGGAGTTACAAGACCATGGCTAGAAAGGCCACAGAAAACAGTCAGTTACAACGCAGGCCACCCCCTGGCTTTTCTGGCCATGGTTCTTTCATATTTGGAGGATAACTTCCCCCTGGCAATCATTTCACCAGTCCAAAACAGTCATTAATAATTAGTCTTTCAATAGGGCAAAGAGTCCACAGGGTGAGGTTACTCAGGTCCCAGCCATTCAGGTCTGCTGCAAGTATTCATCTGATGTGGTCAGCTTCTCCAAAAGTCACTTTGTCTTCACACTTTCTGGCCTCCAATAAAATTAACTGAGAGAAGATTATTCCTTTGCTCTGAGCCTCACAATGTATCAGCATAGCAAAACTTTCAAGGGGCTTTAGGTCCAGCCACTCTACTCCAGACCAGCCTTGCCTCCCCCTTAGTCCACTCTTTCACACTTACAGCTTCTACAACTGCACACAATTAACCATGTTAACACGCAACACTCAACAGCTGAATCATATAATCCTATCAGCATCTTCCCCACCCTCTTTTCCCCACACCCATCAGGAAAAGAGATATCTATTCAGTGAAGATCTTCCCTTGTCCCCCTCATTTAATGGAAGCACGCTCATGAAAGCCTGCAAGCCAGTCACTTCATGCCTTTATCTGCCCCTGTTTTAGATAGCCAATGTTTAAATTGTCCATCCCTATCAAACTAGTACTCTGAAGACCATGTTCCTTGGTCTTGAAGAATCTTCTGTTCTGGTTGGGACTTTGAGTATCTGCATCCATAAGCAAAGTCCACTGCAGAGGAAGTCATCAAATTGCAGCAGTCAACACCAGCCTCACGGTGTCCAACATCATTCTCTTCATTCGCTCGGGTTCTGGTCAGCTCATCCCTATCCATCCAACCTAGGTTACAATGGATAGAAGCCTCAGGCTCGAGAGTTCACACACACCTCCCAGCAATTCAGTCAGCCCCTTCAAACACTCTCAGCCTTAGCCCCCTTGGGCTAGGTCGGTATGTTCCACCTGTAAACTTCAGGAGTCTAACCAGTCCTTTTACTTCTGACCAGCCAGCCTTTCTTCTCTCTCTCATCTCTAGCCCCAGTGGGCTAGATGGACAGGAGACAATGGAACATGTCCAAACTCAGCCCATCTCTTTATTGCGGTACTTCCTCCACTTCCACTCATTAGTGGATCCACGTGGTCACCAGAAGCGAGCAGACCAAGCTGTCTACTTGCCAGCTCCCTTTAACTTCCAGGCCTGAAAGGGGACTCTTTCTGATGGACACTGACTTTTCCTGCCTCGGTGCATCCAACAGCAAACCACTTGCTTGAAATTCAAAAAACAGATGGTCACTTTTTCTGCAGATCCTTGTTTCCGTTGCACATCTTCTGTTCTCTGAGCAGTTCTAGGTGGTTCTGCCTGTCTTTTCAAATGAACATATAGGCGGGGCTCAGGTTTTCAACCTAAGCCCTCACTCTATACACAGGGCTACTACATTCAAATCAACAGCGTGTATTTCCCTTTCCTCTTTTAGCATATCCGATCAAGTATTGGCTGAAGGCAGAGTTACACATTCTCTATAATCCATACTACCCAATATTCATTTCTAGCATTAGGTCTGCATTACAACCTGAGGTAGGGGAAACATTCAATATCCTTAGTACATTCCGATAAATGCATAATCCTAAACATGTATCCCTTTTAAAACATTCCAGTTTAGTTTTCTCTGCACCTGAACTATCTTCCCATTCATATGCAAATGACCTTGGGCCTCTGGCTCCTAGGAACCAGAAGACCCTAGCCCCTTATCAATCCTCCTGCTTATCTGGCCTGGTTTTTGCCCCAGACCACACCAGGTGCAACTTTTCAGCCATTACAGGTAGCAGCAACCAAAGCAACCATCCACGAATGAAAGGTTTCTCTTCCTTAGCCCCTTCATTCTTTCTCTTACAAAGTTCCATGCTTTCATGAGTCTGGAGCCATTGCAAAGAATCCTGCTGCTGACGCCAACTATACAAACTACTGAGAGGCAGTGTCTGACCTCCTCCAACCCCACAAGAGGGAAGGAGAACCGAGATATACACTGCAAGACTGACTCCCATGAGGTGGAGATCAGATAAGTATCCTCTCTCCACCATCTTTACTAATTCTGACACCAGCCATCCCTCACACAGCACTCTCTAGTTCTCTGCTGAGTTGATAAGTCGTTGTAATGGCCACACAGAACTCACAGACCATACTCGTGATTATGGGGCTTATTAGTGAAGTGATAGTTACTATTCAGGCTCAAGGACACTCAGAATACAGTTCTTCCATCAGGACAGCCTCTTCCCAAACATGCTAATAGGCACACCTCTCCCTGACCCTAGGCCTCTCCTCAAAGGCACTCAGTTTTCTCTCTCCATGGGCCTGGAAGTCCACCGCACTGTTTCCTGCTGCCAGAGCTATGCTGTTGGGTCTCTCCTGCCACCGCTTCTCACCATCTTCAGGGTTACAGCTTGCTCGCTCTCGCTCTCTCTCTCACGGTTTTCTGCTTCCAGGAGCCTCTCAGCGCAAGGATTTCAGGTCGAAAGGATGCGTTCTCTGCTCCTGGCTGTTCTTCCTTGGTTCTTCCTCTCTGCTCTGGAATTGGCTCTCTTTCAAGGCAAAACTGACAAATCCAATCGCCTTGGTGGGCCACAACTGCCCTATTACACACTCCCACCCAAGCATCTGGGTGGAAGTTACAAGACCATGGCTAAAAAGGCCACACAAAGTAAACAATCACACTGCAGCACCTTGGAATCACTTTTCAAGCACAGTCTCTAAAAATCACAGAGAAGCAAATTGGTAAAGAACATAATAGCAAAAATGTTTCCATAATTAAGATTTCTGCATTTGAAAGAAATCTATAGCACTGTTCTTATTTTTCAGATTCACAGGAATCACGGAGTTCAGAGGTGGATGTTGCAGTACCAGAAAACTCTATGTTAGCAGTATATGAGGAGAACAGTCTTAGAAACATGGAAGTTCCGCCAGAGTCAAAAGATAGAAGTTTGCACCAACCAGAGTTTATTACACTATTACTTGAGCAGTTTGAATGAAAAATGAGCAATGCTTCCCTACAGAAGCCCCAGATGTGCCTTGGATTTCCTAATGTCAAGTTAGCAGACATTACCAGCTTTTATGATTCTGCAGCGGTTATTAGTGAGTTTATTTCGCTGTAAATGTATTTTTCCTAAAAGCTTTACACCCCTACCTTATGTATAGACGCGAATTAATAAAATACCTTAATTCATTGAGTAATGATGTGCTCTGTGGTAGACAGTCTTACTAGGCAAGATCATTGACTACTGTGATAGATTATTAGCGAAGACCTGGATAATTACAATAAGGTCTCATAGAGGAAGTACAGACAGTTAGGAAAGCAAGTAGCAGGGAATACCAAGAGGGATGGGAAAACAAAAAACAAACAAAGACCATTGTTGTTGAATCAATTCTGACTCCTAGCGACCCCATAGGAAAGAGTAGAGCTGCCCATAGAGCTTATATTGCCTGTTGCTGTTGTTAGGTGCCGTCGAGTCTACTCTGACTCATAGTGACCCCATGTAGATTTTTACAGAAGCAGACCTCCACATCTTTCTCCAGAGAACACCTAGGGTATCAAACCGCTGCCCATTCAGTTAGCAGCCAAGTACTGTGCCACCAGGGTTCCTTATCTATACTTGCTCTTTATAAGTCAAAATAAGAGTAGTGAGTCAGCCTTACACTTTCGCTGTAAAAGCCTCCTAGAGTATCCCCTGATCTTATTTCTTGCAAACCTATGGTTGAGACACCCCAAAATGTAGAACTCAAACATGTGAACTCTTTTATTTACCTTATTGTGTGACTCCTTTTGTCTCCCAGGCATCCATCTTTATGTGTCTGAAGTCAATCACATTATGAAAATTCTGAGAGTCTAAGATGCTTCCCAGTTTTGATAGACAGATGTCCTGTGAAACTAGAGGAGCATAACTTTGCTCTTCTAGGTGACAGAATCTATTATTCCTAGAGTATTTTAGTGTAGAAGCAACCATCCAAGAAACCCATTGCCATCAAGTAGATTCTGACTCCTAACAAACCTATAGGATGGAGTAGAACTGCCCCATAGTGTTTCCAAGGAGTGGCTGGTGGATTTGAACTGCCAAGCTGTTGGTTAGCAACTCAGCTCTTAACCACTGTGCCACCATGGGGCATTTTATTAAACCCCAATTTTGGGCCGATCTTTGAAAACTTCCGATTTTGTATGTTTAGGGTTAGTCCTAAGCATTTCTATTTTTCCCAGGTTTTAGGAAGCTTCACAAGCTAGCTCAATATGACCCAGTAGGAAGGGACTGCTTAGGAGACATATCGTAAGTGCACCTGATATCAGCAATAGGCACTTCAATTTCAAGGTCTCCACTATTGCTAAGTATTTCTCCTTACCTATCTATAGGGTAACCTTAATGTTGAACCTGCTGCTCACCAGCTTCTGTGGGAAAAGCTAGTTTTTCAGATAAAGCAAACACTGCCCGCTAGCTTAACTTGTTAGTAGGTGTAAGGAAACCAACTCTAAAGTTAGCTGAATTGTGGGTAGAGAAGCACCACCAATAGGTGGATGAAATCTTTGTTACTGGTGTGTTACAAAACAAGTATTAAAATTGAGTACTGAGATAATGTTATAGTAAATGGACAGAATAATATTATGGCAAATGAATAGAATAATAAAAATGAGCTTATATTGCCTGTTGCTGTCGTTAGGTGCCGTCGAGTCTACTCTGACTCATAGTGAGCCCATGTACAACAGAAGGAAACGCTGCCAGGTCCTGCGCTGTCCTCACAATCACTGCTATGTTAGAGCCCATTGTTGCAGCCACTGTGTCAATCCATCTCGTGAAGGGTCTTCCTCTCTTTCACTGACCCTCTACATTACCAAGCATGATGTCCTTCTCCAGGGATTGCTCCCTCCTTATAACGTGTCCAAAGTATGTCAGATGAAGTCTCCCCATTCTTGCTTCTAATTAGCATGCCGGCTCTACTTCTTCAATGTATGTACTATATTGGCTACATCTTTTTATTGTTGGTTTACTATAAATTAACTTTTACTTATTACAAAATTATTAGTCTTCTTCATGTGGGGCCCTGGTGGCACAGAGCTGAAGAGCTTGGCTACTAATCAAAAGGTCAGCAGTTCGAATCCACCAGCCCCTCTTTGGAAACCTTACGTGTTACTTCTACTCTGCCCTATAGGGTTGCTATGAGTCAGAATCAACTCGAGGGCAATAGGTTTGGGTTTTTTTCTTTTCTCTTCATATTGAAAAGAAAATACTGCTCATTGATAGTTTGAGAAGCCAAAAAATATGACATTGGTTAAAGAAGAAGTTAAATTATTTGCTTTGGGAGATTTTTGGATCCTCCCTCTGTAATAATTCAGATATAATTTTCCTCCTTTGAAACCCCATTAGACATTAATATCATTTATATGACATTCTTTACTTGCTCACTCCAAACCCCTCAAAATTTACATATGCAAAATTGTGGAGGCACTATTTATGGAGTTTGATACGTAACGGTCCCGAATCTCACTCATATGTTCCCTGGTTGCAGTGCCTGTGGATACGCAGTTTTTTCTCTTGCCTTCACTTCTGGGAAGGAGCCCTGGTGGGCCAGGGGCTAAAGCATTTCACTCCTAACCTAAAGGTCCCAAGTGTTACTGACATCCAAACGCTTTGTCTTTTTATATAATGATTTCAATTATTTAAGGAATCCTAAAAATACACTGCAGTTGATGAAACTTGAATGTTTAAAAAAAATTATAATTGTAAAGATATGAAGAACACGTTTGCCAATTCAACGTTTTTCAAGTGTACGATTTCATAAAGCACATTACACCAAATATATTGTGCAATCGTCACCAGTATCCTCTGCCAAATTTCATAACCTCATAAGGAAAAACTCTATGTCTCTCCCACCCCTGGTTAGCGCTATTAAACTCTAATCTCTATACCTTTACCTATTCTAGGTATTTCATAGTAGTGAAACCTTGCATTATTTGTCTTTTTATGATTGCCTAATTTTACTTAACATGTTTTCAAGGTTCATCCATGCTGTGGCATGTCTCAGGAGTTTATTTCCCTTGATGGCAGAGGAATATTCCATTGCATGTATGTACCCCATTTTATTTATCCTTTCATCTATGGATGGATATTAGAGATGTTTCTACAATTTGACTATTGTGAAGAGTGCTGCAGTGAACATTGTTGTATATGTATCTGTTTGCCTCACTGCTTGCAACTACAAAAAATTTGCTCAGAGCTATTTTATGGCAGTATGCTGGTAGTTTCTTAAAATTTATTAATCAACTTCTTTACAACTTGGGCAATACATATTTTTGTTTTCTCCTCCCACAATTTTTGATAGTTGCAAGATTTTAACTTTTGTACCAAACTGTATGACTTTAGGTATATTTCAAAACATATCAGAAAAATCACAAGCCAAGATGATTAAATTTATCTTAAAATTGGAACCCGTTTCTTGTTTCACAGCATTTTGCTTCCTAGTCAACTTTAGGATATCATGACCCAGTATAGATATGTTGAAGATTCTTCTCTTTCATGATTATTTTTCAAAAGTCAGCCTCAGAGCTCCTTGCTGAGGTCAGGCCGGTGCCTTCTGCAGTTTTATCGATAATGTTCAAAAGTGAAGTTGCTGTTTTATCAGGTTTGGAACTGGTTCCGGATTTCAGCGAGGAAGTCAGTGGAAGCTTGTACGGTCTTTTCAGTCACTTCATATGCATGTGTACGGTGGACAATAAAAAAGCCAGACGGAAGAAGAATGGGCACATTCAAATTATGTTGGTGAAGAATATTGAATATACTGTAGACTGTCAGAAAAGTGAGCAAATCAGTCTTGGAAGAAGTACAGCAGAATGCTCCTTGGAAGAAAAGATGACAAGTGTGCAAAGCTCACTTACTTTGTATACATCATCAGGAAAGACTAATCGCTAGAAAAGGACATTCTGCTTGGTAGAAGGTCAGCAAAATCAAGGGAAACCCTCAAGGAGATCAACTGATTAAATACTTGCAAAAATGTACTCAAACATATTAAAGATCATGAACTGGCAATGTTTCCTCCTGTTATACATAAGGTCACTGTGAGTAGGAGCCTACTGAAGGCTACTACGAAAAACAAATAGTTACATTAGCCTGGAAAGTCCAATTTTGCAGTCCCTTCTGAGGATCCGTCAGGTACATAATGCAATGGGAAACAGTGTGGCTATGTGTGGCCCTGGGTTTGGACACAGCTGACTATGGAGTATGAGAAAGAGCCTGGGGCAGGTGGTGGTGTAGGGTCTCATGAGCTGCGTCAGGATCTTCAGTTCGGTGTCCCAGGTGTGCCTCAGCATGAGAGTGGAGCACAGTCTGCCCCTGGATCAAGGCACCCATGCTGTCATCAGTTCTTGGCTTCAACATCTCCTAGTGATCCATCTTATTTTATTGTCTTCATAGCCCTCCTCAATACCAAAAATGATCTTGTCCTTTTGTTTGTCTCATTGGTAACTGTTAACAGCACACTGCACCCCCAAGTCTCTGAGTTTCAGGATGGCAGACCTGGTTCATCTATATATCATGGCATTCCAGGCCTGAAACACCATCTGCAGTGAACCCCGGCCCACTCCTGTCGGCCACAGTTCATGCTACAAACAACCCATCCTAGCCCCTCCCCTTCAGCGAGACCTGTCCTGCTGCACCATAGCTGAGCTACTGGCTCTGCCCATTGCACAAGGGGGTGAAAACCTCATGCCCACAGACAAGCAAACATCAAAGAACGCACAGCCCGCTTGCTCAGACATAACCAAATAAAACAAAAAAGGGGGACAGAACAAACAAGTCTACAATAAATCAACAAAGAAAATAACTACTGAATGTCCTGAAGACAGCAGAAAATTGAAAACATAAAAAAACAGGACAGGATGGTTCCAGTGGGCATCAAAATAAAACACCAGATGACTTTCCAGTAGAAGACAAGGCACTAGAACTACCTGATAGGGAATCCAAATCTCTAATAGTCAGAGCTACCCAAGAGTTGAAGCAAAAAGCAGACACGAATGAGGAAAAAATAGACAAAATCAAGGAAAAGGCAGTCAAAATCACGGAAAAGACAGGTTAAACAATAGAATTCAGGAAAATAACACAGGAACAAAATGTCCAAATTAATTCACACCTAGAAATCATACAAAAACAGTAATTAGAAATCCAAAAGATAAACAACTGGATTTCAGAAATGGACAGGGTCATAAACATTCTGAGGATCAAGTTTGACACGATGGAAGACAGGAACAGCAAAATTGAAGACAAATACTCGGTGTCATGGATCGAACTGTGTCCTCCAAATATATATGTCAACTTGGTTAGGCCATGATACCCAGTATTGTGTGGTTGCCCTCCACTCTGTGATTGGAATATGATGTTAAAGAGGATTCGGGTGGGATTGTAACACTTTTACTGAGGTCACATCGCTGATCCAATACAAAGGCAGTTTCCCTGGAGAGTGCCCTGAACTACCTTTTATCTTACAAGATAGAAAAGGAAATAGAAGCAAGCAGAGAGTGAGGACCTCATACCACCAAGAAAGCAGTGCCAGGAGCAGAGCACATCCTTTGGATCTGGGTTCCTGCACAGAGAAGCTCCTAGACCAGGGGAAGATCGATGGCAAGAACTTTCCTCCAGAATTGACAGGAAAACACTTCCCCTGAAGCTAACGCCCTGAATTTGGACTTTCAGCCTACTAGACTGTGAGAGAATAAACTTCTGTTTCTTAAAGCCATACACTTGTGGTATTTCTATTACAGTGGCACTCAATAACTGAGACACTTGGATAGCACTCTTCTTAGGAAAAAATTAGAAAAGAGAACTAAGAAAAATGAAGAAAAGCTGAGAATGATGTGGGATACATTTAAAAGCAAAACTCTGTGAGAGAGCAGAGTTCTAGAACAGGGGGAGAAAATGGAAAACACGGAGAGAATCACTGAAGAATTGCTGACAGAAAACTTCCTTAATGTCATGAAAGATGGAAAGCTGACCATCCAAGAAGCTCAACGAATCCCATATAGGAGAAACCCCAAAAGAAAATCATCAAGGCATATCATAATCACACTGGCTAAAACCAAAGACAGAGAAAGAATGCTGAGAGCAGCTCAAGAAAACCACAAAGTCACATACAGAGGGGAAACAACAAGACTAAGCTCTAACTACTCGGCAGAAACCATGGAGGCAAGAGGACAATGGTATGACATATATAAAATCTTGAAAGAAAAAACTGCCATCCAAGAATAATATAGCTTGTGAAACTCTCGTTCAAATATGATGGTGAAATTAAGAGCCTGAATCTAAGATGCAAGGTCGCACCAGCCAGATACCAACTTAGGAAACGAAGTCCCAAGGATTTTTCAAAACTCAAAGACTTACAACTGGGATCCAGAGAGGTTAGTCTGTAAATGACCACAATATCACAACCAGAAAAGACAGAATAAAGAGTGTAGGTATAGATCTTTCTAAAGGAGAGGAAAGCAAGGCAATACCAAGTAATAAAAGACTGGTTCAAAGCTAGGAAGATACAGGTAGATTTCAAGGTAAGCACAAAGAAAGTTAACACACCTACTCATCAAGAGAAAAAAGATAAACCTAAAGTCTCAGTAAGAAAAAAAATCTAGAAAAACAAAAGAAATGAAAAAACAAACCCACAAACAAAAGGAATTCAGTATAGGAGAGTAAGAGGAACAAAGAAAATGTCAGCACCACAAAAAGAGCACTGCAAAATGACAGCAATAAACTCACATCTATCAATAATAGCATGGAATGTAAACGGCCTAAAGGCACTCATAAAGAGACAGAGAGTGACAGAATAAATAAAAAAACAGGATCTATCCTATACTGTCTACGAGAGATACACCTTAGAAACAAAGACGTAAATTTATTAAAAATCAAAGGATGAAAAAAATATATAAAGCAAACAGGTACCCAAAAACAGCAGAAGTGATGATACTAATCTCAGACAAAATAGACCTTAATACAAAATCCACCATGAAAGACAAAGATGGGCATTATATAATGATTAAAAGGACGATCCATCATGAAGACCTAACCATACATATTATCCAGGCACCCACTACGCTATATTTTGCCTTCTCTTTCATGCGGTGTATTGGGAATTTATACTTGTTGGGAACGTAGTTTTTATTCAGCAAAACTGTGGTTTTGTCTCTTTCGTGTTCCAGAACGGGAGAAACGCCGTTTCTCTTCTCCTTCAGGGATACCGTCTGTAAAGCGGTATTCTCAGCCTCGTAGCACAGAATGCCTCCCGGAATGCAGGAAACCCTGAATGGCTTCAACTACTTGAAAGGGAGAAAAGTCATACGCTTTATCCAGGTAGACAATGCACAGGCTACATTCTTAGTCATGGAACACAGAGGGATTTTCAAACACAGTCAGTGAATCGTTCTCAATCCCCAGACTGAGAGCAACAGTCTCTTGCTTTCTCTTTCTGGCAGGGAAGAAGCTACATGCTCGCGTTAAGCACACAAGGTTTAGTCAGCGAAACTGAACCTCTTCTGCCATCCTTTAGCTGAAGGCAAACAATCTGCCTCTTTTGCTTTGAAAGCCAAAAGTATGTTCATTCCCTGTTATGCAAAGTTCCCTTTGAGAACCAGGGGATTCAAATACTTGCAAGGCAGGCACCCTCCAGTCTTCTCCCACTGAGAGAACATTTGAGAAAGCAGCTGGTGGTGGGCAGACTGTTTCTTCTAACAAAACTGGCAAAGTTCTCATCTCTAAAATCTACAGGAAAATCCAACAGCTCTACAACAAAAAGACAAATAATGCAATTTAAAAAATAGGCAAAGGAAATGAACTGACACTTCACCAAAGAAGACATTCAAGTGACTATCAGACAGATGAAGAAATGCTCGCTATCACTAGCCATTAGAGAAATGTAAATCAAAACCACAATGAGATACCATCTCACCCCAGCATTACTGGCATGAATCAAAAAAACCAGGAAATAACAAACGTTGGAGAGGCTGCAGGGAGCTTGGTACCCTTACCCACAGATGGTGGCAATCCAAAATGGTACAACCGTTTTGGAAAACCATATGGCACTTTTTTCGAAAGCTAGAAACAGAAATACTGTATGATCCAGCCATCTCACTCCTAGGAATATATCCTAGACACATAAGAGCCATTACATGAATAGACATATGCACACCCATGTACACTGGATCATTGTTCACAATAGCAAAAAGGTGGAAACAACCTGGATGCCCATCAACAGATGAATGGATAAACAAACTATGGTACATGGTACATGCGGTAAAGTGGAGTAGTATGCAAGTACAGTGATGAATATATGAAGTATCTCACAGCATGGATGAATCTGGAGGGCATTACACTGAGTGAAATAAGTCAATCACAAAACGACAAATATTCTATAAGATCACTATTATAAAAACTCCTGAAAAGCTTTACACGCAAAAAGAAACAATCTTTGATGGTTATGAGGGAGGGAAGGGGTGGGGATGGAAACAACTCCCTGAGGGACCAAATTCCTGGGCTGAGGGCTGTGGAGACCATGTTCTCAGGGAACATCTAGCTCAATTGGCGTAACATAGTTTATAAGGAAAATATTCTACATTCTACTTTGGTTAGTAGCGTCTGAGGTCTTAAAAGCCTGTGAGCAGCCATCTAAGATACTTCACTGGCCTCACCCTGTTGGGAGCAAGGGAGAAAGAAGAAAACCAAAGACGCAAGGGAAAGATTAGTCCAATTTACTGATGGACGACAACTACCACAGCCTCCACCAGACTGAGTCCAGTACAACTATATGGTGCCCGGCTACCACAACCGACTGCTCTGACAGGGATGACAATAAAGGGTCCTGGACAGAGCTGAAGAAAAATGGAGAATAAAATTCTAACTCACAAAAAAAAGACCAGACTTACTGGCCTGACAGAGACTGGAGAAACCATGACAGTATGGCTCCCGGACACCCTTTTAGCTCAGTAAGGAAGTCACTCCTGAGCATCACTCTTCATCGAAAGATCAGACAGGCCCACAAAAGAAAATGACACTAAAGGGGCACACCAGCCCAGGGGCAAGGACTAGAAGGCAGGAGGGGACAGGAAAGCTGGTAATAGGGAACCCAAGATCAAGAAGGGAGAGTGTTGACATGTCTTGGGGGTTGATAACCAATGTCATAAAACAATATGTGTACTAACTGTTGAATGAGAAGCTAGTTTGTTCTATAAACCTTCATCTAAAGTACAATAATTTAAAAAAAGAAGAAGACCGAGGAGCCAGGAGAGGCTAGATCATATATGGCCTCATAGGGCTGAGCAAGAGTTTGGATGCTAAAATAAACCTATTACTGAATGTTGAACAACTTCTCCATCTTTAAATACCCCTCCCTAGATCCATCACCCTTCAGCTAAAGACTCATTGCCCTCTAGAACCAAACTTTAGAGTGTTGCTTCTGTTCTTCTGGTACCGTTGTCCTTGAAATTCCCTCCAATCAGGCTTTTGTTCCTACCCCTCCATCTGCTACTTATGGTCATCAGTGACCTCTGATTGACAAGACCAAGGATCACTTCTCGGTCCACGTCTTCCTTGACCGTGGCAGCATTTGGCATGGTTCATCACCCCCTTCTCCTTCTGGAAACATTAGATTCCCTTGCTTCAGTCTCCAGATCTTCTTCCTACCCCACTGACTTCCTTCACTGATTCCTGTGCTTAATCCTCCTCTCTTCCTGTGGTTGGAGGGCTCCAAGGCTCCACCTTCGGACCCTTACTCTTTCTTTCATACAAGTACTCTAGGTGACATCGTGGAGGATGGGGGTTTGAAAAACCACCTACATGTCAACACATCCCTGGACCCTTGAACTTCAGACACAAAAAGACAGCCCCCCTCCCACCAGGCTTTACCATTTCACTAAATGAAACTGCCTTTTCACCCAGCTGCTCAAGCAAAAACCTTTAAGAATCTCTCTGTCTCTCTCTTTACACATGTACACACACACACACATACACACACACCTGATCCCTGAGCAATTCCTGCCAGCTCTACTTTCACTTTAGATACGGAAAACAACCACATGCAGCCACCTACGTTGGATTCTTTCAGTGGCCTTCAACTGGTTTCTCCCTGTTCTGCTTCTGACCTCCTCTGGTCTGGTCTTTATACAGAAGTCAGTGGTATTCCTTTACAATGGAACTCAGAGAGTTCTTCCAATGAATGAACAAGTCCTTCCTAAGCAAGATACAATGATATTTAATTACAACTTTTTTTTTAAAAGAACTACACATTAGAGAAAAGCAAATAACAACTGGGAAAGAAAACTGTAATAAATTATCAAATAGTTAATGTCCTTAATTTAAGAAAAACTTAAGCTAACAAGATAAAAGTTAAACAAAAATAGAAAAATAGACAATGTGCATAAGTAAAAGAAATGTAATGAACCCTTTGATAGGAAGAATAGTTCTCCCCCACCCCTATATCGTCATCCTAATCCCTGGAACCTGTGACTGTTACGTTATGTAACATGGCAAAGGGGGATTAAGGTTGCGGATAGAATGAAGTTTGCTGATCAACTGACCTTAGAGGGGAGATCAACCTGGATTATCCTAGTAAACCCAGTGTGATTACAAGGGTGCTTATATAAGTGAAAGAGGGAGGCAGGAAAGAGAGTCAGAGTGAGGTGATATGAGAAAGACTTAAGTCACATTACCGGCTTTAAATATGGAAGGAGGTCAAGAGCCAAGGATGTGGGCAGCCTCCAGAAGCTGGGAACGGCAAAGAGATAGATTCTTTCTTAGAGCCTCCTGAAGGCACATTGATTTTACCCAGTGAGACTCATTTCATGTCTGATCTCCAGGACTATAAACTCACAAATTTGTGTGGTTTTGAGCCACCAAGTTTGTGTTCACTTGTTACAGCAACCATAGGAAATTACTACAGACACCAACAAGGAGGATGTTCAACATCACTGTCCAGGAAAGACACACAAATCCAAACAAAGAGATGATCAGTTTTGTTATTTTATCTACTAGATTGACATTAAAGAAGTAAAATATATGGATATATATATATATATATATATATATATATAAACATACTGGTAAATGGGTGGTGAAAGAAATAATGAGTTCAAACTTCTAGAGGGCCATTTGGTAATACACAGAACAATATTATGTGCACTCATCCTCTGACCCAATAGATTGCTAGGAAAATATGAAAAGGATTTTTTTTAAGTGGCTTTCTGGATGTATAATTGGCATACAATAAACTGCACATATTTAAAGTGTAAAATTTCATCAGGTTGTATAAACTGTGACATCTCCACAATCAATACAGGGCTCATACTCATCGTCTTCCAAAGTTTCTTTGTTCCCTTTATAATTCCACCTTTCTTCCTTCCATCTCCTCCCACCACTACTGTACATACTATCACTATAGATTAGTTTACATTCTCTAGAGTTTATATATATATATATATTTTTTTTTTTAAAACAGAATCGCTTAGTATGTATTCTTATGTATCTGGCTTCTTTCACTCTGCGTGATTATTTTAAGATTCATCCATCCTGTAATGTACAAGGTTTCTTAATGGCAGAATTATCTCTAATAGGAAAACATTATAAACCTAAATGTGAAACAATGGAATTAATTAAATAAATCATGGTTCCCTACAAGAGAATACTCTGCAGCGGCCAAAAAAAAAAAAAAAAAAAAACAAGTAAAACGGGCAGTATCAGATTAAGGAGGATAGCCTCAGGATTTAATAAACAGAGAACAAGCAGCATAGACTAATGTGTATATTATTATCTTTTTTGTGTGTCTGTGTAGTTTTGAAAAACTGAATCATATTTGTATTCCTGGGAAAATACACAAGAAACTGTGAAAAATAATTATCTTTGAGGAGATGGAAGAAGTGGAGAAAGGTTATTACTTTAAACTTTTTAAGCCCAGCAGTGAGAAACATCAAATCACGTTTCTACCTATTTCGGCCGTAAAATAAGGCAAGAAAGGTTATTGTTTTGGTGGGATTGTGTTCCGTTTTTGCCCTCTTTGTGCTTTCCTCTGATTCACGGGGTCACCATGAGTAGGAATTGACTGGAAGGCAATGGGTGTTTGATATTATGAAGACAATAATGTTTTTCTTCCTAATGAAGTGTCTTAATTGTTCCATTCAGTCCCTTGCCTGCGAACCCACTCTATCCCCCTCCAACTCCTCCGTTCCTTCTGGGTGGTCAGCTCAGCGGGAGCCGGCAGCTGGCCTGACCATTTGTGGGCATGAGTCATTTGTGGCACCTAGACCGTTTGTGAGTTGGCACCTGACAGCATTGAGGACTGGCGGCAGGCAGCTGGCAGGCTATGTAGGTGATTGGCTGCGGTGGGTGGTGGACGTGTAGAGTGGATTTGCGATTTGGGGACAGTTACAGGGCTCGTGAAGATCTTGAGCTACTCTTCCTCGGGGAGCTGCCTGAGCTCTGTCGGTGGAAGATCGCCAAGAGTGTGATCTGGGTTCCGAGTGGTCCTCGGTTACCGCCTGGGGTCCTAGACTGGGAACTGTAGGGAGCGAGTCGCAATTTATGCGGAATGTTCCGGCTGAGTTTCTTTGGGGGCGCCAGGAAGCTTCTGGAGCCCGAGAGGACAGAGTTTCGTTCTGAGAGGCGCACTCGGGGTGCAGCCCTGGGTCCTGGCAGGAGTTCAGACAGGAGTCATGTAAATCATATAAGGTGTGTGCCGTAGGCAGTGGAATAGGTTCGTTGCCCAAGAGACTCTAATTTGTCATCCAAAGGTCACTTTGTAGCTCCTTTGCTTTGAGAGTCATTTTTCCTCCTTTTGTTTTATTCAGCGACGTGTTGTTGCGGTGGGAGAGTTGTTCTTCTGTTGGCTTTGGCAAACCTTTTGGAACATCTGCCAATTCTTTGCTGCTTGTGCTATAGGGTTGAGATAATGGCTCCTTTGGGACACGTGGTCCTCATCAGGAGGACGGGGATGGAAGGTAGCCATTTTCCTTTGAGCTGGAACTCCTGCATATTTGGAAGGTAAGAGCTACTGTGCCTGTGGATGTTTTCAACTTTAAAAAGGTGACAATAGCCTTGTAACAGTGAACAAACTAGAACAGGGCTCTAAAACTTGTTCTTTCCTTCAAATTTCCTTGGTACTTCCTCCATAACTTTGGTAACTTGACGTAATTGTTTATTACCAAATGGGATTTTGAAGATAATGTGAATAGAGTTGTGTTTTTAAAACCAAACATAAATTTTAAAGTTCATTTGATAGATTCTTTAGATTAAGAAAGATGTAGGTGATTCTCAAATTCTGATTCGCTCAGGCAGTCATGAGAAGGCAATTGTGTTCATCTAAAATCATCTGTCATTGGCCACTAAGGGTCACTATAGAGCAACGAAGGATTGCTGTTATACTTGACTCTGCTCTTTTTGGAGAAATGAAAATGGAAGGGAAAATCCTCCTGCTTGTGTTTGACAACATTTCCTATTTAGTTGCCTTTCCGCTTCAGTGGTGCTAAACACGCGATGCTCATGATCAGGTTTTCTTAACAGAATTTCCTTTGCTAGATTATGCCACACATGACTTAATTTTAAAATTTGAGGGGTAAAGAACTTTATTTATTAAATATAATTTCTCACTACTATTTCTTTAGAGTCATAGAGAATAGCAATTCTTCACAGTGTCTTGACACACCAACGTTGTGCTTGTGTGTGTGGTTCATAAAACCTGCTGCCGTCTCATAGTGACCCTATAGGGCAGAGAAGAACTGCTCCATAGGGTTTCCAAGGAGCACCTGGTGAATTCAAATTGCTGACCTTCTGGTTAGCAGCCATAGCTCACTGTAGCTCTTAACCACTGTGCAACCAGGGCTCTGCGTTGTTAATAGTGCTAGTTATATATGCATTTGAGGTTTTTGCTTTCTTTGCAGTTGGGTTATACTTAATGTAAGACGACTTTAAGATATCAGTCTCACATTTCCACTTCTCTCAAATGGAAGAAAAAATCGTTTCCTTAGAACTAGTACCATAGAGATTACATGTAACTCTGGGAAACCAAGGGGAGAAACACCTGTGATTATTTATAGCTCTTTACCAACATCATCCTATTTCCTTCCTGGACTCCCACAAGCAGCCTTCTTACTGGTTTCCCTAGCAGTCCTCTTTGTCTTCCACAGTCCCTTCTCTGTACTGCAGCCAGAGTGTTTTTTGTTTATGGTTTTATTTTCCTTTTTTTTTTAATATTGTACTTCAGGTGAAGGCTTACAGAACAAATAGTTTCTCATGAAACAGTCGTACATGTATGGTTTTATGACATTGGTTAATAACCCCACAACTTGTCAACCCTCTCCCTTCTCGACCTTTTTTTTGGTGAAAATATACATAGCCAAAGATACACCATTTCAAAAATTTCTACATGCACAGTTCAGTGACATCGACTACGTTCTTCCAATTGTGCTGCTAGTCTCACTTTAGATGAAGGCTTACAGAACAAAATAGTTTCTCATTTAACATTTACTACACATGTTGCCCTATGACAATGGTTAACAACCTGACAACACATCAACACTATCCTTACTCAACCTGCGTTCCCTATCACCAGTTTTCCTGTCCCCTTCTGCCTTCTGGCCCTTGTCCCTGGACTGCTGTGCCTCATTAGTCCCATTTGGTTTTATGGGGCTGTCCACTCCGCGGCTGAATGGTGAACCTCGGAAATGACTTCACCACTGAGCTAAAAGGGTGTCTGGGGGCCATACTCTCGGGGTTTCTCCAGTCTCCTTTAGATCAGTAAACCCGGTCTTTTTTTTTTTTGTGAGTTAGAATCTTGTTCTACATCGTTCTCCAGCCTTGTCTAGAACTCTCTGTTGTGATCCTGTCAGAGCAGTCAGTGATGGTAGCCAGGCACCATCTAGCTGTACTGGTCTCAGTCTGGTGGAGGCCTTGGTAGCTATGGACCATTAGTCCTTCGGATTAATCTTTTCCGTGTATGCTGTTCTCTTCATTCTCCCTTGCTCCCGAAGGGATGAGACCAGTGGAGTATCTTAGATGGCTACTCACAGGCTTTTAAGACCCCAGAAACTACTCACCAAGGTAGAATGAAGAATATTGTCTTTATAAACTGTGTTATGCCAATTGAGCTAGATGTTCCCTGGGACCATGGTCCCCACAGCTTCCACGCAGCAGTTCAGTCCCTCAGGGAGTTTGGATGTGTCTATGGAGCTTCCATGACCTTCTCTTACACAAGTTGTGCTGGTTTCCCCTGTATTGTGCACTGTCTCACCCGTCACCCAAGATACCACTTATCTATTGCCTATTTAGTATTTCCCACCCACACCTCCCATCCCTGGTAACCAACAAAGATTGTTATATTTTGTGTGGGAACTTTTTCATGGCTTTTTCAATAGAGGTCTCCTACAATAATTGTCCTTTTGTGATTGACTTATGTCACTCAGCATAATGTCCTCCAGTTTCATCCATGTTATGAGATGCTTCACAGATTCATCATTGTTCTTTCTCGTTGCATAGTACTCCGTTGTGTGTATGTACCATAGTTTGTTTATCCATTCATATGCTGATGGGCATCTAGGTTGTTTCCATCGTTTTGCTATTGTGAACAAAGCTGCCATGAACATAGGTGTGCATATGTCTATTCGAGTGACAACTCTTATTTCTCTAGGACATATTCCTAGGAGTGGGATTGCTGGATCGAATGGTTATGTCTATTTCTAGCTTTCTGAGGAAGTGCCATACCATTTTCCAAAGTGGTTGTATCATTTTGCATTCCAACCAGCAGTGCATAAGAGTTCTGATCTCCCTGCAGCCCCTCCAACATTTCTTATTTCCAGTGTTTTTAATTCGTGCCAGTAATGCCGGGGTGAGATGGTATCTCATTGTGGTTTTCATTTGCATTTCTCTAATGGGTAGTGATCTCGAGCATTTCCTCACGTGTCTGCTGGCCATTTGAATGCCTTCTGTGGTGAAGGGTCTGTTCATTTCCTTTGCCCATTTTTTAATAGGATTATTTGTCTTTTTGTTGTAGAAGTGTTGGATTTTCTTGTAGGTTATGGAGATTAGACCTCTGTCTGACTTGTACTGTCCAAAAATTTTTCCCAGTCTCTAGGTTCTATTTTTACTCTTTTGGTGAAGTCTTTTGAAGAACATAGGTGTTTGATTTTTAGAAGATCCCAGTTATCTAGCTTACCTTTGGGATTTGTGCATTGATGGTTATGGTTTGTATCCTGTTAATGCCGTGTATTAAGGCCTGTAGTGTGGGTCCTATTTTTTCTTCTATGAACTTTATAGTTTTAGGCTTGATATTCAGGTCTTTGATCCATTTTGAAGTAGTTTTTGTACACGGCGTGGTGTATGGGTCTTGTTTCTTTTCTTTTCTTTTTTTTTTTGCTGATGGATATCCAGTTTTGCCAGCACCGTTTGTTAAAAAAACTGTCTTTTCCCCCATTTGATGGACTTTGGGCCCTTGTTCAAAATCAGGTGACCATAGGTGGATGGATTTACATCTGGGTTCTTAATTCTTTCCCGTCGGTCAATGTATCTGTCGTTGTACCAGTACCAGGCTGTTTTGACTACTGTAGCTGTATAGTAGGTTCTGAAGTCAGGTAGTGTGAGTCCTCCTACTTTATTCTTCTTCTTCAGTAGTGTTTTACTTATTCGGGGCTTCTTCCCTTTCCATATAAAGTTAATGATTAGTTTTTCCATCTTTTTGAAGAATGTTGTTGTTATTTGCATCGGGATTGTGTTGTTTTTGTAAATTGCTTTGGGTAGCATTGTCATTTTCACCATGTTGAGTCCACTTATCCATGAGCATGGTGTTTTTCCATTTATGTAGATCCCTTTGGGTTTCTTGCAGTAGTGTTTTGTAGTTTTCTTTGTATAGGTCTTTTAAATCCCTGGTTAGATTTATCCCTAAGTATTTTATCTTTTTAGGGGCTATTATAAATGGTATTGTTTTCCTGATTTCCTTTTCATCGTTCTCCTTATTGGTGTATAGGAATCCAACTAATGTTTGTATGTTTATCTTGTATCCTGCTACCCTGCGGAATCTTTCTATTAGTTCCAGTAGATTTCTCGTGGTGTCTTTAGGGTTTTCTATGTATAGTATCATATCATCCGCAAACAGGGACAGTCTCACTTCTTCATTACCAATTTGGATGCCTTTTATTTCTTTTTCTTGCCTTATTGCTCTAGCTAGTACTTCCAGCACCATGGTAAATAGGAGTGGTGATAAAGGGCATTCTTGTCTTGTTCCTGTTCTCAAGGGGAATGTTTTCAGCCTCTGTCCATTAAAAATGATGTTGTCTGTTGGTTTGGCATAGACGCATTTATTATGTTGAGAAATTTCCCTTCTATACCTATTTTATTGAGAGTTTCTGTCAGGAATGGGTGTTGGACTTTGTCAGATGCCTTTTCTGCATCAATTGAGATGATCATGTGATTCTTTTCATTCCTTTTATTTATGTGGTGGATTCCATTGTTTGATTTTCTAATGTTGAACCATCCTTGCATACCTGGTATGAATCCTACTTGGTCGTGGTGTATTACTTTTTTGATATGATGCTGAATTCTATTGGCTAGAATTTTGATAAGAATTTTTGCATCTGTATTCATGAGAGATATTGGTCTGTAAGTTTCTTTTTTGTATGATGTCTTTGCCTGGTTTTGGTATCAGCATTATGCTGGCTTCATAGAATGAATTTGGAAGTGTTGCTTCGTTTTCAATGCTCTGAAATAGCTTGAGTAGTACTGGTACAAGGTCTTATGAAAATGTTTTGTAGAATTCACCAGTGAAGCCATCTGGGCCAGGGCTTTTTTCGGTTGGGAGTATTTTTTATTACCTTCTCAATCTCTTCTCTTGTTATGGGTCTGTTCAGATTTTCAACATCACATTGTTGTAGTTTGGGTAGGTGGTGTGTTTCTAGAAATTCATCTATTTCCTCTAAGTTTTCAAATTTGTTGGTGTATAGTTTCTCATAATATTCTGTTATAATCCTTTTTATTTCAGAGGGATCTGTTGTAATGTCCCCCATTTCATTTCTTATTTAGGTTATCTGTGTCCTCTCCTGTTTTTCTTTTGTCTGTCTGGCCAGTGTTTTGTCAATTTTGTTGATTCTTTCAAAGAACCAGCTTTTTTTTTGTTGATCCCTTCTATTGTTTTTCTGTTCTCTATTTCCTTTATTTCTGCTCTGATCTTTACTATTTCCTTTCTTCCAGTGGCTCTGGGCTTTTTTTGCTGTTCTCTTTCTATTTGTTTGAGTTCTGTAGTTAATGTTTTGATTTTGTCCCTTTCTTCTTTTTTTGATGTGTGCATCTATTAGTATAAATTGCCCTCTGAGGACTGCGTTTGCTTTGTCGCAAAGGTTTTGGTATGATGTGTTTTCATTCTCATTTGATTCGAGGAATTTTTGGATTCCATCTCTGATTTCTTCTATTACCCAGTGATGTGGAAGCAGGGCATTATTCAGTTTCCAAGCAATTGATTCTTTTTCCTTGCTCTCTCTGTTGTCAATTTCTACCTTGATGGCATTGGGTTCAGAGAAGACACTTTGAATTATCACACCATTTTGGATCCTGTTGAGGATTGCTCTGTGGCCTAAGATGTGGTCTATTCTGGAGAACGTTCCGTGTGCATTGGAAATGAATGTGTACTTTGCAGCGGTTGGATGGAGTGTTCTATAGAACACCGTATGTCTATGCGGTCAAGTTGGCTGATTGTGCCCTTTCGGTCTTCTGTATCTTTGCTGAGTTTCTTCTTAGTTGTTCTGTCCTTTACTGAGAGTGGTGTGTTGAAGTCTCCTACTATGTTTGTGGAACTGTCAATTCCTCTTTTCAGTGTTGTTAGAGTTTGTTTTATGTATTTTGGAGCCCCGTCATTGGGTGCGTATCTGTTTATTATGGTTATGTCTTCATGATGGATCGTCCCGTTAATCACTATATAGTGTCCTTCTTTGTCTTTTATGGTGGATTTTGTTTTAAAGTCAATTTTATCTGAGATTAGTATTGCCACTCCTGCTCTTTTTGGTAGCTGTTAGCTTGATATATTTTTTTCCAGCCTTTGACATTTAATAAATTCATGTCTTTGTTTCTAAGGTGTGTCTCTTGTAGACAGCATATTGATGGATCTTGTTTTCTTATCCATTCTGTCACTCCCCATCTCTTTATGGGTGCATTGCATCCATTTACATTCAGTATGATTATTGATAGATGTGAATTTATTGCTGTCATTTTGTAGTGCTTTTTTTTGTGGTGCTGACGTTTTCTTTGTTCTTCTTACTCTCCTGTGCTGAGTTACTTTTGTTTGTGGATCTTTTTGTCATTTCTTTTGTTTTTGTAGGTTTTGTTTTTGCGGAGATTTTATGTTTTTCCTCTTTATTTTTATGAGTATGTTTGTTAACTTTCTTTGGGTTTACCATGAATTTTACCCTTACGTTTCTAAGTTTGAATCAGTCTACCATTATCTGGTATCGCCTTGCCTTCCTCTCCATTAGAAGGTTCTATACTTATGCCGTTGTTTCGCTCTGTTATTGTTTTGATGTTGATGTCATTTACTGACAAACTGCTCTCCTGTTGTATTTCTTTTGTTTTGGATAGTCCTTGAGAGCTCATTTCCTAGATTGGTATCTGGCTGGTACGATCCTGCATCCTAGATTCGGCCTGTGAGCTGAAGTTGTTTGTTCTCAGATGGAAGAACTCCCTTTAATAATTCTTGTGAGTCTGGTTTGGCTTTTATGTATTCCCTTAATTTCTGTTTATCTGGAAATTACCTAAATTCACCATCACATTTGAATGAAAGTTTTTCAGGATATATGATTCTTGGCTGGCAATTTTTTTCTTCCAAGATTTTATATATGTCATCCCATTGCCTTTTTGCCTGCATGGTTTCTGCCAAATAATCTGAGGTTAGTCTTATTGTTTGTCCTCTGTATGTGACTTCTTGTGTTTCACGAGATTCTCTCAGGATTCTTTGTTTGTCTTTGGCTTTGGTGAGTGTTATTATGATATGCCTTGGTGATTGTCTTTTGGGGTCCATCTTATATGGGGTTTGTGAGCTTCTTGGATGGACAGCTTTTCATCTTTCATGATATTGGGGAAGTTTTCTGTCAGCAGTTCATCAGTGATCCTCTCTGTGTTTTCTGTTTTCTCCCCCTGTTCTGGAACTCCAATCACTCGCAGATTTTTCCTTTTGGTTGTAGCCCACATAACTCTCAGGATCTCTTCATTTTTCTTTGTTCTTTTTTCTGAGTTTTCCACAACCAGAGTTGTATCCAAGTGTTTGTCTTCAATTCCACTGATCCTGTCTTCCACCATTTCAAATCTGCTTCTCAGCCCTTCTATGACACGGTCCATTGCTGAAATCTTGTGGTTTATCTTTTGGATTTCTAATTGCTGTTTTTGTATCATTTCTAGTTGTGAATTTATTTTGGCATTTTGTTTCTGCATTATTTTCATGAATTCTTCCAATTTTTTGTCTGTATTTTCCATGTATTTGTCTATTTCTTCCTCATATCTGTCTGCTTTTGGCTTCAGCTCTTGGAGGATTCTGAGTTTTAGAGATATGAATTCCCTATCAGGTAGTTCTAGTGCCTTTGCTTCCACTGGAAAGTCATCTGGTGTTTTATTTTGGACGCCTACTGGAAACATCCTGTCCTGTTTTTGTAAATGTTTTGATACTCTCTGCTGTCTTTGAGGCATCCAGTAGTTATTTTTCTCGTTTATTGATTGGAGAATTGTTTGTTTCTTCCCTTCTTTTTTGAAATTTGGCTATGTCTGAGCAGGCGGGCTGTGTGTTCCCTGTTGTTTGCTCATTTGGGGCAGAATCCTTTTCTCCTCCTTCTCCAATTGGCAGGGTCAGTCACTCAGATATGGTATGGCAGGGCAGGTGTAGCTGAATAGGAGTTACTAGGACAGGTTGTTTGTGGCACTTACTAAAGTCACCAGAATGGGTCGGTAGTCAGCGTAGGGCAGGTTCCAGTAGGACCTGCCTGTGTTGCTTGGTGCATTGTCTACCCGGATAAACTGTATGACTTTTCTCCCTTTCAAGTAGTTGAAGCCGTTCAGAGTTTACACCACTCCGGGAGACATTTTGTGCTGTGCAACTGAGAATACCGCTTTACAGAGGGTATCCCTACAGGAGAAGAGAAACGACGTTTATCCCGTTCTGGAACACGAATGCGGCAAAACAGTAGTTGTGCTGAGTAAAAGCATTGTTAGCAGCAAGTGAAAGTTCCCAATCAACCACATGAAAGGGAAAACAAAATAGAGCATTCGCCTTCAAGCTGCTTAACTGAATCTACTGAAGTTTTCGGTTTTGTTAGAAGAAACAGTCTGCCCACCAGAAGCTGCTTTCTCAAATGTTCTCTCAGTGGGAGAAGACTGCAGAGTGCCTGCCTTGGAAGTATTTGAATCCCCTGGTTTTGAAAGGGAACATTTCATAACAGGGAATGAAGGCTTTCAAAGAAAACAGGCAGATTGCTTGCCTTCAGCTAGAGGATGGCACAAGCAATTCAGTTTTGCTGACTAAACCATGTGTGCTTAACTCGAGCATGTAGCTTCTTTCCTGCCTGAAAGAGAAAGCAAGAGCTTGTTGCTTTCATTCTGGGGATGAAAGGAGAACGATTCACTTACTGATTTTAAAAATCCCTCTGTGTTACATGACTAAGAAAGTTGCCTGTGCATTGTCTATCCGGATAAAGTGTCTGACTTTTGTCCCTTTCATGTAGTTGAATCCGTTCAGAAATTAGAGCACTCCGGGAGGGATTCTGTGCTGCGTGGCTCAGAATACTGCTTTACAGACTGTATTCCGAAAGGAGAAGAGAAACCGCGTATCTCCCATTCTGGAACACTTATGAGGCAAAACCGTACTGGTGGTGAGTAAACACTTTGTTAGCAGTAAGTGTAAGTTCCCATTTCCCCACATGAAAGAGAAAGCAAAAGGCAGCGTTCTCCTTCAAGCTGCTTAACTGAATCTACAGAAATTGCCCATTTTGTTAGACGAAATAATTCGCCCAACAGAAGCTGCTTTCTCAAATGTTCTCTCAGGGGCAGAAGACTGGAGAGGGCTGGCCTAGCAGGTGTTTGAATCCCCTGGTTTACAAAGGGAAATTTCCATATCAGGAAATGAAGGTACCACAGGCTTTCAAAGAGAAACAAGCTGATTGTCTGACTTCAGCTAGAGGAGAGCAGAAGAGTTTCACTTTGGCTGACGAAACTTTGTGTCCTTAACAGGAGCCTCTAGCATATTCCCTGCCTGAAAGAGAAAGCAAGAGCTTGTGGCTGTCTGTCTGGGGATGAAGGGAGAACGATTCACTCTCTGTGTTTGAAAGTCCCTCCGTGTTACATGCCTAAGAAAGTTGCCTGTTCATAGTCTACCTGGATTAAGCATATGACTTTTCTCCCTTTCAACTAGTTGAAGCCGTTCAGGCTTTCCAACATTCCGAGAGGCATTCTGTGCTGCGTAGATGAGAATAGTGCTTTACAGACGGTATCACTAAAGCAGAAGAGAAACCGCATTTCTCCCGTTCTGGAAAGGGAAGGAGGCAAAACCGCAGTTCTACTGAGTAAAAACATTGTTAGCACTAACTTTAACTGCCCTATTCAGCATATGAAAGAGAAAGCAAAAGACAGTGTTCTCCTTCAAGCTGCTTAACTGAATCTACTTAAGTTTTCAGTTTTGTTAGAAGAAAGAGTCCGCCCAGCACAAGCTGCTTTCTGCAATGTTCTCTGAGTGGGAGAAGGCTGGAGAGTGCAGGCCTAGCAAGTATTTGAATGCCGTGGTTTTCAAAGGGAAGTTTGCAGAGCAGGGAATGAAGGTACTATTGGCTTTCAAAGCCAAACAGGGAGATTGTCTGCCTTCAGCTAGAGGACATTAGAAGAGGTTCACTTTTGCTGACTAAAGCTTGTGTGCTTAACACGAGCATGTAGCTTCTTCGCTGCCTGAAAGAGAAAGCAAGAGGTTGTTGCTCTCAGTCTGGAGATGAACGGAGCACGATTCACTTTCTGTGTTTGAAAGTCCCTTTGTGTTACATGCCTAAGAAAGTTGCCTGTGCATTGTCTAACTGGATAAAGACTATTACACTTGTCCCTTTCAACAAGTTGAAGCCGTTCAGTCTTTCCAGCCTTCCGGGAGGCATTCTGTGCTGCGTAGCTTAGTATAGAGCTACACAGACGCTATCCCTAAAGCAGAAGAGAAACCGCATTTCTCCTGTTCTGGAACAAGAAGGAGGCAAAACCCTAGTTCTGAGTATAAACTTTGTTAGCAATAAATTTCACTGCCCTATTCAGCATATGAAAGAGAAAGAAAAAACAGCGTTCTCCTTCAAGCTCCTTAACTGAATCTACTTAAGTTTACAGTTTTGTTAGAAGAAAGACTCTCCCCAGCACAAGCTGATTTCTGCAATGTTCTCTGAGAGGGAGAAGGCTGGAGACTGCAGGCCTAGCAAGTATTTGAATCCGCTGGTTTTCAAAGGGAACTTTGCATAGCAGGGAGTGAAGTTACTACTGGCTTTCAAAGCCAAACAGGGAGATTGTCTGCCTTCAGCTAGAGGACAGCAAAAGAGGTTCAGTTTTGCTGACTAAAGCTTGTGTGCTTAACACCAGCATGTAGCTTCTTCGCTGCCTGAAAGAGAAAGCAAGAGGTTGTTGCTCTCAGTCTGGAGATGAACGGAGCACGATTCACTTTCTGTGTTTGAAAGTCCCTTTGTGTTACATGCCTAAGAAAGTTGCCAGTGCATTGTCTACCTGGATACAGCGTATGACTTTTCTCCCTTTCAACCCGTTGAAGCCGTTCAGGCTTTCCAGCATTCCAGGAGCCATTCTGTGCTGCGTACATGAGAAAAGGGCTTTACAGACGGTATCGCTAAAGCAGAAGAGAAACCGCGTTTCTGCCATTCTGGAACGCGAAGGAGGGAAAACCATAGTTCTCCTGAGAAAAACTTTGTTAGCAGTAAAATTTAGTGCCCTATTCAACATATGAAAGAGAAAGCAAAAAACAGCGTTCTTTTTCAAGATGCTTAACGGAATCTACTTAAGTTTTCAGTTTTGTTAGAAGAAAGAGTCCTCCCAGCACAAGCTGCTTTCCGCAATGTTCTCTGAGTGGGAGAAGGCTGGAGAGTGCAGGCCTAGCAAGTATTTGAATGCCCTGGTTTTCAAAGGGAAGTTTGCAGAGCAGGGAATGAAGGTACTACTGGCTTTCAAAGCCAAACAGGGAGATTGTCTGCCTTCAGCTAGAGGACAGCAAAAGAGGTTCAGTATTGCTGACTAAAGTTTGTGTGCTTAACACCAGCATGTAGCTTCTTCGCTGCCTGAAAGAGAAAGCAAGAGGTTGTTGCTCTCAGTCTGGAGATGAACGGAGCACGATTCACTTTCTGTGTTTGAAAGTCCCTTTGTGTTACATGCCTAAGAAAGTTGCCTGTGCATTGTCTAACTGGATAAAGACTATTACACTTCTCCCTTTCAACTAGTTGAAGCCGTTCAGTCTTTCCAGCCTTCCGGGAGGCATTCTGTGCTGCGTAGCTTAGAATAGAGCTACACAGACGCTATCGCTAAAGCAGAAGATAAACCGCGTTTCTCCCGTTCTGGAACGAGAAGGAGGCAAAACCACAGTTCTCCTGAGTATAAACTTTCTTAGCAATAAATTTCACTGCCCTATTCAGCATATGAAAGAGAAAGAAAAAACAGCGTTCTCCTTCAAGATGCTTAACTGAATCTACTTAAGTTTACAATTTTGTTAGAAGAAAGACTCTCCCCAGCACAAGCTGCTTTCTCCAATGTTCTCTGAGAGGGAGAAGGCTGGAGACTGCAGGCCTAGCAAGTATTTGAATCCGCTGGTTTTCAAAGGGAACTTTGCATAGCAGGGAGTGAAGTTACTACTGGCTTTCAAAGCCAAACAGGGAGATTGTCTGCCTTCAGCTAGAGGACAGCGGAAGAGGTTCACTTTTGCTGACTAAAGCTTGTATGCTTAACGGGAGCATGTAGCTTCTTCCCTGCCTGAAAGAGAAAGCAAGAGGTTGTTGCTCTCAGTCTGGAGATGAACGGAGCTCGATTCACTTTCTGTGTTTGAAAGTCCCTTTGTGTTACATGTGTAAGAAAGCTGCCTGTGCATTGTCTACCTGGATAAAGCCTATTACTTTTCTCCCTTTCAACTAGTTGAAGCCGTTCAGGCTTTCCTGCATTCAGGGAAGCATTCTGTGCTGCGTAGCTTAGAATAGAGCTTCACAGACGCTATCGCTAAAGCAGAAGTGAAACCGAGTTTCTCCCATTCTGGAACGAGAAAGAGGCAAAACCGTAGTTCTCCTGAGTATAAACTTTCTTAGCAATAAATTTCACTGCCCTATTCAGCATATGAAAGAGAAAGAAAAAACAGCGTTCTCCTTCAAGCTGCTTAACTGAATCTACTTCAGTTTACAGTTTTGTTAGAAGAAAGACTCTCCCCAGCACAAGCTGCTTTCTCCAATGTTCTCTGAGAGGGAGAAGGCTGGAGACTGCAGGCCTAGCAAGTATTTGAATCCCCTGGTTTTCAAAGGGAAGTTTGCATAGCAGGGAGTGAAGTTACTACTGGCTTTCAAAGCCAAACAGGGAGATTGTCTGCCTTCAGCTAGAGGACAGCAAAAGAGGTTCAGTTTTGCTGACTAAAGCTTGTGTGCTTAACACGAGCATGTAGCTTCTTCGCTGCCTGAAAGAGAAAGCAAGAGGTTGTTGCTCTCAGTCTGGAGATGAACGGAGCACGATTCACTTTCTGTGTTTGAAAGTCCCTTTGTGTTACATGCCTAAGAAAGTTGCCAGTGCATTGTCTACCTGGATACAGCGTATGACTTTTCTCCCTTTCAACCCGTTGAAGCCGTTCAGGCTTTCCAGCATTCCAGGAGCCATTTTGTGCTGCGTAGATGAGAAGAGGGCTTTACAGAAGGTATCGCTAAAGCAGAAGAGAAACCGCGTTTCTGCCATTCTGGAACGCGAAGGAGGGAAAACCATAGTTCTCCTGAGAAAAACTTTGTTAGCAGTAAAATTTAGTGCCCTATTCAACATATGAAAGAGAAAGCAAAAGACAGCGTTCTTTTTCAAGATGCTTAACGGAATCTACTTAAGTTTTCAGTTTTGTTAGAAGAAAGAGTCCTCCCAGCACAAGCTGCTTTCCGCAATGTTCTCTGAGTGGGAGAAGGCTGGAGAGTGCAGGCCTAGCAAGTATTTGAATGCCCTGGTTTTCAAAGGGAAATTTGCAGAGCAGGGAATGAAGGTACTATTGGCTTTCTTAGCCAAACAGGGAGATTGTCTGCCTTCAGCTAGAGGACAGCAAAAGAGGTTCAGTTTTGCTGACTAAAGCTTGTGTGCTTAACACGAGCATGTAGCTTCTTCGCTGCCTGAAAGAGAAAGCAAGAGGTTGTTGCTCTCAGTCTGGAGATGAACGGAGCACGATTCACTTTCTGAGTTTGAAAGTCCCTTTGTGTTACATGCCTAAGAAAGTTGCCTGTGCATTGTCTACCTGGATAAAGCGTATGACTTTTCTCCCTTTCAACCCGTTGAAGCCGTTCAGGCTTTCCAGCATTCCAGGAGGCATTCTGTGCTGCGTAGATGAGAATAGGGCTTTACATGCTGTATCGCTAAAGCAGAAGAAAAACCGCGTTTCCCCCATTCTGGAACGCAAAGGAGGGAAAACCCTAGTTCTCCTGAGTAAAAACTTTGTTAGCATTAATTTGAAGTGCCCTATTCAGCATATGAAAGAGAAAGCAAAAGACAGCGTTCTTCTTCAATGTGCTTAACGGAATCTACTTAAGTTTTCAGTTTTGTTAGAAGAAAGAGTCCGCCCAGCACAAGCTGCTTTCTGCAATGTTCTCTGAGTGGGAGAAGGCTGGAGAGTGCAGGCCTAGCAAGTATTTGAATCCCCTGGTTTTCAAAGGGAAGTTTGCATAGCAGGGAATGAAGGTACTAGTGGCTTTCAAAGCCAAACAGGGAGATTGTCTGCCTTCAGCTAGAGGACAGCAAAAGAGGTTCAGTTTTGCTGACTAAAGCTTGTGTGCTTAACACGAGCATGTAGCTTCTTCGCTGCCTGAAAGAGAAAGCAAGAGGTTGTTGCTCTCAGTCTGGAGATGAACGGAGCACGATTCACTTTCTGTGTTTGAAAGTCCCTTTGTGTTACATGCCTAAGAAAGTTGCCTGTGCATTGTCTAACTGGATAAAGACTATTACACTTGTCCCTTTCAACTAGTTGAAGCCGTTCAGTCTTTCCAGCCTTCCGGGAGGCATTCTGTGCTGCGTAGCTTAGTATAGAGCTACACATACGCTATCCCTAAAGCAGAAGAGAAACCGCGTTTCTCCTGTTCTGGAACAAGAAGGAGGCAAAACCCTAGTTCTGAGTATAAACTTTATTAGCAATAAATTTAACTGCCCTATTCAGCATATGAAAGCGAAAGCAAAGGACAGCTTTCCTTTTCAACCTGCTTAACTGAATCTACTTAAGTTTACTGTTTTGTTAGTAGAAAGACTCTTCCTAGCACAAGCTGCTTTCTCCAATGTTCTCTGAGGGGGAGAAGGCTGGAGAGTGCAGGCCTAGCAAGTATTTGAATCCCCTGGTTTTCAAAGGGAAGTTTGCATAGCAGGGAATGAAGGTACTAGTGGCTTTCAAAGCCAAACAGGGAGATTGTCTGCGTTCACCTAGAGGACAGCAGAAGAGGTTCAGTTTCGCTGACTAAAGCTTGTGTGCTTAACACGAGCATGTAGCTTCTTCGCTGCCTGAAAGAGAAAGCAAGAGGTTGTTGCTCTCAGTCTGGAGATGAACGGAGCACGATTCACTTTCTGTGTTTGAAAGTCCCTTTGGGTTACATGCCTAAGAAAGTTGCCAGTGCATTGTCTACCTGGATACAGCGTATGACTTTTCTCCCTTTCAACCCGTTGAAGCCGTTCAGGCTTTCCAGCATTCCAGGAGCCATTCTGTGCTGCGTAGATGAGAAAAGGGCTTTACAGACGGTATCGCTAAAGCAGAAGAGAAACCGCGTTTCTGCCATTCTGGAACGCGAAGGAGGGAAAACCATAGTTCTCCTGAGAAAAACTTTGTTAGCAGTAAAATTTAGTGCCCTATTCAACATATGAAAGAGAAAGCAAAAGACAGCGTTCTTTTTCAAGCTGCTTAACGGAATCTACTTAAGTTTTCAGTTTTGTTAGAAGAAAGAGTCCGCCCAGCACAAGCTGCTTTCCGCAATGTTCTCTGAGTGGGAGAAGGCTGGAGAGTGCAGGCCTAGCAAGTATTTGAATGCCCTGGTTTTCAAAGGGAAGCTTGCAGAGCAGGGAATGAAGGTACTACTGGCTTTCAAAGCCAAACAGGGAGATTGTCTGCCTTCAGCTAGAGGACAGCAAAAGAGGTTCAGTTTTGCTGACTAAAGCTTGTGTGCTTAACACGAGCATGTAGCTTCTTCGCTGCCTGAAAGAGAAAGCAAGAGGTTGTTGCTCTCAGTCTGGAGATGAACGGAGCACGATTCACTTTCTGTGTTTGAAAGTCCCTTTGTGTTACATGCCTAAGAAAGTTGCCTGTGCATTGTCTAACTGGATAAAGACTATTACACTTCTCCCTTTCAACTAGTTGAAGCCGTTCAGTCTTTCCAGCCTTCCGGGAGGCATTCTGTGCTGCATAGCTTAGAATAGAGCTACACAGACGCTATCGCTAAAGCAGAAGTGAAACCGCGTTTCTCCCGTTCTGGAACGAGAAGGAGGCAAAACCATAGTTCTCCTGAGTATAAACTTTCTTAGCAATAAATTTCACTGCCCTATTCAGCATATGAAAGAGAAAGAAAAAACAGCGTTCTCCTTCAAGCTGCTTAACTGAATCTACTTCAGTTTACAGTTTTGTTAGAAGAAAGACTCTCCCCAGCACAAGCTGCTTTCTCCAATGTTCTCTGAGAGGGAGAAGGCTGGAGACTGCAGGCCTAGCAAGTATTTGAATCCGCTGGTTTTCAAAGGGAGGTTTGCATAGCAGGGAGTGAAGTTACTACTGGCTTTCAAAGCCAAACAGGGAGATTGTCTGCCTTCACCTAGAGGACAGCAGAAGAGGTTCACTTTTGCTGACTAAAGCTTGTATGCTTAACGGGAGCATGTAGCTTCTTCCCTGCCTGAAAGAGAAAGCAAGACGTTGTTGCTCTCAGTCTGGAGATGAACGGAGCTCGATTCACTTTCTGTGTTTGAAAGTCCCTTTGTGTTACATGTGTAAGAAAGCTGCCTGTGCATTGTCTACCTGGATAAAGCCTATTACTTTTCTCCCTTTCAACTAGTTGAAGCCGTTCAGGCTTTCCTGCATTCCGGGAAGCATTCTGTGCTGCGTAGCTTAGAATAGAGCTTCACAGACGCTATCGCTAAAGCAGAAGTGAAACCGCGTTTCTCCCGTTCTGGAACGCGAAGGAGGAAAAACCATAGTTCTCCTGAGAAAAACTTTGTTAGCAGTAAAATTTAGTGCCCTATTCAACATATGAAAGAGAAAGCAAAAGACAGCGTTCTTTTTCAAGATGCTTAACGGAATCTACTTAAGTTTTCAGTTTTGTTAGAAGAAAGAGTCCGCCCAGCACAGGCTGCTTTCTACAATGTTCTCTGAGTGGGAGAAGGCTGGAGAGTGCAGGCCTAGCAAGTATTTGAATGCCCTGGTTTTCAAAGGGAAATTTGCAGAGCAAGGAATGAAGGTACTACTGGCTTTCAAAGCCAAACAGGGAGATTGTCTGCCTTCAGCTAGAGGACAGCAAAAGAGGTTCAGTTTTGCTGACTAAAGCTTGTGTGCTTAACACGAGCATGTAGCTTCTTCGCTGCCTGAAAGAGAAAGCAAGAGGTTGTTGCTCTCATTCTGGAGATGAACGGAGCACGATTCACTTTCTGTGTTTGAAAGTCCCTTTGTGTTACATGCCTAAGAAAGTTGCCTGTGCATTGTCTAACTGGATAAAGACTATTACACTTCTCCCTTTCAACTAGTTGAAGCCGTTCAGTCTTTCCAGCCTTCCGTGAGGCATTCTCTGCTGCGTAGCTTAGAATAGAGCTACACAGACGGTATCGCTAAAGCAGAAGATAAACCGCGTTTCTCCCGTTCTGGAACGAGAAGGAGGCAAAACCATAGTTCTCCTGAGTATAAACTTTCTTAGCAATAAATTTCACTGCCCTATTCAGCATATGAAAGAGAAAGAAAAAACAGCGTTCTCCTTCAAGCTGCTTAACTGAATCTACTTAAGTTTACAGTTTGGTTAGAAGAAAGACTCTCCCCAGCACAAGCTGCTTTCTCCAATGTTCTCTGAGAGGGAGAAGGCTGGAGACTGCAGGCCTAGCAAGTATTTGAATCCCCTGGTTTTCAAAGGGAAGTTTGCATAGCAGGGAGTGAAGTTACTACTGGCTTTCAAAGCCAAACAGGGAGATTGTCTGCCTTCAGCTAGAGGACAGCGGAAGAGGTTCACTTTTGCTGACTAAAGCTTGTATGCTTAACGGGAGCATGTAGCTTCTTCCCTGCCTGAAAGAGAAAGCAAGACGTTGTTGCTCTCAGTCTGGAGATGAACGGAGCTCGATTCACTTTCTGTGTTTGAAAGTCCCTTTGTGTTTCATGTGTAAGAAAGCTGCCTGTGTATTGTCTACCTGGATAAAGCCTATTACTTTTCTCCCTTTCAACTAGTTGAAGCCGTTCAGGCTTTCCTGCATTCCGGGAAGCATTCTGTGCTGCGTAGCTTAGAATAGAGCTTCACAGACGCTATCCCTAAAGCAGAAGAGAAACCGCGTTTCTCCTGTTCTGGAACAAGAAGGAGGCAAAACCCTAGTTCTGAGTATAAACTTTATTAGCAATAAATTTAACTGCCCTATTCAGCATATGAAAGCGAAAGCAAAAGACAGCTTTCCTTTTCAACCTGCTTAACTGAATCTACTTAAGTTTACTGTTTTGTTAGTAGAAAGACTCTTCCTAGCACAAGCTGCTTTCTCCAATGTTCTCTGAGGGGGAGAAGGCTGGAGAGTGCAGGCCTAGCAAGTATTTGAATCCCCTGGTTTTCAAAGGGAAGTTTGCATAGCAGGGAATGAAGGTACTAGTGGCTTTCAAAGCCAAACAGGGAGATTGTCTGCGTTCACCTAGAGGACAGCAGAAGAGGTTCAGTTTTGCTGACTAAAGCTTGTGTGCTTAACACGAGCATGTAGCTTCTTCGCTACCTGAAAGAGAAAGCAAGAGGTTGTTGTTCTCAGTCTGGATATGAACGGAGCAAGATTCACTTTCTGTGTTTGAAAGTCCCTTTGTGTTACATGCCTAAGAAAGTTGCCTGTGCATTGTCTATCTGGATAAAGACTATTACAGTTGTCCCTTTCAACTAGTTGAAGCCGTTCAGTCTTTCCAGCCTTCCGGGAGGCATTCTGTGCTGCGTAGCTTAGAATAGAGCTACACAGACGCTATCGCTAAAGCAGAAGAGAAACTGCGTTTCTCCCGTTCTGGAACGAGAAGGAGGCAAAACCGTAGTTCTCCTGAGTATAAACTTTCTTAGCAATAAATTTCACTGCCCTATTCAGCATATGAAAGAGAAAGCAAAAGACAGCTTTCCTTTTCAACCTGCTTAACTGAATCTACTTAAGTTTACTGTTTTGTTAGTAGAAAGACTCTTCCTAGCACAAGCTGCTTTCTCCAATGTTCTCTGAGGGGGAGAAGGCTGGAGACTGCAGGCCTAGCATGTATTTGAATCCGCTGGTTTTCAAAGGGAACTTTGCATAGCAGGGAGTGAAGTTACTACTGGCTTTCAAAGCCAAACAGGGAGATTGTCTGCCTTCAGCTAGAGGACAGCAAAAGAGGTTCAGTTTTGCTGACTAAAGCTTGTGTGCTTAACACGAGCATGTAGCTTCTTCGCTGCCTGAAAGAGAAAGCAAGAGGTTGTTGCTCTCAGTCTGGAGATGAACGGAGCACGATTCACTTTCTGTGTTTGAAAGTCCCTTTGTGTTACATGCCTAAGAAAGTTGCCAGTGCATTGTCTTCCTGGATACAGCGTATGACTTTTCTCCCTTTCAACCCGTTGAAGCCGTTCAGGCTTTCCAGCATTCCAGGAACCATTCTGTGCTGCGTAGATGAGAACAGGGCTTTACAGACGGTACCGCTAAAGCAGAAGAGAAACCGCGTTTCTGCCATTCTGGAACGCGAAGGAGGGAAAACCATAGTTCTCCTGAGAAAAACTTTGTTAGCAGTAAAATTTAGTGCCCTATTCAACATATGAAAGAGAAAGCAAAAGACAGCGTTCTTTTTCAAGATGCTTAACGGAATCTACTTAAGTTTTCAGTTTTGTTAGAAGAAAGAGTCCGCCCAGCACAAGCTGCTTTCCGCAATGTTCTCTGAGTGGGAGAAGGCTGGAGAGTGCAGGCCTAGCAAGTATTTGAATGCCCTGGTTTTCAAAGGGAAGTTTGCAGAGCAGGGAATGAAGGTACTACTGGCTTTCAAAGCCAAACAGGGAGATTGTCTGCCTTCAGCTAGAGGACAGCAAAAGAGGTTCAGTTTTGCTGACTAAAGCTTGTGTGCTTAACACGAGCATGTAGCTTCTTCGCTGCCTGAAAGAGAAAGCAAGAGGTTGTTGCTCTCAGTCTGGAGATTAACGGAGCACGATTCACTTTCTGTGTTTGAAAGTCCCTTTGTGTTACATGCCTAAGAAAGTTGCCAGTGCATTGTCTAACTGAATAAAGACTATTACACTTCTCCCTTTCAACTAGTTGAAGCCGTTCAGTCTTTCCAGCCTTCCGGGAGGCATTCTGTGCTGCGTAGCTTAGAATAGAGCTTCACAGACGCTATCGCTAAAGCAGAAGATAAACCGCGTTTCTCCCGTTCTGGAACGAGAAGGAGGCAAAACCATAGTTCTCCTGAGTATAAACTTTCTTAGCAATAAATTTCACTGCCCTATTCAGCATATGAAAGAGAAAGAAAAAACAGCGTTCTCCTTCAAGCTGCTTAACTGAATCTACTTAAGTTTACAGTTTTGTTAGAAGAAAGACTCTCCCCAGCACAAGCTGCTTTCTGCAATGTTCTCTGAGTGGGTGAAGGCTAGAGAGTGCAGGCCTAGCAAGTATTTGAATCCCCTGATTTTAAAGGGAAGTTTGCATAGCAGGGAGTGAAGTTACTACTGGCTTTCAAAGCCAAACAGGGAGATTGTCTGCCTTCAGCTAGAGGACAGCAAAAGAGGTTCAGTTTTGCTGACTAAAGCTTGTGTGCTTAACACGAGCATGTAGCTTCTTCGCTGCCTGAAAGAGAAAGCAAGAGGTTGTTGCTCTCAGTCTGGAGATTAACGGAGCACGATTCACTTTCTGTGTTTGAAAGTCCCTTTGTGTTACATGCCTAAGAAAGTTGCCAGTGCATTGTCTAACTGGATAAAGCTGATGACGTTTCTCCCTTTCAACCCGTTGAAGCCGTTCAGGCTTTCCAGTATTCCACGAGGCATTCTGTGCTGCCTAGATGAGAAAAGGGCTTTACAGACGGTATCGCTAAAGCAGAAGAGAAACCGCGTTTCTCCCATTCTGGAACGCGAAGGAGGAAAAACCATAGTTCTCCTGAGAAAAACTTTGTTAGCTGTAAAATTTAGTGCCCTATTCAACATATGAAAGAGAAAGCAAAAGACAGCGTTCTTTTTCAAGCTGCTTAACGGAATCTACTTAAGTGTTCAGTTTTGTTAGAAGAAAGAGTCCGCCCAGCACAGGCTGCTTTCTACAATGTTCTCTGAGTGGGAGAAGGCTGGAGAGTGCAGGCCTAGCAAGTATTTGAATGCCCTGGTTTTCAAAGGGAAATTTGCAGAGCAAGGAATGAAGGTACTATTGGCTTTCAAAGCCAAACAGGGAGATTGTCTGCCTTCAGCTAGAGGACAGCAAAAGAGGTTCAGTTTCGCTGACTAAAGCTTGTGTGCTTAACACGAGCATGTAGCTTCTTCGCTGCCTGAAAGAGAAAGCAAGAGGTTGTTGCTCTCAGTCTGGAGATGAACGGAGCACGATTCACTTTCTGTGTTTGAAAGTCCCTTTGTGTTACATGCCTAAGAAAGTTGCCAGTGCATTGTCTACCTGGATAAAGCGTATGACTTTTCTCCCTTTCAACCCGTTGAAGCCGTTCAGGCTTTCCAGCATTCCAGGAGCCATTCTGTGCTGCGTAGATGAGAAAAGGGCTTTACAGACGGTATCGCTAAAGCAGAAGAGAAACCGCGTTTCTCCCATTATGGAACGCGAAGGAGGGAAAACCATAGTCCTCCTGAGAAAAACTTTGTTAGCAGTAAAATTTAGTGCCTTATTCAACATATGAAAGAGAAAGCAAAAGACAGCGTTCTTTTTCAAGATGCTTAACGGAATCTACTTAAGTTTTCAGTTTTGTTAGAAGAAAGAGTCCGCCCAGCACAAGCTGCTTTCTGCAATGTTCTCTGAGTGGGAGAAGGCTGGAGAGTGCAGGCCTAGCAAGTATTTGAATGCCCTGGTTTTCAAAGGGAAGTTTGCAGAGCAGGGAATGAAGGTACTATTGGCTTTCAAAGCTTAACAGGGAGGTTGTCTGCCTTCAGCTAGAGGACAGCAAAGAGGTTCAGTTTTGCTGACTAAAGCTTGTGTGCTTAACACGAGCATGTAGCTTCTTCGCTGCCTGAAAGAGAAAGCAAGAGGTTGTTGCTCTCAGTCTGGAGATGAACGGAGCACGATTCACTTTCTGTGTTTGAAAGTCCCTTTGTGTTACATGTGTAAGAAAAGTGCCTGTGCATTGTCTACCTGGATAAAGCCTATTACTTTTCTCCCTTTCAACTAGTTGAAGCCGTTCAGGCTTTCCTGCATTCCGGGAGGCATTCTGTGCTGCGTAGCTTAGAATAGAGCTTCACAGACGCTATCTCTAAAGCAGAAGTGAAACCGCGTTTCTCCCGTTTTGGAACGAGAAGGAGGCAAAACCGTAGTTCTCCTGAGTAAAAACTTTGTTAGCAATAAATTTAACTGCCCTATTCAGCATATGAAAGAGAAAGAAAAAACAGCGTTCTCCTTCAAGCTGCTTAACTGAATCTACTTAAGTTTACAGTTTTGTTAGAAGAAAGACTCTCCCCAGCACAAGCTGCTTTCTCCAATGTTCTCTGAGAGGGAGAAGGCTGGAGACTGCAGGCCTAGCAAGTATTTGAATCCGCTGGTTTTCAAAGGGAAGTTTGCATAGCAGGGAGTGAAGTTACTACTGGCTTTCAAAGCCAAACAGGGAGATTGTCTGCCTTCAGCTAGAGGACAGCAAAAGAGGTTCAGTTTTGCTGACTAAAGCTTGTGTGCTTAACACGAGCATGTAGCTTCTTCGCTGCCTGAAAGAGAAAGCAAGAGGTTGTTGCTCTCAGTCTGGAGATGAACGGAGCACGATTCACTTTCAGTGTTTGAAAGTCCCTTTGTGTTACATGCCTAAGAAAGTTGCCAGTGCATTGTCTACCTGGATAAAGCGTATGACTTTTCTCCCTTTCAACACGTTGAAGCCGTTCAGGCTTTCCAGCATTCCAGGAGCCATTCTGTGCTGCGTAGATGAGAAAAGGGCTTTACAGACGGTATCGCTAAAGCAGAAGAGAAACCGCGTTTCTCCCATTCTGGAAGGCGAAGGAGGGAAAACCATAGTTCTCCTGAGAAAAACTTTGTTAGCAGTAAAATTTAGTGCCTTATTCAACATATGAAAGAGAAAGCAAAAGACAGCGTTCTTTTTCAAGATGCTTAACGGAATCTACTTAGGTTTTCAGTTTTGTTAGAAGAAAGAGTCCGCCCAGCACAAGCTGCTTTCTGCAATGTTCTCTGAGTGGGAGAAGGCTGGAGAGTGCAGGCCTAGCAAGTATTTGAATGCCCTGGTTTTCAAAGGGAAGTTTGCAGAGCAGGGAATGAAGGTACTATTGGCTTTCAAAGACAAACAGGGAGATTGTCTGCCTTCAGCTAGAGGACAGCAAAAGAGGTTCAGTTTTGCTGACTAAAGCTTGTGTGCTTAACACGAGCATGTAGCTTCTTCACTGCCTGAAAGAGAAAGCAAGAGGTTGTTGCTCTCAGTCTGGAGATGAACGGAGCACGATTCACTTTCTGTGTTTGAAAGTCCCTTTGTGTTACATGCCTAAGAAAGTTGCCTGTGCATTGTCGAACTGGATAAAGACTATTACACTTCTCCCTTTCAACTAGTTGAAGCTGTTCAGTCTTTCCAGCCTTCCGGGAGGCATTCTGTGCTGCGTAGCTTAGAATAGAGCTTCACAGACGCTATCGCTAAAGCAGAAGATAAACCGCGTTTCTCCCGTTCTGGAACGAGAAGGAGGCAAAACCATAGTTCTCCTGAGTATAAACTTTCTTAGCAATAAATTTCACTGCCCTATTCAGCATATGAAAGAGAAAGAAAAAACAGCGTTCTCCTTCAAGCTGCTTAACTGAATCTACTTAAGTTTACAGTTTTGTTAGAAGAAAGACTCTCCCCAGCACAAGCTGCTTTCTGCAATGTTCTCTGAGTGGGAGAAGGCTGGAGAGTGCAGGCCTAGGAAGTATTTGAATGCCCTGGTTTTCAAAGGGAAGTTTGCAGAGCAGGGAATGAAGGTACTAGTGGCTTTCAAAGCCAAACAGGGAGATTGTCTGCCTTCAGCTAGAGGACAGCAAAAGAGGTTCAGTTTTGCTGACTAAAGCTTGTGTGCTTAACACGAGCATGTAGCTATAAAGCCTATTACTTTTCTCCCTTTCAACTAGTTGAAGCCGTTCAGGCTTTCCTGCATTCCGGGAGGCATTCTGTGCTGCGTAGCTTAGAATAGAGCTTCACAGACGCTATCTCTAAAGCAGAAGTGAAACCGCGTTTCTCCCGTTTTGGAACGAGAAGGAGGCAAAACCGTAGTTCTCCTGAGTAAAAACTTTGTTAGCAATAAATTTAACTGCCCTATTCAGCATATGAAAGAGAAAGAAAAAACAGCGTTCTCCTTCAAGCTGCTTAACTGAATCTACTTAAGTTTACAGTTTTGTTAGAAGAAAGACTCTCCCCAGCACAAGCTGCTTTCTCCAATATTCTCTGAGAGGGAGAAGGCTGGAGACTGCAGGCCTAGCAAGTATTTGAATCCGCTGGTTTCCAAAGGGAAGTTTGCATAGCAGGGAGTGAAGTTACTACTGGCTTTCAAAGCCAAACAGGGAGATTGTCTGCCTTCAGCTAGAGGACAGCAAAAGAGGTTCAGTTTTGCTGACTAAAGCTTGTGTGCTTAACACGAGCATGTAGCTTCTTCGCTGCCTGAAAGAGAAAGCAAGAGGTTGTTGCTCTCAGTCTGGAGATGAACGGAGCACGATTCACTTTCTGTGTTTGAAAGTCCCTTTGTGTTACATGTGTAAGAAAGCTACCTGTGCATTGTCTACCTGGATAAAGCCTATTACTTTTCTCCCATTCAACTAGTTGAAGCCGTTCAGGCTTTCCTGCATTCCGGGAGGCATTCTGTGCTGCGTAGCTTAGAATAGAGCTTCACAGACGCTATCGCTAAAGCAGAAGTGAAACCGCGTTTCTCCCGTTCTGGAACGAGAAAGAGGCAAAACCGTAGTTCTCCTGAGTAAAAACTTTGTTAGCAATAAATTTAACTGCCCTATTCAGCATATGAAAGAGAAAGAAAAAACAGCGTTCTCCTTCAAGCTGTTTAACTGAATCTACTTAAGTTTTCAGTTTTGTTAGAAGAAAGACTCTCCCCAGCACAAGCTGTTTCTGCAATGCTCTCTGAGTGGGAGAAGGCTGGAGAGTGCAGGCCTAGCAAGTATTTGAATCCCCTGGTTTTCAAAGGGAAGTTTGCATAGCAGGGAATGAAGGTACTAGTGGCTTTCAAAGCCAAACAGGGAGATTGTCTGCCTTCAGCTAGAGGACAGCAAAAGAGGTTCAGTTTTGCTGACTAAAGCTTGTGTGCTTAACACGAGCATGTAGCTTCTTCGTTGCCTGAAAGAGAAAGCAAGAGGTTGTTGCTCTCAGTCTGGAGATGAACGGAGCACGATTCACTTTCTGTGTTTGAAAGTCCCTTTGTGTTACATGTGTAAGAAAAGTGCCTGTGCATTGTCTACCTGGATAAAGCCTATTACTTTTCTCCCTTTCAACTAGTTGAAGCCGTTCAGGCTTTCCTGCATTCCGGGAGGCATTCTGTGCTGCGTAGCTTAGAATAGAGCTTCACAGACGCTATCTCTAAAGCAGAAGTGAAACCGCGTTTCTCCCGTTTTGGAACGAGAAGGAGGCAAAACCGTAGTTCTCCTGAGTAAAAACTTTGTTAGCAATAAATTTAACTGCCCTATTCAGCATATGAAAGAGAAAGAAAAAACAGCGTTCTCCTTCAAGCTGCTTAACTGAATCTACTTAAGTTTACAGTTTTGTTAGAAGAAAGACTCTCCCCAGCACAAGCTGCTTTCTCCAATGTTCTCTGAGAGGGAGAAGGCTGGAGACTGCAGGCCTAGCAAGTATTTGAATCCGCTGGTTTTCAAAGGGAAGTTTGCATAGCAGGGAGTGAAGTTACTACTGGCTTTCAAAGCCAAACAGGGAGATTGTCTGCCTTCAGCTAGAGGACAGCAAAAGAGGTTCAGTTTTGCTGACTAAAGCTTGTGTGCTTAACACGAGCATGTAGCTATAAAGCCTATTACTTTTCTCCCTTTCAACTAGTTGAAGCCGTTCAGGCTTTCCTGCATTCCGGGAGGCATTCTGTGCTGCGTAGCTTAGAATAGAGCTTCACAGACGCTATCTCTAAAGCAGAAGTGAAACCGCGTTTCTCCCGTTTTGGAACGAGAAGGAGGCAAAACCGTAGTTCTCCTGAGTAAAAACTTTGTTAGCAATAAATTTAACTGCCCTATTCAGCATATGAAAGAGAAAGAAAAAACAGCGTTCTCCTTCAAGCTGCTTAACTGAATCTACTTAAGTTTACAGTTTTGTTAGAAGAAAGACTCTCCCCAGCACAAGCTGCTTTCTCCAATATTCTCTGAGAGGGAGAAGGCTGGAGACTGCAGGCCTAGCAAGTATTTGAATCCGCTGGTTTCCAAAGGGAAGTTTGCATAGCAGGGAGTGAAGTTACTACTGGCTTTCAAAGCCAAACAGGGAGATTGTCTGCCTTCAGCTAGAGGACAGCAAAAGAGGTTCAGTTTTGCTGACTAAAGCTTGTGTGCTTAACACGAGCATGTAGCTTCTTCGCTGCCTGAAAGAGAAAGCAAGAGGTTGTTGCTCTCAGTCTGGAGATGAACGGAGCACGAATCACTTTCTGTGTTTGAAAGTCCCTTTGTGTTACATGTGTAAGAAAGCTACCTGTGCATTGTCTACCTGGATAAAGCCTATTACTTTTCTCCCATTCAACTAGTTGAAGCCGTTCAGGCTTTCCTGCATTCCGGGAGGCATTCTGTGCTGCGTAGCTTAGAATAGAGCTTCACAGACGCTATCGCTAAAGCAGAAGTGAAACCGCGTTTCTCCCGTTCTGGAACGAGAAAGAGGCAAAACCGTAGTTCTCCTGAGTAAAAACTTTGTTAGCAATAAATTTAACTGCCCTATTCAGCATATGAAAGAGAAAGAAAAAACAGCGTTCTCCTTCAAGCTGTTTAACTGAATCTACTTAAGTTTTCAGTTTTGTTAGAAGAAAGACTCTCCCCAGCACAAGCTGTTTCTGCAATGTTCTCTGAGTGGGAGAAGGCTGGAGAGTGCAGGCCTAGCAAGTATTTGAATCCCCTGGTTTTCAAAGGGAAGTTTGCATAGCAGGGAATGAAGGTACTAGTGGCTTTCAAAGCCAAACAGGGAGATTGTCTGCCTTCAGCTAGAGGACAGCAAAAGAGGTTCAGTTTTGCTGACTAAAGCTTGTGTGCTTAACACGAGCATGTAGCTTCTTCGCTGCCTGAAAGAGAAAGCAAGAGGTTGTTGCTCTCAGTCTGGAGATGAACGGAGCACGATTCACTTTCTGTGTTTGAAAGTCCCTTTGTGTTACATGCCTAAGAAAGTTGCCAGTGCATTGTCTACCTGGATAAAGCGTATGACTTTTCTCCCTTTCAACCCGTTGAAGCCGTTCAGGCTTTCCAGCATTCCAGGAGCCATTCTGTGCTGCGTAGATGAGAAAAGGGCTTTACAGACGGTATCGCTAAAGCAGAAGAGAAACCGCGTTTCTCCCATTCTGGAAGGCGAAGGAGGGAAAACCATAGTTCTCCTGAGAAAAACTTTGTTAGCAGTAAAATTTAGTGCCTTATTCAACATATGAAAGAGAAAGCAAAAGACAGCGTTCTTTTTCAAGATGCTTAACGGAATCTACTTAAGTTTTCAGTTTTGTTAGAAGAAAGAGTCCGCCCAGCACAAGCTGCTTTCTGCAATGTTCTCTGAGTGGGAGAAGGCTGGAGAGTGCAGGCCTAGCAAGTATTTGAATGCCCTGGTTTTCAAAGGGAAGTTTGCAGAGCAGGGAATGAAGGTACTATTGGCTTTCAAAGCTTAACAGGGAGGTTGTCTGCCTTCAGCTAGAGGACAGCAAAAGAGGTTCAGTTTTACTGACTAAAGCTTGTGTGCTTAACACGAGCATGTAGCTTCTTCGCTGCCTGAAAGAGAAAGCAAGAGGTTGTTGCTCTCAGTCTGGAGATGAACGGAGCACGATTCACTTTCTGTGTTTGAAAGTCCCTTTGTGTTACATGTGTAAGAAAAGTGCCTGTGCATTGTCTACCTGGATAAAGCCTATTACTTTTCTCCCTTTCAACTAGTTGAAGCCGTTCAGGCTTTCCTGCATTCCGGGAGGCATTCTGTGCTGCGTAGCTTAGAATAGAGCTTCACAGACGCTATCTCTAAAGCAGAAGTGAAACCGCGTTTCTCCCGTTTTGGAACGAGAAGGAGGCAAAACCGTAGTTCTCCTGAGTAAAAACTTTGTTAGCAATAAATTTAACTGCCCTATTCAGCATATGAAAGAGAAAGAAAAAACAGCGTTCTTTTTCAAGATGCTTAACGGAATCTACTTAAGTTTTCAGTATTGTTAGAAGAAAGAGTCCGCCCAGCACAAGCTGCTTTCTGCAATGTTCTCTGAGTGGGAGAAGGCTGGAGAGTGCAGGCCTAGCAAGTATTTGAATGCCCTGGTTTTCAAAGGGAAGTTTGCAGAGCAGGGAATGAAGGTACTATTGGCTTTCAAAGCTTAACAGGGAGGTTGTCTGCCTTCAGCTAGAGGACAGCAAAAGAGGTTCAGTTTTGCTGACTAAAGCTTGTGTGCTTAACACGAGCATGTAGCTTCTTCGCTGCCTGAAAGAGAAAGCAAGAGGTTGTTGCTCTCAGTCTGGAGATGAACGGAGCACGATTCACTTTCTGTGTTTGAAAGTCCCTTTGTGTTACATGTGTAAGAAAACTGCCTTTGCATTGTCTACCTGGATAAAGCCTATTACTTTTCTCCCTTTCAACTAGTTGAAGCCGTTCAGGTTTTCTTGCATTCCGGGAGGCATTCTGTGCTGCGTAGCTTAGAATAGAGCTTCACAGACGCTATCTCTAAAGCAGAAGTGAAACCGCGTTTCTCCCGTTTTGGAACGAGAAGGAGGCAAAACCGTAGTTCTCCTGAGTAAAAACTTTGTTAGCAATAAATTTAACTGCCCTATTCAGCATATGAAAGAGAAAGAAAAAACAGAGTTCTCCTTCAAGCTGCTTAACTGAATCTACTTAAGTTTACAGTTTTGTTAGAAGAAAGACTCTCCCCAGCACAAGCTGCTTTCTCCAATGTTCTCTGAGAGGGAGAAGGCTGGAGACTGCAGGCCTAGCAAGTATTTGAATCCGCTGGTTTTCAAAGGGAACTTTGCATAGCAGGGAGTGAAGTTACTACTGGCTTTCAAAGCCAAACAGGGAGATTGTCTGCCTTCAGCTAGAGGACAGCAAAAGAGGTTCAGTTTTGCTGACTAAAGCTTGTGTGCTTAACACGAGCATGTAGCTTCTTCGCTGCCTGAAAGAGAAAGCAAGAGGTTGTTGCTCTCAGTCTGGAGATGAACGGAGCACGATTCACTTTCTGTGTTTGAAAGTCCCTTTGTGTTACATGCCTAAGAAAGTTGCCTGTGCATTGTCGAACTGGATAAAGACTATTACACTTCTCCCTTTCAACTAGTTGAAGCTGTTCAGTCTTTCCAGCCTTCCGGGAGGCATTCTGTGCTGCGTAGCTTAGAATAGAGCTTCACAGACGCTATCGCTAAAGCAGAAGATAAACCGCGTTTCTCCCGTTCTGGAACGAGAAGGAGGCAAAACCATAGTTCTCCTGAGTATAAACTTTCTTAGCAATAAATTTCACTGCCCTATTCAGCATATGAAAGAGAAAGAAAAAACAGCGTTCTCCTTCAAGCTGCTTAACTGAATCTACTTAAGTTTACAGTTTTGTTAGAAGAAAGACTCTCCCCAGCACAAGCTGCTTTCTGCAATGTTCTCTGAGTGGGAGAAGGCTGGAGAGTGCAGGCCTAGGAAGTATTTGAATGCCCTGGTTTTCAAAGGGAAGTTTGCAGAGCAGGGAATGAAGGTACTAGTGGCTTTCAAAGCCAAACAGGGAGATTGTCTGCCTTCAGCTAGAGGACAGCAAAAGAGGTTCAGTTTTGCTGACTAAAGCTTGTGTGCTTAACACGAGCATGTAGCTATAAAGCCTATTACTTTTCTCCCTTTCAACTAGTTGAAGCCGTTCAGGCTTTCCTGCATTCCGGGAGGCATTCTGTGCTGCGTAGCTTAGAATAGAGCTTCACAGACGCTATCTCTAAAGCAGAAGTGAAACCGCGTTTCTCCCGTTTTGGAACGAGAAGGAGGCAAAACCGTAGTTCTCCTGAGTAAAAACTTTGTTAGCAATAAATTTAACTGCCCTATTCAGCATATGAAAGAGAAAGAAAAAACAGCGTTCTCCTTCAAGCTGCTTAACTGAATCTACTTAAGTTTACAGTTTTGTTAGAAGAAAGACTCTCCCCAGCACAAGCTGCTTTCTCCAATATTCTCTGAGAGGGAGAAGGCTGGAGACTGCAGGCCTAGCAAGTATTTGAATCCGCTGGTTTCCAAAGGGAAGTTTGCATAGCAGGGAGTGAAGTTACTACTGGCTTTCAAAGCCAAACAGGGAGATTGTCTGCCTTCAGCTAGAGGACAGCAAAAGAGGTTCAGTTTTGCTGACTAAAGCTTGTGTGCTTAACACGAGCATGTAGCTTCTTCGCTGCCTGAAAGAGAAAGCAAGAGGTTGTTGCTCTCAGTCTGGAGATGAACGGAGCACGAATCACTTTCTGTGTTTGAAAGTCCCTTTGTGTTACATGTGTAAGAAAGCTACCTGTGCATTGTCTACCTGGATAAAGCCTATTACTTTTCTCCCATTCAACTAGTTGAAGCCGTTCAGGCTTTCCTGCATTCCGGGAGGCATTCTGTGCTGCGTAGCTTAGAATAGAGCTTCACAGACGCTATCGCTAAAGCAGAAGTGAAACCGCGTTTCTCCCGTTCTGGAACGAGAAAGAGGCAAAACCGTAGTTCTCCTGAGTAAAAACTTTGTTAGCAATAAATTTAACTGCCCTATTCAGCATATGAAAGAGAAAGAAAAAACAGCGTTCTCCTTCAAGCTGTTTAACTGAATCTACTTAAGTTTTCAGTTTTGTTAGAAGAAAGACTCTCCCCAGCACAAGCTGTTTCTGCAATGTTCTCTGAGTGGGAGAAGGCTGGAGAGTGCAGGCCTAGCAAGTATTTGAATCCCCTGGTTTTCAAAGGGAAGTTTGCATAGCAGGGAATGAAGGTACTAGTGGCTTTCAAAGCCAAACAGGGAGATTGTCTGCCTTCAGCTAGAGGACAGCAAAAGAGGTTCAGTTTTGCTGACTAAAGCTTGTGTGCTTAACACGAGCATGTAGCTTCTTCGCTGCCTGAAAGAGAAAGCAAGAGGTTGTTGCTCTCAGTCTGGAGATGAACGGAGCACGATTCACTTTCTGTGTTTGAAAGTCCCTTTGTGTTACATGCCTAAGAAAGTTGCCAGTGCATTGTCTACCTGGATAAAGCGTATGACTTTTCTCCCTTTCAACCCGTTGAAGCCGTTCAGGCTTTCCAGCATTCCAGGAGCCATTCTGTGCTGCGTAGATGAGAAAAGGGCTTTACAGACGGTATCGCTAAAGCAGAAGAGAAACCGCGTTTCTCCCATTCTGGAAGGCGAAGGAGGGAAAACCATAGTTCTCCTGAGAAAAACTTTGTTAGCAGTAAAATTTAGTGCCTTATTCAACATATGAAAGAGAAAGCAAAAGACAGCGTTCTTTTTCAAGATGCTTAACGGAATCTACTTAAGTTTTCAGTTTTGTTAGAAGAAAGAGTCCGCCCAGCACAAGCTGCTTTCTGCAATGTTCTCTGAGTGGGAGAAGGCTGGAGAGTGCAGGCCTAGCAAGTATTTGAATGCCCTGGTTTTCAAAGGGAAGTTTGCAGAGCAGGGAATGAAGGTACTATTGGCTTTCAAAGCTTAACAGGGAGGTTGTCTGCCTTCAGCTAGAGGACAGCAAAAGAGGTTCAGTTTTACTGACTAAAGCTTGTGTGCTTAACACGAGCATGTAGCTTCTTCGCTGCCTGAAAGAGAAAGCAAGAGGTTGTTGCTCTCAGTCTGGAGATGAACGGAGCACGATTCACTTTCTGTGTTTGAAAGTCCCTTTGTGTTACATGTGTAAGAAAAGTGCCTGTGCATTGTCTACCTGGATAAAGCCTATTACTTTTCTCCCTTTCAACTAGTTGAAGCCGTTCAGGCTTTCCTGCATTCCGGGAGGCATTCTGTGCTGCGTAGCTTAGAATAGAGCTTCACAGACGCTATCTCTAAAGCAGAAGTGAAACCGCGTTTCTCCCGTTTTGGAACGAGAAGGAGGCAAAACCGTAGTTCTCCTGAGTAAAAACTTTGTTAGCAATAAATTTAACTGCCCTATTCAGCATATGAAAGAGAAAGAAAAAACAGCGTTCTTTTTCAAGATGCTTAACGGAATCTACTTAAGTTTTCAGTATTGTTAGAAGAAAGAGTCCGCCCAGCACAAGCTGCTTTCTGCAATGTTCTCTGAGTGGGAGAAGGCTGGAGAGTGCAGGCCTAGCAAGTATTTGAATGCCCTGGTTTTCAAAGGGAAGTTTGCAGAGCAGGGAATGAAGGTACTATTGGCTTTCAAAGCTTAACAGGGAGATTGTCTGCCTTCAGCTAGAGGACAGCAAAAGAGGTTCAGTTTTGCTGACTAAAGCTTGTGTGCTTAACACGAGCATGTAGCTTCTTCGCTGCCTGAAAGAGAAAGCAAGAGGTTGTTGCTCTCAGTCTGGAGATGAACGGAGCAGGATTCACTTTCTGTGTTTGAAAGTCCCTTTGTGTTACATGTGTAAGAAAACTGCCTTTGCATTGTCTACCTGGATAAAGCCTATTACTTTTCTCCCTTTCAACTAGTTGAAGCCGTTCAGGTTTTCTTGCATTCCGGGAGGCATTCTGTGCTGCGTAGCTTAGAATAGAGCTTCACAGACGCTATCTCTAAAGCAGAAGTGAAACCGCGTTTCTCCCGTTTTGGAACGAGAAGGAGGCAAAACCGTAGTTCTCCTGAGTAAAAACTTTGTTAGCAATAAATTTAACTGCCCTATTCAGCATATGAAAGAGAAAGAAAAAACAGAGTTCTCCTTCAAGCTGCTTAACTGAATCTACTTAAGTTTACAGTTTTGTTAGAAGAAAGACTCTCCCCAGCACAAGCTGCTTTCTCCAATGTTCTCTGAGAGGGAGAAGGCTGGAGACTGCAGGCCTAGCAAGTATTTGAATCCGCTGGTTTTCAAAGGGAACTTTGCATAGCAGGGAGTGAAGTTACTACTGGCTTTCAAAGCCAAACAGGGAGATTGTCTGCCTTCAGCTAGAGGACAGCAAAAGAGGTTCAGTTTTGCTGACTAAAGCTTGTGTGCTTAACACGAGCATGTAGCTTCTTCGCTGCCTGAAAGAGAAAGCAAGAGGTTGTTGCTCTCAGTCTGGAGATGAACGGAGCACGATTCACTTTCTGTGTTTGAAAGTCCCTTTGTGTTACATGCCTAAGAAAGTTGCCTGTGCATTGTCGAACTGGATAAAGACTATTACACTTCTCCCTTTCAACTAGTTGAAGCTGTTCAGTCTTTCCAGCCTTCCGGGAGGCATTCTGTGCTGCGTAGCTTAGAATAGAGCTTCACAGACGCTATCGCTAAAGCAGAAGATAAACCGCGTTTCTCCCGTTCTGGAACGAGAAGGAGGCAAAACCATAGTTCTCCTGAGTATAAACTTTCTTAGCAATAAATTTCACTGCCCTATTCAGCATATGAAAGAGAAAGAAAAAACAGCGTTCTCCTTCAAGCTGCTTAACTGAATCTACTTAAGTTTACAGTTTTGTTAGAAGAAAGACTCTCCCCAGCACAAGCTGCTTTCTGCAATGTTCTCTGAGTGGGAGAAGGCTGGAGAGTGCAGGCCTAGGAAGTATTTGAATGCCCTGGTTTTCAAAGGGAAGTTTGCAGAGCAGGGAATGAAGGTACTAGTGGCTTTCAAAGCCAAACAGGGAGATTGTCTGCCTTCAGCTAGAGGACAGCAAAAGAGGTTCAGTTTTGCTGACTAAAGCTTGTGTGCTTAACACGAGCATGTAGCTTCTTCGCTGCCTGAAAGAGAAAGCAAGAGGTTGTTGCTCTCAGTCTGGAGATGAACGGAGCACGATTCACTTTCTGTGTTTGAAAGTCCCTTTGTGTTACATGCCTAAGAAAGTTGCCAGTGCATTGTCTACCTGGATAAAGCGTATGACTTTTCTCCCTTTCAACCCGTTGAAGCCGTTCAGGCTTTCGAGCGTTCCAGGAGCCATTCAGTGCTGCGTAGATGAGAAAAGGGCTTTACAGACGGTATCGCTAAAGCAGAAGAGAAACCGTGTTTCTCCCATTCTGGAACGTGAAGGAGGGAAAACCATAGTTCTCCTGAGAAAAACTTTGTTAGCAGTAAAATTTAGTGCCCTATTCAACATATGAAAGAGAAAGCAAAAGACAGCGTTCTTTTTCAAGATGCTTAACGGAATCTACTTAAGTTTTCAGTTTTGTTAGAAGAAAGAGTCCGCCCAGCACAAGCTGCTTTCTGCAATGTTCTCTGAGTGGGAGAAGGCTGGAGAGTGCAGGCCTAGCAAGTATTTGAATGCCCTGGTTTTCAAAGGGAAGTTTGCAGAGCAGGGAATGAAGGTACTATTGGCTTTCAAACTAAACAGGGAGATTGTCTGCCTTCAGCTAGAGGACAGCAAAAGAGGTTCAGTTTTGCTGACTAAAGCTTGTGTGCTTAACACGAGCATGTAGCTTCTTCGCTGCCTGAAAGAGAAAGCAAGAGGTTGTTGCTCTCAGTCTGGAGATGAACGGAGCACGATTCACTTTCTGTGTTTGAAAGTCCCTTTGTGTTACATGCCTAAGAAAGTTGCCTGTGCATTGTCGAACTGGATAAAGACTATTACACTTCTCCCTTTCAACTAGTTGAAGCTGTTCAGTCTTTCCAGCCTTCCGGGAGGCATTCTGTGCTGCGTAGCTTAGAATAGAGCTTCACAGACGCTATCGCTAAAGCAGAAGATAAACCGCGTTTCACCCGTTCTGGAACGAGAAGGAGGCAAAACCGTAGTTCTCCTGAGTAAAAACTTTGTTAGCAATAAATTTAACTGCCCTATTCAGCATATGAAAGAGAAAGAAAAAACAGTGTTCTCCTTCAAGCTGCTTAACTGAATCTACTTCAGTTTTCAGTTTTGTTAGAAGAAAGACTCTCCCCAGCACAAGCTGTTTCTGCAATGTTCTCTGAGTGGGAGAAGGCTGGAGAGTGCAGGCCTATCAAGTATTTGAATCCCCTGGTTTTCAAAGGGAAGTGTGCATAGCAGGGAATGAAGGTACTAGTGGCTTTCAAAGCCAAACAGGGAGATTGTCTGCCTTCAGCTAGAGGACAGCAAAAGAGGTTCAGTTTTGCTGACTAAAGCTTGTGTGCTTAACACGAGCATGTAGCTTCTTCGCTGCCTGAAAGAGAAAGCAAGAGGTTGTTGCTCTCAGTCTGGAGATGAACGGAGCACGATTCACTTTCAGTGTTTGAAAGTCCCTTTGTGTTACATGCCTAAGAAAGTTGCCAGTGCATTGTCTACCTGGATAAAGCGTATGACTTTTCTCCCTTTCAACACGTTGAAGCCGTTCAGGCTTTCCAGCATTCCAGGAGCCATTCTGTGCTGCGTAGATGAGAAAAGGGCTTTACAGACGGTATCGCTAAAGCAGAAGAGAAACCGCGTTTCTCCCATTCTGGAACGCGAACGAGGGAAAACCATAGTTCTCCTGAGAAAAACTTTGTTAGCAGTAAAATTTAGTGCCTTATTCAACATATGAAAGAGAAAGCAAAAGACAGCGTTCTTTTTCAAGATGCTTAACGGAATCTACTTAAGTTTTCAGTTTTGTTAGAAGAAAGAGTCCGCCCAGCACAAGCTGCTTTCTGCAATGTTCTCTGAGTGGGAGAAGGCTGGAGAGTGCAGGCCTAGCAAGTATTTGAATGCCCTGGTTTTCAAAGGGAAGTTTGCAGAGCAGGGAATGAAGGTACTATTGGCTTTCAAAGACAAACAGGGAGATTGTCTGCCTTCAGCTAGAGGACAGCAAAAGAGGTTCAGTTTTGCTGACTAAAGCTTGGGTGCTTAACACGAGCATGTAGCTTCTTCGCTGCCTGAAAGAGAAAGCAAGAGGTTGTTGCTCTCAGTCTGGAGATGAACGGAGCACGATTCACTTTCAGTGTTTGAAAGTCCCTTTGTGTTACATGCCTAAGAAAGTTGCCAGTGCATTGTCTACCTGGATAAAGCGTATGACTTTTCTCCCTTTCAACACGTTGAAGCCGTTCAGGCTTTCCAGCATTCCAGGAGGCATTCTGTGCTGCGTAGCTTAGAATAGAGCTTCACAGACGCTATCGCTAAAGCAGAAGTGAAACCGCGTTTCTCCCGTTTTGGAACGAGAAGGAGGCAAAACCGTAGTTCTTCTGAGTATAAACTTTGTTAGCAATAAATTTAACTGCCCTATTCAGCATATGAAAGAGAAAGAAAAAACAGCGTTCTTTTTCAAGATGCTTAACGGAATCTACTTAAGTTTTCAGTATTGTTAGAAGAAAGAGTCCGCCCAGCACAAGCTGCTTTCTGCAATGTTCTCTGAGTGGGAGAAGGCTGGAGAGTGCAGGCCTAGCAAGTATTTGAATGCCCTGGTTTTCAAAGGGAAGTTTGCAGAGCAGGGAATGAAGGTACTATTGGCTTTCAAAGCTTAACAGGGAGATTGTCTGCCTTCAGCTAGAGGACAGCAAAAGGGGTTCAGTTTTGCTGACTAAAGCTTGTGTGCTTAACACGAGCATGTAGCTTCTTCGCTGCCTGAAAGAGAAAGCAAGAGGTTGTTGCTCTCAGTCTGGAGATGAACGGAGCAGGATTCACTTTCTGTGTTTGAAAGTCCCTTTGTGTTACATGTGTAAGAAAACTGCCTGTGCATTGTCTACCTGGATAAAGCCTATTACTTTTCTCCCTTTCAACTAGTTGAAGCCGTTCAGGCTTTCCTGCATTCCGGGAGGCATTCTGTGCTGCGTAGCTTAGAATAGAGCTTCACAGACGCTATCTCTAAAGCAGAAGTGAAACCGCGTTTCTCCCGTTTTGGAACGAGAAGGAGGCAAAACCGTAGTTCTCCTGAGTAAAAACTTTGTTAGCAATAAATTTAACTGCCCTATTCAGCATATGAAAGAGAAAGAAAAAACAGCGTTCTCCTTCAAGCTGCTTAACTGAATCTACTTAAGTTTACAGTTTTGTTAGAAGAAAGACTCTCCCCAGCACAAGCTGCTTTCTCCAATATTCTCTGAGAGGGAGAAGGCTGGAGACTGCAGGCCTAGCAAGTATTTGAATCCGCTGGTTTTCAAAGGGAAGTTTGCATAGCAGGGAGTGAAGTTACTACTGGCTTTCAAAGCCAAACAGGGAGATTGTCTGCCTTCAGCTAGAGGACAGCAAAAGAGGTTCAGTTTTGCTGACTAAAGCTTGTGTGCTTAACACGAGCATGTAGCTTCTTCGCTGCCTGAAAGAGAAAGCAAGAGGTTGTTGCTCTCAGTCTGGAGATGAACGGAGCACGATTCACTTTCTGTGTTTGAAAGTCCCTTTGTGTTACATGCCTAAGAAAGTTGCCAGTGCATTGTCTACCTGGATAAAGCGTATGACTTTTCTCCCTTTCAACCCGTTGAAGCCGTTCAGGCTTTCCAGCATTCCAGGAGCCATTCTGTGCTGCGTAGATGAGAAAAGGGCTTTACAGACGGTATCGCTAAAGCAGAAGAGAAACCGCGTTTCTCCCATTATGGAACGCGAAGGAGGGAAAACCATAGTTCTCCTGAGAAAAACTTTGTTAGCAGTAAAATTTAGTGCCTTATTCAACATATGAAAGAGAAAGCAAAAGACAGCGTTCTTTTTCAAGATGCTTAACGGAATCTACTTAAGTTTTCAGTTTTGTTAGAAGAAAGAGTCCGCCCAGCACAAGCTGCTTTCTGCAATGTTCTCTGAGTGGGAGAAGGCTGGAGAGTGCAGGCCTAGCAAGTATTTGAATGCCCTGGTTTTCAAAGGGAAGTTTGCAGAGCAGGGAATGAAGGTACTATTGGCTTTCAAAGCTTAACAGGGAGGTTGTCTGCCTTCAGCTAGAGGACAGCAAAAGAGGTTCAGTTTTGCTGACTAAAGCTTGTGTGCTTAACACGAGCATGTAGCTTCTTCGCTGCCTGAAAGAGAAAGCAAGAGGTTGTTGCTCTCAGTCTGGAGATGAACGGAGCACGATTCACTTTCTGTGTTTGAAAGTCCCTTTGTGTTACATGTGTAAGAAAACTGCCTGTGCATTGTCTACCTGGATAAAGCCTATTACTTTTCTCCCTTTCAACTAGTTGAAGCCGTTCAGGCTTTCCTGCATTCCGGGAGGCATTCTGTGCTGCGTAGCTTAGAATAGAGCTTCACAGATGCTATCTCTAAAGCAGAAGTGAAACCGCGTTTCTCCCGTTTTGGAACGAGAAGGAGGCAAAACCGTAGTTCTCCTGAGTAAAAACTTTGTTAGCAATAAATTTAACTGCCCTATTCAGCATATGAAAGAGAAAGAAAAAACAGCGTTCTCCTTCAAGCTGCTTAACTGAATCTACTTAAGTTTACAGTTTTGTTAGAAGAAAGACTCTCCCCAGCACAAGCTGCTTTCTCCAATGTTCTCTGAGAGGGAGAAGGCTGGAGACTGCAGGCCTAGCAAGTATTTGAATCCGCTGGTTTTCAAAGGGAAGTTTGCATAGCAGGGAGTGAAGTTACTACTGGCTTTCAAAGCCAAACAGGGAGATTGTCTGCCTTCAGCTAGAGGACAGCAAAAGAGGTTCAGTTTTGCTGACTAAAGCTTGTGTGCTTAACACGAGCATGTAGCTTCTTCGCTGCCTGAAAGAGAAAGCAAGAGGTTGTTGCTCTCAGTCTGGAGATGAACGGAGCACGATTCACTTTCAGTGTTTGAAAGTCCCTTTGTGTTACATGCCTAAGAAAGTTGCCAGTGCATTGTCTACCTGGATAAAGCGTATGACTTTTCTCCCTTTCAACACGTTGAAGCCGTTCAGGCTTTCCAGCATTCCAGGAGCCATTCTGTGCTGCGTAGATGAGAAAAGGGCTTTACAGACGGTATCGCTAAAGCAGAAGAGAAACCGCGTTTCTCCCATTCTGGAACGCGAAGGAGGGAAAACCATAGTTCTCCTGAGAAAAACTTTGTTAGCAGTAAAATTTAGTGCCTTATTCAACATATGAAAGAGAAAGCAAAAGACAGCGTTCTTTTTCAAGATGCTTAACGGAATCTACTTAAGTTTTCAGTTTTGTTAGAAGAAAGAGTCCGCCCAGCACAAGCTGCTTTCTGCAATGTTCTCTGAGTGGGAGAAGGCTGGAGAGTGCAGGCCTAGCAAGTATTTGAATGCCCTGGTTTTCAAAGGGAAGTTTGCAGAGCAGGGAATGAAGGTACTATTGGCTTTCAAAGACAAACAGGGAGATTGTCTGCCTTCAGCTAGAGGACAGCAAAAGAGGTTCAGTTTTGCTGACTAAAGCTTGGGTGCTTAACACCAGCATGTAGCTTCTTCGCTGCCTGAAAGAGAAAGCAAGAGGTTGTTGCTCTCAGTCTGGAGATGAACGGAGCACGATTCACTTTCTGTGTTTGAAAGTCCCTTTGTGTTACATGCCTAAGAAAGTTGCCTGTGCATTGTCGAACTGGATAAAGACTATTACACTTCTCCCTTTCAACTAGTTGAAGCTGTTCAGTCTTTCCAGCCTTCCGGGAGGCATTCTGTGCTGCGTAGCTTAGAATAGAGCTTCACAGACGCTATCGCTAAAGCAGAAGATAAACCGCGTTTCTCCCGTTCTGGAACGAGAAGGAGGCAAAACCATAGTTCTCCTGAGTATAAACTTTCTTAGCAATAAATTTCACTGCCCTATTCAGCATATGAAAGAGAAAGAAAAAACAGCGTTCTCCTTCAAGCTGCTTAACTGAATCTACTTAAGTTTACAGTTTTGTTAGAAGAAAGACTCTCCCCAGCACAAGCTGCTTTCTGCAATGTTCTCTGAGTGGGAGAAGGCTGGAGAGTGCAGGCCTAGCAAGTATTTGAATGCCCTGGTTTTCAAAGGGAAGTTTGCAGAGCAGGGAATGAAGGTACTATTGGCTTTCAAAGCTTAACAGGGAGATTGTCTGCCTTCAGCTAGAGGACAGCAAAAGGGGTTCAGTTTTGCTGACTAAAGCTTGTGTGCTTAACACGAGCATGTAGCTTCTTCGCTGCCTGAAAGAGAAAGCAAGAGGTTGTTGCTCTCAGTCTGGAGATGAACGGAGCAGGATTCACTTTCTGTGTTTGAAAGTCCCTTTGTGTTACATGTGTAAGAAAACTGCCTGTGCATTGTCTACCTGGATAAAGCCTATTACTTTTCTCCCTTTCAACTAGTTGAAGCCGTTCAGGCTTTCCTGCATTCCGGGAGGCATTCTGTGCTGCGTAGCTTAGAATAGAGCTTCACAGACGCTATCTCTAAAGCAGAAGTGAAACCGCGTTTCTCCCGTTTTGGAACGAGAAGGAGGCAAAACCGTAGTTCTCCTGAGTAAAAACTTTGTTAGCAATAAATTTAACTGCCCTATTCAGCATATGAAAGAGAAAGAAAAAACAGCGTTCTCCTTCAAGCTGCTTAACTGAATCTACTTAAGTTTACAGTTTTGTTAGAAGAAAGACTCTCCCCAGCACAAGCTGCTTTCTGCAATGTTCTCTGAGTGGGAGAAGGCTGGAGAGTGCAGGCCTAGCAAGTATTTGAATCCGCTGGTTTTCAAAGGGAAGTTTGCAGAGCCGGGAATGAAGGTACTATTGGCTTTCAAAGCCAAACAGGGAGATTGTCTGCCTTCAGCTAGAGGACAGCAAAAGAGGTTCAGTTTTGCTGACTAATGCTTGTGTGCTTAACAGGAGGATGTAGCTTCTTCCCTGCCTGAAAGAGAAAGCAAGAGGTTGTTGCTCTCAGTCTGGAGATGAACGGAGCACGATTCACTTTCTGTGTTTGAAAGTCCCTTTGTGTTACATGTGTAAGAAAGCTGCCTGTGCATTGTCTACCTGGATAAAGCCTACTACTTTTCTCCCTTTCAACTAGTTGAAGCCGTTCAGGCTTTCCTGCATTCCGGGAGGCATTCTGTGCTGCGTAGCTTAGAATAGAGCTACACAGACGCTATCGCTAAAGCAGAAGAGAAACCGAGTTTCTCCCGTTCTGGAACGAGAAGGAGGCAAAACCATAGTTCTCCTGAGTAAAAACTTTGTTAGCAATAAATTTAACTGCCCTATTCAGCATATGAAAGAGAAAGAAAAAACAGCGTTCTCCTTCAAGCTGCTTAACTGAATCTACTTAAGTTTAGAGTTTTGTTAGAAGAAAGACTCTCCCCAGCACAAGCTGCTTTCTCCAATGTTCTCTGAGAGGGAGAAGGCTGGAGACTGCAGGCCTAGCAAGTATTTGAATCCGCTGGTTTTCAAAGGGAAGTTTGCATAGCAGGGAGTGAAGGTACTACTGGCTTTCAAAGCCAAACAGGGAGATTGTCTGCCTTCAGCTAGAGGACAGCAAAAGAGGTTCAGTTTCGCTGACTGAAGCTTGTGTGCTTAACACGAGCATGTAACTTCTTCGCTGCCTGAAAGAGAAAGCAAGAGGTTGTTGCTCTCAGTCTGGAGATGAACGGAGCACGATTCCCTTTCTGTGTTTGAAAGTCCCTTTGTGTTACATGTGTAAGAAAGCTGCCTGTGCATTGTCTACCTGGATAAAGACTATTACTTTTCTCCCTTTCAACTACTTGAAGCCGTTCAGGCTTTCCTGCATTCCGGGAGGCATTCTGTGCTGCGTAGCTTAGAATAGAGCTTCACAGACGCTATCGCTAAAGCAGAAGTGAAACCGCGTTTCTCCCGTTCTGGAACGAGAAAGAGGCAAAACCGTAGTTCTCCTGAGAAAAACTTTGTTAGCAGTAAAATTTAGTGCCCTATTCAACATATGAAAGAGAAAGCAAAAGACAGCGTTCTTTTTCAAGATGCTTAACGGAATCTACTTAAGTTTTCAGTTTTGTTAGAAGAAAGAGTCCGCCCAGCACAAGCTGCTTTCTGCAATGTTCTCTGAGTGGGAGAAGGCTGGAGAGTGCAGGCCTAGCAAGTATTTGAATGCCCTGGTTTTCAAAGGGAAGTTTGCAGAGCAGGGAATGAAGGTACTATTGGCTTTCAAAGCCAAACAGAGAGATTGTCTGCTTTCAGCTAGAGGACAGCAGGAGAGGTTCAGTTTCGCTGACTAAACCTTGTGTGCTTAACACGAGCATGTAGCTTCTTCGCTGCCTGAAAGAGAAAGCAAGAGGTTGTTGATCTCAGTCTGGAGATGAACGGAGCACGATTCACTTTCTGTGTTTGAAAGTCCCTTTGTGTTACATGCCTAAGAAAGTTGCCTGTGCATTGTGTAACTGGATAAAGACTATTACACTTGTCCCTTTCAACTAGTTGAAGCCGTTCAGTCTTTCCAGCCTTCCGGGAGGCATTCTGTGCTGCGTAGCTTAGAATAGAGCTACACAGACGCTATCGCTAAAGCAGACGAGAAACCGCGTTTCTCCCGTTCTGGAACGAGAAGGAGGCAAAACCATAGTTCTCCTGAGTATAAACTTTCTTAGCAATAAATTTAACTGCCCTATTCAGCATATGAAAGAGAAAGAAAAAACAGCGTTCTCCGTCAAGCTGCTTAACTGAATCTACTTAAGTTTACAGTTTTGTTAGAAGAAAGACTCTCCCCAGCACAAGCTGCTTTCTCCAATGTTCTCTGAGAGGGAGAAGGCTGGAGACTGCAGGCCTAGCAAGTATTTGAATCCGCTGGTTTTCAAAGGGAAGTTTGCATAGCAGGGAGTGAAGGTACTACTGGCTTTCAAAGCCAAACAGGGAGATTGTCTGCCTTCAGCTAGATGACAGCAAAAGAGGTTCAGTTTCGCTGAATGAAGCTTGTGTGCTTAACACGAGCATGTAGCTTCTTCGCTGCCTGAAAGAGAAAGCAAGAGCTTTTTGCTCTCAGTCTGGAGATGAACGGAGCACGATTCACTTTCTGTGTTTGAAAGTCCCTTTGTGTTACATGTGTAAGAAAGCTGCCTGTGCATTGTCTACCTGGATAAAGCCTATTACTTTTCTCCCTTTCAACTAGTTGAAGCCGTTCAGGCTTTCCTGCATTCCGGGAGGCATTCTCTGCTGCGTAGCTTAGAATAGAGCTTCACAGACGCTATCGCTAAAGCAGAAGAGAAACCGCGTTTCTCCCGTTCTGGAACGAGAAAGAGGCAAAACCGTAGTTCTCCTGAGTAAAAACTTTGTTAGCAATAAATTTAACTGCCCTTTTCAGCATATGAAAGAGAAAGAAAAAACAGCGTTCTCCTTCAAGCTGCTTAACTGAATCTACTTAAGTTTACAGTTTTGTTAGAAGAAAGACTCTCCCCAGCACAAGCTGCTTTCTGCAATGTTCTCTGAGTGGGAGAAGGCTGGAGAGTGCAGGCCTAGCAAGTATTTGAATCCCCTGGTTTTCAAAGGGATGTTTGCATAGCAGGGAATGAAGGTACTAGTGGCTTTTAAAGCCAAACAGGGAGATTGTCTGCCTTCAGCTAGAGGACAGCAAAAGAGGTTCAGTTTCGCTGACTGAAGCTTGTGTGCTTAACACGAACATGTAGCTTCTTCGCTGCCTGAAAGAGAAAGCAAGAGGTTGTTGCTCTCAGTCTGGAGATGAACGGAGCACGATTCACTTTCTGTGTTTGAAAGTCCCTTTGTGTTACATGCCTAAGAAAGTTGCCAGTGCATTGTCTACCTGGATAAAGCGTATGACTTTTCTCCCTTTCAACCCGTTGAAGCCGTTCAGGCTTTCCAGCATTCCAGGAGGCATTCTGTGCTGCGTAGATGAGAAAAGTTCTTTACAGACGGTATCGCTAAAGCAGAAGAGAAACCGCGTTTCTCCCATTCTGGAACGCGAAGGAGGGAAAACCATAGTTCTCCTGAGAAAAACTTTGTTAGCAGTAAAATTTAGTGCCCTATTCAACATATGAAAGATTAAGCAAAAGACAGCGTTCTTTTTCAAGATGCTTAACGGAATCTACTTAAGTTTTCAGTTTTGTTAGAAGAAAGAGTCCGCCCAGCACAAGCTGCTTTCTGCAATGTTCTCTGAGTGGGAGAAGGCTGGAGAGTGCAGGCCTAGCAAGTATTTGAATGCCCTGGTTTTCAAAGGGAAGTTTGCAGAGCCGGGAATGAAGGTACTATTGGCTTTCAAAGCCAAACAGGGAGATTGTCTGCCTTCAGCTAGAGGACAGCAAAAGAGGTTCAGTTTTGCTGACTAATGCTTGTGTGCTTAACAGGAGGATGTAGCTTCTTCCCTGCCTGAAAGAGAAAGCAAGAGGTTGTTGCTCTCAGTCTGGAGATGAACGGAGCACGATTCACTTTCTGTGTTTGAAAGTCCCTTTGTGTTACATGTGTAAGAAAGCTGCCTGTGCATTGTCTACCTGGATAAAGCCTACTACTTTTCTCCCTTTCAACTAGTTGAAGCCGTTCAGGCTTTCCTGCATTCCGGGAGGCATTCTGTGCTGCGTAGCTTAGAATAGAGCTACACAGACGCTATCGCTAAAGCAGAAGATAAACCGCGTTTCTCCCGTTCAGGAATGAGAAGGAGGCAAAACCATAGTTCTCCTGAGTATAAACTTTCTTAGCAATAAATTTAACTGCCCTATTCAGCATATGAAAGAGAAAGAAAAAACAGCGTTCTCCTTCAAGCTGCTTAACTGAATCTACTTAAGTTTACAGTTTTGTTAGAAGAAAGACTCTCCCCAGCACAAGCTGCTTTCTCCAATGTTCTCTGAGAGGGAGAAGGCTGGAGACTGCAGGCCTAGCAAGTATTTGAATCCGCTGGTTTTCAAAGGGAAGTTTGCATAGCAGGGAGTGAAGGTACTACTGGCTTTCAAAGCCAAACAGGGAGATTGTCTGCCTTCAGCTAGAGGACAGCAAAAGAGGTTCAGTTTCGCTGACTGAAGCTTGTGTGCTTAACACGAGCATGTAGCTTCTTCGCTGCCTGAAAGAGAAAGCAAGAGGTTGTTGCTCTCAGTCTGGAGATGAACGGAGCACGATTCCCTTTCTGTGTTTGAAAGTCCCTTTGTGTTACATGTGTAAGAAAGCTGCCTGTGCATTGTCTACCTGGATAAAGCCTATTACTTTTCTCCCTTTCAACTAGTTGAAGCCGTTCAGGCTTTCCTGCATTCCGGGAGGCATTCTGTGCTGCGTAGCTTAGAATAGAGCTTCACAGACGCTATCGCTAAAGCAGAAGTGAAACCGCGTTTCTCCCGTTCTGGAACGAGAAAGAGGCAAAACCGTAGTTCTCCTGAGAAAAACTTTGTTAGCAGTAAAATTTAGTGCCCTATTCAACATATGAAAGAGAAAGCAAAAGACAGCGTTCTTTTTCAAGATGCTTAACGGAATCTACTTAAGTTTTCAGTTTTGTTAGAAGAAAGAGTCCGCCCAGCACAAGCTGCTTTCTGCAATGTTCTCTGAGTGGGAGAAGGCTGGAGAGTGCAGGCCTAGCAAGTATTTGAATGCCCTGGTTTTCAAAGGGAAGTTTGCAGAGCAGGGAATGAAGGTACTATTGGCTTTCAAAGCCAAACAGAGAGATTGTCTGCTTTCAGCTAGAGGACAGCAGGAGAGGTTCAGTTTCGCTGACTAAACCTTGTGTGCTTAACACGAGCATGTAGCTTCTTCGCTGCCTGAAAGAGAAAGCAAGAGGTTGTTGATCTCAGTCTGGAGATGAACGGAGCACGATTCACTTTCTGTGTTTGAAAGTCCCTTTGTGTTACATGCCTAAGAAAGTTGCCTGTGCATTGTGTAACTGGATAAAGACTATTACACTTGTCCCTTTCAACTAGTTGAAGCCGTTCAGTCTTTCCAGCCTTCCGGGAGGCATTCTGTGCTGCGTAGCTTAGAATAGAGCTACACAGACGCTATCGCTAAAGCAGACGAGAAACCGCGTTTCTCCCGTTCTGGAACGAGAAGGAGGCAAAACCATAGTTCTCCTGAGTATAAACTTTCTTAGCAATAAATTTAACTGCCCTATTCAGCATATGAAAGAGAAAGAAAAAACAGCGTTCTCCGTCAAGCTGCTTAACTGAATCTACTTAAGTTTACAGTTTTGTTAGAAGAAAGACTCTCCCCAGCACAAGCTGCTTTCTCCAATGTTCTCTGAGAGGGAGAAGGCTGGAGACTGCAGGCCTAGCAAGTATTTGAATCCGCTGGTTTTCAAAGGGAAGTTTGCATAGCAGGGAGTGAAGGTACTACTGGCTTTCAAAGCCAAACAGGGAGATTGTCTGCCTTCAGCTAGATGACAGCAAAAGAGGTTCAGTTTCGCTGAATGAAGCTTGTGTGCTTAACACGAGCATGTAGCTTCTTCGCTGCCTGAAAGAGAAAGCAAGAGCTTTTTGCTCTCAGTCTGGAGATGAACGGAGCACGATTCACTTTCTGTGTTTGAAAGTCCCTTTGTGTTACATGTGTAAGAAAGCTGCCTGTGCATTGTCTACCTGGATAAAGCCTATTACTTTTCTCCCTTTCAACTAGTTGAAGCCGTTCAGGCTTTCCTGCATTCCGGGAGGCATTCTGTGCTGCGTAGCTTAGAATAGAGCTTCACAGACGCTATCGCTAAAGCAGAAGAGAAACCGCGTTTCTCCCGTTCTGGAACGAGAAAGAGGCAAAACCGTAGTTCTCCTGAGTAAAAACTTTGTTAGCAATAAATTTAACTGCCCTTTTCAGCATATGAAAGAGAAAGAAAAAACAGCGTTCTCCTTCAAGCTGCTTAACTGAATCTACTTAAGTTTACAGTTTTGTTAGAAGAAAGACTCTCCCCAGCACAAGCTGCTTTCTGCAATGTTCTCTGAGTGGGAGAAGGCTGGAGAGTGCAGGCCTAGCAAGTATTTGAATCCCCTGGTTTTCAAAGGGATGTTTGCATAGCAGGGAATGAAGGTACTAGTGGCTTTTAAAGCCAAACAGGGAGATTGTCTGCCTTCAGCTAGAGGACAGCAAAAGAGGTTCAGTTTCGCTGAATGAAGCTTGTGTGCTTAACACGAGCATGTAGCTTCTTCGCTGCCTGAAAGAGAAAGCAAGAGCTTTTTGCTCTCAGTCTGGAGATGAACGGAGCACGATTCACTTTCTGTGTTTGAAAGTCCCTTTGTGTTACATGTGTAAGAAAGCTGCCTGTGCATTGTCTACCTGGATAAAGCCTATTACTTTTCTCCCTTTCAACTAGTTGAAGCCGTTCAGGCTTTCCTGCATTCCGGGAGGCATTCTGTGCTGCGTAGCTTAGAATAGAGCTTCACAGACGCTATCGCTAAAGCAGAAGAGAAACCGCGTTTCTCCCGTTCTGGAACGAGAAAGAGGCAAAACCGTAGTTCTCCTGAGTAAAAACTTTGTTAGCAATAAATTTAACTGCCCTTTTCAGCATATGAAAGAGAAAGAAAAAACAGCGTTCTCCTTCAAGCTGCTTAACTGAATCTACTTAAGTTTACAGTTTTGTTAGAAGAAAGACTCTCCCCAGCACAAGCTGCTTTCTGCAATGTTCTCTGAGTGGGAGAAGGCTGGAGAGTGCAGGCCTAGCAAGTATTTGAATCCCCTGGTTTTCAAAGGGATGTTTGCATAGCAGGGAATGAAGGTACTAGTGGCTTTTAAAGCCAAACAGGGAGATTGTCTGCCTTCAGCTAGAGGACAGCAAAAGAGGTTCAGTTTCGCTGACTGAAGCTTGTGTGCTTAACACGAACATGTAGCTTCTTCGCTGCCTGAAAGAGAAAGCAAGAGGTTGTTGCTCTCAGTCTGGAGATGAACGGAGCACGATTCACTTTCTGTGTTTGAAAGTCCCTTTGTGTTACATGCCTAAGAAAGTTGCCAGTGCATTGTCTACCTGGATAAAGCGTATGACTTTTCTCCCTTTCAACCCGTTGAAGCCGTTCAGGCTTTCCAGCATTCCAGGAGGCATTCTGTGCTGCGTAGATGAGAAAAGTTCTTTACAGACGGTATCGCTAAAGCAGAAGAGAAACCGCGTTTCTCCCATTCTGGAACGCGAAGGAGGGAAAACCATAGTTCTCCTGAGAAAAACTTTGTTAGCAGTAAAATTTAGTGCCCTATTCAACATATGAAAGATTAAGCAAAAGACAGCGTTCTTTTTCAAGATGCTTAACGGAATCTACTTAAGTTTTCAGTTTTGTTAGAAGAAAGAGTCCGCCCAGCACAAGCTGCTTTCTGCAATGTTCTCTGAGTGGGAGAAGGCTGGAGAGTGCAGGCCTAGCAAGTATTTGAATGCCCTGGTTTTCAAAGGGAAGTTTGCAGAGCCGGGAATGAAGGTACTATTGGCTTTCAAAGCCAAACAGGGAGATTGTCTGCCTTCAGCTAGAGGACAGCAAAAGAGGTTCAGTTTTGCTGACTAATGCTTGTGTGCTTAACAGGAGGATGTAGCTTCTTCCCTGCCTGAAAGAGAAAGCAAGAGGTTGTTGCTCTCAGTCTGGAGATGAACGGAGCACGATTCACTTTCTGTGTTTGAAAGTCCCTTTGTGTTACATGTGTAAGAAAGCTGCCTGTGCATTGTCTACCTGGATAAAGCCTACTACTTTTCTCCCTTTCAACTAGTTGAAGCCGTTCAGGCTTTCCTGCATTCCGGGAGGCATTCTGTGCTGCGTAGCTTAGAATAGAGCTACACAGACGCTATCGCTAAAGCAGAAGATAAACCGCGTTTCTCCCGTTCAGGAATGAGAAGGAGGCAAAACCATAGTTCTCCTGAGTATAAACTTTCTTAGCAATAAATTTAACTGCCCTATTCAGCATATGAAAGAGAAAGAAAAAACAGCGTTCTCCTTCAAGCTGCTTAACTGAATCTACTTAAGTTTACAGTTTTGTTAGAAGAAAGACTCTCCCCAGCACAAGCTGCTTTCTCCAATGTTCTCTGAGAGGGAGAAGGCTGGAGACTGCAGGCCTAGCAAGTATTTGAATCCGCTGGTTTTCAAAGGGAAGTTTGCATAGCAGGGAGTGAAGGTACTACTGGCTTTCAAAGCCAAACAGGGAGATTGTCTGCCTTCAGCTAGAGGACAGCAAAAGAGGTTCAGTTTCGCTGACTGAAGCTTGTGTGCTTAACACGAGCATGTAGCTTCTTCGCTGCCTGAAAGAGAAAGCAAGAGGTTGTTGCTCTCAGTCTGGAGATGAACGGAGCACGATTCCCTTTCTGTGTTTGAAAGTCCCTTTGTGTTACATGTGTAAGAAAGCTGCCTGTGCATTGTCTACCTGGATAAAGCCTATTACTTTTCTCCCTTTCAACTAGTTGAAGCCGTTCAGGCTTTCCTGCATTCCGGGAGGCATTCTGTGCTGCGTAGCTTAGAATAGAGCTTCACAGACGCTATCGCTAAAGCAGAAGTGAAACCGCGTTTCTCCCGTTCTGGAACGAGAAAGAGGCAAAACCGTAGTTCTCCTGAGAAAAACTTTGTTAGCAGTAAAATTTAGTGCCCTATTCAACATATGAAAGAGAAAGCAAAAGACAGCGTTCTTTTTCAAGATGCTTAACGGAATCTACTTAAGTTTTCAGTTTTGTTAGAAGAAAGAGTCCGCCCAGCACAAGCTGCTTTCTGCAATGTTCTCTGAGTGGGAGAAGGCTGGAGAGTGCAGGCCTAGCAAGTATTTGAATGCCCTGGTTTTCAAAGGGAAGTTTGCAGAGCAGGGAATGAAGGTACTATTGGCTTTCAAAGCCAAACAGAGAGATTGTCTGCTTTCAGCTAGAGGACAGCAGGAGAGGTTCAGTTTCGCTGACTAAACCTTGTGTGCTTAACACGAGCATGTAGCTTCTTCGCTGCCTGAAAGAGAAAGCAAGAGGTTGTTGATCTCAGTCTGGAGATGAACGGAGCACGATTCACTTTCTGTGTTTGAAAGTCCCTTTGTGTTACATGCCTAAGAAAGTTGCCTGTGCATTGTGTAACTGGATAAAGACTATTACACTTGTCCCTTTCAACTAGTTGAAGCCGTTCAGTCTTTCCAGCCTTCCGGGAGGCATTCTGTGCTGCGTAGCTTAGAATAGAGCTACACAGACGCTATCGCTAAAGCAGACGAGAAACCGCGTTTCTCCCGTTCTGGAACGAGAAGGAGGCAAAACCATAGTTCTCCTGAGTATAAACTTTCTTAGCAATAAATTTAACTGCCCTATTCAGCATATGAAAGAGAAAGAAAAAACAGCGTTCTCCGTCAAGCTGCTTAACTGAATCTACTTAAGTTTACAGTTTTGTTAGAAGAAAGACTCTCCCCAGCACAAGCTGCTTTCTCCAATGTTCTCTGAGAGGGAGAAGGCTGGAGACTGCAGGCCTAGCAAGTATTTGAATCCGCTGGTTTTCAAAGGGAAGTTTGCATAGCAGGGAGTGAAGGTACTACTGGCTTTCAAAGCCAAACAGGGAGATTGTCTGCCTTCAGCTAGATGACAGCAAAAGAGGTTCAGTTTCGCTGAATGAAGCTTGTGTGCTTAACACGAGCATGTAGCTTCTTCGCTGCCTGAAAGAGAAAGCAAGAGCTTTTTGCTCTCAGTCTGGAGATGAACGGAGCACGATTCACTTTCTGTGTTTGAAAGTCCCTTTGTGTTACATGTGTAAGAAAGCTGCCTGTGCATTGTCTACCTGGATAAAGCCTATTACTTTTCTCCCTTTCAACTAGTTGAAGCCGTTCAGGCTTTCCTGCATTCCGGGAGGCATTCTGTGCTGCGTAGCTTAGAATAGAGCTTCACAGACGCTATCGCTAAAGCAGAAGAGAAACCGCGTTTCTCCCGTTCTGGAACGAGAAAGAGGCAAAACCGTAGTTCTCCTGAGTAAAAACTTTGTTAGCAATAAATTTAACTGCCCTTTTCAGCATATGAAAGAGAAAGAAAAAACAGCGTTCTCCTTCAAGCTGCTTAACTGAATCTACTTAAGTTTACAGTTTTGTTAGAAGAAAGACTCTCCCCAGCACAAGCTGCTTTCTGCAATGTTCTCTGAGTGGGAGAAGGCTGGAGAGTGCAGGCCTAGCAAGTATTTGAATCCCCTGGTTTTCAAAGGGATGTTTGCATAGCAGGGAATGAAGGTACTAGTGGCTTTTAAAGCCAAACAGGGAGATTGTCTGCCTTCAGCTAGAGGACAGCAAAAGAGGTTCAGTTTCGCTGACTGAAGCTTGTGTGCTTAACACGAACATGTAGCTTCTTCGCTGCCTGAAAGAGAAAGCAAGAGGTTGTTGCTCTCAGTCTGGAGATGAACGGAGCACGATTCACTTTCTGTGTTTGAAAGTCCCTTTGTGTTACATGCCTAAGAAAGTTGCCAGTGCATTGTCTACCTGGATAAAGCGTATGACTTTTCTCCCTTTCAACCCGTTGAAGCCGTTCAGGCTTTCCAGCATTCCAGGAGGCATTCTGTGCTGCGTAGATGAGAAAAGTTCTTTACAGACGGTATCGCTAAAGCAGAAGAGAAACCGCGTTTCTCCCATTCTGGAACGCGAAGGAGGGAAAACCATAGTTCTCCTGAGAAAAACTTTGTTAGCAGTAAAATTTAGTGCCCTATTCAACATATGAAAGATTAAGCAAAAGACAGCGTTCTTTTTCAAGATGCTTAACGGAATCTACTTAAGTTTTCAGTTTTGTTAGAAGAAAGAGTCCGCCCAGCACAAGCTGCTTTCTGCAATGTTCTCTGAGTGGGAGAAGGCTGGAGAGTGCAGGCCTAGCAAGTATTTGAATGCCCTGGTTTTCAAAGGGAAGTTTGCAGAGCCGGGAATGAAGGTACTATTGGCTTTCAAAGCCAAACAGGGAGATTGTCTGCCTTCAGCTAGAGGACAGCAAAAGAGGTTCAGTTTTGCTGACTAATGCTTGTGTGCTTAACAGGAGGATGTAGCTTCTTCCCTGCCTGAAAGAGAAAGCAAGAGGTTGTTGCTCTCAGTCTGGAGATGAACGGAGCACGATTCACTTTCTGTGTTTGAAAGTCCCTTTGTGTTACATGTGTAAGAAAGCTGCCTGTGCATTGTCTACCTGGATAAAGCCTACTACTTTTCTCCCTTTCAACTAGTTGAAGCCGTTCAGGCTTTCCTGCATTCCGGGAGGCATTCTGTGCTGCGTAGCTTAGAATAGAGCTACACAGACGCTATCGCTAAAGCAGAAGATAAACCGCGTTTCTCCCGTTCAGGAATGAGAAGGAGGCAAAACCATAGTTCTCCTGAGTATAAACTTTCTTAGCAATAAATTTAACTGCCCTATTCAGCATATGAAAGAGAAAGAAAAAACAGCGTTCTCCTTCAAGCTGCTTAACTGAATCTACTTAAGTTTACAGTTTTGTTAGAAGAAAGACTCTCCCCAGCACAAGCTGCTTTCTCCAATGTTCTCTGAGAGGGAGAAGGCTGGAGACTGCAGGCCTAGCAAGTATTTGAATCCGCTGGTTTTCAAAGGGAAGTTTGCATAGCAGGGAGTGAAGGTACTACTGGCTTTCAAAGCCAAACAGGGAGATTGTCTGCCTTCAGCTAGAGGACAGCAAAAGAGGTTCAGTTTCGCTGACTGAAGCTTGTGTGCTTAACACGAGCATGTAGCTTCTTCGCTGCCTGAAAGAGAAAGCAAGAGGTTGTTGCTCTCAGTCTGGAGATGAACGGAGCACGATTCCCTTTCTGTGTTTGAAAGTCCCTTTGTGTTACATGTGTAAGAAAGCTGCCTGTGCATTGTCTACCTGGATAAAGCCTATTACTTTTCTCCCTTTCAACTAGTTGAAGCCGTTCAGGCTTTCCTGCATTCCGGGAGGCATTCTGTGCTGCGTAGCTTAGAATAGAGCTTCACAGACGCTATCGCTAAAGCAGAAGTGAAACCGCGTTTCTCCCGTTCTGGAACGAGAAAGAGGCAAAACCGTAGTTCTCCTGAGAAAAACTTTGTTAGCAGTAAAATTTAGTGCCCTATTCAACATATGAAAGAGAAAGCAAAAGACAGCGTTCTTTTTCAAGATGCTTAACGGAATCTACTTAAGTTTTCAGTTTTGTTAGAAGAAAGAGTCCGCCCAGCACAAGCTGCTTTCTGCAATGTTCTCTGAGTGGGAGAAGGCTGGAGAGTGCAGGCCTAGCAAGTATTTGAATGCCCTGGTTTTCAAAGGGAAGTTTGCAGAGCAGGGAATGAAGGTACTATTGGCTTTCAAAGCCAAACAGAGAGATTGTCTGCTTTCAGCTAGAGGACAGCAGGAGAGGTTCAGTTTCGCTGACTAAACCTTGTGTGCTTAACACGAGCATGTAGCTTCTTCGCTGCCTGAAAGAGAAAGCAAGAGGTTGTTGATCTCAGTCTGGAGATGAACGGAGCACGATTCACTTTCTGTGTTTGAAAGTCCCTTTGTGTTACATGCCTAAGAAAGTTGCCTGTGCATTGTGTAACTGGATAAAGACTATTACACTTGTCCCTTTCAACTAGTTGAAGCCGTTCAGTCTTTCCAGCCTTCCGGGAGGCATTCTGTGCTGCGTAGCTTAGAATAGAGCTACACAGACGCTATCGCTAAAGCAGACGAGAAACCGCGTTTCTCCCGTTCTGGAACGAGAAGGAGGCAAAACCATAGTTCTCCTGAGTATAAACTTTCTTAGCAATAAATTTAACTGCCCTATTCAGCATATGAAAGAGAAAGAAAAAACAGCGTTCTCCGTCAAGCTGCTTAACTGAATCTACTTAAGTTTACAGTTTTGTTAGAAGAAAGACTCTCCCCAGCACAAGCTGCTTTCTCCAATGTTCTCTGAGAGGGAGAAGGCTGGAGACTGCAGGCCTAGCAAGTATTTGAATCCGCTGGTTTTCAAAGGGAAGTTTGCATAGCAGGGAGTGAAGGTACTACTGGCTTTCAAAGCCAAACAGGGAGATTGTCTGCCTTCAGCTAGATGACAGCAAAAGAGGTTCAGTTTCGCTGAATGAAGCTTGTGTGCTTAACACGAGCATGTAGCTTCTTCGCTGCCTGAAAGAGAAAGCAAGAGCTTTTTGCTCTCAGTCTGGAGATGAACGGAGCACGATTCACTTTCTGTGTTTGAAAGTCCCTTTGTGTTACATGTGTAAGAAAGCTGCCTGTGCATTGTCTACCTGGATAAAGCCTATTACTTTTCTCCCTTTCAACTAGTTGAAGCCGTTCAGGCTTTCCTGCATTCCGGGAGGCATTCTCTGCTGCGTAGCTTAGAATAGAGCTTCACAGACGCTATCGCTAAAGCAGAAGAGAAACCGCGTTTCTCCCGTTCTGGAACGAGAAAGAGGCAAAACCGTAGTTCTCCTGAGTAAAAACTTTGTTAGCAATAAATTTAACTGCCCTTTTCAGCATATGAAAGAGAAAGAAAAAACAGCGTTCTCCTTCAAGCTGCTTAACTGAATCTACTTAAGTTTACAGTTTTGTTAGAAGAAAGACTCTCCCCAGCACAAGCTGCTTTCTGCAATGTTCTCTGAGTGGGAGAAGGCTGGAGAGTGCAGGCCTAGCAAGTATTTGAATCCCCTGGTTTTCAAAGGGATGTTTGCATAGCAGGGAATGAAGGTACTAGTGGCTTTTAAAGCCAAACAGGGAGATTGTCTGCCTTCAGCTAGAGGACAGCAAAAGAGGTTCAGTTTCGCTGACTGAAGCTTGTGTGCTTAACACGAACATGTAGCTTCTTCGCTGCCTGAAAGAGAAAGCAAGAGGTTGTTGCTCTCAGTCTGGAGATGAACGGAGCACGATTCACTTTCTGTGTTTGAAAGTCCCTTTGTGTTACATGCCTAAGAAAGTTGCCAGTGCATTGTCTACCTGGATAAAGCGTATGACTTTTCTCCCTTTCAACCCGTTGAAGCCGTTCAGGCTTTCCAGCATTCCAGGAGGCATTCTGTGCTGCGTAGATGAGAAAAGTTCTTTACAGACGGTATCGCTAAAGCAGAAGAGAAACCGCGTTTCTCCCATTCTGGAACGCGAAGGAGGGAAAACCATAGTTCTCCTGAGAAAAACTTTGTTAGCAGTAAAATTTAGTGCCCTATTCAACATATGAAAGATTAAGCAAAAGACAGCGTTCTTTTTCAAGATGCTTAACGGAATCTACTTAAGTTTTCAGTTTTGTTAGAAGAAAGAGTCCGCCCAGCACAAGCTGCTTTCTGCAATGTTCTCTGAGTGGGAGAAGGCTGGAGAGTGCAGGCCTAGCAAGTATTTGAATGCCCTGGTTTTCAAAGGGAAGTTTGCAGAGCCGGGAATGAAGGTACTATTGGCTTTCAAAGCCAAACAGGGAGATTGTCTGCCTTCAGCTAGAGGACAGCAAAAGAGGTTCAGTTTTGCTGACTAATGCTTGTGTGCTTAACAGGAGGATGTAGCTTCTTCCCTGCCTGAAAGAGAAAGCAAGAGGTTGTTGCTCTCAGTCTGGAGATGAACGGAGCACGATTCACTTTCTGTGTTTGAAAGTCCCTTTGTGTTACATGTGTAAGAAAGCTGCCTGTGCATTGTCTACCTGGATAAAGCCTACTACTTTTCTCCCTTTCAACTAGTTGAAGCCGTTCAGGCTTTCCTGCATTCCGGGAGGCATTCTGTGCTGCGTAGCTTAGAATAGAGCTACACAGACGCTATCGCTAAAGCAGAAGAGAAACCGAGTTTCTCCCGTTCTGGAACGAGAAGGAGGCAAAACCATAGTTCTCCTGAGTAAAAACTTTGTTAGCAATAAATTTAACTGCCCTATTCAGCATATGAAAGAGAAAGAAAAAACAGCGTTCTCCTTCAAGCTGCTTAACTGAATCTACTTAAGTTTAGAGTTTTGTTAGAAGAAAGACTCTCCCCAGCACAAGCTGCTTTCTCCAATGTTCTCTGAGAGGGAGAAGGCTGGAGACTGCAGGCCTAGCAAGTATTTGAATCCGCTGGTTTTCAAAGGGAAGTTTGCATAGCAGGGAGTGAAGGTACTACTGGCTTTCAAAGCCAAACAGGGAGATTGTCTGCCTTCAGCTAGAGGACAGCAAAAGAGGTTCAGTTTCGCTGACTGAAGCTTGTGTGCTTAACACGAGCATGTAACTTCTTCGCTGCCTGAAAGAGAAAGCAAGAGGTTGTTGCTCTCAGTCTGGAGATGAACGGAGCACGATTCCCTTTCTGTGTTTGAAAGTCCCTTTGTGTTACATGTGTAAGAAAGCTGCCTGTGCATTGTCTACCTGGATAAAGCCTATTACTTTTCTCCCTTTCAACTAGTTGAAGCCGTTCAGGCTTTCCTGCATTCCGGGAGGCATTCTGTGCTGCGTAGCTTAGAATAGAGCTTCACAGACGCTATCGCTAAAGCAGAAGTGAAACCGCGTTTCTCCCGTTCTGGAACGAGAAAGAGGCAAAACCGTAGTTCTCCTGAGAAAAACTTTGTTAGCAGTAAAATTTAGTGCCCTATTCAACATATGAAAGAGAAAGCAAAAGACAGCGTTCTTTTTCAAGATGCTTAACGGAATCTACTTAAGTTTTCAGTTTTGTTAGAAGAAAGAGTCCGCCCAGCACAAGCTGCTTTCTGCAATGTTCTCTGAGTGGGAGAAGGCTGGAGAGTGCAGGCCTAGCAAGTATTTGAATGCCCTGGTTTTCAAAGGGAAGTTTGCAGAGCAGGGAATGAAGGTACTATTGGCTTTCAAAGCCAAACAGAGAGATTGTCTGCTTTCAGCTAGAGGACAGCAGGAGAGGTTCAGTTTCGCTGACTAAACCTTGTGTGCTTAACACGAGCATGTAGCTTCTTCGCTGCCTGAAAGAGAAAGCAAGAGGTTGTTGATCTCAGTCTGGAGATGAACGGAGCACGATTCACTTTCTGTGTTTGAAAGTCCCTTTGTGTTACATGCCTAAGAAAGTTGCCTGTGCATTGTGTAACTGGATAAAGACTATTACACTTGTCCCTTTCAACTAGTTGAAGCCGTTCAGTCTTTCCAGCCTTCCGGGAGGCATTCTGTGCTGCGTAGCTTAGAATAGAGCTACACAGACGCTATCGCTAAAGCAGACGAGAAACCGCGTTTCTCCCGTTCTGGAACGAGAAGGAGGCAAAACCATAGTTCTCCTGAGTATAAACTTTCTTAGCAATAAATTTAACTGCCCTATTCAGCATATGAAAGAGAAAGAAAAAACAGCGTTCTCCGTCAAGCTGCTTAACTGAATCTACTTAAGTTTACAGTTTTGTTAGAAGAAAGACTCTCCCCAGCACAAGCTGCTTTCTCCAATGTTCTCTGAGAGGGAGAAGGCTGGAGACTGCAGGCCTAGCAAGTATTTGAATCCGCTGGTTTTCAAAGGGAAGTTTGCATAGCAGGGAGTGAAGGTACTACTGGCTTTCAAAGCCAAACAGGGAGATTGTCTGCCTTCAGCTAGATGACAGCAAAAGAGGTTCAGTTTCGCTGAATGAAGCTTGTGTGCTTAACACGAGCATGTAGCTTCTTCGCTGCCTGAAAGAGAAAGCAAGAGCTTTTTGCTCTCAGTCTGGAGATGAACGGAGCACGATTCACTTTCTGTGTTTGAAAGTCCCTTTGTGTTACATGTGTAAGAAAGCTGCCTGTGCATTGTCTACCTGGATAAAGCCTATTACTTTTCTCCCTTTCAACTAGTTGAAGCCGTTCAGGCTTTCCTGCATTCCGGGAGGCATTCTGTGCTGCGTAGCTTAGAATAGAGCTTCACAGACGCTATCGCTAAAGCAGAAGAGAAACCGCGTTTCTCCCGTTCTGGAACGAGAAAGAGGCAAAACCGTAGTTCTCCTGAGTAAAAACTTTGTTAGCAATAAATTTAACTGCCCTTTTCAGCATATGAAAGAGAAAGAAAAAACAGCGTTCTCCTTCAAGCTGCTTAACTGAATCTACTTAAGTTTACAGTTTTGTTAGAAGAAAGACTCTCCCCAGCACAAGCTGCTTTCTGCAATGTTCTCTGAGTGGGAGAAGGCTGGAGAGTGCAGGCCTAGCAAGTATTTGAATCCCCTGGTTTTCAAAGGGATGTTTGCATAGCAGGGAATGAAGGTACTAGTGGCTTTTAAAGCCAAACAGGGAGATTGTCTGCCTTCAGCTAGAGGACAGCAAAAGAGGTTCAGTTTCGCTGACTGAAGCTTGTGTGCTTAACACGAACATGTAGCTTCTTCGCTGCCTGAAAGAGAAAGCAAGAGGTTGTTGCTCTCAGTCTGGAGATGAACGGAGCACGATTCACTTTCTGTGTTTGAAAGTCCCTTTGTGTTACATGCCTAAGAAAGTTGCCAGTGCATTGTCTACCTGGATAAAGCGTATGACTTTTCTCCCTTTCAACCCGTTGAAGCCGTTCAGGCTTTCCAGCATTCCAGGAGGCATTCTGTGCTGCGTAGATGAGAAAAGTTCTTTACAGACGGTATCGCTAAAGCAGAAGAGAAACCGCGTTTCTCCCATTCTGGAACGCGAAGGAGGGAAAACCATAGTTCTCCTGAGAAAAACTTTGTTAGCAGTAAAATTTAGTGCCCTATTCAACATATGAAAGATTAAGCAAAAGACAGCGTTCTTTTTCAAGATGCTTAACGGAATCTACTTAAGTTTTCAGTTTTGTTAGAAGAAAGAGTCCGCCCAGCACAAGCTGCTTTCTGCAATGTTCTCTGAGTGGGAGAAGGCTGGAGAGTGCAGGCCTAGCAAGTATTTGAATGCCCTGGTTTTCAAAGGGAAGTTTGCAGAGCCGGGAATGAAGGTACTATTGGCTTTCAAAGCCAAACAGGGAGATTGTCTGCCTTCAGCTAGAGGACAGCAAAAGAGGTTCAGTTTTGCTGACTAATGCTTGTGTGCTTAACAGGAGGATGTAGCTTCTTCCCTGCCTGAAAGAGAAAGCAAGAGGTTGTTGCTCTCAGTCTGGAGATGAACGGAGCACGATTCACTTTCTGTGTTTGAAAGTCCCTTTGTGTTACATGTGTAAGAAAGCTGCCTGTGCATTGTCTACCTGGATAAAGCCTACTACTTTTCTCCCTTTCAACTAGTTGAAGCCGTTCAGGCTTTCCTGCATTCCGGGAGGCATTCTGTGCTGCGTAGCTTAGAATAGAGCTACACAGACGCTATCGCTAAAGCAGAAGATAAACCGCGTTTCTCCCGTTCAGGAACGAGAAGGAGGCAAAACCATAGTTCTCCTGAGTATAAACTTTCTTAGCAATAAATTTAACTGCCCTATTCAGCATATGAAAGAGAAAGAAAAAACAGCGTTCTCCTTCAAGCTGCTTAACTGAATCTACTTAAGTTTACAGTTTTGTTAGAAGAAAGACTCTCCCCAGCACAAGCTGCTTTCTCCAATGTTCTCTGAGAGGGAGAAGGCTGGAGACTGCAGGCCTAGCAAGTATTTGAATCCGCTGGTTTTCAAAGGGAAGTTTGCATAGCAGGGAGTGAAGGTACTACTGGCTTTCAAAGCCAAACAGGGAGATTGTCTGCCTTCAGCTAGAGGACAGCAAAAGAGGTTCAGTTTCGCTGACTGAAGCTTGTGTGCTTAACACGAGCATGTAGCTTCTTCGCTGCCTGAAAGAGAAAGCAAGAGGTTGTTGCTCTCAGTCTGGAGATGAACGGAGCACGATTCCCTTTCTGTGTTTGAAAGTCCCTTTGTGTTACATGTGTAAGAAAGCTGCCTGTGCATTGTCTACCTGGATAAAGCCTATTACTTTTCTCCCTTTCAACTAGTTGAAGCCGTTCAGGCTTTCCTGCATTCCGGGAGGCATTCTGTGCTGCGTAGCTTAGAATAGAGCTTCACAGACGCTATCGCTAAAGCAGAAGTGAAACCGCGTTTCTCCCGTTCTGGAACGAGAAAGAGGCAAAACCGTAGTTCTCCTGAGAAAAACTTTGTTAGCAGTAAAATTTAGTGCCCTATTCAACATATGAAAGAGAAAGCAAAAGACAGCGTTCTTTTTCAAGATGCTTAACGGAATCTACTTAAGTTTTCAGTTTTGTTAGAAGAAAGAGTCCGCCCAGCACAAGCTGCTTTCTGCAATGTTCTCTGAGTGGGAGAAGGCTGGAGAGTGCAGGCCTAGCAAGTATTTGAATGCCCTGGTTTTCAAAGGGAAGTTTGCAGAGCCGGGAATGAAGGTACTATTGGCTTTCAAAGCCAAACAGAGAGATTGTCTGCTTTCAGCTAGAGGACAGCAGGAGAGGTTCAGTTTCGCTGACTAAACCTTGTGTGCTTAACACGAGCATGTAGCTTCTTCGCTGCCTGAAAGAGAAAGCAAGAGGTTGTTGATCTCAGTCTGGAGATGAACGGAGCACGATTCACTTTCTGTGTTTGAAAGTCCCTTTGTGTTACATGCCTAAGAAAGTTGCCTGTGCATTGTGTAACTGGATAAAGACTATTACACTTGTCCCTTTCAACTAGTTGAAGCCGTTCAGTCTTTCCAGCCTTCCGGGAGGCATTCTGTGCTGCGTAGCTTAGAATAGAGCTACACAGACGCTATCGCTAAAGCAGACGAGAAACCGCGTTTCTCCCGTTCTGGAACGAGAAGGAGGCAAAACCATAGTTCTCCTGAGTATAAACTTTCTTAGCAATAAATTTAACTGCCCTATTCAGCATATGAAAGAGAAAGAAAAAACAGCGTTCTCCGTCAAGCTGCTTAACTGAATCTACTTAAGTTTACAGTTTTGTTAGAAGAAAGACTCTCCCCAGCACAACCTGCTTTCTCCAATGTTCTCTGAGAGGGAGAAGGCTGGAGACTGCAGGCCTAGCAAGTATTTGAATCCGCTGGTTTTCAAAGGGAAGTTTGCATAGCAGGGAGTGAAGGTACTACTGGCTTTCAAAGCCAAACAGGGAGATTGTCTGCCTTCAGCTAGATGACAGCAAAAGAGGTTCAGTTTCGCTGAATGAAGCTTGTGTGCTTAACACGAGCATGTAGCTTCTTCGCTGCCTGAAAGAGAAAGCAAGAGCTTTTTGCTCTCAGTCTGGAGATGAACGGAGCACGATTCACTTTCTGTGTTTGAAAGTCCCTTTGTGTTACATGTGTAAGAAAGCTGCCTGTGCATTGTCTACCTGGATAAAGCCTATTACTTTTCTCCCTTTCAACTAGTTGAAGCCGTTCAGGCTTTCCTGCATTCCGGGAGGCATTCTCTGCTGCGTAGCTTAGAATAGAGCTTCACAGACGCTATCGCTAAAGCAGAAGAGAAACCGCGTTTCTCCCGTTCTGGAACGAGAAAGAGGCAAAACCGTAGTTCTCCTGAGTAAAAACTTTGTTAGCAATAAATTTAACTGCCCTTTTCAGCATATGAAAGAGAAAGAAAAAACAGCGTTCTCCTTCAAGCTGCTTAACTGAATCTACTTAAGTTTACAGTTTTGTTAGAAGAAAGACTCTCCCCAGCACAAGCTGCTTTCTGCAATGTTCTCTGAGTGGGAGAAGGCTGGAGAGTGCAGGCCTAGCAAGTATTTGAATCCCCTGGTTTTCAAAGGGATGTTTGCATAGCAGGGAATGAAGGTACTAGTGGCTTTTAAAGCCAAACAGGGAGATTGTCTGCCTTCAGCTAGAGGACAGCAAAAGAGGTTCAGTTTCGCTGACTGAAGCTTGTGTGCTTAACACGAACATGTAGCTTCTTCGCTGCCTGAAAGAGAAAGCAAGAGGTTGTTGCTCTCAGTCTGGAGATGAACGGAGCACGATTCACTTTCTGTGTTTGAAAGTCCCTTTGTGTTACATGCCTAAGAAAGTTGCCAGTGCATTGTCTACCTGGATAAAGCGTATGACTTTTCTCCCTTTCAACCCGTTGAAGCCGTTCAGGCTTTCCAGCATTCCAGGAGGCATTCTGTGCTGCGTAGATGAGAAAAGTTCTTTACAGACGGTATCGCTAAAGCAGAAGAGAAACCGCGTTTCTCCCATTCTGGAACGCGAAGGAGGGAAAACCATAGTTCTCCTGAGAAAAACTTTGTTAGCAGTAAAATTTAGTGCCCTATTCAACATATGAAAGATTAAGCAAAAGACAGCGTTCTTTTTCAAGATGCTTAACGGAATCTACTTAAGTTTTCAGTTTTGTTAGAAGAAAGAGTCCGCCCAGCACAAGCTGCTTTCTGCAATGTTCTCTGAGTGGGAGAAGGCTGGAGAGTGCAGGCCTAGCAAGTATTTGAATGCCCTGGTTTTCAAAGGGAAGTTTGCAGAGCCGGGAATGAAGGTACTATTGGCTTTCAAAGCCAAACAGGGAGATTGTCTGCCTTCAGCTAGAGGACAGCAAAAGAGGTTCAGTTTTGCTGACTAATGCTTGTGTGCTTAACAGGAGGATGTAGCTTCTTCCCTGCCTGAAAGAGAAAGCAAGAGGTTGTTGCTCTCAGTCTGGAGATGAACGGAGCACGATTCACTTTCTGTGTTTGAAAGTCCCTTTGTGTTACATGTGTAAGAAAGCTGCCTGTGCATTGTCTACCTGGATAAAGCCTACTACTTTTCTCCCTTTCAACTAGTTGAAGCCGTTCAGGCTTTCCTGCATTCCGGGAGGCATTCTGTGCTGCGTAGCTTAGAATAGAGCTACACAGACGCTATCGCTAAAGCAGAAGAGAAACCGAGTTTCTCCCGTTCTGGAACGAGAAGGAGGCAAAACCATAGTTCTCCTGAGTAAAAACTTTGTTAGCAATAAATTTAACTGCCCTATTCAGCATATGAAAGAGAAAGAAAAAACAGCGTTCTCCTTCAAGCTGCTTAACTGAATCTACTTAAGTTTAGAGTTTTGTTAGAAGAAAGACTCTCCCCAGCACAAGCTGCTTTCTCCAATGTTCTCTGAGAGGGAGAAGGCTGGAGACTGCAGGCCTAGCAAGTATTTGAATCCGCTGGTTTTCAAAGGGAAGTTTGCATAGCAGGGAGTGAAGGTACTACTGGCTTTCAAAGCCAAACAGGGAGATTGTCTGCCTTCAGCTAGAGGACAGCAAAAGAGGTTCAGTTTCGCTGACTGAAGCTTGTGTGCTTAACACGAGCATGTAACTTCTTCGCTGCCTGAAAGAGAAAGCAAGAGGTTGTTGCTCTCAGTCTGGAGATGAACGGAGCACGATTCCCTTTCTGTGTTTGAAAGTCCCTTTGTGTTACATGTGTAAGAAAGCTGCCTGTGCATTGTCTACCTGGATAAAGCCTATTACTTTTCTCCCTTTCAACTACTTGAAGCCGTTCAGGCTTTCCTGCATTCCGGGAGGCATTCTGTGCTGCGTAGCTTAGAATAGAGCTTCACAGACGCTATCGCTAAAGCAGAAGTGAAACCGCGTTTCTCCCGTTCTGGAACGAGAAAGAGGCAAAACCGTAGTTCTCCTGAGAAAAACTTTGTTAGCAGTAAAATTTAGTGCCCTATTCAACATATGAAAGAGAAAGCAAAAGACAGCGTTCTTTTTCAAGATGCTTAACGGAATCTACTTAAGTTTTCAGTTTTGTTAGAAGAAAGAGTCCGCCCAGCACAAGCTGCTTTCTGCAATGTTCTCTGAGTGGGAGAAGGCTGGAGAGTGCAGGCCTAGCAAGTATTTGAATGCCCTGGTTTTCAAAGGGAAGTTTGCAGAGCAGGGAATGAAGGTACTATTGGCTTTCAAAGCCAAACAGAGAGATTGTCTGCTTTCAGCTAGAGGACAGCAGGAGAGGTTCAGTTTCGCTGACTAAACCTTGTGTGCTTAACACGAGCATGTAGCTTCTTCGCTGCCTGAAAGAGAAAGCAAGAGGTTGTTGATCTCAGTCTGGAGATGAACGGAGCACGATTCACTTTCTGTGTTTGAAAGTCCCTTTGTGTTACATGCCTAAGAAAGTTGCCTGTGCATTGTGTAACTGGATAAAGACTATTACACTTGTCCCTTTCAACTAGTTGAAGCCGTTCAGTCTTTCCAGCCTTCCGGGAGGCATTCTGTGCTGCGTAGCTTAGAATAGAGCTACACAGACGCTATCGCTAAAGCAGACGAGAAACCGCGTTTCTCCCGTTCTGGAACGAGAAGGAGGCAAAACCATAGTTCTCCTGAGTATAAACTTTCTTAGCAATAAATTTAACTGCCCTATTCAGCATATGAAAGAGAAAGAAAAAACAGCGTTCTCCGTCAAGCTGCTTAACTGAATCTACTTAAGTTTACAGTTTTGTTAGAAGAAAGACTCTCCCCAGCACAAGCTGCTTTCTCCAATGTTCTCTGAGAGGGAGAAGGCTGGAGACTGCAGGCCTAGCAAGTATTTGAATCCGCTGGTTTTCAAAGGGAAGTTTGCATAGCAGGGAGTGAAGGTACTACTGGCTTTCAAAGCCAAACAGGGAGATTGTCTGCCTTCAGCTAGATGACAGCAAAAGAGGTTCAGTTTCGCTGAATGAAGCTTGTGTGCTTAACACGAGCATGTAGCTTCTTCGCTGCCTGAAAGAGAAAGCAAGAGCTTTTTGCTCTCAGTCTGGAGATGAACGGAGCACGATTCACTTTCTGTGTTTGAAAGTCCCTTTGTGTTACATGTGTAAGAAAGCTGCCTGTGCATTGTCTACCTGGATAAAGCCTATTACTTTTCTCCCTTTCAACTAGTTGAAGCCGTTCAGGCTTTCCTGCATTCCGGGAGGCATTCTCTGCTGCGTAGCTTAGAATAGAGCTTCACAGACGCTATCGCTAAAGCAGAAGAGAAACCGCGTTTCTCCCGTTCTGGAACGAGAAAGAGGCAAAACCGTAGTTCTCCTGAGTAAAAACTTTGTTAGCAATAAATTTAACTGCCCTTTTCAGCATATGAAAGAGAAAGAAAAAACAGCGTTCTCCTTCAAGCTGCTTAACTGAATCTACTTAAGTTTACAGTTTTGTTAGAAGAAAGACTCTCCCCAGCACAAGCTGCTTTCTGCAATGTTCTCTGAGTGGGAGAAGGCTGGAGAGTGCAGGCCTAGCAAGTATTTGAATCCCCTGGTTTTCAAAGGGATGTTTGCATAGCAGGGAATGAAGGTACTAGTGGCTTTTAAAGCCAAACAGGGAGATTGTCTGCCTTCAGCTAGAGGACAGCAAAAGAGGTTCAGTTTCGCTGACTGAAGCTTGTGTGCTTAACACGAACATGTAGCTTCTTCGCTGCCTGAAAGAGAAAGCAAGAGGTTGTTGCTCTCAGTCTGGAGATGAACGGAGCACGATTCACTTTCTGTGTTTGAAAGTCCCTTTGTGTTACATGCCTAAGAAAGTTGCCAGTGCATTGTCTACCTGGATAAAGCGTATGACTTTTCTCCCTTTCAACCCGTTGAAGCCGTTCAGGCTTTCCAGCATTCCAGGAGGCATTCTGTGCTGCGTAGATGAGAAAAGTTCTTTACAGACGGTATCGCTAAAGCAGAAGAGAAACCGCGTTTCTCCCATTCTGGAACGCGAAGGAGGGAAAACCATAGTTCTCCTGAGAAAAACTTTGTTAGCAGTAAAATTTAGTGCCCTATTCAACATATGAAAGATTAAGCAAAAGACAGCGTTCTTTTTCAAGATGCTTAACGGAATCTACTTAAGTTTTCAGTTTTGTTAGAAGAAAGAGTCCGCCCAGCACAAGCTGCTTTCTGCAATGTTCTCTGAGTGGGAGAAGGCTGGAGAGTGCAGGCCTAGCAAGTATTTGAATGCCCTGGTTTTCAAAGGGAAGTTTGCAGAGCCGGGAATGAAGGTACTATTGGCTTTCAAAGCCAAACAGGGAGATTGTCTGCCTTCAGCTAGAGGACAGCAAAAGAGGTTCAGTTTTGCTGACTAATGCTTGTGTGCTTAACAGGAGGATGTAGCTTCTTCCCTGCCTGAAAGAGAAAGCAAGAGGTTGTTGCTCTCAGTCTGGAGATGAACGGAGCACGATTCACTTTCTGTGTTTGAAAGTCCCTTTGTGTTACATGTGTAAGAAAGCTGCCTGTGCATTGTCTACCTGGATAAAGCCTACTACTTTTCTCCCTTTCAACTAGTTGAAGCCGTTCAGGCTTTCCTGCATTCCGGGAGGCATTCTGTGCTGCGTAGCTTAGAATAGAGCTACACAGACGCTATCGCTAAAGCAGAAGATAAACCGCGTTTCTCCCGTTCAGGAATGAGAAGGAGGCAAAACCATAGTTCTCCTGAGTATAAACTTTCTTAGCAATAAATTTAACTGCCCTATTCAGCATATGAAAGAGAAAGAAAAAACAGCGTTCTCCTTCAAGCTGCTTAACTGAATCTACTTAAGTTTACAGTTTTGTTAGAAGAAAGACTCTCCCCAGCACAAGCTGCTTTCTCCAATGTTCTCTGAGAGGGAGAAGGCTGGAGACTGCAGGCCTAGCAAGTATTTGAATCCGCTGGTTTTCAAAGGGAAGTTTGCATAGCAGGGAGTGAAGGTACTACTGGCTTTCAAAGCCAAACAGGGAGATTGTCTGCCTTCAGCTAGAGGACAGCAAAAGAGGTTCAGTTTCGCTGACTGAAGCTTGTGTGCTTAACACGAGCATGTAGCTTCTTCGCTGCCTGAAAGAGAAAGCAAGAGGTTGTTGCTCTCAGTCTGGAGATGAACGGAGCACGATTCCCTTTCTGTGTTTGAAAGTCCCTTTGTGTTACATGTGTAAGAAAGCTGCCTGTGCATTGTCTACCTGGATAAAGCCTATTACTTTTCTCCCTTTCAACTAGTTGAAGCCGTTCAGGCTTTCCTGCATTCCGGGAGGCATTCTGTGCTGCGTAGCTTAGAATAGAGCTTCACAGACGCTATCGCTAAAGCAGAAGTGAAACCGCGTTTCTCCCGTTCTGGAACGAGAAAGAGGCAAAACCGTAGTTCTCCTGAGAAAAACTTTGTTAGCAGTAAAATTTAGTGCCCTATTCAACATATGAAAGAGAAAGCAAAAGACAGCGTTCTTTTTCAAGATGCTTAACGGAATCTACTTAAGTTTTCAGTTTTGTTAGAAGAAAGAGTCCGCCCAGCACAAGCTGCTTTCTGCAATGTTCTCTGAGTGGGAGAAGGCTGGAGAGTGCAGGCCTAGCAAGTATTTGAATGCCCTGGTTTTCAAAGGGAAGTTTGCAGAGCAGGGAATGAAGGTACTATTGGCTTTCAAAGCCAAACAGAGAGATTGTCTGCTTTCAGCTAGAGGACAGCAGGAGAGGTTCAGTTTCGCTGACTAAACCTTGTGTGCTTAACACGAGCATGTAGCTTCTTCGCTGCCTGAAAGAGAAAGCAAGAGGTTGTTGATCTCAGTCTGGAGATGAACGGAGCACGATTCACTTTCTGTGTTTGAAAGTCCCTTTGTGTTACATGCCTAAGAAAGTTGCCTGTGCATTGTGTAACTGGATAAAGACTATTACACTTGTCCCTTTCAACTAGTTGAAGCCGTTCAGTCTTTCCAGCCTTCCGGGAGGCATTCTGTGCTGCGTAGCTTAGAATAGAGCTACACAGACGCTATCGCTAAAGCAGACGAGAAACCGCGTTTCTCCCGTTCTGGAACGAGAAGGAGGCAAAACCATAGTTCTCCTGAGTATAAACTTTCTTAGCAATAAATTTAACTGCCCTATTCAGCATATGAAAGAGAAAGAAAAAACAGCGTTCTCCGTCAAGCTGCTTAACTGAATCTACTTAAGTTTACAGTTTTGTTAGAAGAAAGACTCTCCCCAGCACAAGCTGCTTTCTCCAATGTTCTCTGAGAGGGAGAAGGCTGGAGACTGCAGGCCTAGCAAGTATTTGAATCCGCTGGTTTTCAAAGGGAAGTTTGCATAGCAGGGAGTGAAGGTACTACTGGCTTTCAAAGCCAAACAGGGAGATTGTCTGCCTTCAGCTAGATGACAGCAAAAGAGGTTCAGTTTCGCTGAATGAAGCTTGTGTGCTTAACACGAGCATGTAGCTTCTTCGCTGCCTGAAAGAGAAAGCAAGAGCTTTTTGCTCTCAGTCTGGAGATGAACGGAGCACGATTCACTTTCTGTGTTTGAAAGTCCCTTTGTGTTACATGTGTAAGAAAGCTGCCTGTGCATTGTCTACCTGGATAAAGCCTATTACTTTTCTCCCTTTCAACTAGTTGAAGCCGTTCAGGCTTTCCTGCATTCCGGGAGGCATTCTCTGCTGCGTAGCTTAGAATAGAGCTTCACAGACGCTATCGCTAAAGCAGAAGAGAAACCGCGTTTCTCCCGTTCTGGAACGAGAAAGAGGCAAAACCGTAGTTCTCCTGAGTAAAAACTTTGTTAGCAATAAATTTAACTGCCCTTTTCAGCATATGAAAGAGAAAGAAAAAACAGCGTTCTCCTTCAAGCTGCTTAACTGAATCTACTTAAGTTTACAGTTTTGTTAGAAGAAAGACTCTCCCCAGCACAAGCTGCTTTCTGCAATGTTCTCTGAGTGGGAGAAGGCTGGAGAGTGCAGGCCTAGCAAGTATTTGAATCCCCTGGTTTTCAAAGGGATGTTTGCATAGCAGGGAATGAAGGTACTAGTGGCTTTTAAAGCCAAACAGGGAGATTGTCTGCCTTCAGCTAGAGGACAGCAAAAGAGGTTCAGTTTCGCTGACTGAAGCTTGTGTGCTTAACACGAACATGTAGCTTCTTCGCTGCCTGAAAGAGAAAGCAAGAGGTTGTTGCTCTCAGTCTGGAGATGAACGGAGCACGATTCACTTTCTGTGTTTGAAAGTCCCTTTGTGTTACATGCCTAAGAAAGTTGCCAGTGCATTGTCTACCTGGATAAAGCGTATGACTTTTCTCCCTTTCAACCCGTTGAAGCCGTTCAGGCTTTCCAGCATTCCAGGAGGCATTCTGTGCTGCGTAGATGAGAAAAGTTCTTTACAGACGGTATCGCTAAAGCAGAAGAGAAACCGCGTTTCTCCCATTCTGGAACGCGAAGGAGGGAAAACCATAGTTCTCCTGAGAAAAACTTTGTTAGCAGTAAAATTTAGTGCCCTATTCAACATATGAAAGATTAAGCAAAAGACAGCGTTCTTTTTCAAGATGCTTAACGGAATCTACTTAAGTTTTCAGTTTTGTTAGAAGAAAGAGTCCGCCCAGCACAAGCTGCTTTCTGCAATGTTCTCTGAGTGGGAGAAGGCTGGAGAGTGCAGGCCTAGCAAGTATTTGAATGCCCTGGTTTTCAAAGGGAAGTTTGCAGAGCCGGGAATGAAGGTACTATTGGCTTTCAAAGCCAAACAGGGAGATTGTCTGCCTTCAGCTAGAGGACAGCAAAAGAGGTTCAGTTTTGCTGACTAATGCTTGTGTGCTTAACAGGAGGATGTAGCTTCTTCCCTGCCTGAAAGAGAAAGCAAGAGGTTGTTGCTCTCAGTCTGGAGATGAACGGAGCACGATTCACTTTCTGTGTTTGAAAGTCCCTTTGTGTTACATGTGTAAGAAAGCTGCCTGTGCATTGTCTACCTGGATAAAGCCTACTACTTTTCTCCCTTTCAACTAGTTGAAGCCGTTCAGGCTTTCCTGCATTCCGGGAGGCATTCTGTGCTGCGTAGCTTAGAATAGAGCTACACAGACGCTATCGCTAAAGCAGAAGATAAACCGCGTTTCTCCCGTTCAGGAACGAGAAGGAGGCAAAACCATAGTTCTCCTGAGTATAAACTTTCTTAGCAATAAATTTAACTGCCCTATTCAGCATATGAAAGAGAAAGAAAAAACAGCGTTCTCCTTCAAGCTGCTTAACTGAATCTACTTAAGTTTAGAGTTTTGTTAGAAGAAAGACTCTCCCCAGCACAAGCTGCTTTCTCCAATGTTCTCTGAGAGGGAGAAGGCTGGAGACTGCAGGCCTAGCAAGTATTTGAATCCGCTGGTTTTCAAAGGGAAGTTTGCATAGCAGGGAGTGAAGGTACTACTGGCTTTCAAAGCCAAACAGGGAGATTGTCTGCCTTCAGCTAGAGGACAGCAAAAGAGGTTCAGTTTCGCTGACTGAAGCTTGTGTGCTTAACACGAGCATGTAGCTTCTTCGCTGCCTGAAAGAGAAAGCAAGAGGTTGTTGCTCTCAGTCTGGAGATGAACGGAGCACGATTCCCTTTCTGTGTTTGAAAGTCCCTTTGTGTTACATGTGTAAGAAAGCTGCCTGTGCATTGTCTACCTGGATAAAGCCTATTACTTTTCTCCCTTTCAACTAGTTGAAGCCGTTCAGGCTTTCCTGCATTCCGGGAGGCATTCTGTGCTGCGTAGCTTAGAATAGAGCTTCACAGACGCTATCGCTAAAGCAGAAGTGAAACCGCGTTTCTCCCGTTCTGGAACGAGAAAGAGGCAAAACCGTAGTTCTCCTGAGAAAAACTTTGTTAGCAGTAAAATTTAGTGCCCTATTCAACATATGAAAGAGAAAGCAAAAGACAGCGTTCTTTTTCAAGATGCTTAACGGAATCTACTTAAGTTTTCAGTTTTGTTAGAAGAAAGAGTCCGCCCAGCACAAGCTGCTTTCTGCAATGTTCTCTGAGTGGGAGAAGGCTGGAGAGTGCAGGCCTAGCAAGTATTTGAATGCCCTGGTTTTCAAAGGGAAGTTTGCAGAGCCGGGAATGAAGGTACTATTGGCTTTCAAAGCCAAACAGAGAGATTGTCTGCTTTCAGCTAGAGGACAGCAGGAGAGGTTCAGTTTCGCTGACTAAACCTTGTGTGCTTAACACGAGCATGTAGCTTCTTCGCTGCCTGAAAGAGAAAGCAAGAGGTTGTTGATCTCAGTCTGGAGATGAACGGAGCACGATTCACTTTCTGTGTTTGAAAGTCCCTTTGTGTTACATGCCTAAGAAAGTTGCCTGTGCATTGTGTAACTGGATAAAGACTATTACACTTGTCCCTTTCAACTAGTTGAAGCCGTTCAGTCTTTCCAGCCTTCCGGGAGGCATTCTGTGCTGCGTAGCTTAGAATAGAGCTACACAGACGCTATCGCTAAAGCAGACGAGAAACCGCGTTTCTCCCGTTCTGGAACGAGAAGGAGGCAAAACCATAGTTCTCCTGAGTATAAACTTTCTTAGCAATAAATTTAACTGCCCTATTCAGCATATGAAAGAGAAAGAAAAAACAGCGTTCTCCGTCAAGCTGCTTAACTGAATCTACTTAAGTTTACAGTTTTGTTAGAAGAAAGACTCTCCCCAGCACAAGCTGCTTTCTCCAATGTTCTCTGAGAGGGAGAAGGCTGGAGACTGCAGGCCTAGCAAGTATTTGAATCCGCTGGTTTTCAAAGGGAAGTTTGCATAGCAGGGAGTGAAGGTACTACTGGCTTTCAAAGCCAAACAGGGAGATTGTCTGCCTTCAGCTAGATGACAGCAAAAGAGGTTCAGTTTCGCTGAATGAAGCTTGTGTGCTTAACACGAGCATGTAGCTTCTTCGCTGCCTGAAAGAGAAAGCAAGAGCTTTTTGCTCTCAGTCTGGAGATGAACGGAGCACGATTCACTTTCTGTGTTTGAAAGTCCCTTTGTGTTACATGTGTAAGAAAGCTGCCTGTGCATTGTCTACCTGGATAAAGCCTATTACTTTTCTCCCTTTCAACTAGTTGAAGCCGTTCAGGCTTTCCTGCATTCCGGGAGGCATTCTCTGCTGCGTAGCTTAGAATAGAGCTTCACAGACGCTATCGCTAAAGCAGAAGAGAAACCGCGTTTCTCCCGTTCTGGAACGAGAAAGAGGCAAAACCGTAGTTCTCCTGAGTAAAAACTTTGTTAGCAATAAATTTAACTGCCCTTTTCAGCATATGAAAGAGAAAGAAAAAACAGCGTTCTCCTTCAAGCTGCTTAACTGAATCTACTTAAGTTTACAGTTTTGTTAGAAGAAAGACTCTCCCCAGCACAAGCTGCTTTCTGCAATGTTCTCTGAGTGGGAGAAGGCTGGAGAGTGCAGGCCTAGCAAGTATTTGAATCCCCTGGTTTTCAAAGGGATGTTTGCATAGCAGGGAATGAAGGTACTAGTGGCTTTTAAAGCCAAACAGGGAGATTGTCTGCCTTCAGCTAGAGGACAGCAAAAGAGGTTCAGTTTCGCTGACTGAAGCTTGTGTGCTTAACACGAACATGTAGCTTCTTCGCTGCCTGAAAGAGAAAGCAAGAGGTTGTTGCTCTCAGTCTGGAGATGAACGGAGCACGATTCACTTTCTGTGTTTGAAAGTCCCTTTGTGTTACATGCCTAAGAAAGTTGCCAGTGCATTGTCTACCTGGATAAAGCGTATGACTTTTCTCCCTTTCAACCCGTTGAAGCCGTTCAGGCTTTCCAGCATTCCAGGAGGCATTCTGTGCTGCGTAGATGAGAAAAGTTCTTTACAGACGGTATCGCTAAAGCAGAAGAGAAACCGCGTTTCTCCCATTCTGGAACGCGAAGGAGGGAAAACCATAGTTCTCCTGAGAAAAACTTTGTTAGCAGTAAAATTTAGTGCCCTATTCAACATATGAAAGATTAAGCAAAAGACAGCGTTCTTTTTCAAGATGCTTAACGGAATCTACTTAAGTTTTCAGTTTTGTTAGAAGAAAGAGTCCGCCCAGCACAAGCTGCTTTCTGCAATGTTCTCTGAGTGGGAGAAGGCTGGAGAGTGCAGGCCTAGCAAGTATTTGAATGCCCTGGTTTTCAAAGGGAAGTTTGCAGAGCCGGGAATGAAGGTACTATTGGCTTTCAAAGCCAAACAGGGAGATTGTCTGCCTTCAGCTAGAGGACAGCAAAAGAGGTTCAGTTTTGCTGACTAATGCTTGTGTGCTTAACAGGAGGATGTAGCTTCTTCCCTGCCTGAAAGAGAAAGCAAGAGGTTGTTGCTCTCAGTCTGGAGATGAACGGAGCACGATTCACTTTCTGTGTTTGAAAGTCCCTTTGTGTTACATGTGTAAGAAAGCTGCCTGTGCATTGTCTACCTGGATAAAGCCTACTACTTTTCTCCCTTTCAACTAGTTGAAGCCGTTCAGGCTTTCCTGCATTCCGGGAGGCATTCTGTGCTGCGTAGCTTAGAATAGAGCTACACAGACGCTATCGCTAAAGCAGAAGAGAAACCGAGTTTCTCCCGTTCTGGAACGAGAAGGAGGCAAAACCATAGTTCTCCTGAGTAAAAACTTTGTTAGCAATAAATTTAACTGCCCTATTCAGCATATGAAAGAGAAAGAAAAAACAGCGTTCTCCTTCAAGCTGCTTAACTGAATCTACTTAAGTTTAGAGTTTTGTTAGAAGAAAGACTCTCCCCAGCACAAGCTGCTTTCTCCAATGTTCTCTGAGAGGGAGAAGGCTGGAGACTGCAGGCCTAGCAAGTATTTGAATCCGCTGGTTTTCAAAGGGAAGTTTGCATAGCAGGGAGTGAAGGTACTACTGGCTTTCAAAGCCAAACAGGGAGATTGTCTGCCTTCAGCTAGAGGACAGCAAAAGAGGTTCAGTTTCGCTGACTGAAGCTTGTGTGCTTAACACGAGCATGTAACTTCTTCGCTGCCTGAAAGAGAAAGCAAGAGGTTGTTGCTCTCAGTCTGGAGATGAACGGAGCACGATTCCCTTTCTGTGTTTGAAAGTCCCTTTGTGTTACATGTGTAAGAAAGCTGCCTGTGCATTGTCTACCTGGATAAAGCCTATTACTTTTCTCCCTTTCAACTACTTGAAGCCGTTCAGGCTTTCCTGCATTCCGGGAGGCATTCTGTGCTGCGTAGCTTAGAATAGAGCTTCACAGACGCTATCGCTAAAGCAGAAGTGAAACCGCGTTTCTCCCGTTCTGGAACGAGAAAGAGGCAAAACCGTAGTTCTCCTGAGAAAAACTTTGTTAGCAGTAAAATTTAGTGCCCTATTCAACATATGAAAGAGAAAGCAAAAGACAGCGTTCTTTTTCAAGATGCTTAACGGAATCTACTTAAGTTTTCAGTTTTGTTAGAAGAAAGAGTCCGCCCAGCACAAGCTGCTTTCTGCAATGTTCTCTGAGTGGGAGAAGGCTGGAGAGTGCAGGCCTAGCAAGTATTTGAATGCCCTGGTTTTCAAAGGGAAGTTTGCAGAGCAGGGAATGAAGGTACTATTGGCTTTCAAAGCCAAACAGAGAGATTGTCTGCTTTCAGCTAGAGGACAGCAGGAGAGGTTCAGTTTCGCTGACTAAACCTTGTGTGCTTAACACGAGCATGTAGCTTCTTCGCTGCCTGAAAGAGAAAGCAAGAGGTTGTTGATCTCAGTCTGGAGATGAACGGAGCACGATTCACTTTCTGTGTTTGAAAGTCCCTTTGTGTTACATGCCTAAGAAAGTTGCCTGTGCATTGTGTAACTGGATAAAGACTATTACACTTGTCCCTTTCAACTAGTTGAAGCCGTTCAGTCTTTCCAGCCTTCCGGGAGGCATTCTGTGCTGCGTAGCTTAGAATAGAGCTACACAGACGCTATCGCTAAAGCAGACGAGAAACCGCGTTTCTCCCGTTCTGGAACGAGAAGGAGGCAAAACCATAGTTCTCCTGAGTATAAACTTTCTTAGCAATAAATTTAACTGCCCTATTCAGCATATGAAAGAGAAAGAAAAAACAGCGTTCTCCGTCAAGCTGCTTAACTGAATCTACTTAAGTTTACAGTTTTGTTAGAAGAAAGACTCTCCCCAGCACAAGCTGCTTTCTCCAATGTTCTCTGAGAGGGAGAAGGCTGGAGACTGCAGGCCTAGCAAGTATTTGAATCCGCTGGTTTTCAAAGGGAAGTTTGCATAGCAGGGAGTGAAGGTACTACTGGCTTTCAAAGCCAAACAGGGAGATTGTCTGCCTTCAGCTAGATGACAGCAAAAGAGGTTCAGTTTCGCTGAATGAAGCTTGTGTGCTTAACACGAGCATGTAGCTTCTTCGCTGCCTGAAAGAGAAAGCAAGAGCTTTTTGCTCTCAGTCTGGAGATGAACGGAGCACGATTCACTTTCTGTGTTTGAAAGTCCCTTTGTGTTACATGTGTAAGAAAGCTGCCTGTGCATTGTCTACCTGGATAAAGCCTATTACTTTTCTCCCTTTCAACTAGTTGAAGCCGTTCAGGCTTTCCTGCATTCCGGGAGGCATTCTCTGCTGCGTAGCTTAGAATAGAGCTTCACAGACGCTATCGCTAAAGCAGAAGAGAAACCGCGTTTCTCCCGTTCTGGAACGAGAAAGAGGCAAAACCGTAGTTCTCCTGAGTAAAAACTTTGTTAGCAATAAATTTAACTGCCCTTTTCAGCATATGAAAGAGAAAGAAAAAACAGCGTTCTCCTTCAAGCTGCTTAACTGAATCTACTTAAGTTTACAGTTTTGTTAGAAGAAAGACTCTCCCCAGCACAAGCTGCTTTCTGCAATGTTCTCTGAGTGGGAGAAGGCTGGAGAGTGCAGGCCTAGCAAGTATTTGAATCCCCTGGTTTTCAAAGGGATGTTTGCATAGCAGGGAATGAAGGTACTAGTGGCTTTTAAAGCCAAACAGGGAGATTGTCTGCCTTCAGCTAGAGGACAGCAAAAGAGGTTCAGTTTCGCTGACTGAAGCTTGTGTGCTTAACACGAACATGTAGCTTCTTCGCTGCCTGAAAGAGAAAGCAAGAGGTTGTTGCTCTCAGTCTGGAGATGAACGGAGCACGATTCACTTTCTGTGTTTGAAAGTCCCTTTGTGTTACATGCCTAAGAAAGTTGCCAGTGCATTGTCTACCTGGATAAAGCGTATGACTTTTCTCCCTTTCAACCCGTTGAAGCCGTTCAGGCTTTCCAGCATTCCAGGAGGCATTCTGTGCTGCGTAGATGAGAAAAGTTCTTTACAGACGGTATCGCTAAAGCAGAAGAGAAACCGCGTTTCTCCCATTCTGGAACGCGAAGGAGGGAAAACCATAGTTCTCCTGAGAAAAACTTTGTTAGCAGTAAAATTTAGTGCCCTATTCAACATATGAAAGATTAAGCAAAAGACAGCGTTCTTTTTCAAGATGCTTAACGGAATCTACTTAAGTTTTCAGTTTTGTTAGAAGAAAGAGTCCGCCCAGCACAAGCTGCTTTCTGCAATGTTCTCTGAGTGGGAGAAGGCTGGAGAGTGCAGGCCTAGCAAGTATTTGAATGCCCTGGTTTTCAAAGGGAAGTTTGCAGAGCCGGGAATGAAGGTACTATTGGCTTTCAAAGCCAAACAGGGAGATTGTCTGCCTTCAGCTAGAGGACAGCAAAAGAGGTTCAGTTTTGCTGACTAATGCTTGTGTGCTTAACAGGAGGATGTAGCTTCTTCCCTGCCTGAAAGAGAAAGCAAGAGGTTGTTGCTCTCAGTCTGGAGATGAACGGAGCACGATTCACTTTCTGTGTTTGAAAGTCCCTTTGTGTTACATGTGTAAGAAAGCTGCCTGTGCATTGTCTACCTGGATAAAGCCTACTACTTTTCTCCCTTTCAACTAGTTGAAGCCGTTCAGGCTTTCCTGCATTCCGGGAGGCATTCTGTGCTGCGTAGCTTAGAATAGAGCTACACAGACGCTATCGCTAAAGCAGAAGATAAACCGCGTTTCTCCCGTTCAGGAATGAGAAGGAGGCAAAACCATAGTTCTCCTGAGTATAAACTTTCTTAGCAATAAATTTAACTGCCCTATTCAGCATATGAAAGAGAAAGAAAAAACAGCGTTCTCCTTCAAGCTGCTTAACTGAATCTACTTAAGTTTACAGTTTTGTTAGAAGAAAGACTCTCCCCAGCACAAGCTGCTTTCTCCAATGTTCTCTGAGAGGGAGAAGGCTGGAGACTGCAGGCCTAGCAAGTATTTGAATCCGCTGGTTTTCAAAGGGAAGTTTGCATAGCAGGGAGTGAAGGTACTACTGGCTTTCAAAGCCAAACAGGGAGATTGTCTGCCTTCAGCTAGAGGACAGCAAAAGAGGTTCAGTTTCGCTGACTGAAGCTTGTGTGCTTAACACGAGCATGTAGCTTCTTCGCTGCCTGAAAGAGAAAGCAAGAGGTTGTTGCTCTCAGTCTGGAGATGAACGGAGCACGATTCCCTTTCTGTGTTTGAAAGTCCCTTTGTGTTACATGTGTAAGAAAGCTGCCTGTGCATTGTCTACCTGGATAAAGCCTATTACTTTTCTCCCTTTCAACTAGTTGAAGCCGTTCAGGCTTTCCTGCATTCCGGGAGGCATTCTGTGCTGCGTAGCTTAGAATAGAGCTTCACAGACGCTATCGCTAAAGCAGAAGTGAAACCGCGTTTCTCCCGTTCTGGAACGAGAAAGAGGCAAAACCGTAGTTCTCCTGAGAAAAACTTTGTTAGCAGTAAAATTTAGTGCCCTATTCAACATATGAAAGAGAAAGCAAAAGACAGCGTTCTTTTTCAAGATGCTTAACGGAATCTACTTAAGTTTTCAGTTTTGTTAGAAGAAAGAGTCCGCCCAGCACAAGCTGCTTTCTGCAATGTTCTCTGAGTGGGAGAAGGCTGGAGAGTGCAGGCCTAGCAAGTATTTGAATGCCCTGGTTTTCAAAGGGAAGTTTGCAGAGCAGGGAATGAAGGTACTATTGGCTTTCAAAGCCAAACAGAGAGATTGTCTGCTTTCAGCTAGAGGACAGCAGGAGAGGTTCAGTTTCGCTGACTAAACCTTGTGTGCTTAACACGAGCATGTAGCTTCTTCGCTGCCTGAAAGAGAAAGCAAGAGGTTGTTGATCTCAGTCTGGAGATGAACGGAGCACGATTCACTTTCTGTGTTTGAAAGTCCCTTTGTGTTACATGCCTAAGAAAGTTGCCTGTGCATTGTGTAACTGGATAAAGACTATTACACTTGTCCCTTTCAACTAGTTGAAGCCGTTCAGTCTTTCCAGCCTTCCGGGAGGCATTCTGTGCTGCGTAGCTTAGAATAGAGCTACACAGACGCTATCGCTAAAGCAGACGAGAAACCGCGTTTCTCCCGTTCTGGAACGAGAAGGAGGCAAAACCATAGTTCTCCTGAGTATAAACTTTCTTAGCAATAAATTTAACTGCCCTATTCAGCATATGAAAGAGAAAGAAAAAACAGCGTTCTCCGTCAAGCTGCTTAACTGAATCTACTTAAGTTTACAGTTTTGTTAGAAGAAAGACTCTCCCCAGCACAAGCTGCTTTCTCCAATGTTCTCTGAGAGGGAGAAGGCTGGAGACTGCAGGCCTAGCAAGTATTTGAATCCGCTGGTTTTCAAAGGGAAGTTTGCATAGCAGGGAGTGAAGGTACTACTGGCTTTCAAAGCCAAACAGGGAGATTGTCTGCCTTCAGCTAGATGACAGCAAAAGAGGTTCAGTTTCGCTGAATGAAGCTTGTGTGCTTAACACGAGCATGTAGCTTCTTCGCTGCCTGAAAGAGAAAGCAAGAGCTTTTTGCTCTCAGTCTGGAGATGAACGGAGCACGATTCACTTTCTGTGTTTGAAAGTCCCTTTGTGTTACATGTGTAAGAAAGCTGCCTGTGCATTGTCTACCTGGATAAAGCCTATTACTTTTCTCCCTTTCAACTAGTTGAAGCCGTTCAGGCTTTCCTGCATTCCGGGAGGCATTCTCTGCTGCGTAGCTTAGAATAGAGCTTCACAGACGCTATCGCTAAAGCAGAAGAGAAACCGCGTTTCTCCCGTTCTGGAACGAGAAAGAGGCAAAACCGTAGTTCTCCTGAGTAAAAACTTTGTTAGCAATAAATTTAACTGCCCTTTTCAGCATATGAAAGAGAAAGAAAAAACAGCGTTCTCCTTCAAGCTGCTTAACTGAATCTACTTAAGTTTACAGTTTTGTTAGAAGAAAGACTCTCCCCAGCACAAGCTGCTTTCTGCAATGTTCTCTGAGTGGGAGAAGGCTGGAGAGTGCAGGCCTAGCAAGTATTTGAATCCCCTGGTTTTCAAAGGGATGTTTGCATAGCAGGGAATGAAGGTACTAGTGGCTTTTAAAGCCAAACAGGGAGATTGTCTGCCTTCAGCTAGAGGACAGCAAAAGAGGTTCAGTTTCGCTGACTGAAGCTTGTGTGCTTAACACGAACATGTAGCTTCTTCGCTGCCTGAAAGAGAAAGCAAGAGGTTGTTGCTCTCAGTCTGGAGATGAACGGAGCACGATTCACTTTCTGTGTTTGAAAGTCCCTTTGTGTTACATGCCTAAGAAAGTTGCCAGTGCATTGTCTACCTGGATAAAGCGTATGACTTTTCTCCCTTTCAACCCGTTGAAGCCGTTCAGGCTTTCCAGCATTCCAGGAGGCATTCTGTGCTGCGTAGATGAGAAAAGTTCTTTACAGACGGTATCGCTAAAGCAGAAGAGAAACCGCGTTTCTCCCATTCTGGAACGCGAAGGAGGGAAAACCATAGTTCTCCTGAGAAAAACTTTGTTAGCAGTAAAATTTAGTGCCCTATTCAACATATGAAAGATTAAGCAAAAGACAGCGTTCTTTTTCAAGATGCTTAACGGAATCTACTTAAGTTTTCAGTTTTGTTAGAAGAAAGAGTCCGCCCAGCACAAGCTGCTTTCTGCAATGTTCTCTGAGTGGGAGAAGGCTGGAGAGTGCAGGCCTAGCAAGTATTTGAATGCCCTGGTTTTCAAAGGGAAGTTTGCAGAGCCGGGAATGAAGGTACTATTGGCTTTCAAAGCCAAACAGGGAGATTGTCTGCCTTCAGCTAGAGGACAGCAAAAGAGGTTCAGTTTTGCTGACTAATGCTTGTGTGCTTAACAGGAGGATGTAGCTTCTTCCCTGCCTGAAAGAGAAAGCAAGAGGTTGTTGCTCTCAGTCTGGAGATGAACGGAGCACGATTCACTTTCTGTGTTTGAAAGTCCCTTTGTGTTACATGTGTAAGAAAGCTGCCTGTGCATTGTCTACCTGGATAAAGCCTACTACTTTTCTCCCTTTCAACTAGTTGAAGCCGTTCAGGCTTTCCTGCATTCCGGGAGGCATTCTGTGCTGCGTAGCTTAGAATAGAGCTACACAGACGCTATCGCTAAAGCAGAAGAGAAACCGAGTTTCTCCCGTTCTGGAACGAGAAGGAGGCAAAACCATAGTTCTCCTGAGTAAAAACTTTGTTAGCAATAAATTTAACTGCCCTATTCAGCATATGAAAGAGAAAGAAAAAACAGCGTTCTCCTTCAAGCTGCTTAACTGAATCTACTTAAGTTTAGAGTTTTGTTAGAAGAAAGACTCTCCCCAGCACAAGCTGCTTTCTCCAATGTTCTCTGAGAGGGAGAAGGCTGGAGACTGCAGGCCTAGCAAGTATTTGAATCCGCTGGTTTTCAAAGGGAAGTTTGCATAGCAGGGAGTGAAGGTACTACTGGCTTTCAAAGCCAAACAGGGAGATTGTCTGCCTTCAGCTAGAGGACAGCAAAAGAGGTTCAGTTTCGCTGACTGAAGCTTGTGTGCTTAACACGAGCATGTAGCTTCTTCGCTGCCTGAAAGAGAAAGCAAGAGGTTGTTGCTCTCAGTCTGGAGATGAACGGAGCACGATTCCCTTTCTGTGTTTGAAAGTCCCTTTGTGTTACATGTGTAAGAAAGCTGCCTGTGCATTGTCTACCTGGATAAAGCCTATTACTTTTCTCCCTTTCAACTAGTTGAAGCCGTTCAGGCTTTCCTGCATTCCGGGAGGCATTCTGTGCTGCGTAGCTTAGAATAGAGCTTCACAGACGCTATCGCTAAAGCAGAAGTGAAACCGCGTTTCTCCCGTTCTGGAACGAGAAAGAGGCAAAACCGTAGTTCTCCTGAGAAAAACTTTGTTAGCAGTAAAATTTAGTGCCCTATTCAACATATGAAAGAGAAAGCAAAAGACAGCGTTCTTTTTCAAGATGCTTAACGGAATCTACTTAAGTTTTCAGTTTTGTTAGAAGAAAGAGTCCGCCCAGCACAAGCTGCTTTCTGCAATGTTCTCTGAGTGGGAGAAGGCTGGAGAGTGCAGGCCTAGCAAGTATTTGAATGCCCTGGTTTTCAAAGGGAAGTTTGCAGAGCAGGGAATGAAGGTACTATTGGCTTTCAAAGCCAAACAGAGAGATTGTCTGCTTTCAGCTAGAGGACAGCAGGAGAGGTTCAGTTTCGCTGACTAAACCTTGTGTGCTTAACACGAGCATGTAGCTTCTTCGCTGCCTGAAAGAGAAAGCAAGAGGTTGTTGATCTCAGTCTGGAGATGAACGGAGCACGATTCACTTTCTGTGTTTGAAAGTCCCTTTGTGTTACATGCCTAAGAAAGTTGCCTGTGCATTGTGTAACTGGATAAAGACTATTACACTTGTCCCTTTCAACTAGTTGAAGCCGTTCAGTCTTTCCAGCCTTCCGGGAGGCATTCTGTGCTGCGTAGCTTAGAATAGAGCTACACAGACGCTATCGCTAAAGCAGACGAGAAACCGCGTTTCTCCCGTTCTGGAACGAGAAGGAGGCAAAACCATAGTTCTCCTGAGTATAAACTTTCTTAGCAATAAATTTAACTGCCCTATTCAGCATATGAAAGAGAAAGAAAAAACAGCGTTCTCCGTCAAGCTGCTTAACTGAATCTACTTAAGTTTACAGTTTTGTTAGAAGAAAGACTCTCCCCAGCACAAGCTGCTTTCTCCAATGTTCTCTGAGAGGGAGAAGGCTGGAGACTGCAGGCCTAGCAAGTATTTGAATCCGCTGGTTTTCAAAGGGAAGTTTGCATAGCAGGGAGTGAAGGTACTACTGGCTTTCAAAGCCAAACAGGGAGATTGTCTGCCTTCAGCTAGATGACAGCAAAAGAGGTTCAGTTTCGCTGAATGAAGCTTGTGTGCTTAACACGAGCATGTAGCTTCTTCGCTGCCTGAAAGAGAAAGCAAGAGCTTTTTGCTCTCAGTCTGGAGATGAACGGAGCACGATTCACTTTCTGTGTTTGAAAGTCCCTTTGTGTTACATGTGTAAGAAAGCTGCCTGTGCATTGTCTACCTGGATAAAGCCTATTACTTTTCTCCCTTTCAACTAGTTGAAGCCGTTCAGGCTTTCCTGCATTCCGGGAGGCATTCTCTGCTGCGTAGCTTAGAATAGAGCTTCACAGACGCTATCGCTAAAGCAGAAGAGAAACCGCGTTTCTCCCGTTCTGGAACGAGAAAGAGGCAAAACCGTAGTTCTCCTGAGTAAAAACTTTGTTAGCAATAAATTTAACTGCCCTTTTCAGCATATGAAAGAGAAAGAAAAAACAGCGTTCTCCTTCAAGCTGCTTAACTGAATCTACTTAAGTTTACAGTTTTGTTAGAAGAAAGACTCTCCCCAGCACAAGCTGCTTTCTGCAATGTTCTCTGAGTGGGAGAAGGCTGGAGAGTGCAGGCCTAGCAAGTATTTGAATCCCCTGGTTTTCAAAGGGATGTTTGCATAGCAGGGAATGAAGGTACTAGTGGCTTTTAAAGCCAAACAGGGAGATTGTCTGCCTTCAGCTAGAGGACAGCAAAAGAGGTTCAGTTTCGCTGACTGAAGCTTGTGTGCTTAACACGAACATGTAGCTTCTTCGCTGCCTGAAAGAGAAAGCAAGAGGTTGTTGCTCTCAGTCTGGAGATGAACGGAGCACGATTCACTTTCTGTGTTTGAAAGTCCCTTTGTGTTACATGCCTAAGAAAGTTGCCAGTGCATTGTCTACCTGGATAAAGCGTATGACTTTTCTCCCTTTCAACCCGTTGAAGCCGTTCAGGCTTTCCAGCATTCCAGGAGGCATTCTGTGCTGCGTAGATGAGAAAAGTTCTTTACAGACGGTATCGCTAAAGCAGAAGAGAAACCGCGTTTCTCCCATTCTGGAACGCGAAGGAGGGAAAACCATAGTTCTCCTGAGAAAAACTTTGTTAGCAGTAAAATTTAGTGCCCTATTCAACATATGAAAGATTAAGCAAAAGACAGCGTTCTTTTTCAAGATGCTTAACGGAATCTACTTAAGTTTTCAGTTTTGTTAGAAGAAAGAGTCTGCCCAGCACAAGCTGCTTTCTGCAATGTTCTCTGAGTGGGAGAAGGCTGGAGAGTGCAGGCCTAGCAAGTATTTGAATGCCCTGGTTTTCAAAGGGAAGTTTGCAGAGCCGGGAATGAAGGTACTATTGGCTTTCAAAGCCAAACAGGGAGATTGTCTGCCTTCAGCTAGAGGACAGCAAAAGAGGTTCAGTTTTGCTGACTAATGCTTGTGTGCTTAACAGGAGGATGTAGCTTCTTCCCTGCCTGAAAGAGAAAGCAAGAGGTTGTTGCTCTCAGTCTGGAGATGAACGGAGCACGATTCACTTTCTGTGTTTGAAAGTCCCTTTGTGTTACATGTGTAAGAAAGCTGCCTGTGCATTGTCTACCTGGATAAAGCCTACTACTTTTCTCCCTTTCAACTAGTTGAAGCCGTTCAGGCTTTCCTGCATTCCGGGAGGCATTCTGTGCTGCGTAGCTTAGAATAGAGCTACACAGACGCTATCGCTAAAGCAGAAGATAAACCGCGTTTCTCCCGTTCAGGAATGAGAAGGAGGCAAAACCATAGTTCTCCTGAGTATAAACTTTCTTAGCAATAAATTTAACTGCCCTATTCAGCATATGAAAGAGAAAGAAAAAACAGCGTTCTCCTTCAAGCTGCTTAACTGAATCTACTTAAGTTTACAGTTTTGTTAGAAGAAAGACTCTCCCCAGCACAAGCTGCTTTCTCCAATGTTCTCTGAGAGGGAGAAGGCTGGAGACTGCAGGCCTAGCAAGTATTTGAATCCGCTGGTTTTCAAAGGGAAGTTTGCATAGCAGGGAGTGAAGGTACTACTGGCTTTCAAAGCCAAACAGGGAGATTGTCTGCCTTCAGCTAGAGGACAGCAAAAGAGGTTCAGTTTCGCTGACTGAAGCTTGTGTGCTTAACACGAGCATGTAGCTTCTTCGCTGCCTGAAAGAGAAAGCAAGAGGTTGTTGCTCTCAGTCTGGAGATGAACGGAGCACGATTCCCTTTCTGTGTTTGAAAGTCCCTTTGTGTTACATGTGTAAGAAAGCTGCCTGTGCATTGTCTACCTGGATAAAGCCTATTACTTTTCTCCCTTTCAACTAGTTGAAGCCGTTCAGGCTTTCCTGCATTCCGGGAGGCATTCTGTGCTGCGTAGCTTAGAATAGAGCTTCACAGACGCTATCGCTAAAGCAGAAGTGAAACCGCGTTTCTCCCGTTCTGGAACGAGAAAGAGGCAAAACCGTAGTTCTCCTGAGAAAAACTTTGTTAGCAGTAAAATTTAGTGCCCTATTCAACATATGAAAGAGAAAGCAAAAGACAGCGTTCTTTTTCAAGATGCTTAACGGAATCTACTTAAGTTTTCAGTTTTGTTAGAAGAAAGAGTCCGCCCAGCACAAGCTGCTTTCTGCAATGTTCTCTGAGTGGGAGAAGGCTGGAGAGTGCAGGCCTAGCAAGTATTTGAATGCCCTGGTTTTCAAAGGGAAGTTTGCAGAGCAGGGAATGAAGGTACTATTGGCTTTCAAAGCCAAACAGAGAGATTGTCTGCTTTCAGCTAGAGGACAGCAGGAGAGGTTCAGTTTCGCTGACTAAACCTTGTGTGCTTAACACGAGCATGTAGCTTCTTCGCTGCCTGAAAGAGAAAGCAAGAGGTTGTTGATCTCAGTCTGGAGATGAACGGAGCACGATTCACTTTCTGTGTTTGAAAGTCCCTTTGTGTTACATGCCTAAGAAAGTTGCCTGTGCATTGTGTAACTGGATAAAGACTATTACACTTGTCCCTTTCAACTAGTTGAAGCCGTTCAGTCTTTCCAGCCTTCCGGGAGGCATTCTGTGCTGCGTAGCTTAGAATAGAGCTACACAGACGCTATCGCTAAAGCAGACGAGAAACCGCGTTTCTCCCGTTCTGGAACGAGAAGGAGGCAAAACCATAGTTCTCCTGAGTATAAACTTTCTTAGCAATAAATTTAACTGCCCTATTCAGCATATGAAAGAGAAAGAAAAAACAGCGTTCTCCGTCAAGCTGCTTAACTGAATCTACTTAAGTTTACAGTTTTGTTAGAAGAAAGACTCTCCCCAGCACAAGCTGCTTTCTCCAATGTTCTCTGAGAGGGAGAAGGCTGGAGACTGCAGGCCTAGCAAGTATTTGAATCCGCTGGTTTTCAAAGGGAAGTTTGCATAGCAGGGAGTGAAGGTACTACTGGCTTTCAAAGCCAAACAGGGAGATTGTCTGCCTTCAGCTAGATGACAGCAAAAGAGGTTCAGTTTCGCTGAATGAAGCTTGTGTGCTTAACACGAGCATGTAGCTTCTTCGCTGCCTGAAAGAGAAAGCAAGAGCTTTTTGCTCTCAGTCTGGAGATGAACGGAGCACGATTCACTTTCTGTGTTTGAAAGTCCCTTTGTGTTACATGTGTAAGAAAGCTGCCTGTGCATTGTCTACCTGGATAAAGCCTATTACTTTTCTCCCTTTCAACTAGTTGAAGCCGTTCAGGCTTTCCTGCATTCCGGGAGGCATTCTCTGCTGCGTAGCTTAGAATAGAGCTTCACAGACGCTATCGCTAAAGCAGAAGAGAAACCGCGTTTCTCCCGTTCTGGAACGAGAAAGAGGCAAAACCGTAGTTCTCCTGAGTAAAAACTTTGTTAGCAATAAATTTAACTGCCCTTTTCAGCATATGAAAGAGAAAGAAAAAACAGCGTTCTCCTTCAAGCTGCTTAACTGAATCTACTTAAGTTTACAGTTTTGTTAGAAGAAAGACTCTCCCCAGCACAAGCTGCTTTCTGCAATGTTCTCTGAGTGGGAGAAGGCTGGAGAGTGCAGGCCTAGCAAGTATTTGAATCCCCTGGTTTTCAAAGGGATGTTTGCATAGCAGGGAATGAAGGTACTAGTGGCTTTTAAAGCCAAACAGGGAGATTGTCTGCCTTCAGCTAGAGGACAGCAAAAGAGGTTCAGTTTCGCTGACTGAAGCTTGTGTGCTTAACACGAACATGTAGCTTCTTCGCTGCCTGAAAGAGAAAGCAAGAGGTTGTTGCTCTCAGTCTGGAGATGAACGGAGCACGATTCACTTTCTGTGTTTGAAAGTCCCTTTGTGTTACATGCCTAAGAAAGTTGCCAGTGCATTGTCTACCTGGATAAAGCGTATGACTTTTCTCCCTTTCAACCCGTTGAAGCCGTTCAGGCTTTCCAGCATTCCAGGAGGCATTCTGTGCTGCGTAGATGAGAAAAGTTCTTTACAGACGGTATCGCTAAAGCAGAAGAGAAACCGCGTTTCTCCCATTCTGGAACGCGAAGGAGGGAAAACCATAGTTCTCCTGAGAAAAACTTTGTTAGCAGTAAAATTTAGTGCCCTATTCAACATATGAAAGATTAAGCAAAAGACAGCGTTCTTTTTCAAGATGCTTAACGGAATCTACTTAAGTTTTCAGTTTTGTTAGAAGAAAGAGTCCGCCCAGCACAAGCTGCTTTCTGCAATGTTCTCTGAGTGGGAGAAGGCTGGAGAGTGCAGGCCTAGCAAGTATTTGAATGCCCTGGTTTTCAAAGGGAAGTTTGCAGAGCCGGGAATGAAGGTACTATTGGCTTTCAAAGCCAAACAGGGAGATTGTCTGCCTTCAGCTAGAGGACAGCAAAAGAGGTTCAGTTTTGCTGACTAATGCTTGTGTGCTTAACAGGAGGATGTAGCTTCTTCCCTGCCTGAAAGAGAAAGCAAGAGGTTGTTGCTCTCAGTCTGGAGATGAACGGAGCACGATTCACTTTCTGTGTTTGAAAGTCCCTTTGTGTTACATGTGTAAGAAAGCTGCCTGTGCATTGTCTACCTGGATAAAGCCTACTACTTTTCTCCCTTTCAACTAGTTGAAGCCGTTCAGGCTTTCCTGCATTCCGGGAGGCATTCTGTGCTGCGTAGCTTAGAATAGAGCTACACAGACGCTATCGCTAAAGCAGAAGAGAAACCGAGTTTCTCCCGTTCTGGAACGAGAAGGAGGCAAAACCATAGTTCTCCTGAGTAAAAACTTTGTTAGCAATAAATTTAACTGCCCTATTCAGCATATGAAAGAGAAAGAAAAAACAGCGTTCTCCTTCAAGCTGCTTAACTGAATCTACTTAAGTTTAGAGTTTTGTTAGAAGAAAGACTCTCCCCAGCACAAGCTGCTTTCTCCAATGTTCTCTGAGAGGGAGAAGGCTGGAGACTGCAGGCCTAGCAAGTATTTGAATCCGCTGGTTTTCAAAGGGAAGTTTGCATAGCAGGGAGTGAAGGTACTACTGGCTTTCAAAGCCAAACAGGGAGATTGTCTGCCTTCAGCTAGAGGACAGCAAAAGAGGTTCAGTTTCGCTGACTGAAGCTTGTGTGCTTAACACGAGCATGTAACTTCTTCGCTGCCTGAAAGAGAAAGCAAGAGGTTGTTGCTCTCAGTCTGGAGATGAACGGAGCACGATTCCCTTTCTGTGTTTGAAAGTCCCTTTGTGTTACATGTGTAAGAAAGCTGCCTGTGCATTGTCTACCTGGATAAAGCCTATTACTTTTCTCCCTTTCAACTACTTGAAGCCGTTCAGGCTTTCCTGCATTCCGGGAGGCATTCTGTGCTGCGTAGCTTAGAATAGAGCTTCACAGACGCTATCGCTAAAGCAGAAGTGAAACCGCGTTTCTCCCGTTCTGGAACGAGAAAGAGGCAAAACCGTAGTTCTCCTGAGAAAAACTTTGTTAGCAGTAAAATTTAGTGCCCTATTCAACATATGAAAGAGAAAGCAAAAGACAGCGTTCTTTTTCAAGATGCTTAACGGAATCTACTTAAGTTTTCAGTTTTGTTAGAAGAAAGAGTCCGCCCAGCACAAGCTGCTTTCTGCAATGTTCTCTGAGTGGGAGAAGGCTGGAGAGTGCAGGCCTAGCAAGTATTTGAATGCCCTGGTTTTCAAAGGGAAGTTTGCAGAGCAGGGAATGAAGGTACTATTGGCTTTCAAAGCCAAACAGAGAGATTGTCTGCTTTCAGCTAGAGGACAGCAGAAGAGGTTCAGTTTCGCTGACTAAACCTTGTGTGCTTAACACGAGCATGTAGCTTCTTCGCTGCCTGAAAGAGAAAGCAAGAGGTTGTTGATCTCAGTCTGGAGATGAACGGAGCACGATTCACTTTCTGTGTTTGAAAGTCCCTTTGTGTTACATGCCTAAGAAAGTTGCCTGTGCATTGTGTAACTGGATAAAGACTATTACACTTGTCCCTTTCAACTAGTTGAAGCCGTTCAGTCTTTCCAGCCTTCCGGGAGGCATTCTGTGCTGCGTAGCTTAGAATAGAGCTACACAGACGCTATCGCTAAAGCAGACGAGAAACCGCGTTTCTCCCGTTCTGGAACGAGAAGGAGGCAAAACCATAGTTCTCCTGAGTATAAACTTTCTTAGCAATAAATTTAACTGCCCTATTCAGCATATGAAAGAGAAAGAAAAAACAGCGTTCTCCGTCAAGCTGCTTAACTGAATCTACTTAAGTTTACAGTTTTGTTAGAAGAAAGACTCTCCCCAGCACAAGCTGCTTTCTCCAATGTTCTCTGAGAGGGAGAAGGCTGGAGACTGCAGGCCTAGCAAGTATTTGAATCCGCTGGTTTTCAAAGGGAAGTTTGCATAGCAGGGAGTGAAGGTACTACTGGCTTTCAAAGCCAAACAGGGAGATTGTCTGCCTTCAGCTAGATGACAGCAAAAGAGGTTCAGTTTCGCTGAATGAAGCTTGTGTGCTTAACACGAGCATGTAGCTTCTTCGCTGCCTGAAAGAGAAAGCAAGAGCTTTTTGCTCTCAGTCTGGAGATGAACGGAGCACGATTCACTTTCTGTGTTTGAAAGTCCCTTTGTGTTACATGTGTAAGAAAGCTGCCTGTGCATTGTCTACCTGGATAAAGCCTATTACTTTTCTCCCTTTCAACTAGTTGAAGCCGTTCAGGCTTTCCTGCATTCCGGGAGGCATTCTCTGCTGCGTAGCTTAGAATAGAGCTTCACAGACGCTATCGCTAAAGCAGAAGAGAAACCGCGTTTCTCCCGTTCTGGAACGAGAAAGAGGCAAAACCGTAGTTCTCCTGAGTAAAAACTTTGTTAGCAATAAATTTAACTGCCCTTTTCAGCATATGAAAGAGAAAGAAAAAACAGCGTTCTCCTTCAAGCTGCTTAACTGAATCTACTTAAGTTTACAGTTTTGTTAGAAGAAAGACTCTCCCCAGCACAAGCTGCTTTCTGCAATGTTCTCTGAGTGGGAGAAGGCTGGAGAGTGCAGGCCTAGCAAGTATTTGAATCCCCTGGTTTTCAAAGGGATGTTTGCATAGCAGGGAATGAAGGTACTAGTGGCTTTTAAAGCCAAACAGGGAGATTGTCTGCCTTCAGCTAGAGGACAGCAAAAGAGGTTCAGTTTCGCTGACTGAAGCTTGTGTGCTTAACACGAACATGTAGCTTCTTCGCTGCCTGAAAGAGAAAGCAAGAGGTTGTTGCTCTCAGTCTGGAGATGAACGGAGCACGATTCACTTTCTGTGTTTGAAAGTCCCTTTGTGTTACATGCCTAAGAAAGTTGCCAGTGCATTGTCTACCTGGATAAAGCGTATGACTTTTCTCCCTTTCAACCCGTTGAAGCCGTTCAGGCTTTCCAGCATTCCAGGAGGCATTCTGTGCTGCGTAGATGAGAAAAGTTCTTTACAGACGGTATCGCTAAAGCAGAAGAGAAACCGCGTTTCTCCCATTCTGGAACGCGAAGGAGGGAAAACCATAGTTCTCCTGAGAAAAACTTTGTTAGCAGTAAAATTTAGTGCCCTATTCAACATATGAAAGATTAAGCAAAAGACAGCGTTCTTTTTCAAGATGCTTAACGGAATCTACTTAAGTTTTCAGTTTTGTTAGAAGAAAGAGTCCGCCCAGCACAAGCTGCTTTCTGCAATGTTCTCTGAGTGGGAGAAGGCTGGAGAGTGCAGGCCTAGCAAGTATTTGAATGCCCTGGTTTTCAAAGGGAAGTTTGCAGAGCCGGGAATGAAGGTACTATTGGCTTTCAAAGCCAAACAGGGAGATTGTCTGCCTTCAGCTAGAGGACAGCAAAAGAGGTTCAGTTTTGCTGACTAATGCTTGTGTGCTTAACAGGAGGATGTAGCTTCTTCCCTGCCTGAAAGAGAAAGCAAGAGGTTGTTGCTCTCAGTCTGGAGATGAACGGAGCACGATTCACTTTCTGTGTTTGAAAGTCCCTTTGTGTTACATGTGTAAGAAAGCTGCCTGTGCATTGTCTACCTGGATAAAGCCTACTACTTTTCTCCCTTTCAACTAGTTGAAGCCGTTCAGGCTTTCCTGCATTCCGGGAGGCATTCTGTGCTGCGTAGCTTAGAATAGAGCTACACAGACGCTATCGCTAAAGCAGAAGAGAAACCGAGTTTCTCCCGTTCTGGAACGAGAAGGAGGCAAAACCATAGTTCTCCTGAGTAAAAACTTTGTTAGCAATAAATTTAACTGCCCTATTCAGCATATGAAAGAGAAAGAAAAAACAGCGTTCTCCTTCAAGCTGCTTAACTGAATCTACTTAAGTTTAGAGTTTTGTTAGAAGAAAGACTCTCCCCAGCACAAGCTGCTTTCTCCAATGTTCTCTGAGAGGGAGAAGGCTGGAGACTGCAGGCCTAGCAAGTATTTGAATCCGCTGGTTTTCAAAGGGAAGTTTGCATAGCAGGGAGTGAAGGTACTACTGGCTTTCAAAGCCAAACAGGGAGATTGTCTGCCTTCAGCTAGAGGACAGCAAAAGAGGTTCAGTTTCGCTGACTGAAGCTTGTGTGCTTAACACGAGCATGTAACTTCTTCGCTGCCTGAAAGAGAAAGCAAGAGGTTGTTGCTCTCAGTCTGGAGATGAACGGAGCACGATTCCCTTTCTGTGTTTGAAAGTCCCTTTGTGTTACATGTGTAAGAAAGCTGCCTGTGCATTGTCTACCTGGATAAAGCCTATTACTTTTCTCCCTTTCAACTACTTGAAGCCGTTCAGGCTTTCCTGCATTCCGGGAGGCATTCTGTGCTGCGTAGCTTAGAATAGAGCTTCACAGACGCTATCGCTAAAGCAGAAGTGAAACCGCGTTTCTCCCGTTCTGGAACGAGAAAGAGGCAAAACCGTAGTTCTCCTGAGAAAAACTTTGTTAGCAGTAAAATTTAGTGCCCTATTCAACATATGAAAGAGAAAGCAAAAGACAGCGTTCTTTTTCAAGATGCTTAACGGAATCTACTTAAGTTTTCAGTTTTGTTAGAAGAAAGAGTCCGCCCAGCACAAGCTGCTTTCTGCAATGTTCTCTGAGTGGGAGAAGGCTGGAGAGTGCAGGCCTAGCAAGTATTTGAATGCCCTGGTTTTCAAAGGGAAGTTTGCAGAGCAGGGAATGAAGGTACTATTGGCTTTCAAAGCCAAACAGAGAGATTGTCTGCTTTCAGCTAGAGGACAGCAGAAGAGGTTCAGTTTCGCTGACTAAACCTTGTGTGCTTAACACGAGCATGTAGCTTCTTCGCTGCCTGAAAGAGAAAGCAAGAGGTTGTTGATCTCAGTCTGGAGATGAACGGAGCACGATTCACTTTCTGTGTTTGAAAGTCCCTTTGTGTTACATGCCTAAGAAAGTTGCCTGTGCATTGTGTAACTGGATAAAGACTATTACACTTGTCCCTTTCAACTAGTTGAAGCCGTTCAGTCTTTCCAGCCTTCCGGGAGGCATTCTGTGCTGCGTAGCTTAGAATAGAGCTACACAGACGCTATCGCTAAAGCAGACGAGAAACCGCGTTTCTCCCGTTCTGGAACGAGAAGGAGGCAAAACCATAGTTCTCCTGAGTATAAACTTTCTTAGCAATAAATTTAACTGCCCTATTCAGCATATGAAAGAGAAAGAAAAAACAGCGTTCTCCGTCAAGCTGCTTAACTGAATCTACTTAAGTTTACAGTTTTGTTAGAAGAAAGACTCTCCCCAGCACAAGCTGCTTTCTCCAATGTTCTCTGAGAGGGAGAAGGCTGGAGACTGCAGGCCTAGCAAGTATTTGAATCCGCTGGTTTTCAAAGGGAAGTTTGCATAGCAGGGAGTGAAGGTACTACTGGCTTTCAAAGCCAAACAGGGAGATTGTCTGCCTTCAGCTAGATGACAGCAAAAGAGGTTCAGTTTCGCTGAATGAAGCTTGTGTGCTTAACACGAGCATGTAGCTTCTTCGCTGCCTGAAAGAGAAAGCAAGAGCTTTTTGCTCTCAGTCTGGAGATGAACGGAGCACGATTCACTTTCTGTGTTTGAAAGTCCCTTTGTGTTACATGTGTAAGAAAGCTGCCTGTGCATTGTCTACCTGGATAAAGCCTATTACTTTTCTCCCTTTCAACTAGTTGAAGCCGTTCAGGCTTTCCTGCATTCCGGGAGGCATTCTGTGCTGCGTAGCTTAGAATAGAGCTTCACAGACGCTATCGCTAAAGCAGAAGTGAAACCGCGTTTCTCCCGTTCTGGAACGAGAAAGAGGCAAAACCGTAGTTCTCCTGAGTAAAAACTTTGTTAGCAATAAATTTAACTGCCCTTTTCAGCATATGAAAGAGAAAGAAAAAACAGCGTTCTCCTTCAAGCTGCTTAACTGAATCTACTTAAGTTTACAGTTTTGTTAGAAGAAAGACTCTCCCCAGCACAAGCTGCTTTCTGCAATGTTCTCTGAGTGGGAGAAGGCTGGAGAGTGCAGGCCTAGCAAGTATTTGAATCCCCTGGTTTTCAAAGGGAAGTTTGCATAGCAGGGAATGAAGGTACTAGTGGCTTTTAAAGCCAAACAGGGAGATTGTCTGCCTTCAGCTAGAGGACAGCAAAAGAGGTTCAGTTTCGCTGACTGAAGCTTGTGTGCTTAACACGAGCATGTAGCTTCTTCGCTGCCTGAAAGAGAAAGCAAGAGGTTGTTGCTCTCAGTCTGGAGATGAACGGAGCACGATTCACTTTCTGTGTTTGAAAGTCCCTTTGTGTTACATGCCTAAGAAAGTTGCCAGTGCATTGTCTACCTGGATAAAGCGTATGACTTTTCTCCCTTTCAACCCGTTGAAGCCGTTCAGGCTTTCCAGCATTCCAGGAGGCATTCTGTGCTGCGTAGATGAGAAAAGTTCTTTACAGACGGTATCGCTAAAGCAGAAGAGAAACCGCGTTTCTCCCATTCTGGAACGCGAAGGAGGGAAAACCATAGTTCTCCTGAGAAAAACTTTGTTAGCAGTAAAATTTAGTGCCCTATTCAACATATGAAAGATTAAGCAAAAGACAGCGTTCTTTTTCAAGATGCTTAACGGAATCTACTTAAGTTTTCAGTTTTGTTAGAAGAAAGAGTCCGCCCAGCACAAGCTGCTTTCTGCAATGTTCTCTGAGTGGGAGAAGGCTGGAGAGTGCAGGCCTAGCAAGTATTTGAATGCCCTGGTTTTCAAAGGGAAGTTTGCAGAGCCGGGAATGAAGGTACTATTGGCTTTCAAAGCCAAACAGGGAGATTGTCTGCCTTCAGCTAGAGGACAGCAAAAGAGGTTCAGTTTTGCTGACTAATGCTTGTGTGCTTAACAGGAGGATGTAGCTTCTTCCCTGCCTGAAAGAGAAAGCAAGAGGTTGTTGCTCTCAGTCTGGAGATGAACGGAGCACGATTCACTTTCTGTGTTTGAAAGTCCCTTTGTGTTACATGTGTAAGAAAGCTGCCTGTGCATTGTCTACCTGGATAAAGCCTACTACTTTTCTCCCTTTCAACTAGTTGAAGCCGTTCAGGCTTTCCTGCATTCCGGGAGGCATTCTGTGCTGCGTAGCTTAGAATAGAGCTACACAGACGCTATCGCTAAAGCAGAAGAGAAACCGCGTTTCTCCCGTTCTGGAACGAGAAGGAGGCAAAACCATAGTTCTCCTGAGTAAAAACTTTGTTAGCAATAAATTTAACTGCCCTATTCAGCATATGAAAGAGAAAGAAAAAACAGCGTTCTCCTTCAAGCTGCTTAACTGAATCTACTTAAGTTTAGAGTTTTGTTAGAAGAAAGACTCTCCCCAGCACAAGCTGCTTTCTCCAATGTTCTCTGAGAGGGAGAAGGCTGGAGACTGCAGGCCTAGCAAGTATTTGAATCCGCTGGTTTTCAAAGGGAAGTTTGCATAGCAGGGAGTGAAGGTACTACTGGCTTTCAAAGCCAAACAGGGAGATTGTCTGCCTTCAGCTAGAGGACAGCAAAAGAGGTTCAGTTTCGCTGACTGAAGCTTGTGTGCTTAACACGAGCATGTAACTTCTTCGCTGCCTGAAAGAGAAAGCAAGAGGTTGTTGCTCTCAGTCTGGAGATGAACGGAGCACGATTCCCTTTCTGTGTTTGAAAGTCCCTTTGTGTTACATGTGTAAGAAAGCTGCCTGTGCATTGTCTACCTGGATAAAGCCTATTACTTTTCTCCCTTTCAACTAGTTGAAGCCGTTCAGGCTTTCCTGCATTCCGGGAGGCATTCTGTGCTGCGTAGCTTAGAATAGAGCTTCACAGACGCTATCGCTAAAGCAGAAGTGAAACCGCGTTTCTCCCGTTCTGGAACGAGAAAGAGGCAAAACCGTAGTTCTCCTGAGAAAAACTTTGTTAGCAGTAAAATTTAGTGCCCTATTCAACATATGAAAGAGAAAGCAAAAGACAGCGTTCTTTTTCAAGATGCTTAACGGAATCTACTTAAGTTTTCAGTTTTGTTAGAAGAAAGATTCCGCCCAGCACAAGCTGCTTTCTGCAATGTTCTCTGAGTGGGAGAAGGCTGGAGAGTGCAGGCCTAGCAAGTATTTGAATGCCCTGGTTTTCAAAGGGAAGTTTGCAGAGCAGGGAATGAAGGTACTATTGGCTTTCAAAGCCAAACAGAGAGATTGTCTGCTTTCAGCTAGAGGACAGCAGGAGAGGTTCAGTTTCGCTGACTAAACCTTGTGTGCTTAACACGAGCATGTAGCTTCTTCCCGGCCTGAAAGAGAAAGCAACCGCTCCTTGCTCTCACTCTGCGGATGAACGGAGCACGATTCACTTTCTGTGTTTGAAAGTCCCTCCGTGTTACATGCCTAAGAAAGTTGCCTGTTCATTGTGTACCTGAATAAAGCATATGACTTTTCTCCCTTTCAACTAGTTGAAACCTTCCAGGGTTTCCAACATTCCGAGAGGCATTCTGTGCTGCGTAGATGAGAATAGGGCTTTAAAGACTGTATCGCTAAAGCAGAAGTGAAACCGCGTTTCTCCCGTTCTGGAACGCAGAGTCAAAACTGCAGTTCTCCTGAGTAAAAACTTTGTTAGCAATAACTGTAACTGCCCTATTCAGCATATGGAAGACAAAGCAAAAGACAGGGTTCTCCTTCAAGCTGCTTAACTGAATCTACTTAAGTTTTCAGTTTCCTTAGAAGAAAGAGTCCGCCCAGCACAAGCTGCTTTCTGCAATGTTCTCTGAGTGGGAGAAGGCTGGAGAGTGCAGGCCTAGCAAGTATTTGAATGCCCTGGTTTTCAAAGGGAAGTTTGCAGAGCAGGGAATGAAGGTACTATTGGCTTTCAAAGCCAAACAGGGAGATTGTCTGCCTTCAGCTAGAGGACAGCAAAAGAGGTTCAGTTTTGCTGACTAAAGCTTGTGTGCTTAACACGAGCATGTAGCTTCTTCGCTGCCTGAAAGAGAAAGCAAGAGGTTGTTGATCTCAGTCTGGAGATGAACGGAGCACGATTCACTTTCTGTGTTTGAAAGTCCTTTTGTGTTACATGCCTAAGAAAGTTGCCTGTGCATTGTGTAACCGGATAAAGACTATTACACTTGTCCCTTTCAACTAGTTGAAGCCGTACAGTCTTTCCAGCCTTCCGGGAGGCATTCTGTGCTGCGTAGCTTAGAATAGAGCTACACAGACGCTATCGCTAAAGCAGACGAGAAACCGCGTTTCTCCCGTTCTGGAACGAGACGGAGGCAAAACCATAGTTCTCCTGAGTATAAACTTTCTTAGCAATAAATTTAACTGCCCTATTCAGCATATGAAAGAGAAAGAAAAAACAGCGTTCTCCTTCAAGCTGCTTAACTGAATCTACTTACGTTTACAGTTTTGTTAGAAGAAAGACTCTCCCCAGCACAAGCTGCTTTCTGCAATGTTCTCTGAGTGGGAGAAGGCTGGAGAGTGCAGGCCTAGCAAGTATTTGAATCCCCTGGTTTTCAAAGGGAAGTTTGCATAGCAGGGAATGAAGGTACTAGTGGCTTTTAAAGCCAAACAGGGAGATTGTCTGCCTTCAGCTAGAGGACAGCAAAAGAGGTTCAGTTTCGCTGACTGAAGCTTGTGTGCTTAACACGAGCATGTAGCTTCTTCGCTGCCTGAAAGAGAAAGCAAGAGGTTGTTGCTCTCAGTCTGGAGATGAACGGAGCACGATTCACTTTCTGTGTTTGAAAGTCCCTTTGTGTTACATGCCTAAGAAAGTTGCCAGTGCATTGTCTACCTGGATAAAGCGTATGACTTTTCTCCCTTTCAACCCGTTGAAGCCGTTCAGGCTTTCCAGCATTCCAGGAGGCATTCTGTGCTGCGTAGATGAGAAAAGTTCTTTACAGACGGTATCGCTAAAGCAGAAGAGAAACCGCGTTTCTCCCATTCTGGAACGCGAAGGAGGGAAAACCATAGTTCTCCTGAGAAAAACTTTGTTAGCAGTAAAATTTAGTGCCCTATTCAACATACGAAAGATTAAGCAAAAGACAGCGTTCTTTTTCAAGATGCTTAACGGAATCTACTTAAGTTTTCAGTTTTGTTAGAAGAAAGAGTCCGCCCAGCACAAGCTGCTTTCTGCAATGTTCTCTGAGTGGGAGAAGGCTGGAGAGTGCAGGCCTAGCAAGTATTTGAATGCCCTGGTTTTCAAAGGGAAGTTTGCAGAGCCGGGAAAGAAGGTACTATTGGCTTTCAAAGCCAAACAGGGAGATTGTCTGCCTTCAGCTAGAGGACAGCAAAAGAGGTTCAGTTTTGCTGACTAATGCTTGTGTGCTTAACAGGAGGATGTAGCTTCTTCCCTGCCTGAAAGAGAAAGCAAGAGGTTGTTGCTCTCAGTCTGGAGATGAACGGAGCACGATTCACTTTCTGTGTTTGAAAGTCCCTTTGTGTTACATGTGTAAGAAAGCTGCCTGTGCATTGTCTACCTGGATAAAGCCTACTACTTTTCTCACTTTCAACTAGTTGAAGCCGTTCAGGCTTTCCTGCATTCCGGGAGGCATTCTGTGCTGCGTAGCTTAGAATAGAGCTTCACAGACGCTATCGCTAAAGCAGAAGTGAAACCGCGTTTCTCCCGTTCTGGAACGAGAAAGAGGCAAAACCGTAGTTCTCCTGAGAAAAACTTTGTTAGCAGTAAAATTTAGTGCCCTATTCAACATATGAAAGAGAAAGCAAAAGACAGCGTTCTTTTTCAAGATGCTTAACGGAATCTACTTAAGTTTTCAGTTTTGTTAGAAGAAAGAGTCCGCCCAGCACAAGCTGCTTTCTGCAATGTTCTCTGAGTGGGAGAAGGCTGGAGAGTGCAGGCCTAGCAAGTATTTGAATGCCCTGGTTTTCAAAGGGAAGTTTGCAGAGCAGGGAATGAAGGTACTATTGGCTTTCAAAGCCAAACAGAGAGATTGTCTGCTTTCAGCTAGAGGACAGCAGAAGAGGTTCAGTTTCGCTGACTAAACCTTGTGCGCTTAACACGAGCATGTAGCTTCTTCCAGGCCTGAAAGAGAAAGCAACCGCTCCTTGCTCTCACTCTGCGGATGAACGGAGCACGATTCACTTTCTGTGTTTGAAAGTCCCTCCGTGTTACATGCCTAAGAAAGTTGCCTGTTCATTGTGTACCTGAATAAAGCATATGACTTTTCTCCCTTTCAACTAGTTGAAACCTTCCAGGGTTTCCAACATTCCGAGAGGCATTCTGTGCTGCGTAGATGAGAATAGGGCTTTAAAGAATGTATCGCTAAAGCAGAAGTGAAACCGCGTTTCTCCCGTTCTGGAACGCGGAGTCAAAACTGCAGTTCTCCTGAGTAAAAACTTTGTTAGCAATAACTGTAACTGCCCTATTCAGCATATGGAAGACAAAGCAAAAGACAGGGTTCTCCTTCAAGCTGCTTAACTGAATCTACTTAAGTTTTCAGTTTCCTTAGAAGAAAGAGTCCGCCCAGCACAAGCTGCTTTCTGCAATGTTCTCTGAGTGGGAGAAGGCTGGAGAGTGCAGGCCTAGCAAGTATTTGAATGCCCTGGTTTTCAAAGGGAAGTTTGCAGAGCAGGGAATGAAGGTACTATTGGCTTTCAAAGCCAAACAGAGAGATTGTCTGCTTTCAGCTAGAGGACAGCAGAAGAGGTTCAGTTTCGCTGACTAAACCTTGTGTGCTTAACACGAGCATGTAGCTTCTTCGCTGCCTGAAAGAGAAAGCAAGAGGTTGTTGATCTCAGTCTGGAGATGAACGGAGCACGATTCACTTTCTGTGTTTGAAAGTCCCTTTGTGTTACATGCCTAAGAAAGTTGCCTGTGCATTGTGTAACTGGATAAAGACTATTACACTTGTCCCTTTCAACTAGTTGAAGCCGTTCAGTCTTTCCAGCCTTCCGGGAGGCATTCTGTGCTGCGTAGCTTAGAATAGAGCTACACAGACGCTATCGCTAAAGCAGACGAGAAACCGCGTTTCTCCCGTTCTGGAACGAGAAGGAGGCAAAACCATAGTTCTCCTGAGTATAAACTTTCTTAGCAATAAATTTAACTGCCCTATTCAGCATATGAAAGAGAAAGAAAAAACAGCGTTCTCCGTCAAGCTGCTTAACTGAATCTACTTAAGTTTACAGTTTTGTTAGAAGAAAGACTCTCCCCAGCACAAGCTGCTTTCTCCAATGTTCTCTGAGAGGGAGAAGGCTGGAGACTGCAGGCCTAGCAAGTATTTGAATCCGCTGGTTTTCAAAGGGAAGTTTGCATAGCAGGGAGTGAAGGTACTACTGGCTTTCAAAGCCAAACAGGGAGATTGTCTGCCTTCAGCTAGATGACAGCAAAAGAGGTTCAGTTTCGCTGAATGAAGCTTGTGTGCTTAACACGAGCATGTAGCTTCTTCGCTGCCTGAAAGAGAAAGCAAGAGCTTTTTGCTCTCAGTCTGGAGATGAACGGAGCACGATTCACTTTCTGTGTTTGAAAGTCCCTTTGTGTTACATGTGTAAGAAAGCTGCCTGTGCATTGTCTACCTGGATAAAGCCTATTACTTTTCTCCCTTTCAACTAGTTGAAGCCGTTCAGGCTTTCCTGCATTCCGGGAGGCATTCTGTGCTGCGTAGCTTAGAATAGAGCTTCACAGACGCTATCGCTAAAGCAGAAGTGAAACCGCGTTTCTCCCGTTCTGGAACGAGAAAGAGGCAAAACCGTAGTTCTCCTGAGTAAAAACTTTGTTAGCAATAAATTTAACTGCCCTTTTCAGCATATGAAAGAGAAAGAAAAAACAGCGTTCTCCTTCAAGCTGCTTAACTGAATCTACTTAAGTTTACAGTTTTGTTAGAAGAAAGACTCTCCCCAGCACAAGCTGCTTTCTGCAATGTTCTCTGAGTGGGAGAAGGCTGGAGAGTGCAGGCCTAGCAAGTATTTGAATCCCCTGGTTTTCAAAGGGAAGTTTGCATAGCAGGGAATGAAGGTACTAGTGGCTTTTAAAGCCAAACAGGGAGATTGTCTGCCTTCAGCTAGAGGACAGCAAAAGAGGTTCAGTTTCGCTGACTGAAGCTTGTGTGCTTAACACGAGCATGTAGCTTCTTCGCTGCCTGAAAGAGAAAGCAAGAGGTTGTTGCTCTCAGTCTGGAGATGAACGGAGCACGATTCACTTTCTGTGTTTGAAAGTCCCTTTGTGTTACATGCCTAAGAAAGTTGCCAGTGCATTGTCTACCTGGATAAAGCGTATGACTTTTCTCCCTTTCAACCCGTTGAAGCCGTTCAGGCTTTCCAGCATTCCAGGAGGCATTCTGTGCTGCGTAGATGAGAAAAGTTCTTTACAGACGGTATCGCTAAAGCAGAAGAGAAACCGCGTTTCTCCCATTCTGGAACGCGAAGGAGGGAAAACCATAGTTCTCCTGAGAAAAACTTTGTTAGCAGTAAAATTTAGTGCCCTATTCAACATATGAAAGATTAAGCAAAAGACAGCGTTCTTTTTCAAGATGCTTAACGGAATCTACTTAAGTTTTCAGTTTTGTTAGAAGAAAGAGTCCGCCCAGCACAAGCTGCTTTCTGCAATGTTCTCTGAGTGGGAGAAGGCTGGAGAGTGCAGGCCTAGCAAGTATTTGAATGCCCTGGTTTTCAAAGGGAAGTTTGCAGAGCCGGGAATGAAGGTACTATTGGCTTTCAAAGCCAAACAGGGAGATTGTCTGCCTTCAGCTAGAGGACAGCAAAAGAGGTTCAGTTTTGCTGACTAATGCTTGTGTGCTTAACAGGAGGATGTAGCTTCTTCCCTGCCTGAAAGAGAAAGCAAGAGGTTGTTGCTCTCAGTCTGGAGATGAACGGAGCACGATTCACTTTCTGTGTTTGAAAGTCCCTTTGTGTTACATGTGTAAGAAAGCTGCCTGTGCATTGTCTACCTGGATAAAGCCTACTACTTTTCTCCCTTTCAACTAGTTGAAGCCGTTCAGGCTTTCCTGCATTCCGGGAGGCATTCTGTGCTGCGTAGCTTAGAATAGAGCTACACAGACGCTATCGCTAAAGCAGAAGAGAAACCGCGTTTCTCCCGTTCTGGAACGAGAAGGAGGCAAAACCATAGTTCTCCTGAGTAAAAACTTTGTTAGCAATAAATTTAACTGCCCTATTCAGCATATGAAAGAGAAAGAAAAAACAGCGTTCTCCTTCAAGCTGCTTAACTGAATCTACTTAAGTTTAGAGTTTTGTTAGAAGAAAGACTCTCCCCAGCACAAGCTGCTTTCTCCAATGTTCTCTGAGAGGGAGAAGGCTGGAGACTGCAGGCCTAGCAAGTATTTGAATCCGCTGGTTTTCAAAGGGAAGTTTGCATAGCAGGGAGTGAAGGTACTACTGGCTTTCAAAGCCAAACAGGGAGATTGTCTGCCTTCAGCTAGAGGACAGCAAAAGAGGTTCAGTTTCGCTGACTGAAGCTTGTGTGCTTAACACGAGCATGTAACTTCTTCGCTGCCTGAAAGAGAAAGCAAGAGGTTGTTGCTCTCAGTCTGGAGATGAACGGAGCACGATTCCCTTTCTGTGTTTGAAAGTCCCTTTGTGTTACATGTGTAAGAAAGCTGCCTGTGCATTGTCTACCTGGATAAAGCCTATTACTTTTCTCCCTTTCAACTAGTTGAAGCCGTTCAGGCTTTCCTGCATTCCGGGAGGCATTCTGTGCTGCGTAGCTTAGAATAGAGCTTCACAGACGCTATCGCTAAAGCAGAAGTGAAACCGCGTTTCTCCCGTTCTGGAACGAGAAAGAGGCAAAACCGTAGTTCTCCTGAGAAAAACTTTGTTAGCAGTAAAATTTAGTGCCCTATTCAACATATGAAAGAGAAAGCAAAAGACAGCGTTCTTTTTCAAGATGCTTAACGGAATCTACTTAAGTTTTCAGTTTTGTTAGAAGAAAGATTCCGCCCAGCACAAGCTGCTTTCTGCAATGTTCTCTGAGTGGGAGAAGGCTGGAGAGTGCAGGCCTAGCAAGTATTTGAATGCCCTGGTTTTCAAAGGGAAGTTTGCAGAGCAGGGAATGAAGGTACTATTGGCTTTCAAAGCCAAACAGAGAGATTGTCTGCTTTCAGCTAGAGGACAGCAGGAGAGGTTCAGTTTCGCTGACTAAACCTTGTGTGCTTAACACGAGCATGTAGCTTCTTCCCGGCCTGAAAGAGAAAGCAACCGCTCCTTGCTCTCACTCTGCGGATGAACGGAGCACGATTCACTTTCTGTGTTTGAAAGTCCCTCCGTGTTACATGCCTAAGAAAGTTGCCTGTTCATTGTGTACCTGAATAAAGCATATGACTTTTCTCCCTTTCAACTAGTTGAAACCTTCCAGGGTTTCCAACATTCCGAGAGGCATTCTGTGCTGCGTAGATGAGAATAGGGCTTTAAAGACTGTATCGCTAAAGCAGAAGTGAAACCGCGTTTCTCCCGTTCTGGAACGCAGAGTCAAAACTGCAGTTCTCCTGAGTAAAAACTTTGTTAGCAATAACTGTAACTGCCCTATTCAGCATATGGAAGACAAAGCAAAAGACAGGGTTCTCCTTCAAGCTGCTTAACTGAATCTACTTAAGTTTTCAGTTTCCTTAGAAGAAAGAGTCCGCCCAGCACAAGCTGCTTTCTGCAATGTTCTCTGAGTGGGAGAAGGCTGGAGAGTGCAGGCCTAGCAAGTATTTGAATGCCCTGGTTTTCAAAGGGAAGTTTGCAGAGCAGGGAATGAAGGTACTATTGGCTTTCAAAGCCAAACAGGGAGATTGTCTGCCTTCAGCTAGAGGACAGCAAAAGAGGTTCAGTTTTGCTGACTAAAGCTTGTGTGCTTAACACGAGCATGTAGCTTCTTCGCTGCCTGAAAGAGAAAGCAAGAGGTTGTTGATCTCAGTCTGGAGATGAACGGAGCACGATTCACTTTCTGTGTTTGAAAGTCCTTTTGTGTTACATGCCTAAGAAAGTTGCCTGTGCATTGTGTAACCGGATAAAGACTATTACACTTGTCCCTTTCAACTAGTTGAAGCCGTACAGTCTTTCCAGCCTTCCGGGAGGCATTCTGTGCTGCGTAGCTTAGAATAGAGCTACACAGACGCTATCGCTAAAGCAGACGAGAAACCGCGTTTCTCCCGTTCTGGAACGAGACGGAGGCAAAACCATAGTTCTCCTGAGTATAAACTTTCTTAGCAATAAATTTAACTGCCCTATTCAGCATATGAAAGAGAAAGAAAAAACAGCGTTCTCCTTCAAGCTGCTTAACTGAATCTACTTACGTTTACAGTTTTGTTAGAAGAAAGACTCTCCCCAGCACAAGCTGCTTTCTGCAATGTTCTCTGAGTGGGAGAAGGCTGGAGAGTGCAGGCCTAGCAAGTATTTGAATCCCCTGGTTTTCAAAGGGAAGTTTGCATAGCAGGGAATGAAGGTACTAGTGGCTTTTAAAGCCAAACAGGGAGATTGTCTGCCTTCAGCTAGAGGACAGCAAAAGAGGTTCAGTTTCGCTGACTGAAGCTTGTGTGCTTAACACGAGCATGTAGCTTCTTCGCTGCCTGAAAGAGAAAGCAAGAGGTTGTTGCTCTCAGTCTGGAGATGAACGGAGCACGATTCACTTTCTGTGTTTGAAAGTCCCTTTGTGTTACATGCCTAAGAAAGTTGCCAGTGCATTGTCTACCTGGATAAAGCGTATGACTTTTCTCCCTTTCAACCCGTTGAAGCCGTTCAGGCTTTCCAGCATTCCAGGAGGCATTCTGTGCTGCGTAGATGAGAAAAGTTCTTTACAGACGGTATCGCTAAAGCAGAAGAGAAACCGCGTTTCTCCCATTCTGGAACGCGAAGGAGGGAAAACCATAGTTCTCCTGAGAAAAACTTTGTTAGCAGTAAAATTTAGTGCCCTATTCAACATACGAAAGATTAAGCAAAAGACAGCGTTCTTTTTCAAGATGCTTAACGGAATCTACTTAAGTTTTCAGTTTTGTTAGAAGAAAGAGTCCGCCCAGCACAAGCTGCTTTCTGCAATGTTCTCTGAGTGGGAGAAGGCTGGAGAGTGCAGGCCTAGCAAGTATTTGAATGCCCTGGTTTTCAAAGGGAAGTTTGCAGAGCCGGGAAAGAAGGTACTATTGGCTTTCAAAGCCAAACAGGGAGATTGTCTGCCTTCAGCTAGAGGACAGCAAAAGAGGTTCAGTTTTGCTGACTAATGCTTGTGTGCTTAACAGGAGGATGTAGCTTCTTCCCTGCCTGAAAGAGAAAGCAAGAGGTTGTTGCTCTCAGTCTGGAGATGAACGGAGCACGATTCACTTTCTGTGTTTGAAAGTCCCTTTGTGTTACATGTGTAAGAAAGCTGCCTGTGCATTGTCTACCTGGATAAAGCCTACTACTTTTCTCACTTTCAACTAGTTGAAGCCGTTCAGGCTTTCCTGCATTCCGGGAGGCATTCTGTGCTGCGTAGCTTAGAATAGAGCTTCACAGACGCTATCGCTAAAGCAGAAGTGAAACCGCGTTTCTCCCGTTCTGGAACGAGAAAGAGGCAAAACCGTAGTTCTCCTGAGAAAAACTTTGTTAGCAGTAAAATTTAGTGCCCTATTCAACATATGAAAGAGAAAGCAAAAGACAGCGTTCTTTTTCAAGATGCTTAACGGAATCTACTTAAGTTTTCAGTTTTGTTAGAAGAAAGAGTCCGCCCAGCACAAGCTGCTTTCTGCAATGTTCTCTGAGTGGGAGAAGGCTGGAGAGTGCAGGCCTAGCAAGTATTTGAATGCCCTGGTTTTCAAAGGGAAGTTTGCAGAGCAGGGAATGAAGGTACTATTGGCTTTCAAAGCCAAACAGAGAGATTGTCTGCTTTCAGCTAGAGGACAGCAGAAGAGGTTCAGTTTCGCTGACTAAACCTTGTGCGCTTAACACGAGCATGTAGCTTCTTCCAGGCCTGAAAGAGAAAGCAACCGCTCCTTGCTCTCACTCTGCGGATGAACGGAGCACGATTCACTTTCTGTGTTTGAAAGTCCCTCCGTGTTACATGCCTAAGAAAGTTGCCTGTTCATTGTGTACCTGAATAAAGCATATGACTTTTCTCCCTTTCAACTAGTTGAAACCTTCCAGGGTTTCCAACATTCCGAGAGGCATTCTGTGCTGCGTAGATGAGAATAGGGCTTTAAAGAATGTATCGCTAAAGCAGAAGTGAAACCGCGTTTCTCCCGTTCTGGAACGCGGAGTCAAAACTGCAGTTCTCCTGAGTAAAAACTTTGTTAGCAATAACTGTAACTGCCCTATTCAGCATATGGAAGACAAAGCAAAAGACAGGGTTCTCCTTCAAGCTGCTTAACTGAATCTACTTAAGTTTTCAGTTTCCTTAGAAGAAAGAGTCCGCCCAGCACAAGCTGCTTTCTGCAATGTTCTCTGAGTGGGAGAAGGCTGGAGAGTGCAGGCCTAGCAAGTATTTGAATGCCCTGGTTTTCAAAGGGAAGTTTGCAGAGCAGGGAATAAAGGTACTATTGGCTTTCAAAGCCAAACAGGGAGATTGTCTGCTTTCAGCTAGAGGACAGCAAAAGAGGTTCAGTTTTGCTGACTAAAGCTTGTGTGCTTAACACGAGCATGTAGCTTCTTCGCTGCCTGAAAGAGAAAGCAAGAGGTTGTTGATCTCAGTCTGGAGATGAACGGAGCACGATTCACTTTCTGTGTTTGAAAGTCCCTTTGTGTTACATGCCTAAGAAAGTTGCCTGTGCATTGTGTAACTGGATAAAGACTATTACACTTGTCCCTTTCAACTAGTTGAAGCCGTTCAGTCTTTCCAGCCTTCCGGGAGGCATTCTGTGCTGCGTAGCTTAGAATAGAGCTACACAGACGCTATCGCTAAAGCAGACGAGAAACCGCGTTTCTCCCGTTCTGGAACGAGAAGGAGGCAAAACCATAGTTCTCCTGAGTATAAACTTTCTTAGCAATAAATTTAACTGCCCTATTCAGCATATGAAAGAGAAAGAAAAAACAGCGTTCTCCTTCAAGCTGCTTAACTGAATCTACTTAAGTTTAGAGTTTTGTTAGAAGAAAGACTCTCCCCAGCACAAGCTGCTTTCTCCAATGTTCTCTGAGAGGGAGAAGGCTGGAGACTGCAGGCCTAGCAAGTATTTGAATCCGCTGGTTTTCAAAGGGAAGTTTGCATAGCAGGGAGTGAAGGTACTACTGGCTTTCAAAGCCAAACAGGGAGATTGTCTGCCTTCAGCTAGATGACTGCAAAAGAGGTTCAGTTTCGCTGAATGAAGCTTGTGTGCTTAACACGAGCATGTAGCTTCTTCGCTGCCTGAAAGAGAAAGCAAGAGCTTTTTGCTCTCAGTCTGGAGATGAACGGAGCACGATTCACTTTCTGTGTTTGAAAGTCCCTTTGTGTTACATGTGTAAGAAAGCTGCCTGTGCATTGTCTACCTGGATAAAGCCTATTACTTTTCTCCCTTTCAACTAGTTGAAGCCGTTCAGGCTTTCCTGCATTCCGGGAGGCATTCTCTGCTGCGTAGCTTAGAATAGAGCTTCACAGACGCTATCGCTAAAGCAGAAGAGAAACCGCGTTTCTCCCGTTCTGGAACGAGAAAGAGGCAAAACCGTAGTTCTCCTGAGTAAAAACTTTGTTAGCAATAAATTTAACTGCCCTTTTCAGCATATGAAAGAGAAAGAAAAAACAGCGTTCTCCTTCAAGCTGCTTAACTGAATCTACTTAAGTTTACAGTTTTGTTAGAAGAAAGACTCTCCCCAGCACAAGCTGCTTTCTGCAATGTTCTCTGAGTGGGAGAAGGCTGGAGAGTGCAGGCCTAGCAAGTATTTGAATCCCCTGGTTTTCAAAGGGATGTTTGCATAGCAGGGAATGAAGGTACTAGTGGCTTTTAAAGCCAAACAGGGAGATTGTCTGCCTTCAGCTAGAGGACAGCAAAAGAGGTTCAGTTTCGCTGACTGAAGCTTGTGTGCTTAACACGAACATGTAGCTTCTTCGCTGCCTGAAAGAGAAAGCAAGAGGTTGTTGCTCTCAGTCTGGAGATGAACGGAGCACGATTCACTTTCTGTGTTTGAAAGTCCCTTTGTGTTACATGCCTAAGAAAGTTGCCAGTGCATTGTCTACCTGGATAAAGCGTATGACTTTTCTCCCTTTCAACCCGTTGAAGCCGTTCAGGCTTTCCAGCATTCCAGGAGGCATTCTGTGCTGCGTAGATGAGAAAAGTTCTTTACAGACGGTATCGCTAAAGCAGAAGAGAAACCGCGTTTCTCCCATTCTGGAACGCGAAGGAGGGAAAACCATAGTTCTCCTGAGAAAAACTTTGTTAGCAGTAAAATTTAGTGCCCTATTCAACATATGAAAGATTAAGCAAAAGACAGCGTTCTTTTTCAAGATGCTTAACGGAATCTACTTAAGTTTTCAGTTTTGTTAGAAGAAAGAGTCCGCCCAGCACAAGCTGCTTTCTGCAATGTTCTCTGAGTGGGAAAAGGCTGGAGAGTGCAGGCCTAGCAAGTATTTGAATGCCCTGGTTTTCAAAGGGAAGTTTGCAGAGCCGGGAATGAAGGTACTATTGGCTTTCAAAGCCAAACAGGGAGATTGTCTGCCTTCAGCTAGAGGACAGCTAAAGAGGTTCAGTTTTGCTGACTAATGCTTGTGTGCTTAACAGGAGGATGTAGCTTCTTCCCTGCCTGAAAGAGAAAGCAAGAGGTTGTTGCTCTCAGTCTGGAGATGAACGGAGCACGATTCACTTTCTGTGTTTGAAAGTCCCTTTGTGTTACATGTGTAAGAAAGCTGCCTGTGCATTGTCTACCTGGATAAAGCCTACTACTTTTCTCCCTTTCAACTAGTTGAAGCCGTTCAGGCTTTCCTGCATTCCGGGAGGCATTCTGTGCTGCGTAGCTTAGAATAGAGCTACACAGACGCTATCGCTAAAGCAGAAGAGAAACCGCGTTTCTCCCGTTCTGGAACGAGAAGGAGGCAAAACCATAGTTCTCCTGAGTAAAAACTTTGTTAGCAATAAATTTAACTGCCCTATTCAGCATATGAAAGAGAAAGAAAAAACAGCGTTCTCCTTCAAGCTGCTTAACTGAATCTACTTAAGTTTAGAGTTTTGTTAGAAGAAAGACTCTCCCCAGCACAAGCTGCTTTCTCCAATGTTCTCTGAGAGGGAGAAGGCTGGAGACTGCAGGCCTAGCAAGTATTTGAATCCGCTGGTTTTCAAAGGGAAGTTTGCAGAGCAGGGAATGAAGGTACTATTGGCTTTCAAAGCCAAACAGGGAGATTGTCTGCCTTCAGCTAGAGGACAGCAAAAGATGTTCAGTTTCGCTGACTGAAGCATGTGTGCTTAACACGAGCATGTAGCTTCTTCGCTGCCTTAAAGAGAAAGCAAGAGCTTGTTGCTCTCAGTCTGGAGATGAACGGAGCACGATTCACTTTCTGTGTTTGAAAGTCCCTTTGTGTTACATGCCTAAGAAAGTTGCCTGTGCATTGTTGAACTGGATAAAGACTATTACACTTCTCCCTTTCAACTAGTTGAAGCTGTTCAGTCTTTCTAGCCTTCCGGGAGGCATTCTGTGCTGCGTAGCTTAGAATGGAGCTACACAGACGCTATCGCTAAAGCAGAAGAGAAACCGCGTTTCTCCCGTTCTGGAACGAGAAGGAGGCAAAACCGTAGTTCTCCTGAGTATAAATTTTGTTAGCAGTAAATTTAACTGCCCTATTCAGCATATGAAAGGGAAAGCAAAATACAGCTTTCTTTTTGAAGCTGCTTAACTGAATCTACTTAATTTTACTGTTTTGTTAGTAGAAAGACTCTCCCCAGCACAAACTGCTTTCTCCAATGTTCTCTGAGAGGGAGAAGGCTGGAGAGTGGAGGCTTAGCAAGTATTTGAATCCGCTGGTTTTCAAAGGAAGTTTGCATAGCAGGGAATGAATGTACTACTGGCTCTCAAAGCCAAACAGGGAGATTGTCTGCATTCAGCTAGAGGACATTAGAGGAGGATCAATTTTGCTGACTAATGCTTGTGTGCTTAACAGGAGGATGTAGCTTCTTCCCTGCTTGAAAGAGAAAGCAAGAGGTTGTTGCTCTCACTCTGGAGATGAACGGAGCACGAATCACTTTCTGTGTTTGAAAGTCCCTTTGTGTTACATGTGTAAGAAAGCTGCCTGTGCATTGTCTACCTGGATAAAGCCTATTACTTTTCTCCCTTTCAACTAGTTCAAGCCGTTCAGGCTTTCCTGCATTCCGGGAGGCATTCTGTGCTGCGTAGGTTAGAATTGAGCTTCACAGACGCTATCGCTAAAGCAGAAGAGAAACCGCGTTTCTCCCGTTCTGGAACGAGAAAGAGGCAAAACCGTAGTTCTCCTGAGTAAAAACCTTGTTAGCAATAAATTTAACTGCCCTTTTCAGCATATGAAAGAGAAAGAAAAAACAGCGTTCTCCTTCAAGCTGCTTAACTGAATCTACTTAAGTTTTCAGTTTTGTTAGAAGAAAGAGTCCGCCCAGCACAAGCTGCTTTCTGCAATGTTCTCTGAGTGGGAGAAGGCTGGAGAGTGCAGGCCTAGCAAGTATTTGAATGCCCTGGTTTTCAAAGGGAAGTTTGCAGAGCAGGGAATGAAGGTACTATTGGCTTTCAAAGCCAAACAGGGAGATTGTCTGCCTTCAGCTAGAGGACATTAGAAGAGGTTCAGTTTTGCTGACTAAAGCTTGTGTGCTTAACACGAGCATGTAGCTTCTTCGCTGCCTGAAAGAGAAAGCAAGAGGTTGTTGCTCTCAGTCTGGAGATGAACGGAACACGATTCACTTTCTGTGTTTGAAAGTCCCTTTGTGTTACATGCCTAAGAAAGTTGCCTGTGCATTGTGTAACTGGATAAAGACTATTACACTTCTCCCTTTCAACTAGTTGAAGCCGTTCAGTCTTTCCAGCCTTCCGGGAGGCATTCTGTGCTGCGTAGCTTAGAATAGAGCTACACAGACGCTATCGCTAAAGCAGAAGAGAAACCGCGTTTCTCCCGTTCTGGAACGAGAACGAGGCAAAACCGTAGTTCTCCTGAGTAAAAACTTTGTTAGCAGTAAAATTTAGTGCCCTATTCAACATATGAAAGAGAAAGCAAAAGACAGCGTTCTTTTTCAAGATGCTTAACGGAATCTACTTAAGTTTTCAGTTTTGTTAGAAGAAAGAGTCCGCCCAGAACAAGCTGCTTTCTGCAATGTTCTCTGAGTGGGAGAAGGCTGGAGAGTGCAGGCCTAGCAAGTATTTGAATGCCCTGGTTTTCAAAGGGAAATTTGCAGAGCAGGGAATGAAGGTACTATTGGCTTTCAAAGCCAAACAGGGAGATTGTCTGCCTTCAGCTAGAGGACATTAGAAGAGGTTCAGTTTTGCTGACTAAAGCTTGTGTGCTTAACACGAGCATGTAGCTTCTTCGCTGCCTGAAAGAGAAAGCAAGAGGTTGTTGCTCTCAGTCTGGAGATGAACGGAACACGATTCACTTTCTGTGTTTGAAAGTCCCTTTGTGTTACATGCCTAAGAAAGTTGCCTGTGCATTGTGTAACTGGATAAAGACTATTACACTTCTCCCTTTCAACTAGTTGAAGCCGTTCAGTCTTTCCAGCCTTCCGGGAGGCATTCTGTGCTGCGTAGCTTAGAATAGAGCTACACAGACGCTATCGCTAAAGCAGAAGAGAAACCGCGTTTCTCCCGTTCTGGAACGAGAACGAGGCAAAACCGTAGTTCTCCTGAGTAAAAACTTTGTTAGCAATAAATTTAACTGCCCTATTCAGCATATGAAAGAGAAAGAAAAAACAGCGTTCTCCTTCAAGCTGCTTAACTGAATCTACTTAAGTTTAGAGTTTTGTTAGAAGAAAGACTCTCCCCAGCACAAGCTGCTTTCTCCAATGTTCTCTGAGAGGGAGAAGGCTGGAGACTGCAGGCCTAGCAAGTATTTGAATCCGCTGGTTTTCAAAGGGAAGTTTGCATAGCAGGGAGTGAAGGTACTACTGGCTTTCAAAGCCAAACAGGGAGATTGTCTGCCTTCAGCTAGATGACTGCAAAAGAGGTTCAGTTTCGCTGAATGAAGCTTGTGTGCTTAACACGAGCATGTAGCTTCTTCGCTGCCTGAAAGAGAAAGCAAGAGCTTTTTGCTCTCAGTCTGGAGATGAACGGAGCACGATTCACTTTCTGTGTTTGAAAGTCCCTTTGTGTTACATGTGTAAGAAAGCTGCCTGTGCATTGTCTACCTGGATAAAGCCTATTACTTTTCTCCCTTTCAACTAGTTGAAGCCGTTCAGGCTTTCCTGCATTCCGGGAGGCATTCTCTGCTGCGTAGCTTAGAATAGAGCTTCACAGACGCTATCGCTAAAGCAGAAGAGAAACCGCGTTTCTCCCGTTCTGGAACGAGAAAGAGGCAAAACCGTAGTTCTCCTGAGTAAAAACTTTGTTAGCAATAAATTTAACTGCCCTTTTCAGCATATGAAAGAGAAAGAAAAAACAGCGTTCTCCTTCAAGCTGCTTAACTGAATCTACTTAAGTTTACAGTTTTGTTAGAAGAAAGACTCTCCCCAGCACAAGCTGCTTTCTGCAATGTTCTCTGAGTGGGAGAAGGCTGGAGAGTGCAGGCCTAGCAAGTATTTGAATCCCCTGGTTTTCAAAGGGATGTTTGCATAGCAGGGAATGAAGGTACTAGTGGCTTTTAAAGCCAAACAGGGAGATTGTCTGCCTTCAGCTAGAGGACAGCAAAAGAGGTTCAGTTTCGCTGACTGAAGCTTGTGTGCTTAACACGAACATGTAGCTTCTTCGCTGCCTGAAAGAGAAAGCAAGAGGTTGTTGCTCTCAGTCTGGAGATGAACGGAGCACGATTCACTTTCTGTGTTTGAAAGTCCCTTTGTGTTACATGCCTAAGAAAGTTGCCAGTGCATTGTCTACCTGGATAAAGCGTATGACTTTTCTCCCTTTCAACCCGTTGAAGCCGTTCAGGCTTTCCAGCATTCCAGGAGGCATTCTGTGCTGCGTAGATGAGAAAAGTTCTTTACAGACGGTATCGCTAAAGCAGAAGAGAAACCGCGTTTCTCCCATTCTGGAACGCGAAGGAGGGAAAACCATAGTTCTCCTGAGAAAAACTTTGTTAGCAGTAAAATTTAGTGCCCTATTCAACATATGAAAGATTAAGCAAAAGACAGCGTTCTTTTTCAAGATGCTTAACGGAATCTACTTAAGTTTTCAGTTTTGTTAGAAGAAAGAGTCCGCCCAGCACAAGCTGCTTTCTGCAATGTTCTCTGAGTGGGAAAAGGCTGGAGAGTGCAGGCCTAGCAAGTATTTGAATGCCCTGGTTTTCAAAGGGAAGTTTGCAGAGCCGGGAATGAAGGTACTATTGGCTTTCAAAGCCAAACAGGGAGATTGTCTGCCTTCAGCTAGAGGACAGCAAAAGAGGTTCAGTTTTGCTGACTAATGCTTGTGTGCTTAACAGGAGGATGTAGCTTCTTCCCTGCCTGAAAGAGAAAGCAAGAGGTTGTTGCTCTCAGTCTGGAGATGAACGGAGCACGATTCACTTTCTGTGTTTGAAAGTCCCTTTGTGTTACATGTGTAAGAAAGCTGCCTGTGCATTGTCTACCTGGATAAAGCCTACTACTTTTCTCCCTTTCAACTAGTTGAAGCCGTTCAGGCTTTCCTGCATTCCGGGAGGCATTCTGTGCTGCGTAGCTTAGAATAGAGCTACACAGACGCTATCGCTAAAGCAGAAGAGAAACCGCGTTTCTCCCGTTCTGGAACGAGAAGGAGGCAAAACCATAGTTCTCCTGAGTAAAAACTTTGTTAGCAATAAATTTAACTGCCCTATTCAGCATATGAAAGAGAAAGAAAAAACAGCGTTCTCCTTCAAGCTGCTTAACTGAATCTACTTAAGTTTAGAGTTTTGTTAGAAGAAAGACTCTCCCCAGCACAAGCTGCTTTCTCCAATGTTCTCTGAGAGGGAGAAGGCTGGAGACTGCAGGCCTAGCAAGTATTTGAATCCGCTGGTTTTCAAAGGGAAGTTTGCAGAGCAGGGAATGAAGGTACTATTGGCTTTCAAAGCCAAACAGGGAGATTGTCTGCCTTCAGCTAGAGGACAGCAAAAGATGTTCAGTTTCGCTGACTGAAGCATGTGTGCTTAACACGAGCATGTAGCTTCTTCGCTGCCTTAAAGAGAAAGCAAGAGCTTGTTGCTCTCAGTCTGGAGATGAACGGAGCACGATTCACTTTCTGTGTTTGAAAGTCCCTTTGTGTTACATGCCTAAGAAAGTTGCCTGTGCATTGTTGAACTGGATAAAGACTATTACACTTCTCCCTTTCAACTAGTTGAAGCTGTTCAGTCTTTCTAGCCTTCCGGGAGGCATTCTGTGCTGCGTAGCTTAGAATGGAGCTACACAGACGCTATCGCTAAAGCAGAAGAGAAACCGCGTTTCTCCCGTTCTGGAACGAGAAGGAGGCAAAACCGTAGTTCTCCTGAGTATAAATTTTGTTAGCAGTAAATTTAACTGCCCTATTCAGCATATGAAAGGGAAAGCAAAATACAGCTTTCTTTTTGAAGCTGCTTAACTGAATCTACTTAATTTTACTGTTTTGTTAGTAGAAAGACTCTCCCCAGCACAAACTGCTTTCTCCAATGTTCTCTGAGAGGGAGAAGGCTGGAGAGTGGAGGCTTAGCAAGTATTTGAATCCGCTGGTTTTCAAAGGAAGTTTGCATAGCAGGGAATGAATGTACTACTGGCTCTCAAAGCCAAACAGGGAGATTGTCTGCATTCAGCTAGAGGACATTAGAGGAGGATCAATTTTGCTGACTAATGCTTGTGTGCTTAACAGGAGGATGTAGCTTCTTCCCTGCTTGAAAGAGAAAGCAAGAGGTTGTTGCTCTCACTCTGGAGATGAACGGAGCACGAATCACTTTCTGTGTTTGAAAGTCCCTTTGTGTTACATGTGTAAGAAAGCTGCCTGTGCATTGTCTACCTGGATAAAGCCTATTACTTTTCTCCCTTTCAACTAGTTCAAGCCGTTCAGGCTTTCCTGCATTCCGGGAGGCATTCTGTGCTGCGTAGGTTAGAATTGAGCTTCACAGACGCTATCGCTAAAGCAGAAGAGAAACCGCGTTTCTCCCGTTCTGGAACGAGAAAGAGGCAAAACCGTAGTTCTCCTGAGTAAAAACCTTGTTAGCAATAAATTTAACTGCCCTTTTCAGCATATGAAAGAGAAAGAAAAAACAGCGTTCTCCTTCAAGCTGCTTAACTGAATCTACTTAAGTTTTCAGTTTTGTTAGAAGAAAGAGTCCGCCCAGCACAAGCTGCTTTCTGCAATGTTCTCTGAGTGGGAGAAGGCTGGAGAGTGCAGGCCTAGCAAGTATTTGAATGCCCTGGTTTTCAAAGGGAAGTTTGCAGAGCAGGGAATGAAGGTACTATTGGCTTTCAAAGCCAAACAGGGAGATTGTCTGCCTTCAGCTAGAGGACATTAGAAGAGGTTCAGTTTTGCTGACTAAAGCTTGTGTGCTTAACACGAGCATGTAGCTTCTTCGCTGCCTGAAAGAGAAAGCAAGAGGTTGTTGCTCTCAGTCTGGAGATGAACGGAACACGATTCACTTTCTGTGTTTGAAAGTCCCTTTGTGTTACATGCCTAAGAAAGTTGCCTGTGCATTGTGTAACTGGATAAAGACTATTACACTTCTCCCTTTCAACTAGTTGAAGCCGTTCAGTCTTTCCAGCCTTCCGGGAGGCATTCTGTGCTGCGTAGCTTAGAATAGAGCTACACAGACGCTATCGCTAAAGCAGAAGAGAAACCGCGTTTCTCCCGTTCTGGAACGAGAACGAGGCAAAACCGTAGTTCTCCTGAGTAAAAACTTTGTTAGCAGTAAAATTTAGTGCCCTATTCAACATATGAAAGAGAAAGCAAAAGACAGCGTTCTTTTTCAAGATGCTTAACGGAATCTACTTAAGTTTTCAGTTTTGTTAGAAGAAAGAGTCCGCCCAGAACAAGCTGCTTTCTGCAATGTTCTCTGAGTGGGAGAAGGCTGGAGAGTGCAGGCCTAGCAAGTATTTGAATGCCCTGGTTTTCAAAGGGAAATTTGCAGAGCAGGGAATGAAGGTACTATTGGCTTTCAAAGCCAAACAGGGAGATTGTCTGCCTTCAGCTAGAGGACATTAGAAGAGGTTCAGTTTTGCTGACTAAAGCTTGTGTGCTTAACACGAGCATGTAGCTTCTTCGCTGCCTGAAAGAGAAAGCAAGAGGTTGTTGCTCTCAGTCTGGAGATGAACGGAACACGATTCACTTTCTGTGTTTGAAAGTCCCTTTGTGTTACATGCCTAAGAAAGTTGCCTGTGCATTGTGTAACTGGATAAAGACTATTACACTTCTCCCTTTCAACTAGTTGAAGCCGTTCAGTCTTTCCAGCCTTCCGGGAGGCATTCTGTGCTGCGTAGCTTAGAATAGAGCTACACAGACGCTATCGCTAAAGCAGAAGAGAAACCGCGTTTCTCCCGTTCTGGAACGAGAACGAGGCAAAACCGTAGTTCTCCTGAGTAAAAACTTTGTTAGCAGTAAAATTTAGTGCCCTATTCAACATATGAAAGAGAAAGCAAAAGACAGCGTTCTTTTTCAAGATGCTTAACGGAATCTACTTAAGTTTTCAGTTTTGTTAGAAGAAAGAGTCCGCCCAGCACAAGCTGCTTTCTGCAATGTTCTCTGAGTGGGAGAAGGCTGGAGAGTGCAGGCCTAGCAAGTATTTGAATGCCCTGGTTTTCAAAGGGAAATTTGCAGAGCAGGGAATGAAGGTACTATTGGCTTTCAAAGCCAAACAGGGAGATTGTCTGCCTTCAGCTAGAGGACAGCAGAAGAGGTTCCGTTTTGCTGACTAAAGCTTGTGTGCTTAACAGGAGGACGTAGCTTCTTCCCTGCCTGAAAGAGAAAGCAAGAGGTTGTTGCTCTCACTCTGGAGATGAACGGAGCACGATTCACTTTCTGTGTTTGAAAGTCCCTTTGTGTTACATGTGTAAGAAAGCTGCCTGTGCATTGTCTACCTGGATAAAGCCTATTACTTTTCTCCCTTTCAACTAGTTGAAGCCGTTCAGGCTATCCTGCATTCCGGGAGGCATTCTGTGCTGCGTAGCTTAGAATAGAGCTTCACAGAGGCTATCGCTAAAGCAGAAGAGAAACCGCGTTTCTCCCGTTCTGGAAGGAGAAAGAGGCAAAACCATAGTTCTCCTGAATAAAATCTTTGTTAGCAATAAATTTAACTGCCCTATTCAGCATATGAAAGAGAAAGTAAAAACAGCATTCTCCTTCAAGCTGCTTAACTGAATCTATTTAAGATAACAGTTTTGTTAGAAGAAAGACTCTTCGCAGCACAAGCTGCTTTCTGCAATGTTCTCTGAGTGGAGAAGGCTGGAGAGTGCAGGCCTAGCAAGTATTAGAATCCCCTGGGTTTCAAAGGGAAGTTTGCATAGCAGGGAATGAAGGTACTAGTGGCTTTCAAAGCCAAACAGGGAGATTGTCTGCCTTCAGCTAGAGGACAGCAGAAGAGGTTCCGTTTTGCTGACTAAAGCTTGTGTGCTTAAAAGGAGGACGTAGCTTCTTCGCTGCCTGAAAGAGAAAGCAAGAGGTTGTTGCTCTCACTCTGGAGATGAACGGAGCACGATTCACTTTCTGTGTTTGAAAGTCCCTTTGTGTTACATGTGTAAGAAAGCTGCCTGTGCATTGTCTACCTGGATAAAGCCTATTACTTTTCTCCGTTTCAACTAGTTGAAGACGTTCAGGCTTTCCAGCATTCCAGGAGGCATTCTGTGCTGCGTAGATGAGAATAGGGCTTTACATGCTGTATCGCTAAAGCTGAGCAAAAACCCCGTTTCCCCCATCTGGAACGCGAAGGAGGGAAAACCATAGTTCTCCTGAGTAAAAACTTTGTTAGCATTAATTTGAAGTGCCCTATTCAGCATATGAAAGAGAAAGCAAAAGACAGCGTTCTCCTTCAAGCTGCTTAACTGAATCTAGTTAAGTTTAATGTTTTGATAGTAGAAACACTCTCCCCAGCACAAGCAGCTTTCTCCAATGTTCTCTGAGTGGGAGAAGGCTGGAGAGTGCAGGCCTAGCAAGTATTTGAATCCCCTGGTTTTCAAGGGGAAGTTTGCAGAGCAGGGAATGAAGGTACTATTGGCTTTCAAAGCCAAACAGGGAGATTGTCTGCTTTCAGCTAGAGGACAGCAGAAGAGGTTCAGTTTCGCTGACTAAACCTTGTGTGCTTAACACGAGCATGTAGCTTCTTCCCTGCCTGAAAGAGAAAGTAAACTCTCCTTGCTCTCACTCTGCGGATGAACGGAGCACGATTCACTTTCTGTGTTTGAAAGTCCCTCCGTGTTACATGCCTAAGAAAGTTGCCTGTTCATTGTGTACCTGAATAAAGCATATGACTTTTCTCCCTTTCAACTAGTTGAAACCTTCCAGGGTTTCCAACATTCCGAGAGGCATTCTGTGCTGCGTAGATGAGAATAGGGCTTTAAAGACGGTATCGCTAAAGCAGAAGTGAAACCGCGTTTCTCCCGTTCTGGAACGCAGAGTCAAAACCGCAGTTCTCCTGAGTAAAAACTTTGTTAGCAATAACTGTAACTGCCCTATTCAGCATATGGAAGACAAAGCAAAAGACAGTGTTCTCCTTCAAGCTGCTTAACTGAATCTACTTAAGTTTTCAGTTATCTTAGAAGAAAGAGTCCGCCCAGCACAAGCTGCTTTCTGCAATGTTCTCTGAGTGGGAGAAAGCTGGAGAGTGCAGGCCTAGCAAGTATTTGAATGCCCTGGTTTTCAAAGGGAAGTTTGCAGAGCAGGGAATGAAGGTACTATTGGCTTTCAAAGCCAAACAGGGAGATTGTCTGCCTTCAGCTAGAGGACAGCAAAAGAGGTTCAGTTTTGCTGACTAAAGCTTGTGTGCTTAACACGAGCATGTAGCTTCTTCGCTGCCTGAAAGAGAAAGCAAGAGGTTGTTGATCTCAGTCTGGAGATGAACGGAGCACGATTCACTTTCTGTGTTTGAAAGTCCCTTTGTGTTACATGCCTAAGAAAGTTGCCTGTGCATTGTTGAACTGGATAAAGACTATTACACTTCTCCCTTTCAACTAGTTGAAGCCGTTGATTCTTTCCAGCCTTCCGGGAGGCATTCTGTGCTGCGTAGCTTAGAATAGAGCTACACAGACGCTATCGTTAAAGCAGAAGATAAACCGCGTTTCTCCCGTTCAGGAACGAGAAGGAGGCAAAACCATAGTTCTCCTGAGTATAAACTTTCTTAGCAATAAATTTAACTGCCCTATTCAGCATATGAAAGAGAAAGAAAAAACAGCGTTCTCCTTCAAGCTGCTTAACTGAATCTACTTAAGTTTACAGTTTTGTTAGAAGAAAGACTCTCCCCAGCACAAGCTGCTTTCTCCAATGTTCTCTGAGAGGGAGAAGGCTGGAGACTGCAGGCCTAGCAAGTATTTGAATCCGCTGGTTTTCAAAGGGAAGTTTGCATAGCAGGGAGTGAAGGTACTACTGGCTTTCAAAGCCAAACAGGGAGATTGTCTGCCTTCAGCTAGAGGACAGCAAAAGAGGTTCAGTTTCGCTGACTGAAGCTTGTGTGCTTAACACGAGCATGTAGCTTCTTCGCTGCCTGAAAGAGAAAGCAAGAGGTTGTTGCTCTCAGTCTGGAGATGAACGGAGCACGATTCCCTTTCTGTGTTTGAAAGTCCCTTTGTGTTACATGTGTAAGAAAGCTGCCTGTGCATTGTCTACCTGGATAAAGCCTATTACTTTTCTCCCTTTCAACTAGTTGAAGCCGTTCAGGCTTTCCTGCATTCCGGGAGGCATTCTGTGCTGCGTAGCTTAGAATAGAGCTTCACAGACGCTATCGCTAAAGCAGAAGTGAAACCGCGTTTCTCCCGTTCTGGAACGAGAAAGAGGCAAAACCGTAGTTCTCCTGAGAAAAACTTTGTTAGCAGTAAAATTTAGTGCCCTATTCAACATATGAAAGAGAAAGCAAAAGACAGCGTTCTTTTTCAAGATGCTTAACGGAATCTACTTAAGTTTTCAGTTTTGTTAGAAGAAAGAGTCCGCCCAGCACAAGCTGCTTTCTGCAATGTTCTCTGAGTGGGAGAAGGCTGGAGAGTGCAGGCCTAGCAAGTATTTGAATGCCCTGGTTTTCAAAGGGAAGTTTGCAGAGCCGGGAATGAAGGTACTATTGGCTTTCAAAGCCAAACAGGGAGATTGTCTGCCTTCAGCTAGAGGACAGCAAAAGAGGTTCAGTTTTTCTGACTAATGCTTGTGTGCTTAACAGGAGGATGTAGCTTCTTCCCTGCCTGAAAGAGAAAGCAAGAGGTTGTTGCTCTCACTCTGGAGATGAACGGAGCACGATTCACTTTCTGTGTTTGAAAGTCCCTTTGTGTTACATGTGTAAGAAAGCTGCCTGTGCATTGTCTACCTGGATAAAGCCTACTACTTTTCTCACTTTCAACTAGTTGAAGCCGTTCAGGCTTTCCTGCATTCCGGGAGGCATTCTGTGCTGCGTAGCTTAGAATAGAGCTACACAGACGCTATCGCTAAAGCAGAAGAGAAACCGCGTTTCTCCCGTTCTGGAACGAGAAGGAGGCAAAACCATAGTTCTCCTGAGTAAAAACTTTGTTAGCAATAAATTTAACTGCCCTATTCAGCATATGAAAGAGAAAGAAAAAACAGCGTTCTCCTCCAAGCTGCTTAACTGAATCTACTTAAGTTTAGAGTTTTGTTAGAAGAAAGACTCTCCCCAGCACAAGCTGCTTTCTCCAATGTTCTCTGAGAGGGAGAAGGCTGGAGACTGCAGGCCTAGCAAGTATTTGAATCCGCTGGTTTTCAAAGGGAAGTTTGCATAGCAGGGAGTGAAGGTACTACTGGCTTTCAAAGCCAAACAGGGAGATTGTCTGCCTTCAGCTAGATGACAGCAAAAGAGGTTCAGTTTCGCTGAATGAAGCTTGTGTGCTTAACACGAGCATGTAGCTTCTTCGCTGCCTGAAAGAGAAAGCAAGAGCTTTTTGCTCTCAGTCTGGAGATGAACGGAGCACGATTCACTTTCTGTGTTTGAAAGTCCCTTTGTGTTACATGTGTAAGAAAGCTGCCTGTGCATTGTCTACCTGGATAAAGCCTATTACTTTTCTCCCTTTCAACTAGTTGAAGCCGTTCAGGCTTTCCTGCATTCCGGGAGGCATTCTGTGCTGCGTAGCTTAGAATAGAGCTTCACAGACGCTATCGCTAAAGCAGAAGAGAAACCGCGTTTCTCCCGTTCTGGAACGAGAAAGAGGCAAAACCGTAGTTCTCCTGAGTAAAAACTTTGTTAGCAATAAATTTAACTGCCCTTTTCAGCATATGAAAGAGAAAGAAAAAACAGCGTTCTCCTTCAAGCTGCTTAACTGAATCTACTTAAGTTTACAGTTTTGTTAGAAGAAAGACTCTCGCCAGCACAAGCTGCTTTCTGCAATGTTCTCTGAGTGGGAGAAGGCTGGAGAGTGCAGGCCTAGCAAGTATTTGAATCCCCTGGTTTTCAAAGGGATGTTTGCATAGCAGGGAATGAAGGTACTAGTGGCTTTTAAAGCCAAACAGGGAGATTGTCTGCCTTCAGCTAGAGGACAGCAAAAGAGGTTCAGTTTCGCTGACTGAAGCTTGTGTGCTTAACACGAACATGTAGCTTCTTCGCTGCCTGAAAGAGAAAGCAAGAGGTTGTTGCTCTCAGTCTGGAGATGAACGGAGCACGATTCACTTTCTGTGTTTGAAAGTCCCTTTGTGTTACATGCCTAAGAAAGTTGCCAGTGCATTGTCTACCTGGATAAAGCGTATGACTTTTCTCCCTTTCAACCCGTTGAAGCCGTTCAGGCTTTCCAGCATTCCAGGAGGCATTCTGTGCTGCGTAGATGAGAAAAGTTCTTTACAGACGGTATCGCTAAAGCAGAAGAGAAACCGCGTTTCTCCCATTCTGGAACGCGAAGGAGGGAAAACCATAGTTCTCCTGAGAAAAACTTTGTTAGCAGTAAAATTTAGTGCCCTATTCAACATATGAAAGATTAAGCAAAAGACAGCGTTCTTTTTCAAGATGCTTAACGGAATCTACTTAAGTTTTCAGTTTTGTTAGAAGAAAGAGTCCGCCCAGCACAAGCTGCTTTCTGCAATGTTCTCTGAGTGGGAGAAGGCTGGAGAGTGCAGGCCTAGCAAGTATTTGAATGTCCTGGTTTTCAAAGGGAAGTTTGCAGAGCCGGGAATGAAGGTACCATTGGCTTTCAAAGCCAAACAGGGAGATTGTCTGCCTTCAGCTAGAGGACAGCAAAAGAGGTTCAGTTTTGCTGACTAATGCTTGTGTGCTTAACAGGAGGATGTAGCTTCTTCCCTGCCTGAAAGAGAAAGCAAGAGGTTGTTGCTCTCAGTCTGGAGATGAACGGAGCACGATTCACTTTCTGTGTTTGAAAGTCCCTTTGTGTTACATGTGTAAGAAAGCTGCCTGTGCATTGTCTACCTGGATAAAGCCTACTACTTTTCTCACTTTCAACTAGTTGAAGCCGTTCAGGCTTTCCTGCATTCCGGGAGGCATTCTGTGCTGCGTAGCTTAGAATAGAGCTACACAGACGCTATCGCTAAAGCAGAAGAGAAACCGCGTTTCTCCCGTTCTGGAACGAGAAGGAGGCAAAACCATAGTTCTCCTGAGTAAAAACTTTGTTAGCAATAAATTTAACTGCCCTATTCAGCATATGAAAGAGAAAGAAAAAACAGCGTTCTCCTTCAAGCTGCTTAACTGAATCTACTTAAGTTTAGAGTTTTGTTAGAAGAAAGACTCTCCCCAGCACAAGCTGCTTTCTCCAATGTTCTCTGAGAGGGAGAAGGCTGGAGACTGCAGGCCTAGCAAGTATTTGAATCCGCTGGTTTTCAAAGGGAAGTTTGCAGAGCAGGGAATGAAGGTACTATTGGCTTTCAAAGCCAAACAGGGAGATTGTCTGCCTTCAGCTAGAGGACAGCAAAAGATGTTCAGTTTCGCTGACTGAAGCATGTGTGCTTAACACGAGCATGTAGCTTCTTCGCTGCCTTAAAGAGAAAGCAAGAGCTTGTTGCTCTCAGTCTGGAGATGAACGGAGCACGATTCACTTTCTGTGTTTGAAAGTCCCTTTGTGTTACATGCCTAAGAAAGTTGCCTGTGCATTGTTGAACTGGATAAAGACTATTACACTTCTCCCTTTCAACTAGTTGAAGCTGTTCAGTCTTTCCAGCCTTCCGGGAGGCATTCTGTGCTGCGTAGCTTAGAATGGAGCTACACAGACGCTATCGCTAAAGCAGAAGAGAAACCGCGTTTCTCCCGTTCTGGAACGAGAAGGAGGCAAAACCGTAGTTCTCCTGAGTATAAACTTTGTTAGCAGTAAATTTAACTGCCCTATTCAGCATATGAAAGGGAAAGCAAAATACAGCTTTCTTTTTGAAGCTGCTTAACTGAATCTACTTAATTTTACTGTTTTGTTAGTAGAAAGACTCTCCCCAGCACAAACTGCTTTATCCAATGTTCTCTGAGAGGGAGAAGGCTGGAGAGTGGAGGCCTAGCAAGTATTTGAATCCGCTGGTTTTCAAAGGAAGTTTGCATAGCAGGGAATGAATGTACTATTGGCTCTCAAAGCCAAACAGGGAGATTGTCTGCATTCAGCTAGAGGACATTAGAGGAGGATCAATTTTGCTGACTAATGCTTGTGTGCTTAACAGGAGGATGTAGCTTCTTCCCTGCTTGAAAGAGAAAGCAAGAGGTTGTTGCTCTCACTCTGGAGATGATCGGAGCACGAATCACTTTCTGTGTTTGAAAGTCGCTTTGTGTTACATGTGTAAGAAAGCTGCCTGTGCATTGTCTACCTGGATAAAGCCTATTACTTTTCTCCCTTTCAACTAGTTGAAGCCGTTCAGGCTTTCCTGCATTCCGGGAGGCATTCTGTGCTGCGTAGCTAAGAATAGAGCTTCACAGACGCTATCGCTAAAGCAGAAGAGAAACCGCGTTTCTCCCGTTCTGGAACGAGAAAGAGGCAAAACCGTAGTTCTCCTGAGTAAAAACCTTGTTAGCAATAAATTTAACTGCCCTTTTCAGCATATGAAAGAGAAAGAAAAAACAGCGTTCTCCTTCAAGCTGCTTAACTGAATCTACTTAAGTTTTCAGTTTTGTTAGAAGAAAGAGTCCGCCCAGCACAAGCTGCTTTCTGCAATGTTCTCTGAGTGGGAGAAGGCTGGAGAGTGCAGGCCTAGCAAGTATTTGAATGCCCTGGTTTTCAAAGGGAAGTTTGCAGAGCAGGGAATGAAGGTACTATTGGCTTTCAAAGCCAAACAGGGAAATTGTCTGCCTTCAGCTAGAGGACATTAGAAGAGGTTCAGTTTTGCTGACTAAAGCTTGTGTGCTTAACACGAGCATGTAGCTTCTTCGCTGCCTGAAAGAGAAAGCAAGAGGTTGTTGCTCTCAGTCTGGAGATGAACGGAACACGATTCACTTTCTGTGTTTGAAAGTCCCTTTGTGTTACATGCCTAAGAAAGTTGCCTGTGCATTGTGTAACTGGATAAAGACTATTACACTTCTCCCTTTCAACTAGTTGAAGCCGTTCAGTCTTTCCAGCCTTCCGGGAGGCATTCTGTGCTGCGTAGCTTAGAATAGAGCTACACAGACGCTATCGCTAAAGCAGAAGAGAAACCGCGTTTCTCCCGTTCTGGAACGAGAACGAGGCAAAACCGTAGTTCTCCTGAGTAAAAACTTTGTTAGCAGTAAAATTTAGTGCCCTATTCAACATATGAAAGAGAAAGCAAAAGACAGCGTTCTTTTTCAAGATGCTTAACGGAATCTACTTAAGTTTTCAGTTTTGTTAGAAGAAAGAGTCCGCCCAGCACAAGCTGCTTTCTGCAATGTTCTCTGAGTGGGAGAAGGCTGGAGAGTGCAGGCCTAGCAAGTATTTGAATGCCCTGGTTTTCAAAGGGAAGTTTGCAGAGCAGGGAATGAAGGTACTATTGGCTTTCAAAGCCAAACAGGGAGATTGTCTGCCTTCAGCTAGAGGACATTAGAAGAGGTTCAGTTTTGCTGACTAAAGCTTGTGTGCTTAACACGAGCATGTAGCTTCTTCGCTGCCTGAAAGAGAAAGCAAGAGGTTGTTGCTCTCAGTCTGGAGATGAACGGAACACGATTCACTTTCTGTGTTTGAAAGTCCCTTTGTGTTACATGCCTAAGAAAGTTGCCTGTGCATTGTCTAACTGGATAAAGACTATTACACTTCTCCCTTTCAACTAGTTGAAGCCGTTCAGTCTTTCCAGCCTTCCGGGAGGCATTCTGTGCTGCGTAGCCTAGAATAGAGCTACACAGACGCTATCGCTAAAGCAGAAGAGAAACCGCGTTTCTCCCGTTCTGGAACGAGAACGAGGCAAAACCGTAGTTCTCCTGAGTAAAAACTTTGTTAGCAGTAAAATTTAGTGCCCTATTCAACATATGAAAGAGAAAGCAAAAGACAGCGTTCTTTTTCAAGATGCTTAACGGAATCTACTTAAGTTTTCAGTTTTGTTAGAAGAAAGAGTCCGCCCAGCACAAGCTGCTTTCTGCAATGTTCTCTGAGTGGGAGAAGGCTGGAGAGTGCAGGCCTAGCAAGTATTTGAATGCCCTGGTTTTCAAAGGGAAATTTGCAGAGCAGGGAATGAAGGTACTATTGGCTTTCAAAGCCAAACAGGGAGATTGTCTGCCTTCAGCTAGAGGACAGCAGAAGAGGTTCCGTTTTGCTGACTAAAGCTTGTGTGCTTAACAGGAGGACGTAGCTTCTTCCCTGCCTGAAAGAGAAAGCAAGAGGTTGTTGCTCTCACTCTGGAGATGAACGGAGCACGATTCACTTTCTGTGTTTGAAAGTCCCTTTGTGTTACATGTGTAAGAAAGCTGCCTGTGCATTGTCTACCTGGATAAAGCCTATTACTTTTCTCCCTTTCAACTAGTTGAAGCCGTTCAGGCTATCCTGCATTCCGGGAGGCATTCTGTGCTGCGTAGCTTAGAATAGAGCTTCACAGAGGCTATCGCTAAAGCAGAAGAGAAACCGCGTTTCTCCCGTTCTGGAAGGAGAAAGAGGCAAAACCATAGTTCTCCTGAATAAAATCTTTGTTAGCAATAAATTTAACTGCCCTATTCAGCATATGAAAGAGAAAGTAAAAACAGCATTCTCCTTCAAGCTGCTTAACTGAATCTATTTAAGATAACAGTTTTGTTAGAAGAAAGACTCTTCGCAGCACAAGCTGCTTTCTGCAATGTTCTCTGAGTGGAGAAGGCTGGAGAGTGCAGGCCTAGCAAGTATTAGAATCCCCTGGGTTTCAAAGGGAAGTTTGCATAGCAGGGAATGAAGGTACTAGTGGCTTTCAAAGCCAAACAGGGAGATTGTCTGCCTTCAGCTAGAGGACAGCAGAAGAGGTTCCGTTTTGCTGACTAAAGCTTGTGTGCTTAACAGGAGGACGTAGCTTCTTCGCTGCCTGAAAGAGAAAGCAAGAGGTTGTTGCTCTCACTCTGGAGATGAACGGAGCACGATTCACTTTCTGTGTTTGAAAGTCCCTTTGTGTTACATGTGTAAGAAAGCTGCCTGTGCATTGTCTACCTGGATAAAGCCTATTACTTTTCTCCGTTTCAACTAGTTGAAGCTGTTCAGTCTTTCTAGCCTTCCGGGAGGCATTCTGTGCTGCGTAGCTTAGAATGGAGCTACACAGACGCTATCGCTAAAGCAGAAGAGAAACCGCGTTTCTCCCGTTCTGGAACGAGAAGGAGGCAAAACCGTAGTTCTACTGAGTATAAACTTTGTTAGCAGTAAATTTAACTGCCCTATTCAGCATATGAAAGGGAAAGCAAAATACAGCTTTCTTTTTGAAGCTGCTTAACTGAATCTACTTAATTTTACTGTTTTGTTAGTAGAAAGACTCTCCCCAGCACAAACTGCTTTCTCCAATGTTCTCTGAGAGGGAGAAGGCTGGAGAGTGGAGGCCTAGCAAGTATTTGAATCCGCTGGTTTTCAAAGGAAGTTTGCATAGCAGGGAATGAATGTACTACTGGCTCTCAAAGCCAAACAGAGAGATTGTCTGCATTCAGCTAGAGGACATTAGAGGAGGATCAATTTTGCTGACTAATGCTTGTGTGCTTAACAGGAGGATGTAGCTTCTTCCCTGCTTGAAAGAGAAAGCAAGAGGTTGTTGCTCTCACTCTGGAGATGAACGGAGCACGAATCACTTTCTGTGTTTGAAAGTCCCTTTGTGTTACATGTGTAAGAAAGCTGCCTGTGCATTGTCTACCTGGATAAAGCCTATTACTTTTCTCCCTTTCAACTAGTTGAAGCCGTTCAGGCTTTCCTGCATTCCGGGAGGCATTCTGTGCTGCGTAGCTAAGAATAGAGCTTCACAGACGCTATCGCTAAAGCAGAAGAGAAACCGCGTTTCTCCCGTTCTGGAACGAGAAAGAGGCAAAACCGTAGTTCTCCTGAGTAAAAACCTTGTTAGCAATAAATTTAACTGCCCTTTTCAGCATATGAAAGAGAAAGAAAAAACAGCGTTCTCCTTCAAGCTGCTTAACTGAATCTACTTAAGTTTTCAGTTTTGTTAGAAGAAAGAGTCCGCCCAGCACAAGCTGCTTTCTGCAATGTTCTCTGAGTGGGAGAAGGCTGGAGAGTGCAGGCCTAGCAAGTATTTGAATGCCCTGGTTTTCAAAGGGAAGTTTGCAGAGCAGGGAATGAAGGTACTATTGGCTTTCAAAGCCAAACAGGGAGATTGTCTGCCTTCAGCTAGAGGACAGCAAAAGAGGTTCAGTTTTGCTGACTAAAGCTTGTGTGCTTAACACGAGCATGTAGCTTCTTCGCTGCCTGAAAGAGAAAGCAAGAGGTTGTTGATCTCAGTCTGGAGATGAACGGAGCACGATTCACTTTCTGTGTTTGAAAGTCCCTTTGTGTTACATGCCTAAGAAAGTTGCCTGTGCATTGTTGAACTGGATAAAGACTATTACACTTCTCCCTTTCAACTAGTTGAAGCCGTTGATTCTTTCCAGCCTTCCGGGAGGCATTCTGTGCTGCGTAGCTTAGAATAGAGCTACACAGACGCTATCGTTAAAGCAGAAGATAAACCGCGTTTCTCCCGTTCAGGAATGAGAAGGAGGCAAAACCATAGTTCTCCTGAGTATAAACTTTCTTAGCAATAAATTTAACTGCCCTATTCAGCATATGAAAGAGAAAGAAAAAACAGCGTTCTCCTTCAAGCTGCTTAACTGAATCTACTTAAGTTTACAGTTTTGTTAGAAGAAAGACTCTCCCCAGCACAAGCTGCTTTCTCCAATGTTCTCTGAGAGGGAGAAGGCTGGAGACTGCAGGCCTAGCAAGTATTTGAATCCGCTGGTTTTCAAAGGGAAGTTTGCATAGCAGGGAGTGAAGGTACTACTGGCTTTCAAAGCCAAACAGGGAGATTGTCTGCCTTCAGCTAGATGACAGCAAAAGAGGTTCAGTTTCGCTGACTGAAGCTTGTGTGCTTAACACGAACATGTAGCTTCTTCGCTGCCTGAAAGAGAAAGCAAGAGGTTGTTGCTCTCAGTCTGGAGATGAACGGAGCACGATTCACTTTCTGTGTTTGAAAGTCCCTTTGTGTTACATGCCTAAGAAAGTTGCCAGTGCATTGTCTACCTGGATAAAGCGTATGACTTTTCTCCCTTTCAACCCGTTGAAGCCGTTCAGGCTTTCCAGCATTCCAGGAGGCATTCTGTGCTGCGTAGATGAGAAAAGTTCTTTACAGACGGTATCGCTAAAAGCAGAAGAGAAACCGCGTTTCTCCCATTCTGGAACGCGAAGGAGGGAAAACCATAGTTCTCCTGAGAAAAACTTTGTTAGCAGTAAAATTTAGTGCCCTATTCAACATATGAAAGATTAAGCAAAAGACAGCGTTCTTTTTCAAGATGCTTAACGGAATCTACTTAAGTTTTCAGTTTTGTTAGAAGAAAGAGTCCGCCCAGCACAAGCTGCTTTCTGCAATGTTCTCTGAGTGGGAAAAGGCTGGAGAGTGCAGGCCTAGCAAGTATTTGAATGCCCTGGTTTTCAAAGGGAAGTTTGCAGAGCCGGGAATGAAGGTACTATTGGCTTTCAAAGCCAAACAGGGAGATTGTCTGCCTTCAGCTAGAGGACAGCAAAAGAGGTTCAGTTTTGCTGACTAATGCTTGTGTGCTTAACAGGAGGATGTAGCTTCTTCCCTGCCTGAAAGAGAAAGCAAGAGGTTGTTGCTCTCAGTCTGGAGATGAACGGAGCACGATTCACTTTCTGTGTTTGAAAGTCCCTTTGTGTTACATGTGTAAGAAAGCTGCCTGTGCATTGTCTACCTGGATAAAGCCTACTACTTTTCTCCCTTTCAACTAGTTGAAGCCGTTCAGGCTTTCCTGCATTCCGGGAGGCATTCTGTGCTGCGTAGCTTAGAATAGAGCTACACAGACGCTATCGCTAAAGCAGAAGAGAAACCGCGTTTCTCCCGTTCTGGAACGAGAAGGAGGCAAAACCATAGTTCTCCTGAGTAAAAACTTTGTTAGCAATAAATTTAACTGCCCTATTCAGCATATGAAAGAGAAAGAAAAAACAGCGTTCTCCTTCAAGCTGCTTAACTGAATCTACTTAAGTTTAGAGTTTTGTTAGAAGAAAGACTCTCCCCAGCACAAGCTGCTTTCTCCAATGTTCTCTGAGAGGGAGAAGGCTGGAGACTGCAGGCCTAGCAAGTATTTGAATCCGCTGGTTTTCAAAGGGAAGTTTGCAGAGCAGGGAATGAAGGTACTATTGGCTTTCAAAGCCAAACAGGGAGATTGTCTGCCTTCAGCTAGAGGACAGCAAAAGATGTTCAGTTTCGCTGACTGAAGCATGTGTGCTTAACACGAGCATGTAGCTTCTTCGCTGCCTTAAAGAGAAAGCAAGAGCTTGTTGCTCTCAGTCTGGAGATGAACGGAGCACGATTCACTTTCTGTGTTTGAAAGTCCCTTTGTGTTACATGCCTAAGAAAGTTGCCTGTGCATTGTTGAACTGGATAAAGACTATTACACTTCTCCCTTTCAACTAGTTGAAGCTGTTCAGTCTTTCTAGCCTTCCGGGAGGCATTCTGTGCTGCGTAGCTTAGAATGGAGCTACACAGACGCTATCGCTAAAGCAGAAGAGAAACCGCGTTTCTCCCGTTCTGGAACGAGAAGGAGGCAAAACCGTAGTTCTCCTGAGTATAAACTTTGTTAGCAGTAAATTTAACTGCCCTATTCAGCATATGAAAGGGAAAGCAAAATACAGCTTTCTTTTTGAAGCTGCTTAACTGAATCTACTTAATTTTACTGTTTTGTTAGTAGAAAGACTCTCCCCAGCACAAACTGCTTTCTCCAATGTTCTCTGAGAGGGAGAAGGCTGGAGAGTGGAGGCTTAGCAAGTATTTGAATCCGCTGGTTTTCAAAGGAAGTTTGCATAGCAGGGAATGAATGTACTACTGGCTCTCAAAGCCAAACAGGGAGATTGTCTGCATTCAGCTAGAGGACATTAGAGGAGGATCAATTTTGCTGACTAATGCTTGTGTGCTTAACAGGAGGATGTAGCTTCTTCCCTGCTTGAAAGAGAAAGCAAGAGGTTGTTGCTCTCACTCTGGAGATGAACGGAGCACGAATCACTTTCTGTGTTTGAAAGTCCCTTTGTGTTACATGTGTAAGAAAGCTGCCTGTGCATTGTCTACCTGGATAAAGCCTATTACTTTTCTCCCTTTCAACTAGTTCAAGCCGTTCAGGCTTTCCTGCATTCCGGGAGGCATTCTGTGCTGCGTAGGTTAGAATTGAGCTTCACAGACGCTATCGCTAAAGCAGAAGAGAAACCGCGTTTCTCCCGTTCTGGAACGAGAAAGAGGCAAAACCGTAGTTCTCCTGAGTAAAAACCTTGTTAGCAATAAATTTAACTGCCCTTTTCAGCATATGAAAGAGAAAGAAAAAACAGCGTTCTCCTTCAAGCTGCTTAACTGAATCTACTTAAGTTTTCAGTTTTGTTAGAAGAAAGAGTCCGCCCAGCACAAGCTGCTTTCTGCAATGTTCTCTGAGTGGGAGAAGGCTGGAGAGTGCAGGCCTAGCAAGTATTTGAATGCCCTGGTTTTCAAAGGGAAGTTTGCAGAGCAGGGAATGAAGGTACTATTGGCTTTCAAAGCCAAACAGGGAGATTGTCTGCCTTCAGCTAGAGGACATTAGAAGAGGTTCAGTTTTGCTGACTAAAGCTTGTGTGCTTAACACGAGCATGTAGCTTCTTCGCTGCCTGAAAGAGAAAGCAAGAGGTTGTTGCTCTCAGTCTGGAGATGAACGGAACACGATTCACTTTCTGTGTTTGAAAGTCCCTTTGTGTTACATGCCTAAGAAAGTTGCCTGTGCATTGTGTAACTGGATAAAGACTATTACACTTCTCCCTTTCAACTAGTTGAAGCCGTTCAGTCTTTCCAGCCTTCCGGGAGGCATTCTGTGCTGCGTAGCTTAGAATAGAGCTACACAGACGCTATCGCTAAAGCAGAAGAGAAACCGCGTTTCTCCCGTTCTGGAACGAGAACGAGGCAAAACCGTAGTTCTCCTGAGTAAAAACTTTGTTAGCAGTAAAATTTAGTGCCCTATTCAACATATGAAAGAGAAAGCAAAAGACAGCGTTCTTTTTCAAGATGCTTAACGGAATCTACTTAAGTTTTCAGTTTTGTTAGAAGAAAGAGTCCGCCCAGCACAAGCTGCTTTCTGCAATGTTCTCTGAGTGGGAGAAGGCTGGAGAGTGCAGGCCTAGCAAGTATTTGAATGCCCTGGTTTTCAAAGGGAAATTTGCAGAGCAGGGAATGAAGGTACTATTGGCTTTCAAAGCCAAACAGGGAGATTGTCTGCCTTCAGCTAGAGGACAGCAGAAGAGGTTCCGTTTTGCTGACTAAAGCTTGTGTGCTTAACAGGAGGACGTAGCTTCTTCCCTGCCTGAAAGAGAAAGCTAGAGGTTGTTGCTCTCACTCTGGAGATGAACGGAGCACGATTCACTTTCTGTGTTTGAAAGTCCCTTTGTGTTACATGTGTAAGAAAGCTGCCTGTGCATTGTCTACCTGGATAAAGCCTATTACTTTTCTCCCTTTCAACTAGTTGAAGCCGTTCAGGCTATCCTGCATTCCGGGAGGCATTCTGTGCTGCGTAGCTTAGAATAGAGCTTCACAGAGGCTATCGCTAAAGCAGAAGAGAAACCGCGTTTCTCCCGTTCTGGAAGGAGAAAGAGGCAAAACCATAGTTCTCCTGAATAAAATCTTTGTTAGCAATAAATTTAACTGCCCTATTCAGCATATGAAAGAGAAAGTAAAAACAGCATTCTCCTTCAAGCTGCTTAACTGAATCTATTTAAGATAACAGTTTTGTTAGAAGAAAGACTCTTCGCAGCACAAGCTGCTTTCTGCAATGTTCTCTGAGTGGAGAAGGCTGGAGAGTGCAGGCCTAGCAAGTATTAGAATCCCCTGGGTTTCAAAGGGAAGTTTGCATAGCAGGGAATGAAGGTACTAGTGGCTTTCAAAGCCAAACAGGGAGATTGTCTGCCTTCAGCTAGAGGACAGCAGAAGAGGTTCCGTTTTGCTGACTAAAGCTTGTGTGCTTAACAGGAGGACGTAGCTTCTTCGCTGCCTGAAAGAGAAAGCAAGAGGTTGTTGCTCTCACTCTGGAGATGAACGGAGCACGATTCACTTTCTGTGTTTGAAAGTCCCTTTGTGTTACATGTGTAAGAAAGCTGCCTGTGCATTGTCTACCTGGATAAAGCCTATTACTTTTCTCCGTTTCAACTAGTTGAAGACGTTCAGGCTTTCCAGCATTCCAGGAGGCATTCTGTGCTGCGTAGATGAGAATAGGGCTTTACATGCTGTATCGCTAAAGCTGAGCAAAAACCCCGTTTCCCCCATCTGGAACGCGAAGGAGGGAAAACCATAGTTCTCCTGAGTAAAAACTTTGTTAGCATTAATTTGAAGTGCCCTATTCAGCATATGAAAGAGAAAGCAAAAGACAGCGTTCTCCTTCAAGCTGCTTAACTGAATCTAGTTAAGTTTAATGTTTTGATAGTAGAAACACTCTCCCCAGCACAAGCAGCTTTCTCCAATGTTCTCTGAGTGGGAGAAGGCTGGAGAGTGCAGGCCTAGCAAGTATTTGAATCCCCTGGTTTTCAAGGGGAAGTTTGCAGAGCAGGGAATGAAGGTACTATTGGCTTTCAAAGCCAAACAGGGAGATTGTCTGCTTTCAGCTAGAGGACAGCAGAAGAGGTTCAGTTTCGCTGACTAAACCTTGTGTGCTTAACACGAGCATGTAGCTTCTTCCCTGCCTGAAAGAGAAAGTAAACTCTCCTTGCTCTCACTCTGCGGATGAACGGAGCACGATTCACTTTCTGTGTTTGAAAGTCCCTCCGTGTTACATGCCTAAGAAAGTTGCCTGTTCATTGTGTACCTGAATAAAGCATATGACTTTTCTCCCTTTCAACTAGTTGAAACCTTCCAGGGTTTCCAACATTCCGAGAGGCATTCTGTGCTGCGTAGATGAGAATAGGGCTTTAAAGACGGTATCGCTAAAGCAGAAGTGAAACCGCGTTTCTCCCGTTCTGGAACGCAGAGTCAAAACCGCAGTTCTCCTGAGTAAAAACTTTGTTAGCAATAACTGTAACTGCCCTATTCAGCATATGGAAGACAAAGCAAAAGACAGTGTTCTCCTTCAAGCTGCTTAACTGAATCTACTTAAGTTTTCAGTTATCTTAGAAGAAAGAGTCCGCCCAGCACAAGCTGCTTTCTGCAATGTTCTCTGAGTGGGAGAAAGCTGGAGAGTGCAGGCCTAGCAAGTATTTGAATGCCCTGGTTTTCAAAGGGAAGTTTGCAGAGCAGGGAATGAAGGTACTATTGGCTTTCAAAGCCAAACAGGGAGATTGTCTGCCTTCAGCTAGAGGACAGCAAAAGAGGTTCAGTTTTGCTGACTAAAGCTTGTGTGCTTAACACGAGCATGTAGCTTCTTCGCTGCCTGAAAGAGAAAGCAAGAGGTTGTTGATCTCAGTCTGGAGATGAACGGAGCACGATTCACTTTCTGTGTTTGAAAGTCCCTTTGTGTTACATGCCTAAGAAAGTTGCCTGTGCATTGTTGAACTGGATAAAGACTATTACACTTCTCCCTTTCAACTAGTTGAAGCCGTTGATTCTTTCCAGCCTTCCGGGAGGCATTCTGTGCTGCGTAGCTTAGAATAGAGCTACACAGACGCTATCGTTAAAGCAGAAGATAAACCGCGTTTCTCCCGTTCAGGAACGAGAAGGAGGCAAAACCATAGTTCTCCTGAGTATAAACTTTCTTAGCAATAAATTTAACTGCCCTATTCAGCATATGAAAGAGAAAGAAAAAACAGCGTTCTCCTTCAAGCTGCTTAACTGAATCTACTTAAGTTTACAGTTTTGTTAGAAGAAAGACTCTCCCCAGCACAAGCTGCTTTCTCCAATGTTCTCTGAGAGGGAGAAGGCTGGAGACTGCAGGCCTAGCAAGTATTTGAATCCGCTGGTTTTCAAAGGGAAGTTTGCATAGCAGGGAGTGAAGGTACTACTGGCTTTCAAAGCCAAACAGGGAGATTGTCTGCCTTCAGCTAGAGGACATTAGAAGAGGTTCAGTTTTGCTGACTAAAGCTTGTGTGCTTAACACGAGCATGTAGCTTCTTCGCTGCCTGAAAGAGAAAGCAAGAGGTTGTTGCTCTCAGTCTGGAGATGAACGGAACACGATTCACTTTCTGTGTTTGAAAGTCCCTTTGTGTTACATGCCTAAGAAAGTTGCCTGTCCATTGTGTAACTGGATAAAGACTATTACACTTGTCCCTTTCAACTAGTTGAAGCCGTTCAGTCTTTCCAGCCTTCCGGGAGGCATTCTGTGCTGCGTAGCTTAGAATAGAGCTACACAGACGCTATCGCTAAAGCAGAAGAGAAACCGCGTTTCTCCCGTTCTGGAACGAGAACGAGGCAAAACCGTAGTTCTCCTGAGTAAAAACTTTGTTAGCAGTAAAATTTAGTGCCCTATTCAACATATGAAAGAGAAAGCAAAAGACAGCGTTCTTTTTCAAGATGCTTAACGGAATCTACTTAAGTTTTCAGTTTTGTTAGAAGAAAGAGTCCGCCCAGCACAAGCTGCTTTCTGCAATGTTCTCTGAGTGGGAGAAGGCTGGAGAGTGCAGGCCTAGCAAGTATTTGAATGCCCTGGTTTTCAAAGGGAAATTTGCAGAGCAGGGAATGAAGGTACTATTGGCTTTCAAAGCCAAACAGGGAGATTGTCTGCCTTCAGCTAGAGGACAGCAGAAGAGGTTCCGTTTTGCTGACTAAAGCTTGTGTGCTTAACAGGAGGACGTAGCTTCTTCCCTGCCTGAAAGAGAAAGCAAGAGGTTGTTGCTCTCACTCTGGAGATGAACGGAGCACGATTCACTTTCTGTGTTTGAAAGTCCCTTTGTGTTACATGTGTAAGAAAGCTGCCTGTGCATTGTCTACCTGGATAAAGCCTATTACTTTTCTCCCTTTCAACTAGTTGAAGCCGTTCAGGCTATCCTGCATTCCGGGAGGCATTCTGTGCTGCGTAGCTTAGAATAGAGCTTCACAGAGGCTATCGCTAAAGCAGAAGAGAAACCGCGTTTCTCCCGTTCTGGAAGGAGAAAGAGGCAAAACCATAGTTCTCCTGAATAAAATCTTTGTTAGCAATAAATTTAACTGCCCTATTCAGCATATGAAAGAGAAAGTAAAAACAGCATTCTCCTTCAAGGTGCTTAACTGAATCTATTTAAGATAACAGTTTTGTTAGAAGAAAGACTCTTCGCAGCACAAGCTGCTTTCTGCAATGTTCTCTGAGTGGAGAAGGCTGGAGAGTGCAGGCCTAGCAAGTATTAGAATCCCCTGGGTTTCAAAGGGAAGTTTGCATAGCAGGGAATGAAGGTACTAGTGGCTTTCAAAGCCAAACAGGGAGATTGTCTGCCTTCAGCTAGAGGACAGCAGAAGAGGTTCCGTTTTGCTGACTAAAGCTTGTGTGCTTAACAGGAGGACGTAGCTTCTTCCCTGCCTGAAAGAGAAAGCTAGAGGTTGTTGCTCTCACTCTGGAGATGAACGGAGCACGATTCACTTTCTGTGTTTGAAAGTCCCTTTGTGTTACATGTGTAAGAAAGCTGCCTGTGCATTGTCTACCTGGATAAAGCCTATTACTTTTCTCCCTTTCAACTAGTTGAAGCCGTTCAGGCTATCCTGCATTCCGGGAGGCATTCTGTGCTGCGTAGCTTAGAATAGAGCTTCACAGAGGCTATCGCTAAAGCAGAAGAGAAACCGCGTTTCTCCCGTTCTGGAAGGAGAAAGAGGCAAAACCATAGTTCTCCTGAATAAAATCTTTGTTAGCAATAAATTTAACTGCCCTATTCAGCATATGAAAGAGAAAGTAAAAACAGCATTCTCCTTCAAGCTGCTTAACTGAATCTATTTAAGATAACAGTTTTGTTAGAAGAAAGACTCTTCGCAGCACAAGCTGCTTTCTGCAATGTTCTCTGAGTGGAGAAGGCTGGAGAGTGCAGGCCTAGCAAGTATTAGAATCCCCTGGGTTTCAAAGGGAAGTTTGCATAGCAGGGAATGAAGGTACTAGTGGCTTTCAAAGCCAAACAGGGAGATTGTCTGCCTTCAGCTAGAGGACAGCAGAAGAGGTTCCGTTTTGCTGACTAAAGCTTGTGTGCTTAACAGGAGGACGTAGCTTCTTCGCTGCCTGAAAGAGAAAGCAAGAGGTTGTTGCTCTCACTCTGGAGATGAACGGAGCACGATTCACTTTCTGTGTTTGAAAGTCCCTTTGTGTTACATGTGTAAGAAAGCTGCCTGTGCATTGTCTACCTGGATAAAGCCTATTACTTTTCTCCGTTTCAACTAGTTGAAGACGTTCAGGCTTTCCAGCATTCCAGGAGGCATTCTGTGCTGCGTAGATGAGAATAGGGCTTTACATGCTGTATCGCTAAAGCTGAGCAAAAACCCCGTTTCCCCCATCTGGAACGCGAAGGAGGGAAAACCATAGTTCTCCTGAGTAAAAACTTTGTTAGCATTAATTTGAAGTGCCCTATTCAGCATATGAAAGAGAAAGCAAAAGACAGCGTTCTCCTTCAAGCTGCTTAACTGAATCTAGTTAAGTTTAATGTTTTGATAGTAGAAACACTCTCCCCAGCACAAGCAGCTTTCTCCAATGTTCTCTGAGTGGGAGAAGGCTGGAGAGTGCAGGCCTAGCAAGTATTTGAATCCCCTGGTTTTCAAGGGGAAGTTTGCAGAGCAGGGAATGAAGGTACTATTGGCTTTCAAAGCCAAACAGGGAGATTGTCTGCTTTCAGCTAGAGGACAGCAGAAGAGGTTCAGTTTCGCTGACTAAACCTTGTGTGCTTAACACGAGCATGTAGCTTCTTCCCTGCCTGAAAGAGAAAGTAAACTCTCCTTGCTCTCACTCTGCGGATGAACGGAGCACGATTCACTTTCTGTGTTTGAAAGTCCCTCCGTGTTACATGCCTAAGAAAGTTGCCTGTTCATTGTGTACCTGAATAAAGCATATGACTTTTCTCCCTTTCAACTAGTTGAAACCTTCCAGGGTTTCCAACATTCCGAGAGGCATTCTGTGCTGCGTAGATGAGAATAGGGCTTTAAAGACGGTATCGCTAAAGCAGAAGTGAAACCGCGTTTCTCCCGTTCTGGAACGCAGAGTCAAAACCGCAGTTCTCCTGAGTAAAAACTTTGTTAGCAATAACTGTAACTGCCCTATTCAGCATATGGAAGACAAAGCAAAAGACAGTGTTCTCCTTCAAGCTGCTTAACTGAATCTACTTAAGTTTTCAGTTATCTTAGAAGAAAGAGTCCGCCCAGCACAAGCTGCTTTCTGCAATGTTCTCTGAGTGGGAGAAAGCTGGAGAGTGCAGGCCTAGCAAGTATTTGAATGCCCTGGTTTTCAAAGGGAAGTTTGCAGAGCAGGGAATGAAGGTACTATTGGCTTTCAAAGCCAAACAGGGAGATTGTCTGCCTTCAGCTAGAGGACAGCAAAAGAGGTTCAGTTTTGCTGACTAAAGCTTGTGTGCTTAACACGAGCATGTAGCTTCTTCGCTGCCTGAAAGAGAAAGCAAGAGGTTGTTGATCTCAGTCTGGAGATGAACGGAGCACGATTCACTTTCTGTGTTTGAAAGTCCCTTTGTGTTACATGCCTAAGAAAGTTGCCTGTGCATTGTTGAACTGGATAAAGACTATTACACTTCTCCCTTTCAACTAGTTGAAGCCGTTGATTCTTTCCAGCCTTCCGGGAGGCATTCTGTGCTGCGTAGCTTAGAATAGAGCTACACAGACGCTATCGTTAAAGCAGAAGATAAACCGCGTTTCTCCCGTTCAGGAACGAGAAGGAGGCAAAACCATAGTTCTCCTGAGTATAAACTTTCTTAGCAATAAATTTAACTGCCCTATTCAGCATATGAAAGAGAAAGAAAAAACAGCGTTCTCCTTCAAGCTGCTTAACTGAATCTACTTAAGTTTACAGTTTTGTTAGAAGAAAGACTCTCCCCAGCACAAGCTGCTTTCTCCAATGTTCTCTGAGAGGGAGAAGGCTGGAGACTGCAGGCCTAGCAAGTATTTGAATCCGCTGGTTTTCAAAGGGAAGTTTGCATAGCAGGGAGTGAAGGTACTACTGGCTTTCAAAGCCAAACAGGGAGATTGTCTGCCTTCAGCTAGAGGACATTAGAAGAGGTTCAGTTTTGCTGACTAAAGCTTGTGTGCTTAACACGAGCATGTAGCTTCTTCGCTGCCTGAAAGAGAAAGCAAGAGGTTGTTGCTCTCAGTCTGGAGATGAACGGAACACGATTCACTTTCTGTGTTTGAAAGTCCCTTTGTGTTACATGCCTAAGAAAGTTGCCTGTCCATTGTGTAACTGGATAAAGACTATTACACTTGTCCCTTTCAACTAGTTGAAGCCGTTCAGTCTTTCCAGCCTTCCGGGAGGCATTCTGTGCTGCGTAGCTTAGAATAGAGCTACACAGACGCTATCGCTAAAGCAGAAGAGAAACCGCGTTTCTCCCGTTCTGGAACGAGAACGAGGCAAAACCGTAGTTCTCCTGAGTAAAAACTTTGTTAGCAGTAAAATTTAGTGCCCTATTCAACATATGAAAGAGAAAGCAAAAGACAGCGTTCTTTTTCAAGATGCTTAACGGAATCTACTTAAGTTTTCAGTTTTGTTAGAAGAAAGAGTCCGCCCAGCACAAGCTGCTTTCTGCAATGTTCTCTGAGTGGGAGAAGGCTGGAGAGTGCAGGCCTAGCAAGTATTTGAATGCCCTGGTTTTCAAAGGGAAATTTGCAGAGCAGGGAATGAAGGTACTATTGGCTTTCAAAGCCAAACAGGGAGATTGTCTGCCTTCAGCTAGAGGACAGCAGAAGAGGTTCCGTTTTGCTGACTAAAGCTTGTGTGCTTAACAGGAGGACGTAGCTTCTTCCCTGCCTGAAAGAGAAAGCAAGAGGTTGTTGCTCTCACTCTGGAGATGAACGGAGCACGATTCACTTTCTGTGTTTGAAAGTCCCTTTGTGTTACATGTGTAAGAAAGCTGCCTGTGCATTGTCTACCTGGATAAAGCCTATTACTTTTCTCCCTTTCAACTAGTTGAAGCCGTTCAGGCTATCCTGCATTCCGGGAGGCATTCTGTGCTGCGTAGCTTAGAATAGAGCTTCACAGAGGCTATCGCTAAAGCAGAAGAGAAACCGCGTTTCTCCCGTTCTGGAAGGAGAAAGAGGCAAAACCATAGTTCTCCTGAATAAAATCTTTGTTAGCAATAAATTTAACTGCCCTATTCAGCATATGAAAGAGAAAGTAAAAACAGCATTCTCCTTCAAGGTGCTTAACTGAATCTATTTAAGATAACAGTTTTGTTAGAAGAAAGACTCTTCGCAGCACAAGCTGCTTTCTGCAATGTTCTCTGAGTGGAGAAGGCTGGAGAGTGCAGGCCTAGCAAGTATTAGAATCCCCTGGGTTTCAAAGGGAAGTTTGCATAGCAGGGAATGAAGGTACTAGTGGCTTTCAAAGCCAAACAGGGAGATTGTCTGCCTTCAGCTAGAGGACAGCAGAAGAGGTTCCGTTTTGCTGACTAAAGCTTGTGTGCTTAACAGGAGGACGTAGCTTCTTCGCTGCCTGAAAGAGAAAGCAAGAGGTTGTTGCTCTCACTCTGGAGATGAACGGAGCACGATTCACTTTCTGTGTTTGAAAGTCCCTTTGTGTTACATGTGTAAGAAAGCTGCCTGTGCATTGTCTACCTGGATAAAGCCTATTACTTTTCTCCGTTTCAACTAGTTGAAGACGTTCAGGCTTTCCAGCATTCCAGGAGGCATTCTGTGCTGCGTAGATGAGAATAGGGCTTTACATGCTGTATCGCTAAAGCTGAGCAAAAACCCCCTTTCCCCCATTCTGGAACGCGAAGGAGGGAAAACAATAGTTCTCCTGAGTAAAAACTTTGTTAGCATTAATTTGAAGTGCCCTATTCAGCATATGAAAGAGAAAGCAAAAGACAGCGTTCTCCTTCAAGCTGCTTAACTGAATCTAGTTAAGTTTAATGTTTTGATAGTAGAAACACTCTCCCCAGCACAAGCAGCTTTCTCCAATGTTCTCTGAGTGGGAGAAGGCTGGAGAGTGCAGGCCTAGCAAGTATTTGAATCCCCTGGTTTTCAAGGGGAAGTTTGCAGAGCAGGGAATGAAGGTACTATTGGCTTTCAAAGCCAAACAGGGAGATTGTCTGCTTTCAGCTAGAGGACAGCAGAAGAGGTTCAGTTTCGCTGACTAAACCTTGTGTGCTTAACACGAGCATGTAGCTTCTTCCCTGCCTGAAAGAGAAAGTAAACTCTCCTTGCTCTCACTCTGCGGATGAACGGAGCACGATTCACTTTCTGTGTTTGAAAGTCCCTCCGTGTTACATGCCTAAGAAAGTTGCCTGTTCATTGTGTACCTGAATAAAGCATATGACTTTTCTCCCTTTCAACTAGTTGAAACCTTCCAGGGTTTCCAACATTCCGAGAGGCATTCTGTGCTGCGTAGATGAGAATAGGGCTTTAAAGACGGTATCGCTAAAGCAGAAGTGAAACCGCGTTTCTCCCGTTCTGGAACGCAGAGTCAAAACCGCAGTTCTCCTGAGTAAAAACTTTGTTAGCAATAACTGTAACTGCCCTATTCAGCATATGGAAGACAAAGCAAAAGACAGTGTTCTCCTTCAAGCTGCTTAACTGAATCTACTTAAGTTTTCAGTTATCTTAGAAGAAAGAGTCCGCCCAGCACAAGCTGCTTTCTGCAATGTTCTCTGAGTGGGAGAAGGCTGGAGAGTGCAGGCCTAGCAAGTATTTGAATGCCCTGGTTTTCAAAGGGAAGTTTGCAGAGCAGGGAATGAAGGTACTATTGGCTTTCAAAGCCAAACAGGGAGATTGTCTGCCTTCAGCTAGAGGACATTAGAAGAGGTTCAGTTTTGCTGACTAAAGCTTGTGTGCTTAACACGAGCATGTAGCTTCTTCGCTGCCTGAAAGAGAAAGCAAGAGGTTGTTGATCTCAGTCTGGAGATGAACGGAGCACGATTCACTTTCTGTGTTTGAAAGTCCCTTTGTGTTACATGCCTAAGAAAGTTGCCTGTGCATTGTTGAACTGGATAAAGACTATTACACTTCTCTCTTTCAACTAGTTGAAGCCGTTGATTCTTTCCAGCCTTCCGGGAGGCATTCTGTGCTGCGTAGCTTAGAATAGAGCTACACAGACGCTATCGTTAAAGCAGAAGATAAACCGCGTTTCTCCCGTTCAGGAACGAGAAGGAGGCAAAACCATAGTTCTCCTGAGTATAAACTTTCTTAGCAATAAATTTAACTGCCCTATTCAGCATATGAAAGAGAAAGAAAAAACAGCGTTCTCCTTCAAGCTGCTTAACTGAATCTACTTAAGTTTACAGTTTTGTTAGAAGAAAAACTCTCCCCAGCACAAGCTGCTTTCTCCAATGTTCTCTGAGAGGGAGAAGGCTGGAGACTGCAGGCCTAGCAAGTATTTGAATCCGCTGGTTTTCAAAGGGAAGTTTGCATAGCAGGGAGTGAAGGTACTACTGGCTTTCAAAGCCAAACAGGGAGATTGTCTGCCTTCAGCTAGAGGACAGCAAAAGAGGTTCAGTTTCGCTGACTGAAGCTTGTGTGCTTAACACGAGCATGTAGCTTCTTCGCTGCCTGAAAGAGAAAGCAAGAGGTTGTTGCTCTCAGTCTGGAGATGAACGGAGCACGATTCCCTTTCTGTGTTTGAAAGTCCCTTTGTGTTACATGTGTAAGAAAGCTGCCTGTGCATTGTCTACCTGGATAAAGCCTATTACTTTTCTCCCTTTCAACTAGTTGAAGCCGTTCAGGCTTTCCTGCATTCCGGGAGGCATTCTGTGCTGCGTAGCTTAGAATAGAGCTTCACAGACGCTATCGCTAAAGCAGAAGAGAAACCGCGTTTCTCCCGTTCTGGAACGAGAAAGAGGCAAAACCGTAGTTCTCCTGAGTAAAAACTTTGTTAGCAATAAATTTAACTGCCCTTTTCAGCATATGAAAGAGAAAGAAAAAACAGCGTTCTCCTTCAAGCTGCTTAACTGAATCTACTTAAGTTTACAGTTTTGTTAGAAGAAAGACTCTCCCCAGCACAAGCTGCTTTCTGCAATGTTCTCTGAGTGGGAGAAGGCTGGAGAGTGCAGGCCTAGCAAGTATTTGAATCCCCTGGTTTTCAAAGGGATGTTTGCATAGCAGGGAATGAAGGTACTAGTGGCTTTTAAAGCCAAACAGGGAGATTGTCTGCCTTCAGCTAGAGGACAGCAAAAGAGGTTCAGTTTCGCTGACTGAAGCTTGTGTGCTTAACACGAACATGTAGCTTCTTCGCTGCCTGAAAGAGAAAGCAAGAGGTTGTTGCTCTCAGTCTGGAGATGAACGGAGCACGATTCACTTTCTGTGTTTGAAAGTCCCTTTGTGTTACATGCCTAAGAAAGTTGCCAGTGCATTGTCTACCTGGATAAAGCGTATGACTTTTCTCCCTTTCAACCCGTTGAAGCCGTTCAGGCTTTCCAGCATTCCAGGAGGCATTCTGTGCTGCGTAGATGAGAAAAGTTCTTTACAGACGGTATCGCTAAAGCAGAAGAGAAACCGCGTTTCTCCCATTCTGGAACGCGAAGGAGGGAAAACCATAGTTCTCCTGAGAAAAACTTTGTTAGCAGTAAAATTTAGTGCCCTATTCAACATATGAAAGATTAAGCAAAAGACAGCGTTCTTTTTCAAGATGCTTAACGGAATCTACTTAAGTTTTCAGTTTTGTTAGAAGAAAGAGTCCGCCCAGCACAAGCTGCTTTCTGCAATGTTCTCTGAGTGGGAGAAGGCTGGAGAGTGCAGGCCTAGCAAGTATTTGAATGCCCTGGTTTTCAAAGGGAAGTTTGCAGAGCCGGGAATGAAGGTACTATTGGCTTTCAAAGCCAAACAGGGAGATTGTCTGCCTTCAGCTAGAGGACAGCAAAAGAGGTTCAGTTTTGCTGACTAATGCTTGTGTGCTTAACAGGAGGATGTAGCTTCTTCCCTGCCTGAAAGAGAAAGCAAGAGGTTGTTGCTCTCAGTCTGGAGATGAACGGAGCACGATTCACTTTCTGTGTTTGAAAGTCCCTTTGTGTTACATGTGTAAGAAAGCTGCCTGTGCATTGTCTACCTGGATAAAGCCTACTACTTTTCTCACTTTCAACTAGTTGAAGCCGTTCAGGCTTTCCTGCATTCCGGGAGGCATTCTGTGCTGCGTAGCTTAGAATAGAGCTACACAGACGCTATCGCTAAAGCAGAAGAGAAACCGCGTTTCTCCCGTTCTGGAACGAGAAGGAGGCAAAACCATAGTTCTCCTGAGTAAAAACTTTGTTAGCAATAAATTTAACTGCCCTATTCAGCATATGAAAGAGAAAGAAAAAACAGCGTTCTCCTTCAAGCTGCTTAACTGAATCTACTTAAGTTTAGAGTTTTGTTAGAAGAAAGACTCTCCCCAGCACAAGCTGCTTTCTCCAATGTTCTCTGAGAGGGAGAAGGCTGGAGACTGCAGGCCTAGCAAGTATTTGAATCCGCTGGTTTTCAAAGGGAAGTTTGCAGAGCAGGGAATGAAGGTACTATTGGCTTTCAAAGCCAAACAGGGAGATTGTCTGCCTTCAGCTAGAGGACAGCAAAAGATGTTCAGTTTCGCTGACTGAAGCATGTGTGCTTAACACGAGCATGTAGCTTCTTCGCTGCCTTAAAGAGAAAGCAAGAGCTTGTTGCTCTCAGTCTGGAGATGAACGGAGCACGATTCACTTTCTGTGTTTGAAAGTCCCTTTGTGTTACATGCCTAAGAAAGTTGCCTGTGCATTGTTGAACTGGATAAAGACTATTACACTTCTCCCTTTCAACTAGTTGAAGCTGTTCAGTCTTTCCAGCCTTCCGGGAGGCATTCTGTGCTGCGTAGCTTAGAATGGAGCTACACAGACGCTATCGCTAAAGCAGAAGAGAAACCGCGTTTCTCCCGTTCTGGAACGAGAAGGAGGCAAAACCGTAGTTCTCCTGAGTATAAACTTTGTTAGCAGTAAATTTAACTGCCCTATTCAGCATATGAAAGGGAAAGCAAAATACAGCTTTCTTTTTGAAGCTGCTTAACTGAATCTACTTAATTTTACTGTTTTGTTAGTAGAAAGACTCTCCCCAGCACAAACTGCTTTCTCCAATGTTCTCTGAGAGGGAGAAGGCTGGAGAGTGGAGGCCTAGCAAGTATTTGAATCCGCTGGTTTTCAAAGGAAGTTTGCATAGCAGGGAATGAATGTACTACTGGCTCTCAAAGCCAAACAGGGAGATTGTCTGCATTCAGCTAGAGGACATTAGAGGAGGATCAATTTTGCTGACTAATGCTTGTGTGCTTAACAGGAGGATGTAGCTTCTTCCCTGCTTGAAAGAGAAAGCAAGAGGTTGTTGCTCTCACTCTGGAGATGAACGGAGCACGAATCACTTTCTGTGTTTGAAAGTCCCTTTGTGTTACATGTGTAAGAAAGCTGCCTGTGCATTGTCTACCTGGATAAAGCCTATTACTTTTCTCCCTTTCAACTAGTTGAAGCCGTTCAGGCTTTCCTGCATTCCGGGAGGCATTCTGTGCTGCGTAGCTAAGAATAGAGCTTCACAGACGCTATCGCTAAAGCAGAAGAGAAACCGCGTTTCTCCCGTTCTGGAACGAGAAAGAGGCAAAACCGTAGTTCTCCTGAGTAAAAACCTTGTTAGCAATAAATTTAACTGCCCTTTTCAGCATATGAAAGAGAAAGAAAAAACAGCGTTCTCCTTCAAGCTGCTTAACTGAATCTACTTAAGTTTTCAGTTTTGTTAGAAGAAAGAGTCCGCCCAGCACAAGCTGCTTTCTGCAATGTTCTCTGAGTGGGAGAAGGCTGGAGAGTGCAGGCCTAGCAAGTATTTGAATGCCCTGGTTTTCAAAGGGAAGTTTGCAGAGCAGGGAATGAAGGTACTATTGGCTTTCAAAGCCAAACAGGGAGATTGTCTGCCTTCAGCTAGAGGACATTAGAAGAGGTTCAGTTTTGCTGACTAAAGCTTGTGTGCTTAACACGAGCATGTAGCTTCTTCGCTGCCTGAAAGAGAAAGCAAGAGGTTGTTGCTCTCAGTCTGGAGATGAACGGAACACGATTCACTTTCTGTGTTTGAAAGTCCCTTTGTGTTACATGCCTAAGAAAGTTGCCTGTGCATTGTGTAACTGGATAAAGACTATTATACTTCTCCCTTTCAACTAGTTGAAGCCGTTCAGTCTTTCCAGCCTTCCGGGAGGCATTCTGTGCTGCGTAGCTTAGAATAGAGCTACACAGACGCTATCGCTAAAGCAGAAGAGAAACCGCGTTTCTCCCGTTCTGGAACGAGAACGAGGCAAAACCGTAGTTCTCCTGAGTAAAAACTTTGTTAGCAGTAAAATTTAGTGCCCTATTCAACATATGAAAGAGAAAGCAAAAGACAGCGTTCTTTTTCAAGATGCTTAACGGAATCTACTTAAGTTTTCAGTTTTGTTAGAAGAAAGAGTCCGCCCAGCACAAGCTGCTTTCTGCAATGTTCTCTGAGTGGGAGAAGGCTGGAGAGTGCAGGCCTAGCAAGTATTTGAATGCCCTGGTTTTCAAAGGGAAGTTTGCAGAGCAGGGAATGAAGGTACTATTGGCTTTCAAAGCCAAACAGGGAGATTGTCTGCCTTCAGCTAGAGGACATTAGAAGAGGTTCAGTTTTGCTGACTAAAGCTTGTGTGCTTAACACGAGCATGTAGCTTCTTCGCTGCCTGAAAGAGAAAGCAAGAGGTTGTTGCTCTCAGTCTGGAGATGAACGGAACACGATTCACTTTCTGTGTTTGAAAGTCCCTTTGTGTTACATGCCTAAGAAAGTTGCCTGTCCATTGTGTAACTGGATAAAGACTATTACACTTGTCCCTTTCAACTAGTTGAAGCCGTTCAGTCTTTCCAGCCTTCCGGGAGGCATTCTGTGCTGCGTAGCTTAGAATAGAGCTACACAGACGCTATCGCTAAAGCAGAAGAGAAACCGCGTTCTCCCGTTCTGGAACGAGAACGAGGCAAAACCGTAGTTCTCCTGAGTAAAAACTTTGTTAGCAGTAAAATTTAGTGCCCTATTCAACATATGAAAGAGAAAGCAAAAGACAGCGTTCTTTTTCAAGATGCTTAACGGAATCTACTTAAGTTTTCAGTTTTGTTAGAAGAAAGAGTCCGCCCAGCACAAGCTGCTTTCTGCAATGTTCTCTGAGTGGGAGAAGGCTGGAGAGTGCAGGCCTAGCAAGTATTTGAATGCCCTGGTTTTCAAAGGGAAATTTGCAGAGCAGGGAATGAAGGTACTATTGGCTTTCAAAGCCAAACAGGGAGATTGTCTGCCTTCAGCTAGAGGACAGCAGAAGAGGTTCCGTTTTGCTGACTAAAGCTTGTGTGCTTAACAGGAGGACGTAGCTTCTTCCCTGCCTGAAAGAGAAAGCAAGAGGTTGTTGCTCTCACTCTGGAGATGAACGGAGCACGATTCCCTTTCTGTGTTTGAAAGTCCCTTTGTGTTACATGTGTAAGAAAGCTGCCTGTGCATTGTCTACCTGGATAAAGCCTATTACTTTTCTCCCTTTCAACTAGTTGAAGCCGTTCAGGCTTTCCTGCATTCCGGGAGGCATTCTGTGCTGCGTAGCTTAGAATAGAGCTTCACAGACGCTATCGCTAAAGCAGAAGAGAAACCGCGTTTCTCCCGTTCTGGAACGAGAAAGAGGCAAAACCGTAGTTCTCCTGAGTAAAAACTTTGTTAGCAATAAATTTAACTGCCCTTTTCAGCATATGAAAGAGAAAGAAAAAACAGCGTTCTCCTTCAAGCTGCTTAACTGAATCTACTTAAGTTTACAGTTTTGTTAGAAGAAAGACTCTCCCCAGCACAAGCTGCTTTCTGCAATGTTCTCTGAGTGGGAGAAGGCTGGAGAGTGCAGGCCTAGCAAGTATTTGAATCCCCTGGTTTTCAAAGGGATGTTTGCATAGCAGGGAATGAAGGTACTAGTGGCTTTTAAAGCCAAACAGGGAGATTGTCTGCCTTCAGCTAGAGGACAGCAAAAGAGGTTCAGTTTCGCTGACTGAAGCTTGTGTGCTTAACACGAACATGTAGCTTCTTCGCTGCCTGAAAGAGAAAGCAAGAGGTTGTTGCTCTCAGTCTGGAGATGAACGGAGCACGATTCACTTTCTGTGTTTGAAAGTCCCTTTGTGTTACATGCCTAAGAAAGTTGCCAGTGCATTGTCTACCTGGATAAAGCGTATGACTTTTCTCCCTTTCAACCCGTTGAAGCCGTTCAGGCTTTCCAGCATTCCAGGAGGCATTCTGTGCTGCGTAGATGAGAAAAGTTCTTTACAGACGGTATCGCTAAAGCAGAAGAGAAACCGCGTTTCTCCCATTCTGGAACGCGAAGGAGGGAAAACCATAGTTCTCCTGAGAAAAACTTTGTTAGCAGTAAAATTTAGTGCCCTATTCAACATATGAAAGATTAAGCAAAAGACAGCGTTCTTTTTCAAGATGCTTAACGGAATCTACTTAAGTTTTCAGTTTTGTTAGAAGAAAGAGTCCGCCCAGCACAAGCTGCTTTCTGCAATGTTCTCTGAGTGGGAGAAGGCTGGAGAGTGCAGGCCTAGCAAGTATTTGAATGTCCTGGTTTTCAAAGGGAAGTTTGCAGAGCCGGGAATGAAGGTACTATTGGCTTTCAAAGCCAAACAGGGAGATTGTCTGCCTTCAGCTAGAGGACAGCAAAAGAGGTTCAGTTTTGCTGACTAATGCTTGTGTGCTTAACAGGAGGATGTAGCTTCTTCCCTGCCTGAAAGAGAAAGCAAGAGGTTGTTGCTCTCAGTCTGGAGATGAACGGAGCACGATTCACTTTCTGTGTTTGAAAGTCCCTTTGTGTTACATGTGTAAGAAAGCTGCCTGTGCATTGTCTACCTGGATAAAGCCTACTACTTTTCTCACTTTCAACTAGTTGAAGCCGTTCAGGCTTTCCTGCATTCCGGGAGGCATTCTGTGCTGCGTAGCTTAGAATAGAGCTACACAGACGCTATCGCTAAAGCAGAAGAGAAACCGCGTTTCTCCCGTTCTGGAACGAGAAGGAGGCAAAACCATAGTTCTCCTGAGTAAAAACTTTGTTAGCAATAAATTTAACTGCCCTATTCAGCATATGAAAGAGAAAGAAAAAACAGCGTTCTCCTTCAAGCTGCTTAACTGAATCTACTTAAGTTTAGAGTTTTGTTAGAAGAAAGACTCTCCCCAGCACAAGCTGCTTTCTCCAATGTTCTCTGAGAGGGAGAAGGCTGGAGACTGCAGGCCTAGCAAGTATTTGAATCCGCTGGTTTTCAAAGGGAAGTTTGCAGAGCAGGGAATGAAGGTACTATTGGCTTTCAAAGCCAAACAGGGAGATTGTCTGCCTTCAGCTAGAGGACAGCAAAAGATGTTCAGTTTCGCTGACTGAAGCATGTGTGCTTAACACGAGCATGTAGCTTCTTCGCTGCCTTAAAGAGAAAGCAAGAGCTTGTTGCTCTCAGTCTGGAGATGAACGGAGCACGATTCACTTTCTGTGTTTGAAAGTCCCTTTGTGTTACATGCCTAAGAAAGTTGCCTGTGCATTGTTGAACTGGATAAAGACTATTACACTTCTCCCTTTCAACTAGTTGAAGCTGTTCAGTCTTTCCAGCCTTCCGGGAGGCATTCTGTGCTGCGTAGCTTAGAATGGAGCTACACAGACGCTATCGCTAAAGCAGAAGAGAAACCGCGTTTCTCCCGTTCTGGAACGAGAAGGAGGCAAAACCGTAGTTCTCCTGAGTATAAACTTTGTTAGCAGTAAATTTAACTGCCCTATTCAGCATATGAAAGGGAAAGCAAAATACAGCTTTCTTTTTGAAGCTGCTTAACTGAATCTACTTAATTTTACTGTTTTGTTAGTAGAAAGACTCTCCCCAGCACAAACTGCTTTCTCCAATGTTCTCTGAGAGGGAGAAGGCTGGAGAGTGGAGGCCTAGCAAGTATTTGAATCCGCTGGTTTTCAAAGGAAGTTTGCATAGCAGGGAATGAATGTACTACTGGCTCTCAAAGCCAAACAGGGAGATTGTCTGCATTCAGCTAGAGGACATTAGAGGAGGATCAATTTTGCTGACTAATGCTTGTGTGCTTAACAGGAGGATGTAGCTTCTTCCCTGCTTGAAAGAGAAAGCAAGAGGTTGTTGCTCTCACTCTGGAGATGAACGGAGCACGAATCACTTTCTGTGTTTGAAAGTCCCTTTGTGTTACATGTGTAAGAAAGCTGCCTGTGCATTGTCTACCTGGATAAAGCCTATTACTTTTCTCCCTTTCAACTAGTTCAAGCCGTTCAGGCTTTCCTGCATTCCGGGAGGCATTCTGTGCTGCGTAGCTAAGAATAGAGCTTCACAGACGCTATCGCTAAAGCAGAAGAGAAACCGCGTTTCTCCCGTTCTGGAACGAGAAAGAGGCAAAACCGTAGTTCTCCTGAGTAAAAACCTTGTTAGCAATAAATTTAACTGCCCTTTTCAGCATATGAAAGAGAAAGAAAAAACAGCGTTCTCCTTCAAGCTGCTTAACTGAATCTACTTAAGTTTTCAGTTTTGTTAGAAGAAAGAGTCCGCCCAGCACAAGCTGCTTTCTGCAATGTTCTCTGAGTGGGAGAAGGCTGGAGAGTGCAGGCCTAGCAAGTATTTGAATGCCCTGGTTTTCAAAGGGAAGTTTGCAGAGCAGGGAATGAAGGTACTATTGGCTTTCAAAGCCAAACAGGGAGATTATCTGCCTTCAGCTAGAGGACATTAGAAGAGGTTCAGTTTTGCTGACTAAAGCTTGTGTGCTTAACACGAGCATGTAGCTTCTTCGCTGCCTGAAAGAGAAAGCAAGAGGTTGTTGCTCTCAGTCTGGAGATGAACGGAACACGATTCACTTTCTGTGTTTGAAAGTCCCTTTGTGTTACATGCCTAAGAAAGTTGCCTGTGCATTGTGTAACTGGATAAAGACTATTACACTTCTCCCTTTCAACTAGTTGAAGCCGTTCAGTCTTTCCAGCCTTCCGGGAGGCATTCTGTGCTGCGTAGCTTAGAATAGAGCTACACAGACGCTATCGCTAAAGCAGAAGAGAAACCGCGTTTCTCCCGTTCTGGAACGAGAACGAGGCAAAACCGTAGTTCTCCTGAGTAAAAACTTTGTTAGCAGTAAAATTTAGTGCCCTATTCAACATATGAAAGAGAAAGCAAAAGACAGCGTTCTTTTTCAAGATGCTTAACGGAATCTACTTAAGTTTTCAGTTTTGTTAGAAGAAAGAGTCCGCCCAGCACAAGCTGCTTTCTGCAATGTTCTCTGAGTGGGAGAAGGCTGGAGAGTGCAGGCCTAGCAAGTATTTGAATGCCCTGGTTTTCAAAGGGAAGTTTGCAGAGCAGGGAATGAAGGTACTATTGGCTTTCAAAGCCAAACAGGGAGATTGTCTGCCTTCAGCTAGAGGACATTAGAAGAGGTTCAGTTTTGCTGACTAAAGCTTGTGTGCTTAACACGAGCATGTAGCTTCTTCGCTGCCTGAAAGAGAAAGCAAGAGGTTGTTGCTCTCAGTCTGGAGATGAACGGAACACGATTCACTTTCTGTGTTTGAAAGTCCCTTTGTGTTACATGCCTAAGAAAGTTGCCTGTCCATTGTGTAACTGGATAAAGACTATTACACTTGTCCCTTTCAACTAGTTGAAGCCGTTCAGTCTTTCCAGCCTTCCGGGAGGCATTCTGTGCTGCGTAGCTTAGAATAGAGCTACACAGACGCTATCGCTAAAGCAGAAGAGAAACCGCGTTTCTCCCGTTCTGGAACGAGAACGAGGCAAAACCGTAGTTCTCCTGAGTAAAAACTTTGTTAGCAGTAAAATTTAGTGCCCTATTCAACATATGAAAGAGAAAGCAAAAGACAGCGTTCTTTTTCAAGATGCTTAACGGAATCTACTTAAGTTTTCAGTTTTGTTAGAAGAAAGAGTCCGCCCAGCACAAGCTGCTTTCTGCAATGTTCTCTGAGTGGGAGAAGGCTGGAGAGTGCAGGCCTAGCAAGTATTTGAATGCCCTGGTTTTCAAAGGGAAATTTGCAGAGCAGGGAATGAAGGTACTATTGGCTTTCAAAGCCAAACAGGGAGATTGTCTGCCTTCAGCTAGAGGACAGCAGAAGAGGTTCCGTTTTGCTGACTAAAGCTTGTGTGCTTAACAGGAGGACGTAGCTTCTTCCCTGCCTGAAAGAGAAAGCAAGAGGTTGTTGCTCTCACTCTGGAGATGAACGGAGCACGATTCACTTTCTGTGTTTGAAAGTCCCTTTGTGTTACATGTGTAAGAAAGCTGCCTGTGCATTGTCTACCTGGATAAAGCCTATTACTTTTCTCCCTTTCAACTAGTTGAAGCCGTTCAGGCTATCCTGCATTCCGGGAGGCATTCTGTGCTGCGTAGCTTAGAATAGAGCTTCACAGAGGCTATCGCTAAAGCAGAAGAGAAACCGCGTTTCTCCCGTTCTGGAAGGAGAAAGAGGCAAAACCATAGTTCTCCTGAATAAAATCTTTGTTAGCAATAAATTTAACTGCCCTATTCAGCATATGAAAGAGAAAGTAAAAACAGCATTCTCCTTCAAGGTGCTTAACTGAATCTATTTAAGATAACAGTTTTGTTAGAAGAAAGACTCTTCGCAGCACAAGCTGCTTTCTGCAATGTTCTCTGAGTGGAGAAGGCTGGAGAGTGCAGGCCTAGCAAGTATTAGAATCCCCTGGGTTTCAAAGGGAAGTTTGCATAGCAGGGAATGAAGGTACTAGTGGCTTTCAAAGCCAAACAGGGAGATTGTCTGCCTTCAGCTAGAGGACAGCAGAAGAGGTTCCGTTTTGCTGACTAAAGCTTGTGTGCTTAACAGGAGGACGTAGCTTCTTCGCTGCCTGAAAGAGAAAGCAAGAGGTTGTTGCTCTCACTCTGGAGATGAACGGAGCACGATTCACTTTCTGTGTTTGAAAGTCCCTTTGTGTTACATGTGTAAGAAAGCTGCCTGTGCATTGTCTACCTGGATAAAGCCTATTACTTTTCTCCGTTTCAACTAGTTGAAGACGTTCAGGCTTTCCAGCATTCCAGGAGGCATTCTGTGCTGCGTAGATGAGAATAGGGCTTTACATGCTGTATCGCTAAAGCTGAGCAAAAACCCCCTTTCCCCCATTCTGGAACGCGAAGGAGGGAAAACAATAGTTCTCCTGAGTAAAAACTTTGTTAGCATTAATTTGAAGTGCCCTATTCAGCATATGAAAGAGAAAGCAAAAGACAGCGTTCTCCTTCAAGCTGCTTAACTGAATCTAGTTAAGTTTAATGTTTTGATAGTAGAAACACTCTCCCCAGCACAAGCAGCTTTCTCCAATGTTCTCTGAGTGGGAGAAGGCTGGAGAGTGCAGGCCTAGCAAGTATTTGAATCCCCTGGTTTTCAAGGGGAAGTTTGCAGAGCAGGGAATGAAGGTACTATTGGCTTTCAAAGCCAAACAGGGAGATTGTCTGCTTTCAGCTAGAGGACAGCAGAAGAGGTTCAGTTTCGCTGACTAAACCTTGTGTGCTTAACACGAGCATGTAGCTTCTTCCCTGCCTGAAAGAGAAAGTAAACTCTCCTTGCTCTCACTCTGCGGATGAACGGAGCACGATTCACTTTCTGTGTTTGAAAGTCCCTCCGTGTTACATGCCTAAGAAAGTTGCCTGTTCATTGTGTACCTGAATAAAGCATATGACTTTTCTCCCTTTCAACTAGTTGAAACCTTCCAGGGTTTCCAACATTCCGAGAGGCATTCTGTGCTGCGTAGATGAGAATAGGGCTTTAAAGACGGTATCGCTAAAGCAGAAGTGAAACCGCGTTTCTCCCGTTCTGGAACGCAGAGTCAAAACCGCAGTTCTCCTGAGTAAAAACTTTGTTAGCAATAACTGTAACTGCCCTATTCAGCATATGGAAGACAAAGCAAAAGACAGTGTTCTCCTTCAAGCTGCTTAACTGAATCTACTTAAGTTTTCAGTTATCTTAGAAGAAAGAGTCCGCCCAGCACAAGCTGCTTTCTGCAATGTTCTCTGAGTGGGAGAAGGCTGGAGAGTGCAGGCCTAGCAAGTATTTGAATGCCCTGGTTTTCAAAGGGAAGTTTGCAGAGCAGGGAATGAAGGTACTATTGGCTTTCAAAGCCAAACAGGGAGATTGTCTGCCTTCAGCTAGAGGACATTAGAAGAGGTTCAGTTTTGCTGACTAAAGCTTGTGTGCTTAACACGAGCATGTAGCTTCTTCGCTGCCTGAAAGAGAAAGCAAGAGGTTGTTGATCTCAGTCTGGAGATGAACGGAGCACGATTCACTTTCTGTGTTTGAAAGTCCCTTTGTGTTACATGCCTAAGAAAGTTGCCTGTGCATTGTTGAACTGGATAAAGACTATTACACTTCTCTCTTTCAACTAGTTGAAGCCGTTGATTCTTTCCAGCCTTCCGGGAGGCATTCTGTGCTGCGTAGCTTAGAATAGAGCTACACAGACGCTATCGTTAAAGCAGAAGATAAACCGCGTTTCTCCCGTTCAGGAACGAGAAGGAGGCAAAACCATAGTTCTCCTGAGTATAAACTTTCTTAGCAATAAATTTAACTGCCCTATTCAGCATATGAAAGAGAAAGAAAAAACAGCGTTCTCCTTCAAGCTGCTTAACTGAATCTACTTAAGTTTACAGTTTTGTTAGAAGAAAAACTCTCCCCAGCACAAGCTGCTTTCTCCAATGTTCTCTGAGAGGGAGAAGGCTGGAGACTGCAGGCCTAGCAAGTATTTGAATCCGCTGGTTTTCAAAGGGAAGTTTGCATAGCAGGGAGTGAAGGTACTACTGGCTTTCAAAGCCAAACAGGGAGATTGTCTGCCTTCAGCTAGAGGACAGCAAAAGAGGTTCAGTTTCGCTGACTGAAGCTTGTGTGCTTAACACGAGCATGTAGCTTCTTCGCTGCCTGAAAGAGAAAGCAAGAGGTTGTTGCTCTCAGTCTGGAGATGAACGGAGCACGATTCCCTTTCTGTGTTTGAAAGTCCCTTTGTGTTACATGTGTAAGAAAGCTGCCTGTGCATTGTCTACCTGGATAAAGCCTATTACTTTTCTCCCTTTCAACTAGTTGAAGCCGTTCAGGCTTTCCTGCATTCCGGGAGGCATTCTGTGCTGCGTAGCTTAGAATAGAGCTTCACAGACGCTATCGCTAAAGCAGAAGAGAAACCGCGTTTCTCCCGTTCTGGAACGAGAAAGAGGCAAAACCGTAGTTCTCCTGAGTAAAAACTTTGTTAGCAATAAATTTAACTGCCCTTTTCAGCATATGAAAGAGAAAGAAAAAACAGCGTTCTCCTTCAAGCTGCTTAACTGAATCTACTTAAGTTTACAGTTTTGTTAGAAGAAAGACTCTCCCCAGCACAAGCTGCTTTCTGCAATGTTCTCTGAGTGGGAGAAGGCTGGAGAGTGCAGGCCTAGCAAGTATTTGAATCCCCTGGTTTTCAAAGGGATGTTTGCATAGCAGGGAATGAAGGTACTAGTGGCTTTTAAAGCCAAACAGGGAGATTGTCTGCCTTCAGCTAGAGGACAGCAAAAGAGGTTCAGTTTCGCTGACTGAAGCTTGTGTGCTTAACACGAACATGTAGCTTCTTCGCTGCCTGAAAGAGAAAGCAAGAGGTTGTTGCTCTCAGTCTGGAGATGAACGGAGCACGATTCACTTTCTGTGTTTGAAAGTCCCTTTGTGTTACATGCCTAAGAAAGTTGCCAGTGCATTGTCTACCTGGATAAAGCGTATGACTTTTCTCCCTTTCAACCCGTTGAAGCCGTTCAGGCTTTCCAGCATTCCAGGAGGCATTCTGTGCTGCGTAGATGAGAAAAGTTCTTTACAGACGGTATCGCTAAAGCAGAAGAGAAACCGCGTTTCTCCCATTCTGGAACGCGAAGGAGGGAAAACCATAGTTCTCCTGAGAAAAACTTTGTTAGCAGTAAAATTTAGTGCCCTATTCAACATATGAAAGATTAAGCAAAAGACAGCGTTCTTTTTCAAGATGCTTAACGGAATCTACTTAAGTTTTCAGTTTTGTTAGAAGAAAGAGTCCGCCCAGCACAAGCTGCTTTCTGCAATGTTCTCTGAGTGGGAGAAGGCTGGAGAGTGCAGGCCTAGCAAGTATTTGAATGCCCTGGTTTTCAAAGGGAAGTTTGCAGAGCCGGGAATGAAGGTACTATTGGCTTTCAAAGCCAAACAGGGAGATTGTCTGCCTTCAGCTAGAGGACAGCAAAAGAGGTTCAGTTTTGCTGACTAATGCTTGTGTGCTTAACAGGAGGATGTAGCTTCTTCCCTGCCTGAAAGAGAAAGCAAGAGGTTGTTGCTCTCAGTCTGGAGATGAACGGAGCACGATTCACTTTCTGTGTTTGAAAGTCCCTTTGTGTTACATGTGTAAGAAAGCTGCCTGTGCATTGTCTACCTGGATAAAGCCTACTACTTTTCTCACTTTCAACTAGTTGAAGCCGTTCAGGCTTTCCTGCATTCCGGGAGGCATTCTGTGCTGCGTAGCTTAGAATAGAGCTACACAGACGCTATCGCTAAAGCAGAAGAGAAACCGCGTTTCTCCCGTTCTGGAACGAGAAGGAGGCAAAACCATAGTTCTCCTGAGTAAAAACTTTGTTAGCAATAAATTTAACTGCCCTATTCAGCATATGAAAGAGAAAGAAAAAACAGCGTTCTCCTTCAAGCTGCTTAACTGAATCTACTTAAGTTTAGAGTTTTGTTAGAAGAAAGACTCTCCCCAGCACAAGCTGCTTTCTCCAATGTTCTCTGAGAGGGAGAAGGCTGGAGACTGCAGGCCTAGCAAGTATTTGAATCCGCTGGTTTTCAAAGGGAAGTTTGCAGAGCAGGGAATGAAGGTACTATTGGCTTTCAAAGCCAAACAGGGAGATTGTCTGCCTTCAGCTAGAGGACAGCAAAAGATGTTCAGTTTCGCTGACTGAAGCATGTGTGCTTAACACGAGCATGTAGCTTCTTCGCTGCCTTAAAGAGAAAGCAAGAGCTTGTTGCTCTCAGTCTGGAGATGAACGGAGCACGATTCACTTTCTGTGTTTGAAAGTCCCTTTGTGTTACATGCCTAAGAAAGTTGCCTGTGCATTGTTGAACTGGATAAAGACTATTACACTTCTCCCTTTCAACTAGTTGAAGCTGTTCAGTCTTTCCAGCCTTCCGGGAGGCATTCTGTGCTGCGTAGCTTAGAATGGAGCTACACAGACGCTATCGCTAAAGCAGAAGAGAAACCGCGTTTCTCCCGTTCTGGAACGAGAAGGAGGCAAAACCGTAGTTCTCCTGAGTATAAACTTTGTTAGCAGTAAATTTAACTGCCCTATTCAGCATATGAAAGGGAAAGCAAAATACAGCTTTCTTTTTGAAGCTGCTTAACTGAATCTACTTAATTTTACTGTTTTGTTAGTAGAAAGACTCTCCCCAGCACAAACTGCTTTCTCCAATGTTCTCTGAGAGGGAGAAGGCTGGAGAGTGGAGGCCTAGCAAGTATTTGAATCCGCTGGTTTTCAAAGGAAGTTTGCATAGCAGGGAATGAATGTACTATTGGCTCTCAAAGCCAAACAGGGAGATTGTCTGCATTCAGCTAGAGGACATTAGAGGAGGATCAATTTTGCTGACTAATGCTTGTGTGCTTAACAGGAGGATGTAGCTTCTTCCCTGCTTGAAAGAGAAAGCAAGAGGTTGTTGCTCTCACTCTGGAGATGAACGGAGCACGAATCACTTTCTGTGTTTGAAAGTCCCTTTGTGTTACATGTGTAAGAAAGCTGCCTGTGCATTGTCTACCTGGATAAAGCCTATTACTTTTCTCCCTTTCAACTAGTTGAAGCCGTTCAGGCTTTCCTGCATTCCGGGAGGCATTCTGTGCTGCGTAGCTAAGAATAGAGCTTCACAGACGCTATCGCTAAAGCAGAAGAGAAACCGCGTTTCTCCCGTTCTGGAACGAGAAAGAGGCAAAACCGTAGTTCTCCTGAGTAAAAACCTTGTTAGCAATAAATTTAACTGCCCTTTTCAGCATATGAAAGAGAAAGAAAAAACAGCGTTCTCCTTCAAGCTGCTTAACTGAATCTACTTAAGTTTTCAGTTTTGTTAGAAGAAAGAGTCCGCCCAGCACAAGCTGCTTTCTGCAATGTTCTCTGAGTGGGAGAAGGCTGGAGAGTGCAGGCCTAGCAAGTATTTGAATGCCCTGGTTTTCAAAGGGAAGTTTGCAGAGCAGGGAATGAAGGTACTATTGGCTTTCAAAGCCAAACAGGGAGATTATCTGCCTTCAGCTAGAGGACATTAGAAGAGGTTCAGTTTTGCTGACTAAAGCTTGTGTGCTTAACACGAGCATGTAGCTTCTTCGCTGCCTGAAAGAGAAAGCAAGAGGTTGTTGCTCTCAGTCTGGAGATGAACGGAACACGATTCACTTTCTGTGTTTGAAAGTCCCTTTGTGTTACATGCCTAAGAAAGTTGCCTGTGCATTGTGTAACTGGATAAAGACTATTACACTTCTCCCTTTCAACTAGTTGAAGCCGTTCAGTCTTTCCAGCCTTCCGGGAGGCATTCTGTGCTGCGTAGCTTAGAATAGAGCTACACAGACGCTATCGCTAAAGCAGAAGAGAAACCGCGTTTCTCCCGTTCTGGAACGAGAACGAGGCAAAACCGTAGTTCTCCTGAGTAAAAACTTTGTTAGCAGTAAAATTTAGTGCCCTATTCAACATATGAAAGAGAAAGCAAAAGACAGCGTTCTTTTTCAAGATGCTTAACGGAATCTACTTAAGTTTTCAGTTTTGTTAGAAGAAAGAGTCCGCCCAGCACAAGCTGCTTTCTGCAATGTTCTCTGAGTGGGAGAAGGCTGGAGAGTGCAGGCCTAGCAAGTATTTGAATGCCCTGGTTTTCAAAGGGAAGTTTGCAGAGCAGGGAATGAAGGTACTATTGGCTTTCAAAGCCAAACAGGGAGATTGTCTGCCTTCAGCTAGAGGACATTAGAAGAGGTTCAGTTTTGCTGACTAAAGCTTGTGTGCTTAACACGAGCATGTAGCTTCTTCGCTGCCTGAAAGAGAAAGCAAGAGGTTGTTGCTCTCAGTCTGGAGATGAACGGAACACGATTCACTTTCTGTGTTTGAAAGTCCCTTTGTGTTACATGCCTAAGAAAGTTGCCTGTCCATTGTGTAACTGGATAAAGACTATTACACTTGTCCCTTTCAACTAGTTGAAGCCGTTCAGTCTTTCCAGCCTTCCGGGAGGCATTCTGTGCTGCGTAGCTTAGAATAGAGCTACACAGACGCTATCGCTAAAGCAGAAGAGAAACCGCGTTTCTCCCGTTCTGGAACGAGAACGAGGCAAAACCGTAGTTCTCCTGAGTAAAAACTTTGTTAGCAGTAAAATTTAGTGCCCTATTCAACATATGAAAGAGAAAGCAAAAGACAGCGTTCTTTTTCAAGATGCTTAACGGAATCTACTTAAGTTTTCAGTTTTGTTAGAAGAAAGAGTCCGCCCAGCACAAGCTGCTTTCTGCAATGTTCTCTGAGTGGGAGAAGGCTGGAGAGTGCAGGCCTAGCAAGTATTTGAATGCCCTGGTTTTCAAAGGGAAATTTGCAGAGCAGGGAATGAAGGTACTATTGGCTTTCAAAGCCAAACAGGGAGATTGTCTGCCTTCAGCTAGAGGACAGCAGAAGAGGTTCCGTTTTGCTGACTAAAGCTTGTGTGCTTAACAGGAGGACGTAGCTTCTTCCCTGCCTGAAAGAGAAAGCAAGAGGTTGTTGCTCTCACTCTGGAGATGAACGGAGCACGATTCACTTTCTGTGTTTGAAAGTCCCTTTGTGTTACATGTGTAAGAAAGCTGCCTGTGCATTGTCTACCTGGATAAAGCCTATTACTTTTCTCCCTTTCAACTAGTTGAAGCCGTTCAGGCTATCCTGCATTCCGGGAGGCATTCTGTGCTGCGTAGCTTAGAATAGAGCTTCACAGAGGCTATCGCTAAAGCAGAAGAGAAACCGCGTTTCTCCCGTTCTGGAAGGAGAAAGAGGCAAAACCATAGTTCTCCTGAATAAAATCTTTGTTAGCAATAAATTTAACTGCCCTATTCAGCATATGAAAGAGAAAGTAAAAACAGCATTCTCCTTCAAGGTGCTTAACTGAATCTATTTAAGATAACAGTTTTGTTAGAAGAAAGACTCTTCGCAGCACAAGCTGCTTTCTGCAATGTTCTCTGAGTGGAGAAGGCTGGAGAGTGCAGGCCTAGCAAGTATTAGAATCCCCTGGGTTTCAAAGGGAAGTTTGCATAGCAGGGAATGAAGGTACTAGTGGCTTTCAAAGCCAAACAGGGAGATTGTCTGCCTTCAGCTAGAGGACAGCAGAAGAGGTTCCGTTTTGCTGACTAAAGCTTGTGTGCTTAACAGGAGGACGTAGCTTCTTCGCTGCCTGAAAGAGAAAGCAAGAGGTTGTTGCTCTCACTCTGGAGATGAACGGAGCACGATTCACTTTCTGTGTTTGAAAGTCCCTTTGTGTTACATGTGTAAGAAAGCTGCCTGTGCATTGTCTACCTGGATAAAGCCTATTACTTTTCTCCGTTTCAACTAGTTGAAGACGTTCAGGCTTTCCAGCATTCCAGGAGGCATTCTGTGCTGCGTAGATGAGAATAGGGCTTTACATGCTGTATCGCTAAAGCTGAGCAAAAACCCCCTTTCCCCCATTCTGGAACGCGAAGGAGGGAAAACAATAGTTCTCCTGAGTAAAAACTTTGTTAGCATTAATTTGAAGTGCCCTATTCAGCATATGAAAGAGAAAGCAAAAGACAGCGTTCTCCTTCAAGCTGCTTAACTGAATCTAGTTAAGTTTAATGTTTTGATAGTAGAAACACTCTCCCCAGCACAAGCAGCTTTCTCCAATGTTCTCTGAGTGGGAGAAGGCTGGAGAGTGCAGGCCTAGCAAGTATTTGAATCCCCTGGTTTTCAAGGGGAAGTTTGCAGAGCAGGGAATGAAGGTACTATTGGCTTTCAAAGCCAAACAGGGAGATTGTCTGCTTTCAGCTAGAGGACAGCAGAAGAGGTTCAGTTTCGCTGACTAAACCTTGTGTGCTTAACACGAGCATGTAGCTTCTTCCCTGCCTGAAAGAGAAAGTAAACTCTCCTTGCTCTCACTCTGCGGATGAACGGAGCACGATTCACTTTCTGTGTTTGAAAGTCCCTCCGTGTTACATGCCTAAGAAAGTTGCCTGTTCATTGTGTACCTGAATAAAGCATATGACTTTTCTCCCTTTCAACTAGTTGAAACCTTCCAGGGTTTCCAACATTCCGAGAGGCATTCTGTGCTGCGTAGATGAGAATAGGGCTTTAAAGACGGTATCGCTAAAGCAGAAGTGAAACCGCGTTTCTCCCGTTCTGGAACGCAGAGTCAAAACCGCAGTTCTCCTGAGTAAAAACTTTGTTAGCAATAACTGTAACTGCCCTATTCAGCATATGGAAGACAAAGCAAAAGACAGTGTTCTCCTTCAAGCTGCTTAACTGAATCTACTTAAGTTTTCAGTTATCTTAGAAGAAAGAGTCCGCCCAGCACAAGCTGCTTTCTGCAATGTTCTCTGAGTGGGAGAAGGCTGGAGAGTGCAGGCCTAGCAAGTATTTGAATGCCCTGGTTTTCAAAGGGAAGTTTGCAGAGCAGGGAATGAAGGTACTATTGGCTTTCAAAGCCAAACAGGGAGATTGTCTGCCTTCAGCTAGAGGACATTAGAAGAGGTTCAGTTTTGCTGACTAAAGCTTGTGTGCTTAACACGAGCATGTAGCTTCTTCGCTGCCTGAAAGAGAAAGCAAGAGGTTGTTGATCTCAGTCTGGAGATGAACGGAGCACGATTCACTTTCTGTGTTTGAAAGTCCCTTTGTGTTACATGCCTAAGAAAGTTGCCTGTGCATTGTTGAACTGGATAAAGACTATTACACTTCTCTCTTTCAACTAGTTGAAGCCGTTGATTCTTTCCAGCCTTCCGGGAGGCATTCTGTGCTGCGTAGCTTAGAATAGAGCTACACAGACGCTATCGTTAAAGCAGAAGATAAACCGCGTTTCTCCCGTTCAGGAACGAGAAGGAGGCAAAACCATAGTTCTCCTGAGTATAAACTTTCTTAGCAATAAATTTAACTGCCCTATTCAGCATATGAAAGAGAAAGAAAAAACAGCGTTCTCCTTCAAGCTGCTTAACTGAATCTACTTAAGTTTACAGTTTTGTTAGAAGAAAAACTCTCCCCAGCACAAGCTGCTTTCTCCAATGTTCTCTGAGAGGGAGAAGGCTGGAGACTGCAGGCCTAGCAAGTATTTGAATCCGCTGGTTTTCAAAGGGAAGTTTGCATAGCAGGGAGTGAAGGTACTACTGGCTTTCAAAGCCAAACAGGGAGATTGTCTGCCTTCAGCTAGAGGACAGCAAAAGAGGTTCAGTTTCGCTGACTGAAGCTTGTGTGCTTAACACGAGCATGTAGCTTCTTCGCTGCCTGAAAGAGAAAGCAAGAGGTTGTTGCTCTCAGTCTGGAGATGAACGGAGCACGATTCCCTTTCTGTGTTTGAAAGTCCCTTTGTGTTACATGTGTAAGAAAGCTGCCTGTGCATTGTCTACCTGGATAAAGCCTATTACTTTTCTCCCTTTCAACTAGTTGAAGCCGTTCAGGCTTTCCTGCATTCCGGGAGGCATTCTGTGCTGCGTAGCTTAGAATAGAGCTTCACAGACGCTATCGCTAAAGCAGAAGAGAAACCGCGTTTCTCCCGTTCTGGAACGAGAAAGAGGCAAAACCGTAGTTCTCCTGAGTAAAAACTTTGTTAGCAATAAATTTAACTGCCCTTTTCAGCATATGAAAGAGAAAGAAAAAACAGCGTTCTCCTTCAAGCTGCTTAACTGAATCTACTTAAGTTTACAGTTTTGTTAGAAGAAAGACTCTCCCCAGCACAAGCTGCTTTCTGCAATGTTCTCTGAGTGGGAGAAGGCTGGAGAGTGCAGGCCTAGCAAGTATTTGAATCCCCTGGTTTTCAAAGGGATGTTTGCATAGCAGGGAATGAAGGTACTAGTGGCTTTTAAAGCCAAACAGGGAGATTGTCTGCCTTCAGCTAGAGGACAGCAAAAGAGGTTCAGTTTCGCTGACTGAAGCTTGTGTGCTTAACACGAACATGTAGCTTCTTCGCTGCCTGAAAGAGAAAGCAAGAGGTTGTTGCTCTCAGTCTGGAGATGAACGGAGCACGATTCACTTTCTGTGTTTGAAAGTCCCTTTGTGTTACATGCCTAAGAAAGTTGCCAGTGCATTGTCTACCTGGATAAAGCGTATGACTTTTCTCCCTTTCAACCCGTTGAAGCCGTTCAGGCTTTCCAGCATTCCAGGAGGCATTCTGTGCTGCGTAGATGAGAAAAGTTCTTTACAGACGGTATCGCTAAAGCAGAAGAGAAACCGCGTTTCTCCCATTCTGGAACGCGAAGGAGGGAAAACCATAGTTCTCCTGAGAAAAACTTTGTTAGCAGTAAAATTTAGTGCCCTATTCAACATATGAAAGATTAAGCAAAAGACAGCGTTCTTTTTCAAGATGCTTAACGGAATCTACTTAAGTTTTCAGTTTTGTTAGAAGAAAGAGTCCGCCCAGCACAAGCTGCTTTCTGCAATGTTCTCTGAGTGGGAGAAGGCTGGAGAGTGCAGGCCTAGCAAGTATTTGAATGCCCTGGTTTTCAAAGGGAAGTTTGCAGAGCCGGGAATGAAGGTACTATTGGCTTTCAAAGCCAAACAGGGAGATTGTCTGCCTTCAGCTAGAGGACAGCAAAAGAGGTTCAGTTTTGCTGACTAATGCTTGTGTGCTTAACAGGAGGATGTAGCTTCTTCCCTGCCTGAAAGAGAAAGCAAGAGGTTGTTGCTCTCAGTCTGGAGATGAACGGAGCACGATTCACTTTCTGTGTTTGAAAGTCCCTTTGTGTTACATGTGTAAGAAAGCTGCCTGTGCATTGTCTACCTGGATAAAGCCTACTACTTTTCTCACTTTCAACTAGTTGAAGCCGTTCAGGCTTTCCTGCATTCCGGGAGGCATTCTGTGCTGCGTAGCTTAGAATAGAGCTACACAGACGCTATCGCTAAAGCAGAAGAGAAACCGCGTTTCTCCCGTTCTGGAACGAGAAGGAGGCAAAACCATAGTTCTCCTGAGTAAAAACTTTGTTAGCAATAAATTTAACTGCCCTATTCAGCATATGAAAGAGAAAGAAAAAACAGCGTTCTCCTTCAAGCTGCTTAACTGAATCTACTTAAGTTTAGAGTTTTGTTAGAAGAAAGACTCTCCCCAGCACAAGCTGCTTTCTCCAATGTTCTCTGAGAGGGAGAAGGCTGGAGACTGCAGGCCTAGCAAGTATTTGAATCCGCTGGTTTTCAAAGGGAAGTTTGCAGAGCAGGGAATGAAGGTACTATTGGCTTTCAAAGCCAAACAGGGAGATTGTCTGCCTTCAGCTAGAGGACAGCAAAAGATGTTCAGTTTCGCTGACTGAAGCATGTGTGCTTAACACGAGCATGTAGCTTCTTCGCTGCCTTAAAGAGAAAGCAAGAGCTTGTTGCTCTCAGTCTGGAGATGAACGGAGCACGATTCACTTTCTGTGTTTGAAAGTCCCTTTGTGTTACATGCCTAAGAAAGTTGCCTGTGCATTGTTGAACTGGATAAAGACTATTACACTTCTCCCTTTCAACTAGTTGAAGCTGTTCAGTCTTTCCAGCCTTCCGGGAGGCATTCTGTGCTGCGTAGCTTAGAATGGAGCTACACAGACGCTATCGCTAAAGCAGAAGAGAAACCGCGTTTCTCCCGTTCTGGAACGAGAAGGAGGCAAAACCGTAGTTCTCCTGAGTATAAACTTTGTTAGCAGTAAATTTAACTGCCCTATTCAGCATATGAAAGGGAAAGCAAAATACAGCTTTCTTTTTGAAGCTGCTTAACTGAATCTACTTAATTTTACTGTTTTGTTAGTAGAAAGACTCTCCCCAGCACAAACTGCTTTCTCCAATGTTCTCTGAGAGGGAGAAGGCTGGAGAGTGGAGGCCTAGCAAGTATTTGAATCCGCTGGTTTTCAAAGGAAGTTTGCATAGCAGGGAATGAATGTACTACTGGCTCTCAAAGCCAAACAGGGAGATTGTCTGCATTCAGCTAGAGGACATTAGAGGAGGATCAATTTTGCTGACTAATGCTTGTGTGCTTAACAGGAGGATGTAGCTTCTTCCCTGCTTGAAAGAGAAAGCAAGAGGTTGTTGCTCTCACTCTGGAGATGAACGGAGCACGAATCACTTTCTGTGTTTGAAAGTCCCTTTGTGTTACATGTGTAAGAAAGCTGCCTGTGCATTGTCTACCTGGATAAAGCCTATTACTTTTCTCCCTTTCAACTAGTTGAAGCCGTTCAGGCTTTCCTGCATTCCGGGAGGCATTCTGTGCTGCGTAGCTAAGAATAGAGCTTCACAGACGCTATCGCTAAAGCAGAAGAGAAACCGCGTTTCTCCCGTTCTGGAACGAGAAAGAGGCAAAACCGTAGTTCTCCTGAGTAAAAACCTTGTTAGCAATAAATTTAACTGCCCTTTTCAGCATATGAAAGAGAAAGAAAAAACAGCGTTCTCCTTCAAGCTGCTTAACTGAATCTACTTAAGTTTTCAGTTTTGTTAGAAGAAAGAGTCCGCCCAGCACAAGCTGCTTTCTGCAATGTTCTCTGAGTGGGAGAAGGCTGGAGAGTGCAGGCCTAGCAAGTATTTGAATGCCCTGGTTTTCAAAGGGAAGTTTGCAGAGCAGGGAATGAAGGTACTATTGGCTTTCAAAGCCAAACAGGGAGATTGTCTGCCTTCAGCTAGAGGACATTAGAAGAGGTTCAGTTTTGCTGACTAAAGCTTGTGTGCTTAACACGAGCATGTAGCTTCTTCGCTGCCTGAAAGAGAAAGCAAGAGGTTGTTGCTCTCAGTCTGGAGATGAACGGAACACGATTCACTTTCTGTGTTTGAAAGTCCCTTTGTGTTACATGCCTAAGAAAGTTGCCTGTGCATTGTGTAACTGGATAAAGACTATTACACTTCTCCCTTTCAACTAGTTGAAGCCGTTCAGTCTTTCCAGCCTTCCGGGAGGCATTCTGTGCTGCGTAGCTTAGAATAGAGCTACACAGACGCTATCGCTAAAGCAGAAGAGAAACCGCGTTTCTCCCGTTCTGGAACGAGAACGAGGCAAAACCGTAGTTCTCCTGAGTAAAAACTTTGTTAGCAGTAAAATTTAGTGCCCTATTCAACATATGAAAGAGAAAGCAAAAGACAGCGTTCTTTTTCAAGATGCTTAACGGAATCTACTTAAGTTTTCAGTTTTGTTAGAAGAAAGAGTCCGCCCAGCACAAGCTGCTTTCTGCAATGTTCTCTGAGTGGGAGAAGGCTGGAGAGTGCAGGCCTAGCAAGTATTTGAATGCCCTGGTTTTCAAAGGGAAGTTTGCAGAGCAGGGAATGAAGGTACTATTGGCTTTCAAAGCCAAACAGGGAGATTGTCTGCCTTCAGCTAGAGGACATTAGAAGAGGTTCAGTTTTGCTGACTAAAGCTTGTGTGCTTAACACGAGCATGTAGCTTCTTCGCTGCCTGAAAGAGAAAGCAAGAGGTTGTTGCTCTCAGTCTGGAGATGAACGGAACACGATTCACTTTCTGTGTTTGAAAGTCCCTTTGTGTTACATGCCTAAGAAAGTTGCCTGTCCATTGTGTAACTGGATAAAGACTATTACACTTGTCCCTTTCAACTAGTTGAAGCCGTTCAGTCTTTCCAGCCTTCCGGGAGGCATTCTGTGCTGCGTAGCTTAGAATAGAGCTACACAGACGCTATCGCTAAAGCAGAAGAGAAACCGCGTTTCTCCCGTTCTGGAACGAGAACGAGGCAAAACCGTAGTTCTCCTGAGTAAAAACTTTGTTAGCAGTAAAATTTAGTGCCCTATTCAACATATGAAAGAGAAAGCAAAAGACAGCGTTCTTTTTCAAGATGCTTAACGGAATCTACTTAAGTTTTCAGTTTTGTTAGAAGAAAGAGTCCGCCCAGCACAAGCTGCTTTCTGCAATGTTCTCTGAGTGGGAGAAGGCTGGAGAGTGCAGGCCTAGCAAGTATTTGAATGCCCTGGTTTTCAAAGGGAAATTTGCAGAGCAGGGAATGAAGGTACTATTGGCTTTCAAAGCCAAACAGGGAGATTGTCTGCCTTCAGCTAGAGGACAGCAGAAGAGGTTCCGTTTTGCTGACTAAAGCTTGTGTGCTTAACAGGAGGACGTAGCTTCTTCCCTGCCTGAAAGAGAAAGCAAGAGGTTGTTGCTCTCACTCTGGAGATGAACGGAGCACGATTCACTTTCTGTGTTTGAAAGTCCCTTTGTGTTACATGTGTAAGAAAGCTGCCTGTGCATTGTCTACCTGGATAAAGCCTATTACTTTTCTCCCTTTCAACTAGTTGAAGCCGTTCAGGCTATCCTGCATTCCGGGAGGCATTCTGTGCTGCGTAGCTTAGAATAGAGCTTCACAGAGGCTATCGCTAAAGCAGAAGAGAAACCGCGTTTCTCCCGTTCTGGAAGGAGAAAGAGGCAAAACCATAGTTCTCCTGAATAAAATCTTTGTTAGCAATAAATTTAACTGCCCTATTCAGCATATGAAAGAGAAAGTAAAAACAGCATTCTCCTTCAAGGTGCTTAACTGAATCTATTTAAGATAACAGTTTTGTTAGAAGAAAGACTCTTCGCAGCACAAGCTGCTTTCTGCAATGTTCTCTGAGTGGAGAAGGCTGGAGAGTGCAGGCCTAGCAAGTATTAGAATCCCCTGGGTTTCAAAGGGAAGTTTGCATAGCAGGGAATGAAGGTACTAGTGGCTTTCAAAGCCAAACAGGGAGATTGTCTGCCTTCAGCTAGAGGACAGCAGAAGAGGTTCCGTTTTGCTGACTAAAGCTTGTGTGCTTAACAGGAGGACGTAGCTTCTTCGCTGCCTGAAAGAGAAAGCAAGAGGTTGTTGCTCTCACTCTGGAGATGAACGGAGCACGATTCACTTTCTGTGTTTGAAAGTCCCTTTGTGTTACATGTGTAAGAAAGCTGCCTGTGCATTGTCTACCTGGATAAAGCCTATTACTTTTCTCCGTTTCAACTAGTTGAAGACGTTCAGGCTTTCCAGCATTCCAGGAGGCATTCTGTGCTGCGTAGATGAGAATAGGGCTTTACATGCTGTATCGCTAAAGCTGAGCAAAAACCCCGTTTCCCCCATTCTGGAACGCGAAGGAGGGAAAACCATAGTTCTCCTGAGTAAAAACTTTGTTAGCATTAATTTGAAGTGCCCTATTCAGCATATGAAAGAGAAAGCAAAAGACAGCGTTCTCCTTCAAGCTGCTTAACTGAATCTAGTTAAGTTTAATGTTTTGATAGTAGAAACACTCTCCCCAGCACAAGCAGCTTTCTCCAATGTTCTCTGAGTGGGAGAAGGCTGGAGAGTGCAGGCCTAGCAAGTATTTGAATCCCCTGGTTTTCAAGGGGAAGTTTGCAGAGCAGGGAATGAAGGTACTATTGGCTTTCAAAGCCAAACAGGGAGATTGTCTGCTTTCAGCTAGAGGACAGCAGAAGAGGTTCAGTTTCGCTGACTAAACCTTGTGTGCTTAACACGAGCATGTAGCTTCTTCCCTGCCTGAAAGAGAAAGTAAACTCTCCTTGCTCTCACTCTGCGGATGAACGGAGCACGATTCACTTTCTGTGTTTGAAAGTCCCTCCGTGTTACATGCCTAAGAAAGTTGCCTGTTCATTGTGTACCTGAATAAAGCATATGACTTTTCTCCCTTTCAACTAGTTGAAACCTTCCAGGGTTTCCAACATTCCGAGAGGCATTCTGTGCTGCGTAGATGAGAATAGGGCTTTAAAGACGGTATCGCTAAAGCAGAAGTGAAACCGCGTTTCTCCCGTTCTGGAACGCAGAGTCAAAACCGCAGTTCTCCTGAGTAAAAAGTTTGTTAGCAATAACTGTAACTGCCCTATTCAGCATATGGAAGACAAAGCAAAAGACAGTGTTCTCCTTCAAGCTGCTTAACTGAATCTACTTAAGTTTTCAGTTATCTTAGAAGAAAGAGTCCGCCCAGCACAAGCTGCTTTCTGCAATGTTCTCTGAGTGGGAGAAGGCTGGAGAGTGCAGGCCTAGCAAGTATTTGAATGCCCTGGTTTTCAAAGGGAAGTTTGCAGAGCAGGGAATGAAGGTACTATTGGCTTTCAAAGCCAAACAGGGAGATTGTCTGCCTTCAGCTAGAGGACAGCAAAAGAGGATCAGTTTTGCTGACTAAAGCTTGTGTGCTTAACACGAGCATGTAGCTTCTTCGCTGCCTGAAAGAGAAAGCAAGAGGTTGTTGATCTCAGTCTGGAGATGAACGGAGCACGATTCACTTTCTGTGTTTGAAAGTCCCTTTGTGTTACATGCCTAAGAAAGTTGCCTGTGCATTGTTGAACTGGATAAAGACTATTACACTTCTCTCTTTCAACTAGTTGAAGCCGTTGATTCTTTCCAGCCTTCCGGGAGGCATTCTGTGCTGCGTAGCTTAGAATAGAGCTACACAGACGCTATCGTTAAAGCAGAAGATAAACCGCGTTTCTCCCGTTCAGGAACGAGAAGGAGGCAAAACCATAGTTCTCCTGAGTATAAACTTTCTTAGCAATAAATTTAACTGCCCTATTCAGCATATGAAAGAGAAAGAAAAAACAGCGTTCTCCTTCAAGCTGCTTAACTGAATCTACTTAAGTTTACAGTTTTGTTAGAAGAAAAACTCTCCCCAGCACAAGCTGCTTTCTCCAATGTTCTCTGAGAGGGAGAAGGCTGGAGACTGCAGGCCTAGCAAGTATTTGAATCCGCTGGTTTTCAAAGGGAAGTTTGCATAGCAGGGAGTGAAGGTACTACTGGCTTTCAAAGCCAAACAGGGAGATTGTCTGCCTTCAGCTAGAGGACAGCAAAAGAGGTTCAGTTTCGCTGACTGAAGCTTGTGTGCTTAACACGAGCATGTAGCTTCTTCGCTGCCTGAAAGAGAAAGCAAGAGGTTGTTGCTCTCAGTCTGGAGATGAACGGAGCACGATTCCCTTTCTGTGTTTGAAAGTCCCTTTGTGTTACATGTGTAAGAAAGCTGCCTGTGCATTGTCTACCTGGATAAAGCCTATTACTTTTCTCCCTTTCAACTAGTTGAAGCCGTTCAGGCTTTCCTGCATTCCGGGAGGCATTCTGTGCTGCGTAGCTTAGAATAGAGCTTCACAGACGCTATCGCTAAAGCAGAAGAGAAACCGCGTTTCTCCCGTTCCGGAACGCGGAGTCAAAACTGCAGTTCTCCTGAGTAAAAACTTTGTTAGCAATAACTGTAACTGCCCTATTCAGCATATGGAAGACAAAGCAAAAGACAGGGTTCTCCTTCAAGCTGCTTAACTGAATCTACTTAAGTTTTCAGTTTTCTTAGAAGAAAGAGTCCGCCCAGCACAAGCTGCTTTCTGCAATGTTCTCTGAGTGGGAGAAGGCTGGAGAGAGCAGGCCTAGCAAGTATTTGAATGCCCTGGTTTTCAAAGGGAAGTTTGCAGAGCAGGGAATGAAGGTACTATTGGCTTTCAAAGCCAAACAGGGAGATTGTCTGCCTTCAGCTAGAGGACAGCAAAAGAGGTTCAGTTTTGCTTACTAAAGCTTGTGTGCTTAACACGAGCATGTAGCTTCTTCGCTGCCTGAAAGAGAAAGCAAGAGGTTGTTGATCTCAGTCTGGAGATGAACGGAGCACGATTCACTTTCTGTGTTTGAAAGTCCCTTTGTGTTACATGCCTAAGAAAGTTGCCTGTGCATTGTGTAACTGGATAAAGACTATTACACTTGTCCCTTTCAACTAGTTGAAGCCGTTCAGTCTTTCCAGCCTTCCGGGAGGCATTCTGTGCTGCGTAGCTTAGAATAGAGCTACACAGACGCTATCGCTAAAGCAGAAGAGAAACCGCGTTTCTCCCGTTCTGGAACGAGAAGGAGGCAAAACCATAGTTCTCCGGAGTATAAACTTTCTTAGCAATAAATTTAACTGCCCTATTCAGCATATGAAAGAGAAAGAAAAAACAGCGTTCTCCTTCAAGCTGCTTAACTGAATCTACTTACGTTTACAGTTTTGTTAGAGGAAAGACTCTCCCCAGCACAAGCTGCTTTCTGCAATGTTCTCTGAGTGGGAGAAGGCTGGAGAGTGCAGGCCTAGCAAGTATTTGAATCCCCTGGTTTTCAAAGGGAAGTTTGCATAGCAGGGAATGAAGGTACTAGTGGCTTTTAAAGCCAAACAGGGAGATTGTCTGCCTTCAGCTAGAGGACAGCAAAAGAGGTTCAGTTTCGCTGACTGAAGCTTGTGTGCTTAACACGAGCATGTAGCTTCTTCGCTGCCTTAAAGAGAAAGCAAGAGCTTGTTGCTCTCAGTCTGGAGATGAACGGAGCACGATTCACTTTCTGTGTTTGAAAGTCCCTTTGTGTTACATGCCTAAGAAAGTTGCCTGTGCATTGTTGAACTGGATAAAGACTATTACACTTCTCCCTTTCAACTAGTTGAAGCTGTTCAGTCTTTCCAGCCTTCCGGGAGGCATTCTGTGCTGCGTAGCTTAGAATGGAGCTACACAGACGCTATCGCTAAAGCAGAAGAGAAACCGCGTTTCTCCCGTTCTGGAACGAGAAGGAGGCAAAACCGTAGTTCTCCTGAGTATAAACTTTGTTAGCAGTAAATTTAACTGCCCTATTCAGCATATGAAAGGGAAAGCAAAATACAGCTTTCTTTTTGAAGCTGCTTAACTGAATCTACTTAATTTTACTGTTTTGTTAGTAGAAAGACTCTCCCCAGCACAAACTGCTTTCTCCAATGTTCTCTGAGAGGGAGAAGGCTGGAGAGTGGAGGCCAAGCAAGTATTTGAATCCGCTGGTTTTCAAAGGAAGTTTGCATAGCAGGGAATGAATGTACTACTGGCTCTCAAAGCCAAACAGGGAGATTGTCTGCATTCAGCTAGAGGACATTAGAGGAGGATCAATTTTGCTGACTAATGCTTGTGTGCTTAACAGGAGGATGTAGCTTCTTCCCTGCTTGAAAGAGAAAGCAAGAGGTTGTTGCTCTCACTCTGGAGATGAACGGAGCACGAATCACTTTCTGTGTTTGAAAGTCCCTTTGTGTTACATGTGTAAGAAAGCTGCCTGTGCATTGTCTACCTGGATAAAGCCTATTACTTTTCTCCCTTTCAACTAGTTGAAGCCGTTCAGGCTTTCCTGCATTCCGGGAGGCATTCTGTGCTGCGTAGCTAAGAATAGAGCTTCACAGACGCTATCGCTAAAGCAGAAGAGAAACCGCGTTTCTCCCGTTCTGGAACGAGAAAGAGGCAAAACCGTAGTTCTCCTGAGTAAAAACCTTGTTAGCAATAAATTTAACTGCCCTTTTCAGCATATGAAAGAGAAAGAAAAAACAGCGTTCTCCTTCAAGCTGCTTAACTGAATCTACTTAAGTTTTCAGTTTTGTTAGAAGAAAGAGTCCGCCCAGCACAAGCTGCTTTCTGCAATGTTCTCTGAGTGGGAGAAGGCTGGAGAGTGCAGGCCTAGCAAGTATTTGAATGCCCTGGTTTTCAAAGGGAAGTTTGCAGAGCAGGGAATGAAGGTACTGTTGGCTTTCAAAGCCAAACAGGGAGATTGTCTGCCTTCAGCTAGAGGACATTAGAAGAGGTTCAGTTTTGCTGACTAAAGCTTGTGTGCTTAACACGAGCATGTAGCTTCTTCGCTGCCTGAAAGAGAAAGCAAGAGGTTGTTGCTCTCAGTCTGGAGATGAACGGAGCACGATTCACTTTCTGTGTTTGAAAGTCCCTTTGTGTTACATGCCTAAGAAAGTTGCATGTGCATTGTGTAACTGGATAAAGACTATTACACTTCTCCCTTTCAACTAGTTGAAGCTGTTCAGTCTTTCCAGCCTTCCGGGAGGCATTCTGTGCTGCGTAGCTTAGAATGGAGCTACACAGACGCTATCGTTAAAGCAGAAGAGAAACCGCGTTTCTCCCGTTCTGGAACGAGAAGTAGGCAAAACCGTAGTTCTCATGAGTATAAACTTTGTTAGCAGTAAATTTAACTGCCCTATTCAGCATATGAAAGGGAAAGCAAAATACAGCTTTCTTTTTTTAAGCTGCTTAACTGAATCTACTTAATTTTACTGTTTTGTTAGTAGAAAGACTCTCCCCAGCACAAGCTGCTTTCTCCAATGTTCTCTGAGAGGGAGAAGGCTGGCGAGTGCAGGCCTAGCAAGTATTTGAATCCGCTGGTTTTCAAGGGGAAGTTTGCATAGCAGGGAATGAATGTACTACTGGCTCTCAAAGCCAAACAGGGATATTGTCTGCATTCAGCTAGAGGACATTAGAGGAGGATCAATTTTGCTGACTAATGCTTGTGTGCTTAACAGGAGGATGTAGCTTCTTCCCTGACTGAAAGAGAAAGCAAGAGGTTGTTGCTTTCACTCTGGAGATGAACGGAGCACGAATCACTTTCTGTGTTTGAAAGTCCCTTTGTGTTACATGTGTAAGAAAGCTGCCTGTGCATTGTCTACCTGGATAAAGCCTATTACTTTTCTCCCTTTCAACTAGTTGAAGCCGTTCAGGCTTTCCTGCATTCCGGGAGGCATTCTGTGCTGCGTAGCTTAGAATAGAGCTTCACAGACGCTATCGCTAAAGCAGAAGAGAAACCGCGTTTCTCCCGTTCTGGAACGAGAAAGAGGCAAAACCGTAGTTCTCCTGAGTAAAAACTTTGTTAGCAATAAATTTAACTGCCCTTTTCAGCATATGAAAGAGAAAGAAAAAACAGCGTTCTCCTTCAAGCTGCTTAACTGAATCTACTTACGTTTACAGTTTTGTTAGAAGAAAGACTCTCCCCAGCACAAGCTGCTTTCTGCAATGTTCTCTGAGTGGGAGAAGGCTGGAGAGTGCAGGCCTAGCAAGTATTTGAATGCCCTGGTTTTCAAAGGGAAGTTTGCATAGCAGGGAATGGAGGTACTATTGGCTTTCAAAGCCAAACAGGTAGATTGTCTTTCTTCAGCTAGAGGACAGCAAAAGAGGTTCAGTTTTGCTGACTAAAGCTTGTGTGCTTAACACGAGCATGTAGCTTCTTCCTTGCCTGAGAGAGAAAGCAAGAGTTTGTTGCTCTCAGTCTTGGTATGAACGGAGCACGATTCACTTTCTGTTTGAAAGTCCCTCTGTGTTACATGTCTAAGAAAGTTCCTGTGCATTATCTACTTTGATAAAGCGTATGACGTTTCTCCCTTTCAAGCAGTTGTAGCCATTCAGGGTTTCCAGCATTCCGGGAGGCATTCTGTGCTGCGTGGCTGAGAATACCGCTTTACAGACGGTATCGCTAAAGAAGAGAAACCGCGATTCTCCCATTCTGGAACGTGAAGGAGGGAAAACCGTAGCTGTGCTGAGTAAAATCTTTGTTAGCAGCAGGTGGGAATTCCCCGTTCACCACATGAAAGAGAAAGCAAAATACAGTGTTCCCCTCAAGCTGCTTAACTGAATCTACTTATGTTTTCAGTTTTGTTTTCACTTTTGAAAGTGTCCCCACAGCACAAGCTGCTTTCTCAAATGTTCCCTGTGTGGGAGAAGGCTGGAGAGTGCAGGCCTAGCAAGTATTTGAATCCCTTGCATTTTAAAAGGAGGTTTGCATAGCAGGGTTGAAGGTACTATTGGCTTTCCAATCCAAACAGGCAGATTGTCTGCCTTCAGCTAGAGGACGGCTGAATATGTTCAGTTTTGTTGAGTAAACCTCTTGTTCTTAACACGCATCTGTATCGTCTTCCCTTCCTGAAAGAGAAAGCAAGAGTTTGTTGCTCTGAGTCTGGGGGGAAGGGAGAACCATTCACATTCTGTGTTTGAAAATCCCTCTGTGTTACATGCCTAAGAACATTGCCTGTGCATTGTCTACCTTTACAAAGTCTATGACTTTTATCCCTTTGAAGTAGTTGAAGCCGTCCAGGTTTTCCAGCTTTCCGGGGGCATTCTGTGCTGCGCGGCTGTGAAGAACACTTTACAGACAGTATCGCTAAAGGAGAAGAGAAAGCGCGTTTCTCCCATTCTAGAACACGAATTAGGCAAAACCATAGTTGTGCTGAGTAAAAACTTTGTTAGCAGCAAGCATAAGTTCCCCATTCACCACATGAAAGAGAAAGCCAAATACAGGGTTCTCCTTCAAGCTGCTTAACTGAATGTACTGAAGTTTTCAGATTTGTTAGAAGAAAGAGTCCGTCCAGCACAAGTTGCTTTCTCAAATGTTGTATGAGTCGGAGAGCCTGGAGAGTGCGGGCCTAGCAAATGTTTGAAGCCCCTGGTTTTCAAAGGGAAGTTTGCATACCGGGGAATGAAGGTACTACTGGCTTTCAGGGCCAAACAGGCAAGATTGTCTGCCTTCAGCTAGAGGACAGCAGAGGAGGTTCAGTTTTGCTGACTAAATCTTGTTTGCTTTACACGAGCCTGTAGCTTCTTCCCTGCCTGAAAGAGAAAGCAAGAGCTTGTTGCTCTCAGTCTGAGAATTAAAGGAGAACGATTCATTTTCTGTTTGATAAACCCACTGTGTTACAAACCTAAGAAAGTTTCTTGTGCATTGTCTATGTGGGTAAAGTGTATGACTTTTATGCCTTTCACGTACTTGAAGCCGTACAGTATTTCCAGCATTCCCATAGGCATTCTGTGCTGCGCGGCTGAGAATACCGCTTCACAGACGGTATCGCTAAAGGAGAAGAGAAACCGTTCTTATTTTTCCAATTCACAGGAATCACGGAGTTCAGTGGTGTATGTTGCAGTACCAGAAAACTCTGGGTTAGCAGTCTATGAGGACAACAGTCTTAGAAACACGGAAGTTCCACCAGAGTCAAAAGATACAAGTTTGCAGCAACCAGAGTTTATTACACTATTACTTGAGCAGTTTGAATGAAAAATGAGCAATGCTTCTCTACAGAAGCCCCAGATGTGCCTTGGATTTCCTAATGTCAATTTAGCAGACATTACCAGCTTTTATGATTCTCCAGCGGTTATTAGAGAGTTTATTTCGCTGTAATTGTATTTTTCCTGAAAGCTTTACACCCCTACCTTATGTATAGATGCGAATTAATAAAATACCTTAATTCACTGAGTAATGATATGCTCTGTGGTAGACAGTCTTACTAGGCAAGATCATTGTCTACCGTGATAGATTATTAGCGAAGACCTGGATAATTACAATAAGGTCTCATAGAGGAAGTACAGACAGTTAGGAAAGCAAGTAGCAGGGAATACCAAGAGGGATGGGAAAACAAAAAACAAACAAAAACCATTGCTGTTGAATCAATTCTGACTCCTAGCGACCCCATAGGTAAGAGTAGAGCTGCCCATAGAGCTTATATTGCCTGTTGCTGTTGTTAGGTGCCGTCGAGTCTACTCTGACTCATAGTGACCTCATGTAGATTTTTACAGAAGCAGACCTCCACGTCTTTCTCCAGAGAACACCTAGGGTATCAAACCGCTGCCCATTCAGTTAGCAGCCAAGTACTGTGCCACCAGGGTTCCTTATCTATACTTGCTCTTTATAATTCAAAATAAGAGTAGTGAGTCAGCCTTACACTTTCGCTGTAAAAGCCTCCTAGAGTATTCCCTGATCTTATTTCTTGCAAACCTATGGTTGAGACACCCCAAAATGTAGAACTCAAACATGTGAACTCTTTTATTTACCTTATTGTGTGGCTCCTTTTGTCTCCCAGGCATCCATCTTTATGTGTCTGAAGTCAATCACATTATGAAAATTCTGAGCGTCTAAGATGCTTCCCAGTTTTGATAGACAGATGTCCTGTGAAACTAGAGGAGCATAACTTTGCTCTTCTAGGTGACAGAATCTATTATTCCTAGAGTATTTTAGTGTAGAAGCAACCATCCAAGAAACCCATTGCCATCAAGTAGATTCTGACTCCTAACAAACCTATAGGATGGAGTAGAACTGCCCCATAGTGTTTCCAAGGAGTGGCTGGTGGATTTGTACTGCCAAGCTGTTGGTTAGCAACTCAGCTCTTAACCACTGTGCCACCATGGGGCATTTTATTAAACCCCAATGTTGGGCCGATCTCTGAAAACTTCCGATTTTGTATGTTTAGGGTTAGTCCTAAGCATTTCTATTTTTCCCAGGTTTTAGGAAGCTTCACAAGCTAGCTCAATATGACCCAGTAGGAAGGGACTGCTTAGGAGACATATCTTAAGTGCACTTGATATCAGAAATAGGCACTTCAATTTCAAGGTCTCCACTATCGCTAAGTATTTCTCCTTACCTATCTATAGGGTAACCTTAATGTTGAACCTGCTGCACACCAGCGTCTGTGGGAAAAGCTAGTTTTTGACATAAAGCAAACAATGCCCGCTAGCTTAACTTGTTAGTAGGTGTAAGGAAACCAATTCTAAAGTTAGCTGAATTGTGGGTAGAGAAGCACCACCAATAGATGGATGAACACTTTGTCACTGGTGTGTTACAAAATAAGTATTAAAATTGAGTACTGAGATAATCTTATAGTAAATTGACAGAATAATATTATGGCAAATGAACAGAATAATAAAATGAGCTTATATTGCCTATTACTGTTGTTACGTGCCATCGAGTCTACTCTGACCCATACTGAGCCCATGTACAACAGAAGGAAACGCTGCCAGGTCCTGCGCTGTCCTCACAATCATTGCTAGGTTAGAGCCCATTGTTGCAGCCACTGTGTCAATCCATCTCGTGAAGGGTCTTCCTCTCTTTCATTGACCCTCTACTTTACCAAGCATGATGTCCTTCTCCAGGGATTGCTCTCTCCTTATAACGTGTCCAAAGTATGTCAAATGAAGTCTCCCCATCCTGGCTTCTAATGAGCATGCTGGCTCTACTTCTTCAATATATGTTCTATATTAGCTACATCTTTTTATTGTTGATTTATTATAAATTAACTTTTACTTATTATAAAATTATTAGTCTTCTTCATGTGGGGCCTTGGTGGCACAGAGCTGAAGAGCTTGGCTACTAATCAAAAGGTCAGCAGTTCGAATCCACCAGCCCCTCCTTGAAAACCTTATGCGTTACTTCTACTCTGTCCTATAGGGTTGCTATGAGTCAGAATCAACTCGAGGGAAATAGGTTTGGGTTTTTTTCTTTTCTTTTCATATTGAAAATAAAATAGTGCTCATTGATAGTTTGAGAAGCCAAAAAATACGACATTGGTTAAAGAAAGAATTTAAATTATTTGCTTTGGGAGATTTTTGGATCCTCCCTCTGTAATAATTCAGATATAATTTTCCTCCTTTGAAACCCCATTAGACAGTAATATCATTTATATGACATTCTTTCCTTGCTCAATCCAAACCCCTCAAAATTTACATATGCAAAAATGTGGAGGCACTGTTTATGGAGTTTGATACGTAACGGTCCCGAATCTGACTCATATGTTCCCCAGTTGCAGTGCCTGTGGATACACAGTTTTTGCTCTTGCCTTCACTTCTGGGAAGGAGCCCTGGTGGGCCAGGGGCTAAAGCATTTCACTCCTAACCTAAAGGTCCCAAGTGTTATTGACATCCAAACGCTTTGTCTTTTTATATAATGATTTCAATTATTTAAGGAATCCTAAAAATACACTGCAGTTGATGAAACTTGAATGTTTTAAAAAAATTATAATTGTAAACATATGAAGAACACGTTTGCCAATTCAACGTTTTTCAAGTGTACGATTTCATAAAGCACATTACACCAAATATATTGTGCAATCGTCACCAGTATCCTCTGCCAAATTTCATAACCTCATAAAGAAAAACTCTATGTCTCTCCCACCCCTGGTTAGCGCTATTAAACTCTAATCTCTTTACCTTTACCTATTCTAGGTATTTCATAGTAGTGAAACCTTGCATTATTTGTCTTTTTATGATTGCCTAATTTTACTTAACATGTTTTCAAGGTTCATCCATGCTGTGGCATGTCTCAGGAGTTTA